>CM057455.1:1475445000-1477845000 GCA_016271365.2 Neoceratodus forsteri
TGCACACATACAGCGGTTGAGCTCCAGAGGCATCGCTTCAACACCACTGCGTGGCCAATAGATGTGTGCGTACTGTGTACAGTGGAGGTGGGGCACACCGATGGCAGTAGTGGAGGCTGCCATCAGCCATTCCTCCCAGCAGTACCTGACCGGCTGTCATGCCCTCAAGTGCCCTCACTCCCTGTTGGACATGTTGCCATGTCACATTCTCCCTCCTCTCACAGCAGTACCTCCCTGTATCCACCATGCAGCCTCTCCCCCGCTGCCTTTCTCCCTGTCACCTCTCACCATAGGTGTGTAACAGATCATTGCCATACTGTATGTTGCACATTATGGCTTGTACAGATGCATACTACCCCATATGTATTGAGGGTGGGTGTCTCTCATCAAAGCTGTCCTCACCAGGTGCACCATGGGATATGCTCTGCTTCGACGGGGTTGGGACCACACATACTATCACACACAATGTGGACAGGTTGCACAGTTTTCAGTCCTTTATCAAACTGTTCTCTAGCAGTGTGGACACACTAACGTTTACGGTCTGTAACTGTTTGGAACCGTTACAGATTTCAAGTGGTGTAGTGTGGACGGGGCCTAAGGCTGCCCACGCAGTCGACGTCAGCAACCCTATGCAGGTGTGAGCGGTCCTGCTCCCTCCTCAGTTCTTTTCCCCCAGAGACAAAGGGAGCTAGGCCCCTCCCCAAGGGAACCGAGGAGAGAAGAAAAAAATTACTTACCATAGTAATGTTGTTTCTTCTAACGGAGTCTTGCTGTATTCTGACAATATGCAGTTAGACCGAACAGTTCAACTGCCCCGGAGAACCAAGAGTTAAACTCTATGCAAATGCATAGAACGTTGAGCTTGAGCTTGGATTTCAAACCAGTGTTCTCGGTACATTCTAGTAATTGATCAGATTCTATGAAGCGAACTAGATTAATATGTATATAATGGCCAAAACTAAGCCTAAACAGGACCCCAACAGGGGCAACATAAGGAGAAAATAAAAAAAAAAGGGCATATAAAAGACTCAAGTGTCAGATATCCAAAGAAAAACTTTGCCACTAATGGTTTAAACCATAAAGTCGCTGCAGAAGCGCCACCCTTCCCCAGGTTCTGAAGGGAAGGTAGGGTGGGAGGTTAGAATACAGCAAGACTCCATTAGAAGAAACAACATTACAATGGTAAGTAATTTTTTTCTTTGAACAACATGAAGTCTTGCTGTATTCTGACAATATGCAGACTATAAAAGCAGTGCCCCCAGGAAGTGGGCACAAAACCTATTTGGGGAATAGGCTCTGCAATACTGCTGTGCCAAACCTGGCATTACTCCTTGTCTGAATATCCAGGCTATAATGCTTAGTAAATGTATGGACAGACTTCCAGGTGGCAGCTTTACATATCTCAAGCAAGGGGACTTCCCTGGCAGAGTGGGCCCCAAGACCTGCTGGTGGGTCCTTAACCAGCTTACTGTAGCAGAACTGGTTATAGGCCACAATCCATCTGGCTGTAGTCCTTTTTGCAGCTGGCCTGCCCTGACCAACGTCACCATAAGTTAGAAAAAGCTGGGAACAATCCTTCCTTAGCTCTTTTGTCCTGTCCATATAATGGCTAATAGCTCTTTTAACATCCAGGCTGCGCAGCCTGCGTTCACCTGAACTAGAGTGATCTGAGAAAAATACAGGCAAAGTAATGGATTGGTTCAAATGAAAATCAGAAACCACCTTAGGGAGGAATTTCCTGTTAGTTCGGAGCACAATCATATCCCTGTGAGGCGAAATATAGTTGGGCTCCACAGACAAGGCCTGAAGCTCACCGATTCTTCTAGCAGAAGTGATAGCCACTAGAAAAACAGTTTTCCAAGTGAGAAACTTGAGTTCTAAAGAAAACATAGGTTCGAAAGGAGGCTGCATAAGCTGACCTATACATATGTTCAGGCCCCATGCAGGGGTAGGTTCCCTACGTGGGGGATGAAGATGCAACAACCCCTTGAAAACTGGGTGTGCAGCCAGAAAAGATGCCTTCCCTGTTGAAAGATAAGCTGAGACAGCAGAAAGGTGCACCTTCAGGGTAGATGGCTGTAAATGCAGAGACTGAAGGTGGACCAGACAGTCCAGAAGCTCCGGTACTGTAGTTTGCTGTGGATGCAAATCCTTCTGTGCACACCAGACTGAAAAATGTTTTCCATTTAGAGGAATAGATTTTTCTGGTAGAAGGCTTTCTGGCACCTTTCAGAATATCCACGACAAATTGAGACAGTTGTAAATCTGCATATTCTAGGTCTTCAAGAGCCAAGCCCTGACGTGAAGGGACTGAAGATTGGGATAGATTATCCTGCCCTGAGAGGATCTCAGCAGGTTGTACCTCCTGGGTAGAGAAATTGGTTTGGTCACTGACTGTGACAACAGCATCGAGTACCATGGCTGTCTGGCCCAGTCTGGGGCTATGAGAATCATTGTGGCACACAGACCTCAGTTTGACCAGGACTCTGGCTATCAGAGGAAAGGGAGAAAAAGCATAAAGGAACCTGTTTGACCAGTCCAGAAGGACAGCATCCAGAGGCACTGAGCCCTGGAGTGGAGGCCTGCAAAAATACAGAGGTAACTAGTGATCGTCTGGGGCTGCAAAGAGATCTGTCCCTGGAACCCCCCACCTCCTTAATAGTGAGAGAAGGACCTGCTTGTTCAAGGTCCATTCTTGATGGCCCTGGCTTCTTCTGCTGAGAGCATCTGCCAGTACATTGTCCTTGCCTTTCAAGTGAACTGCTAACAGTGACATGTTGAGAGAATATGCCAGCTTCCAAATCTTCATGGATTCTGTGCACAGCAGAGAGGATCTTGTTCCCCCCTGCTTGTTGATGTAGTACATGGTGGTGGTGTTGTCTGTCCTGACCTGCACCACCTTGCCCTGTAAGAGACTGGCAAACTCCTGAGTAGCCAGGAGCACTGCTCTGAGCTCCAGAAGATTGATATGCAAGAGAGACTCCTAAGGGAGCCACGTACCATGTGCTGTGTGATCCCCCAGGTGGGCACCCCAGTCCAGGAGAGAAGCATCCGTTGTCAGCACCAGAGAGGGTACCTGAGGGAGAAAGGGAAACCCCCCCCCCCACTCTGAGGCTGTCCATCTCCTACCACCACTGAAGAGCTAACAGAAGGGTGGGAGACACTGGAATCAGTTTGGACAGAGAATCCTTTTTCTGAGACCAGAAGGATCTGAGGTGGAACTGAATGTCCCTCATCTGGAACCTGGCTCCCAGGACCACAGCTGTGGTGGAGGCCATGTGTCCTAGAAGCTGTAAAAAAAAAAAAAAAGTACCTTGCTGGCCGAGGAACTCGAACCTGAAAGGATTTTGCCAATTCTATGAGGGTCTAAGCCCTTGCAGAAGGCAAAAAGGCCCTTGCCTGAATGGTATTCAGCTCTGCCCCTATAAAGTCTAGTATCTGTACTGGGGTTAAGACTGACTTTTGATGATTTACCAAAAACCCCAGAGAGCGAAGAGTATCCTGACAGTTTCAGGGCTTCTGTGACCTGCTGGGGGGATTGACCTACCAACAGCCAGTCGTCCAGATGGGGATAAACTAAAACCCCTTGCCTTCTGAGGAAAGCCCCCACTACTGCCAGACATTTTGCAAACACTCTTGGTGCAGATGTCAGGCCGAAGGGCATAGCCCTGAATTGGTAGTGGCCTGAAGGCAGTCGAAATCTGAGATATTTTCTGTAATACTGTCTGATGGGGATGTGGAAGTTTAGGTCTACGGATGCCAGCCAGTCCCCTTGCTTGACAGTAGGTAGAATGGTAGCCAGGGTTGTCATTTTGAATTCTGACTTTGTAAGAAGCCTGTTCAGGAATCTGAGATCCAGAATGGGACACCACTCCCCATTTTTTCTTTGGTGCCAGGAAGTACCTTGAGTACAGTCCTTTTCCCCTGTGCTGAAGTGGCACAGGTTCCACTGCTCTTGACTGAAGTGTGGAAACCTCTGCCTCCAGCTGGGGTGTTTCTGCAGTGCTGGAAGGTCTGAAAATTCTTGCTGACAGTTTTGAAGGCACCCTGAAAGTGAGAGCAAGTCCCTCACCCATTATCTTCAGGACCCATTTGTCTGAAGTGATGGAATGCCAAGCCTGGAGACAGTAGGTCAGCCTGCCCCCAACAGGGTAAGGGGAGGCGGCCCAAATAGAACTTTCAGGGTGTCTGTTTTGGTTGGGTAGCAGACTTGGGAGTGGAGGCGTCCCCGCCAGCACCCCTCCTGACCCTCCCTCTAAAGAACCCCCTGGGTTGCTGGTAAGAGGGAAAAGCTTGGGCCTGGTGGAAAGGCCTGGGGCAAGGTCTGCCCCTGCCACTGGCCTGCTGCTTCCGAGGAGTGGCACCTTTCTCTTTTGCTGAAGCACTCCTGATGCCACTCTGTACTCATTCATTTTCTTCATATATGCCTCAGTCTGTTCCCCAGAGAATTCTGGACAAGGGGAAAATCCATGGCATTATTTTGTGTGTCCTGGGACAGGTTAGTACACCTGAGCCAGGAAAAATGCCCGAGGGATAGAGCAGAAGCCATAGCCCTGGAAGCTGCATCGTTGGAGTCCACAGCCATGTGGAACTGGGATTTAGATGCTTGTACCCCTTACTGACCAGCTCCTGAAGGTCAGCAGAAAGCTCAGGAGGGGCCTTTCTAGCTAGTTGTTAGACAGCCTCCCAAAGGGACTTTTGATACCTGGAAGCATAAGCCATATAGGAGGCTTGCCTGATACCCAAGGAGATGCCAGGTACCCTTTCTTGGCAAGAGAATCCACCTTCCTGGAATTCTTGTAAGGGGGAGTGAGAGGCCAGAGGAATGCCAGCCTTCTCGCAGGCTGCAGTTTGAACTACTCCTACATGGCTAGAATGACTAGCTAAAAAGTCAGTACCATTGGCAGCCAGAAGGTACTTCCTGTCCATCTTCTTATCTAAAGGAGGGACAGAACTAGGGGTTTGAAGGATCTTTAAAGTTTGCTTCCTAAGGGACTTATGAATGGGAATTGAAAGTTCCGGGGATACAGGAAGATCCATCATCTCCTTGTAATCCTCTTCTTCATCATCCTCCTGCCTGCCCTCTTGTACAGAGAGCTGCAGGGTCTCAGTCACCTGCCTCATAAAAGCAAAATGGGAGGTAGCCTCAGAGACAGGCCAAGGAGGGGATTTGTACTGAGGATGGTCAGGGGAGACCTCAGGGTCAATGAGTTTCCCTTTCATCCTGTTCCTCCTCCTCATATTCAGAAAAGTAGTACTCCTCAGGATCAATGTGTCCTAAAGGAGTTGAACTGGTATCCGGAACAGTTGGCTGCCCAGACTGTACCTGCGACGGTTCGCCAAATCCAGATTACAAAGACTGCACTATTCGGATGGCCTTTGCAATTTCATCCGCGGTTGGAACCCAGACTGACTGCTTATGCGGTTCCAAACTGGAGAGTTTGGCTTTCTTTGACAGTGCGGGTTCAGAAATCTACTCCAGACGTCGTTTACCTATCAGCGGTTCACCCTGGCTTGAAAGGTCGGTTGTAGGATCCGAAGGTTCGGTAGAACTGGAACCGGCCTCGGTAGTCTTGTCCATTTTTTCCTTCAGTTTACCAAGGCGCCTGTCTAAAGTAGACTGATGGAAATTCTTACAAATATCACAGTCTGTAAGTGGCTAACACCCAAACAACACAGACAAACCAAATGTGGATCAGCTTTTACAAATTGCTCCCCACACTCAGTACAATGCTGAAACCCAGTGGGACCGGTTTTTCTTTTGATTTTCTGTGACATAACCCTAAAATTTGGAGCTTAACCCAGTGGCTTAGTTAGGCTGGCTAAGCAAGAATCAAATACCTACTTTATCCATAGTGGCTTAGTCAGGCCAGGATAAAGAAATGAAGAAATAAGAAAATTACCCCTGAAGGTTTAGTTAGGCTAGGTAATAGAAAAGACAAAGTCTGAACCGGCCAATGGTTTAGCACCAGCCAAAAATGAACAGAGAGCCCGGTATCCCAGTACAATGAAAATTTAGTAAAAAAAGAGAAATTTAGAAGTTCGGCCCCCTTACGGTCACGGAACCGATCGGAAACCGAACACTTACCCATCCTAGGAAACGTGCACTATACCAAAGACAGCGGTTTGAGAATGTACTAAAATTAAAACAACAAAGCGGTTTGAAATAAACTGACGAAACTCAGCTAGACCGAAAGCAGCTATGAGAAATCTCCGAGGCGTCTTCACTGGTGAACGGAGTAAAGAATCTGATCAGTTATTAGAACGTACCAAGGACAGTGGTTTGAAAACAGAGCTCGAGCTCAATGTTCTATGCATTTGCATAGAGTTTAACTCTTGGTTCTCTGGGGCAGTTGAACCAGTCGGTCTAACTGCATATTGTCAGAATACAGCAAGACTTCATGTTGTTTCAAAGAGGTCAGACCTGATAAAAACAGAGTACAGTAGATAGCCAGTTCCTAGACAGGAGCACCAAGAAGGGGGATGCTGGGTGGGAAATATACCCGATGACTGAGATCCCCTCAAAGATCTACTGTTATGGTAAGTTCTTGCATAACTGTTCTGTCTTCTTCGGGGGTCTATCAGTCATCAGTTTACACCACAGGAACGAGTATCAAGCAGTGACAAGTGTAAACATACAGTCTGGGAGGCTAGATCTCCATAAACTAAGACAGGAGACCTTGTAATACCATCCTGCCAAATCCTGCACGGGCTCTAGAGGCAATGTCCAGACTGTAATGCTTGGTGAAAGTGTGGACTGTACTCCAGGTGGCAGCCGCACCAATGTCAGTGGCTGAGACCCCTTTGAAACACGCCACAGAGGTAGCCATGCCTCTGGTGGAATGAGCTTTGACAGCACCAGGCAATTCTTTGCATTGTGTTCTATTACAGCAAATACGGCAATTTGCCATCCATTTGGATAAACACTGCTTAGAAACTGAAGCACTCTCTCTACCTGGGGCGAAGGAAACAAACAACTACTTCTACTTTCTGGACTCTAGTCCAAAGCAGACAGTACCTCAAAGTTCTGTGCACATCTAACATATGCAGCAGTGCTTCCCCTGGATTGGCACACTTGGGAAAATAAACAGGAAGGTGGATAAACTGAACGTAAATTCAGAAACCACCTTGGGTATAAACTCAGGATTTGTGCAGAAAGATACCTTGTTTTTGTGAAAAATTAAATAAGACTCCTCACACCAAAGGGCCCGAAGCTCAGAAATTCTTTGAGCAGAAGTATTTGCAACCAAAAACGACACTTTCCGAAACAAAGCATAAATCGCAAGTTACGATTGGTTCAAAAGGAGACAGTTAACTTTTCCAAAATAAAATTCAAGTCCCAAGCCAGGAGAGGAGAATGTATTGGGGGTTTCAGGTGCAGGAGGCCTCAGAGAAGTTCGGAAGACATTCAGCTGAGCAATCGTGTGGTCATCCACGGGCTCATGAAAGGCATAAATAGCTGAAAAGTGGACCTCGAGTGAGGAATACTGGAGGCCCGAGTTGGGCAAAGATCAGGCAGTCCAGGATATGATTCACCGAAAAGGTGAAAGGGTCCTGGCAGCAAAGATGGCAAACCGCTTCCACTTCATGACATATGTGGTGAGAGTAGAAGGCTTACGGATGGCCACCAGGACGTCTGCTACCCTGTTAGAGACCCTGAACCTGGCGATGGCTACATTCTCAGGAGCCAGGCATGCAGAAGAAGGGACCCGAGGTTGGGACGGAACAGAGTCCCCTTATCCTAGGTCAGCAGATTCCTGCAAAGAGGAAGATGGACTGGAGGGTCCTCTGCCAGTTGTTGAAGCACAGGGAATCACATCTGGCGAGGCAGAATGGAGCCACCAGAATCATGCTGGCCCCTCCATCTGCTACTTGATCAGCACCCTCTGGATCAGAGAGAATGCATACAGAAACCTCCCGCTCCAAAAGAGGGACAATGAGTCTCGTCAGAAACCTCTAGGACCTGGATCTAGCAAGCAGAAATTGGGCAGTTTTGTGTTGAGTGGGGACGCAAAAGGGTCCAATTCTGGACGACCCCATCTGTCGAACAAGTCCTCTGCGACAGATGAAAGAAGCATGCTGGACTAAGTCCTGCTGAGACTGTCCGCCAGGGTGTTTAGGATGCCTGGCACATGCACTGCAGTGTGTGTTAGACTGTGCTCTAGTGCCCAGTATCGCACTCTCATGACTTCTCTGCAAAGTGGGTATGAGTAGGTCCTGTCTTGCTTTTTGATGTAGTAGACCACTCTCAAATTGTCTTGACTGCACCAGTAGTTGGCCAGAGCAAGATGCTCCTAAAAGGCCTACATGGTGCAGAGTACCGCTCTCATCTACAGAACGTTGATATGCAGAGCAGCTTCCCACTGGGACCAGGTGCCCTGGGTTTTGAAAGGACCCAGGCGTGCTCCCCAACCAGACCCGAAGCATCCATGGTCAGGATCTGATGTGGGGAAGAAATCTGAAAGGGAACCCCTTGAAGCAGATTCACAGGATCCATCTACCACTGAAGTACCTTGAGAACTGCAAAAGAGAGACCAGGACCAGTGGGACCAACTCATCCATGTGCTGGTCCCATTGTACCCGGAGGGTCCACTGGAAAATATGCATATGAAGCCTGGCCAGCGGAACAGTAGGACTGGCCGCTGCAATTAAGCCCAACCTGAGGTACACCCTGGCTGGAATGTATGACTCCAGGAGACTTCCTGAGCTTGCACTATGAGGCAATCCACCCTGTTTTGGGGCTAGAAGGTCTTCCCCTCTGTGGAATCCAGAGCAGCCCCTACATACTGCAGCCTTTGGGACAGGTCTAGAACCAACTTGGGCAGATTGATAGTAATGCCCAGGGAGTGGAAGAGCTGGAGAGTATGATCCAGTGTCAGTAAATGTTGTTCCTTGGACAGAGCCTTGAGAAGCCAATCATCCAGATAAGGGAAGACATACAGTCCCCTCTCTTCTGAGAGCTGCTGTGACCACTGCCAAGCACTTGGTAAAGACTCACGGCGCACAAGATAAGCCAAAGGGAAGTACTTTAAACCGATGATGCTTGCCCTGAAAGACAAAATGAAGAAACCTCCTGTGAGGAGGAAAGACTGAGATGTGCAGGTAAGCATCCTGAATGTCCAGTGAACAAAGCCAGTCCCCAGTCTTGAGGGGGGCATCAGGCCTGGCAAAGTTACCATCCAAAACTTTTGTACTGGACAAAGAGATAGAGTTCCTTTATATCTAAGATGGGCCTCAGATCTATGGTCTTTTTGGGGACCAGGAAAAACCTGGAATAAAACCCCTGGTTTCTCTGGTGTCTGGGCACTGGCTCGATGGCCTGCTTGCGCAGAAGAGACTGCACTTCCTTCCAGAGAACAGACAAGTGAGCTGGGGATAGTTGGAGGGTGGAGGAGGAATATCTGGAGGTTGCTGTATAAGCTCCAAGGTGTGACCTTTTTCTACGATCTGCAGAATCCATGCATCTGAAGTTATGGTCCTCCATTGATTCAGACGGAGGGAGAACCAGCCTCCGACCACCGCCTCCTGGGTCTAAACCAAAGGAGGGAGGTCTGGCAAGGAGTCAAGCTGAAAAGGAGGTAGCTGCAGAGGCTTGGCCATCATTTCTGGGTTGCTTGGCCACCGCTCCAGCATTGGAGGGGGCAGGCAAGGGAGCCTGGGCTCTACGCTTTCCCTGGGTACAAGGAGCTGATCAGGGCCTACTGGTCTGTATACAAAAAGTAGGCAGTTCTCTGCCCATTGGTTGAGTGTGGTATAGGGAATGGACCGAAATAATGGCCATGCCCGAGGCCTGCAGATCATTTATGAGGTCCTGAACATCAGGACCGAACAGCTTGGTGCCACTGAAAGGGGCACTAAGCACCTTGTTCTGCACATCGGCTGCAAACCCAAAAAACTCAAAGCCAGGAGTGACTATGAAGGCATATGCCAGTGGCAGCTGCTCTGGCAACTGTATCAGCCATGTCATACAGTGCTCTGATGAGGTGTTTATGAACATTCTCAGCAGCCTGTAAACACTGAAGCAATTCCTGCTTCTGAGACCCATCAGGGAGGGCCAGAGTCACTGCTCTGCCCTTTCTCCAGTTGGCATTTTGGTATTTAACCATGTGCGACAGGTAATTTGCAATCCTCAGAACTAAGGTGGAGGAGACCCCCGAGGTCAATCCTTCGAGATTCTTTGTCTGAGGGGAGGTAACCAAGGTGTTTGGGCACCTTACATCTGCCATGAACTACCTTGATGACAAGTGAATCAGTTTCTGCCTGGGCAAGGAAATAAGGGAGATCCTGAGGGGCATTTTAAAGTTGGTCTGCCCTTCGTGGCATGGCTGACACCATGCTTGGCCTGTGCCAGGCTGCCATGGTGGCATTCTTCAACGCTGGAAGCATTGGAGGAATGATCTCAGACAGAGGCTCGGGGATCTCCAGGAAATACACCAGATCTTTCCTGGTGACATTCTTTCCTTCAATATGGAAGCTCATAGTGGAAGACAACTGCTATATCACATTAAAGAATGTGGCGTCGTCAGGAGGGGACCTTGGGAGTATGTTTCACCGAGTCCTCACTGACCAAGGAGGCAGTGGACTTGTCTGAGATCAGGATCTCTTCCTCTTCATCCTCCACATCATCATGAAGAATGAGATCAAGGCGATACTCTTCAACTTCTGGGTCTGGCTCAGATTCACCAGCGACGGCCAGCGAGGCGGTCTCCCAGGGTCGACGAACAGGCATCGACGAAGCTGCCATCGACAGCATCAGCGAAGGGGGTCTATTAAAGGCACCTAACTGCTGAACAAGAACATTCCACTAATTTGATCAGTACTTCGTTCAGCTCAATAGTGGACGCTGACGGAGGGAGGTTCGATGACCTTCCGGCTGTGTCCTGGGAATCTGATGAGCCTGTAGCCCTGCCTCAATGGAATGGTCCGCGACGACAAGCCCCTCATAGACAATGGAGGGGCCAATGACCTGGGCGCCCTGTGTGTCGGGTGAAGGTGCTGTCGGTATGGGTCTGGTAGTCAGACAAACCTGGACAGCTGGTCTCTTCATCAGAGTAGCCGCAGCTGACGAAGATCCCCCCCAAAGGAAAGGCCAACGGAGAGCAGGACCGCTGCCCAGGGGGAGTAGTCGCAATCCTGGTCTTTATGACTTTTCTGCAAGGACTTGTCTTGGGGCCTTGGAGGTCTGGGAGCTTAAAGAGCCAGTCTGCAACTGAGGCGCCGGGGCCCCAGAGGACCCATACCCAGAGCTGGCTACCTGCTGTTCCATCAGAAATGTTTTGAAAGCCTTCTTGCGTCGCCTGAGGGTTATTTGGTTAAACTTCTGGCAGAGCTCACAGTTGGAGACGTCGTGGTCAGGCCCAAGACAGAAGACAAACTGAGTTTTTGTCTGGCGAGGCAATCTTTTTTCCACAGTGACGGAAAAGAGAAGAAGAGGGATTAACTCTCAACATAAACAAAAAGAAAAATCTGTTAAAAAAGATTTAGGCAAGCTAAAGAGAAAAAAGTCAAAGGCTGAAAAAAGGTGCGAACACTGCGATGAAGCTTCCACAGAGATTCATGCAAGCAAGTCGATGGTGGAAAAGAACTGAGGAGGGAGGGGGGCCACTCACACCTATATAGGGTTGCAGACGTCGGCTGACAAAGGCATGGGCGGCCACAGTTGTACTGCTGAAACATCTTCCATGTCGATTCCCCTTCACCGACAGCAAAAGTTCCTACGGTGTAACCTGATGACTGAGATACCCCCGAAGATGATCAATGGTTGGGCCGGCCCGGTGGCACTGAGGCTGAGCTGCTGGACACCACACCTCATGCCGGCCACCCAGGTTCAGGAACGACCTCAGGTCATCGAGGTGCTGGCACGGGGGGGGGGTGAGGGACGGAGCAGAATCAAGCAGCCTAACAGTAGCTCTTCCTCTCATGGGGCGTGTTGTCGCGCCTCCAATAGTTCCACTGCCACCAGGTGGTGGTCCAGTGACAGCTAGGTGGGAGGCAGCAATGCGACGGGAAGTGGCAGATGAAACGGGGGTAAGAGATCAATTGTTACCCTATGCTGCACTGTCTCAAGCCTATCCCTATCCTTTCTGAGGTGAGAACCCCAGAACTGGGTGCAATACTCCAAGTGTGACCTCACCACGGAGCTATAACAGGGAAGTATTACCTCCCTTTTTCTGCTATCAATACCCCTTCCGATACCTCCAAGCATCCTATCTGCCTTGCTATAAGACTTGTTGCCCTGACTTGATTCTTTAGGGATTCTCTGATGATTAACTCCAAGGTCTCACTTCTCAGTCGTGGTACCGAGCCTCACCCCTCCAATCCAGTACTCTGTCCTGGGGTTCTTGTTCCCTGGGTGCACCACCTTGCAGTTTCCAGCACTGAACTTCAACTGCCAAACCCCTGATCACCACTCCAGCTTTTGCAAGTCTCTCTGCTTTTCCTTTTATTCCCTCATCATTTACGATACACCCTCCAACAGAGCTTTGTGTCATCTATGAAGAGAGACAGCCTGCCCTGGATCTCTTCACCAATGTCACTGATTCCAATGAAGAGGACCAGACCCAGGACGGATCCCTGTGGAACCCTGCTCATGACCTCCATCTCTTCTGATTTAACCCCACTGACTACTACCCTCTACTGCCTCCCCTTTAGCCAGTTACCTACCCTATTTATTATGACCTTTGCCACACCCAGATCCTCCATCTTCTTCAGTAAGCATCTATGGGGTACCAAGTCGAAAGCCTTGCTGAAGCAGAAGTAGAGCACATCCACAGCGTGGTCCCTATCCATTTCCCTCATCACCCAAAGAAAACTACCAGGTTAGTCTGACATGATCCCCCTGCCATGAATCCATGCTACTTACCATCTTGGAGACCATTCCTCTCCAAGCAGTCCAGACTAGTTCAGCTGGGAAAAGGAGAACCTGGTATTAGACCAGGTCTTAGGTGAACAGTCTTCTTCCACTCCACGAGATCCTCTTTAACCAGTGTCTCCATCAATTTTCCTAAAATAGAGGTAAGGTTGACTGGTCTGTAGTTCCCTGCTGGTTCCCCCTTATGGAGCGGAACTACGTCTGCCACCCTCCAATCCTTCGGAACCACCCCTGTCCTTAGAGAGCTGCTGAACAGACCTACCAGGGATCAGTCAGTTCTGCCGCCTATTCCCAACCCCACCCCTCCCCGGAGTATCCATGGACGCAACTCATCTGGTCCTGGGGCCTCATCAATCTTTAAAGTCGCCAGCCCTTTCAGGATCTTTTTGCTAGAGCGGGACAAATCAGTTTGAAGCTGGTGGTCAGTTTGGGCACTAGCTTATAAAATCTGGTAGCCAAATCAGTATTTGTAGTGGTGATCCTTTTTAAAGGATTCAAAAAAATCGACTGGGGGCAGGCAGCCAGCTGGCTGGCAACTTTCAAATTCTAGCAGCCAAACCAGTTTTTAGAAGCCATTGGCCAACTGGCTACCAAATTTGTCTCACCCTGACTTTCGCTTGTAAATGCTGGCAGTCTCATCTCCAGGACCCCCTTAATGGCCACTCTCTGGCAAGGGTCACTGTCTTCCCTAGTGAAAACTGAGCAGAAATAATCATTCAGGACAGCAGCAGCCTTTTGCCCATCCACCTCAATTACCCTCTCCCCCTCTGTCAGCCTCACAATTCTCCTCCTTTCTTCCCTTTTTCTCCACTCTTGACCCCTCCGCAATACGCTCCTCTGGGTCTGCTTTTGCCTCCCTATTTTTCAGCAAATATTCTTCCTCCCCCTGCTTTTCTTAAATTTGCAGAAGGCCTTTTTCCTTGGCCCTCGCCACTTTCCTGGCCCTTGCCCAGAACCACAGTGGTCTCTTGAACCTGTTCTTTTTGGTTACCGATTTCATGCCCATCTTAGATGGCCCGAGAATGGTCCTGCTCAACTACCCCATCTCTCTTCCACCCCATCTATGCTGCCCACACCTACTAATTTATCCTTGACTAGCTCCTTTAGCCTACTGAAGTCTGCCCTTCTAAAATCAAGGACTTCAGGTCTCAACTGTGGTTTACCAGATCTGAGGGTCAGTTCAAACCAAACAGAGTTATGGTCATTGCTCCCTCATGGCTTCCCTACTCTCACAGCTCCTACCACCTCTGAGTTGGTGAGCACCACATCGAGAATTGAGGTCCGCCTGGTGGACTCCCTAACTGTATCAGCAGACAGTTTTGGAATGCATCCAGCAAGATGTGGCTTCTGGTCATCGGAACATCCCAATGAATGTCCAGCAGGTTCAGATCACCCACCACCACTACTTCCCCCTTAAGCTATCCCTCTTTTCTGTTCTCTGAGCTTTCAGTCTCTCTCCTCCCCTTGCTCTGGTAGTCTATACAGATCACCGGCAAGTGCAGTTTCTTGCCAGAGGCTGCTGAGTTGCACCCACAGCGAATCATTCTCCCTGTTACTACCCCAATGCACCCATCTTTCATCACCTCTATGCCCTCCTTGACATAATGGGCTACTTCTCCCCCTCAGTCTGCTCCTCTGTCCCTCCTGAGCATCAAGTACAAATGGAGCATCAGGTCCCAGTCATTTTTTCCGAAGCCCCTGTTTCTGTTATGGCCACAAAGTCCATCTCAATTTCTGCCATCCGCACCTGGAGTTCACTGATTTTATTACCCAAGCTCCTGGCATTAAGGCCTACACCCTTCCATCTGACCCACAATCCTGCTTTGCTACTACCCTTGCACTCTGCATGTCCTCTCATCCCTTTGTTTTTCTTGGTGCTTGCACCCTTTGTGTCCCCCCTCTCCAAAGTCCCTTCATCTAGTCCAGTATGGGCTATAGCTTTCTTTGTACCCGCTATGCTGCTACAAGCCCTCAAAGGTGGGGGAGTACTAGCTAGGATCACCCTCCTCTAACCTGTCACTGAAGGTCCCTGGGCCCAGTCTCCCCGCAGTCAGTTTAAACATTCAGTATAAATTTCATTCTTCTGCCCCAGCGTACAGGCGTAGGCGACCAATGAGGCACATGCCATGGGGAGGAGGAAGGGACTAGGGGAAAAACAGGTGAAGAAAAAAGCCCTGCTATCCAAACAATAGCGAATCTGCCTAAACAGAGTGCATCACTGCTTGGATGGTAGGTATATCCCTGGGCTGATAGCAGGGGTGAAAGTTTTTTTTGTTTAACCAGGTATAGCACACTAAGCTGGAAGCTTTTTTACAGGAGCGACCTGGGAGCACAAGGAGGTTAAGTAACTTGCTCAGGGTTACACAGTATGCAAGTGGAAGCTGTGGGATTCAAACCCAGGTCTGGTCTGCTGGATGTCACCAAATTTGCAGCTCAGAGCCTTAGACCACTGCGCTATACTGCCTCCTTAAAAGACGAACAAAAAAAAAAGAAAAAAAAAAACACCACTCCTATTTACATGTTATGGCCCTCATTGACAACTACCTTAAAAATCACACACAAAAAAAAAAAAAAAGAAAAGAAAATTAAAAGTGGAATAAGTTACTAGAGTAGAGGGTTTACACGCTGTTAACATCCCTTGTGGTAGGACAACCAAACTGTGCAATAAGGCACAGAGTCTGTAACAAAGGAAATACTGTTCTTGCAATGATAATGTGGTTATCACCCTGAGAAACAGACCCTTTGGGAAGTGGCATCTACTCCTGGGAGTGACCATACAGAGACAATATCTTAAAATAAGGCTTACATTTTACTAGCCAGATCAAAGAATAGTAATACATATAGTAGGTAAGGTTATATTTTGCCTTCGGTTTGTGTGGTTCACAGTGTAGGGGTGGTATTAGCTAACCCCATCATCAAGCCTTATCCCTTAAATCAGATGCAGTGCAGTCCCGATTATCTGACCCCCCTTAAGCCAGACATTCCTCCCTAACGAACTTCCATTTTGTCACCCTGACTACAGCATACCTTCCCTTTAAATCAGTGCCTACTCACCGGCTCATCAGATGTGCTTTGTCTGGAAACAACTGTCCTCGCATCTCGTTGACCCGCATCTGCTCGCACCATGTCTGGCACTAAAAGAAAGCAGATTGTCCTAACTTTGCAGCAGAAGCTGTAGATTCCAGAAAGGCTGGAAAACTGCAACAGGGCAGTTTCACGATCAGTGGAATACAACATGGGTAAATCCACTACCCAGGACATAAATGAGGTGAAGAAAAGGCTCAGGAGCTTCGCTAAGACCATGAAAGGGTCTACTGGACTGGAAAAAAGAAATACCATGAGACCATGTAATGACGACGAGCGTGATGACGCTATTTACCTGTGGTTCACACAGGAGCGGGACAAGGGAACAGCAATCTCCGGATCGCTACTGAAAGAGAAGGCTTTAGTTCCACACCATGCTTGGCCGTGACCATGGTGCTTTTGTGGCCAATGACTGATGGCTCGCTAGATTCAAGAAGCACCACAGCATCCGCCAGCTGAGGCTGTGTGGAGAGTGTCAGTTCATCTTGAGCTCATCCTGACATTGCACCAGTACAAACAAACAATGGCACTATTCGTTGTTTTTTTCTACCCTCTAACTCCACTGCAAAAATTCAGTCTTGTGACCAGGGCATCCTTGATGTAACCCCCTTGTTACCCGGGGTTACCAGAATCCCAGTAAGACCTAGTGGTAGGCAAGGAAGGCAGCTTGTGAAACTCCAGTTAAATGGATTTCACACTATCTCACTCTGTTCTCAGTCTCAGCTGAGACCGAGGGATGACATCACCATAGAACTATCGTAGCTGCATGAGCCACATTGGAATCTGCAGAAGGGAGTTAGATTAGAATGTTGGGAGTTTTGAACAGTCAGTCAGTGTTCAGTCTGTAGTTGGAGATTGTTGTGAGAGGAGCACAGCAGTTCTGTGCACAGGCTCTTGGAGCCTCAGCTCTGAAACAGAGCTACTTTTAGGGAAAGGTGTGTTTCTCCACCTAAAGAGGGACACAGTAGGCTGTTCTTTAAAGTGGGGGAGACCGCTGATACGGGTCTCAGGGATGGGGTGGAAGGTTTGCCTGCTATTCCAGGGGCAACCCTCTGGCTACTGCTAGAGAAGAAGCTGCCTTATTTTCCCAAGAGTGTGGGGTACAAGAAGATTTCAAGATTCGCCTGTGGGGCACCTGCAACCAAAGGGTGAGTTCTGCTCTTTCTAAAGGGCCCATGTTTCATCCTGAACTGCATTAAAGTGGGGATTGGACTGCTGAAGTAGTGAGAGACCTAGAGTAATAGGCTTAGCCAAAAGTAAAAGTATGTTCAAGTCCAGCACAAGGGGAAAGTCAAGACATGTAGAGGAGATGTGATATATGTCTATCCTGTAATCTACATTGCCAAGCTTTCAAAGAGGAGTTTAGTGTCCAGAGAAATGGCCGGGTATGGATTGTGGGAGCTGGAGGTGGAAGACACCCCCCATCTTTAGTAACCAGGTCCACCTCTACGGATTTGCTCTGTGGATTTCTACTTTTGGCCAGTGATGAGGGAAGTACCCAGACGTGGGATTGGAAGGAAAATTTCCCTTAAGGAGTCGAAGGCTCTAAGGTGGTTTGGGGAGCCACCAACAGGAAAACTGGTTCATTCCCATACGGACAGCGATCAAGTGGTCGGTGGGGGAGCCAGGCCATGGGAAAAACCCAAGTAGTGTACGAGTCGGGCTGTGTACCCAAAGCTGCGTGCAAGTCCGAGCTGTGTGCCTGGTGGGTTCAGAGCCTGAGGGCTAGAATAGTGAAGAAGTGTTCTGTTGCTCTAATCTGCATTACCAGGAATGTAGCCCCGTGGGAGTCTGTCTATGCTTTGTTTGTTCAGTTTGGATGCGAATAAAAGCCACACTTTAGAAACCCATTCCCGGTTTTGGACATTACAGTTATTGCTTCCCGTGTTCGGATTTACTTGGGTGCCCCTGTGCAGAGTAGCCAAACCTAGGCCCCCTGTGCCGAGTAACCTAGTCCTCCCCGAACCCAGTCCCCACCAGGTACTGCTGTCAGCTTCAACAGCATACCACCTGTCATTTGCAAAAAGGCAGGGGTCAGGGGGCTTACATTGAGATTTTCAAAAGACTATGATAAGCGGCTCTTTCAAGTGGTGATTTCGGACACCAATGAAGACCTATTGTTGCAGGACATAGTGAAGTCTATAATATTTAAAGATGTGGTTTACATGGCAGGGAAGCCTGGGACAATGTTCATCTGGACACAATCTTACAATCGTGGAGAAAATCCTGGATATGCCTTGAAAAACCAGATGATACAGACACTGATGTCATTAGCGAGAATGCTGATACGATCAACAGAGATCACACAGCCTGCCGAAACTCTGTGAGAGTCTATGAACACCAGCGTAACACCTGATGAGATTTTGGAGTAGGAGTCCTGGGACACTCAAGAGGACGATCTCCAGTATCTGACAGAGGAGAACATACTGCAACAAGTCTGTCCCAGTGAGTGTACAGAAGAGCCCAAGGAAAACCGTGATGGTGAGGATGACATCGAAGAGATGCCAAAAATCCCGACCAACTCTGAAGCAGTGGAGCATTTTGATAAATGCCTCCTCTGGTTAGAAAGCCAGCCAGACTGCAACCCCATTCAGGTGATGCTGCTTTGTAACATGAGGGCAAAAGCAGCATAAAAACACCTGGGTGCAATGGAGCAAAGCAGCATGAAGGATTTTTTCGGCACAAACAGTGAAGATTCAAATTAAAGTAAAAACTAAAAAGTTGACACACTAAGCACCCCAGTACATTAATTGCACAGTATTTGCACAGTTTGCACAAGCAGCAAATAAAAAAAATTCACTTTATACAACTGAGCACTAAGTAGAAGCAAGTTAACACATAATCCCCCTGCTTACAACTAAAGTCCCGCAATACCGAACTCCCATTTATCCGACCTAATTTGTCGTCGCCAATGCAGGTTGGATAAATGGGACTAGACTGTACATGTTCATGTAGCAATTACATGGCATGTTCTACTTAATACCCACTCAAACAGTGAATAACCGTATGTCTGGGCATCCATATTCTGCAAAATAAAAACATCACTGAAGTTGCTATATTGCATGTGCAAGAGAGTAAGTGAAAGCAGTGAGCCCTCCTGGGCTGCTGGACCTGCCACTGCTTGCCCGCTCCAGCGGACCTTGGGACACCACTCCTTTCTGAGGACCATCCCCGGGGCGAGAGCCACAGGTCCCACCTGTTTCTCGGGCCAGACTGCACTCACCCTCAAAAGCTGCTAGACCTGAACACCTGCCCCCGCTGAAGCCGAATAAGGGCCAGACACTGGAATCTTAAGCTGCAGAGCAAGCCTCCCATGACGGACTGCAGCCTTTAGCCACCTGCTGGCTCGGCCGGAAAAGCGTAGCTCCCCAGGCACGTCCAGTGCCAAAGGCACCTCCCCAACCAACAAAGGATTTTTCAACTGTTGGTGCCCGACTGCTGATTGGTCTGGGCTTCCTGTGATTCCCTGGGATTGGCTGGTGCTGTTTTAGCTTTCTGCCTATCTCTCTATCTCTGAAGGCACCTTTCGCCTCTCACAGAAGCTGCAAAATTTTGAAGTATTTTAAGCTGTATTTTCTGCTGAAAACTGCCTTGATCTGTCTCTATAGATTGTACAAATTTTACCACTCAGTCCTAGACACTGTTAGAGTTTTACTGCTAGCATCCTGTGTCTGCCTAAGCTAAGACTGTAGTGGTAAAGTGATTACAGCCCTCTTATTGCCATGTAATACAAAAATTTACTGTTTTAAGTACTCTACTCGCTCGGTCTCCTCTTCCTATCAGACTCTCCTCCTATCCCCTGGAGCTACGCCTTTCCCCAACACCTCCACCTTAGGTACTGTTCCTCCTGAATCCCTCCCCTAGTACACCTGTACTTAACCTTGCTTCCTCTCTACCCAAACCCTCTGTGCTCAGAGACCTCCTTGGCTGCTGAACCTGCCGCTGCTTGCCTGCTCCAGCGGACCTTGGGACACCGATCTGTTCCTTTCCGAGGACCATCCCCGGGGAGAGTGCCGTGGGTCACGCCTGTTTCCCGGGCCGGACTGCGCACTTCCTCAAAAGCCACTACATCTGAATGCCTGCCCCTGCTGAAGCCGAAAAAGGGCCAGACACCGGAATCTTAAGCCGCAGACCAAGCCTCCCATGACAGACTGCAGCCTTGAGTCACCTGCTGGCTCGGCTGGAAATGCGTTTAGCCCCGCTGGCGCTTTGTGCTGGCTCCCCACCCACTCTGGGTGGACCCTGTCTTATGTAGACATCGTATGATCATATGACTAAGTGCCTATGTCCCCACTGGTCCTTTATAGTGCTTGACCGCTAGAGGTTCCCAACGCTGAAATCACCAGCCTATATTTCAGAAAGTCACTGCTCTGGTAAAAACAAACCCCAAGGAACACCGATAAGCACCTCTCTTCACACAATGCCTTCAAATTGTGCTCCTCCTGTACCAGAGTCAAGTCGTTACCTACTGAAGAGGACATCTGGAATCATGAGCTGCCAAGGTCTCCTGATCATCCAGACAGGTCTTACTGCTGTTCTTTCTACTGACTGTTACAAGCTGCAACGGCAGTCCAGCCCACTCTGCTACACAGCAGACTCTGGACGACTTCTATTTTTCCAACCTCCTCCTACTCTCTCCCACACAGCTGGACTTTAGCCAGTTGCTAGTGTACAATGGATTTATGTTCCTAGCCGTTTATGATCCCAAGAAAATGCTTCTTTCAGCACCTGACTACCTCCCCTTTTATCCATCGGAAACTTTGGTATATCCTGCTCTTGGCTATCCTTCTCTCTGGTCATACTGAAACCAATCCAGGCCCAACACACCATCTCTCTCAATCTCGTTCCCCCACTAGTTGGCGCTAAAGGCCGCTTTATTGTACATCACGACATTAGAAGCCTTGATCACAACCATGCTGAACTTGAGGCTTGGAGCACTGTCTACCACCTGGACATACTATACCTATCAGAAACGTGGTTAAAATCCTCTAACTCTGACCCCTTGCATTCAATACCCAATTATGGACTCCTATGGAGCGACAGACCATCCACCAAAAGGAGGGGGGGGGTTGCCATCTACTTCAAAGAACACCTCTGTCTCACTGCTTTAAAAACTGACCCTCTGAATCTATTCATGCAGTTCTGACCCTTGGCACTAAAAAGCTACATGTTGTATGCACCTACAACCCCCTAAACAGTGGCCCTGCTGGCCTGGAAGAACTACTGACCCAAACGTCCAAAAACTCTGGTAAAAATAAAGTGATCATTCTCGGTGATATCGACCTAAATTGGTTAGGAAAGTGGAAAGTCTCATCAGTCTACAAAATTTAGAGCCATAATCTGCATCAGATGATCACTGCGTCCACTAGAGTTGCTCCTCACTCTACCTCTAGCACCCTTATCGATTGGGTACTAGCAAATCGTACTGAACACATCCAATCTGCTGGCACACTCGCGGATGTGATTACTGACCATTTTGCTGTCTATCATGTATGGGGATCGGCTGCCCCTCCCCCCCCTCACAACCACATTACGTCACTTTCCAGGATTATGCCAACTCAGATATACAAAAGTTTCTATGCGACATATCAAACATTGACTGGTCAAATCTTTACAATGCTAAAGATGCACAGTCTGCCCTCGACATTTTTTAAACAAAGTTCATGGTACTGCAGGACCTTCACACTCCTCTCACCACCCACAGAATAAAGGGGAAACAAACCAGGTGGCTAAAAAAGGAACTACTTGCCAAGCTAAGAGTGAGGGACAAGAGCTGGAGTCATTTTAAATCTTCCAGCCTGCCAGAGGATTATAATACCTACAGACCGCAGCGGAACACCTGTAAAGCAGAAATAAGAGCAGCCAAAAGTTCATATGCAAAAGCCTACTAGTGAATGCTTTGGGCGACTCCAGAAACTTCTGGTCACACATAAAAACCTTCCTGGGGTCTACCCGTTCCACCACTCCAAATGATATGGTCCTAAACGGCACCTGAAAATAGTCATTTCTAAGGCTAGCGCACTCACCCGCTAAACAAAAACTAAATAAATAAAGCAAAACTAATTCTCACTCTAATATACTTTTCAAATACATAAAAGTAGGGCAGACTTGTATCCACCATGAATCTTTGAATGAAGTCTGACCACTGGTCTCTCTTACGAACCTTAATGGGAAACTTGAACATTTTAAGCAAACAAACCTAGAGTTTATGGAGAATAAAACACCACATCTCCTTTGCGTAAAGACTTCCCATTGTTTCTGCACTCTTACACTTCAAACTATGGATCAAAAATAAATAAAAATATGTGAATACTTCTCTGTACAATATGATTAAAAATCACAAGGCAGTAAAAACCAAAACTACCATTAAGGCCAGAAAAAAAATTAATATGATGATTCTCAGACTCTTCTGTGCATTCTCCTGTAGAGGCATGCAAAATTCTCTTTAATTTTTTCACTCTCCACTGGCTTACATACATTGGCTATAACACCAGAAAATCTTTTGTTCAGTTGGAATACTGAGGTCAAAAACTTCAAGAGGATCAACTATTTTTTTGTCATGGCCTAAACTGTTGTAGAGTACTTTGAATAGCCATCCTTTAAGTTAATTTAAATGCTTCTCAGATAGACTCACTGGTTGCCATAGTGCACAATTCGACTGATAAAGCCTACCTTGGAGGTGATCCACTTGATTAAACCAAAGGCCAACGACCAGATTAGTACAATTCCCATTGGATCTCCCGAAACAAAGCATCATAGTCTCTTTCCCTTTGCCGCAGACTCAGCCAGTGCCGAAAGCACCTTGAATATTTAAGGACCTGATAAATCACAGACAGACGTGCAACAGCAGAAGGTACAAGTATTGGGTGATTAAAATCTTCTGCAGCTGCCTTTTTACACCACTATCACCTGACTGCTTTGGGGACTGGCTCTGCATAAGAATGTACTGCCCTGCATGTCTTACTGCACACTACTTCATCTGACAAAGAACACAGAAAAACACCACTTCACAGTTCATGGAAAAACAGCAAAGATATCTTGCCAAGTAGATAGCAACTTCATTTGTACTTTAGTTGCCCCCTCTGAAAAATTTACAAGGTATCTTTTCTTACTCAAGCAATTATTAAATATGATGAAAAGAACAGCAAAAAAAATGAGAGACTATGATAAAATGTAATGTTTTCTATTTTTGTGACCATTCAATGTGAGATTACAATAGGACTGGTCTTTAAAGAAGACACACAGTACCGCTTCAATTATTCTCACAAAATAAAAACCTTACATCAACAGGAACAGCTTCACTTTTTGAAACCACGGCTGGAATTAAGTCACAAACTGCGAAACCCAAGTCTATGAACTCTAACACCAGGCTATTGGGCATGCTCTGCGTTCACTCCATTTGGGCACCCGAGTCGTGCACTTAGTCCTTTGCCAGTGTTGCTCAATTCTGTATCTTCTTGCTAAGCTGCTGTGCAGCTCATCGTGTGGTTTTATACCAGCAGCTTATTTGTGAAGAAGAGTAGGCAACACATCTAAAACTTTGTATATATCATTGACATATTTCAGACTGTATTTTACATTAGTTCTATATTTTTCCTCCCAATTATGTATTATGGAGGTCACATGCAAAAAAACAAACAGGATATTTATTCCTTTAGAGTTCATTGGCTTGAGGGGCTTATACCTCAACTGAAGTCATAATACTCAACTTGTGGCATCACAGTCATTTTCATGGCAACATTTATTGATGTCAACAGAGGAGTATGACTAACTGGAAAATGAGCGGCTTGGATGAATCCACTCAAAGGGATAAAGATCCCTTGCCCATGCAAATTTCCTTATTAAGAAATATTGGAAGGGGGGGGATGAAATCTATAGAAAATACATGAAATACAAACTGAATTCTCAATATTATGATTTTCAAAGATTTCCTCAGTGCATCTGCAAATTTCTTAATCTGCCAATTCAGATGAACAATTAGCATTTTGATTCTAACCACCCTAATGAACAGAACTGTGAATTTATGCAACACAACGGAACTAAAAAAAAAACACAAGGAATATGCAGTGTTGAGTAAAAAAAAGCAAGCTTCATCCTAACTCAAGATGCTTTAAAAACAAATTTTAACATTTCTCTCTTACCCAAATATGCTTTATGGTACCTTGAGCTACAAAGACACTGTAAACTCCTTTAAGGTTTGAAGTATCCCTAGTTTAAGAAACAAGTTACAATTGCGGATGTTCTGTAGAGAGACTGCTAATGTAGCTGGTAGTTCGATTTGGATTTCTTTATAAAAGTAAAAACCAGACTGTCCACCACACTGGTGATAACACACAAAAGCATGTTTGTTTACATTCCTTGATCAGCTCCCACTGGGGGGGGGGGACATGATATGAAGCTGGAGGGTGTAAATTCAGGAGAGATATAAGAAAGTTCTTCACAGAAAGCGTGGTGGATTCCTGGACCAAGTTACTAGCCAGGGTAGTTGGGGTGAAAATAGTGGAAGGGCTCAAGAAAGCCTGGGATAGGCATAAGGGAATCTTAGGAGAAAGGAACGAGGGGTGATTGAAAGAAACTGAGATCAAGTAGGGATTGCGTGGACACTTTTAAGTAGCGTTAAATGGGCAGACTGGGTGGGTCATGTGGTCCTCACCTGCAGACAAACTATGTATATATCTAAGAATACTTGTCTGTCTGGCAGTGGTAAGCACTTGCCTGTGTTGGAATGGTACCACCCACTGACATGCCATGTGTGGCATGCAGCACCAGTGGCAGCATGACAATACTAGTGCCAGACCCAGTGCTGCCCGCACTGGGCATCACGCCACTACATCTCATAAGAGCCAGCCTTATGTGGAATGTGGTCCACTGCAGGCGTAGTCATTGATGGGCTTCTACTGAACCTTTAGTGTTGCATTCTGATTCATAGTTAGTAGTGTCTGCCCAATATACTAATGTCCATTGTGTGTTCATTCCACAATACACGCATGGTGCCATGCATACATTACATGGTGCTGCATGGCGGCCCAATCTGTATAGAGCTGTGCTGTGTGGACCACCACTTTGTGTCCCTGAGCCACATCCCTGCTCCTGGCCAGGGCGGCTCCTGCATGTCCAGTGTCCTGCACACCTGTGTGGGCCTGTGTACTAGATGCCTGGTCTGCAGGGTGTTGGGTGGGTGCATTTCATGGCCACGTGTGCTGTTGCACTCCTCACTGTATCTCCACATCTGGCATATCTGCCAGTGTCCTGTGTCCACTGCACACCCCTATCGAGCTCTGTTGTAGCACAGTACACTAACCTGATTCTTGCAAGTGTACCAAAAAGCCTAATATAGAAGACAGGTTAGCGTGTAGGGGGTCAATCTCCCTGCCTTACACCAGGAAGAAATCTCTTCCACTTGGAATCATAGGCCTTTTTGGTACTTGTTTTTTTGGCTAATCATGGAATTCTGAGAACTTGTTTAGAATACTGAGAGTCCAGGGACTGAGGCGAAGAGACTATGCTGAGGTATGCAATTCCCATGTGAAGCAGGGTCAGGAGTCTGTGGTTCTAGGGCATGCAAACAGGATATTCAGCTACCAGGACAAGAGGCAGAAGTGCCAAGGCTGCCTTGCTCAGTTCGGAGACACCAGAAATATTGTAGCTGGCTGGCTCCTGAAGTTGAGGAGTACCCTGAGAGTTGGGGGGAAAAGGAGAGAAGGCGTAGGAAATCTGCCTGTCCAGTTCAGGGGCAGGGGATCCACTAGCAGGCCTGCAACAGTACAGGGGAATCTGATAATAACTGTGTCTGCAGGTGAAGAAATCTATCTCTGGATTGCCTCACCTAATGAGGATTGTAAACAACCCTTGCTCGACTAGGGACCACTTACTGTGGCCCAGATTGGTGGGGCTGAGGGAGTCTGCCAGCAAATTGTCCTTGTCTGGTAGGAGAATGGCAGTCAGATGCAAATCCAGGGAACAGGCCAGTGGTAAGACCCTCATGGCCTCTGTGCAGAGCTTTCAGGTTTTGTGCCCCCTTGCTTGTTGGTGTAGAACATGGCTATGGTATTGTCTGTACTGATTTGGACAGACTGGCTTTTTAGCTGGGGGTGGGAGAAGAGAGATAAAGGTTTAAATAGCCGGGTACACAGCTCTGAGCACAAGAAGATTGTGTGACCCCCTGGAGTCCCTCGGAGGCCCCACTCCAGTTATGGACTGATCCTCCAGGTGCACCCCTCCATCCCTGGAGGGAGGCAACCTGTAATGAGGACTGTGGAGGGTCTTTCTGTTGAAAAGGGTTCCCTCCCTGAGGTTATTCCTGTCCTTGCAGAAGTACAGGGAGTGAAAGTGTCCTTGCGACTGGGACCAGCTTTGTTGGGAGTTCCTGTTTTGGAGGCAATGGCTCATCCAAAACCCAGCACTTGGGATCTCAAGGGCTGCAGATGCCATGTGGCTTGTAAGTCTGAGGAAGTGCCTGGCTGGCCTTGGTTGGCCAGGGACAGACAAGTGTGCCAGGGCCTGTAGTTTCTCTACCCTGTCTAGAAAAAGCAGGGCTTCGCCTTGCTGTATGTGCGCAGGTCTGCTCCCATGAACTTCAGGAGTTGAACTGGCTCAAAGTGGAACTTCACTGTGTTGAAAAGGAAGCCCAATGACTCCAGAACATGTTATGTGAAGCTGAGAGTCTCTGACCTTTCGAGGAGACTTGCCTATTAAAAACAGCAGACTTTCTGATAAGGGAAAACAGAGACGTCCTGTCTTCTGACACGGGCTGGCAGTATTTCCAGGCAGTGCTGTGGAACTGAAGAAAACCCTAATGGCAGAGCTGCGAACTGGTTCCAGCCAGAGGGCAGCCTGAATCAGAGATACTTTCTGTCTCCCTTTTGCAAAGAGGGTATCACCACTGAGGGGGTGACCATCTTGAATTTGGGACAGATCAGGCCCATTTTTCCCTTCTGGAGAGAAAGGATCTGAAGTAGAGGCTTTATCCCCCCATTGTGGGAGGGGAACGCTTTGTACTGCATTTGTTGATAGGAGACTTTACTTCCAACTGTAACAGAAGCTTTCTGTGCAAATCAAAAGCTTGAGACTCCTGCACCCCTGCTGTGAGGGAAATTTCTTGAACTGCAGGGTAAGATGATAACCCACCACCTCCAGCAGTTACATGCTACTGATGGAGGTCGTGGGACAGCCTTCCTCCCTAGTGACTGGGGGAGGGGGGGGCTCTGAGGTTTTGTTGGGGGTGGGGTCATCAAGTTTTTTGAGCCCTCCTACCTCTTTCTGTGAAGAATCCTCTCATCTGAGAGTGATCCAAAGGCATGAGCACAGTCAAGGGTACAATGCCGTGGGATAAAAGAAAAAATTACTCACCATAGTAATAGTTGTTTCTTCTAATGGAGTCTTGCTGTATTCTGACAAGTGCAGTATGACCGGTTCACCTGCCCCAGAGATCAAAGAGTTAAACTCTATGAAAATGCATAGAATGTTGAGCTTGAGCTCAGTTTTCAAACTGCTGTCCTCTGTGCATTCTAGTAACTTATCAGATTCTTATGAAACTTACTAAAAGTAAGATACAGGAAAAAACTCTAACCAGACCTAAGCACCCCCAGGGGCAAACACAACAATTAAGAGGGGCATGTAGAAGACTCAAGTCACTGATGCCCAAGAAAAACCACCTACCCACTGGTGGGTGAAAAGATCTCACTGGGATGCAGAGAACAACCCTTTACCCAGGTTCTGGAGGTGAGGCAGGGTGGGAGGTCAGAATACAGCAAGATTCCATTAGAAGAAACATTACTCTGGTGAGTAATTTTTTCTTCAGACAACATGAAGTCTTGCTGTATTCTGACAACAGTAGACTACAAAGCAGTGCCCTCTGGAGGTGGGCACACAACCTACTTGGGAAATAGGTTCTAACACTGCTGTGCCAAACCTGGCATCACTTTTGGCCTAGGTGTCCAGGCAGTAGTGCTTAGTGAATGTGTGAACAGTCTTCCAGGTGGCTGCTTTACAGATATCTAATAAGTGGACATCCCTGGCAGCTGCCACTGAGAGGCAGCAGTCCCCCTAATGGAATGGGTCCCAAGGCCTGCTGGTGGGTCCTTACCCAGCTTGTTATAACAAAACTGGATACAAGCCACAATCCATCTAGCTATGGTCCTCTTAGTGGCTGGCCTATCCTTACCAATTTCACCACAGGTAAGGAACAGCTGGGAACAGTCCTTTCTTAGCTCCATCGTCCTGCCCAAGTAGTAGCTAATGACCTGCTTTTCATCCAGACTGTGGAACCTGCATTCACCTGGGCTGGAGTGGTCTGTGAAGAACACAGGCAATGTGATGGACTGATTAAGATGGAAATCAAATACCACCTCAGGGAGAAATGTCGTATTGGTTCGGAGGACAATCTTATCTATGTGGGGGAGCAATGTAACTGGGCTCCATTGACAAGGCCTGAAGCTCGCTGATCCTTCTGGCAGAAATGATGGCCACTAGAAATACAGTCTTCCACGTCAGAAACTTGAGTTCCAATTGAGGACATGGGTTCAAAGGGAGGCTGCACAAGTTGACCTATGCAAATATTTAGATCCCATGCTGGGGTAGGCTCCCTGTGTGGAGGATGGAGGTGGAGCTAACCCTTGAAAAAAATTCTTGAAGATTGGGTGTGCAGCTAGGGAAGGGCCCTTCCCTGCTGACAAATAGGCAGGCACAGCTGCCAGGTGCACCTTTAAGGTAGATGGCTGCAGCTGTAGTGACCGAAGATGTATCAAATAATTCAAAACTGCTGGGAGACCAGCCTGCTGTGGATCCAGGCTTTCTTGGGAACACCAGATGGAAAACCTTTTCCACTTGGAGGAGGTTTTCCTAGTGGCAGGTTTCCCGGACACACTCAAGATGTCCAGAACACCTTCAAAGAGATGCAGATCTGCATATTGCAAGTCCTCAAGAGCCAGGCCCTGAGTAGAAGGGACTGGAGATTGGGGTAGAGGATTCTCCCCTGAGAGGATGTCAGCAGGTTGTGCCTCCTGGGGAGGCAAATCGGGCTGGCTACTGACGGGGGCAGTAGCACTGAATACCATGGTTGCCTGGCCCAGTCTGGGGCTATGAGAATCATGGTAGCAGACTGAGACCTCAGCTTGACTAAGACCCTGGGTATCAGGAGAAAGGCGTAAAGGAACCTGTTCGATCAGTCCAACAGCAGGGCCTTCAGAGACACCGAGCACTGAGCAGGAGGCCTGCAACAATACAGGGGCAACTGATGGTTGTCTGGGGCTGCGAAGAGATCCATCTCTGGCACCCCCCAACCTCCTGAATACTAACAGAAGGACTTGCTTGTTCAAGGCCCATTCGTGGTGGCCCTGGCTGATTCTGCTAAGAGCACTGCTACGACATGTTCAGGGAGTAGGCAAGACTCCAAATCTTCATGGACTCTGTGCAAAGCAGTGAAAATCTTGATCCCCTCCATTTGCTGATGTAGTATATGGTAGTAGTATTGTCTGTCCTAACTTGCACCACCTTAACCTGTAAATGATTGGCAAACTCCTGGATTGCCAGAAACGATGCCCTGAGTTCCAGAAGGTTGATGTGGAACAGAGACTCCCAAGGAAGCCAAGTGTCATGGTCCCCCAAGTGAGCACCCCAGCCCAGCAGGGAAGCATCTGTTGTCTGCACCAGAGAAGGGGTCTGTGGAAGAAAGGGAACTCCCGCTCTGAGGTTGTCCAAGCTCTGCCACCACTGGAGAGCTTGCAGTAAGGTGGGAGACACTGGAATCAGCTTGGACACAGAATCCTCCTTTTTGGACCAAAAGGATCTCAGGTGGAACTGAATATCCCTCATTTGGAACCTGGGCCCTGAGACCACAGCTGTGGTGGAGGCAATCTGTCCCAGAAGCTGCAAGAAGTACCTTGCTGGTCAAGAGACTCTAAGGCAAAAAGACTCTGCAAGGTGATTGAGGGCCTGAGCCCTTCCTGGAGGCAGAAAGGCCTTTGCCTGGATCGTGTCCAGCTCCACCACTATGAAGTCCAGAACCTGAACAGGTGTCAAGACTGATTTTTTGAAATTTACCAGGAAACCTAGAGACTGAAGAGTATCCTGAGTGAGATCTAAAGCTTCCTTTATCAGCTGGGGAGACTGACCCACCAACAGCCAGTCATCCAGGTAAGGGTAAAGACAGACCCCTTGCCTTCTTAGGTATACCACTACCACTGCTAGGCCACTTTGTGAATACCCTTGGTGCAGAGGTCAGCTCGAAAGGCATGGCCCTGAACTGGTAGTGGCCTGAAGGTAGTCGAAATTCTGAGGTATTTTCTGTGGGACTGCCTGATGGGAATGTGAAAGTAGGCATCCTTTAGATCCAGGGATGCTAGCCAGTTCCCTTGCCTGAGGGTAGGCAGAATAGTAGCCAGGGTTGTCATTTTGAAATCTGGCTTTGTAAGATGCTTGTTTAGGTATCCAAGATCTAGGATGGGCCGCCACTCCCCATTTTTCTTTAGTGAAAGGAAGTACCTGGAGTACAGCCCTTTTCCCATGTGCTGAGGTGGCACAGGCTCCACTGCCTTCGAGAGAAGAACAGTGGAGACCTCTGCCTCCAACAAGGCTGTTTCTGTAGGAATGGCCGGTATGAAAGCTCTTGGTCCCAGTTTTGGGAACATCTTGAAGCTGAGAGCAAGACCCTGGCCTACTATCTCCAGGACCCATCTGTCTGAAGTGATGGACTGCCAGGCCTGGAGGCAGCAGGCCAGCCTGCCCCCTACAGGGATAGGGGAGGTGGCCAGGGCAGACTCCCCAGGGTGTCTGCTTAATAGGGGTAGCAGACAGAGGTGGAAGTGGCACGGCCAGCACCTCTCCTGCCCCTCCCTCTGAAGAAACCCCCGAGCTGCTGGTTAGAGGGAAAAGCCTGAGCCAGATGGAAAGGCCTAGGGTAAGGTCTGCCCCTGCCCCTGGCCTGCTGTCTCTGTGGAATGGCAGCCTTTTCTTTGGCTGAAGCACTCCTGTATGCCACTCTGTACTCATTCATCTTTTTCATGTAGGCTTCAGTATGTTCTCCAAAGAATTCTGGGTGAGGAGAAAGTCTAAAGCGTTAGTTTGTGTGTCCTGGGATAAGTTGGTGCATCTTAGCCAGAAGAAACGCCTAAGATAGATGGCAGATGCCATAGCTCGGGAAGCTGTATCAGAGTCCACAGCCACGTGGAACTGGGACTTGGATGCCTGTACCCCCTTGGTGACCAACTCCTGGAGATCTGAGGCGAGCTCAGAAGGAGCTTTCTGAGCCAAATGTGCAACAGATTCTCAAAGTGTTTTCTGGTACCTGGAGGCACAGGCCATATAGGAGGCCTGCCTAATACCCTAAGAGGAAGCCAGGTACGTTTTCTTGGCAAGGGAATCCATTTTTCTGGAATCTGTCAGGGGGGTGGGAAGCCAGAGGAATGCCAGCCTTTTCACAGGATGCAGTCTGAACCACCCCTACGTGGCTACAGTGGCTGGATAAAAATTCAGTGCCATTTCCAGCCAAAACATACTTTCTGTCCATCTTCTTATCCAAAGGAAGGACAGAACTAGGGGTCTGGAGGATTCTAAGAGTCTGCTTTTTCAGGGACGTGTGGATATGGATCGACAGACCCTGGGAGACAGGAAGATCCATCATCTCCCTGTAATCCTCTTCATCCTCCTCTTGTCTGGCTCACTGTACAGAGAGCTACGGAGTTTCTGCTACCTGTCTCAAAGGCAAAATGAGAGGTAGTCTCAGAGACAGGCCTAAGAGGAGATTCATATTGAGGATGATCAGGGGAAATCTCAGAATCTATGGGCTCACCCACATACTCCTCTTCATCGTCATATTCACATTCAGAGTAGTAATATTCCTCAGGATCCAGTGACCTGAAGGAATTGAACTGGTATCTGTAACACTTGGCTGTCCAGACGGCACCTGCGCTGGTTCACCAAAACCGGTCCGCAAAGACTGTACAATGCGTATGGCTTTGGCGATCTCCCCCACGGTTGGAACTGCAACCATTTGTTTGCGTAGTTCGAATCGGACCGTTTAAGCTTTAGCGGTGCAATTCAAGCAGGACTCCGATAGTCTCTTAACCAGCAAAGGTTCACCTGGCCTGAGGATTTGGCAGACGGGACCGCAGGTTTGGTTGAACCGGAACCCCCTCCGTGGACAACTTGTCCATCCTTTCCCTTAGCTTACCGAGCCTTCTGTTGATGGTAGACTGAGCAAAATTTTCACAAATAGCACAGTCTGTTTGCAAGTGGTCGAAACCCAAGCAGTACAGACAGACCAAGTGTGGATCAGCTTTGGCAAATTGCTCCCTGCACTCAGAATAGCAGCGCTGAAACCCAGTGGGACCAGTTTTTTTCTCTTGGGTTTCTGTGATATAACCCCTAGAATCTGACTGCTTAACCCAACGGCTTAGTTAGGCCGGTTAAGCAAAGCTCAATCTGTATTTATCCGAAAAAGGCTTAGTCAGGCCCAGATTACAAAAAAAAAAAACACTACTTCTTTCAGTAAATTTACCCCTGGTGGCTTAGTTAGGCCAGGTAAGAGAGAGAGACGAAGTTCTGACCAACCAACGGTTTAGCACCGGACGAGAAAAAACAGAAAAAAAACCTCGGTTTTGGTCAGAACTTCAAACCGGATCCCAAACTGGAACCCAGAACAACAGAACACAGTACTTCTACCTAAGAAAAGAAAGATCGGTATCCTCAGGGTCTTTGGAACCGGTCGGAAACCGAACACTTACCCAACCGAGAAACCTACACTATACCGAAGACAGTGGTTTGAAAAGAAACTGTAAGAATTAAATAACAGAGGGTTGAAAACCAGACGAGGATCAATCTCAGAGTAGAGTAAAGAATCTGATCAGTTACTAGAACGTACAGAGGACAGCAGTTTGAAAACCGAACTCGAGCTCAACGTTCTATGCATCTGCATAGAGTTTAACTTTTTGTTCTCCGGGACAGCTGAACCGGTCGGTCATACTGCACTTGTCAGAATACAGCAAGACTTCATGTTGTTTGAAGCCTCTACTTGTACCCCCTCCTCCCTGGGGCTTGTAGGGAGTAGGGGCTTTCTCTTAAGCTGCACTATCGTGAAAGATGGTTTAAAATTCCTCCACCTTTTTCCTACAAACCTTTGTTTTGTCCCTCAAAGAGGACAGTTCTACAGGGGAAACCCATAGCTTTAGTTTAGGTGTCCTGCGAGGGATCGGTGGTTCCCTACTAGGAAGGCACTCTGTGAATGAAGCTCTGGGCCCTAGGTCTGAGGGCAGTGTCAATGGCATCTACAGCCATATGAAATTAGTATTCTGTCTCTTTTACGGCAATTTTAACAGTTTCTGCCCTGAGCAATGTCATATGGAGGTTTCTGGCTGAGAGCAAGACAGCATCCCACAGTGCCTTCTAAAAATTAGCTGTGTATACCCTATAAGTAAACAAACTCTGGTCAGAGCTGATATGGCTATTCCGAGCTGTCCGGGTCAGAGCCAAGGTACAGCTGAGCTGTCTGGCTGCAGACCACAGAAAGAGCTATGCAGAGCAATGGCTGAAACACAGAGTATGCCATTATGCATATGGCGGGTGACACAGACCTGCGCATGTGTGATACTCCTACCGCAGATCGAGTCACACTTACCATCTTGCATGCCACTTGTCACTTCCTTCCGCAATTGCAGGGAAAAAAAAAAGAAAGTAGTGCACCAGGGGGGTTGGGGCGGCGCAGAGGGGAGCTCCGTCGGCAAAGGAAACAGGACATGAAGACAGCACGAGTCAACCACAGACCGAATCACTGTACGAGAAGACAGGGACCATTTCAACTGACAGTCCCTTCTGTCCTAGAGTGATCGCAAAATGCCTGCGGAGCACCACCCATACCGCTGTAAAAAGGCGGTGGTGTAAGATGTCTTACCCCTAGCATCCAGTATCTTAGACTCTTTTTCTGGAGGCTGGGAAGAAGGGGCACCTAAGCTCTGTCACAGGCTGCAGCCTGCATGACTCCTTTACGGTCTGAATGAATGAAAAAGTACCAAGCATTTGTGTTATCCAGCTGGTATTTTTATATCTCACCCTGAAATGGAGGATCAGCTGAGGAACCAAGAGATTACCCACAGCTTGAATAAATATTAAATAGTTGCCAAGCCTTTGCAGTTCCCTCCGCAGAGGGGATATTTTGTTGTAATACTGGAATCTCTCTCTGCTTCTCAGCAGAAGGGGCAATGGTAAAGTATGTCTTTCGAGACCTGAGGTTCAGGTACAGGATTCTCCCCGACAGGAGGTCAGAAGGTTGTGGCTCAGAGGGAGGTGTATGGGCTGAGCCACTGAACGGGACAGCAGTATTGAGTACCATGGCTGCCTGGCCCAATATGGAGCTAACAGGATCATGGTAGCTGGTTGATACCTGAGCTTGATCAGGAACCTGGGCAATAGAGGAAATGGAAGGAATGCATACAGGCTCCTTCCTAACCAGTCCAACACCAGAGCATCCATGGGCACTGTGCCCTTTGCTGGTGGCCTGCAGTAGAATAGAGGCAACTGATGATTCTCCTGTGAGGCGAAGAGGTCAATCTCTGGGTTGCCCCACCTGTAAAACACCACATCCAGTACCTGTCTGTTTAGAGACCATTCATGGTGGTTTTGATCACTTCTGCTTAGTGCATCTGCCAGGGTATTGTCCTTCCCTGGAAGGTGGATGGCCAATAGAGATGCCTGTAAGGAATACGCCAGGCTCCATATTTTCACTGCCTGTATGCACACATAGCTGGATCATGTCCCTCCTTGCTTGTTGAGTGTAATACACTGTGGTGGTATTGTGTCCTGACCTGTACCACCTTGTCCCTTGCCAGGGATGCGAAGGATTGCAGTGCCAGGAGCACTGCCCTGAGCTCTAGACGATTTATGTGCAGGAGTGACTCTGCAGGGGCCCAAGTGCTGTGCACTATATGCCCTTCCAGGAGTGACCCTCACCCTAGGAGGGAGGCATCCACTGTGAGTACCAACATGGGGGATTCCTTTTCGAATGGGCCCCCCCCCCCCGAAGTGGCTTCTGTCTTGCTATCATTGTAGGGCCTGCAACAGTGTTCCTGGAACTGGTACCAGCTTTGAGAGAGTCTCCTTCCTTTGCTACCAACATGCCCTGAGGTGAAACTGAAGGTTTCATCTGAAATCTGCAGCCTTGCACTATTCCTGTTGCTGCAGCCATGTGCTTCAACAACTGCAGGAAGTGCCTTGCTGGCCTTGGCCTGTTAAGACTGAAGGCTCCTGCCAACCACTGGATATTGTCTACTCTATCCTGAGGGAGGAAAGCCCTCCCTTGCAGGGTATCCAATTCTGCCCCTATGAAATTTAGTATCTAGGCAGGTTGGAATACAGACTTTTGGGCACTGATTAGGCACCCTAGAGACTCTAGTGTGTCCTGAGTGAGCCTGAGAGCCTCTTTCACCTGTTGTGGTGACTTGCCCATGACTAGCCAGTTCAGGTAGGGAAACACCATGATGCCATGCCTTAGGTGTGCCACCACTACTGCCAGGCACTTTGTGAATGCCCTGGGAGCTGAGGTGAGGCCGAATGGCAGGGCTGCGAATTGATAATGTTCCAAGGGTAATCTGAACAGGAGATATTTTCTGTGGGATTCCCTGATGGGAATGTGGAAGTAGGCATCCTTTAGGTCCAGAGATGCTAGTCAGTCTCCTTGCTGAAGAGCAGGAAGGATCACTGCCAAAGTCACCATTCTGAACTTCGGCTTTGCCAGGCGCCTGTTCAGAGCTCGCAGGTCTAGAATGGGTCGCCACTCCCCATTTATCTTTAGGGTAAGAAGCATCTTGAGAAGAACTCTTTCCCCCCTTTGAGAAAGTGGAACTAGTTTCACTACTTTTGTTGCCAACAAGCTGGACACTTTTTCTAAGAGCGTCCTTTCTGTGGGGGATGATGGTCTGAAAAACCTTGATCTCAGTCTGGGGAGAGATTTGAAGCCAAGGGCTAGGCCCTGACGCACTACTTCCAGAACCCACTTGTCTATGGTGATGGTTTTCCAAGTCTGGAAGCAGTGAGTCAGCCTGCCCCCTACTAGCAATGGGAAGGTGACCCTGACTGACCCATCAGGGAGTCCGCTTTGCTGGGCTGTAGCCTGTGGGGTCTGTTCCCCTTGTTTAAATCCCCCTTCTTCCCCTGAAGTAGCCTCTTTTTTGCTGGTAGGCAGGGGTGGCTTAGGCTTGGAAGAAAGGTCTACCATAGCCCCCACCTCTATCTCCCCTTACCTGTGGCCTAGAGGAGGCAGAGGCCTTTTCTTTCACAGTGTTGCTCTTATAGGTGGTCTTGTACTAATCCACCTTTTTCATGTATGCCTCCGTTTTGCCCCCAAACAGGGAGTTATTTTCCACCAGGAAAACCATGGCCTTAGCCTGGGTATCCAGAGTCAGATTTGTGGCTCTAAGCCAGGCAAACCTTCTCAAAGCTGCCACTGTCAGGGCCATCCACCTAGTCATTTGCATCCACTGCCATAAGAAATTGATATTTTGTGGCTTCCAGATCACATCTAGTTGTCTCAGATTAGCAGTCAGCCCAGGTGGTACCTTGTCTGCCATGGTCATAACAGAATTCCAGAGAGTTTTCTGGTATGGGGCTGCATATGCCATGTAGTTGACCTGTCTGATGGCCAAAGATACAGCTACATAGCCCTTCTTGGCTATACTGTCCATCCTCCTAGAATCTTCTTCTGATGGGTGAGATGTCAGGGGCATTTTGACCATCACAAGCTGCCCTTTGCACCACTCAGTCATGATCAGGGTGAGGAAAAAAGGAACTCTACCCCTGATTGATATCAGCTATTTTGTCTACTGGGGGTACAGAGTTTGGTGTCTCCAGGATTTTTAATACACGTTTCTGCCTCTTCCTCATCCTCCACAGTCCCATGTGTGGTGAGGAGTGCTTCCACCATTTGTTTGATGAATGTATAATGAGAGTAGTAGTCCTCTGGAAGCCTAGGAGATGACTCAAACTCATGGTTAAGAGAAACTTCTGGTTCAATTGGCTCGTCTTCAACATCTTCCTCCTCGTATTCTTCTTAGGAGGGGTCCTGTGCCATTGGAACCAAGCACTGAACTGCAGATGTAACAGTTATCGGAACCGTTGATGGAACAGACAGACCCAGTGGTACCGGTTGTGGTGGAACTGGTAGCAAACCTTAGTTAGCTGTAGTCTGCAGGGCTTGTAAGACATGTAAGGCCTGAGCCACTGATTCTGCTGTTGGTGCAACAGACTCAGGAACCGAGGGCTCCACTGCTTTTCCAACAGGTGGTTCAGTAGGTTTGGTTTTATGTTTTTTCTTGATCGGAACCAGGCCTTCCACCGGTTCCCCAGGCCCCTTAGGCTTAGATGGTTCACCTTTGGAAAAGGCACATGGTTCAGAGTCTTTAGCTTTTCTTTAGATTAATCTGGAGTAGGATCACTCTGATCTGATGGGGAGGTCATCCTGTCTTTGAAGCACTGTAAGCACTTTTCTACAGTTTTAGTGGGAAAAGTTTTACAAATTTCGCAATCTGCTTGGAAATGGGAAAACCCCAAGCAGAATAAATGCAGCTCGTGTTTATCAGCTTTTGCGAAACCTTCCCCACACTTAGTACACTTCTTAAACCAGGTAGGCCCAGTTTTGTTCTTAGGCTTATCAGACATAACCACAGTAAAGAGTAATAAAATATTAAGAATTTAAAGAACTTAACTCTGTTCCCAACCAAAGAAAACAGTAACAAAAAATGCAAAAACTGTTCACAGGGAGTAGAGGTCAGTTCCTAAACTAGAAATAAACCACTAACCAGTATAAAATAAACCAACGCCCCACATAAACTAAAGAGGATCCAGACTGAAGTTAAACAAAGATAACCAGTTCCTCGGTTGCGAGGAACAAACAGGAACAGCTAACTGAGGTAAAATAACACAAAAAAATAGAGCTAACTATAAAAAACTAAGTAAAGGCACCAAAATTATAAAGAAATAAAAACGGTTTGACTTTTCTCAATGAAAATAAATGAAAATCAGTCACGCTGAGGAGTAGTCTCCAAGGTGTCTTACTGTGCAGTCGGAGAATGAAATCTGAGCATTCTAAAATGCAGCAATTAGTAAGGGCAGCAGTCCGAATGGTGGCACGAGCCAACAGATGTTCCATCATTTGTATAAGTTCCATTTCTCTCCAAGGTAGTTCAACAGAGGAGGCTGACTGCTAAAGTTAATCATCTTGAAGAATTCCTCAGGTCAGAACTACATTTATGAAGCACAGAAAAGATTGCTAGGCCCACGCAGTCTCCCAAGGTTCCTTGTCCCATCCCCGGTAACATGTCCCTGTGTCTACCCATGTATTCTTAAAAACTTTCATCATTCTAGCCTCCTGACCTTTTTCCCCTCTTATTTATTAATTTATATTTTCTGGGTTTTACCCGTTTCTCCTTGCTCCCCAGCACGAGTGTCATGTGTGCATGGGCGCATACACACCCGTGTGCCAGCTCAGCCCCTTTTGCCCCTCCCCATGACTGTCGCCGGAGCTCCCACAGGTCAGCACTGCCATCCGTCCTCCACCAGGGAGCCTCCAGTCCCTCCCAGAAGGAGAGCTGCCTTTTGGCAGCTCGATCTTGCTCCTCCCCACCCCCCAGTCGACCCCCGACAACCCAGGCTCGTTCCCAACCCCAGGTCACCGGCACGAGGTGTGGCGTCCAACGCCTCAACCCTCAGCGCCACCTGGTTGGCTTAGCCTCCACAACCTTGACTGGCAGTCTGTTCTATGCGTCTACCACCCTTTTTTGTGAAGAAGTACTTCCTCACATCTGTCCAAAATGTTCCCACTCCAGTAACATTGCATGCTCCCTAGTGCTACTGTAGTCCTCTTTTACAGGATGCTCCCTCCCTACACTGTGTTCACCCCTGTGATGTACTTGAAGGTTTCAGTCATGTCACCCCTCACTCCCATGATCCAGAGTGTGTGTATATATTGAGATCCATCAGCCTCTCTTCATAGGGCTTTACCTGCAAACCCTGCAACATCTTGGCAGCCCTTCTGTGGACTGCCTCCACCCTGTCTGTGTCTTTCCTGAGGCGCGATCTCCAGAACTGGACACCGTATTCCAGATGGGGGCACACCACAAAGCAGTACAGCAGCAGCAGCAGAACCACCACCTCCTTCCTCCTACTGGTGATGCCCTCCCTATGCACCTCAGCATCCCACTAGCCCTTCCCATGGCCTTGTCGCACTGTGCTGCCACGTTGAGGTCTTCTGAAATAGTTACCCAAGGGTCCCTTTCCTGCCCAGTGACTGTCAACATCTCATCTCCATCTTATATTCTGCACTGGGGTTCCTGTGCCCTAGGTGCATGATTTTTCACTATCTGGCATTGAACCCCAACTGCCATACCATCAGCCATTCCTCTAGTTTTACTAAACCCCTGCGCATTGCCTCTACCCCTTCCTGGGTTTCCACCCCATTGCAGATGTTATTACCTGCAAAGAGACAGACCTTTCCCTCCAGTTCCTCTGCAATATCCCCCAAGAAAAACACTAGAGAGGACTGGTCCCACCACTGTACCCTGCGATACTCCACTGGTAACCCTCTATTCCTTGGAATGTGTGCCGTTGACCACCACCCTCTGCCTCCTATCCATTAGCTAGCTGCAAACCCAATTTACCATTTTGGTCCCCACCCCCAAATTGGCCAGCTTCCTAATCAGCCTTCTGTGCAGAACAGTGTTGAAGGCCTTGTTTGAGTCTAGATAGGATATATACACTGACCTCCGCTGGTCTATTTCCCTGGTCACCCAGTAAAAGAAATCTATCAGATTCGGACCTTCTCCCCGTGAACCCGTGCTGCCTGTGATCCTGCAGCACACTGGTTTCTAGGTAAATCAACCAATCTTTCAGTAGGGTTTCCATCAGTTTCTCCACCATTCAAGTTAGGCTAACTGGCCTTTAATTGGCAGACTCCTCCCTGCTGTCACTCTTATGCAGAGGGACCACGCTAGCACTTCTCCAGTCCTCCGGAACCATTCCCATTTCCAGTGAGCTGTTGGACAAGGCTATCAGTGGAGCAGCTAGCACTTCCTGAGCTCCCTCAGTGCAATGGTTGTAACCCATCTGGTTCCATAACCTTAGCCACTTTCAGGGCTGCAAATCCTTTCAATCTCTTTCCTATGAGGATGGTCTTGTTTATTTATTTGCTTTTGGTAACCGGGTCAGCACGCTAGACAGCAAGTGCCTATTTTCAGGTGCGACCCGGGAGAATTACAAGGTAATTACATAGAAGAAATACATTAGACATCAATTACAAACAGGAGCAGACATGCTCCAATGTTGAGACAGAGGAGCAGTTACATAGTAGCATTACAGTCAGGAGGAGACAGCCTCCAGTACTGGCAATAGAAACAACAAGGATTTATAAGGCAAGAGGACAAGCAGTGGAATAACACACACATATGTCAGATTACCAACATACAGCAATGGAATTTCATACCCACATGTTACAGATTACCATACAATACAGGCCCAGGGGCTACGGGGTGGTGAGAGACCACACCTCAGGTGGGAAGACAACAGTTAGATCATGACTTGATATTTTATGTACAGCGCCTTGAAAATTTGAAAGGTGCTTAATTAAATAAATTTTATTATTATTATTATTATATACCTTCTAGTAGAGTGCAGCGCCAAGGAGGCGAGAGGGACAGAGCCAGGTTGGGTACCAAAGAAGGTGGGAGGTGGGGCTGGGCAGTTAGGCAGCACTTAGGCAGGCTGCAGCACATTTCAGGAAGTTCCAAAGGGAGGTTTTGAAGGTGGAGTGGGAGGGGGAGGCACGGACCTGTGGCAGAAGGGAGTTCCACAGCTTGGGTGCATGGGAGGTAAATGCCCTATCACCGGTGAGGGAGCGGGTCTTAGGGACCAGGCACCCTCCCCACCTCTCCCATCCACCCTTCCCTCCACTGTCAATACTGAGAAAAAGTACCTATTCAAAATGTCTGTTTTTTTCTTGGTGGTCTTTATGAAGTCTCCCTATTCTTCCCTTTTATCCTCACTATCCACCCTTAGCCTTTTTCTCTTCTCGCTGAAGTATCGGGGGTTGGGGGGAAGAATCACCCTTCCTCACTTCCCTTGCAATCCTTTCCACTGCCTGTGCCTTAGTTCTTTTTCTGATTCACCTCTCCGTGTAGTTCAACAGTTTTCCTTATTGCTCAGCTTATGCTAGGTATGGATGTATACTTGTTACAGAGTACAGCAGTCTTTTCCCTCTCCTGACTCCCAGTTAGGATGTACACATTATAGCTACCGTCCTAAACACAAATTAGAAAATGGGGTAAGAGAAATTATGGTATATGACTGGCTGACATTTTCTACTCATACATTTATCAGGCAACACTGCCCAGTAAACAAAAGGAGTCAATTTGTGGCTTACACTTCTCTGCTCGTTGCTTAAAATACAATCCCTCCACTCTCCTCACCGCTGCTCACACTACACTATTCCTGGGGCATTTCTCACACAACATCTCAATCTTATAATGCTTAGGAACCTGGTTGTGTTGGCACAACCCATTTTTTAAGCACAATAAGACCCTACATGGTGTGGAGTGTCAAGGGTTACAAAGGTCCTGGAATGGGCTGGTATCCCCAAACGCCCCACACCCTGTTGGGTCTTTTTGCTTACATGAAGGCCTGGTGGCATGATAGTGTCTCTATCTGGAACTACCATCCTTGCCTAGGTAACTGGGACCAACAGCTCAGACTGCCTAATTGTTGGCTTACTTGGGCTATAAGTCTTATCAGGCTGAAAAAAAAAAAAAAAAAAAATGGGCTATGTACAACCACCACAAATCAATCCCAGTACAGATAAGGTACAGAATCATCTTAATTTTACTATGCTAGGACCCCTGGAATTCCTCTGTTCTGCAACATGGCACTAGATTCACAACTTGCTTCTTGCCTCAGATGTATGTGTTGCTATTAAGTTCACCATTTTGTATTGATTTTTCTTAAAATGGATTACTAGGTTTCTGCAGTTCTCTTCCCGCTTTGCTTGTCCCGACACCCCTACCCTATTTTTGCCATCTGATGTCATCAATAACAGCTTATCCAATCACTGGAAAGAAATTTACCACAGAAGCCAAGCAATTCTAGGAGGGTTAGCAGGGAGCCTCAAGTAAGGATGTTTGCCATGGGGTACGTAAGCATATGTAACATAAAAAGATCTATGCCATATTTTAAAGATTAGCTACAATTGCAACTAGTACAACAAATGATTCTCCCACCATCTCTAACTGTTGGAGGCTGAATTCCACAATAGCATGGAAAGGCAAAAAAGCGTTCCTCTCCCAAATACCTTTGTTAAATTAAGTGTTCATTTTCCATAGGGGAGCAGGATTTCCTGGACTGAAAATTACAAGAGCTTGTCCCTGGTGTGCCCTGCCACCCTCTGTACACCTGTCAGTCTTGGCACTGGCCATTACCTGGTAATGCACAGAAAATGTATCAAGCATGTTCGTCCTTACAGTAGCATGACCAAATTAGGCCACCCTCGTTAAGCACTGACAGCAATGTACCCAATTTTGGAATCTAACTGAAAGAAATAGCCATATCTCAGGGTTGATTATCAAATTCAGCATTTGCATTAGGCTACTGGCTCACAGCAGAGGGATACAGAGAGCTGCACTAGAAATTCAAAACTGACTACATTCTATTGAAGCCAACTATCCAACAATAAATGCCAACACAGTTCCTAGCTCAACAATGCAATTGTTTTAGTTACTATAGTAACAGTTTTGCATGTAAAAGTACCACATATTGCTACAGAAAAACAAAGGATATTTTTCACGTCTGCATGGAATCTGTACTCCATGTCTTCAGAGACACTCCGCAAGCAGTGTTTCAGTTAACTCTATTCTAGAAGTATCCAACTACCAAAAATAAAGTAGACATTTCCCAAGTAAAGAGGTAGGAAATGTTTAACTCCCAAAAGAGAAAAATTAAATTAGGCGACGTACTTTTGCAAGTATGGAACAAAACAAAGGACTGATTTGTCAAGAAGAAATGGTATCTTAATAGCAACATCCAACACTGGTCTCTTTTTTAATAGTAACTGCCAATATTTGGGACCTGGGTGTTTTCAAACTTTTAAACAACTGGAATGACTTTCAATAGTACGAGTCATGAAAGTTTTTGTCTTCCATCCCCAGAAAAGATTAACTAAACCCCTGCATGCAAGGAATGGGTGTTTTGGAAGGAGGGGCGCTGAAAATAACATGGTAGATATATTCTAAAATCTGAATATAAACAGTCCAGTTGTCATATTAGTTGGGTCACTTTGTATTAAACTGTGTGAAATCCAAATATGCATTTTACTTACAGGCCTCCATTCCAAAGGTATTTTTATGCAAAAAAAAAAAAAGGTTAATTATAACTATCTTACCAGTAATTTTGGTTGTGTGCAAGATCCACCCAATGGCAGGCAGTAATTGGAATGGACCGTCTTCCCCCTCTGAACTGGGTCAGACAGAAAAGTGAGTATGAGGGCACGTCCCCCATCCCACAACCCTTGGTCAACCCCTCTGTCAAACTGTCGGATAAAAACTGGCTCAGTGTGAGAAGTGGCCATAGCTTTAGTGGAGTGAACTTTGAGACTGGCGGATCTGTAAGGCCCCAGCAAGATCGTCACACAAAGTCATTTGGCAAGGGTGCACCTGGCAGGAGACACTCCTTTGTTCCCTGGCTCCAGAAGTACCAAAAGTCATTCTGTGCTATGGAAGGATGCGGTACATTTCAAGTAAATCTTGAGAGCTCTTCACATCGAGAGAATGCAAGGGTTTCTCCTTCACATTCTTGAAATCTAGGCAAAAGGAAGGTAAAACAATTTTCTGATGCCTATAAAAGGCTGATGCCACTATGTAGATAATAACCTTTTCCTTATGGAACACCAGGAAGTTTTTTTTTTTTTTTTTTTTGAAGGATAGCACAAAATTTCCCCAATCTGTCTTGCAGAGCAAACAGCCAGCAGAAAATGCCCCTATAGGGCAATGAGCTAGAGAGAAACCTCAGCAAGAGGCTCAAAGGGGTATCTATAGTGGCTTTCAACACCACAATCAGCTTCCAGGGATAAACTACCTAATTAAATGGGGGGGGGGGGTGAATTTTGTAGTACGAACAACGTCCAGATGAGAACTTAAGAGGGTAGGGATCTACATAAATCTGTAAGGCTGAGTGTGTAGCAACCTTGTCTAGACCCTTCTGTAGAAATTCCAACACAATGGACAGACTTTGCTGCCAAGGGTCTGACCTGCAGGGGAGGAGAACCAGGAGTGGGAACAGGTCCCAGGCTTTACTGTAAGTCTCATTCGTAAAGTTCTTCCAGGAGTAAATTCAGGGTGTGAACCACACCTTGAGAATATCTGGCTTTCATGTACTTCTGCGCTCAGAAGCCAGGCCATAAGCTATAACTTCTGGGGGTCCAGATGCAGGATCAAACCCTTACGAAGGGGGTGGTACTGACAGTCACTAAGCAGGAAAGGGACCTTGGGGTTATCATATCTGATGACCTCAAAGTGACACAGCAGTGTGATGAAGCAATGCGTAGGGCAAGTGGCATGCTGGGATCCATAGGGACAGCATCTCCAGCAAAAGAAGGGGGGTGATGTTGCCACTGTATCGATCGCTTGCTTGCGAGATCCCACCTGGAGTACTGTGTCCAGTTCTGAAGGCTGCACCTCAGAAAGGACAGACAGAATGGAGGCAGTCCAGAGGAGGGCAACTAAAATGGTGCAAGGGTTGCGTCAAAAGCCCTATGAGGAGAGACTGAAGGATCTCAGCATATATACCCTGGAAGAAAGAGCAACAGGGGACATGACAGAGACCTACAAGTACCTCACAGGGTGAACAGGATGTAGGAGAGAAGACTCTTTCAAATTGAAAAAAGCACCAGGACCAGAGGGCATGCAATGAAGCTTTGGTGGGGGGAGAAGAGAGAGTTTAAGAGGGATGTGAGGAAATACTACTTCACTGAAAGACTGGTGGACACCTGGAAAGAACTACCAGCGGAAGTGACTTCAAGCATGCATGGGATAGACACAGGGAAATAGTAGTAAATAAAAGACAGGGAAGCAGGAGGTCGTCAGAGACTAGTTAGAATCTGCGTAGGTAGACTAGGCATGGACCATGTAGGCAGACTGGGTAGGCCAAGTGGTCCTTTCTGCTGACAAATTCTATGCTTCTATGAAGGTTCTCTGACCTGCGTGGATGCAGGATTGGTTTGCATAAGACACGGTGGATCAGTTCCACATACCACCCTCTACAGAGCCAATGTGGTACAGTGATAATCAATGTTGCAGACTCCCACTGTAGTTTCCAGGGAACTTTTGAGATCATTGGTCACAGAGGAAAGACATACAGCAAAGCATCTGGCCATGGCAGGGACAGTCTGTTCCTACAGTTCAACTCTCTCAAAAATGGCTGAAATACCTTGGAGACTTGGCGTTTGCCATGGATGCCATGAGGTCTAGGAGTGGAGTGCCACACCGTTAACAGATCATGTGGAATACCTCCTGACTGAATTCCCACTCCCTAGGGTGAAGGATCTAATGGCTGAGCCGGTCGGCCTGCAGGTTCAGAGTTCCTGCAAGATGAATTGCTAAAAGGGATAGCAGTTTAACTTCTGCCCAGCACAGAACCTTATAAGGCTCCATCACTATCGCTTTGCTTCAAGTACTTCATCTCCTGATATATGCTGAACACCGCCCTCACCTCTTGGACACTGAGATTTCACTCTAACAAGGTCCAGATGCCTGCACTGAGGCTGTGCTGAGCACTACACTCCATCCAGTGATGCAGGCATCTATCACCAGAGTGAGCTGTGGACTGTCCCTTAGGGAAACTCCTTTGAAAAGGCTGGGAGGCCCACCAGGCAAGGAAGAGAGACTTCTTTTGGGGTTAACTGAATCTTGTCCATGTGTGACCCTGTTTGAAAGTCCACGATCAACGTAATAGGAGTTGTAGCGGGCGAGAGTGCACCCTGGCTCATTGTACCAGATTAATGCTTGCTGACATGAGGCCCAACATATGGAGAAAGCCTCTGACCATCTCTGTTGGTTTCCGTTTGAGTCTCTCGCATGCTATGGCCAGTACCTGGACTCTCTCCAGAGCTAGGGATATAGTGGCTGTGTTGAGTAGCACCCCAAAATGCTGAAAGCACTGGGACAGCCATGGGGAGCTCTTCTCGCAGTTGCTCATCCAACCCATGCAGATGCAATGCAGTGTGTCAGTTACAGTTCCCACAGCTTTCTGTGTCTCCGTGAGGGAGCATGCCATGATACGTCAGGCGTACAGAGATGAACATGAAATCCTTTCTCCCTTAGCTGTGCCGTCAGTGTTGACATTATTTAGTGAATGGTCTAGCTGCTGACAACAGACCAAATCTCAAGGACATGTACCAACAATGCATGCCCTGGACGCAAAAAAAAAAAAAAAAAAAAAAAATCACAGCTACTGTTATGAGCGACAGGCTGATGATATTATGTAGATATGCATATTTCAGACCCAGGAACACTAGAAAATCCCTGGGCAAACTGTGGAGCATAGGATTTCCGTTTTTAAAGTGTGTCCACCTTTATCAGTCTAGTACAGCTTGGAACAGCCCCCAATCTTCTTTGGATGATGGGAAAAAAAAAAAAAAAATAGATATGCCTCCGACCCCTTTTACCAAGGTTGTGAGTTGTAGGCTCTTATGTCCATGAGGGTGCAGTACATATTTGCTCAACGTGGTCCTGAAACACTGGAAACTCAAGGAAGCAGTGTCCGGCTGGAGAATGTCTAAACTTAATAAAGTAGCCTTTGGAAACAACTCCAAATATCCACTGATCTGCGGTAGTTTTCTCCCACCAATCTGCAAATCACAAGTCTTGCCCCGGTACTGAGCAGCAGATCAAGGCAAGCCTTCTCATAACATGATGGACTGTCCTTACGATCTTGAGTGTCTCTCTGGTTGCCTCTGTCCCTGCCTCTTCTACTGAGCCCTAGTTAAAGAAATTTTGTGACATTCCCTGGGAGAAATTAGGTCTTCTGACAGCAGTGCCTCCCCTCACGAAACAAATGGGATCATGCGTTTGTTTTTTATTCTTGCAGTATAGCCAGTTTAGAGATGGATACATACTTGATGAGTGTTTCCAACCCTGGTCCAAAGAGCAGACCTGCTTGGAAGGGTATATTTAGTAGGGAAGCTTTAGATGAGTTGTCGGCCACCCAATGCTGAAGCCAATGCAACAGTCTGACTAGCAGAGAGTATATGGATTTTTTTGAAGCAGCACGCGAGATTCGTATGATGCATCTGCTAAGAAAGCATTAGCCAAGGTCAACAATGACATCTCAGCTGAAACCTCCAAATCTGGAGCAGATCAAAGCAGATGCTTGTTATTCAATCGGCACATGGCTCCGGGGACACATGCCAAAGCCAGGGTCACCTGCATGACCATGCCTGATGCTGTGTATCATGTTCTCCAATTTGCAGGTGAGAAGGTTCTTAATGGCCACTACCCACAAACTGAAATGATCATCTTAACAGCTGCCAAGATGGATGCATCCACCTTCAAATTAGTGTCCCACAACTTGATGTCATGGACTTCATACAGCCTGGAGAATCTTCTGGCGAGTGACTTGCAGTCTGAGAGCGCGCATTCTTGCATTATAATTTATGTTGCCATGTCGCATACTGGGAAGGCTTCATCTCTCCTGTTAGCATTCTTCACTGTCCATTGTTTTTTAAACTTTATTAATTTTATAGCAGAATACATACAACTATGTGTAACCATGAAAGAAATTCCTGCATACTTACCGTAATTTCCTTTTCTATTTGCTCCAACATTGTCAAGGAGTAGTGATGAGCACCCCTACTAGGGGAAAAGGCACAGTCCAAGGCTGCAAACCAGCACAGAATCCTGGGCAAATGAACATTCTTAATAGCAAAGTCTGTCCGGTCACATTTGTCCTCACAGTGCCTATAGTTTCACACACACACACACGACACACACGACACACACGACACACACGACACACACGACACACCGACACACACACGACACACCATAACACAAATAATAATAACACCGCATAACACACGACACACACACACACACACACACACACGACACACTATTTATTTAGCTTATGTTGACCAGGTAAGTACACTAGACAAGACATAGGCCTATTTTCAGGTATGACCCGGGAGAGTATAGTAGTTATAATACATACAGAGTACATTATGACACAAGCAAGGCAGGCACATTGACTGTAGGAGAAGTCACAGTAAAATAATTTAGAATAACATGATGGCAAAGTCAATATAGAGTATATACAGAGACACCAAGGCAATCATTTTAATAGTATATACAAGTATCTTATAAAAACAGATATCAACAGCATAGGATCCCCGGCAGTTTCACCATTTTACACAAGGTCTCGCCTAGGTGGGCATGCTACCACAGCAAGGACCCAAGTCAAAGTAAGGGAAATGGTGACAACGAGTGCTGTGTAGGGGACCATGATGATCAGGGAGGTTTAGGACAGTCACATGCCAAGGAGAGCTTCAGGTGTTTTCACAAAGAAGTCCGTAAGCACAAATGGGAGGGAGAGGAGCGGACCTGAGCAGGAAAGGATTTTCATAGTCTAGGGGCCCAGGAGGCAAAGTCCCAGTCTCCCATTTGAGTACGTATAACAGGAACCTGAAGGGTAGCAGGGCCCAGAGACCTGAGGGAGTAGGTGGAGGGGACAGCAGGCAGTAGGAACTCCGCCAATCCTGGGGATACCCATTCTCAGAACCTTACCCGCGAAGCAACCCAGAACAAAGTTTAGGTAGTTGAGCGGAGAAAGTCCGTTTAGCTTACCACACAAGTAACAATGGTGAGTGAGGCAAGGAGCTGCAAGAGCAAAATGACAAATGTTATTGTACACCACGGTCCACCCTGCAAGGTGGACTCTGGAGGTATGGGCAAACAACGGAAGCCCATAGCATAGGGATGGTAGAAACACCCCTCTGGCCAATGCTAGGCAAGCAGCTGAGGTAAGGTTATTTTTCACCCTGTAAGCCAGACCCAATTTTCAGTTAACAGCCTGACACACATTCAGGATGTGATGACCAAGGTCGAGCTGAGGGTCGAGTGTCACACCCAGGTATCTGACTGTGTCAGTAACAAGCACGGGAGTTCCTCCAGTACCCAAGATACACAGAGGGACAGGGGAGGCCTTAAGCTTAGCCAGGGATCCAAACAGCATGGCCTGGGTCTTTTTAAGGTTTAGGACCAGCTTGTGGGACGATAACCAGGACTAGATACCCCTGAAATCCTCACTCAATTGGTAATTAATGACCCCAATGTCCTGGGAATGAGTAATGATAACCAGTTCATCAGCATACAGGATGGTCCTGCAGGTAGCCGCAGCAGAGGGAAGATCGATAAGAAATATGGAGAAGAGCAGAGGCCCAAGTACTGACCCCTAGGGAACACCTGTGGATACAGTAGTGGTGTCAGAGAGCACCTTACTGTATTTTGAGTTGTTGCCTGCCCTGAAGGTAACTGGAGAACCAACTAAGGACTGGGGGACTAGACCAAGAGACTTAAATTGACAGCAGAGGAGGACGTGGTCAACTAGGTCAAAGGCCTTAGAGAGATCAATAAAGAAGGCACCCAAGAGTCTGCCATATTTTTGTGTGTATATATGTATGTATGCAAAAAAACAAACAAAAAAACCTAAAAATGTTTCCAGAGTATACTGCTCCTTCTTGCAATAAGCCGCTATAGGGAATTCTTAGCAGAACCACACTTTCTCCTTAAGAAGATTTATTACATGGGGCTCCTGACAGGGTAATCTCATTGGATGTTGGCCATCACCTGACAGTGTGATAATCCACATTATCAGCACTGTCAGGGTGATAAGGTCCTCCATATTAGGGATTAAGGGGCAGAATGGTCCCGGTTTCTCATGGCACACAGCAAAAGCAAAAAGCATCCATTTGCAAAATGGCGTTGGTGATGCAGCATTGTCTCTGTACCGGATCTGAGCTGGGACGCTATTGTGGTCACTCCCCGCACAGTATTTAACCTGGCAGCTACCCATGTTGTGGCACGCCGGGGTTTGTAACACCAAAGCTGCTGTCTGTGCTGGCAGGAGATGTGTCCTGTCAGTGATCACTTGCTCGAGCCCTTGCCCCACCCCATTATACATTTCACACCCTAACATTATCGTCCCATATCTCCTGTGACCATACCCACCCACCCCACGAATCTGTGACCCCTGAGGCAGCTCACAGAATATGTGCAGTTGCAAGAGTTTTCGGGATACCCAACGCACACTGGCTCTTGTACATTGCTGCTGTAGTAGTGCAGTGTTCCAGTGTCAGGTCCGTATATACCCGCTCAGCGAACCTCGGTACACCCGACACCCACAGTAGCCACTGCATAGAGACCCTGGGAGCTCCTCCGTAGCATGTACAGTTGCAGTACTCATAACCAGTCTCAGGAGTAGGTCAGACAGTTATCACAAGAAACTTGTCACAGTGGGTCAGACGTACTGAGGGAGCTGTACTAGAGTTTGGAGACACACCGACCCGCTGTCAGTATATGCACTGTCTGTGAGTACAAAAGCTCTGCCGCCTCCCGTAGCTGTCCCCACGACTCCTCCATTGAAAGTTATTGCATGTAGTATTTCAGCAGCCACTGTGACAGACGAGCATGGAGGCATACAGTGCTGTGCAATCCCCGCACCTCAAGAGTACCAATATGTGAAAGGGCCCCCGAGCTGCACACCCCGTGCTACATTCTCCAAGTGCAGATAGTGGGCGCAAATGTGAAATATGGCAGAAAGCAGCAGGTGGTGTCAGTGTCAGAGAGAGCAAGAGACATCATATGGGACTGTCACGGCTTGCTGAACTGGGTGAGCAAGCAGAGAGAGACATGCTGCATGCACATAGCAAGAGCCAGCACAGTGACAGGCACTCGCAGTTCATTTCACTCAGTCACCCCGCCATGAGTGCAGCGAGGCAGGTCATGCTTCTACATGTTATTCTGTGTTGTGTGCAGAGTCTCCCTTTTGTCGCTTTACACACGCACCGTTTGTAATGTAACAGTACACGTCATGGTGTCTGTACTGCTTAGTCAAAGGGTTTCATTTCTGTGTAAATCAAAGAAATCCGACTGTATCTGGCATGTGTGTGCTCATAATACAGGTGAGGTATGTAGAAGTTGTTGGGGACTATATTTTTAGGTGGCAGGATACAGTCGGGTTTGATTTCTACAGACATGAAAACATTTCTCTTAATTATTTTTTTGTTTTTAGTGACCGCATATAATAAGTGCGATACTGCTCCAGGGTGTGCTGTTAATGGGATTAACACACACCCCGGGTGCTGTGAGGGCACTCGGCCTGTGGCCTCGTCCCTCACAACACACCCGAGGTGTGCGTTAATCCCCATTAACAGCACACCCCGTTGTGCATTAATGCTTACATAATAAATGATTCCCTACTTTATTCAGACAGGTGGAATGGTGGAAGGATGTTTGCCCTCTGCATTTCTCCTGTGCTAAATCTTCTTTAGTCTTCTTAACCGGCTAGTATGAGACTGGCCAAAACTATTAAAGGAAGGTCCCCTCAGCCTTTTATTCTGTTTCCCATGTACAAAATGACTGCCTCTATCACACCTTCCTATTTTCATCAGGATTTAAATGTAAATGAAAGTACTTAGATCTGTGGTGTGAAAACCTGCTTAACTCCATTGCAAAGGTCATGACCCGATTCTTTTAAGGCACCCTGGAATTTTATGATATTTTGCTACTAAAGCCTGCAGTAGTTACCCTGTATTAGTCAGTGCTGTTGCTGTTCTCTGCAGTCCCTATGTTCTTGTCTTATGATGGGCATAAAACATTTCAAGGCATAGTAAGTGCTCTGCTGTTATCTGTAGTTTAAAGCATCAGTTAGCAAGAAATGCTTTTAGAGACTACAGGGACTTCACAAGACAAGTAACAGAACTGAATCAGTATAACGTCTGCTGGGTTTTGCATGTACACATCATTAACTCCCATGATGCACTGCATGAGACGGGTGATGACCTTTGGAATGGAGACAAACAGGTTTTCACACCAGGGCAAAGCAACCTCATTTATATTTAAATTAGGGGGATTATTGTTCATGTCTAAAAACTACACAAGTATAGGGAAAATAGGTTGTGGGGCGTTTCCATTTATGAAAGGTAGATAAGAACAGAATAACTGCAAACCGTGTAAGAAATTACATCTAACAGAGAGGCACCGCTCGTTGTTCAGAAAAATCAAACCCGTTAACATGTGTACCTGTTACCAAATATTCTGCACCATAAATTTTTCACATCAGCAGATAAATTATAGAAGGATATCGACAATACTTACAGCCAAAAATTTCTGAAGACAAAACAAACCTCCCAGGTGTGTAGTGTACAATATTCTCCAGCAGGAGCTAGATTCCTAGGAAAGGCCCCACTGACAACGTTGGAGCTAACAGAAAAGGAAATTACAGTCGGTATGAAGGAATTTCTTCTTTCTGTTGTGCTCCACACTGTCAGTGGTAGTTGGTACATATGGATTCTAAGAAGCAGTATCCATTTCCAGCTGGATGGGGGAAAATACTGCCCCATATACAATCCGTACAGGAGAAAAAAAAAATGTTATCTGCTAAATGCCTCCTGCAAAACTCTGAACAAAAGCCACATCGGCCGAGCTTTGAACATCCAATCTGCAGCGCTTAGTGAATGTGTGGACGGAGGACCACGTTGCCGCCTTGCACAATTCTAACACAGATGCCTCCCCTCTCTCTGCCCACAAGTAGCCAGAGCCCTGGTACAGTAAGCCTTGATGAAAACCAAACTTTCTTCATTACTGCCACATGGGCTTTGGCGATACGCACCCTCACCCACCTTGCCAAGGTGGCCTTAGAGGCTTTTTGACCTTTTTTTGCTGCTCTGAAGAGCTCTAAACTTTCCAATTTCCTGAACTCTGCAGTTCACCCAAGACATACACCAACTGCCCTCTGTAAAGCCAATTTGTGCAGCTCTCATTCTTTTGGATAAATTGACTTTGGACAAAGATGGGAGATATGTCTCTTGATTTATGTGAAAAGCTGTAAGCATGTCTGGAATAAAAGATGAAACCGTCCTCAGAAGCACCTTGTCCTTATTAATGATAAGGTAAGGTTCTTTGTGGGACAAGGCCTGAAGCGCGCAAATCCTTCTAGCTGAGCACATAGCAATTAAAAAGCACACGTTGTATGACTGAACGTCAAGCAGAACACAGGAAAGAAGAAAGAGGTTCGAAAAGTTCTTTATAAAGAGCATTTAAAACCAAATTCAGATCCCATGGAGGTACTGGGAAGCAAAACAGAGGACTGCTCCTAACTGCTCTCAGGAATAAACAGAACCTCCCCGTTTGTCCCTAATCATGAGCCCATGAAGGCTCTATGTGAAGATACCTGGCCTCTCAATGTGCTCAATGCCAAACTATTGTTCACTCCTATTTGCAAAAAATCCAAAATCTGCAGGACTGTGGCTTTTCTTCCCCTAGTATTTCTTTATTCAGTTTTTCCCTTTTTCGTCCATCCCTACACGCTCGTCCTTGGCGCGGACGTGCGCAAGTGGAGCGCAAGGCGCTACCGCGCTGCGGATGCTCCCACCCCACTCAGCTGCCCGTTTCCACCCATCTATGCCACCACCGGACCTCCACCAGGTGGAGACAGGACTACAGGAGGGACAGCATCCTTCCTGCAGAGAAAGCTGCCAGCAGGCAGCTCAGCCCTGCTCCCCTCCCCCCAGCCGGCTCCCGATGACCCGAGGTTGTAATCGAACCCGGTCACCGGCGTGACACTACTTAAGGCTAGATGCTTCAACCTTCAGCACCACAAGGCCAGCCAAGACTGTGGATTTAGAAGGCCTGATAGTACTCTCTCTCCGGCCCAAGCCCAGAAGGTGGCCCACACTCCATCATGAGGTGCAGACGTAGAGACATTCCCGGCAGGCATCAGGATGTCCACTACTTTCTTAAAAAATCTTTGTTTTAACAGTCTCCTCCTCCTCCTCCTCCTCCTCTAAGGAGGCAGGCCATCAGCTGCATCACCTCTGGGCTTGGATGCAGAATGGGTCCTTGGGAGAGAAGGTCCCCTTGGACTGGGAGTCGGAATGGCACATGCCGAGCTAGATTCACTAGGTCTGAGAACCATGGCCTTCTTGGCCATTCTGGGGCCAGCAAAAGAAAGCTTCTTTCCGAGCGTCTTATTTTGCGAATGACCTTGGGGAGGAGCGGCAGGAGAAGTCATATACCCTGCAGAAATCCTACGTCTGTCAAAAAGCATCCACTGCCTCCGCCTGTGAACACTGGTACTAACTGAAGAAACTTGGTACCTGAGCATTTTGGTTGGGTGTGAACAGGTTGATCAGTGGATAACCGAACCTTCTACACAGAACTTCAACATCCACTCCACTGGATGGACAGTCTCTTGGTTTAGGCAGTCGGCCTGGATGTTCAAGTCTCCTGCCAGGTGAACTGCCGAGAGAGCTAAAAGATTCTCCTTTGCCCATAGCAGCAGGTTGACTGCTTCTTGCGCCTCCTTGATAGTCTATGTACGCCACCGTGGCGGCGTTGTCTGATCTTACTTTCATGGCTTTTGACCATACCAGCTTGAGAAAGTGAAGGAGAGCAAGGCATACTGCCCTCCTTTCCAACACGCTGAAGTGTATCTGCTGTTCCTGTGCAGACCAAAACCCTGGACCAGAACTTGGTCCAGGACCGCACTCCAGGCCAGACTGGAACTGGTTATCAGGATCAGCTCTGGGGGAACTTCTAAGGGGGAACCCCTTGGTTTAGGATCTCAGAGCTCACCCACCAACGACTGCTGAAGAGGTGAAGTGGGATCATGGCCTGATGGTCTCAGAGGTTTGATTCCAGACTGCTAGTATTCCATTCTGAAGGGGTTGCATGTGTAAGTAGGCCCACAGAACTAGTTCTGTTGTGGCAGCCATGGGTCCATAGTAGGCTGTGAGCAGAAGCCGATGACTGGCTGCTCAAACACTGAACCTCTCGTCTCAGGGTCTCCCTCCTGGCTATCGAAAGGAAGGGCTTACTGTGTATGCAATTCAGCCAATTAATAAAACCTTATTATGCATAATTCAAAAGTTTCTGTGTGCATTCTAAACAAAATGTTGCGCACATTCTATAATCAATGCCTTCAGCTGTGTTCGTCATGCTGACTACCATTTCCATTCACACAGCATGACTCCCACTTTCAGTTTTTCAACAGCACTCTGCCACCTCACACACCACTCCCGATTTCCCCAAACCCAGCTTCCCACCCTATCTCTTGTTTACTCATTTGCTGCCAAAACAAACCCTTCTTAACCCATAGCCCCGACGTGCTGACCAGCATGCTCACCCCCCCGACGTGCTGACCAGCATGCTCACCCCCCCGACGTGCTGACCAGCATGCTCACCCCCCGACGTGCTGACCAGCATGCTCACCCCCCCGACGTGCTGACCAGCATGCTCACCCCCCGACGTGCTGACCAGCATGCTCACCCCCCTGACGTGCTGACCAGCATGCTCACCCCTCTGCTAAGCAGAAGGGGCTTTTTTTCCACTAATACTACCACAGATGTAAGCTTGCAGATGGCTTGTCAACACAGAGCCAATTAAATCATAAACTGTAACAAATAAAATATAGACAATCATATAAAACTCACCTTGTGCTTCCATCTCGGGGCTGAGATACCAGCATGGACTTCTCAAGCTTCACTCTTAAGGTCAGTACACTGTTAACTCAACCCTTCAATGAAAAAACAGGCTTGTTGTATATGGTCGCCCATACATTATTCCGTATGTTGCGCATAGGCAAAAGTTGAGCACAGTTCAACCATCATAAAAGGCTGCAGAGTACTATTCAAGGGTCATGACAAGCTGCCGTGCACAGTTCAAAAAAGTTGCTGTGAATGGTTATCTCCTGTTACGTCTCCCCGTCAACATGATCCTATCTTTAACATAGTTGCAGACTATGAGAGGGGAACAAACTGCTTCTGCTTACTACTGTATCTAAACTGGAAAGTTTACTTTTGACATACAGTAAAACCATACACTACAAAAAAAAAAAAAATTAAATAAATAGGCCACCATGGCCAACCTGGCTTATGTTTCAGTCTCTGGGGTTGAGATGACATCACTGAACTCTCCAGCTTTGCTCCCGAGGTCCATATGATGTCATGTCTGTACCTTTCCACGAAAGTCAGTCATCTGCATACACTTTGTTTATTATAACCCTGTACATTCTGTTTGACTCATTCTTTTTGCCTGTTTAGGAATTCCCTGTATTACATCTCCTTGATACCCCCCCAAAAAGCAGGTAGAAATGAGCCCTATGGACTCTGCTTATTTACTGGTAAAAAAGGTTAAAAATAGTTACATAAGGGGGAAGCCATAAGTTTGTTTTTTTTTTGGGGGGGGGGGGTGCGCAATAACCCCTGACTAGACAACAGGCCCCCGGGGTCAGAGCAGGTAAAACTGGACAGACTGGATGGATCGATTGCCATTTTCTGCACACATTATCTGTGCTTCTATGTTAATAATATAAACAAGCATAACTACTTACTGGCATACCAAACCTGCTGATCAGAAGGGGAAAATGCTAACTTGTTTTCAAAATCTAAAGACATTTTTAAATGAAATGCATGTGCTTACTAAACTAAAGGTTATATATTACAATAAGTCAACATCTGTACCACAACACAGATGAACCAAGTTGACCTTTCTAAGCAAACTATTTTATTTACTTAAGAACCTATCTCAGCAATGGACAAAAGTTGTTAGCACCATACATTGCTGAACTCCAACAGCACTGCATACAATCATGTTACGTAGCTAGCAAATGAAATCAAAAGTATGGTGTTGAAAGTGCATTGTGATTTTAGAAGTAAATATTTACACAGAAATTTCTTGAAGCGCAGCGGACGCTTTTTTACCTTGAGACAGGTATGTGTCTCACAGGATTCTGCCTGCCCCAAAGTCTACATAAGGCATCTTACAAATCAGTGTTGTCATATTATTTAAGAAAATTTCAACCTTTTTCTGTTTTTTTTTGTACTTATATTTTATTGCTTTTTCAGCAAGTTAAAGAGCAGCTACCTGCTGTCAGACACCCAGCTCCCCTCAAACATATATAATAGTAGATCTGCTCTACTGTTGAGGGGCATTAAAAGAAAACTGTCATAAACCCCTGTGACAATTACTAGGGCTGCAGAAACGCCCGATTAGCACAGCCTTAATGTTTATTTTAAGTTTTCAGCTAACCTTTGCTCCATTTCTTGCCTTGATGGTAGTTCAGTGTGCTGTCTAGGAGGCGACATTTAGAAAGTGCTGCCGCACCGGAAGACTGAGCTTGACCTTTTCTGCATAGTATTGTTCCGGCTGTGTGCCGGAAGGCTATTCATGACAAAGCAGGGCACAGTGCCCGTCGTCATGATAACAAGCTTCCTTCGCACACAGCCGAACACTATTAAACTTATTTGCATACAGGTTGCGGCTCTGGTCGCTTCAGTAGCTGTGACATAGCGCCTCTCTCCCCGGGTCATTAAAAACACAATTTAAACTAAAAGACATGCCCTGCAACAGAAATGAAACCCTCTCACTGCAAGTTGGCAGGTGAGTAGAGGCTGGGGAAATGGGGGTTTATGACAGTTTCCCTTTAAAAATTCTATGCGCTTCCCTCTGGGTAAAAAGTTACAGCACCTCAAAGTTGCACTCCCATAAAAACAAAGCCTTGTCTTACACCTCCTTTTGTGATGTCAGAAAATGAAGGCTGCTTGTGTGTGCTCCATAGATCTATACTGGTGCCATTTGTCAATGACATTTAGTACTATTTAGAGTCGCCACTTGGAACAATTAAAGTGACCACTCCAGTAAACTGGGACTGTTACTCCAGCGGCTGCTTTGATTTTACTACATGGCACCTCTAAATAGTACTAAACGCCATAGACTTGTTGCATATATACACAGGTTACTGACATGCACCCTCAGTATTAAATTTTCTGACATCACAAAAGGAGGCGTGTCAGACAAGGCTTTGTTTTTGAGGGTGCAGATTTGGGATGCTATAACTGTTTAACCTGAGGGAAGTGCATACAATTTTTAAATGCCCCTCAACAGTAGAGCAGATCTACTATTATATATGTTTGAAGTGAGCCGAGTGCCTGACAGTAGGTACCTGCTCTTTAAATACAAGCTGTTCCATCTGAAATCAACACACATGTAATGACTTAAGCACAATAGTACAGTCATATACTAATCATCATTAGAAATCTAATTGGCTTCAGATTAAGTTACAACAATGTGTGGGTATCCCTTTAAGTTCATTAAAATACCTTACCATTGTTAAACACATTACCATTACTTGCCAAGAACAAGAACATCATTATACTAATGAAAACTTTAATATATAAAAAATTCGACTCCCCACTTCTGTGGGATTAGTGTTCTCTGATGTCCACATAGAATACGGAGATAGGGACCCCTGGAAAGAGAACTGTAAAACTGCCTACTTAACAGTCAGGCAAACCTCCCTTGTGCTAATATTTAAACTGCACCTTATATAAAAACTTTCTCTGAATAAACAGCTGAAAAAGTTATAAACCAAACATTTGATACACATTACTGTTTGTTTTATAAAGCAATTGACTTGCCCGATGTCCTATGTTACCCCAGATTTGCACAGTCGCCTCTTGAGAGTGTGGTTACTCGCGCAGCCTCCGTTATATGGTGGAACAGGACCATGGCACAGTCACAAATATGTAGGAGCTCCACGCGAGTCTGTTAACCGGGAGGTCATTTTGTTAAAATACAAGTTGCACAAAAGGAAAGAAGTGTTCCGACCCTTTAGATATACCGTTACAAACCATTAAACAGTAATACCCAAAAACCAAGGTTTTAACTCAAAGTAACTAACGTTTCAGAGTGCAGTCTTTATTTTCCTCACCCCTTCATTAAAGTCCACCAGTCATTAGCTTCAATCCTCCTCTGATGCAGAATCAGATTCTTCCTGGCGCTTTTTAAATTCAGCTCTCAATTTTGCTGCCATTTTACGAGCTGCTTGAGGATCAGTATGTATACAGGTTTTACCCCACAGCAAATTTTCAGCTTGGCTGGCAAGGCATCGAATGTTGAATTCCTAAGGCTCTGAGCTGTGACTGGATGCCATCAAATGCTTTGTACTTGCACCGCATGGAGTAGCTCAGATCGGGAAACAGTCTGTACTGGTTGACCTTGATATTCCAACAGTACAGCTCTACGAGCCGCTTGCAAAAGGTCATCCAGTTCACCCAAATCTGCCAGAACCACCATTATTGTTCTTGGAGGTGGATCGTCTCCCAGATGTCTGCAAGAGGATACCCTGTAAGCTTTCTTGACAGCGATCTCTGTTATCTGTAGCCGGTCTAGGAGCCACCCCTGTAGAAAGGATTCTGGATGCATTTCTTCTTCTGCCTCCTCAGGCATACCGACCACACGTATATTCATGGCTCTGGCTTGATTCCTCCAAGTGCTCCAGACGTTGCCTAAGGAGCATATTTTCTTTGACGAGCCCTGATGCAGTTGTCAAAGCCTTGTTTTCTATGTCCATAGTCGCTTTTGTCTCCGTTTCAATGCCTGCAACTTTAACCTCCATTATTGTGAATTTAGACACCAGCGACTCTACTTTCAAGTCCATGGCCTGGATGAAAAAATTACTCACCATAGTAATGTTTTTTCTTCTAATGGAGTCTTGCTGTGTTCTGACTTAACGCAGTTAGCCCCAGCACTTGAACTGTCCCGGAGAGTACAGAGTTAAACTCTATGCAGTAGCATAGAACATTGAGCTCGAGCTCAGTTTTCAAAACCTCTGTCTGTGGTACATCCCAGTGTAACTGAATATATATATATATATATATATATATATATATATATATATATATATATATACATACATACACACACACACACACACACACACACACACATATACATATACATATACACATATACATTATATATATATACATATACATTATATATATATATACACACATACATATACATACATACACACACACACACACACACACACACACACACACACACACACACACACAACACAATATGTAACAGATATACCACTCTAAGGTGTGCGGGCGCACTCTGATATACGTAGGCTGCAGGCCGAGTGCATCAACTGCCCAAGGCATGCGTATATCAGGCGCACCGCACACCTCAAATGGTCTATCTATCTTATAAAATGTCAAAATTATTGTTTTGGAGGGGTAAAAGTGCAGGTGCTGATGCGCTCTGATCGCATGGTCATGTGATGCTCATCATCCAATAAAAGAACAATTTCCTACCCATTTTATGTGTGTGTGTGTGTGTGTGTGTGTGTGTGTGTGTGTGTGTGTGTGTGTGTATATATATATATATATATATATATATATATATATATATATATATATATATATGTATATGTATATGTATATGTATATGTATATATATATATATATATATATCTATATCTATATCTATATCTATATATACACACACACATATATACATATATATATATATATACACACACACACACACACACACACACACACACACACACACACACACACACATACATATATACACACATACATACACATACATATATACATACACACATACACACAAACACAAAAAAGTGTGTGTGGAAATTGATTTAGTATAAGCCAAAAGGCAACAATTTGGGCCCAGAAGACAAGTCGAAAACCAAAGAAGAAAAAAAAAAAAAAGGTAGTGATAACACTAAACAGATTTATAACACAAACAGAATTAACAATTAACTCACCCAAGATAGGGGGTGCAAGGTACACTCTGAGGTGCAACACTGTACCTGCCAGCCCACTTCCAAAAACTAGGTTCGAGAGGGAGGCGGGGGGTTCAGAATACAGCAAGACTCCATTAGAAGAAACATTACTATGGTGAGAAATGTTTTCTTCAAACATGAAGTCTTGCTGTATTCTGACGTAATGCAGACTACCAAGCAGTTCCCTATGGAGGGGGTAATGCAGAACCTACTTTGGGAACAGGATCTGCAGTACTGCTGTGCCAAACCTAGCATCACTCCTAGCCTGGATGTCCAGAAAGTAATGCTTGGTGAATGTATGTACTGTTTTCCAGGTGGCTGCTTTACAGATCTCTAACAAAGGTATATCTCTGGCTGCCACCAGAGTAGCAGCTGTACCCCTAGTCGAGTGAGCCCTCAGGCCTGGGGGGGGGGGTACCCAATTTATCATAGCAAAATTGTATGCAAGAGAAAATCCATCTGGCAACAGTTCTTTTAGTGGCAAGCCTACCTTTCCCCACCTTACCAAAGGTGAGAAACAACTGAAGACAGTCATTCCTGTGAGCCTTAGTGTGCTCTATGCAATAGCTAAGAGCTCTTAACATTTAAGCTGTGTAGCCTTCTTTCACCTGAAGAGGAGTGGTCAGTGAAAAGCACAGAGGAGACAGACTGGTTCAGATGAAAATCTGATACCACTTTGGGTAAGAACCTCCTACTGGTTCTTAGAACCACTTTATCCCTATGGAAGGATATGAAGTCATGTTCAACTGACAAGGCCTGTAATTCACTAATCCTCCTGGCAGAAGTAATGGCTACCAGGAACACAGTTTTCCAAGTCAAGTATTTCAGCTCAGCCGAAGCCATGGGTTCAAAGGGGGCTGCATGAGCTGTGCTGTGCAATACAGACATTAAGATCCCAAACAGGGGTTGGTTCTCTAAATAGAGGGTTTGTATGAACCAGACCCTTGAAAACTTTTAAACACATGATGAGGGGCCAGGGAAGAGCCCTTCCCTGCTGAAAGGAAAGCAGAAACTGCTGCTAGGTGAACCTTTAGAGTTGTATGCCTAAGGCCTAGACCACTGAGGTGAACCAGATGATCTAAGGCTGTGGAGATGCCTGCAGAATCAGGGACAATGCCCTTCTGAGAACAAATGGTAAACCTCTTCTATTTGGAATCATAAGTATTTCTAGTAGATGGTATCCTGGGAAACCTTCAGGATATCCAGGACTGCCTGAGAAAGATGCAGGTCTGCATATTCTAGCTCTTCAAGAGCCAGGCCTTGAGATTGAGAGACTGGAGATCAGGATACCAGATCCTCCCCTGGGAGGAGGACAGAAGACTGCGTCTCTTGGGAAGGGACAGGGGACGAGACACTGCCAGGGACAGGAGCAGAGGATACCAAGGCTGCCTGGCCCAGACAGAAGCCACTAGGATCACCGTGCAAGGTTGAGTTCTGATCTTGATTAGGACTCTGAAAAGCAGAGGGAATGGAGGGAAGGCATAGAGTAACCTGCCCCTTCCAATCCAAAATCAGGGCATCCTGGGGCACAGTCCCCAGGAGTGGAGGTCTGCAACAGAACAGAGGGAGTTGGTGATTGTCCGGGACTGCAAGAGAGATCGATCTCTGGAGTGCCCCATCTGGAGAAGATGATCTGCAGGATGAGAGGATTCAGGGACCATTCATGATGTCCCTCGGATATTCTGCTCAGAGCATCTTCCAGTACATTGTCCTTCCCTGGATGGTGAATTGCTACTAGGGAAGTCTGAAGAGAATAGGCCAGAGACCACAGTTTCATGGCTTCCATGCACAAGGCCAAGGACTGAGTGACTCCTTGTTTGCTGATATACCACACTGTGGTCATTATCTGTTCCTGTGTTCCTGACTTGGACCACCTTGCTCTTGACGGAATCTGAGAAGCACTGAAGGGCCAGGAACACTGCCCTGCATTCCAGAAGGTTGATGTGAAGGAGAGAGACTCCTGTGGAGACCAGACCCCTTGGGCTGTCACGGCCCCCAGGTGGGCTCCCCAACCTAGGAGAGAAGCATCTGTAGTCAGAGCTACTGAAGGAGTTTGCGGGAGAAATGGGACTCTGTCTAAGGTTGTCCTGATCCAGCCACCACTGAAGAGCTTGGACCAGAGTCCGAGTCACTGGAATCAGTTTGGTAAGAGAATCCTTTTTCTGAGACCAGAAGGACCTTAGGCGAAACTGAATGTCCCTCATCTGGAATCTTGCTCCCTGCACCATTGCAGTGGAAGCTGCCATGTGGCCCAGAAGCTGGATGAACTGTCTTGCTGGACGAGAGACCTGAGGTCGAAAAGATGAGGCAAGATCCACTAGGGCCTTCATCCTTGCCAGGGTAAGGACAGTTTCTGCTTGTACAGTGTCCAAATCTATTCCTATAAAAGTGAAACGTTGAACTGGTTCGAGGACAGACTTTGGAAAATTGAGAAGAAAACCCAGGGAACTGAGTAGGTCCTGGGTGGTTTGCAGAGCTGACCTGACCTGTAGAGATGACTGACCCACAATGAGCTAGTCGTCCAGATATGGGAAGATGGTGATACCCTGTCTTCTGAGGTAAGCCACCACTACTGCAAGGCTCTTTGTGAACACCCTTGGAGCTGATGTTAAGCCGAATGGCATGGTTCTAAATTGGTAATGGCCTGAAGGCAACTCGAACCCGAGGCATTTTCTGTGGGAGCACCTGATAGGGATATAGAAGTAGGCATCCTTGAGGTCCAGAGATGCTAACCAATCTCCTGGCCTTAGAGAGAGAGAGAAGGATTATTCCCAGAGTTACCATTTTGAATTTGGGCTTTGAAATGTATTTGAACAAATACCTTAGGTCTAGGATGGGTCGCCACTCTCCTGTTTTCTTTGGGGGTAAGGAAGTACCTGGAGTACAGTCCTTTTCCCTTGTGCTGAGTAGGAACCTTCTCTATAGCTCTTAGAGCTAGAAGAGAGGAAACCTACATAGAAACATATAAGGTGATGGCAGAAAAGGACCGCAAGGCCCATCCAGTCTGCCCATTTCTTTTTCTACCTTATGAATGTGCCATAGGCCTTTGCTCTGTCAATGGCCTATCTATTCATACTCATCTGTATTGCTCCCTTCTGCCTATCCCATGCCTGTCTGAAGCCCTGCACTGTATTCATATCCACCACTTCCTGAGGTAGGCCGTTCCATGCATCCACCACCCTTTCTGTGAAAAAACTTCCTCATTACCCCTTAATCGGCCTCCCTCTAATCTCATGCTGTGTCCTCTTGTCTTCCTATTTTTCTTATATTGAAACATGTTAGACTCTTTCCCCTTGTTAATGCCCTTAAGCTGTTTGAATGCCTCGATCATATCACCTCTCTCCCTCCTTTGTTCAAGGGCATACATATTGAGTTCAGTTAATCTGTCCTTGTATGTTTTCTGATGCAGTCCCTGCACCATTTTGGTTGCCCTTCTCTGGACTGCCTTAATTTGGCTAATGTCCTTGTGAAGGTCTGACCTCCAGCACTGCACGAAGTACTCCAGATGGGGCCTAACCAGTGTCTTGTAAAGAGGGATTATTACCCCTCTCTCTTCCGACTTGTGATACCCCTAATAATACACCCCAACATCCCTCTAGCCTTACCTACTGCTTTAGAGGTCTGCTTGGATGATTTCAGGTCATCGGTGATGACACCCAAGTCTCTTTCTTCCCTTGTGACTGCCAGCAACTCCCCTCCCAGCCTATAGGTGGCTTCAGGGTTTCTCTTCCCTATGTGCATGATCTTGCACTTCTTTGCGTTAAACCCCAGTTGCCACTCTTCCGACCATTTTGCTAATTTATCCAGATCTCTTCTCATTCTGCCCACACCATCTGGATCATCTATTCTGTTGCAGATCTTGGTGTCATCTGCAAACAGACAAACCTTACCCTTCAGTCCATCTGCAATGTCACTGATGAAGATATTGAAGAGGACTGGCCCCAGGACTGATCCCTGAGGTACCCCACTTGTAACCTGCATCTCTTCTGCCTGTATACCGTTTACCACCACTCTCTCTTTTCTGCCCGTCAACTAGTTTGCCACCCAGTTGACCAATGTCTGACCCACCCCGAGCCTACCCAGCTTATTAATCAATCTTCTATGTGGAACAGTATCGAAAGCTTTGCTGAAGTCAAGGTAGGTAACATCAACTGCTCCCCCCTGGTCCACCATTCTGGTTACCCAGTCAAAGAAATCTATGAGATTAGTTTGACAGGACCTTCCTTTTGTAAACCCAAGCTGTCTTGGATCTTGTGCTCCTGGGTTCCAGGTATTCCACTATCCTTTCTTTAAGGAGTGCCTCCATAATCTTGCCCACTACTGAGGTAAGACTGACTGGTCTGTAGTTCCCTGCCTCCTCCCTGCTACCACTCTTGTGGAGCGGAACCACATGAGCCCTTCTCTATTCTTCTGGGACCTCTCCTGTGCTCAGAGACTCACTAAACAGTTCTGATAATGGCTCTGCTAGGTCCACCCTTAGCTCCTTTAGTACCCTGGGATGTATGCCATCAGGTCCCATTGCCTTGTCCACCCTGAGCTTATCGAGCTCTTGTAGGACCCTTTCTTTTGTGAAGGAACTAGTGCACACCTCCCTCCCCTGTGTCCATGGTGCAGAGCTGCGGGCCCTGCCCTACCTTCTGTTCAGTAAATACTGAGCAGAAGTATCTATTTAGGATAGATGCTTTTAGATGGTCGTCCTCCTCCTAGCACGCCCCCTTATCCCCTTTGATCTTAGCAATACCCCCACTGAACTTTCTCCTTTCACTAATGTATCTATAGAAAGTCTTGTCACCTACTTTTATTGTTTGTGCTAGTGTTTCCTCGGTTTGGGCCTTTGCCTGCCTTACTGCCTTCCCTGCTTCCCTTAGGGAAGTTTGGTATGCCTCCTTATCTTCATCCTGCTGCGTTCCCTTATATTTCCTTAAGGCCAGCCTTTTGGCTCTGACCTTTTCTGCTACTGTGTTTGAGAACCAAAGTGGTTTCCTTCTTCTTTTGCACTTCCCCTTTCTCACTAACACAATGCAATGTTGCTTTAAGTACTGCATCTTTAATGCTTGCCCACTTTGCCTTTACCCCCTCACCTGTATTTCTTTTTACCAGGGCTAGCTTAACTCTGTTGGCCATCTTACCAAAGTCAGCTCCTCTGAAGTCCTATATTTTTGCCTTAGAATGGGATGATTTTGTTCTAGTGGCCAAATTGAACCATATCATATGATGGTCACTGGCACCCAGGTGACCTACCTGGAGATCTATGATCCTTTCCCTGTTAGTCAGTACTAGATCTACGATAGCCCTGTCTCTTGTGGGTTGTTGTACCAGTTTTTTGAGGCCCTCCCCCTGCAGGGAATCCACCATGTGTCTAGTTCTGGCAGATGTCCCTGCTGGTATTGACCAATCTGTATCTGGCATGTTGAAGTCTCCCATTATCAGAACCTCCCCTTTAGCTGTCATGTTTTATATATCTTCTAACAGTAATGTGTTTATGTCCTCCCCCTGGTCTGGAGGCCTGAACACAACCCCAGTTCGTATGGCTGTCACATTTCCTGTTTCCAGGATGACCCACAGTTTTCTGGCTCCTTATGTGTATTCTGAATTTCTGTAGCTTTGATATTTTCATTGACATAAAGGGGCCCTCCACCCCCCCTTTTTGCACCTCGGTCTCTTCTGAACAGTACATAGCCAGGTACTGAATTCTCCCAAGTATGGTTACTGGTAAACCATGTCTCGCTAATGGCTACTATGTCCAGTTTAGCCTCTGTCATTAGTGCCTGCAGGTCTGGGATCTTGTTTCCCACACTGCAAGCATTTGTTTACATGATTTTCCATTGGTCAGATTTCAGTGTGTTAGTTGTTGGGCAAGGTCCAGCAATTCCCCTGTGCATTGTGTAGGTAGTCGGACCTTTTTCTTTACCTGGTGATGCAAATGAACTACAGACATGCTGAACTCCTGTTTGACCACTAGCTGGGGGGGGGTGTTCTTCCCATTCGACGTTTCGGGTGCTGCACCCCTCTCCCCATTTGCTAGTTTAAATATTCTGCAAAGACATCAAACTTCTGCCCTAATGCACTGACTCCCTCCTTAGTCAGATGCAGTCCATTAAATTTAAAGAACTTTCGCTCCCAAAACTGTTGCCATTTCCCTACAAGCGTGTGTCCTTTTTCCTGGCACCAGCCCTTGAGCCACATGTTTAGCTCCCCTATCTCCCCCTCTCCCAGACTAGCAGAATCTCAGAGAAGAAGATGCCGGACGAAATGGATGATAGTTTGTCCTCCAGCCTGGTTAGGTGTTCCGTGGTCTCCACAACTGACTGGCTGGCGAGATTGTTAGTCCCTCTGCCTCTAGGGCAAGGGTTTCCGAGACTGATGCAGGTGGAAAAGACTTGGCCCTCTTTTTTGGAAACTTTTTGAAGGTGAGGGCCAGTCCCTGGCTTATACTTCCAGGACCTACTTGTCTAAGGTCACAGACTTCCAAGGCCTGGAAGTAGTAAGCCAGCCTGCCTCCTACCGGAATTGGTGAGTCGACCCGGGCTGACTCATCAGGGTGTCTGCTTGGCAGGAGCCTTAGACTGGGAGGAGGGAGCAGCCCTGTTCATCCCCCTCCTGCCCCTCCCGTTGAAGAACCCCCTCTGCGGGAAGGGAGAGGAGGCCTGGGCTTGGTAAAAAGGCCTGTGAAAGGGCCTGTCCCTGCCCCTAGACTGCTGCTTTTGTGGAGTGGCTTGCCTTTCCTTGACCTGTGCCCTCCTGTACATGGTCCTGTATTCATCCATTTTCTTCATGTAAGCCTCTGTTTGCTCCCCAAACAGAGAGTTACCCACTACAGGATAATCCATAGCCTTAGTCTGGGTATCCTGTGAAAGGCTAGTACATCTGAGCCAAGCATGTCTTCTGAAACACACAGATGTAGCCATGACTCTAGATGCCACATCACTGGAGTCCACAGCAGCATGAAATTGCATTTTCAATGCCTCAATTCCATCAGCAGCCACCTCCTCCAGCTATTTGGCTAGCTGGGGAGGCCTGTTTAGCCTGTTCCAGAACTTTGTCCCATCTGGATTTCTGGTACCAGGCTATATAGGCCATATAAGTAGCCTGCCTGAGTCCCAAAGAGTATGCCAAATACTGTTTTTTGGCCATGGCATCCACTTTCCTGGAGTCCTTATCCGGGGGGGGGGTGAAGCTAAAGGAATGTTAGCCCTGTCACAGGATGCAGCCTGCACTACCCCAACATGGCTGCTTTGATTATAAAGGAACTCCGTAGCCGAGCCTGTTAACATATACCTCCTGTCCATTTTCTTGTCCACAGGAGGTACTGAATTAGGAGTTTGTTAAATTTTGCTTGTCTGTTTCCCCAAGGACTTATGAAGAGGGACAGACAGCCTTTTGGACTCTGGGATGTCAATCATTTCCACAATATCAGGCTCTTCTTTCTCCTCTGCAGCTTCAACCAAGGGAAGCTGAAGGGTTTAGACCACCTTTTTGTATAACAAAAAGTGTGAAGGGGACTGAGAGCCTGGGAGGAGAGACACTCGAGGGCCTGTCTGGGGAGATGTCCGGTTCAATGGGCACATCCAGACCCCCCCCCCGGTGGTGGTCATCGTCATCATCATGAGGATAGTCTTAGTCTCCCTCCCACTCCTCATGATAAGCATCTGGATCATAATCCGAAGGAGATGGATCCAACCTAACCGGCGGTACCAGTCCGGACAGAACCGGTCTAAGCGACTGAACAATGCTATTCACTTTGGCCATTTGATCCGCGGTTGGAGAATGTGGTACAGGATCCGAACTGGTGGACTTGCGTTTTCTTTTTGACAGAACCGGACCCTCAGGGAATTGACTCTCCATTGCCTGAGAGGTATTGCTGGTCGTGGGCGCACCTCCTCCAGGTTGCTTACTAACCAAACCACGGGCTACAGCCATCGGGTCTATAGACTTCTCAGACTCCACTTTCCTTCAGCCTACTCAGTCTCTTATCTAGAGTGGATTTAGGAACGTTTTTACAAATTTGGCAGTCCGACTTGAGGTGGTCAAACCCCAGACAATAAACACAAATGAGGTGGGGGTTGGCCTTGGCAAAGGCCTCCGCACACTCAGTACAGTGCTGAAACCCAGTGGGACCGGTCAGACATGGACAACATACTAAACTACCCTATAGCAGCTTTCAAGCCAGGTAATAAAATAACCGATCGGTTACAAACTATGTCACGGGTTTTGAAAAAGAACCAGAAAAGGCCCAGTTCTTTTGAAACCAATCGATACCGGAACACCACTAATCCCAGAAAATTTTTTCTTAGAAAACCAGAAGAAATACAAGGTCGGTTCCTAATCGGACCAACCGAAAGAAACACAGAGGAAAAAAGTAATTTCCACACACTATTACAAAATAAACACAGTCACTACCTATCTACAACACTACCTGTACAATAGACAGAGGCTGGAAATACAAAAAAAAATAAACAGTGGTTTAAAACCGAACGCTTTACTTTTTTACCAAACCGAGCAGAGGAATCTCCGGAGCGACTTATGTTAGGTGGAGTAAAGAATCTGACGATTACATTCGGAAGTACCACAGACAGAGGTTTGAAAACAGAGCTCGAGCTCAACGTTTTATGCTCCTGCACAGAGTTTAACTCCTTACCCTCCGGGGCAGTTCAAGTGCTGGGGCTAACTGCATTAAGTCAGAATACAGCAAGACTTCATGTTGTTTGAATGCTTTGAGAAGCGCCGCATTGGTGGTCTGTGTTGCTCCCTCATTCAAAGCAGACGTCGATGACTCTTCGTCCCTCGTTTGCTGCAGTTGTTCGGAGTCGATTCTCTTTTTGGCTGCCACCTCGGGTATTTCTGCCCATTTTTCTTACTACTGAGACTCTGAAAATTTAACTGTGTTCTCTTTATACAATAGGGACCATAAAAACCTGTTTTCTTTATTCAGAGTTTGATTTTTTTGAGATCTGAAGATTGTAGCAGGCAGAACTCTCTTCCAAGCATCTTTCCAGTTCAGCAGCTGGTACCACCCCCCACACCCCCAAACACAAACCTTTTTATGTTGCACTGCACTGCTCTGGAACCTCAAGCTGTAGCTCCACCTCCAAAATGGCATTTTGATGATATGAAGTTAGGAACAGAGCAGAATTTTGGTTGGGGGGGGGGGGGAGATAACTGTAACTTTATTAAACTTAGCAGGTGTGTTCTTATGTTCAGGTTTGCTGTGCATTTAATACTGGGCTGTTTTTAAATGTGTTTGTGTTAGTTATTTTATTTTTTTTTTTAATAAAAGTTTAATAAACATTACCTGCAAATGAACAGTACTCCAAAGGGCTTTTTGTTACTGTGCAATATATGCCATGAAAGCAGCCTGCCTTAACTGCTGGTTAGCTGAAGTGTATACTTCCCTTGCCATATAGTCTAGTTTACTGGAATCTTTCTCTGGTGGCATGGATGCTAGGGACTTAGCTGACAAATTCTGTGTTTTTATGTTTCCAGTAGAGAAGTATAGTTGTCCTATCCAATTTTGTTCTGGCTTACTTCCTTTTCCGTTAAGTGGGTTTTACACAACATCAGCATTCCTACTGTGTATTTGTTTTAGTCTGAATTAAATTTGTATTCCTTTTCATATGAGAGTTTATTCCATTAACATTTTAGGGAGCCAACTTAACTCTATGTTGGACAGCAGAATAGTCTCTGGGCCATCCCAGGATAACGCCGCTCCACCAAATATGACATTTGCATGTCAGTATCCAAACTAACCCAACCCATTACTTGAAAACTAAACACTCTTCTGGCGTGTAATTATTATAGCAATATTAATTAAGACAGATTGGAAGAAAACAATGTTTTAGTAGACAGAAAATAAAAAAACAGCAAATAATCTAAACATAGAACCTAATATGGCACAATTTTTTTTTTTTTTTTTTTATGCACCTGGACCAAGTCAGTAGGATTAGTTAACCATACCATCCATTTCCCCTTACTCCCATGTGACCCAAAAAAAGAAAAAAATGAAATAAGAATTTAAAATCCATTAGTCATTAGTTTGCATCAAATTATGGAGATCGTGCTTCTAGAAAAAGATCTGTGGGAGCTGAATATGGCAGTCTTTCTCTGCCTCTTCTTTATTCTGATAAACAATGGTTTGTCCATTAAGCATTAGTTTCCATCACATAGGGTTTGAAGCCACTGTCCCACAGGCATTTCCATAGAGGATCAAATATTTCTGATAGTGCAGCATTTCGACTATCAGATTTTGAAAGGTGGATATGGTAAGCCTATCTTAAGATGGTATGTGTATATACATACATCACACACACACACACACACACACACACACAAAATATAAAATCTATATATATATATATATATATACACACATACATACATACACACACATATACACACACACACATACACACACATACATACACACACACACACTATATATATATATATATATATATATGTATAAAAATCCATTTAATGCATTAATTAAGTTTATTTCCACACTGACAAAAAGCGAGGAAATTCGGTGTTAGGTTGAAAGCCCCCTTGGGCCAGCCTCCCCCACCCACACCCCAACCCGGCCGGGGCATAAGGTTGTCGGCCCATAACTCTCACCCCATCACATGTGTAAAGAAACAGAGTGTAGAAGGAGAATGGGGTGAGAGTTGGAACATTTCAGCCCTAATGCCTCAGCTCACCGCTCTGAAAACAATGGTAAAGGAAAGGTCAAGACACTCAACCTGTTCACAGGCCAGAGCTTCGCTTTAATGAAGATAACAAAACATAAAAACAATTTTGCCTCCCTAATTCCCTTCTTTTTGAGAATGACAATGAGAAACAGTGAATGTAATGCGAGTATTACGCTCCCACCACGTGATGTCTTGTCACATAGTAACACAGTGCCCGGAAACGCAAATGGTAATGCGCATGGTGACACAAAGCGAAACAGAAAGAGAAACAGTAGTGTAGACAGAAATGTTAAAAACAATGCAAAGGCAAGTGCAAATGAAAACGCAAAGGATAATGCACATGGTGGCGTAGACGTGAACGTTAAGTGAAATGGGAACGGAACCGAAAGCGGAAACGGTAATGGTAACAATAATGTAAGCGCACAGGCTGGTTTTCCCCAAAAGCTGCATAGAGAAAGACAGTGAGTACAAAGAATGTATGGAAAATAATGGCTCTCTGAGCAGAAAATGAGGAGTTGGAATACTAAATTGCTTATATATCAGGAACCGTACGACGTAGAAAAAAAATTTAAAAGTCATATGATTTATGACTTTCCTGGCTAGTTTTGTACTTAGCCCCAATGAGGGGGCTAAGGAACTTTCCAACGAAAAGTCCGTATCTCGCACCGTTTCCGAGATACAGGCCCTGAAAGGCGCGAACGCCGTAATGTTATCCTATGGGAAAAAAAAAAAGAGAAGTTCGGAGTGCCTCAACTTTGGCTCCCTGTAATATTTTTTCACCGAACCACAAAAAGGCACATCTGTGGGATGTTGGCAGTCTTCCCTCCAAATTTCAGCCCAAAAGATCAAACCGTTATTTTGCAGCAGGGCGCCAAAGGATTCCTGTAATTCGTCGGACGCTGTAATGTTATCCTATGGGAAAAAGCGTCAACTTTGAAGTGCCATAACTTTGCCGCCATGTAATATTTTTCAACGAAACACTGAAAGGCACATCTGTGAGATGTCTGCTGCGTTCCCTCCAAATTTCAGGCCAAAACACCAAACCGTTCTTTTACAGCAGGGTGCCAAAGAATTGCTGTCATTTTCCCACAGCCTAGAAAAGTACTGTCGCAGTTTGCGAAAGCTTTTGCAAATTCATTCGACAGTGTCAGACGTGCGACAGTACTTTGCGAAAGTACTTTTTCCAGAAATTTGAAAAACTTATTTCTGGGGTGTTTTACCCCCAGAATAAAGACATGGTTAGCATCCTCAGGGTCTGACTAGGTGAATACAAAAAGAATTAGGTTGCTAGAGGGTCCCAATTTTAAATGCCAAGCATTTTTCTGATCACTAACTGAAAACAAAATGGCAGATTTGCGACAGTAACAGGGCCATTTGCGACACTGTCAAACTTTTTGTTAACTTTGACTTATAATGGGAACTTGTTTTTTGAATAAGTTTTGAACTGTTTAATATATTTTTTCACAAAATCTTCAAAAGGCACATCGGGGACCCCCGACACACGCTCCCTGAAGATTTCGGACCGGTCGCGCAAACCATGCGACCTGAAGAGACGACAGTAAAATTCCAGAAAAGTGTAAACGCGCGCGCAGATCACACTTAACTCCGCAGCCGTATATGCGACCGGTACGTAACTTGGCATATGGGTCTTGATCATGTATTCCAAATTTCAGGCAAATCCGTTGAACGGTTGCAAAATTATTAAAAGGTGCAAAATTTGGGGTTTAACATGTAAATGGCTCAACACTAACTATAGTGGCACAGTATAGAGAGACTGCATGATTAGGTCCTTTGACTGCAGATTTGAGAAACTTTAAAGCAGCAGTACTACGGAAAAAAAAATTGCGCTTTTTTGACAGTTTATTCCCTGCGCCCTGCTAATCATATACATGGTACTCTTTCCGCCGGCATTGTACTATTGCCGAGTAATCTGCTCTGTTGTTCTCTGCTTTTGTTTACATTTCTGCCACTAAGCATATTGCACTGGAACCCCCTCTGCTGCCAACTGCACATCTGCATGACTTGCAAGGACATCTGGAATGGTCAGAGGGTCCCACTGTTGTAGTCAAAAGACGTGATGTGACCTGTAGAAAAAGCATAGCTGAAAATTAGTCAGCCGCCATATTTGTTGTAGCGCTACAACAATTCAAATAAATAGCAAATATCTACAAAAACTAAAGATGACTGAAAAAAAATCTTTGCAAGTATGAAAACTGGAACTTTGGCCGCATGCTTACAGCTGAAAAACATAATTTTGACAGCTCACTTCCTGATCTCGTAGTACTGCTGCTTTAAGACAACTGGTATGGATGTCATCACCACACCATTTCTAGCGTACTTAATGTACAGTATCTCTATTCGATCAGGGAATTCAGTCTTGTCCAGAAATTTTCTCAACTCTCATTCGCAATCTTTCTGAGCTTGGAGGTTTACTCCCAACTTTCAGGAAACCCGATTATCCATATATTCTTTCTGCAGGTACGCATTTCAAAGTCTTGAAGTTTCAGACATTTCTCTCTTGTGATTTTCTTATCGTGTTAGTTTTAATACCAAATCTTTCTTCTCCAATTTGGCAATTCTAGATCCGGGATCCTTTATTCTTGCAACATTGTGGTTTACTTTCCCAGTAATGTCCTCCAGCATATTTTTCATTTTCTCCACCTCGTTGATAATGCTTACAATTTTATTGAATTTTTTTTTTTTTTTTTTTTTTTTAATACAGTGCCATACATTTCTTTCAGCATTTTTTTTGCCTGGCCAGGGGCTCGACCGAGTCCAAGTCTGCTTCTGAAATCATACTCAAATTCACTTTCTCTGCTGTCTGCCTCCGCATATTCTCCATCATTATGGTCCAAGGAAGAAGGGAGTTGAGTATTTTTCCCTTACTCAAGGGTTCAGAAAAAGTGTGTGGCTTATGTCAAAGTCTGGTGGGTTACCATCAGTTTCGTCTAATGTATATGTCCAGTTTCTGGCACATCCAAAACAGTTTTAACTTCATTCGTACTCTGCATATTGAAAACGAGACCCTCATTAAAAGGTAAACACAGGTTACTCACCTATAACAGTAGTTCTACGAGTGGCATATGTTGTTTATCCACATTCTGGCAGTGTCCTTTCCCCTTTAAGAGATGCCAGAAAGTCTTCAAGCTGGCGCCTCCCATCCACCTGGGTGGTATATCAGTTGGCTCCACCCCATGATGCCAGATCTTGGCCACTGGAAGCAGTGTTGTGCACTGAAGCCAGGGGAGGTCGGGTGGGTCCATGTGGATGAATAACATATCACTCCTAGAAAGTAGTGTTACGTAAAAACTTACTGTAACAGTAGATCTTTGAGGGATGTCTCTTGCAGCAGATAATACACTTGGGTAGTCGCCAGAGGTTGCTGTGGTGCACGGTGGCTCTTCTAGCAGTCTTACCAGGGGCCGCCCACTGATGATATCATCATCCTGCTTCCTATACGAGTGGGCAGTCCCTGGTATCCTCAGTTCCCCGCTGGATTCGGTTAGCTAAGCGAGGACCGAGGGGATCAGAGGTACCAAAGGTGCCCCTTCCCACGTGCTAAATGGAATAAAGTCATTCTCTTAGAGAAGGAGGGGGACGGAGGGAGGGAACATACCTGCTGCAAGAGACATCCCTCAAAGATCTACTGTTACAGTAAGTTTTTACGTAACTGTACTATCTTCCACGGGATGGTCTCTTGCAGCAGGTAATACACTTGCGAGGATTCCCAAGCAGTGTACCCAAAGAGGGTGGAATTATGACAGGAGACCCTGTAGGACTGCGCGGCTAAAGGCCATCCTACAGCAGGAAGCAATATCTAAATTGTAATGCTTCGTGAAAGTGTGAATGGTGGACCATGTGGCCGCATAGCAGATATCAGTGATCAAGGTCCATTTGAAGCAGGCCGCTGTGGAAGCCTGGGCTCTAGTGGAATAGGCTTGTACTGTTCCTGATAGGGGTTTGTTGTATTTTTTGTAACAAAATGTGATGCAATTAGCCAACCAACTGGAAATGGTTTTCTTGGCAACTGGGGAACCTTCACTCACAGAGGCGAAGGTGACAAACAATTGAGAAGTTTTTCTCAAGGATTTGGTACAGTTTATATAGTACCTCAGAATACGATGAACGTCTAAGGTGTGTAGGAGATGTTTCTCTGGACTGGAATGCTCCGGGGAGTAGATGGGCAATTCCATGGTCTGGTTTAATGTATGTTCTGAAACCATTTTTGGTAAAAAGGAAGGGATGGCGCAGAGAACCACCCTATCTTTGGGGAAGATTAGGTAAGGCTCTCTACATAGCAGAGCCTGAAGCTCAGAGATATAACGAGCCAAAGTGACAGCCACTAGAAACACAATCTTCCAAGAGAGGAAGCGGAGGTCAGCGGTAGTCAATGGTTCAAAGGGCACAAGGGTGAGTTTCTCTAGTATGAAATTCAAATCCTGGGGCACTTTACAGGAGGTTTGATATAAAGCATACCTCTTAAGAACATCTTAGTAAGATGATGTTGGTACAGTAATTTGCCATCACAGGCTTCGTGAAAGTCCAAAATGGAGGCCAGATGAACTTTGATAAGAGGAATAACGAAGGCCCTTATTGGCAAATGAAGCCAAGTAGTCCAGCACTTTGGGTAAAGGACATGAAAATGGATTTACGGAAAGGGAAGTAGCCCTTATGGAAAAGCGGTTCCATTTAGCGTTATGTTTCCCTGGTTGATGGTTTTCATGAGGCCAAGAGAATGTTGGCAACAGGGGAGGAGACTCGAAGACGTGCTATGAAAGCGTCCTCAGAAGTCAAGCATGAAGGTGTAGAGACTTCAGGTTGGGGTGAAGGAAGGTGCCCTGCTCCTGAGTCAAGAGATCTGGTCTGACTGGCAACGGAATGGGATCCGCCATGGACAGTTGTTGGATAATGGGAAACCACACCTCCCTGGTCCACAAGGGGGCTAGGAGGATCATTGTGGCAGGTTCGAGTTGTAGTTTCAGTAGACTCCGTTACAAGACGGGGGGGGGCATACAAGTGTCTTGTCCATGGTTGGGACAGGGCATCGGCAGACAGTCCCCTTTTGTTCAGGATAATGGAAAAGCATTTTAGGAGTCTGTGATTGTCTGGAGAAGCAAATAGGTCTAGGTGCGGGGTTCCCCAGAAGTGGAAGATCATCTGAAGAACTTTGTGATGAAGAGTCGACTCGTGAACAGGAGACTGGTGACTAAGAATATCTGCCAGAGTATTGTGGCATCCTGGAAAAAAGACGGCAATTATTTTGTGAGTTGCTGGAGTGTGGCTTCTTGCCCGACCTTCAGTGCCTCCCTGCAGAGCGCGCGAGATCTGGTGCCCCTTGTCTGTTCAGCTAGAACACCACTGAGGTGTTGTCTGATTGGATCAGTAAGGGTCCGGGACGAGGGTGGGGGTGAAAAATCTGAAGGGCCATGCGAACCGCCCTCATATCCAACAGATTTATGCATGGCAAAACAGCGAACTGGAGCCATTTGTCTTGTGCTCCATTAGAGCCGAGGTGAGCTCCCCAGCCTTCCAGGGAAGCATCCGTGGTCAACGTTTGCTGGGGGGAGGGGGCGGAGTCAGAAAGGGCATGCCCTGAGACAGGTGATGCCAGGGCGGAGGGAGGGGGTGACTTCGAGAATGTCGTTGAAGTCACCTGACTGCTGGTGCCACTGATTCTGAAGCACCCATTGCACTGGTCTCATATGAAGATGGGTGTATGCCACTGTGGGGATGGCAGCTGCCATGTGCCCCACAAGATGAAAGAAACTTCTGGTTATTACCGTTGGATGGTAATGCCCAGATTTTGGAATAGGGTAAGGGTAGCCTGGAGGGAGAGAAGCAGATCCTGTTCAGAATGTGCTTTTATCATGCAATTGTCTAGGTATGGGAAGACAGAATGTCCGTCTCTTCTCAGGGCCACCGCCACTACGGCAAGGCACTTGATGAAGACTCTTGGAGCAGATGAGAGTTCGGAGGGAAGTGCTCAAAATTGGTAGTGGTGTCCCAGCAATTGAAAGAGGAGGAACCAGTGGTGGATGGGGATGTGCAGGTATGCATCTTTCATGTCCCAAGGCACAGAGCCAATCCCCCGGTTTTAACATCGCTAGTATGGATGTTAATGTGACCATCCGGAACCTTTTGTATTGAATGTATAAATTCAGTTGTCTTGCGTCTCCTGTACATTTGGGGACCAGGAAAAAATGGGAGTAGAATCCCTGCTACAACTCCGAAGGAGGAACAGGATCCATGGCCTTTCTGTGTAAAAGAGCCTGAAGTTCCTCTTGGAGGATAAGAGCATGGCCAGGTGAATAATGGACTGAACAGGGTGGGTGCAGGGGAGGTGAAGATATAAGTTCCAGTGTGTGCCCCGTATGCATGATTTGGAGTACCCCCTCGTCCGAAGTAATGGCTTTCCAGGCCTCCAGATGAAGGGCGAAAAGGCCCGCCACAGCTTGAGAGGCCTGAACAAGGAAGCGGGGGAAGCCCTAAATGGGTCACTGGGCAGGGGGCTGGCCCGCACCACCTTGAGAATGGGAACAGGGTCCCTTCCAGGAAGAGGTGGCGGTACTGGAGCAGGTATTAGAACGTACACGGGAGCCACCTCCGTATGCCCCTCTAGTCTTGCCCCTCCGTTTTTGACAATTTTGTGAAAGGGACTGGTATGAGGACCGTGGTGTACGGTACATACCATGCACCGTACGGAGAGTGCGGCCTGACGCCTGGAGATCATCCAAAAGCATTTGAGTGCCTGGGCCACAAAGTTTAGCACCATTAAATGGGGCATTAACAAGTTTGTGTTGTATGTCTGGTTGTAGACCTGAGACACGGAGCCAGACGTAACAGTGGAGGGCGACACCCATAGCCCCAGGCTGAGGTATCCACTGCATCATACTCCGAGCAAAGGAGATGCTGGGAAATAGAATTTCCAGTGGATATCGTAGCCCGTAACTGGTCTTTCTCCTGTGATGGCAGGAAGTTTACTGACCACGTCAACAGCTGAGGACCAGAGGATACGTTGGTATTTCACCATATGCCCCATATAGTTAACAATTCTCAGATTCAGTGTGCCCACCTAGAAGATGGGATTCCTTATCTGGAGGTAAGGAGCTCATGTGTCAGGGTGTTTAGTACGATCATGAGTGGTGGCAATAACCACAATCAGCCTCTGGGTTAGAGGAGAAGAATGGGTGCTCGGTTGGGAGCCTGGTACAGGCAATCTGCCTTATGAGGAAGAGCTGGGACAGCAGAAGGTTGATCCCAGACTGCAAGTACCGCATTTTGGTAGGTTTGGATGAGTGGGGGTACCACAACTACCAGGTCCTCTGGCAGTTCAAGGTAGTCTGCCATGTCCTTTCTCTGTTTATCATGTTCAGTAGTAGAAACCCATACTTTTCTGAATCTGGACCATCATATCATATCATGTAATGACAGGTCACCAGGGGGAGAGGCCGCTGCATGGTGGGTGGGTTCCTCGTGCAGAGATGATATAGTGGAGGGGAAGGACGGAAGACTAGAGTCCCATTCCTGAATGTCAATATTCTCCAAATCCTCTGATATGTTGTCTGGGAATTATAAATCTTCAGAGTAGTATTCTTCCTAATAATCTGAAAGGAAACCAGGTGGAGAGCTGGGTCTCTCACCAAGAACGGTTCCCCACACTCTGTACAATGTTGGAAACCTGCTGGGCCCGTTCGTTTCTTGGTCTGTGATACTGATCGGTTGTAAAAAATGAACTAGACCGAGAATTACCCTGATAAATTTTAACTATGCAAAACCACCTTACTGGATGGTAACCAGTAAATTTAACTTAAATAAAGACACAAATAATATTGGTTCCTTCCTGGTTGGAAGAACCGAAAGACTTAAAACTACACTAATGTAACTAATTCTACCTGTGAACCAAGGACAGTGCTTCAAAAATCAAAATAAAGTAAAGTGACTTTAAAATAAACCAAGAAAATAATTTCTTCAGTTAGAGTGAAGGAGAGCTCTCAGGAGACGTCTTACTGAGGCAAGCGGAGTAAAGAATCTGACGGCTGCAGGAAGTGCAACCAGGGACAGTGATTTGAAAACCGAGCTCGAGCCTAACATTCCACTATTAGCATAGGTTCTATTAACCATTTCGGCTCCGGGGCAGTCCTATGGTGAGACCATACTGCATTTGTCAGAATACAATAAGATTTCTTAGGGTTTGAAAGACCTTGAAGGAGGATGGGCAGCTGAAAAAGTGAAATCCATGGTGTTCCCTGCAGCACCCAGGCCTGTCATCAACAGGGTGGGAAAAGAAGAAGATCTGACATGTTTTACAACTATCATCGTCAATGAGAGACTAGCCATTGTCGATGGGGCACTGATGGTATCGGTATAAGGTTCTGTTGAAACTGCAGATAACACGCTAGAAAGCGCCATCAACGCGAGAGAATAAACTCCCATCGACGAGGAATTTTAGAAGGCGTCATTGATGAGTGTTTAAAACAGGATGTAGTGGAAGCATCCTTCTCACATCTGTGCTTCTTGCGTGAAGCACTCGGTGGTGGGGTCCTTGGGACAGGCCCCTTGCTTCTCTAACAGAGCGTTTTTTTGTTCCACAAGATAAGCCTGGATGTCAAGTAACTGTCATCAATGAGTTGCTAGATTAAACTCATGACAAAGTTCACAGGAGGATGAGTTGTGTGTGGGTCCCAAAACAGTGGCACAGACAATGATTTTTGAAATGGTAAATTTTCCTGCCGCAACGACAAGACCAAAATAAAGGCGGTTTGAAGATCCTTCTGACATCTGTCGATGGAGAGGGAACGGGGAAAAAAGTTCCGTTTGCTCAGTTTTCTCCTCAATGACTGCCTACACTTTGCACTACCTGCTGCGTGTGAGCTGAAGACAGCGGGAAAATGAAATGAGGATACCAGGGACCGCCCACTCATATAGGAACTAGGATGATGTCATTGGTGGGCGGCCCCTGGTAAAAGACTGCTAGAAGAGCTGCCATGTGCCACAGTGACTTCTGGCGACTACCAAGTGTATTACCTGCTGCAAGAGACCATCCTGTGGAAGATCTACTGTTACAGGTGAGTAACCCATGTTTCTAGGGACGTGGATGTGTTGTTCTATCCACACGTTCTGGCAGATTCTTAGCAGTTCTCTGGGAGGAGGGAGGCAAGGTACATAACCCCCCCCCCCCCATTTAGGAAACAGAGACTGGAGAGGGGCTGTCCCTAGAAGCAGCCACCAACGTAGCGGTTTGGTGGGTGGAATGAGCCCTTAGCCCTCCGGAGTCTCCCAACCTATAGCAGAGATCAATGCAGGATGTGATCCACCTGCCAATCGTCCACTTGGCTGCAGGTCTGCTAGGTGCAGCTACAGCATAGGTGACAAACAGCTGGCAAACCTCTCCCCAAACTCCAGCTGTGTGCTCTTTGTAGTAATCGAGCACTCACCTCAGGTCCGGAGTATGAAGCCTGTGTTCGGTCTCAGAGGTGTGATTCGGGAAGAACACTGGAAAGGTCATTACCTGATTCAGGTGAAACTCCGACACAACCTTTTTGGGTTGGGGCGCAGGACAACCTTGTCCTTTTGGAAGACCAGGTAAGAAGACGCCACCAAGAGCGCCTGGAGCTCACTGATCCTTCTGGCTGACATGACAGCCACCAAGAAGTCTGTCTTCCACGACCGGTGAGACATCTCACACCTGTGCATCAATTCAAATGGCTTGCCCATGAGCTTTGCCAAAACCAGCAACAAGTCCCATGGTGGTGGTGGTGGTGGTGGTGGTTCATGCACCGGAGGGGAAATGTGGTCAAGGCCTTTGAAAAAGCACCAGACCACCTTCTCCTGTGCCATCAACTGCTGACCAGCCTGCGCCCAGTAAGCAGAGATGGCTGCCAGGTGTACCTTAAGGGTCACTGACCAAAGTCCCCCTTTGGAGTGGGACCCAAGGTAGTCCAAAATGCTAGCCACTGGACCGGTCAAAGGGTCCAGCCCCTTGCCCCAACACCAAATGGAGAATCTCTACAGTTTGAAGGCATAGCACTTTCTGGTTGATTCCTTTCTAGACATCTCCACCACAATGAGGACATCTTCGAAGAGACCAAAAAGCCTGGAACTCTAGCCACTCAGGAACCAGGCTGTCAGGTGCAGGAACTGAAGGTCCAGGTGGAGTACCTTCCCCTGAATGATGAAGAGCAAGTCCAGGCATAGAGGAAGTCACCTTGGGAGCCTGTTGCTGAGGCTGAGGAGTTTGGGGTACCAAAGCTGGCATGGCCAGTCCAGAGCCACCAGGATCACCTGCACCTTGTCCCTCCTGACCTCCGAGTAGCATCTTGTGGCTCAAGGGAAGTGGAAAGAAGGCACAGAAGAGGCCTGGGGTCCACTGCCTCAAGAGGGCATCCCCCCTGCAGCGAGCCCTGCTGATGGGGGGGGGGGGGCGCGGCACAATACAATCTCAGCTTTGCGTTCTCCCTGGAGGTGAACAGGTCCACCTGAAGGGTGCCCCACTGGGAGAACAGACTGTGAACTACCTCCAGATGGAGAGACCACTCATGAGATGCCTTGCCTACCCGGCTGAAGGCATCCGCCAGCTGATTTGAGGCTCGTGCCACATGGATGGCTAGGAGATCCGACTCCAGGCTGCGTATGAGGGTCCATACGCAGAGAGCTTCCTTGCACAAAGGCAGGGAGTGCATCCCGCCTTTGCTTGTTGAGGTAGTACATGATCGTGGTGTTGTCCATCTAGACTTGGACTACTTGACCCTGAACAAAAGGAGCGAATGCAATCAGTGCCAGCCGAACTGCTCAGAGCTCCAGCAGGCTGATGTGGCATTGGGACTCCTAGGAGGTCCTGAGCCCATGGACTCGGTGTTCCCCCAGATGGGCACCCCAGGCTGTGAGAGGCGGTCCTCAGGTTGACAGCATGGGGCGGACAAACGGGATCCCTTCCTGCAGATGCTCTGGGACTAGCCACCACTGGAGGGCTTCCCACATCTTCTGGGTCACAGTGACCAGCAGATCAAAGTGACCCTTGTGCCAAGACCACTGGCTGGCCAGCTCCCACTGCAGGAAGCGCATATGCCAATGGGCCTACTGGACCATGCTGGTGTAGGCCGCCATTTAACCCAGAAGGTGCAGAAGTCCCGGGCAGGGTGCAAGTGCCCAACCAGAAGTGATCAGGCAAAGGAAAGAACCTCCGCTCTGCCTGCTGGGAGCCGGGCTCTGGTTCATCAGGCGTCAAGCTCTGCCCCGATGAAGCTGATCACCTGAGATGGCACGAGTTCTGACTTGGCCTTGTTGACCAGGAGGCCAAGGTCGATGCAGGTCTGGAGGGCCAGGTCCCTGGACCGCTCCACCTCCTGTGTGGAGGGATCTGCAATCAGCCAGTCGTCCAAGTAGGGGCACACCCAGGCCCCCTGACACCTCAGGTAAGCTGCCACCACTGCTATGCATTTGGTGAAGACCCTAGGGGCCGAGGAGAGGCCATATGGCATGGGCTGGAACTCGTAAAGGGTTCCCTCGGCTCAGAAGTGGAGGAACCTTCAGTGGGATGGATGGATTGGAAAATGAAAGAACGTGTTCTGGAGATTCAGAGAGCAAAACCACGTCTTGCTCGAGAGATGGTATGATCTGGGACAGAGTTACCATCCTGAAGGTGCACGACTTGAGGAATTTGTTCAGATCATGCAGATCTAGAATGGGTCACCAGCCCCGCCGCCCCCCCCCCTTCCGCTCTGGCACCAGAAAGCACCTGGAGACAAACCCTGGGTGTTCCGGAAGACCCACTACCCTGACCACGACCTCCTTGCAGAGAAGCTAGGCAATGTCGTCAAAAATCAAAGAGCCAACCGAGTGTCTGCAGATACCAAGTCCTCTCATGGGGCTTGGCTTGGCTTGAGAGGGTACTGCTCTAATTCCAGAGGCAGACCCTGACCAACCACTTCCAGAACCCAGCCGTCTGTGGTGACAGCAGACCAGGCAGAAAGAAAGTGGCCCCCCACAGGAGGACCCGGGGAGGCGTGACAGGCATGAGGGTGGAACCTGCCCCCATCCTGTCACATCCCGTCACTGAGCAGGCTTGGAGGAGAACCTGGCTGAGGAGCCATCTGGTCCCTTCCCTCCGGGCTTCCGGACCACCGAGGCCATGGACTTGGGTCTAGATCACCAGGACTGAGCCTGCTGGCCAGACTGATGCTGGGCTGGTTTTGCCGCAGGAGCGGAGGGCCAAAAGGGCTTAAGCTCTGCTGCTTGGAGCCCTTGGGATCCCTCTGGGTGGATGTAACAGAGTCCAAGGTGGCACTGGACTTCTCAATATGCTGGAGGTGACCTTCCACATCGGGCCCAAACAGGTCAGTGCCTAAGAACAGAACATGTTTGTACTGAGTGTCTGCCGTGAAGGTCAAAATCCACAGCCAATCCCTATGATGCATGGTGACGGAGGCCGCTACCGGGCGGGCACAGGAATCTCCAATATAAAGAGCCGTCTGAAGTTGCTGCTTGGCCACAGCCCGGCCCTCATCTCGGACTTGCTTGATCGTAGTCTGGAGGTCCGCAAGAAGATGAAGAATCATCTCATCCAGGGAGCCCAAGAGGGCATGGGAGAAGTGTGCCATCAGGATGGCAGAGCTCACCTGGCAGAGGCTGAGCAGGGCTGCAGCACAGACCTTTTTAGCAGAGTGGTCCAATTTCTTGGGCTCCTTATCCGGCATCCTATCGACATCCCCAGTATTGCCACAGCGTCAAAACACTGAGTCAGCCACCAACCCCTCGGCCGAGGGGTTCTCCATGAACCCCAAGAGGTTACCAGCGGGCCATCTGGACCGCAGGCACAGGGTAGGAGGCAGGGATGACAATGGCCTCGCCACTGGGAAAGCCTCCTTTGGAAAGTCCCCTTTGTTCAGAATCTCTATGGGGGAATAGAGAGCCTGCTTCCGGACAGGCTCCAGTTTTATCCCTGTGGATTTGGAGAGGAGACGGAAGATGCCCATGAATGAAGTGAGTCCTTCCTCCATTGAGAGATCCTCCACCAAACGCCAAGTCAACCGGATGGGAGTCCAGTAAGGAATCCTCAAACTCGGAGTCCGCATAAAGTGGTCGACAGCCCAAGTCGCCCCCAACCCGCCGCAGATGGTCAGGTATGAGAGTGACCAAAAGATGATGGGGAAGCCCCTTAGCTGGCCGAGACTCCTCAGTCAGGGCACTGGTCGGCAGCTGGTTGGGTGACAGCTCCACCACAATCGGGGGAGAGGCCAGCTTCGGCCGAACCAAGCCGGTCTGGACTGGCTCCACTGGAGGAGGAGTGGTGTCAACCAGCCCCGCCTGTGGCGGTGTCGGCCTGTCAGGCGACAGTCAAGTGATGGCTGGTGTGGGAGCTGGTGTCGACTTCAGACTGGCCAGCACCAACTGTTGCCACATGAGGTCTTCATAGCGTCAACGCAACTTGCGCCGAAGCCTCTCCTGGCCTGAGGAGGACAAAGATGACTAATAACAGCGGCACCACTTTCCATGGCGTAGAGAGCAGGACCGCTGAGATCAGAGGGATCTGCTCGACCCATTGGAGGAGGAAGATCTAGACCTCGGCTGCCGGGAGTGCTGCCGGGGGATCTCAGAGGGAGCCAGGGACAGCCGCAGCTCCTCCTGGTCTAGGTCGGTGACCGTAGAGTCTGGCTCAGCAGGCCAAGTTGCCCCTTTGGTGGTCACCGGCAGGACCGGAGTCCTGAACAGAGAGTTGTCGGCCTCTTCTGACGACAACTGATTGACAGAGTTGAGAAAAATCTCAGCCGCATTGTCAGCCGGCATCTCGACCATCTGACCCGACGGGATCTTCGTGAAGCCAGTGGCCAAGGCCGCAGTTTCAACCGTGGTCAAAAGCTGCGATTCCTGAGACCAAAAATGTTCCCGGTCCCAAGAACTTCAACAGCGAGTCTTCTCTTTTTCTTTCTTGGACTCCTCCTTGTGAGAGTGGGAGCTGTGCAAACCCAAAGGGCCCTGTCCCTTGGTAGGGACAGACTGGCAGAGCTCCTTGAAGGAGCCTGAATAAGTGGAGCCTAGTATGTATGGAACAAAGGCAGAAGCCAAAGAGGACTGCATGGCAGCCCAAGCTGCCTCCTCCTCGAAGGCCGTAAGTTGCCCCAACTGCTCGGTGGACCCCGCAGCCGTGGAGACCACCCAACGGACGTCCTTGGATTTGACCAGCAGATGTTTTTCCAGGCGGCTCAACTTTAGGTGGGCAAGGCGGCCTATGACCGAGTGAAAAGACTGGCAAATGTCGCAGGCCTGGTATCGTGATTGTGGCCCAGGCAGTAAACTCACGTGGCATGGGGGTCGGTATACACCACCTGCCAGCATGGGCACCGGCGAAATCCGGGTGAGGACTTTTTGTCCATAGTAGTCTCGATCGATGATCAAACTGAAGACGAAACTCAAGAGAGATTAAAGTTTTTGGAAGTAAATCAGAAGATTTTAGCGCTAGGGCCTACTCAACGTGGGAGTGGTAAGGAGGGAACCTACTTCTTCCAACAGAAAGGAAGATCTGGCATCATGGGGCTGAGCCGAGGGATATACCACCTGGGTGGGTGGGAGGAGCTAGCTTGAAGACTTTCCGGCATCTCTTAAAAAGGAAAGGACACTGCCAGAACGTGTGGATAGAACACATCCACGTCCCTATAACTTACTTTTTCTATATTTAAAACTGGCTCAATAAAACGGTGTTGAGAGCACCCCTTATTTTCCTTCACAGCCAAGGCCCTTGAACATTAACCCTGTTCAGCCACCCCTGAAACAGTTTCTTCTATAACAAGAACTGATCCCACGTTTTAAACAGACTGTAAAATTTGTACAGTTATACTGTGCTCTGTTGCAAATTCAGCAGTCTCAGCTGTCGCCACCAGCTCAAGCATTTGTGCAACACTGTAAACACCTTGTGTTAGTTCAGATCCTAGAGTTCTATAGGTAGATGCAGAGAGGCTAGAGTGTGGACTGGTGCTGGCTCCATTGAAGCCACATGTCCACCATATTTTCTGAGCATTGAGCTGCCGGATGATAGCAGAAAATGCAAGGTGTGCAGTGGGTGACAGCAAGAATGCTGTGGCCACAACCCAGAGGTAGGCTACTCCCGTGACTTGCTCCCTCTCACTGAGATCCACAAGAAATTATATTGCTTGAAACTTAGGAAGCCGGCACCAGTACACTGGTCCGACACCAGTGAAAGTAATGCCCTGCTGACCCATTTCTGTAAGAAGCACCACAGAAAGCAGAAATGATGAAGGAGCGCATTGTGGTGAAAAGAAAAAAAAAAAAAAAACACAAGGTATGCTCGTTTTTCTTTTGCTTGTATGAGAAGTGCCTTACTTGGATTGGTGTCAGACCAGTGTGCTGGTGCTGGCTGCCTAAATTTCAAGCAATACAATTTCTTGTGGATCTGGGTGAGAGGGAGCAAGTCACGGGAACAACCTACCTCTGGGTTCTGACCACAGCTGTCTTACTCTCACTCAATGCACACCATGCAGTTCCTGCTATCTTCCGGGAGCTCAGTCCTCCAGTAATACGGCAGAAGTGCGACTTCAACAGAGCCAGTGTCAGTCCGCACTCTAGCCTCTCTCTTTCTACTACCTATAGAACTCTATGGTTCAGCTGCAGAATCCTTCGGATATACCGTAGGTAAAGAAACTTGCTGTGATTTAATCACAGATTCCATGTCTCCCTTTGTAGAGCTTATCTGTTCAAACACTGGCTGTAGTTTTAAATGGAGTTTGCAGGTACAGGCATCATTGAGGTAGACAAAATTGCTACTTTCAATTCTTTCACAGAAGGGACCTGGTAGACAGGGCTCAGAAGCGGAGGTAAAGGGACATTTGCAGTTTCTATTTCAGAAAGTGAGACTGATTTTCTCATTAGTTCATCTTCTGTGGTATCTCTGGCATGTTTTGACAAACAAGGAGTCAGCTGAAGAAAAAAGTTTATTCTGTTTTGCCCTGCCACCTGGTCTTTCAGTTTACTTTTTGCTTCAGCGTTTGTTTTATTTCTGTTCATAATCCAGGTTATTAGAACAGCCGTCTGCCACCTCCTCAGCAGTTTGGGGCTGGGTTTTGTCTTTTACAGGAGTGTCTTTGATCAGCACTTTAGAAGGAGTAAGCAGATTACACCAGAATAAAAAATCAGATAAGAGCTCTCAAGTCAGATTCCACATGGCTGCTAATATGGTGTTAAACAGAGAATATGGTGTTTAACTGAGAGAACCACCACCCGCATCAACATGACAAACATGTCATGTACCCTGCAGAGGTGGGTGTCTATTCATTTGTCACACAGGGGCAAGTAGTACCCTCAACTAGGAGGGCCAATCTGTGAGCCAGAGACACCACAGCCACGTCTGTATTAGGCACTGTAAAGAAGGCATTCAATTCATCCTGGATAAACTTACAATTCTCATTAGGGCCCTAGGGACCCAGGCATTTTTCTTAAAGATAACCACTCCTCCTTTATTTGGTGACCAGATCCGGATAGAAGACAACTGCCTGGCCTCGTGTTTCATATTCAAATGCTTTTTTTTTTTTTGGGGGGAGGGTCTGATGCCACCTGCACTTTCATGCACCTGTGATCCTTGTGCCCTGAAATTGCTTTCTTTATAAGGGAATTAACTGAAAGACCCTTCGTGGTGTGTTTTTTTTTTTTTTATATAAACACACACAGCAGCTGGGCCTTTGGAAAGCCCTAATAAACTCGGTGCACTCTGGGAGGAAAGACGGGAGAGGGCTGGATATGTTACCACCCAAACCTGAATTGGAGTTCTCCTCCCCCTCCTGGCCACTAACCACTGAGCTGCTGCTACTATGCTGAAAGATGTGGGTTGACAGAACACTTACCTCTCTTTCTGAATTGTTCCCATCACCTGCTTTACTACTGCAGAAAGACCCAATGGAGGAGGGTTTTAATCGGCCCTCTACAGAGCAGGCATATGTAGCCTCGTGAGTTTGTTGCCTCGTTTTCTGCTGCCGCCATCCTCACATGATAAACCTAATGGGTTTTTAGACATAGAAACAGACTTTGATGGCAGATGAGGACAATTTGACCCACCTAGTCTGCCCATTTCCCCTACCTATTTGATAAGCTGCAGATCCTAGTTAACCAACAGCCTGTTTCTTCCTAACCCCACCAGAAATGCCTTATGTCTGTCCCATGCATTCTTGAAGTCCCTCACTGTTTTTAACCCCACGACCTACTCAGGATGGCCGTTCCATGCGTCCACCACCCTCTCCGTGAAAACTTCCTCACGTTGCCCCTGAGCCATCCCCCCTATCTTCAGATTATGCCCCCTTGTTCTTGCACATCTCTTTTTCTGAAAAATGCTACCCTCTTGTACTTTGTCGATTCCCTTGAGGTACTTGAAAGTTTCTATCATGTCCCCCCTCTCTCTCTCTCTCCTTTCCTCGAGGGTATAATTGAAGCCCCTTTAGTCAGGAAAACTACCCGTTCTCACTGGGAATCAAACCACTGACCTTTTGCTTGTAAGGCCAAGACACATCCACTGCACCACCCAAGTCACATTTTGGCAGCAGCAATGACGGCGCTTTTTTTTTTTTTATAATTTTATTTTTATAAAATTATCTCATATCCTTTTACAGATAATTTTACCATATTTAGGACATACCATCAGCATTGATACAAGTCAAAGAGAGAGAAATAGACTCCCTCATTAATTAAAGGATTAGTGATTCCCAAATATTTTGATACCACATATGGGGGTAACCAAACATTTCGCTTACAAGTAGACTAACGAAATAAAGCTGTTTAAATGAGCCCATGAGCAGTGTGGCTATTTCGCTCTATAAAGAATTAAATCAAAGTCCAACCAAACAGGTGTCCCTATTCAGGGACTATTATTGCCCCACTGTATACCTAAAAGTCCAGATACAGCTATATAATACAGGCAGCATCCCCCTAAGCCCCCTCTAATCAAACTATTACCCCCCTTGAAAGTAGAAACAATTGGGGGAAAGAGGCATTATTGCCAACAGTGCTAGGGTTATATAAAGTAGAAAAAAAAAAAAAAAAGGACGCTGGCCCCCGTCCAGTATAGTTATTGTAGAGGCTAACATAGACTTTACATTTCTGGGAGTCACTTCTAATTTTTGAACAGGGGAACCATTAAGAGGATTGTCTATTGGAGTGCAAACAAAATGCAAATAAAATCAGAGTCTGGCCTGTCCATGCACTCTTCAAGTGTCCTCATGGTCTTCTGACTCGCTGGACTCCTCACCACGATCTCTCCGTCGCTTCCGACTGGATTCAGCAAAATGAGCGGCCCACTTGCCGGCTTCAGTAGGGTCCGAAAAAACCCATATTTTCCCTCTGTGCACTATCCTCAACCGAGCAGGGAAACACCAGTGAGTGGGAGATGTTCGCTTGGTTGAGCAGTTTTCTGACCCCATCGAACCTTTTCCGTCTAAGGCGGGTAGCGTAGCTAATATCTGGGAATAGGTGGATCGTTCTGTCATCTTGTAGGATAGGTCCTGCTTGACAGGCATAACGAAGGATTTGATCCCTTGTACCTATTCCATCCGTTACAATTAAGAGGGTACGAGGGGTTTCTGCGTCTTCACGATACCCCCGAGGGGTAATTCTGTATACCTTCTGTATACCAAATACAATGTCGTGAGCATCTGGGGTCAGTTTTTCAGCCAGCCATTCCCTTATGAACATTACAGGGTGATCCCCCTCGATTCCCTCTGGCATGCCCAGGACTCGAACGTGCGAGGAGCGGGCCTGATTTTCGAGAGTCTCAAGCCTGGCTCTCAAGTGGGTGTTCTCCTTTACCAACAGTGATGTTGCTGCCGACGCTGCCTCCGCTTGTTTCTTGACGTTCTCGGTTTCGGACCGCATATCCTCCATGGTCGATTCAATAGCCGTAACTCTCGTTCCGGAAGAATCAATCTTGTTATTCAGGTCAGCCATAGAAGAAAGCAGCCTATTCAATTTGAGGCCTAAGGAAGCCATAGTTTCTTCGGAGTCCCGCTGTGGTGCGGCCTGCGTCTCGGTTAGGTTCCTCATGTGTTGCGCTGTATCGGGTGTCTTAACGCCCGAGCCTCCACCTCTGTCCTTACGAGGATTACCCATTTTATGTTTAGAGGGATCCTCTTTCGAATAGTGACGTTATTTAGGGTCAATTCCCAACGATTGAAGGGTTTTTTAATGGTATATATGAATCAGGGCAGGAGCTGTTGTCAGATGCTGCCGTTCTGCTCAGGATCCACAGCGCCCCCCTCAGCAATGACAGCTTGATGAAACCCTCATCCCCATTGTGGTTGCTGCAGCCACATATGGGGACAGAGTTAGTCGGCAATGGAGGATTGTTCCAGTAGGGTGTGCCTGCTGTCCCACAGAGACAAAACAACTGAAGAGTAGGAGGAACAGCAGACCATATCCAGGGAAGGGCATCTCCTATCTATCAATCAGTTAGAAAGGGTGTGTGTCTGTCCACTAGCTTGAGAGGGAAAATCCCTATCCTTACTGCTGCTGGGATGAAAGGCTAGGAGGACTAAGGGGGAATTTGTAGGGCAGATGTTTGGAGGGGGGAATTATGTGGTGATGCAGGTAACAAAAGCTCCTGTCTACAGCTTTTTTTTTTCTCTTCAAAGCATTGAATACTTACAGAGTGAGTGAATACCAGATCAATCCTATTTATAAGCCTACAGACACCAATTTAATATTCAAGAAAATGACAGAATTCTACATTCATCCCACTTAACTCCTACGCTATGCACTGAATGTATGTGTATAATGTGCAAATTTTTTTTTTTTTTGGAAAAGAGACTCTAGGAGTCAGAAGACTGACTGTCACCCATGCTATAGCCTCCATACTGTAGGTGGTCACCCCAAAAACATTCAGCTCAACACATTAAAGTGCGAGAAAGGATGAATTAAAGAAATAGAAATGTGAATTTAAATTAAAGACATACATATTACTTTAAAAACAATGCCAATAATTTTGTTGCAATTAAACATACAACAAACCACTGAAGTTTACCTCAAAACTATCTTATTTAACAAGAATTCCCTTCTAAACTAACCCAGATTAAAGCAATGTTAATATCTACTTCACACATTCATCGATTCCTTGTGAAATTTAGAACTTTGCTGTTAATCACTGCAGCGGGGTACTTCAAAGATTTAGGGTGACGAGGCAAGAAGCACATACTGTACAATTAAACAGATAGAAAAGAATAACTGGAGAGATGGTTTGTCACTCAATTTAATGTTTACAGGACACATCCTAAGTGCTCCAGGAGACTGACAGTTAGAACAACTCACCCAAAACACAGTACCTTTTTATACATATCCCCCAATGAGATGCCATCATGGACAACGTACGTAACCAACAAGAATAAATAACAGCTGGTTTAGCCTAAAGCTCCAGACTGATCCCCCCCCAACCACCACTCAACCAGCATCAGTTTACAAGCAGCACTGCTCCCGAGCATACCCTCAATACTTGCATGATACCTTAACAAAAAAAAAAAGTTCTGCTTAAGGGCTGTAAGAATATGTAGCTTAGTGGAAAATCATTTGAGAACAAAAACTAGACTGACACTGCTGTCTGGAATTATTTTAGAAACAAGCATAGAAAATTTGACAACAGAAAAGGACCCAAGTTCCATCTGCTCTGCCCAAGGACAACCTTGCTTACCCATTTCCTACTGGCATATAGCCAAATAGTGAAGTTACCATGTGTTCTGTTCCCTCCTCCTCCCCTCCCCACCCCCTACACACACACACACACACACACACACACACACACACACACACACACACACACTCTGCCTATGGCATCACACCCCCCTTTTTTGTGACTTCCAGTCCTCCTAAATCTGTCCCAGCCTTCCCTAAGCCGTGACAGACACTGCCTCCACCACCTCCGATTGGCAACCTATTTCACGATTCCACTACACGCTTGGTAAAGAAGAATTTCCTAACATCCCCTTTAAATCTACCTTGACCAACCTCCTCCTGTGACCTTGTATCATGCTGGTGAACAAGCGCCCACTGTCTACCTTGTTTATCCCCTCTGAAATGTGTAGGTTTCGATCATATTTCATCAACCCCCCCCTTCCCCAGAGTATACATGTTCAGATCTGACAGCCAGTCTCCTCAAAAAAGCTGCCATACTGCCCCTGGATAATTCTGGCAACCCTGCACTGCACCACCTTAAGCCTGCATCTTCTCAGATGCAGACCCCAGAAACACAACCTCTCTGTCCACTCCACCTCCCCACCCACTCTCAGATTAAATGACACCCACACTTTGACGGTCCCTCGCCGCTCCACCCTCATCGGTCAGACTGGTTTCACCCATTGTTTCCCTAAAATCTGGAATTCGCTCTCCCCTGAAATACGACACTCCTCCTCCAATTACTCCCTTACCTCTGCCTTACACAATTACCTTTCCCTCAGCTGTTCCTGCTTTAACCCACTTTGTAACATGGCAAAAAGAACAAGATGTAAAATAAGAAACACAATTGGCTGAAATGCGTCAGGTCATGAGCAACAAGGAATTGTGGCACAATAATGCCGTGTTGCTTGTGAACTACCTGATACAACCACGGAGGACACAGTAGCAGTGTAGTGAAATACATACATCCCACAGCAGGTAGCCGGAATGTGTGAAAATGTAGACGGTGAGGCAGCAGTGACGTGGACAACGAGAGTGGAAGGAATATCCGGAGGGCAACGTACCCTCAGAGGCATCAGAAGAAGAAATGTTTAACAGTGTAAATGTTGAGGCGTGTATAATGTAGGAGAGACCGAAGTGGAATTTTAGCAGTCCGAAACGCACGTAAGGCAGTCCAAACATGTGGACCAGAGTCAGGAAATCAATCAGTGAGCAAGGCACAGAATGGCAGGTAGAAAACAGTGAATGCAGCAACATCGGAGCCACGGGGAGACGCACAAAGACCACGTCTGATATAATGCAAAACAGATTGAGGGGCAGATAGCGAGATGGAGAAATTAACATAGAATAGACCTCCTAGCGCAGCAACTAAAATAAATGCCACGCAGATCAGACAAATTTTGTTAAAGATATGTTTACACATACTTATCTTTCCTGTACTTTTCACAACATAAGGATATAAATCGGTGTGTCTTCAATGTTCACAAAATGCAAGATCGAAATGTAAACAGTGGAAAATGTGTTTGTCTTCTGTTACTGACAGTATGAAAATAACAGTCACACTACACAGTTTGTTGCACAAGCCATGTTACAAGCGCATTAATCCACTCCAAAAGTGGCACCTGTCACAAACCCACTCAGCAGGTCAGCCCTCTACTACCAAAGTGGCAACCTCCGAGCGCAGTCTTGTGAACCGTTAACAGAACAAAAGGTAACCCTCATGCTTTACATCAACCTTTGGTCTCAAGTTCTGGAGGGATTCAAACTGTGAACCTCTTGTTAGCGTACCCAATGTACAGGCTCAGATAATTCTGTCTTCGGGGGCCAGATATCTTTGCCTACGGGCAATCTAACCAGGTGTACAGAAATAAACCCTTAAAAACTGTAATAAAAGACCTCAGATTTATAACGTTTACCTTTTTCCAGTTTGGTATCACCATTCAAGCTCATATATAGCGTCTGCTTTAACCATATATACTCTACTTGTAAATGAAAGAAATCAAAGACAGACCAAGTAAGCGCTAAAAAATGGAGTTTTACTAAAATAGATAAAAAATATTTAACACATAAAATAAAGAACTATTGTATCACAAAACATACAAATCACTTAAACAGGTTTTAACAGTGCAATTCCTACCTACAGTACTTAGATTTGTCTCTCTCTCTAAATACCTGCTTAAAGTGCTCATAGAGGTTTCTTTGTCAAGAGTCTAGATAGAAGTACCCCTGTGAAGTAAAACAGAATATTCCTTACAGAAAACTGTCCATTGCCAACCTCTTTGAGTGGTCACCTAGCTCCTCCTCTATCAAAATATAGATATATATAAAAAAAAAAAATATATATATATATATACACACACACACACACACACACACACACATATATACATATATACATATATGTATATATATATATATATACACATATACACACATATATACACACACACACAAAATCAAGATGTCTTTTAAAAGTATTAAATTCTGTAATCCTCAGCACAACTCATTTTTCTCTTTCAAATGACATTTCTTTGATCTGTGAGCAGTAACCCCTCTCACACAGACATCAAAGCATTTATGATTTCACACCAGTGCACTAAATCTGGTTTCCCCCTCGAAACGTCATGAAAAGGATACCGATTTCCCCTCTCAGCACCTAAAGCTATAATTAACTTAGAAACGTCTGTAATTACCTTCTGGCCTTCCAGCTAACACTTTGTATCTCAAACCTGTGTGTGTGTGTGTGTGTGTGTGTGTGTGTGTGTGTGTGTGTCACACTCACATACTGTTTCAGCATTTCTCAAGAGAGACAGTCCATAACCCATTTTTATATTACAAAAAATGATAGTGATCAGAACCAGTTGTCAGCGTCCACAGCATCTAATGGGGAATTAATGCATGGTTGGTCTGCAGGTAGGTTTCGCCTGTGGCCTCGTACACAACGGTCCCAACCATGCATTAATTTCATTAGATGCCACTTTCGTCGTGGATTAATGCCTACTTCCCAGATATACTGCGTATAAGCTCTAATTTCCCTTTTATTGGGAAAAACTTGAGAAACTTGAATGACCCGCGTATAAGCAGACGCCAAGTTTAGTGGTTACCTTAACACCAAACAAGTAGAGGAACATTTTGCCATTCACCAAATTAATTCATTTTTGGTTGTTTTTTTTTTTTGCATATCACCACAGAAATAAATACCGAATATAAATGAAGAGAGAACATTTTGCCAGTCACCAGTCCCCCCGAGTGCTATTATACTTGCTGTGTTATTCCATGAATGAATCAGTCCCGGTTATAGTCCTGGTTAAAGTTAAAGTTCCAGCTCTACAGACACAGAAGCCCAATGCAGCTTCGTTCTCTGCCATGAATTCTTCATGAGAACGTCCGCGTATGGGTCCCCCTCCTCCTCTTCTGTTTCAATCTCCTCTGTCTCCTCAAACACGGCATCATTCTGCGTGCCATCGAGATTGCTTCTGATGCCACACTTCAGGAACACCTTCAAAACCACTTCTTCAGGGATATCCTCCCATGCTTTCTCTACCCTCTCACATACAAGTGCAATGTCTGGCCGTTTTAGATTGCCACCCTTGGTGAGCACGCCTATGCCTGACATCATCCAGTCACTCCACATCTTACACAGGCGATCCTTGAATGGTTTATTCAGACAGGCATCTAAAGGTTGAAGCACTGATGTCAGACCCCCAGGAATAACACTCAGGTCAGTGTGATTCCGTTTTGCTGCCTTTTTCACAGATTCAGTCAAGTGAGCATGGAAAATATCCCACACTAGTAGCGATCGCCTTTTGCGCAAGCGCCAGGTCTGGTACCCCATACTTTTTCCAGCCACTCGCCAACAAGCTCTTCATCCATCCATCCCTTAGAGTGGGGGTACACAAGAGCACCTCTGGGGGAAAACAGCAGATTTGGGGAGTGTCTTTCTTTTGAATGCGATTGTCTTTTGCTTAATGCCATCAGCAATACAAGAAAGAACAACAGTGAAGTGTGTTTTTTCATGACCCGATGTTTTTATCAATACTGTCTTGCTACCCGAGGGGTTCACAGTGAGGTTGCAGGGGAGGTCGAAACTCATAGGTGTCTCATCCATGTTACCTATTTGGGATAACTCATAGCCATGCAGCTTCCTCATTTTGATAGTAAACTGATGAAAGCTGGCCACATTTGCTTCAAGATCGGAGGGAAATTTTTGTACGTTGACAGATGGTCAGATTGTTGCGCTCCATAATCCTCGAACATCAGCCCGCCAAAGCAAGAAAATGTTCAATACCAGCTAGGTGATATTTTTCTTGCTTAGCAAGTTTAAGTGCCTGCATACGAATCGACATGCGGGTTACGATATACCCGCTCTGCCTGCATTCGAGCACCCACTCATTTAAGTCTGTCTCAAGTTGCTGAAATGCTGGCTGTTCACCACGGCATGCCTTCTAAGACTCTGGCATTTGATTGAGCATCTCTCGCTGTTTTTTTTCCACTCACAGACTTGCTTTTCATTTACACCAAAGTGCCGTACAGTGGCACAGTTATTGGTGTTGTCAGCATGTTCCACTCGCAACTTGAATGCGGCATCGTATGCACATCTTTCGTTTGACACTCATTTTAGTGATTGAAAGGGCATGCTGGCAAATGGAGCTATTTTTATGTGTCACCTGAAGTTACTGGTACTTTTGATTACCGACTGACTCGCGTATAAGCCAAGGAGTACTATATGGAATGCAGATTTTGTCATAAAAAATTAGGCTTATAAGTGAGTATATACAGTAATACCTGTCCCAAGTTTCTGCCTTCCTACCATGAACCCCCCTGGCAGGGTTCTCAACATCCTGAAGGGAGACATCAGGAAATGGCTACCCCTTCTCCTCATATTCAGTTCTTGGCTCCCCACCCCCTCTCTTCTCCATCTGCCCTTCTGGGTCACCAGTGTGCACAACCTCACCTCATCCTTGTTACTCCAACAGCACTTGTGTACTACCTCGAGCCTGCTCCTGGTACACTCATGCACTATAAATGGTTCTATAGCATTATTACTGTTTTGTACGTTCATATGTTCTTTTGTACGATTTTGAACACGTATTGTAATTTACCCAATGTTCCACTACTGTTGTATTGTTTGTACTACCCACCAACTATTGTAACTGATCATCCTTCACAACCCTATGTAACTCCTCCCCCCAGGTCGCACCATGAGACTAGCAACTTGTTGTTCAGTGTGCCCTCCTGGTGAAACATTTCAATAAATAGAATTTGACAGCAGATAAGGATCACTTGGCCCACCTAGCCTGCCCATTTTCCCGGTTTCATATACTGCAGATCCTAAATTATCTGTGGCTTACCCTCTCTTTCCTATCGCTAGAGTTCCTTTTGTCTGTCCCATGAGTTTTTGAATTCCCCTACCATTTCTGCCCCTCCTACCTCTGCCGAGAGGCTGTTCCATGGATCCTCCAACATATCTCTCCTACAAGACTTACACTCCCACCTCAGAACCAGAAGGGTAATAGGTGGCAGCACCAGGTGGTTAACCAGTGAACTACTGGCACAAATGAGAGACCGAGATAGTAAATGGAAAGCATACAAGGTGTACCCCTCAACCCAGCTGTGGAATGCCTATAGACAGCTGCGCAACACCTGCAAACAGGCAGCTACATCACTCAAGCGCAGATATTACATGAACTAGCAGAGCAAAAACCTTGGCAATTCACACAATTTCTGGGCCTCCATCGGATAACTCCTAAACCCCAAGACAAACAGGCAAACAACTCAGCTTACATCCCCCTCTGCTCCCACCTCTGACCCTACTGAGACTGCCAACATTTTCAATGCTAAATTCACAGACTTAACCCCTTATCTGAGCAAACTCTCCCCCCTAGAACTCCCCAGCCTTGAACCCCCTGCCAACCAACCACAGCCACCCTGCCTCCACTCTTCTATTTCAAGGCCATTGGGCAAAATGAAACAATCAAGCTCCTGAAGTCTCTCCAGGCCAGAGGCAGTCCTGGAAGCAATGGACTATACCCCACCTTCCTGAAAATCATTTCCCCTGCAATTGTTCAACTCCTCGACTACATTTTCAACCTCGTCCTTACTACATCTGCTGTTCCCGACTCCTGGAAACACGCAAAGGTGGTACCAATCTTTAAAGCTGGCGATCCACTCTCCCCCAACTATAGACCCATCTCCCTCCTCCACCCCAACAACTATAGACCTATCTCACTCCTCCACCACCTAAGTAAACTACTAAGGAAAAAATGTTCACTCTCAGCTGTCTGAGCATCTGGAAAAATTCACTCTCCTCTGCCCCTCCAGCATGGCTTCCGCAAGCACCACAGTACCTCCTCTGCCTTGGCCCTTTTTTCAGATCATGTTCTCAGAAACATAGATCAAGGAAAAGCCACAGGTGCTATCTTCATAGACCTGTCAAAAGCATTTGACCTCATTGACCACCACCACCTCCTCCTCCTCCTCTCCTCTCAGTCTGTTGGGCTGTTCCACTGGTACTACTGCTTGGTTCCACAGCTCTCTCTCCAACAATTCCCAATCTGTTATCTTTGGTAAAGTGTCAACTGCACTCCCCATACACACTGGAGTCCCCCAGGGCTCCATACTCGGACCCCTGCTTTTCTCCATGTTCGTTAATACTCTCCCCAGGGATAACATCAGTTGTAAAGCTCTGCTCTACGCAGACGATCTGGTCATCTACCACAGTGGTAAGTCTATCGGAGCCACCTCCTCCACTCTCACACAAAATGTCGGCTCCGACCACCAGTGGTTCCTCTCAAATAAGCTCCTGGTCAATGAAAGAAAGAAAAAAAAAAAAAAAAAAAAAGACCAAAGCCATGCTCTTTGGCTCTAAGCTCTTCCTCGCTAAAGCCACCAAAAACAACGCTTCCTTTCTAGTACCCCCCCCCCGCAGGCCCTCCCCTTGAGAATGTCCAGTCCTTTAAATATCTAGGCATTACCCTTGACCCCTCCTTCTCCTTCACTGAGCATATTAGCAATACTGTACAGAGATTCCACCAGAAACTAGGCGCTGCATACCAGTGCAAGAACTTACTGTCTGCCTAAGCACGCCTTGCCACCGCTCAGGGTAATCTCCTGCCCCTAGTAGATTACGGCTCCCCGGTCTACTCCCAGTTAACCTCCACCTTGAACACACGACTAAGTTTCAGATAGCATTGTATCTGTCAGTTTATCCTACAAACCCCACACCATACCCACCACTGCACTCTACACCAGTCCTAAGGGTGGCTCACATTACAAGGTCGCTTCGATTACGCAATGGGCTGCTTGGTTGACACCTCGCTAAGAAACCAGTTCCTGTCCCCCTACTCAAGCCTCCTGTCAGAGTGATTTCAAAGGCCCTTAGGGTACCCCCAGACCCCCCCTCCCCCACTAGAGATACCCCATGTCTCCACTGCCATGGGATTTCGTGCCTTCTCTGTATCAGCACCTCCTATGGAACAAGCACACACTCACTATCCGCTCACCCCGCCCCCCAAACCTGGCTTTTAAACAGAATCTATAAGACTGGCTCCTAGATACTGCAAACTGTCACTGCACCCGACACTAACATCTGGGCCCTGATATAAAAGCACTGACAGCACTTCTTGCACCAGCCTAGTTAGCCCTTCCTCTTTTCATGACCTATGCCCTTCCCCCCCTTCAACCTTTAAATCCTAGTAAGAAAGGAAATGTTTTGACCGTCTTGTACCTGCATAACATTAGTGACTACTGTCTGTATGAAATGTACCCATGGTATCATATTCTGTTGGCGTATGTACTTGTGGCTGTTTGTTCTCTGCACACTTGTACCTTGTCTATCATTTACAATTCTTGTATACTCTCCAATGCAATTGTATACATTCAGTGCAGTCTCAACAGCACATTTATTTTTATTTTCCACACCACCCCATGCTTGGGGTGTGCACTTTTCCTTGCCATGTATGCACTGTTGCTTCTTGTAATGTTGCCACCCTATGGCCCAGGTTGTGCCTGAAAACTGTCCTTTGGATCAGTGCACTTACCATGTTACCAAAGACAAACAAACACTTTCTCATGTTACCCCTAAGTCTACCCACTCTTATTTTCATATCAAGGCCATAAATAAAATACTTTCATGTTAGCCTCCCAAGTCTACCCCTCTCTATTTTCATATCATGGCCCCTTGTTCTTGAACATTTTTTTTTTTGGAAGATGCTACCCTCTTGTACCTTATTTATACCCTTGAGGTATTTGAAAGTCTATCATATCCCCCCTCTCTCGCCTCTCCACCAGGGAATACATATCGAGATCCTCCAGTCTCCCCCATATGACTTTTGGTGCAGCCCCTGCACCATTTTTGTCACCCTACTCTGAACTGTTTCTATTCTGTCTATGTCCTTCCAGAGATGCGACCTCCAGAACTGGACACAATACTCTAGATGAAGTCTCACCAATGTTGTCTACAGTGGCATCACCACCTCCCGCCTTCTGTTGGAGATAACCTCTCCCAGCTCTACCTGTCTTTTGCACCCGACCAGGATAGAGCTCTCTCAGTAATTAATAGCTGCCTCACTGAAATCCAATGCTGGATGAATTCAAGCTGGCTGAAGTTGAACTCAGAAAAGACAGAGGTGTTGGTTGTGGACCCAGGTTATAGGGTAGGGGGATAGGAGCTGGTTTATCCTCAGGTTTATTTCTGGGAGGTATCCAGCTCCCTACCTCTGAATGGGTGCGGAACCCGGGGGTGATTTCTGACAACGAACTGACACTGCGTTCACAAGTATCAGCGGTTGTCAAACTTTCCTTTTACCATCTTAGGCAAAAGTCTAACTGGTGGAATCCCCGATCGGATGGCCAACACTCTGTCAGTGAAGAACAAAGCAAACTCGCATAAAGCGGATGAAAAAGCTTTTTTCTGCTGCAGACAGGCAGGATGTAAAAGCCTGTCTACAGTTCGAAACAGCTGAGAAGGTCTGTTCCTCCCCACAGCAATCTCCCTGGATAGGAATTCTGCCTTCTTACGAGCGATTGGCCCCGGTACTCACCACAGTGGGCATGCAGAGCCAGCTTGTCAGACTCCAGCCAGGTCCCCTGCCAGTGACGCTCCAACTTTCAACCCCTGATCTTCATCACTCCGAGATCCCCGGCAAACCACAGGGATCTCATGCGAAGAAGACCTGGGTTGTAAACGAACTAGTGCGATGGCATCCAGAGCTTCGGAAACCACCCTATTATAGGTGGCAACCACCTCTCCAGTACCAATCGCACATGCCGCATCAATCCTAGATAAATCAGCTACTGCCAACAGTCCCGCTGGGTGCAAGCCCCTCAAAGAGCGACAGCTGACAATTTCTGCAGGGGAGGGACTTTCGGGGGGGTGGGGCCCAAAACGTGAACTCCACGGTGTAATGATCAGACCAAACGACCTGATGAATCTTGAGGATATCAACCACAAGACCCACCTGGAACACCAGATCGAGTGTGCGGCCAAACTGGTGGTTAGCAGAAGCTTGTGACAGGCCCAGAGACTGCATCAACTGGAGGTGGTTGTAACCGAAACGCGAGGATTCATTGTCGATCCAAGCACTGAAGTTCCCCAGAATTAAACATATGAGGGACTCCAACACCTGGTAGACAAAGTCAGCTACCTCCTGCAGGAAATCTCCCCCCGGCCCCGGAGGGCACTAAATAAAGAATCCTGCAGCCTGCACCCATACCCCCATGGACGGTGATGCACTCAAAAGATCGGGTGCTACCGACTGGGTGCACAGAGAAGCCCAGGCTGGATCGAAAAACAATAGCCACTCCCCAACCCTGCTATCCTTCCTCAGGCAGTGTGCCACGGAGTACCCGGAGAGAACGGCAGTTGCAAGAACTGGGCCGGCATCATCACCCAACCAGGTCTCTGTCATGCAGGCCAGGTCAACAGAGGAAATCAAGTCCACAAAAATAGCGTTCTTGTTCCTCATTGACTTGGTATTGCACAGCACTGCCCGAAGAGGACTACAGGATGCGGCCGGCCATCTAGCTACCTGCCCACTCGGTCTGGTGAGGACCCTGGGCATGGAAACCAAACACGTCTGGCTTCTCCCCAGCCTCTGCTTAGACAATAATACTATATAAGCAAAGAGAAAAGGTGGGAAAACAGATACACAGGTAGACCCAACTTGCTTAAATACATTCTTGAAGTTCATAAAAACCACATACACTTGAATCACATGGGTGTTTTCAGGTGAAATCTACCCAGTTAGCCAAAAAGCACAAAATAACCAAACAAAAAGACACAACCACCCAACAGGTTAAAAGTTTTGAACACATTTCCATTAAAAGTGATCTGAGCAGTTTATCTTTAGCCCACTCCTGCTCCCATATACCTTGTCACGCCGCTGCAGGGGTCAAAGGCTGTTATAACCTTAATTTTCTGAGCTACAGTTGTATTTCAAATCAAGAATGAACTGTAAAGCCAAACCTAGAAGCACCATGTGGGTCCTGACTGAGCGAATGCAGGGCCTCAAGAATATATTTCAACCCATTTAGTGAGTTAGTGACACACATTTACAGCAGTGGTATAAATGTAACAGCAGCGGCTGGAGCTGATTATACTTATTTTATTGCTTCCATGGGGGTGCTGATGCCTAAAATAATACTTACAGCAACATCATGACCAACTATTATTTATATTTTTTCAACATTCTTTATGCTCCTTGAAGAGATGGGGGAACGCCTGACCCCTTTTCATCCTGTTACGCTGGCTCCTCAAGCTCCCCCGATCCAGCCTCGACACAAGGCGAGGAGGACAGCGACTACCCTTACAGAGCCCCGAGAGAATGGGGCCACATCACCTTGAGCCCCCACCTGTCAGGCTTTGTTCGGGCCAATAAGGGCTTAATGCTACACGCTCCAGGGGGATTTTCCGTGTAGTACCCCTGGAGGAGGACGTGCAATGATGCCAGCACGTCAAGTCACATGATCCCACGTGACCTACATAGGTGTCCGCCTCCTCAATGCCCATCTGAAGTGGATCCAGCTGCAGAGGCACCCCGCCGCCACTGGATGCCGCTACAGTGCAGTGAACCACCAAATACCTCCCAGGAGAGGAGAGCTTGCCTAGCAGCTGCTCAGTTCTGCTCCCTCCCTCCCCCAGCCGACCCCCAACAACGCGAGCTCGCTCCCAAACACGGGTCGCCAGCGTGGAGTGATGTGTGGCGTCCAGCACCTCAACTCTCAGTGCCACCGTGCCAGCTGTTGTATTATTTTAGACATCAACACCCCCATGGAAGGGAGAAAGTACAGTATAGTAAGCTCCAGCTACTGTTACATTCACAGCAGTGGTGTAATGTACGCCACTAAAGGGGCTGGAATACCCATGAGGCCTTGCGCGCTCGATCAGGACTCACGCGGTACTTCCAGGTTGAGCTGTGCAGTTCAGCGTTGATTAAGCAATAAGACACTACAAGGTGTGTGTTATTGTGTAATAACGTCACTCCTGGAGTGGGCTGAAGCACGATGTGAAGCCGAGTGCTTCCACCACTCCAGGACTGACTTTATTACATAACACACACCTTGGAGTGCCTTATTGCAATTATACAATGGCTCGGTGTTATAGAAAACAAAAATAAAAATGTTTTTAGTAGATTTTTAGTGAGGCAGTATATCTTTGTTTCTGGGGGGGAAAAAAAAAGTGCAAGCTCCATAAAATCAACACAGTGATGTTATTGTGTAATATCATCACTGTCTCAGGCACACACTGACCAATCAGAGTCCAGGAAATTTTCTTGTCATTGTATAATTTAACAAAGATATACTGCCTCACTAAAAATCTACTAAAAACGTTTTTATTTTTATTTTTGTTTTCTTTTGCTTTCGAGATCACCTTCACAGCCCTTATCCATCATCACTGGCTGAAACTCTCCCCAGGACCAACTGGCTCAACACTGTCAGGCCATAACTGCCCACTTGATAAGATCCCAGCCATAACAGAGGACACACTATCTGAAAAGAACTAAGCAAACTCCTCACTAGTGTTTCTCAGATAGTGCTTTTGTGGATCCAACTATCCTCTACTGGATAGTGCTGGTATCCGAACTAGGATCCGGCAACTGGATCTTGTGGTCGGATCCATCAGATCTCACCTCATATAGTTGGATCTGGCGATCGGCTCCATCAGATCCATCGCATCCCTGGTCGGATACATCGGATCCAGGTTGAATCCTCAGATACCTACAATGGATCCCAAGAGGTTGGATTCTCTGTCAGATGTCTATGCCATCCGACGCCATCCAATATCCAACTAAAATGATGGTATCCAAATTGGTAGGATACTATCCGAGCAACATTACTCCTCACACTTAGCGAATGAAACAGCCTTCACATAACAGGCTCCTGACAGGCCAGATGCATTAGCCTGTCCGCCACTCGAAAAAGAAGAACTGGTTGGTGCCTTCTGGCCGCATTCTACCTGGACAGGAATTCTGCATTCTTACAGAACTGTGGAGTGGTGTTAAGGATTTATCTCGGTGAGTTCCTCCAAATCGGAGGAGCATGGCAACTCAAAATTGTACCTTAAAATTTGATCTCCTTCAGATCTTGGCCATGCTCCTTCCTATATTATATTTTATTTATTTATATTTTGGATATCTTTGAGCTATCAGCTCTTTTACATAGGTTCCACATATGATAGACAAGTTACAGTGAAGTATTGTACAATGTATGCCAGACATTTAGGTTAATACAAGAATTGCAGACTGCTGGGACACAAAATAACTAAGATCAGCCCATGATTATTCAACAAGCTTCCCTCGATGCATGCGGGCTTCTTCTATCTACTGACAGTAAATGTACAATCATTCCTTTTTTTGCTCAGTCACCTCATTTACATTTAACTGTTGGCCCAGGGACATGAACACCACCAATAATTGTGACAACCCCATAACCATTGCCAATGCTTTTAATTCTATCTTTTCAAATCCTTCTAGCTTTGCTCTCTGTAACTGTAAATGTTTTTGCTCTCTGTAATTGTACTCTCCCGGGTCGTGCCTGAAAATAGGCAGGTTTTTGTCTAGTGCATTTATCCAATTAACAAAGGCAAAAAAATAAACAGTTGATACGTTATTTCCTCCTTGGCATCCTTCCACACAAAAACATAATATAAACACCTGTAAATGTTCTTTCTCCGACAGCTGGCTTCCACTCCTGATGCAGATCTGCAGGCAGGAACTAAGCTCTGCAGCTGGGGATATCCAGCCCTCCATTTCCGGTTCCCACCAGTTCTTCCAAAAGCAGTACAAATGTGGCAATACTATTTGAACTTGGAAACAAAAACAAGAAAATAAAGCCATACACGGCCGATTGGCCAACTTTGTACATTCTGGGAGGGAAGCAGAAGCCCAGAGACCAGCTGTCAGAGAAAGAAACTTTACATATATTTAAATTTCATTTTCTCTCTTCTAAGCTGGTCTCTGGGCTTCCATTTAGATGGGATATACAAAAGCAGTACATTCCCCGATATCCTGGGTTGGAAGAATGTAGTTGCCCTTAAGGGTCCACTGCCTGAACAACTCGGCGGCCAAAGGACACCTCCGCCAAGGTAGTCACATCCAATTTGTAAAATTCTGTGAACATGTGAATGGATGACCATGTGGCTGCCCTGCATAGGTCTGCTGGAGATGCTTCTCTCAAGTCCACCCACAAAATGGCCATAGCCTGGGTAGAATGGGCTCTCACTGGGCCAGGCAAGGTTACTCCAACCTCATCATAAGCAGTGGTGACGACAGAACGGATCCATCTGGCTACAGTGCCCTTCGAGCTTATTTACCCATATTTTAACCTGTAGATAGAATGAACAAACAAAGTTTGTAGAACAGAATCCGTTCTTTTGATATACATTTTCACCGTTCGTCTTGGATCTAGAGTGTGAAATTCCCTTTCCTTTTCATTTTTTGGGTGTGGGCAGAAGAAAAGCAAAATCATCCCCTGGTTGCAATGGAAAAGAGACAACTTTGGTAAAAACCTGGATCTGTTCGTTTATGCTGTACCTTGTTTCTAACAGCGACCACTTGCTCTGAGACGACAGCTGATGCAGGTGAGCCCCCCAGTCCCCAAGGCTGGCACTGGTCGTGATTTGGATTTGGTGTGGATGGCCCAACTTACCACCCCTCATGACATTTGTCCCCAGAGTCTGCCACTGAAGGGAAGTTTTCAGCTGTTGAGAAATTGGGATCAGTTGGTGCTGGCTGTGTCTGGATTAGGACCACAGCCTGAACAAGTGTGCTTGAATGGGCCTCATGTGGACTAGAGCCCAAGGGACTGAATACGCCAGCGATACTAGAGTCCCAATTAGCTGCATGAAGGAGTGAGCTGGCAGCTGTGGAGCTGTGTGAAACTTCTTGATGCGCTTCAGCAGGTCTTTGAATTTCACTTCCGGGGGGAAAGACCTTGTTGGCTTGTGTCATGAAGTCTGCCTCCAAGGGGTTCAAGGTCTGGCTTGGAGTTGGGGAACGTTTTCCTCAGTTGATGACAAAACCGTGGACCAACAAGCACCAGACTACCTCTGCCACCGTTTGGTCGAGCTGCAGGGCCTTGATGAGAATATCGTCCAAGTAAGGGAAAAGTTGTATCCTTCATTTCCAAAGGTGAGCAATGACTGCTACTAGCACCTTGGAGAATGTCCTTGGGGCTGAAGAAAGCCCGAATGGCAGTGTTTTGAATTGGAAGTGCTGCTCCCCACCTTGAACCAGATATATTGCCTGTGTAGTTCCTGAATGGGAATATTCAAATAAGCATCTTGCAGATCGATGGATGCCAGAAAATCCCCTTGTTGCAACATCCTGATGATTGATGACAAGGTTTCCACCTTGAAGGGTCTGCTGTGCACAAAATGATTCAGGAATTTGAGGTCTAGGACTGGCCTGAATCCCCCTGTGCATTTTGGCATGATGGAAGACTAGGGAGTAGAACCCCTAATTGATCTCTGTGGAGGGAATTTGCTCTATAGCCCCTGCTTGAAGGAGGTCTGCAATGGCTTGTAACATCGACTGTCTCTTGGACAGGTTGCCCGAGATAGGGGAGGGCACCACATGAGGCAGCGAGGGCTTAGATTCTAATTCTTTTAGGTAACCCTTGCTGATGTCTAGAACCCATTTGTCCGATTTGGTCAGGACCCATTCCTTGAGAAATTTTGAAAGTCTGCCCCCTACGAGGATGGACACAGATACCTTCATTGCGTCTGGGGCCAGAGGACCATTATTTGCCCCTGCCTCTTGACTGGGGCATATGCACTTTCGCTGCCCCCTCCCCGATTGCTTCACCGCCTCCTTTAGAGCCAAGCCAAACAGGAGATTACCTTCATAGGGGGTGTTTACTAAATGGCTCTTTGAAAAGGCGTCTGCTTGCCAGGCCCGAAGCCAGAGGTTGCTGCGAGATGAAGTTTGATAAAACATGGTCCGAGCGGTGCACCTGACCGCCTCCTCCGATATGTCTGCTGCATAAGCCAATGCCAAGCAGATGATGAAGAATATCCTTTTTCTTCTCTGGGCCCTCAGCGAATTGAAAAGCTAATTCTGAGGCCCAGAACAAGGCATCTCTGGCCGGAAAAAAGATTGGCAGTTGCCGCCTGGAGAGACGTTGCTGATGCTTGGAAGGCCTTCTTAAGAGACATCCACTTTCCTGTCCACTGGGTCTCCGAGTGATGCTCCTCCCTCAGCTGGGATGACCATCTTCTTGGTGAGGTTCGAAATCAGAGTCTCGATTCTGGGGCAGTCCAGCCACTTTTCACATTGTTTCTCGTCAAACTTGACGAGCTTAGAGATCCACTGGGGCACTGGATAGGCACGTCATGGACCCTGCCATTCCTCTTTTAGTAAATCCTCTATGGCTGTAGGAACAGGGAAGGCTGTGGCCGGTTTGGCAGCAGATGCCGGGCGAAAGGCCAATTTCAACTATGCTGGAGCCACTGGGGAAGAAATCTAGATGAATTTCAGCTATGACCTTCTTGGTGAAAAAAAATCTAGATCCTCCAGGTCAAAATTTCTAGACAGGGAGTCATCCGAGTCACAGGATGAATCCCCTAGCTCCCCCTATTCTAGAGAAGAGAAACTGGAGTCTGAAGAATCTGGAGAATGGTCTCTATGACACTTCCCCTTATGGGTGCCCCCTAGATCTACTCCAAGAACAAGAACAAGAAATACAGGTTACTCACCTGTAACAGGAGTTCTAGGAATGGTATATGTTGTTCATCCACACTGTCTGGCAGGTATCCTTGCCACTTTAAGTCTTGCCGGAAGGTCTTCAAGCTGGCTCCTCCCACCCACCTGGGTGGTAAAACTCTCGGCTCCGCCCCATGACGCCAGATCTGGTCCGCTGGAAGCTGAGGTTGTGCATCGAAGCCGGGAGGAGTCAGGGTCAGGTGGATGAACAACATATACCATTCTAGAACTCCTGTTACAGGTGAGTAACCTGTATTTAGGACATGGATATGTTGTTCATCCACACTGTCTGCAGACTCCTAGCAGTTCTCCGGGAGGAGGGAGGCAAGGCGCACACCCCCTACTTAGGGAATAGAGACTGGAGAACCGAGGCCCCACAACCAGCATCCCGGCGTGACTCAAGGTCGATGTGGTAATGGGTGATGAAGGTGTGTGCTGACTTCCAGGTAGCAGCCCTGCAGATTTTCTGGATAGGGACGTCCCTGGAAGCAGCCACCGATGCAGCAGTATGGCGGGTAGAATGAGCTCTTATCCCTCTGGGAGGCTCCATGCCCGCCAACTTATAGCAGAGATCTATGCAGGAGGTGACCCACCTGCCTATCATCTGCTTGGCTGCAGGTCTGCCAGGTGCGGCTTCAGCGTAGGTGACAAACAGCTGGCGAACCTCTCCCCGAATTTCAGCCGTGCGCTCCTTATAGTAAGCGAGCGCCCTTCTAGGGTCCAGAATATGGAGCCTATATTCGGCCTCCGAGGTGTGATTGGGGTAGAACACCGGCAGAGTCAACACCTGGTTAAGGTGAAACTCTGACACCACCTTCGGAAGGAATTTCGGGTGGGGGCGCAGGACAACCTTGTCCCTGTGGAAGACCAGATAAGGAGACTCTATGCAGAGCGCCTGGAGCTCTCCCATCCTTCTGGCTGACGTGAAAGCCACCAAGAAGGTGGTCTTCCACGACAGGTGAGAGAGTTCACACCTGAGCACTGGTTCGAATGGCTTGCCCATGAGCTTTGCCAGTACCAGCAGTAGATCCCACGGAGGTGGAGGTTCTCGCACCAGAGGGGAAATGTGATCAAGGCCTTTGGAAAAGCGCCAGACCACCTTCTCCTGCGCCACCAACTGCTTCCCGGCCCGCGCCCGGTAAGCAGAGATGGCTGCCAGGTGCACCTTAAGGGTCGTCGACCTAAGCCCTTGCTGAGAAAGGGACCACAGGTAGTCCAGTATGCTCGCCAAGGAACAGGAGGAAGGGTCCAGGCCCTTGCCCTGGCACCAAATGGAAAATCTCTTCCATTTGAAGGCGTAGCATTTTCTGGTCGACTCCTTACGGGATGCCTCAACTACGTTGAGGACCTCGTCGGAAAGACCCAAGGCCTGGAACTCTAGCCGCTCAGGAACCAGGCCGTCAGGTGCAGGGATTGACGGTCTGGATGGAATACCTTCCCCTGATTGACTGAGAGCAGGTCCGGGTGAGCTGGAAGCTGTTTCGGGAGCCTGGAGCCGAGGCTGAGGAGATCTGGGTACCAGTACTGGCGGGGCCAGTCTGGGGCTATCAGAATCACCTGCGCTTTGTCCCTCCTTGCTTTGAGAAGCACCTTGTGCATCAAGGGGAACGGGGGAAAGGCATAGAAGAGGCCCGGGGTCCACGGCCTCGAGAAGGCATCCCCCTGCAGCGATCCCTGCTGAGGGGGGCCGGCATGGAACAGCCTCAGCTTCGCATTCTCCCTGGAGGCAAACAGGTCCACCTGAGGTGTGCCCCAATGGGAGAATAGATCTTGTACTACCTCCGGCAGGAGAGACCACTCGTGGGACGCAGCCCCATCCGGCTTAGGGCATTGGCCAGGTGTTGGAGGCTCCTGCCACATGAATGGCTAGGAGATCCGCCTCCAGGCTGCACGATTGACCAGATGCGGAGAGCTTCCTGCATAGAAGCATGGAGCGCCGCCCACCCTGGCGTGTTTAGACAGTACATGGTTGTGGTGTTGTCCGCCTGGACCCGACCACTTGACCTCAAGAAACGGAGCAAAGGCAGTGAGAGCTAGGCGGACCGCCGAGCTCCAGCAGGTTGATGTGGCATCGACCCTGGGGACCAGAGGCCATGCGCCGGTGTTCCCCAGATGGGCACCCCAACCCATCAGAAAGGCATCAGTCGATAGAGAGATCGTCGGCTCGGGGCAGACAAACGGGATGCCCTCCTGCAGATGAACTGGAACGGTCCACCACTGGAGAGCGTTCCACATCCCCTGGGTCACGGTCACTAGCTGGTCCAATGGATCGCAGCGTTGGGACCACTGGCTGGCCAGCCCCCACCAAAGGGGGCGCATGTTCCAGTGGGCCCAATGGAGCACGCTAGTACAGGCCGCCATGAGACCCAGGAGGCGCAGGAAGTCCCGGACAGGGCGCAATTACCCAACCAAAAATGATTGGCAAAGGAGGAAAAAACCTCGACCCTGTCCGCCGGGAGCCGTGCCCTGGCTCGAAGAGAGTCGCGCTCTGCCCCGATGAAAAGAATCACCTGCTTCAGCTCGAGTTCCGACTTGGCCTCGATGAGGAGGCCGACTTGAGAGCAAACCTGAGGGCCAGATCTCTGGACCGCTCCACCTCCTGTCTGGAGGGGGCTGCTATCAGCCAATCGTCCAGGTAAGGGTAAACCCGGAACCCTCGGCGCCGCAGGAATGCTGTCACCACTGCCATGCATTTGGGGAAGACCCTGGGAGCTGGAGATAAGCCGAAGGGCATGGCTTGGAACTCGAAAAGGGATCCCTCCGCTCAAAAGCGAAGGAACCTCTGATGTGACGGACAGATAGGGACGTGAAAGAACGCATCCTGTAGGTCTAGAGAGCAGAACCACTGCGTGTTCCAAGGATGGTATTATCTGAGCCAGAGTGACCATCCTGAAGGTTCAAGACCTTAGGAACTTGTTTAGGTCGTGTAGGTCGAGAATGGGGCGCCAGCCCCCCATCCGTTTCGGAACCAGGAAGTACCTGGACACGAACCCCGGGTTTGAGGGAGGGTCCGCCATCTCTCTTATCACCTCCTTCTCGAGGAGGAGGAGAGCGATGTCGGCTCGGTGAGCTGACAGCGAGGCTTCGGACCCCGAGGCCCCCCGAGGTGCGACGGCTCTGAAGGGTGGGGCCTGCTCGAACTCCAGAGGCAGGCCCTTTCCCACCACCTCCAACACCCACTGGTCTGTGGTGATAACGGACCAGGTGGAAAGAAAGTGGCTGAGCCGCCCCCACAGGGGGCACCTGGGGTGAGGCGACGGGGTTGGGGGTGACACACCTCAACCCATCACTGGGCAGGCTTGGAGGAAGGACCGGCCGAGGGACCTCCAGGGCCTTTACCTCCCTGCTTCCTGGAGGAGGAAGCCGCAGGCTTGGGTTTGGGACGCCAAGCGCGAGCCTGCTGGCCCTGATGCTGCTGGGCCGGACGTGCCGCGGGCGCAGACGGACGAAAGGGCTTGGGTTGCGGTCTGAGGCCCTTGTCCCTCTGAGCGGATGAGACTGAGTCCAAAGTGGCATTGGACTTTTCGATCCTCTGGAGGTGGCCTTCCACTCCAGGGCCGAAGAGGTCGGTCCCCAGGAAGGGGACATCCGCCAATTTGTGCTGGGTATCCGCTGTGAAGGTGGATATCCTCAGCCATGCCTGACAGCGCATAGCCACTGCGGCCGCGACTGACCTGGCGCATGAGTCTCCAATGTCCACAGCAGTCTGAAGTTGCTGCTTGGCCACTGCCCTGCCCCCGCACCTGCCTAACCATGGTCTGCAGGTCAGCCGGGAGATGAGGGACTACCTCGTCCAGGGAGCCCAACAGGGCATGGGAGAAATGTGACATAAATGTGACATAAGCACGGCCGAGCTGGCCTGACGAAGGCCAAGGGAGGACGCAGCGTAGACTTTTCACCCGGCATAGTCCAATTTCTTGGACTCCTTGTCAGGTGGTTTGTCCACGTCCCTAGCGTTTCCGGCACGCCGGAAAACGCTGTTGGTAACTAACCCCTCGGCTGAGGGATGTTCCGAGAAACCGGACAGGGAACCGGTAGGGACTGCATACTTCCTGGCCATCCTGGCCGAAGGCGCAGGGCAGGAAGCAGGGCGCTGCCAGAGCTCCAAGGCCGGGCCCACAATGGCCTCGGCCACAGGAAAGGCCTCCGCAGGGGAAACCCCTCGGTCCAATATCTCCGTGAGGGGAAACTTGGCCCGCTTGGATACGGGCTCGAGCTGCATCCCGGTGGACTCCGAGATGAGCCTAAGCAAGCCCAGGAAGGACAAAGGGCTGTCATCCAGAGACTGACCTCCAGAGGACTCAAAGTCCACTCGCCTGGAAAAAAAAAGGAGGAATCGTTGTCGGACTCAGAAGAGTCCGCAAAGAGCTGCCTCGGGCCTGAGCCACCCTCCACCTGCCGAGGGCGATCGGGAGTGAGGGTGACCGACAGCCTATGGGGCAGACCCTGAGACGACCGAGAATTCTTGGTCGGAGCCCCAAACAGCGGCTGTGGAGGCAGAGGTTCCACCGAATCGTGGAGCAGCTGGTTTTGGCCAACAACCGCCTGGGAACAGGCCTCGGTAAGACGAGGGTTGTTTCGCCGCCGGTGACAGCCACTTAATGGCCAGGGAAGGCAACGGCGCCAGCTTGTTCCCGGTCAGAAGGAGCTGTTGCCACATGAGGTCCTCAGATCGCCGACGTAACTTATGTCGAAGCCTTTCCCTGTCCGAGGAGGAGGATTTGAGACGCAGCGGGCGGCGCGGCTTCCATGGTGCAGAGACCGAGACCGCTTATGATGCGGGGATCAGCTGGACCGCGAAGAAGTCCGAGACCGAGACCCTCGGCCTTTCCGAGGACGGTGTGGGGAGGGGAGGGGACGGGTGGAACCGGCTCCCCCCTCGGCTCGGAGAGTTCACCCGAGGGCTCTGGGACCGGAGGCACTGGCAAACCCACGGATCTCTCAACTCTCCCACCGGGGGAACCGGTGAGGATTTCTTCACGGGTCGACAACCTGGTCTAACGGGTCGAGAAAGATCTCGATCTGCGCCGACGGGAGTCTCCGTCAACTGACCTGACGGGGACACCTGTGAGACCAGTGGCCGAGCCGAACGATCGACCGAAGTCGATGGCCGACAACTCGGGGAGAGGGACCTTTCCCGCTCCCAAGAGCGTCGACGGAGGGACTTACCCTTGTCTTTCTTCTTGGACCGAGAAGGTGGTCCAGCAGACGTTGGTCCCTCTCCTCTAGTGGAGAGGGACAGACAAAGCTCCTTAAAGGAAGCTGTGTAAGAGGAACCCAGGGAGAGCGGGATAAATGCCACGGTCGAGGACGATGCGGCCTGCGCCGCCTCTTCTTCGTATGTATCATCTGTTCTAGCTGATCCGCCGAGCTCGTCATGGAAACCGCCAACCGGGCCTCTTTTGACTCTTCACCGGAGGAAAACGTCTCTCAGGGCGCCCCAGTTGTAAACGGGCAGCACAGTCTTCGAGGACGTAGGCTGAGAAGGAAGAGCACAGGTCGCAAGCCTGCGGGTCGTGCTCAAGGCCTAAACAGTAGACTCACATGGAGTGCAGATCCGTCCGAGACATCTTCTGCCCGCAAGGGCATCTCCGAAAACAGAGAGTCGATTTGTCCATCGCAGCCGCGAGGGATAGAAGACTGAAGTCTATAATGCAAAAAACCTTTAAATTCGGAAAACCGAAGAATTAGGAACCAGTCTTATATGCAGAGCGTTAAGGAAGGAACCCGAGCTTCCAAGCGGTGAGGAAGATCTGGCGTCATGGGGCGGAGCCGAGAGTTTTACCACCCGGGTGGGTGGGAGGAGCCAGCTTGAAGACCTTCCGGCAAGATTTAAAGCGGCAAGGATACCTGCCAGACAGTGTGGATGAACAACATATCCATGTCCCTAGAACTTCTCTTTCTCTTGTGGCATGAGGAATGCTGATCCTCCTCGTCAGAGATCTGCTCCTGTATCGGGAGTTTTTCCTTTTTTCGTAGTGATGTGAGGACAACTGCCCCTCTTCGGATGAGGATGTGGACGGGGTCCTCTTTCTTTTTGCCTTTTTGTGAGGCCTCACATCTGGTGATCCCGGAGGTTGCCAGTCAAAGCATGCAGGGTCCAGAGCAAAGGCCCTATTTAGCTTGTCTACGAGGTCTGGGGCTAGAGAGGGGGCTGCGGACTGCTGGGTTTCCCTGGTGGCCGATGCTCTCAGACCTGATGGCTGCTGCTCGCTCAGACCAGTCTGTCTGTTGGCTACCTGTCCGAGCAGAGGAAAAGGAGGCCTCTGTCACGTCCTCCCCATCTGCAGATGCTGCCTTCTCACATTTTAGGCAAAGCGAACCTGCAAAGGTGATTAAAAGAGGGGACTTGTAACGCTGGCATTTTGTGCCCCTGGCAGGCTTGTCTGAGGCCATGACTGAAAATGGCTTTAATCCCCTTTGATTCCACGCACCCCGAGGATTCCTGATAATACAGGGGGCTGTCTGAAAGAATGCTGAAGCCCAGATGGAACACTGCTGCTGGCCCTTTAAGGGGAAAAAGCTGAGCTGTTTAAACTGTTGGTTGATTAGTTAAGATTTTCTTGCTCCCTTAGTGCTTTTTGGGGGCCTGCAGTATGCATGAGAAACTCTGTTTATTTCTGAGCAGCACTCCTTGTAAAATGCTGCACTTGTCAACAAGATAGCACTGGAACAGACAAGCTATTGAATTAGAGCTGCAGGCCCACTGTCGACAAGCGGCAGAAAGACTCAGGAAGCCAGCGGTCAACAGGAGAAAAAGGGCCCTGCCACAGACGAGAAGAGAATCCTCTCAGAGCACTGAGATGCTAATACTGTCTGATCGCCGTAAAAATGGCATCAGTTGACAAAATCCACCAGCAAACGAACTTCAAGGCTACAATGAACACTCAGTTGGGCCCAGAATGGTGGAAAAAATCTCCGCAGTTCAGTGGGGCCAGTCTGTGCTGCTTGCAAGACTGAGACTGGGGCCCAATTAGGAGTGCTCTAAAGTTAAGTTTTTGTTGACCGGGTAAGTGCACTAGACAAATTCTGCCTATTTTCAGGCCGGACCTGGGGAAGGGGATACAGATGAATGCCAACTGACTTTGAACCAGATTAAACCATTATTGGTATTTTAGTAAAGGGGGGGATTTGGCCAGGGCACCGGGGAAATTCCCCTACTCTCCACTGGGGGAATTACTGGCCGTCGGCCAAGAAGGCCACTTCGAGTGTGTCTGAGGAGCGACTGGATGTGCTTGAGGCAGGGGAGGGAGCCTCCTCCCGTCTCACTCTCTGTAGAGGCTGCTGCTCTGGTTTTGTCTGATGCTGGAAATCCTGACCAAGCTACAGTTCCTTCTGTGATGAATGTTGTTTCTTTACCTGCTTTGGATGTCTTAAGCACGGTTGTTGTTCAACAGACCTTGGTGGTTTCTCCAGATTCACATAGTCTTGCTCTTGCTGCTCCAGACGTCCTTGCTGCTCATCAAGCTTTTCCAGGATGGCCTTCTGGCTTGCCGGCTTCGGCGTCTTCAGACATTCCTTTGGCTCGTATTGACACTCTGTGTCAGCTGGAGTGTGAAGCAGTAGCAACACAGGCTTCAAGAGTACAGCCCACAGAACCTGCGGCTGCTACACTGTCCACTTCCCCTGCTGTTCAAACTGGAGAGTCGGATTCAGGTGAGTTTTCTGTTTTTTCCGCTTCGTTTTCTCCTCAAGAACTGTGCGATGACTTCTCAATCATTTCACAGATGAATTCTGCTACTGATACTTCGCAACGAGTTCAGGATTTACAGTGTTCAAACTCTGGTTATCATCCTGCGGATTTTCCTCCTTCTGCGAGTATGGAGATTGTTATTGCAGACTTAGGCAACGCTGCAGTAGATACTTTTCCACCCCAGATGCTGTTTCCAGCATTCCTGTTTCAACCTCTCTCCCCTGTCATGAAACTTCTGGTGATATGGACATTTTTTCTGTTTCGGAAGGCATCCCCCCCTTTTGATACTTCTGCAGTACCTCCAGTTTTTGATAACATCTCGGCTACTGGGGTTACTATTGCAGAGGCCTTGAGGGGGCAGGCTGGATAAAATCCCCAGACACCCATGCTTGGACTTCTCCTCCTAGAGATGCTACCAATGATGGGGTTGCACTTGATCCTTTGGACCTCCCCCCTGAGTTACATTTAGCCTCTGTTTCCTCTCCTGTTTCTACCCCGGTCCCGTCTCCTTCCCTTTCCCCTGTAAAGCCTGTTCCATGCCCACAGCTTTTTTCTTCACATGCTCCTTCTGTCACTGGGCAGCACTTATCTGCTGATCAGTCTGCCTTCTATGGATGAATCTCAGTCTGGACCCTTCCTCCCCCCAAGTCTTATGCAGGACTCTTTCATGCGCCCCTGACCTAGCTAAAAGACGAATGCAGTCAGGATACGTGTGAGAGGGTTTAGAGGTTTTTCCGGATAGGGTTTACGTGGGGAAAACCTTGGTTAAAGGTAGCTTGCATTTTTCTCCGGCGTAAGTATATGCCCTTATTCATACTTCTGGTGACTCTAATTTTGACCTCAGCTTTAAGACGGCTGCTGGTTTGGAACAATTTTGGGAACGTTACTAACAGGTGAAGTACACCCCATTGTGGACCTCCTTTGTGGACATCCCTCTCTAAACCTGCAATTTGGACCATCACCGTGTTATTTAAAAATGAGGGGGTGGCAGTTACTGATATAGTGCACTGGTTAAAACTGAAGTGCACAGTCCTTGGACTTCCTGATGCTGTTACTGATTCGGAGCAGTTTTGGACTGGGGGTTGGAAGGTTAAAGTGTGATTGCCGTACCTAAACGGCGTTCTTCAACATCTCTCAAGCTGCTTCTACCTTGGATGGGACCGGGGCCTTATCTTTTATCCTGGTCAGCTGAAGTCCTGCTTTCATTGTGGTGCCTATTCACATTTAAGTAATGCTTGTGATAAATTGAAATGCTCTCTCTGCCTGGGCATTGGTCATACTAGCCTTGGTTGTCCGAATCCTACTTCCTGCAATTTATGTGAAGCTACTAACCATACTTTTCGTCATTGTCCTTGGGCTTTCCATAATGATCCATCTCAAACTCAGGAGAAACAGGATGAATCTGTATACAAGGCACAACAGCAGGCTGCTGCTCAGCCTGCCTCTCGCCCTTCTCCTCCAACTCTGCCTCCCCCTTCCCAATAGGAGAAGCCAGGGCCGGAACTGGCAACTCAGCCTAAGGGGTTGGACCCTCAGGCCTTGGACTCTGCCACAGCCCCAGATATCCATTCTTTACTGACTACGGACTTGGAAGCAGCCTCTGATCCGGCACTTGCTCCAACTTATTCGGTGTGGTTTTACCCACTCCGGTTCTGCAGGGTGGTTGCCCCTCGATGCCTCCTCCGGATGACACCTCTTGGTCTCTTAAGCCTCCAAAACAGGTCACCAGAAGTAGTTCCTTAAGGGTTCTACTGAGGTTCTCCCTTTGCTTGATGTGGCTGGTCCTGTGGATATGGTGCCAACTTCTAATAGATTTGCCCCTCTGGCCAAGAGGAAACAGGCAGAAGGGACAGAAGACGACTCAGACGCTTCCTCTTTACAACCTGATCCTACGACGGATTCTGAACAAGTTTTCAGTGACTCTAAAAAGCCAGGAAAAGAAAGGTGTAAAAGAAGACCTCATGGAAAAGGGGGAAAAGCCGTGATCTTTCTTCCTCCCTTTGCTATGCCTTTTGAACTGACCGTGTGGGTCCTTGAATGTGAATAGCATTCCTAATCCTAAAAGAAGGCGTACCAAATTCTCTCTTTTGCATTCCCATAATAAAATTTTTTTTTTTTTTTTTTTTTTACACACACACACAGGACACCAGGCTATATACCCTGAATGATACAAGGAAGGCCTCACAGGAATGGTTCTCTGGGCTTCCCTACTGGTCATTAGGGGAAGATCTTTGTGTGGGGGTTGGAATTTTGTTTAATGCTCTGGATTTTGTGGTAACCCATTTGATATATTTAATTCAGCGGAGGGTTTTGATTTTAGATGTGGTTATTCGGGGCTCAGGAATGGCGACTGATTAACATCTGTAACTCCCAGGTTAAGACACATAGGGTAGATATGTTATGAAGGCCATTCAGCCTTACTTACATACTACTATATCTGTATTGTTTGGAGGTGACGTCAACTGTATAGTTTCTTTGTCAGATAAGACTGATATGACACACAAATTATACACCAATTCTAATATTTTAATTAAAATGTGTGCTACTGCTGGGCTGAAGGATAGAGCCCCTTTTTGGTCCTCATCCTCCCTCCCATACATATCATAGGGGACGGTCCTCCTCCAGGATTGACCTATTTTTCCTTTCAGAATGGATACCGTGTTGAAGTGTTTTTGTACTTCCTACTGAGACATCAGACCACTGATTGTTAAAATTACACTTGGGTATTCCTGGGAATAAACCTCAGGCTCATAATCATTGGAAAATGAATGTTACACTTTTAGAGGATGCTCAAGGCTGGCATGCTCTGTCTAGTTCTAGAAGCCCGACTTTCGGTTTTTGAGTTGTATGAAAACCCCTTTTTGTGGTGGTCAGATACTAAGCTAGAAATTAGCCGTTTTTGTAGATTGCAGTCTAAAAATCCAACGTAATGACCATTATATTCAATACTTGGATAAAAGGTGGCATTTACAACAACTACTTTCCTTACAGTCTGAATTTGGTTATGATTATTCAGAACAAATAGCCAGAATTAAGACTGACGTGTTCATTTCAAAATAATAGGGCTGCATCGCTGTTTATGGAGCAAAAATATGGTATGAAAAGAAAGGCCCACTCAGTAAATCATATGACTGCTGTAAACAACGGGGAGACATCAAATACATGTCTGTTCTTCGAACCTCTGCTGGGGAGGTTGTTACTTCTAATCAGGATATTTTGGCTGTTGTGAATGAGCTTGCCTATTCCATGTTTGGTCGGGATGCTCCTGTTTTGAAGGATGCGGAACATGTTTTTGGCACTCTAGATCTCCCTAAATTGTCTACGGCAGATGCTAGTGATTTGACTAATCCCGTTGTTCCTGCAGAAGTTAATTTTTTGATAAAGCAATTGAAAACTGGGGTTACACCGGGCCCTGATGGCATCCCAAATGAGTTTTATAAAAAGAGTATTGATCTGCTGTGTCAACCTTTGACTATTGTTTTTAATGCTATTCTTCAGGGACGTTATTCTATTCCTCCACATTTGGCGAATAGTTTGATTTTTTTTGCATTAAAAAATGCTAAGGAAGATATTGCTAATTGATAGGGATGTAAGTTTGTCATGGCAGTCATACACATCACTGATTCCATGACGTTTGATCTTTATTCAGGACTTCCGTGACTTTCACTAGTGTCATCAGAATGTAGCAATGACGACAGTGCCACAACATTTACTACTGTTTACTAATGATTTCATGAACAAACAATGAGTCATTAAAACCTCATCCATGACAAACTTGCATCTCTACTAATCGGAGACCTATTAGTTTGATCAATACCGATTGGAAATTGCTCAGTAAACTATGTGTTGGGCTGTTTCGCACTGCTGGTGATTTGATTCATCCTTCTCAGACCTGTGCCATCCCGCAGAGGTCTTTACTGGATAACCTGAAACTTTTGAGAGAGGTCTTTGATAGTACCACTGTAGGAGGTTATGTTCTTAGTCTTTTTTTTTTTTTTTTAAATACCATTTCTTCACTGCCACTACAGGGAACTCTCTCAGGCATCCACCATACCCCCAACTCTACCTCCTAGCCTGAAACTCCCCCTGTAACCTGGCACCAGCCCGGCTATCCCCTCGGCTCTGAGCCAGCCCCCCCCCGGAGGAAGGGCCGCCCTATCCGCCCAGGGCGCTCTATCTACAGGAGGTAGTCCAGCCTGTGGAGTGTAGCTGATGGTAGGTGGTGCCATCACCTATCCCCGAGGTCAGGGTATTTCCATTTTTTCCTCCGGTTTCCCCGATGCTCAGTTGTGCAATGACGTCAGTGGCACTATTGCCTACACCCACTGCAGCACTGCCCCCTCGCAATGCGTAGCGACGCAGACTCTGCATTCCTCTGGTTTCCACCAGAGGTCGCCCCTGTGCGACACATCCCCTAGAACCCTCCCCGTAAGGAGACAGCAGTCCTCCAGGCTCTCTATCTCCTCCCTCCCCTGCCGACCCGAGCTCATTCCTGAACCTGGGTCGCCAGCGTGGTGCAAGGTATGGCATCCAGCACCTCCACCCTCAGCGCCACTGGGCCGGCCTATGTGTTCTTAGTCTTGATCAGACAAAGGCATTTGATTTGGTTCCTCATTCATATTTAATTTTCTGTATTGTATAAGTATGGTTTACCAAGGGTTTTTGTTTAATGGATTCGGACTTTATACAATTCTGCTTTTTTGACTCCTTTAGTGAATGGTTGTTTGGGATCTCGGATTCGGATTCGTAGAGGGGTCCAACAGGGGTGCACACTGAGCCCTTTATTATAGGTTTTCACTATTGATCCTATATTGCGGCTTTTGAACACTGATCCCCTTATTCATCACATGCTCAGTCCTGCAGGTATACCATTTCCATGCACAGTTGCTTATGCTGATAATGTCTGCCTTCTGGTTGCTGATCATAGTTCTGGCACACATGCTTTAGGGGTTATTCAGTCTTTTTCTGGCTATTCAGGGTCACTTATTAATAAACCAAAATGTAAAGGAGTAGCTATAGCCATTCGGCCGGGATTACAGGTTACTGATATAGCGGGGATACAGATTCATACTGATTCTATACAATTGTTGGGGATCTGGAAGCAGCCGAACGGAACTGGGTGAGCAAATCGGAAGATGCGGAACGTAAAATCAATAAATGGAAATCTTATCCAATGACTCAATTTAAGAGGATTTATCTGTTAAAAACCTTTATAGTTCCTATTTTTTTTTTTTTTACTTTGAGTTATGTATTTCCACTCCCCCTTAGGTTGGAGGCTAAGTTTACTAACATTTGTTTTCAGTTATTAGGGGGGAGTCGTTTGAACCCTCTTCGGAGAGCAGTTACTTACTGGCCTGTTAAACAAGGGGATTTGAATATGCATGCTCCTGTTTTTTTTTTTCTCTCTCTATTTTTGTTTATTCTAATATTCTCCATCTCTTAGTGGGGAACAGGATGGACTGGGCTTCGAGTCTCCGTGATAGATGTTTATTTTTTTATTTTTGTAAGTGGGAAGTGCCTCCCTGGGGCCCTTTTCGTTTAATCCCGGAAGGTACCTCTCTTTATTTAACTGAAGTGTTCAAAGACTTAAAGGGGCACTGTCAGCTTTTCCCCTCGTTTCTGTCTCAAACTGAAGCAGTGCCCCCACAGGCTCATACTCATAAAGGAAGAACAATACAATGACACTGCCTAACCTCAAAGTAAACAATTTACCTATTTTTGTCGCATTTTGACTTAAAGTGTTTAGGGCGTAATTATTCTCGAGTATTGGCGCTAAGATCAAGCTTAGCTGTAGAGCAATTATCTTCCGGCGAAAGATTTTAAGAGCTCAATTCGACCGCTTATTATCAGAGAGCGTGGCATACCGAGTCGGTTTAAAGCCATTGCCAAAGAAATTAAGACTTCCTGAGTTTAAAATGAATTTAAGTCTGTAGCCGAACCTACGCGCCGTGATTTCGGCTTAGAGTTTAAATTCATCTTGTGGCTCAACGAGTGCTCGGTTTTGCTTTGACAAAGCAAACGGCTGAGTATGCCACACTCCTCTACGTTAATAGCTTGGTCCAATTCGGATGTAAAAAAAATCATTTTTCGGGATGGTGCTCCGCAGTAGAGATGCGTTCTCGGCGCCAGTGTGCTTCCGGGGGAAACGGGATGTAAATTTGTCTTACAACAATCCTTTGTGGGGTCCGATTGCTACAGTTATGAAAGAAGTTGCAGTCCTTTATTTGAAAGAATGGTCATCACACTACCTCCTCCTGTGGTTTAGAAATGGTGGAGAGCACTTCCAATTATTTTATTTGAAGGAGTGACCTGATGTTGATCTCAGTGTAGGCTGACGACATGTGTTACTGATACCTGGGTGTTTTGCTTATTTGCTTTGTATATTACTAATGTTCTTTTTTTCCAGGTGTCTGACATGTTTATGTTCCAGGTTTTTCTTCTGTTTTTTTTCACTGTTTACTCATTTATGTTTTTTCTTGACTGTTCTTTGTTATATTTCTTCTAATAAAAAATTCCCCTATTCTTTTCGAGAAGTGCCATGGGATCTTTAATATCCACCTGAACTGCCACCAGAACAGGCAGATGGGACCTCGGTTTAACGTCTCATCAGAAATAGGGCACCTCAGGAGTGCAGTACCCCTCCTCAAGCTGCACTGCAGTGTCAGTATTGGGATATTAATCCAAGTGCCTGGTGTGGGGCTGAGATTCCTCAGCAAATCCAATAAGAATTACATTTTGTGACTTACAGTTTGATGATGTCTTCAGCCCTGCCACATGGTGACAGAGCTCTGCTGCAGAGTACCTGCTAGTTGGAAGGCAGGAAGTAAACTGGTGGTGGAAACAGGATATGGAGGGCTGGATATCCCCAGCTTCAGAGCTTAGTTCCTGCCTGCAGATCTGCAGCCTATCTGTATGGAAGCCCAGAGACCAGCTTAGGAAAGAGAAAACACTTTTCCCACCTTCCTGTACACTCTCTTATAACCAGAGTGCACACATATGCTCATTCCCTGCCTGTTGCAGTGCCACTTGTCCACACACTAGTTTCCAACCTGCCCTTGAAACCACACGCAGTTATCCCTTAACTGCCCACCTACATGGACTTTTGTTTACCAGCTGCTCTCATACTCATTCTGCCTGCCCACATACATACTAGCCTGTGCTGGCTGCCAACATGCTTGTTCCTTGCCAACATGTCGCAGGGCACAGTAACTTACTGGCCCACAAACTAACAATGGCTTCTTGCTCACCCAATAGCTTGCCGATCTAGCTTTGAATTCTGCCAAATAAATAACCAAAAACCTGATCTGCATTCCAGTGTACCTTCTGGACTCCCCCACAACCTCCCCAGTGACTGGAACTCCTGCCTTTGACTGTACTCCTGAAAGATAAGAGGAGCACAGATAATTTCTACAACAAAATGTGCTCCTGTAATCATGGACCGTGCTCAGAGCGCGACTCTAACACTACCCCTGTCAGGACACTGCCCTTTGATATTCACCATGGTGAATATTCAAAACCAGTTTGTCCTCTTGGGCCCCGAATCTGCTCCAACCTCCGCCCCTTTGCTTTCATCTCCCTCAGCTTGCTGTCAAACCACGGTGACATCAAGGCACGAAACCAGCGGATATACGTGGACTGGAGCTACCAAGTCAAAGGCCGCACCAACGACCCTATTGTAAGTCGCCACTGCTTCCTCTGTACCCCCAGAGCATGGCACCAAACCTAAGATGTTCAGTACCACCGTAAGTCCATCTGGCCTCAGCCCTCATAAAGGGCAGTATCTGACCATCTCCACAGGGTGTGGACTTCAGAGGGGTGCCCTGAAATCGAACCTGATGGCACAATGATCCAACCAACTAACTGAATCGATCCTAAGGTCTTCCACCTCAAGCCCCAGATGGAACACCAAGTCCAAGGTGTGCCCGCACTGGTGAGTCGCAGTAGCAACTGCTTGTGCTAGGTCCAGGAATTTCACACCCTGGAGGAAATCCTGTCCAAAACACGAGAATTAGTTGTTGACCCACGCACTGTAGTTGCCCAGGATAATCCACCCTTGGTGAATCGAACACCCCGGTGACAAAATCCACTATTTCCTGCTGAAAATACACCTCATGTCCTGGAGGTTGGCAAACAAGGAGGATTCTGCACAAGCACCTGAACTTTTATGCATGGCCACACAGTCAAACGATGAGGTGTCCCCCACTGGGTGCACCACTAGGTTTCATAGATTCATAGAAGTGTGACGGCAGAAAAGGACCGACCAGGCCCACCGAGTCTGCCCATTTGTCCAGCTATTTGCTTGGACCTGCGCCCCCACCCTTAACACTCCTCTGTTGTCCCATGTTCTTTTGAATCCCTCCACCGTTTCTTCTCCAAGGACTGCCTCCAGAAGTCTGTTCCACCTTTCCACCACTCTCTCTGTGAAATAGTATTTCCTAATGTTACCCCTGAACTGCCCCCCCCCTCCACCTGCAGGCCATGTCCCCTTGTCCTCTGATTACCCTTCTTCTGGAAGATGCTTTCCACTGGCACCCTATTTATACCTTTAAGGTACCTGAAGGTCTTGATCATGTCTCCAGTCTCCCTCCTCTGTTCCAGGGAGTACATGTTCAGATCCCTCAACCTTTCTTCATAGGATAGGTGGTTTAACCCTTTTACCATCTTTGTCACTCTCCTCTGAACCCGCTCCAGCCTCTCCACATCCTTTTTGAGGTATGGCCTCCAGAACTGGACTCTGTACTCCAAATGCGGTTTCACCAGATGGGTGTACAAGGGTACTATGACCTCCGTTTTTCAACTGGTGATCCCCCTTCCAACGCATCCCAGCATTCCACTCCCCCTAGCCACTGCCCCCCCCCCCCGCACTGCTTTTCCACCTTCAGGTCCCTGATATAATGATGCCTAGGTCCCTTTCCTGTTCCGTTACCTCCAGATCTCTGCCCCCCCCCATACAGAACCCTGCCCTCAGATTCCTGTAGCCAAGATGCATGATTCTACACTTTTCTGTATTGAATGCAAGCTGCCACCTCTTTGACCATGCCTCAAGCCTTTCCAAATCCCTCTGCAATTTTTTTTTTTTTTTTTTTTAACCCCTTCCTACGTGTCCACCGTATTGCATATTTTGATATCGTCCGCAAACAGACTCACACCTCCCTCAAGGCCCTCCACAATGTCCCTACAAACATACTGAATAGTAGGGGCCACAGCTCTGATCCCAGAGGGACCCCGCTTGTGACCTTTCCCTCTCTGAATGCCACCCCATTTATTATGACCCTCTGCCTCCTGTCCCCCTGCCAGTTTCCCACCCATTTAACTACCCTCTGCCCCAGCCCCAGGCCTGACATTTTACACAGCAGTCTACCGTGGGGCACGGAGTCAAACGCCTTCCTGAAATCCAAATAAGCCACATCTACCGCCCTCCACTGATCCAGTTCCTTGGTGGCTCAATGCAGTTCTAATGCAGATAGCCCCCCACCCCTTCCTCTAGTAGTAAACCACAGAAAACCAGCAGGACAGTTGCCTCAAAACTGGACCAGCATCACTACCCAGCCAAGTCTCCATGAAACAAGCCATTGACCAAGGAATGAAATAAAGTCCACAATAACAGCAGTCTTCCTCATCGATCTGGTGCTGCACAGCACTGCCTGAAGAGACGAGTAGCGGCAGTCGGACCATCAGCTACCTGTCCACTCAGTCTGGTGGAATCCCTGGGTATGGAGAGGGAGTAAACACTTCTGGCCTCTCCCAAATCCCCATATCACACCATGGCACCTCTGGATCCTCACTGTCCTAACTGCCCCCCATCAACCCTCTCTCAATCCCATTCCCTCCCACGATGGCACCTAGCAATTCCCACTTCCTTGCATCAATGTGCCACTGCAGGCAAGGAGGGGGTCACAGACGATGGGTTAGCTGAGCCTAGGGGGGCTGCTCAGGTTGATACATTTTAGTACAACTCATCCTAAACCCCCAAAACTCCAACTAAAACACCCACCTCTCAAGCACCCCCCAAATTATTACCACCCTATCTCCCACAACATGCACCAGTCACATGCTATACATGAAATTACGAACCAACATTCACTCCCCAACTCACACAAAAAATGAACTAGAAGGTAAAACAATATTAATTTTTCAATAAACTTTGATGCTAATAGCCCAACAGGCGAGAATAAATTACAGTCCTCTCCTAAAGACTGCCAAACACCCATGCAAATGATTTAAATATAGCTGAATGGCAGACTGCTCCACACTCTCACTGTGGAGCAATCACAGTGTTTTCTGCTAAAACAGTCTCCGGGGCGCGCACTGTGGAGCCCACACCGATAAGTTGCAGTACACCTCAACTCAGTGCTGGAATAAACAGTTTTTTAAAATAATACAACTTTTAGTTTGTAAAATTAACAGATCTTCACTGCTTCGGGAAGTAGAAAGATTGGAGAACATTATGGGAAAAACACACAGGAATCCACAGACAGGAGATGGCAAAAAAGACTGAGGGAGAGGAATACCATCAGGCCCAAACACTCGCTCCACACATGGTGAGACGACTGAAGGAAATGAGCCTCAAAGAGACGCCTTAATCACTTAGCCAGAAAATGCAGCAGCTTCCAGCATCGTCGGCCTCCACAAATTCTAAACTAGACATTCTGGCTGAGAGAATAGCCACTGTAGAACATGCAGAGGACATGATTCAAGGTGAAGCGGAGGAGGCAAAGTTGCATGCTGTGGTGTGCCGAAGCATGACAATACAGAGAGCTAAAGAACAGCAGCATACAAATAAGCTTGAAATTCTTTAAAATCAGATCCGCAGCCAAAATTTACATATAGTAGGCCTACCAGAGGGATCTGAGGGGGACTCTGCCAGTCTATTTGTAAAGGACTGGTTGGGTGAGCAGTTTCATTCCCATATCACAGACCAGAACTTTTCCATTGTTAAAGCTTATCACTTACCCCACCACTCTAAAACACCACCTGAGCTACCCAGGGTACTAATGGTGGTACTAGATAGCATGGGAACGCGGGACCGATTACTGAATTTGGCAAAATAATATGGGCCTCTTGCATCTGAAAGTGCTTCAGTCCACCTGTTCCCAGACATCTTATGCTACCCGTCTTAGATGGAAGAAATTTGACGATGTCAGAGCAACTTTAAGAGAACTGAATATACCTCACACAATCCAATTCCCTGCCAAACTGGATTATCCAGGACAGTAAAATATATTTTCACAGCTCCGTCTGATGCCGGGAACTGGGCTACAAAGATGGCGGCGGCTATGAAGGCCAGGAAGGACTCTGTGAGTGGCAAAGTAGATGTAGACACTTGAGGACTTTCTTCTTAGTTCTGCTTTTTTGTTACTTATATCCGACAGCAAGAGGCTAATAAACTGTATCTGTGGTGTTAAGATGCTGAATCAGCGATTTTCTAAGCTCCCTCAGCTTTTGTTGTTTATTAACATTTGCAGGGTGGAGACCCTGTAAAGTTGAATTAAGTTCAAATGTGTGTGTTAGAGGAGTAAGTACACTTCCCTCTTGAGATAATGGGGGAGGCAAGGTTATTTGTGTTCGGGTTTTGTTGGGGGACCAACCCCTCTATTTAGCACACTATATTCGTTTAAATAAGCTTTTTATAATTACAGAGATAGCAATAAGAGGAGCTGTGATGTAAGATGCGTTTAGATTTTTGGGACATAGGAGTCGGGATGTTGTACCTGTTGACTGTAAATTTTTGCTGTTTAATACTACTTATAGTGAATCACATGGCTCCAAATAATCCTTCGGGATAAGGAGAATTAGTTTCATGTGTTAAGTATTAACTTTATGACGGGATAGCCTTGGGCTACATACACAGCATCTAGTATTTGTATTTTAGGGAAATCATCATTTGTTGGCCTTCCTTAGTGGGGGAAAAATAAGGGATACTGTCTCCTGTATAAGAGGTCTGATCTCATTCGTAAGAATGTACAATTTTCATTGTTCCCTGCATGGAACTTTTGTACGTATATACACATACAATATATTCAAAAATAAATAAAATACAAGTACAAAAAAAAAAAAAAAAAAACAGTCCCAGGCTATCCAACACAGTCGTGTCATCTCCTGGCTCTCACCCAGGGAACTATTACTAGTTCAAGGTGGTTGCTCTAACTCCCTGATAAAGAGTTGGTTCTCATAATACACAGTTTAAAATGAGACCGCAGAAAAAGTCCACACAGCTCACTGCTTCTGTAGTCTACAATGCCTTAGATTTTTTATGCAAGACAAGGCGGCCTCTTCTCTGGCGTCCCCCAGTCTGCGTGAGCCAATCTGGACACTTCCACCAGCCACGATCCAACATCTGCAGTCTCCCCAGCTCGCCACTTTTTTTTTTTTTATTATTATTTATTTAGTTGTTTAACCAGGTATAGCACACTAAGCTGAAAGCTTTTTTGCAGGAGCGACCTGGGAGCACAAGGAGGTTAAGTGACGTGCTCAGGGTCACACAGTATGCAAGTGGAAGCTGTGGGATTCAAACCCAGGTCTGGTCTGCTGAATGTCACCAGATTTGCAGCTCAGAGCCTTAGACCACTGCACTATTCTGCCTCCTCATGCTTGCTCCACCAAACTCAGCCCAGGACTCTGGTTTTGCAGCTAGTTTCAACAGTTCTTTACCACAGTCTCAGCTCACACATACCCTGGACACAAACCCTCAGGCACACTCCTATCCACCAGCCAGAACAGACAGCAGAAACCTCCGCACAGCTAACCAGGTTCCATACACCAAGTGCAGGCAGGCAAAGGCAGAAGAAAGGAGGAGAAGGTTCAAGAAATTGCCACAGCAAACCCAAAAGCCAAGCAACAAAATTCTGCACTGCTGCAAAGTTCTTTAAAACATGGCAAATAAACAGCCATGCTATCCAAACTCAGGGAACTTAAAGAGCCGGTGACACGTTCTGAAGAACTTTAACAAAACCTACTATATACACACAATCCAGCTTGTATTTCCCATTAGTGCTGTATTCCTCCTCCCCATTGTTTATTACTGAGGCCATCTGTATGGAAACAGGATCTCTGCTCCTTAAGAGTTTGTCTATTCCTGCTGCTTTCTCCCTACCTGAAGTCACAGAGCACTGCTTGTGATATCACAGTTACTACCATGGTAACAGACTGTGATGTCACAACAGAGGATTATGACTTGAAGTAGGGAGTAAGCTACAGAGGCACATGGACTCTATAAAGACACTAAGGAATAAATATCATATATTCATGCAAACCGACTTAGTAATAAAAAATGGGAAGGAGAAGCAATACATAAAATATAAAGGGAATGCAGGCAGAAGTACACCTAATTATGATTTTTAAAGTTTTCTTTGAGGCGTCAGTAGCTCTTTAAGGCTGCTTGCATCATAAAACAACCCTAGCTAAAAATATAAAAAATGCTATCTCCCACTCTATCACTCACTTTAAGTAACACAAACTCCTGCTACTAACACTCCAAAATAGCCTTAAAAAAAAAAAAATCCCAGAGTTTAGTAGTAAACTTAAACAGAGCTCACAGAACTCTGAGCTAACAAAAGCTCATAGAGGCACACCCAGGGTATGCTCGCTTTAGCATCATGCTGTCTGCTTCCACCGATAGTCAGAAGAGGGTTTGGTGCTTTATGAAAGGGAAAGCATAAAAGCAGAGACACAGGGAATACAGGGAGAGGCAGAGATACTGTAGGTGACCCTGGAGACAGGGAATGGAGCCACTGTTTGCACTGGCATGACCTACAGACCTCCAGCACACAGAGAGGAATCAGACAAGGTACTGGTGGAAGCCACTGGCAAGATGGCAGAAAAAGGTAAGAGCTGGTGGTGGGGGGACTTCAATATGTCAGATGTAGACCAGAGCCTCCCAGCAGCGGCTACAACTAGAAGCAGGGACATCCTGGACTCTCTGCAGGGGGAGTTCCTCAAGCAACTAGTCAGTGAACCAACTCGTAATGGGCCAATACTGGATATGATACTCACTTAACAGGGACAGTGTTTGAAGACGTCAAGCTGGGAGGACTCATGGGAAGCAGTGATCACCACACAGTGTGGCTTAATATAAAGAATGGCTGTAGAATCAAACCATACAATAGTGAGCGTTCGGGACTTCAGAAAGGCAGATTTTATAAAGATGGGTGAATGCCTCAGGGATAAGCTGGCAGGGGGATAGCCTGGGCAGGTTGAAGGAACAGTGGGGGACACTAAACAGGAGCACTGTAATGACAACAAACCTCTGTATCGAACACGTGAGCAAAAGCAAGTGGAAAGAGACCACATTGGGTCTCAAAAGAAGTGGATGAGAAGGTAAAAGCGGAAAGGGTAGCATTCAGAAGGTACGAGGAGTTGCAGAGGAAGGAGGATAGAAAGGTATCAGGGGAAGCAAGAAAAACAGTAATGAGTGCAAAGGTGCAAACTGAAGAGACAACAGCCCAGGAGGTAACAAAAGGGGACAAGACATTTTTAGGTATTGTGCAGAACGGGATCAGGAAAAAAAGACAAACATCCTGAACAAATATTTTTGTTCAGTGTTCACAAAGGACTGAGATAGGTAGGGGCCACCAAAAAGTTACAGAAGCTCTGGAGGGACACAATAGACAGTCCTTTTTCAGAGAAGAGACTCCTGAAGGAACCCACTAATCTGAAGGTGGACAAAGCAATAATGCCAGACAGGGTGCATCCAAGGGTACTGAGGCAGCTCTGGAAGATACTGGCTGTACCTGACAGTCCTTTTTAACGGCTCACTGGAAACAGAAGTGGTTCCAGAGGACTACAGGAGGGCAGATGCAGTCCCACTTTACAAAACTGGTAGCAGGGAGGAGGCTCGTAATAATAAGCCAGTCAGACATCAGCAGTGGAAAAGTTAACGGAATCATTCCTGAAGGAAAGGATTGTGGAACATTGTGAATCCAGTGGGTTACAAGACTTGAGGCAGCATGGGTTCACAGGGGAGGTAATGTCAAATGAATATGATAGATTTGTTTGGGTAACAAAGAAATTAGAGCAGGGTGGAGCAGTGAATATGACTTACCAAGTTTTTAAGGCTTCTACACCATTCCACATAGGAGACTAGTAAGCCAGCTGGGTAGCTTATGAGTGGGTCCAAAAGTGGTAAACTGGTTAAGAAATTGGTCAGGGTACTGTATGTGTGCTCCCTTTACAGAACAGGTGACGCATGCTGCCTGTCATCGCATACAGCGGCCGGCCAAGATGGTGAGAGGAGGGCTGTGCTGGTCACAGTCTGGGCTCCTGCAGCACCGGTGAAGCCAGTAAGGTGGGGGATGCCCCAGCGTGGGGAGGGAGGGCACTACATGCCAGGGAATATGTGGTATGATATGGGACTGGCAATCAGAGGGTGGAGGGACCACTGGACACCAAGAAAAGTTTTTAAATTATACAGGATGGCGATTGGAAGGTGGGAAGACCATTAGATACCAAGGAGAGTTCTGAACTTGTACGGGACGGTAATCAAAGTGTGGAGGAGACCCCTAAACACCAGGAAACGTTCTAAACTTGTACAGGACAGCGATCAGAGGGTGGGGGACTACTAGAGAGCAGAGAAAGTTTTATAATTATACAGAACGGTGATCAGAGGACGGGGGACCCCTGGGCACCAGGGAATACTCGCATTTTAGATGTGATGGGATCAGAGGGCAGGGGTTGCCACTAGACACCAGGGAATACTGGACTTTTACGGGATTGGGCAATCAGAATGGGGACAGATCCAGTCACAGTGGCACAAACCTGCTACCGCTTCCCATGCAAATGTGCCCATAATGGGCATGCAAATGTCTCTTTAGCACCTTACATGCACAATGGTTTCATCTACATGGTGCTGTCTGAATATTGTACTGGGGGCTGCCAGTGCTGTCAGGTCTTGGTGGTACTCTTCCCTGCACTGACAGGATCCATGTCAAGGCAGCATTACTCGGCTTAGTGCTGCACCAATATGCCCCTATATTCAGTAAGACAGCGCCAGTGTACGATCAGTCACAATGTCCTGGTTTGTGTACAGAAAATAAGCATGGTTCTGACAGGTCAACAACTCATTATCAGTATTCTGTACACAAACCTTAACATAGTAAAAACTCCAAACCACAGGTTCCACGAAAAGAACTGTGCAGCATGTGGGCCACAAAATGAAAACAATTGAAAACACCGTTCTTAACATCAGTGTTTATTCAGGTGCAGTTAAATATGGCTCATTTGGAGATATGAATTTCACTTCTGTAAATAGAAACATGATTAACTGCAGCAAATTAGCAATGATTTCCTGTTCCTTTAAGTGATCACATAGTAGAGTATTTAAAGTGCTCCTTTAATACATACAAGATCAGAAGGGAAGCAATCATGGTTTCTTTTGTAATTACTACAGCCCCCCAAAACGTTCCAGCACCCATTATGTGGCAGTGAAAACGGGGCAGGACTAAGTGCAACTTGCAAACCCAAATGGGGGGGAACACACACAACAGCATCAACAGAATGGCTGTCACAAAGCACAGCCCTGTACAGCGCACAAAAAGCAGTGCCTTCTACTGCCAATGCCAGCAGTGGAGGGACTTCACACAAAATGTTTTTCATTCATTTCTGTTAACTTTTTCGTTTGATGGCCTGCGCTTTTAAACTTTTTTTACACACAGGTGGTAAGGATATTGAAATTGTCACTGCAAGCTCATTGCAGTTCAGAATAGCAGAGGCTCGTCAGGCTACACCAATGAACACACACAGTGGTCCTGTTGCAGCTCTCTGCTTGATGGGCAGAAACTTCTTGTACTTCAAAGGACCGAAACCACTCCAATCAGACAGGGCTTCGGTCCTTTGATTTGCATGAAGCCACATCAGCAAACAGCTGATCAGCTTGCAAAACAGTTATAGCTGCACACCGGAAGTTTGCTATAGAGGTCACCGATGTGCAGCTGCTTTATCAGGCCCTATAACAGAAACCCTCCCACTCCCTCCATTTGTGTGCCATCTGCCCCACCCTCCATTCCCTGTCCTGGCACCGATGTTCTTTAAAGAAACCCTCCTGCTCTCTCCATCTGTGTGCTTTCTGCCTCCACCCCCCATTTCCCCATCTTGGCACCCGGCATTTAATTAAACCCTCCCGCGCCCTCCCGCTATGTGCTGTCTGCCCCCAACCTCCATTCCCCATCCCGGTGTCATGTCGGATCAGTACCCTTACCAGATTGATACTGCCGTCAACACTGCACATGCAGAACTCCTGAATAGTGGCCCAACACATCATGCTGCGAGATCAGTTCTTACACAGCACCAAGTGACAGCAACAAATATTAAACTAGAATTGCAGCAGCAACCCCAATTTGTGACGTATGTGTGTACCCTTTTGAAGGTAAACTGCCAATACAACATAAAAGCACATCATCTGGAGCACTGCAGAGCTTTTAAATCCTCTCGCAGTTCTGCGTTTTCTGAGACTGGGGAGAGTTTTTAATTTCTATATGCTTTAACAGCTTCAATGGGAAAAGTCCTAAATATGGAGTTAGTTCATTAGAAAACTCGGCGTGCAGACCATTCATATTTGTGAGGAAATGCATGTTTTCTTATTTGTTGCATCTTATATACTTGCACCAATTGAGGTCAGATTTTTTTTTTTTTTTTTTTTTTTAGTTAAGAACTGCTTTACAATGCCACGTCTCATTGGCAATGTTAGTGTTAGGGACCTGGTTTCATCTGGAAATGAAACCCTGTAACATATACTAATTGCCACAAAAATGTTTTAGACCAATAACAAAACTGTTACTCAAAGCAGAATATAAATATAAAAAAGAATGCCTGTCAAACTTGCGATTTGTCTCATAAATACAGAATTAAAAAGTTATTAACCAGCCTCACCTGCTGCCACGCCGGCAACCCGGGATCAGGAGCGACCTGAGGGCATCAGGGGTTGGCTGAGGAAGAGGAGGATGGAGCATCCAATGGACTGCTCTCCTCCTCGGGGGGGGGGTTGGGTAGCACCCACTGCTTTTCTTCTGGCGGAAGCTGGGGCAAAAGGAGCTCGGGAGATGGTGCAGATGTCTGCAAGGGAGTGCGTGGCGTGCGCCTGGACATCATTGCACACCACACCCCCAGGTGACCAAAACACTGGAAACTGCCAGCAGCTGGATCATGGCAGGCGCCTGCAAGTCCCGCCAGCCTGAAATGGATCTGGTCCTCGGTGGGAGCCTGGGGAACCCCACCCCCCGACCCTGCGGGAGGCAAGCCCTGGGAAATACAGCTGGTGGTAAGTCCCAGTGGACGTCGGGGGGGGGGCAGGACTGGGGCACCTTCCTGAACGAGGGCCAACCGAGGTGGAGAGAAAGGAGCAAAAAAAAAAAAAAAAAAAGTGAAATAGCTGCCAGACTAGTACCACTGGTACTGTCATACTTGTTATAGTGTCACCTTGGGTGTCAATCACTACCCCTGCCTTAGGGGCTAAAAATAAAGTTAAGGGAGCTGGACAGAATACTCCTGATTGGGGGTGGAGTGGGGTTCTAGTCAACATTGAAATTTAACTGCCTAGTGTCTCCACCCACAGAATGGTTAAAGTGGGCCTAGTGCATGACTTCCCTACAGGATCATCCTACCTAGTAATTAACTCATTCACCACGTATACATGCCCGGTCGTTACCCGCAAATGATACTGCCATGTATACGAGAACAATCCAACGTATCCAAACACTTTCGAGAAATATGCCTGGATAACGGCCCTGTTCCCCAGCTTCCTTTCTAAATGTATACGCACCCCATCTGCTTACCAGGTATCTGCGTCTGTGGAGCATTATGACGTCTGATGTTGCAGGCATGGTATTAATGCACTACCTTTTTAAGAGACTGTGAATTTTTTTTAAGTGGTTGTGAAGATTTAACTCCTGAGGTTGCTATGTGGACGATCGAAACCTGTCTATAAACTAGCAATATTATCATGAAACTGCAGGGGACCATGTTTTGTACTCAGTTTCCCAACAGAATCAATGCTAGATCCTGAAAGACTGGTTGCGCCCAAGTGGTGGTACCAACAACTTTTCCTGGTCACTCCCTGTTATTAGCCACTCAATTGTCCTCTTCACCCTTGGAGGAAGATTTTCTTTCTTTTCAACCTGGCCAGGGGAATTTCACTTGTGCGCTCTCAAAACAGCCAGTGGGAAGTAGTGCAATGTAATGGCTGTGGGGCAGCAGTCTTCCGGGAGTTTTTCTGGAGTCTGAGATGCTGCCCTGTCTTCAGACAACTCTCTGCCCTGAGGGAGGAAGTTGCCCATCTTCAGGCCACACTGAACAGTAGTAAAGAAACCTCCCCCATCCAGAGAGCACCAGAGCCACCACCACTACCCCAGAGGTTGCGAAGAAAGTACAGCAGTTGGACCACAGTGGGCTCAGGGAGGGTAAGGGTGGTGGAACGGAGGCACACCCAGTCAGCTGTTCCACTCCACAATCCATACACCATTCTGGGGGAGCATAGTTCCCCTATGGATGCATGCGCAGAGGAGACTAAAGAGACTGCAGACAACTGTCACAAGGGAGGCCCTCAGGAAAGAGGCAGAGGGCACCACAGGGAAAGGAAGCAACTCCTGGTGGGGGACTCAGTTATTAGGGGGAAAAGAACTGGGGGGAACAGGGAAAACTGAAGTAAGGTGCCTGCCTGGTGCCATGGCTTAGAGGGACAGGAAGCGCATCCTTAGGATCACGAGAACAGTTGCACGGGAGTCTGAGCTGGACGTCACTGTCCACCTAGGGACAAATGACTTGGCTCATCATGAGATTAGAGCAGTGCAGAAGGACTTTGTAGAGTTGGGGAGGGGCCTAAGACAAGTAGCACACACAGTATCCTTTTCAGAGGTGCTGTCTGTTAGTGGCATGGGTGAGGCGAGGGTACTTTGCACCATGCAGTTTAACGAATGGTTGAAAAAAAAAAAAATGGTGTGGAGCACAGGGGTTTGGCTTCACTGGGGACTGGGGTTCCACCTGAGGACACCAGCCTATACTGGCAGGATGGTCTGCATCTGTCCAGGAAGGAACAAGTCTTTTGGACAATCAGTTTAAATGCTTCATTGGCAAGCTTTTAAACTAGTCAAGGGGGGAAGCACTGATAAGCAGCAGGAAAATTCCAGCCTCCCCCTACAAAACAGGGTACTAAATGAGAAAAAGACCAAAGTAGAAAGGTCAGTGGGGGATGCTGCTACAGAAGGTAAAGCCATCAAAAACTGGAAAGCAATGAGTACCAATGCCCGTAGTCTGGGTAACAAGCTTCCTGAATGAGTGGCCTTGATGGAGGAGGAACATCTGGATATCGTGGCAGTCACAGAAACATGGTACACACAGAACCATGACTGGCACGTAAACATACCAGGATACACTAGCTACAGGAGGGACAGGGAGAGTAAAAGAGGAGTAGCAGCTCTCTACATAAGGGAAGGAATCAAAGCAACAGAACAAAAGGGTAAACAGGGAGGAGAAGAAGCACTATAGGTCAATTTGGAGGCAGGCAATGGCACCACAATCTGCACAGGGGTTGTATACAGACCCCCCTCTCAAGGGGAAGAAATGGACAAGGAAATGATAGAAAGTATACTTAGAATGGCAGATAAAGGGGAGATGCTGCTGATGGGTGATCTGAATATGTCATGTTAACTGGAGTGCAGTTGCAGCAGCCACTTCTAAGAGTGGGGTTATTCTAGATGCCCTACAGAGGGCAGGCCTTAGACAACTAGTATTGGAACCCACTCGAGAGGGAGCAATCTTAGACCTAGTTCTCTCAAATGGAGATGGAGAGAGGATCACAGATGTAGAAGTGGGTAGCCATCTGGGAACTAGCGACCATCGAACAGTATGGTTCACAATAAACACAGCAACAGAGTCAAGCCATACAAAGGCAAAAGTACTGGACTTCAGGAGGGCTGACTTTGCCAAAATGGGTGAGTGCCTAAGGAATGCACTAGCAAATGGGCAGGAAGGAGGAGTGCAAGAACAATGGGGAATAATAAAAACTGCCATCACAGAGGTAACAAGCCTTTGTGTGAAGCAAATAAACAAAATGATGTAAGAAACCACTATGGTTCTCAAAGGAGGTGGCAGTGAAGGTTCAAGAGAAAAAGAAAGCATTCAGAAAGTACAAGAAATCGCAGAAGGAGCAGGACAGAGAATTGTATCAGTGAAAGCAAAAGGAAACTGGGAAGGCAGTCAGAACAGCAAAGGCCCGAACCGAGGAAAAGATGGCCAACTCAGTTAAGAAGGGGGATAAAACCTTTTTTAGGTACATCAGGGAGTGAAGAAAGACTAAGGGAGGGATAGTGAGGCTTAATAAAGGGGAAGGGGGTGGGCAGAGGGTGACGGTGAAAAGGCAGAGATACTAAAATATTTTTGCTCAGTATTTACAAATGAAGAGGGAGCGGTATCTAAAACAAACAACAGAAACACTCTGGATACAGAAGTTGATACCAACCCATTTACAAAAGAAAGGGTTCTGAAAGAACTCTTAAAACTGAAGGTGGACAAAGCAATGGGGCCTGATGGGATTCATCCCAGAATTCTAAAAGAACTAAGGGGAGAGAGAGAGAACTAGTGACATCACTGACTACCCTCTTTAACAACCCATGGGAGGATGGGGTGGTACCAAAGGACTGGAGGAGGGCAGATGTGATTCCCCTTCACAAAAGTGGGAGAAGGGCAGAAGCAGGAAACTACAGACCTGTTAGTTTAACCTCAGTGATAGGGGAAAATGATGGAATCACTTCTGAAGGAAAGAATTGTCGAGTACCTAGAGGACAGAAGGGCACAGGACCCAAGGCAGCATGGATTCACAGCGGGAAGGTCATGCCAGACGAATCTAATAGATTTCTTTGACTGGGTGACCAAAGTAGTAGATCAGGGAGGGGCTGTGGACATGGCTACCTAGACTTTAGCAGGCATTTGACACAGTCCACACAAAGATTAATACACAAGTTAGCCAGCCTGGGAGGGTCCCAAGATGATAGCCTGGGTAAAGAATTGGCTGGAGAATAGGACACAGAAGGTAATAGTAAATAAGAGTCCACTCTGAAGAAAAGGGGTTACAAGTGGGCACATTGTGAGGGTTCAGTATTAGACTGGTCCTCTTCAATGTCTTTATAAGCGACATTGCAGAGGGACTGGAAGGAAAGTACGTCTCTTTGCAGATGACACAAAGATCTGCAACAGAGTTGATGCACAAGGTGGGGTGGAAAGGATGAGAAGGGACTTGGCAAGGTGAGAGGAATGGCCAAATGTATGGCAGCTTAGATTCAATGCTAAGAAGTGCAAGGTAATGCACCTGGGAAACAAAAACCCAGGGGAAGAGTACACAATGGGGGGTGAGATACTAACAACAACAACAACAACGACGAAAGGGACCTGGGAGTAGTCATATCAGATGACTTAAAGGTGGGCAAGCAATGTGAGAGGGCAGTAAGGAGGGCTGGGGGATGCATAGGGAGAGGCATCACCAGTAGAAAACAGGAAGTTGTTATCCCTCTGTACAGACAGCTGGTGAGACCCCATCTGGAGTACTGTGTGCAGTTCTGGAGACCCAATCTCCGCAAGAACATAGACAATATGGAAGCTGTCCAGAGGAGGGCAACTAAAATGGTGCAGGGTCTGCACCAGAAGACATATAAAGAAACTAAAGGAGCTTAATATGTATAGCCTCGAGGAAAGGAGGGAGTGGAGGGACATGATAGAAACTTTCAAGTACCTCAAGGGAATCAAAGAAGTCCAAGAGGGTAGCATCTTTCAAAAAAAGAAGTGTGCAAGAACAAGGGGGCACAATTTGAAGATAGAGGGGAGGTGGCTCAGAGATAATGTAAGGAAGTATTTTTTCACAGAGAGGGTTGTGGATGCATGGAACGGCCTTCCGGAGGAGGTTGTGGAGTCAAACAGTGGTTTAATTCAAGCATGCATGGGACAGTCACAAGGCAATTCTAGGGGGTGGCTGTAGAAAGAAGTAGGCTGCTGGTTAACTAGGATCTGCATCTTATCCATTAGGTAGGGAAATGAGCAGACTGGGTGGGCCAAGCGGTCCTTATCTGCCGTCAAATTCTATGTTTCTATGTAGTCAGGCCCAGCTGGTTCCCCTACAACAGATTCAGAGACACTTGGAGCACAAACAGTCCCTGCAGTAGCTAGTCTCTCACTACTAGATCCATCTGCACTTTCAACCTCTCTTCAATCCCAGAAGTGCAGCAGCTGGCACTTCAGTCAAAAGAGATCTGGCTGGAACCTCTTTTTATACCTTGGCCCACAACACTGGCTGGCTCAGACACTGGAGCTGTGTTTGGGAGTTCCTTTCTCCTCGCTTTCCCTGGTAAATCTGGTAAACCCAATGGAGCCCTGCCCTTGTTGTCCCCGTCTATTCTGCCACCTCTCTCACTGACAAAGTCCAGTGCGGAGAGATATGGGTCTAGGCTGCCTGTCTGATTGGTCTGCATGTTTGTAGGCTTTCACCTGCTCTTCACCTCTTACCCCTAGCTGCCATCCCTTAAGTTAGATAATGTAACATGGTAACACCCACGTATGTGAAGTTCTGAATATCTAGGCACCAACGCAGACACTAGCATGGCTGCTGCTGTCATGGTCCTTACGTGGAACAGGAGACACTGTGTGGCATTTGTGCCTCTTCCATGTTTGGGCTATGGTGGTGAAATGCGGTTTAGTTCCTAGGCTGGGAGTATGAGGAATCGCTTAATAGGAGAAGTTGGGAGCATGAATAATCACCTAATAGAAGAAAATGGGGCTATGAACTGTTATCTAAATACCCATAAAATGTGCAAAACATGCAGGTAATCTTGGTAAAGATAGTATGAGTGGGGCCTGGCCCGGTGACGCTGAGGGTTGAGGCGCTGGACACCACACCTTGCGTCACACCAGCGAACCACATTCAGGTGCTAGCCTGAGTCACCGGTGGTCAGCCCGGGAGGCGGTTTGACAGTTCACATTCTATGGGTAGGGATGAGGGATGAGGGCTCTGGCAACAGTATGTCTTCTGGCGGTGGCCAGTGGGTACTGTGCAGATAGCCCTCAATGTACGCAGGTGATGAGATGCGGCAGACATGAAAAAATTACTCACCGCAGTAATCTTCTTTCTTCCAAGGGGTCCTTTCACATCAGTAACTTTTTTGCATTTAGCTGGCTAGGTTCAACTGCCCTGGAGGTGTACCTTTAAGAAATATTTAAATGAGCTTAGGGCAAAGCCAATCAAAAGACAGGAGGGGGTGTGAGCTGAGTAAGAGCTGTTGAAGGCTTCAAAATTTAAGAAGAAACGAGGGCAAATGCCCAGAAAAACAATCAACAGGCTTCAAAAAACATGCAAATGTCCACAAAAGTGGAAACAGAAACAAGAGCAACACGAGCTAAAAACTCATCAATAAGAAACTCCAAATTTGGTAAAAGGTGACATAAAGAGCCCTTCTCTGACAGATGAACCAGGGAGAAGGGTGGGAGCTTACTGATGCTAAAGAACCCCTTGGAAGAAAGATTACTGCAGTATTTTTTTCTTCTTACCCCAGGAGTCCTTTAGCATCAGTAACTTTTTTGCAGCCTACCGAGCAGTACGAAGAGGGAGGTGGGCAAAGAACCTATTTAGTAAAGAGGCTCTGCAGAACCGCCCTGATAAATCTGGCATCAGATCTGGTCTGCACATCCAAACTACAGTGTTTCACAAAGGTGTGCACAGATTTCCAGGTAGCTGCTTTGCAGACATCCGGTAGGGGAATGTCCCTTGCTGCTGTAAGCGAGGCTGCAGTGCACCTGGTGGAGTGGGCCCTGAGCTCCACTGGAGGTTGTTGACCAGCTTTCTCATAGCAGAATCTAATACAAGAGACCAACCAACAAGAAATAGTTCTCTTGGTAGCTGGCCTTCCTTTGCCTACATCCCCGTAGGTGAGGAACAACTCAGTGGAAGAGTCTCTGGACTGCCTAGTATGCTCTAGGTAGTGACAGATGTCTTTTGACATCCAAGCTGTGGAGTTTTTGCTCACCAGGAGTAGATGGCTCAGTAAAGAAGACACGCAGAATAATGGACTGGTTCAAGTGAAACTCTGAAACCTTTGACAGAAATTTCCGATTTGTCCTGAGCTCAACTTTATCGTTGTGAGGGATGATATAATTAGGCTCAGTGCACAGGGCCTGTAGCTCTAAAATCCTCCTGGCAGACGTAATGGCTACCAGGAAGACGATCTCCCAAGTTACAAACTTGATGTGAACCATGGACATTGGCTCCTGAATCCACCCGTCAAGCCTATCTATGCAAAGGTTCAGGCTCCAAGAAGGAACGAGCTCCCGTTGGAGGTGCAAGGGCCTTTGAAAAACTGTTTAAAAATGTTGTGGGAAAAAATGAATTCCCCCCATCCCCATCGAAAGGTAGGCGAAATTGCTGCCAAGTGTAGCCTGAGTGAAGATGGTTCAAGCCCGACACCTGTAGGTGTACCAGGTGGTCTAGCAGCTGAGGATCTGAAGCTGATAGGGGTTCGACCTTTTCGCTCTTGCACCAAAGGGAAAACCTTTTCCATTTGGCTGCTTAAGTCTTTTAAGTGTTCGTTTTTTTTTAGCCATCCTCAGTATCTTAAGGACCTGTTCAGAGTACTGTGAGGATGGAAACTAATTCCTCAAGAACCAGGCCTTGTATGTCTGGGTACCGCACTCCCGTCTGAGGAATGGTCAGCAAGGAGTTAGTTGGAGGCCTGTGAGATCTCCTTATAGGCATGTGGAAGTAGGTGTCCTTTAAGTGTAGGGAGGCTAACCAGTCTCCCTGCTGTGAGGACTGTATGACCAGTGACAAGAGTGACCATTTTGAATTTTTTTTCAAAGATGTTTGTTTAAACATGTGAGATCTAATATAGGTCGCCACTCCCCTTTGTGTCAGAAAATACCTGGAGTACAGGCCCTTGCCCTTCTCATGGGCGGAGATTCTCTCCACTGCTCGAAAAGCCAGAAGGTTTTGTACCTCCATTTCCAACAGCAGTATCTGTGTTGGGGACAGAGGTCTTGACACCTGGGTACGCTTGAGGTCTGGCAACTGCCTGAACTGTAATGACAGACCCTTCTCCACTACTGCCAGCACCCACTTGTCGGACGTGATGAGGGACCAGTGCTGAAGATACTGGAAGAGTCTGCCTCCAACTGGAAACGGGGAGGCGCCCTGGACACTCGCATCAGGACTCACACTGAGAGGCAGATGGCTGGGTAGAGGTGGCTCTTCTTTGGCCCCTACTGCCCCTGCCTCTGAAAGATCCCCTGTACTGGCAGAACTCAGACTGAGGATAGGGACTGTAAGGCCTCGGAACAAAATTTCTGCCCCTACCACCCCTGGGAAGGGATCTGAGGGGTAGCAGGCTTAGGCTTGGATGAGTGGCTCTGCCAGGAAGCCTTGTACTCATCAACTTTTTTCATGTAGTCCGTGGTTCTGTAATCAAACAACATATTTTGATCACAGGGAAAATCCATGGCCTTGTTCCAAATGTCTGTGGTCAAACTGATTGTTCTAAGCCAGGCAAAGAGTCTCAGAGAGAGACAGCATGGGCCATCACCCTAGAGATTGCATCACTGTTGTCTACCATGTGGAATTGGTACACAGTAGCTTCCAGGGCAGTTTTTTGACGTATCCACCAGCTCCTGCACCATAGAATCTGATCCATTGCAGGAGGTAGCCTGGACAGATTTCCAAAGGGCTTTCTGATATCTGGCTGTGAATGCCATGTAAGAAGAAAGTCTGAGAAGTAGGAAAGCTGTGACATACATTTTCTTTGCTATAAAGTCAATTTTCTTGGAATCCTTGTCTGGGGAAAGAGGTGGACAAGGAGAGACTAGCTTTCTCACAAGCTACCTGCTGCACTATACTCTCGTGACTAGGGTGTGCAGACAGGAACTCTGTACCATTTTTAGACAATTTACATTTTTTCTCAAGCCACGTAACTCCTGATACTGAAGTTGGGGGTGTTTAAGCAGGTTCATGGTATTTTTTCTAAATTATAGATGGGGATGACCAGGGTCTTTGAGGATGAAAGACCCTTCTTCTCCCTATAATCTTCCTCTTCATCGATATCCTGGTTAGGCTCCTGTGTAGGGAGGTCCAGCATATTTTGTATAAATGTAAATATAGAAGGATCCTTGTGATCACCAAGGGGATCCCCCAAGATGAAGGTCCAGGGACTCCTGGGGCTCAAGGCCCTCAAAATCCATGTCAGGGGCATCATAGAATTGATCATCTGCGTCACCCTGACAGTCTACAGAAGAGAGAACTGTGGAAGAGTGCTTGCCAGCCCCAGTAAATTGAGGACTCATCTTTTGAAAGGTCAAACAGTTGTCATGCTTTCTCCATATCTTGCACTGACGGAAGAACCTGCGCAGTTTATAAGTGTGGTGTTTTTTTCTGTATGCTTTAAGCTGCCTGTTGTCTCGCTATTGGCTTTCCCAGGAGAAACGGGAGCATATTGGTCTTGACAGTTTCTTTTTAGCCACTTCAGAATCTTGATCAAGCTTCCTTTTTGTCATCACTCATATTTTTCAATTTGTGAGGAACTTCATCTTTAGAAGCTTTATTTTTTGGCTGCGATCTGGTGGGTTCCTCAGCACCTTTGCTTTTGCCATTAGTACTTCTGAATGGCCTGTCAGAAGCCTTCGATTCATCCTCAGCCATAATAGTCAAAATTTTGTCTGCTATGTTTGCCAATTTAAGTAAAGCAAACAAGTCCAGGACCTACGAACTGAGTGCAGGTTTCTGTAAAAATGCCACCGGCCAGTCCTGCCCCAGTTAATAAACTGTCTATTACTAGTGCCTTTTTTGTTTGTTTGTAGAACTGGGATCTATACCAGTGCCAATCTTAACAGAAACCCAGTAATACTCAGCTGCACACAGGTGGCTGCTGGACCATTACGGACAGTCCTGACACAGACGATAACATAACAAAAATGTTTCCTCATAATTGCCAATCTAGAGAGAAAACCCAGGCATTGTTTAAATTTGAAATCCACTGTAGGTGCCTCGCAGTTACCCCGCGAGGTCGGAGGTAAAAAAACAAGGCAACTGTCCCTAATTCGATGGTTCCCATAATAATTTGCCCAAAAATGAAGAAAACCGTTGAAAATAAGCACCCATGATAAAATTAGGCTTTATACTAAATAATCGCGATAAAAAAAAAAAAAAAAAGTCAAAATAGTGCGGGCGCACTAAAAATAAAAAATCTGCACGCCGCTAAAGAAAAAGTAAAACTTTCAGTCAGCACACTAAAGGAAATAATTTATGAGGAAAACTTTACCCAGATAAGCACTAGGAGGCTGTCAACAAGGAAAGTTGGGAGACACTTCAGAGGCAATATTTAAGGATGTAAGTTTGTCATGGATGAGGTTTTAATGACTCGGTTTATGAAATCATTAGTCAACAGTAGTAAATGTTGTAGCACTGTCATCATTGCTACATTCTGATGACACTAGTGAAAGTCATGGAAGTCCTGAATAAAGATCAAACGTCATGGAATCAATGATGTGTATAACTGCCAAGACAAACTTACATCCCTAGAAATATTGCCAAGTCCAGAATTTTTTTCTCCACTGAAGCCTTCAACAGCTCTCTCAGAGCTCACTCCCCCTCCTGTCATTTGATTGGCTTGGCCCTAAGCTCATTTAAATTTATCTTAAAGGCACACCTCGTGTCAGTTGCACCTAGCCAGCTAAGTTCAAAAAAGTTATTGATGCTAAAGGATTCCTGGGGTAAGAATGATGTGGGGTTAGGGAACGTGGCGTGTCATTTTTAACATCCTGGACAAGATGCGTTTTCTCACCTCTGATGCGAGATGACATTTCGGCCAATATACTATAAATAGTACATATCATGTCTATGAGGTGAATCCTAAAACAAATGTCTTCAAAAGCTGGGGTCAAAAAAAAAAAAAAAAAAAATATATTGTTTACCAAGTATCAAACGTTTGGCATTTATTTGCTTTTGATGACCAGGTAGGTGCACTAGGCAAAAGACCTGCCTATTTTCAGGCACAACCCGGGACAGTACAGCTTACAATAATACAGCAAAGACAACGGTGAGTTTCATAAAGCACAGGGAACTGTCATAACAAAAATTGACAATTTTTTTTTTTTTTTTTTTAACATTTTCTGTAATGAGTAGCCTAAAAGCCATTTTCTAAACACAATACATGCCAATGTGAGCAGTAGTGAGCTATACTGGACCTTCCAGGTGCTAAAAGCAGAATGGGACAAATCCGTTTGGCCACTAGTTTTCAAAATCTGGCAGCCAAATCAATATTTCTAGTGGCTATCCTTTTTAAAGTCTTAAAAAAAAAAAACCTTTATGGGCAGATAGGCAGCTGGACAATTTAAAAACTTTGTAGCCAAGCCAGTTTTATGGGGCCACTGGCCACCTGGCTACCCAGTCTGTCCCACCCTGGCTATAAGGCCCTCCACACCAATAGGCGGTCCCGGTATAGCCCAGTACCACCCACACTATTAGTTGTTATTGCTTACATACACAGCCGCCGGAACCGGTGGGGGGGTGAAAGGGGCGGTAGCCACTCCGCTTTTTATTTCTGTATGGCAACATAAGTAAAGCGGAAAATAAAACTAAAAAAGCTAACCCATATACAGCTTACATACAGTGCGTTACTGCTCTACAACCTATTACAAATGAGTGTAAACATAAAGCTACCAACAGTCCCTATTTTCCCAGGACAGTCCTTATTTTAGACAGCATGCCCCAGTGTCCCCAGAAGTTTCGCAAAATGTCACTGTTGTCCCAGTTTTGTCCCTTTTTTTTCGCTGACTGCTAATCCATGAGTGACAATTATTTCAGCAACACTTTGACTCTGTTCAGGCTGGACAGCAGTTTGTAACGTCTACCCTGGTGCCTGTGTTGCACTGCAAGCATGTCAGTGGGAGCACAGTAAAGCATGTTCCTTCCTGTTAGATTACTGGGTAGTGCAAACAAGCACATGTTGATGTCTGTCTGCCAGCAGCTTGTAAGAACTCCAGACAGAGAAGAGACTGGCAGCAGGGAACTAAGGTACCTGAACCTGATCAGCTGTAGACAAAGTGTGTGAAAACAATCTGGTGTGGTGGTAGGAGTCACTGAGGTGAGGTTTACTCAGCACATGAGGTGAGTGTAAATGGGTTGGATGGGACTGTCAGGAGGAGCAATAAATGCAGCTCGAATATCTGATCACAATTGAACGTAGGTTTGCTTCTAATGAACTTTCTGTACACCATGATTTGGAACTTGCTGTAGCAGAACGAGGTATTGTTTTAATTGTAATGCTGGCTACTGGTGTTACTGTGGGGTGACATGGCCAGAGCAAGCAACAAAATGTAACGGACTGTGCACGGCGTTGTCTGCGGCAGTGCCCGTGGGAGGGACATGGTGCAGGATGGACTGTCACAGTTTTCGGCCTCAGAAAGTTGGTAGCTTTAAACAAACAACATGATGAGGTGTTGTGGATAGTGCCCAACAAGCACCGCCCATAAAAAAATCTATGTAAAAACATATCAACTTTAAACACCAGGTCCATGGTGTGATGCACCATGGACCTGGTGGTTATAGTTGATATGTGACAAGGGGAATGAACGTCCTCGTGACAACCTGTTCAAATGACGGAGTTCCTTACCTGCAACAGTTGTCCGCCAGCCAGGCGACTTGACTGTAAAGCAGTTGGGAGGGGAGAGAGAAAAGAGAAATAACGTAATGATTATAAGCATGTATCCCACCCATAACAGCGTCCCTCCCCCCCCTCTCGAAGCAGAGTACCGGCAGCAGTGGAAGGGCAGCCCCAGCCGCCCGTGCTTACCTGCGTGAGCTGCCGCGGGCTGGCACAGCCGAAGAGCGCCGAGCTCGAACTGAAGCTGATGGCTCCCCTCCGGTTCAAAACGTGCTTAGGCACCGGCCTGTCCAGAGGCAACACCGGCAACTGGTAACATACTTCCATTGAACAAATGAAGAGGCACGGAATAAAAGACGAAAAGCTACACGATTTGCAAAAAAATCCAAACCACAACCCAGCGAGAAAAAAAAAAGAAACCGAGTAAAAATTTTAAAAATTAAAACGCGACGGATTGGCACAAAAACAAGGCAGTTTTCTGTTAGTCCCGTTCATTAAAAAAAGTTCATTTTTCCTTGTTTAAGATGTAGCTGTTGTTGCTACGAGAGCTTAAAAATTCATTGTGCGCATTTTCCACCCAAATGTTTGTTCGCTCTTTCAGAGTCTTGTATCCTTTTTTAGCCTGATATTTATACATTGAGATGTCTTTCTTCTTCCTTTCTTATTCAGGCCTACAAAGCAAGCGGCCCCCTTTTGTTTCTGTTTAAAAAACGCTTCCTCATTTTTGTCAGATTTGCTGTTAAATAGTCTTCATTTCAATTAACCAATACGAAAGCACCTCACTAAAATTATAAACACCTATTTTAGAGGAAAGCAGTCTTAACAGAAATCGGGGCTTCCCATTATGTCCGAACGGCAGCAGTAGCATTTCATTTCTCAGTATCTTTTTTTTCGCTTCAATCACATCGTAAGCATGAGCTGTTCGGGCACAGTGACTCAATGCAGCACTGCAAATCAATTCAACGGGGCTTTTATTTTGCAAAAGTTTAGAAAAACAACAGCGTGGGGGAAATGCTTTCTTCAGCAGGAATACTGCAGGTACCTCGGCACGAGAGACAAGCGACTTGCTTTTATAATGATCCCTTGCAGAAGATAATACTATCGCTTCCAAAACATTGAGGCAGCCTGCGTACGCCTGAACGTGGGAACCACCTGCCACGGACGGAGAGCTCTTCAGAGGGAGCTCGAGAAAGCGGTTTCGACTCGGACCAATTACGCGCCGCCTGCACTTGTTACCCTGCTGTTCATTGGGCACTATGGTGCACTGCGTATGAGAGGAAGGTTATGAGTGGCTGTCAAGAGAGAGTGATTCCAGGTTTGAGTTGTTTTGGGATATGCAGATCGCATGCAGGAATTCCACCAATCTGGGCTTGCCCTCGTGCTGTTCTGCATCACTGCGGGCACTAGGTTTGCTTGTGTGACTCATATCAGTCAGTGCACTGGAATAGCACTGAACTGTTTACTGTGTAATGAACTTGGGTCACTCTGTGCCTTTTTCATTAAGGTTGCTTGAGGTAGCTAGTCAGCAGACTTAAGGGCACTCCAGAGTAGGTCTTTATAAGTGTAGTAGGAAAATTATGGTATCGGTAAAACCAGACTGCTGAGCCCTGATCTGACCAGATCAGTAAATTCCATACTGAGCCGGTCTGTCCTGATCAGGTGCAGTGTGCATGACTAATGCTGGTCGAGTCTGGCTAGTACTGATAGGGTCTCTCAGTGGTCCAATTTTCACCCTGTCTAGGATGGGACGGATAGGTAAAAGCCAGAATATCCAGACCAGCAGTATTCAAGCAAGTTCAGCCTAGTCTGGCTGTACTGACCAGTATGGATTTTACCAGTCTGGTCCAGATGTCCAATTTTTATCAAGTCCTGGAAAATTACCCAGTGACTGAAGGAATAGTTTTGTGTATGCCTCCACCTAATTTTGCCTGCCCAAGGAGATCCCCATAGAGATTGCATGTAAGTAAGCAATAAGATTCAATGGGATGTGGGTTGTATGAAAAATGCACACCCCAGGTGCAAAGTGAGGCATGAGGTGTTTATGCCAAGTGCTTTCAGCACCTGAAAAGTGTGTTTATCACACAACAGCCTACATCTCAGGAGTGTCATATTGCTGTTACGAAATGGGCACCAGAAGTGCATTTATAAACAACTTTTGTTAAAAAGATTAGCAAACATCCTTTTCAAATGTTTTTTGGTACCTTTCATAAAATAGTTTACCTGTTCTCAAGTGCAGAAGTGTTTTGGGCTGCCAGAAGAGGCCCCTTGCTACTTAGAGGCACCACCTCCTTCAAGTTACTTTAGCTGCCCCATTCCCACTGTTAAAATTTGCGAGGCTAATAACTCCCGAGTTTAGATTACCTTAGTCAGGCCTGTAGTGAGTCCAGCAAGTTTGTGTGGGGGGGATGGGGTCTTGTCTGTTTGGGTACACTTAGTCTTTATCTGCGCACTTCCTTTTCACAGATGACTTGATATATGTGCAAGTCTTCACTAAATTACGGCTTGCCTGGATGTCCTGTGAGACTGCTGCCTCCTATGACTTGGTTCTTCTGGCCCCCCAGGACCTGGACAGTGTAGACTGGGGATGGTAGGGGATAACATGATCTGGCAGGAGCCACTGTTCATTGGCACCTCCTGCGTTTTGCACTTTTTAAATTTTAGCCACACATCAAAGGTGGGAGGCCACCAGCGAAGCAAACTCTTGGTCACCATCCTACTGCCACTGGATGTCTCTGGCTGCCCCTCCACTTAATCTAGGGGGGTGGGCAAGCTAGATGAGGGCAGGAACACTCTGGAAATGTGACACTGGGGCCAGTGCCCCCAGCCTGCATCTTGGTGATCCTCTGAGCCCTGGAACAGCTAATCAGGGAGTTGGGTGCTTACTGCCAGCTGCTGCAGACCTCTGGGAGAAGGGCAGACTGTTATTCTAGTGCCTTTTCCTGGCCCTATAGACCTCGGGATTTGGTGGGACAGCTGTAGGAATCAGTGTGATTTGGCTTCAGACTGTGCAGATAACAGCCGGCCTGGCAGCACTACAGCTTGCTACATCAATTATCAAGGTTTGGAAATTAGTCCAGGGTGTCAGAGGGTCTATCAGACAGCTCTCCTGGGGTTGGAGGGTATGATGCTGCAGCAGTAGTCTGACCTCTAGTGATAGCTGGAGGCTAGTGCACCAAAAGATCATAGCAGCTGCAGGATTTGTGGCATAGCGGACGTCTGCACACCGAGCATGGGAGAGTGACTGATGCTGCCTTGGATGGCATTGCACATGCATGCCACCAGGGTAAACATAAAAGTGAAACCCCCCTGGTCAGTGCAGTATGAAGCTGGTCTCTCTTTGGCCCACTCCTGACAATTGCAGATCCTGCACGCAGATTAGCATAGTTTCTTTTCTCTCTGGGGAGGCTCACTGTATGGGTTACTCTGGTCTCTGGAGTGCAGGTAAGTTCATGGGTCGTGGGGGGAGGCAGAGGGAAGACCAGGCAGCATATGGGTGCATTCCTGCTGGGCTCAGGATGCCATAAATAGATTTGGAAAAAAAAACTGTGCTGACAAGGAAGGAACTGTGCTGGAAGCTGGCAGTTATGAGCGATGTCAGTGGAACAGAATCTGCTGTTTGTTCCCGAGTTTGAGCTGTGCAACAGTGGGCCTCATGCCTGGAAAACATCCAACAAAGGAAGCTGCTGAGCTCTGAAGAGGAAGAGAGTGGTAGCTGCATGCAAGCCAGCATAAGTGACAACGCTGAAGAGGCAGCACAGACACTGAGAGTGAAATCCAGTGCTGCTAATCCCCATACACTAGCAGGCACTGTAGCTAGGTGTCAGGCTGCCATCAGCCTGAGGATTCTGAAACCAAGACGTGTGGATCAGTTCGAGACTCCCAGTCGAGAAAGAGAGAGGAGAGGTTGGAAGGGCCAGCAACCAGTTCTGGTAGAAGCCAAACCCTTGATAGGTTGAGCAGGTCCAAGGAGGGAGCCTGACTGAACCAGAGGTACCACAGAAGACTGAAGTGTCAGAGGCCTGCAGAGACAGAAGGAGCCATCTGTTTGGTGAACCGTAAGTAAAATTAGGGCTTGTGCTGCCCCATAAAAATTCTGTTTGTTTGGAGTTTGTTTGCAATTTAGCGAAAGGCCAACCTACAAATACCTCACATTCAGAGATTTGAAAGCCATTTTAGCAATCACTTGGCCTTTGGGTTTTGGAGAAATTGATTTGTTCATTCCTAAATTAAAGTGCACCAAAGCTGGTCCCCCTGCAGCAACTATATCAGGTTGCCTGGTTCATCACCTGAGATACCCAGGGACTGTGAGGGAGCTCCTGTTAGGCATAAGGGGTATATCTTGGTACCAGGTGGAAGAAAGGTAGTGGTCTCAGTTACCAGAGAACCATTAAGTAACTGTGCTGTTTTGCGGTGTGGGGTTTGTGGGTGGAGACTGCTGCCTGGCGGGACTTGACTAAGTGCAGCAAAGTAACTGACATCTAGAGGGTCTAACGTAGGCTGAATAAGACAGCCATGTGGAGAGAGGGTGGTTTGAGCCCATCTAGCCGATATCTAAGGGGGGTCTTTGTTCAGGCCCACCTAGAAGGGTGCCTAAGAAGGGCAGACTTGCTAATCTAGTTTCCATTTTCAGGCTGTTGGTTCTAGGAAATAACGTTGTGTTTACTGCTAAGCCATTTCTCATTATTGTCTGTAATAATATTGTGCGTGGTAAGTGGGGAAGACTGTTGCATGTGTGTGGGGTCTGCAGGAGGTGTGACACCAGTAGGGAGGTGGACAAGTGCAGCATCACAGGGAGTTGTACTGATACGTCACCAAGCTCACTTAAATATTTCTCTGAGTGGAGGCACTGCACATTTCTTTTCTTTTGGGTACAACTCCCCTCACTGCAGTGTGTGAACATAACCCAAGAGCCACCACAAACATTTGTGGCAGCCTGGTGTCAGTGTAAGATAGAGGCACCTTAGCTCCTATGCAAACTGCAAGGGGCATTATCACCCTACATATATGAAATGGGGTTTAGTAAATAATGTTCTCTGGTTTAACTAAGTATTGTTTTTGGCTAGTCTGATAAAATGTGCTGCTTAACAAATGCATACAGTGAGGCTGGTCCAGTGGTGTAGAGGGCTGAGGTACCTTGAGCACCTTACCTCTCCCACACCGGTGATGCGCGTTTGGGAACAAGCTTGGGCTGCTGGGGGTTGGCGGGGGGAGGATGGCTGGGAGAGGATTGCTGCCGGCAGCACTCTCCTCTCCAAGTGGGAGGGAGTCTACGTGGCTCTTGGTTGCCACTGAGTGGAGGCTCAGTGGTATTACGAACAGATGGGGGCTGGTGCTAGGCCAGGTGGGGTCCGGCATGAATGTGTGCCTCCACACACATAGGTGACCATGTCACTAAGGCCCCAGGGAGTAAGGGGAGAAACTCGGGGGTGGAGGGAATTACCATGTCACCCCCGTCGCCATATGTGATGGCCCTCAGGGATACTCAGGTGACACACCGTGGGGATCCCTGCCGGTGTGATGGCAGGGAGAGTGGCAGATGGGACTGAGAGTCCTCGAGTACAGGGCCCGATGGCAGATGAAGGTGACGATGGAGGGCAAAAGTTTCAATGACAAAAAAAAAAAATTTAAAAATGCATACTGTGTCAAATTACAGGCTTGCACAATTTCTTTTCTGAAACACCACTTTTGTTATTTCAGCTCAGAAAGTCCATTAGTTTCACAACCACATGTACAGCAACAATTGAAAAGAATGAGACTCCATGCCGGCTCAGAGGCGTGGAGGGCTAAGGCGCTGAGTGCTTTACCTTCTGTCATGCCAGCGACCCATGTCCAGGAACAAGCATGGGTTGCGTGGTCGGTCGGGGTGGGCTGGGAAAGAACTAAGGGCCATCAGGCGGCTGTTCTCCAAGATTGTGGTTTTACGACTCTTGTCTGCCACCAGCTGGAGGCTCAGTGGTAACCCACTGGAGTGGCAGGAGGCAGACGAAAGTCAGAGGGAGGAAGCAGGAGCTGCGGTCTCTGGACGTATGCATGCTTCCAAGCTGATGTTTGCAGCTTGGGGGGGCAATAATTAATTCGGGGGGGCGTGCAGAGCCTCGTATAGCCCCCCCCCGCCTGTAGCCATGGCCCTGACTTTAGCCTCCCTCCCTCCCAACATTTTAATCCATGAGTCCTGATTTCAGAATGGGAGTTAAGGGCTGGAGAACATGCAGATTTTTGTTTTGGTAACTTCAGCCGCACAACTTCCAGTTTTACCAGGTACTGTTGCATGTGATGGGCACTGGGCAGGGATAAAAAAATGAAAGCAAAATGTTACTTGCTGCTGTTTGTGGGAGATGGATTACTTACTTAGCTTTCTCAACAAACTTGCTGAACTCTCAAGGTATTTCAAGGTATGAGGTGGGGGTGGGGGTAAGAGGCCGGTGTTGTGATGAAGCAGAGAAGAATGTCTACATAGATGACTGGGAGTTAGAAGTGCAAAAAAATTAAATTGAGAACAATAAGGTGAGGCATGTGAAAGTTAATTATTATGTGTGTTTTAAACAGTAGGTGTGCAGCTGGAATTAATAGGCGAGGGTTATAAAACTGTTGGATTTTCTTTCTTTCTTTTTTTTCCCAAGTGATGGCAAGTGGAGTTGGGATAGTTTTTACTTTACCAACATGGTTGCCAGAATTTTTTTTTTTAGTTTTTGAGAGGCATGGATTTATTTATTTAGCTAGTTTTTATTGAGCAGATAAGCACACTAGACAATTACAATGCCTACTTTTGGGTACGATCCAGGAGAGTTGACATAGTAAAAGCAATGTGACAAGCAACATGCAGAGTAATACAGGAGTCCATACAAAGGCTTCAACAGGTTACAAACAAGCCTTTGTCATTGCCAAATATTTCCTCGCATGGTGTGTGTGTGTGTCAGGGGTGTATAATATTATTTAAAATAAAGGAAGAAAAGGAGTGGCAAGATTGGTAAAAGTCAGGACATGTGCCACGAGTCGACACCAACACCTTGACTGCATTTTAAAAGATCACGCAAAATATCGGTCCCCTCTCCCAATGCTCTAATGTTTACATTTTATTCTGGCACTCATCAGTTGCGGGGCTAACAAAACTAAAAGCTGCTGCACTGCATCGTATTGTAAGGTACTGTAACTTTAAGCCATGCTTGTCTTGGCTTTCAAATGTCGAAATGGAGTATACTGTAGTTCAGTTGTAGTATACATGTCATTCATGGGTGGTGGGGCAGGAGGAGCCTCATTAGTGATGCTAAGCAGCCTGAGCCAATCAGGTTGCTTAGCATCACTAATGATGCTCCTCCCACCCTGCCCCCTCCCTTGTGATTGATATGTATACTGCAAGGGTACTCGCACTCCATTCAGACATTTGAAAGCTAAAAAAAACATGGCTTAAAGTTAACTCACAATATGATGCAGAGCAGTGGGAGGGGGTTCAACTGGCTAGCCAGTTTTAGTTTTGTTAGCCCCCAAGGGGTGAGTGCAAGAATAAAATGCAGTTAGTTAACTCTAGTGTTTAGGCGTGTGGTGAGGGGATTGATATTTTATGGGAATGGGAGCTTTTAAAATGCAGTTTTGGTGTTGGCTTCTTTCAGTGTGCCAGGAGCAGGCGGCAACACAGCAGTTTGGGGAGGCATTTTCTGTACAAAAATGACTACTTCCATAGTACTGTGGTATTTACAATAACTGCAGTATTATGTGTCACTGTTATACAGTCAAAATTTGATGCCATGATATTTCTAGTATATACCACAATAATTAAAATTATACCCACGAATGGTTGCTCATTGAAATCTTAATAGGGTCTACAAAGAAATCATGTCTGGGTTGTATATACAGTTTTATCTGGGTTGTATATACAATCCCCAATGGCGGAGATCATTGGTCTTAAGCAAATTATAAACGAGATTGCTGGCCTCACCCCAGTCAGGTACATCATACTAATAGCGGGATTTCAACCTGAACTGGCTGGAAAGTAAGCAGTTTAGTTATGGAGAGCTTCTTAAGGAAGTCAGCCTTACCCAGATCATTCAGTCTCCCACCTGGCACAACTCTAGGTCAAATAATCACACACTGCTTGATTGGATTTTGACAAATAGGGAAGATGGAGTTCGGTTCACTGGAGTACTGTCAGACTCCATCAGTGACCACTCTTCCACTTTCTGCATGTGGTCTTGCAGTAGGCTGCGTATCCCATCAAGACTTTTCTCTTTTAGGAACCTTGCAAAGGTGGACATGGAGGTACTAAATTTGGATCTATGGGGAATAAACTAGTCAAATCTATTCCAGTTCAGTAATGTTGATTCAGTGTTGGGGTTCCTTATAGCTGCCCTAGCCTCCATGCAAGACAAACACTTCCCTACCACAACATGGAGAGTCAGGAGTGGTAATTCCAAATGGGTCACCAAGGAACTGGTTGCCCTCATGAAACAATGTTGTGAAGTCTGGGTTAAACAGAAATTGGCACCCACTATGTGCAACTGGAGTGACTACAGAAGACTCTGGAACATTTGCAAACGTGAAATCAAGTCCATAAAATCCTCATTTTTTTAAATCCCAACAAGTACATAACCTAGGTGACCCCTGTAGCTTCTGGACTGCGGTGAACTCTGTAATTAAACTAGATATAAAAGTAAGCTCTGTTGACCTAACTACGGATCAGGGCCTTCACTCTGACCCTGAAACTGTGGCAATCATACTCAATGATAAGTTCATAAATCTTGGAGCTTATTTAGCCCAGCTTCCCTCTGTACCACAAGGTCATGTAACACTGCATAAGATGGCCATCTGCCCCCTTTCTATTTTAGAGATATGTCCCAATCAGTGACATATCGACTTCTGATGGCATTACTAAATGCAGGCAGTGCAGGTACTGATGGGTTGTCCCCCATATTTCTAAGACTAGCTGCCAAACATTGCCAAACCACTCTCTTTTGTCATTTAACCTATCTTTGACCACATCCACTGTTCCATCACTATGGAAAGAAGCTAGACTTGTCCCTATTTATAAGTCAGGAGACCCACACCTCTCTGAAAACTATAGGCCAGTGTCTATATTATCCCACATGGGTAAAATCCTGGAGAAAGTGGTACATCGGCAGTTAGCTACACACATTGAGGAATATGGCCTGCTATCCACAGACCAGCAGGTTTTAGGAAGGGATTTTGCACAACCATGGTACTGGCAAAATTCATGGACCATGTACTATGTGAAGTTGATAGAGCAGTCTCACAGGGACAGTATTCGTGGATTTATCTAACGCCTTTGATATGGTTGTTCATGGGTTTCTGCTGAATGAACTGACCACCCTAGGTTTCCCCAATAATACAGCAAATTGGGTCAAAAGTTACTTAACAGATATGACCCAAATGGTTTGCATAGGGGATGTACTGTTTAACCCCCTCCAAGTTCACCCAGGAGTACCCCAAGGGTCGATATTAGGTCTCCTTCAGTACTCTCTTTTCGTCAACCCTCTACTTTCTGAGCAATATACCAGCAAGAGTATCATGTATGCAGATGACCCGATATTATTCCCTAGTGTTAAAATACCATCTAACCTGTCTGATACATTGAACAGGGACTTCTCTGCTGCCCATTGGTTTTCAAAACAAAGGCTCCTTGTCAGTGCCCAAAAACAAACTAAGTGCATGCTGATCGGATCCAAACACTGACTATCTAGGTGCTCTTCTCCTGAACTAGACTCACTCAAAGCTCAGTCTCCTGACCAAACCTTGTTAGAGCAAGAAAAGGACTTTAAATACCTGGGTGTCACTCGTGATCCCTCTTTAACTTTCACCAACCACTTTGGCTTGGTGGTAAAAAAGGTCAGTCAGTGCCTAGGGGTGTGCTTTTGTCAAAAACACCTCATGTCCCAGGAAACCAAACTAGATGTAGGGAGGGGTCCCCTCCTTCCCATTCTAAAATACTGCTCCCCCATAATATCCCTCACATCTCCTAAGCTCCTTAGTTGCATGAATATGGCTTATAATAGAGTCTATAGATTTATTACCCAAGCCCCCTTTCGTACTGGCTGCTTTATCAGTGTCAGTGGCTCAGTAGGTAGCACACTCGCGTCTGAGGCTGGGAGACCAGAGGGCTGTGGGTTCAGTTCCCATATCTGACACTTGGGTTAATATCCCAGTACTGACATTGTAGTGCAGCATGAGAGTGGTGCTACATTTCTGAGGTGCCGTCCTTCGGATGAGACGTTAAACCGAGGTCCCATCTGCCTGGATTGGTGGTAGTACAGGTGGATGTTAAAAGATCCCATGGCACTTATCGAAAAGAGTAGGGGAATTTTTTATTGGAAAACAAAATAAGAAAACAAAAACTCAAGACAAAACACAAGATCCGTACATCATAATACATATAGAGATTGAACAGAAAAGAAAAATCACCATATCTTCTATACAGGTGAAAACAAATAATAATAAAAAAAAGTCACAACAAAAACTTAGTACGGAATCTAAAGCCCCCACACCCCTTTCAGAAAACGGTTTGCTTTTATTATTGTTCTCTATTGTCAAGTAACCCCTTCAAACAAAATTAGAGATAACGCTCTCCACCAAAGTGCCACTAAAGGTGCAGGTAAAGTTTTTTTTTTTTTCTGAACAATAAATACTAGAAATTTCATTTCTGATATGTTCCCTGAGAACAGTCAAGGCAACCCTTTTTTGCTGCAACACAAACATACATCGGTAGTGCCAAATGCACCATTTGCAGACAGCAAACAGAACCCGCAATGTTCTGGGAAAAAAAATCTTCCAACCAGGTCCAAAGTCCCCATAAACTAATTCAGAATATGTTAAATCAGAGGACATAGGTAATCCCCATGACTGACTCGTTGAGACCATAGTGGGGCAATATATGGGCAATCAAAAAATAGGTGCGACATGGATTCCAGCATACATACACATGTGTCCCGAACACAGAACCGTTCTGATAGTTGTTTATGCATCTGGTTTCCTTTAAGATTCAATTTGCTGTGACAACACAACCACAGGATATCCCACATCTTCTCTGGAATCCTGTTTTCCAATAATTGTTTAGTTAAACAGTGGGAATCACAGGGTACTGTAAAACATGGTGACACCAAGAACATGGTTTGCAGTATAGAGGGAGTATAAACGCTTTCTATGCTGTAATAAATCTACAGCATAAGACACTTTCCATATTTTAATTTTTTTTAAATATTTCAATAAGGTATCCAGACGTTCCGGGTGGAATTTTGGTAAAAGGTTTCCACACAGGAGCTTGCCATTTATCCAGAAAGTATTGGGAACGGGAAGCAAAGCTAAGGGCCCAACAATCCGTCCGGTTGACTATACTCGGAAAAATATTAGCGTTCACAAAAATGGAAAAATAAAATGCACCGGGTTTACCATCTGAAGACCGCCCTGTTTAATAGGCCAGTAGGTGACGGATCTCTTCACAGGGTTCAGTCTACTACCCCAAAGCAACTGGAAAAATAAATTATAAAGCTGAGCCTCAAGAGAAAAGGGAAGGGGGAAAATATAACTAATCACTAAACATAGAGGCAAAATACAAGTTTTAAATAAAAATCAATTTTTATGGTCATAGGAACCGCTCCATCGATAATTTTGGATTCAGCTATGTCCATTGCTGAAATCCAATTACATCGTCCGCCGCATCAAGTGGGCCAAAATAACCCCCAAAATACAAATCTTCTGGGAATGAATATCAGTTCCTCCAATCGTCGGCGATATCGCCTGTGATGGGAGATGGACAGCACACCCCACACTTTTTGGGGTATTTAATTCAGATCCAGAAATTCGGGAAAAGGAATGGATGATCTCAATTGCCCTCTCCCCAGAAGCTGGATCTGCTACTAAAATGCAAATATCATCTGCATAGGCAAGAGCACAGGGAAAAATAAGATCTGGTGTGACGGAGATATGTCTAATGGTCCCTCCCATTCAATTTCCGAGTAGAGGATCAATGGAAAGACATACAACAGGGGACTTAAAGGACATCCTCATGCATTCTCTCTTGATAGGGATATGGGGCCTCGCAAACCGTTAACCAATGGCGTTGAGCAGGCAGACCGATACAAGATTTTAATCCAGCCAAGTAAATCTGCAGGAACCCCATATTTTTCCAACACCGAAAATAGATAACTATGTGGAACCCGGTCAAAAGCCTTGGTCTGGTCCAAACTAAGAACATAGCCTTGAGTGCAAAATAACATTATAGACCTTCGTTAAATATGGTATCAACAAGGATTTAGCTTTTTTATAAAATTCATTGGGAATACCATCAGGACCAGGGGTGACAGTAGTTTTCAAATGACTAATAACTGAGTTCACTTCAGCACTTGACTTGAAACCGTAATACACTCTGGTGACAGGGTAAGAACCTCTAAGGAACCCAAAAAGCCGTCCCAGGCATTTGACTCATAAGCCTGCCCATACATCGACCTAGTTTGGAAGGAAACTTCCTCCAAAATACTCCGGTTATCGGTAATCCTGGTACCAGAATGGGAAACCAAAGAGGACATATATTTAGATGCAACCTGTTGGTGGCTACTATCATAGGGATTGACTATTTTAGCAGATCCCTTTCTCCCATACTTTTGTTTGAGAAATAATGATGTCGTTCTCTCATACTGAGAGGCACGCATTTCAGTTTTAACCTGCCGGATTTGTGCCGAATAATCTAGGTCCCATTCAGTTTGCCAAGACAGCAGTCTTTGTAATTGGCGTCGGCACTTAAGGTACTGAAAATAGCATTCCGAAGAGTTTTGTTTAGAAATTCGGTTACAAAATTGTGTAATAACAGATTTAGTATCCCGCCACCAAAAGGTTGAGTTATCTTATAATTCAAATACTGAAACCTTGTCTTGAGGAAGCCCATACAAGTCCTGCCACCCACCTTCCTCCCCCAAAACAGATATATTCATCTTCCAGAAGGTATGCATCACAGGTTTGTTATTGGGACAACCGATGTGCAACAGTAACACACAATGATCCAAAAACTCACAGGGGAGAACCAAATATCTTACATTAGCCAACCAATGAGAAAGAAAAAAATAATCAATCCTTGTGGAAAATCTACCCCGGTGAAAAGTGTGTTCCAGCGGGAGTACACCAAAAGAAGCCCCATCCCGTAAATCATCAGTAACATACAAAGTGTTAAGGAAGTTGGAATCAGAATATAATTTTTGGGTAAGTCCAGTTTTATCAGATAATGACAGAATACAGTTAAAATCTCCTCCAAAAACTACCGATTTGGATGAATGGAGAAATGGCTGAATCTGTTTTAACATGTGAATCCTCTGAGTTTTAACTTGAGGGTTATAAATATTAATAAACCTCCATTCTTGTTGATGGAGAATAACATCTAAGATAAGCACCTGACCCGGAATCAAGTCAATTAGTCTGGTAACATGAATATCCACCCCCTTTACCAGTATCCCTACTCCGGAACACACATCCTCAGCCAAGGACCAAAAGGACAGACCATCCCTCCAATCCCTGGAGGCCTGCCCAATCTCTCGCAAAGAATGGAGCCTAGTGTCCTGAAAAAAAATATGTAAAGACAAAAGGAAGGAAAAAATAGCCCGTCTTCTTTTAACATTTTTGAGACTATTAGCATTTAAGCTCCCAAAAGAGACAACATCCCCCATATCAGACAGAGAGTAAATCAAGATTTTTTCCTACCTTGACCCTTGCCTGGGGATTTTAACTTACAGCATTTTTTCTTATTAAGCTGGACATCCCCAGAAACTTGCTCAGAATCAGTCAATAGCTCAACCTGGGAAGACGCAACAGAGGAGGCATCCGAATCATCCTCAGTATCCACAGCCTGCTTTTGTTTAGATAAAATGGCAAACCGTTTTTTAACCACCACATCGGGGTGATACAGAAGGCAGGGGCACTCCTTTTATCAAAGAGCTCCTCGTCACCCTCCTGTTCCCTACTGGGACCCAATCTGTATCCACAGGAGGTGGCATATTGTCCTTAACACAGGGTATAGCCGACATGCTATGGGCCGGAGGCTGCTGTTCAGCCATCACTGAGGAAGAGGTCGTGGCCGGAGGTATTAAACTCAAATCCCCAGACACTAAGCCAGGACTAGACGTGGGAACTGTCAGGGGTGGCGGTTCCAACCCCAGATCCCTCTGTGAAGAAGGAGGTGCAGCGGGGGGGACCACTGCAGAAGCAAAAGGCTGGAACTGGGGCCTAGCCTGAGCAGATCTTTGGGCCTGAGTCACAGTCTCATTCTGTGAATCAGTAGGTCTTGCTGGATTATTATGGGAAGCCCATGGACAATCTTTAAAAGAATGGGAGGTTTTCTCACACAGATTATAATAAGCTGGGTGGGGGCAGTTTAGACTTACATGACCAGAGCTTAGACATGAGGAACATTTAAGTTGGTCACAAGCACTACTGAGATGGGTCTGGGCCCCACACCGAAAACAAGATTTTGGTTGCCCCGGGTAGAATACAAAACCCCGATCCCTACCTAAGTAAAAACAACTTGGCACGTGCTGAATAGTCCCATTAACAATAGGTAATTTAACCTGCAATTTCCACCTTCCTGTCCAAAAAACTCGGAGTCAATGATGGGATCAGGTAAACCTAAGACAGTACATTTCGAAGACAACCACCGTACAATATCCTCTATTGCCACCCCCTAATTTTTAAACAAAACCGTAACATTTTTAATAGTTGGTTTTGTAAGGGGAATTGCAAAAAAAGGGGACCACAGTGGGGTATGATGAACAGCCTCATAACGATGCCAAAAAGTATCTAACCCTGAGGCAGTTTTAAAGCTGACATCAAAATAATTGTCACCAGACGTATGTATTAATGCATATATCTCAGAGGGAGAAAATTGCAAACTAGATTTTATCAATGTTTTTCCCACATAGAGACGATCTGGAAATATGTCCAGCCCACCCCTATAACGAAGCCTGACAGCATTACACTGCTTGGCCTACTCAGGAGGGGAATGAAATAAGCCAGCAAAAGTCTTAGGCCGCTGAGGTCCAACAGAAGGTCCAGGTGCTGAATTGGCAAAGTCAGAGTTCATATTCCTGTCTGAAGCATTTGTAGATGAGGGCCTAGGGGTCGTACCAGACACACCTGCCTGAAGAGAGCTTTCCCCAGTCCCTACCGTGTCAATAGGAGACGTGGGAGGTAAAGACAAAGGAACAACCATAGTGGGCAATAAGGGGGTCTTAGGCACATCTCCAACACTGGGCAAGTCATTGTGCTGCATTATCCCCTGTTCAGAACCCTGTGCCCCTCCAGCCTGCCAGGAAGGGGTCTGAGAAAGACTAAAGCCCGAAGGGACCTCAAGAGGGTCCGTAATGTCCAGTAAGTCACCTTTAGGAATGGGGCCAGGTCATGCAGGGGAGGTCCAGGAATCGTCTAAAGGGGACTTCTCCCACCCTGCACCCTGAAGAGCTGCTGCAATAGTTATCCCTGAGGCCGACAGGTGGGAGTCAAACCCACAACCAAGAGGGCTATGAACAGCAGGACCCGTCATAACGGGCTGGTGGGACCCCATAACTCCATGTGCAATCCCCTTGTGAAAAACAGTACCTGTTGGCAATACAGATGGCTCTCCCAAGAGATTATTAGCAGCTGGTGACACAATACCTTCTCCGAAGTGCAGACCACTCGCCATCCCGTTGCCCTCTGTACCTGGAGGCAAAGATCCTGGTCCCGTTAGAAACATAGAAACATAGACTTTGACGGCAGATAAGGACCGCTTGGCCCATCTAGTCTGCCCATTTCCCTACCTACAGGATAGGCCGTAGATCCTAGTTAACCAACAGCCTATTTCTTCCTACCCCCCACAAGAATTGCCTTATGTCTGTCCCATGCATTCTTGAATTCTCCCACAGTTTTAGACCTCACAACCTCCTCAGGAAGGCTGTTCCATGCATCCACTACCTCTCTGTGAAATAATACTTTCTCACATTGCCCCTGAACCGCCCTCCTTCTATCTTTAAATTGTGTCCCCTTGTTCTTGCAAGTCTCTTTTTCTGAAAGATGCTGCCCTCTTGGACTTTGTTGATTCCACTGAGGTACTTAAAGTTTCTATCATGTCCCCCTCTCCCTTCTTTCCTCAAGGGTATACATATTAAGCTCCTTTAGTCTCTCCTCATATGGCTTCTTTGCAGACCCTGCACCATTTTAGTTGCCCTCCTCTGACTACCTATATCCTATGTCCTGCGGAGATGGGGTCTCCAGAACTGGACACAGTACTCAGATGGGGTCTCACCAACTGTCTGTACAGAGGGATAACAACTTCCTGTTTTCTGCTGCTGATGCCTCTCCCTATACATCCCAGTATACCCCCAGCCCTCCCTACTGCCTTCTCACATTGCTTGCTAACCTTAAGGTCATCTGATATGATTACCCCAGGTCCCTTTCCTTTTTGTTGTTGTTACTACCTCCCCACCCGATGTGTATTCTTCCCCTGGGTTCTTGTTTCCCAGGTGCATTATTTTGCACTTCTTTGCATGGAATCCTAGCTGCCATACTTCTGACCATTCCTCCAACCTTGCCAAGTCCCTTTTCATCCTTTCCACGCCTCCTTGTGTATCAACCCTGTTGCAGATCTTTGTGTCATCTGCAAAAAGGCATACTTTTCCTTCCGTTGTCGGTGTGGAGGAGCTAAGGGGAGACTCCTGGCACGTGCAAGCCTGCAAAATACTACCAGTCTCTCCCTGCTCCTGACGACTGCAAAACACCGTGAAGCGGCACCTCAAACACTTCCGCATTCCCACTGGGCTCCAGAATGCAGTGCAGCGTCTTGTCAGACCACGTCACGTCGTGGCTGACAAGACTCAATGGAGCCGGGCCATGGAAAGCCTGTACAAATGCCTTCCGGAGGGAAACTTGTTCTTCAGCCTGCGAGCTCGCAAAAGAAGTAGCCAAATCCTTTTTAAAATCCAAATCCTGTCGAATCCTGTCTCCGGTATCGCTCCCAGTAGCTCCTGAGGTAAGGGAACAAACTTCATGCCTTTCTGTTTCAGTATCTCGCCGTAACGGAGCTTCTCCTGGTATTTCACCAGGTGTAGTACCAATGACCTCCCGTGAAACGGAGATAGGGAGGGAGACCAACTCCCCTGTCCCCAGGACGTCCTCCTGCTCTGAGTCGGAGCCCCATGTGGCCATCACAATGGCCGGTCCCCCTACTGACCACAATGCAGCAACGGAGTAGGGGAATTTCCCCGGTGTCCTGGCCAAATTTCCCTCATTCACTAAAAATATACCACCAACAGCTTAATGTGGTTCAAGGTCAGTTGGCATTCATCTGTATCTCCCACCCCCGGGTCGTGCCTGAAAATAGACAGGATTTGTCTAGTGCACTTGTCCGATCAACAAAAGCTAAAATAAAATAAAAATACTCCCCACTGCCAATTATAGCAGTCTCTTGGTTGGCTCTCCTCCCAGGATGGTAGGGAGCTGCTGTTGGACTCTTTCACTTTTAAAACTGCATGTGGTGACCAGATGTCTGCTGCTAGGTATGCTAAACCCCAAGATTAACAGGCACGAGTTACAGTTCTCTGCTAGCCGCCTGCTTGAATGTCCGAGGATACTCACTGATACGGGTAAGGGAGGCTTCTCCTATGCTGCACCTAAACTTTGGAATTCCCTCCCAGATAATTTGCATTCACTTATCTCACCTCCCACGTTTAAAATGCATTTCTTGGAGACACTGTCATCCAGAGCACACTGTAAATGTCTAGGCTAATCCCATTATTATGATTAACTGGTTTGACTGTCTAATTTTTGGATCCTAATATAAACTAGATCATATGCTTTGAGGCGGACTGGAATTGAATGTACTTAACTGTTTCTCTCACTATGTATGTTTTGTTGCCACTCCAATGTTAAGACAATCATTTGTAGTCATGTACTTACACTTTATACTATTCTCCTGTTGAAACTGTAAACCTGAGTACTATGTGCCATCTAAATGGCCAGGTCATGCCTGAAAATGGTCCCTGAGATCAGAGTACTTACCTGGCTATCAAATAAAAAAAATACTCCTACTGCAATTAAAAGCATATATCATACTAATTGAACATATACACCTATAGCAGTCCAATTCAGTTTATTCCAGAAAACTATTGAGCAGAGCTACTTTACAATAGTATCCCGTTAAGGCAAAACTGACGATGGCAAGGTAACATTTTACAGATTTAAACAGTACTAGATACACTCTACAACTTACAAGGCATTATATGTTTGCATAATGTAGGTAAAGCAAAGTTTCAAATGCAAGGTAGTACATAACACTGATTGAAAGTATCTGTCACGGCATCTAATACCACATGCTACAGACACAAATTGCAAGTACTTCCAAATAAATTAACCAATTAACACAATTGACACACACTTACCAAACCAGTTACACCAGTTACCACATCAATTAAGACTCTCATTCCAATACTTTGATATACAAACCTATTAAAACCCTTTCCATAATAAAGAAAAACTGATTTAAACTATGGCTTAACATTACCTTAAAAACATCTTCCCTATACATCATTCCCCCTGCTCTTGTCAGCCATGTCCCTTGATGCTCCAGTTCTTCCTTCAAAGACCAAGCCCCCTAGATTGATGTTGCTGACTGCAAGCTCCTTCATAGCTGCTGATTGCACACTCCACACCTCTCAGGACCACATACATCACACTGCCCCCCACCACCACCACAGACACCACTTCCCAGCACCATCTTCCCCATCAACCACACTGAACTAATGGACGGACCACCACAACTATGCCTCCTTTTAGAGGAGCACAACCAGACTATGAAAACAAAAGGAACAAATAACCAGACACTTCAAAAATGCCACCTGTGAGAAAAACACTAGGACACAAAACATACACAAAAGGTTAATGCAACTGTTACAGATGGACTGACTTCAGCTTGCCAGAAGTTGATTGGAGAACCCAAGTGGCTGCAGCAGCCAGGGGCAGAGACATCCTATACTCCCTGCAGGGGGCATACCTCAAGAAGCTGGTGCTTGAGCCAACCTGGGAGAAATCCATTTTGGACCTGGTACTAACCAACGGGGACAGATTTACGGATGTCAGGATAGGTGAACACCTGGGGTCCAGTGACCATTGCACAGTGTGGTTTAATGTGAGAACAACAGGGACATGCCACACAAAGGTGAGAGTTCTGGATTTCAGGAGGGCAGACTTCATTAGGATGTGGTTATGTCTCAAGGAGGCCCTAGATGGGGGACAAAAAGGGGGGGGGAGTCGAAGGACAATGAACACATCTAAAAGGAGCCATAATGGAGGCAACAAACTTTTTTATTTGGCAAACAGACAAGGAAAAGGAAGCCACTATGGTTCTCACAAGTGGTGACAGGAAAAGTAAGGACAAAAAAGTTAACCTTCTGGAAATATAAGGAGACTGAAAAGGAGGCGGATAGGGAAGAATATCTGGAAAAGCAGAGGGAGGCCGGGGGGGGCAGTTAGGGGCATCAAGGGAAGGACTGAGGAAAATATAGCAAAAGAAGTTAGAAAGGGGGACAAAACCTTCTATCGATACATTAGCGAGAAGAGAAGGACTAGGGGTTGGGGATTGTAAAGCTGAAAGGGGGGGATGGAGTGGGAGTGGAAGGGGACAGGGATAAAGCATCCATCTTGAACAATTATTTCTGTTTATTTTTCATGGAGGAAGAGGAAGGGGAGGAATCTCAGCTAAGAATTAGGATGGAAGGGGAGGTAGATAACAGTCCATTTAAAGAGGAGAGAGTCCTAGCAGAACTTACAAAGCTAAAGGTGGATAAGGCAATGGGACCAGACAGGATTCACCCTAGAGTATTAAAGGAGTTGGGGGGATACTGGCAGCACCACTAGCGGCCCTTGTCAACAAGTCACTAGAAATAGGGGAGGTTCCAGAGGACTGGAGAAGGGCTGATGTGGTCCCTCTTCACAAAAGTGGGAGCAGGGAGGAGGCTGGAAACTATAGACCTGTCAGTCTGACCTCAGTGGTGGGGAAAATTATGGAAAATTATCTATGCTTAAGGAAAGGATAGTAGGAGACCTTAAATCAAGTGGAACGCAAGATCCGAGGTAGCACAGATTCACGGCAGGAAGGTCTTGTCAAACTAATCTGAATAATTTCTTTGACTGGGTCACTAACGAGGTAGATCGGGGGAGGGATAGATGTGGCCTACCTTTACTTCAGCAAGGCATTCAACACCATTCCACATAGGAGGCTTGTGAACAAGCTGGGCAGCCTGGGGCTAGGGCACAAGGTGGTGAACTAGGTTGGAAATTGGTTAAAGAATAGAACACAGAGGGTGGTGGTAAACGGGGCTAAATCCAAAGTAGGGAAGGTGACCAGTGGGGTGCCACAGGGTTTAGTTCTTGGACCAGTGCTGTTTAATATCTACATCAGCAACATTGCAGAAGTGCTGGAGGGGAAGGTGTGCCTCTTTGCCGATGACACCAAGATCTGCAATAGGGTGGACAGTCCTGGAGGGGTGGAGCGAATGAGGAGGGATCTAGCTAAAGTGGAAGAATGGTCAACTAAGATTCAATGTGAAGAAGTGAAAAATAATGCACTTGGGGCGCAGGAACTCAGCGGAGGAGTACAGGATGAAGGGGGAGATATTAGCAACCACAAAACAGGAAAGATCTGGGGGTCATCGTATCTGAAGACCTAAAGGTGGCCAAACAATGCACCAGGGCAGTGGGGAAAGCCAGTGGGATGCTGGGGTGCACAGGGAGAGGTATTACCAGCAGAAGAAAAGAGATCATAATGCCACTCTACAGGTCATTGGTGAGACCTCATTTGAAATACTGCATCCAGTTCTGGAGGCCACATCTCCAGGAGGACATATACAGGGTGGAGGCAATTCAAAGAAGGACCACACAAATGGTGCAGGGTTTGCACCACAGGTCATATGAAGAGAGATTGGAGGAACTGAATATGTACACCCTGGAGGAGGGGGGATGATAAGAGACCTTCAAGTATCTCAAGGGGATTAATAAGGTACAGGAGGGCAGCATCTTTCAGAGAAGAAGCTGCTCTAAAACAACTAGAGGGCATGACAGGAGACTGAAAGAGGGTAGACTAAGGGGCAATGTCAGGAAGTACTTCTTCACGGAACAGGTGGTGGATGCTTGGAATGGCCTGCTCCAGGAGGTGGTGGGAGCAAGCACGGTGGGGGGATTTAAACATGCACAGGATAGACATAAGGGGACCCCGGGGGTGGGGGAAGGAGAGGCAAAAGCTGACGACTAAGTAGGGTCAGAGGCAGCTAAGAAAATGTAGGGTACATGGGCAGACTGGATGGGCCTGGCGGTCCTTATCTGCCATTAATTTCTATGTCTCTAACATTTAGAAATTATTGCAAATTTTGCCTACCGTTGGACATATCCTCTGCTCCCACATCCCAACGAAAGGTTAGACAACACCTTGTTACTGCTTCTAGCTGTGACTGCTTCCACTAACTCGGTGTTCACTGCACTTATACCCACTGTCCTTCTACCTCCCCTCTGTCCTTCTGCCCACTACCAACCCTCTACACCCTCTGCCCACTACCAACCCCTCTACACTCCCCCACCATTGTACACTAATAAACATAGAAACATAGAATTTGACAGCAGATAAGGACCGCTTGGCCCACCTAGTCTGCCCATTTCCCTACCTAAAGAATAAGCTGCAGATCCTAGTTAACCAACAGCCTACTTCCTACTACCCCCCCACTAGAATTGCCTTATGTCTATCCGATGCATTCTTGAATTCCCCCACTGTTTGTGACTCTACGACCTCCTCAGGAAGGCTGTTCCATGTATCCACAACCCTCTCTTCCTCACATTACCTCTGAGCCGCCCCCCCTCTATCTTCAGATTGTGCCTACTTGTTTTTGTACATCTCTTTTTCTGAAAGATGCTACCCTCTTGGACTTTGTTGATTCCCTTGAGGTATTTGAAAGTTTCTATCATGTCCCCCCTCTCCCTCCTTTCCTCAAGGAAATACATCTTTAGTACCTTTACTCTTTCTTCATATGTCTTCTGATGCAGACCCTGCATCATTTTGGTTGCCCTCCTCTGGGCAGCCTCCACCCTGTCTATGTCTTTGCGGAGATGGGGTCTCCAGAACTGTACACAGTACACCAGATGTGGTCTTACCAACTGTCTGTACAGAGGGCCAACAACTTCCTGTTTTCTACTGGTGATGCCTCTCCCTATGCATCCCAGTATCCCCCCAGCCCTCCTTATTGCCTTCTCACATTGCTGGCCCGCCTTTAGGTCATCTGATATGACTACCCCCAGGTCCTTTTCCATTTTTGTTGTTTTCAGTATCTCACCCCCCATTGTGTACTCATCCCCTGGGTTTTTGTTTCCCAGGTACATTACTTTGCACTTTTTTGCATTGAATCTAAGCTGCCATACATGTGACCATTCCTCCAACCTTGCCAAGTCCCTTTTCATCCTTTCCACCCCACCTTGTGTATCAACCCTGTTGCAGATCTTTGTGTTATCTGTAAAGAGACATACTTTCCCTTCCAGTCCCTCTGCAATGTCACTTATAAAGACATTAAAAAGGACTGGCCCCAGTACTGAACCCTGTGGTACCCCACTACTAACCCTCCTTTCTTCACTGTGGACTCCATTTACTATTACCCGCTGTGTCCTGTTGTCCAACCAGTGTTTTACCCAGGCTACCACCCTGGGACCCACTCCCAGGCTGGCTAATTTGTTTATTAATCTTTTGTGCGGGACTGTGTCAAATGCCTTGCTAAAGTCTAGGTAGGCCATGTCCACAGCCCCTCCCTGGTCTACTGCTTTGGTCACCCAGTCAAAGAAATCAATTAGATTTGTCTGACATGACCTTCCTGCTGTGAATCCATGCTGCCTTGGGTCCTGTGCCCCACTGGCCCCTAGGTACTCAACAATTCTTTCTTTCAGAAGTGATTCCATCATTTTCCCTACCACTGAGGTCAAACTGACAGGTCTGTAGTTTCCTGCCTCTGTCTTGCTCCCACTTTTGTGAAGGGGAATCACATCCACCCTCCTCCAGTCCTCAGGTACCACCCTATCCTCCCATGATTTATTAAAAAGGGTAGTCAGTGGTGTTACTAGTTCTTCCCTTAGTTCTTTTAGAATTCTGGGGTGAATCCCATCAGGCCTCATTGCTTTATCCACCTTCAGTTTTAAGAGTTCTTTCAGAACCCGTTCTTCTGTGAAAGGACTAATATCAACACCCCTCTCCAGAGTGCTTCTATTGACCGGATTAGGTATTTCCCCCTGCTATTCCATTGTAAATACTGAGCAGAAGTATTCATTCAGTATTCCTGCTTTTTCACTGTCTCTCTCTGCCCAACCACCTTCCTCTTTGTTCAGCCTCAGTATCCCTGCCTTCGTCTTTCTTTGCTCCCTAATGTACCAATTAAAGGTTTTATCCCCCTTCTTAACCGAGTTGGCTATCTTTTCCTCAGTTTGGGCCTTTGCTATTCTGACTGCCTTACCCACTTCCTTCTGCTTTAACTGGTACAGTACTCTGTCCTGCTCCTTCTGTGTTTCTTTGTACTTCCTGAATGCTATCTTTTTCTCCCTTACCTTCCCCGCCACTTCTTTTGAGAACCATAGTGTTTTTTTCTTTCATTTTGATTTGTTTATTTGCTTCACACAAAGGCTTGTTGCCTCTGATGGCGGTTTTGATGTTTCCCCATTGGTCTTCCACCCCACCTTCTTGCCTGTTTGCTAGTGCTTCTCTGAGGCACTCTCCCATTTTGACAAAATCAGCCCTCCTATGCTGTCCAGAAACAATCACCTACGACTCTTACCCTCCACCCCGGGGAGTGCCTTCCTTCCTTTCACACACCTATTTCACAAAGGCTAAGTAACAGGTCTAGTCACAACTGACTGCAAATATCTCCCAGCTACAGTTCCTCCCTGGCAAATTAAAGTTAAAACTAAGAAAAGCCCACCCCAAAAACGGAATCAATACTAGTTACTTACACATGTCCAAAAAGTAATAATTCAGTTCAGTGTAGTCTAGAAAATAACCTCCTTGATTCAAGGAAGCTGTGGCTGCTTTCTCACTCTCTCTGTCTTCAATGTGAGAAGGAGACTACAACACCTCTGAGACAAAAAAAACTTTCAGCAAAAAGTAAATAAATAAAATAGGGGCAAACAGTAATTTTGCTTAGCCTAATGATAAAAAGTCACAAAAATTTAAGCACCACCTGTAATAATTTTACAGAAGATTTACCCTGTAAGAAACACTTTGCTACAGAGAAAAATAAAGCAGTAACAGAAGATATACCTTGCAAAAGACAATTTGAATCAGAAGATTACAGCAGTAATCTGTTAGCACACACCTGTAGGCACACCTTGTAATAATGCAGCAGAAGGTATACCCAGCAACAGCAATTTGAATCAGAGAAAAATAAAGCAATAAAATGTTCGCAACAAACGGTAACAATCCCTGTGAGTACAAAATAAAAACAACAACACAGAGTAAATCTGCCTAGCCAAAAGTCTTAATCTTACTCTGGTAAGGTTATTTGTTCTGTCCTTTCAAGCAAGCTAGAAGGAAAGAGCTCAGGTGAAGCTAGGTGCCTTGGCCAGCAAACCTAGCTTTCCACTAATAACCCTCTTCATTCCCCCACCCTCTGGAACCTCCACCTTCTGCTTCACCCTACCTCTCATTAATCTTTGCAACGAGGCCTCATGGGCTGGCCCTAACCCCCATTCTTTTTGCCTACATTTGTTTCCCTTATTCACCGAAGGACAAAGCCCCTGGGCTGTTCGCACCACTCCTGTTGTTCTGCCCCTGCGCTCATTGCCCAACTTGTACACTTGCAGTGTCAACAATTCATAACTTCTCCTGCATTATATTTTGGGTTTTTTTTTGTTAGTGTTATTCAACTCACCTTGTAATGTATTCAGTACTGTATACTATTCGTTACATTTTGTCTGCCTGTAGAGTCTATTTTGTATCCCATTACGTGGAACCTATGTAAAGAGCTTGCAGCTCAAAGGTATTAATCCAAGATTCAAATAAATAAATGTGATTAAAACTTGCAAGCACCTTCCTTATTATTAGATAAAATAAAGGCTAAGTACTGTAAGTGTGCTGTAGGGGAACTATACCAGCAAAGTGCCCAATGAGGTTATAATTACCTCACTTGGTCTCCTCCTGATATAGTTCCCCTAAACCATTCTTATCATTTATTATGCATATTACTTAAAAAAAAAAAAAAACAGCAAAGACTTTTAAAGGAAAAAATTGCTGAGGAGGAAGTTGGGAGTGATTGATTGCTCTCCCATTTCCATAGATCATATTTTCAGTCAACTAAGACCAGGGACCTTTTTGGGACAACTTCACCATGTCTTTTTTATAGAAATACCACTGCTACGGCATCAGCAATTTCTTATGTTTCCTATTTTGTTATTATTTTTACTGCCCATTTCTAACATACAGATCCCACCTACTGACCATCACTGTAACCAGACTGCATGAGAAGGGCAAGCCCACCATCTTCTCTTCCCTGTTTTACACAGACAGCACTTTACCCAACAGCTGCCATCACCCTGGCTACCTAGAGTCCTCAGACTAGCTAGGACTAGGCACAGCCCACTTCAGTTTTTTGCCACGCTCACAGCCAGGTTCCCTACGGCTCAACTGACTAAATGTCCTAAACATATAGCATGCTTGATGATTCTAAGAGATAGGTGATAGCTGGGACAGAGCTCAAGATGCAACTCGGGCAGCTGACTGGAGCGACACGGCTTCTTCAGTCACTGCAGATTATTATTTTTTGTCATTTTTTTTTATCATCAACAGTCACAAGCCCCGGAGCAGGAAGCACCACCTTCCCTCAGTTGTGAGCCCCGAGCTGCAGAAGCCCCGCAAACAAAGCACCCTAAACAGGATGAGCTGCATGCCCCCACTCCAAGACACCCTTACCCAGCAGTCAACAGCATGGGGGGGAGACGGGTCCACACTCCCCGCACCAGTAAAAGCCAACCCAACGCTGCTGTAAATGTTACAATAAATATAAAAATTAAAAGACAGATTTTGTTTCCTCAGCGCCATGCTGGATCCAAGAAGCAGTCTCCAAACAGTGGTAAAGGGAGGGATTTAACAGACGAATTCCCACCCAGTATAGATGATAGCTGCTAACTGACCACCCCTCCCACATTCCAACCTACAACTACACCTCACCCCAAACTCTCCCCCAAACACCAGATCTGCATGACAATAGGGCAGAGAATTGCATCCAAAGCCAAAAAAGTCCCCACCAATCATGTGGCGCAAGCTTTGGGAGTACCAAGCTTTGTTGGATCTGGAGTGGTATACCAAGGGAGGGGGTATGCAGCACTGAGCAGCTGGAATATGTGGAGGCGGGGGTGTAAATAAAATAATGGGTGACTGTGACTTACGGTAAGCGAAGAAGTAAAGGTCAATGGTCCATAGAACATTTTCTGTAATTCCATGGTTGTTCCATTCCCTACAGGTTCATGCCCCTCCACACCCTCCCCAGCCCCAGTGAGCTGTGTCACCAAATCTAAGTAGCTCCGAGATTAGGCAGACAGAGTGCACTTCACATTCCCCATCATTTTTCAGCAGCAACAGTTCACCGCCAGTACCTTTCACAGATGAAAAAAGTACATAGCAGAATGGGCCTTGCCCTTTGTGCAGGTGTTTTCTCCCCCGTCACTCCCCCTATATTCCTTGTTTTCAGTACAGGCCACAAAGGCTGGTGCCCCCTCCCCCTTCCCCTTCACCCACCTAAGAAACACTCTAATTATTTGAGGAAGAGAAAGAAAAAAACATTTTTTGGTATGCCCCAGAGCCCATTTACCAAGTGCACATCTGTCAAGATAGGAGAGAGAGTAAAATGCTGCCCTGGCGACATCACCAAGTTAACTAGGTGGTTCTACTGCAGAAAGCCACACATTCCCAGAGATGTATTGCAGTGACCCTCTGTGTCAGCAATCCCTAAATCCCCAACAGGATTTTAACCTAGCTCCAGCATAGGGCAGCCTTGGGGTGAGATCTAACCTCCCGTCCCCCATCCCACCCTACCAACTGCTTTTTCCCCAGAAATACCCCATTCATGGATATTGTCCCCAGCAAAAGCTATTAAGCAGAACCTTTATGCTCCCCTTCTTTTTGAGCTTCAACAGATTTCCTTTATCCCGCGTAGAACATACTGTATAGGAGGTTGCCCCCTCCCCCACCTCTCCTGGCCTTTCATCCCAGGAAACAGTAGTGTGATTTTTTTTTTTTTTTAAATATATATTTCGTCTTGTATAAACAGCTCACATATGTGCTTCTTAGTCTGGGCTGTTTGAGCTGTTTTGGAGCTAGCAGGTTTTCTGTCCTTGGTCTGCCAGCACTGGGGGTTGCCTCTGTGAAGTGGAAGGCATGGGGGGAGCTTCTGTGGGCAAGAGGCCTCTGAGGTGTGTGTGTGTGTGTGTGTGTGTGTGTGTGTGTGTGTGTGGCTACAGCCACTGCCAGCGGTTACAAAAGGCTCAGCCATGAGGAGACCCAACTAGCGCCTATTGAGTATCAGCCATTGGCCTCCAGAGTTGCAAGTGGAGCATCTTACAGTTCGACGATGGCGGAGGACGGCAGATACTGCAATGGTCAGTAGCAGTTGTGGCCCTGGCACTTGGGGTAAAAGGGAGGGAGGAAGGGATGGGGCAGCAGTGCTGTGGGCTACATAAGGGATGATTTCCTCACCACTGCTATCCAGTGATAGATAGGTACGGGGATACATGAATCAATCGCTTAGGTTTTAGGCAAGCTCATGGAGGTCACAGTCCTTCTCCATGCCAGCAAGGCAAGGCAAAATGTATTCGTATGGTGCCCATTCCCGGAGGCTCTGGGTGCCTAACAATGAGAAAAATATATCAGTGATAAGCACACTCCTATCCACAAAGTAATAAGCTGCTCAACTGCTTGCCAGACAGCTTTATACAAATGAAAGTGCTGAAGCGCTGAGCTGTCTCTTATTGGAGCACTTCAGTCCTTTTAAGTACACAAAGTTTCCACCCATTAAGCTGTGACCACCATCATACTCAGCTTGCGTGGTCATTGGTCTGTCAGGAACAAGCCCAATGTAGATTGCTCTGCATTGGCTAGTCTGTGACACTCCTCTGAAATGCCGTTGTCTAAAAATAAAATGTTTCTTGCGCAAGTGCAAGGAAACATATAAATGGGAAAGCAGGTATATCCACATGTAACCCGGGCGGCTACAACTACCAGGTGGGAGTCTCCAAGGGTCTGGTTGGTGGTATTTTTTGTGTTAGTAGCACTGTGCGGTGCCTCCATTATGTAACCCCCTATGTGGGACCTGGGCTTGGGGAGAAAAATGTCACTCGGCATGTTGGCTAGGTTTGGCTACTCTGCACAGGGGCACCCAAGTATTCCGGACACAGGAAGCAATAACTGAATGTCCATACAAGGAGTTGGGATTCTAAAGTGTGGCTTTTATTCACAACAAAAAGGAACAATAAAGCATATATGGACCCCCACGGGGCTACACTTCTGGTAATGCAGATTTCTCCTGAGCAGACACACATCTTCTTAAATCTTAAACCCTCGGGTTTAGCAACACACAGGGCACTCGGCCTGAACTTGACTCTTCTCTGGTTTCCCTGGCTTGGCTCCCTTGCCAGCCCTTGTACTACTTATCCATTTATCATGGAGATTTAATGGTGACTCCCTATTCCACCCATGAGCACTTCTGACTCCATCAGGGAATCTTCTTTAACAATCCCATGTCGGGGTACTTTCCTCAGGCAGTGGTCAAGTACCTGAGAGAAAGCAACAGGTGTCCTAAAGTGAACCCTTAGAAGTGACGCATATCACGCCAGATGAGGGGTCTCCCACCTCTTGCTCCCGTAAATCATACCTGGACATTCCTCTGGACTTTAACACCTTATCTCTGAAAACACTTTACATTGTAGATTCTCTATAAATGTATATCACATTTGATCTACTGTTTCTTCCATCCCACATGTGCTGAACTTGAAACATACTTGATGAGTGGCACTGTCCATTTCTCTAGACCCCCACAGAGTTAAGCAGTCCAATTCCCACAACTTTTAAACTGTACTTGGCTGTCTTTTCCTGACCCCACAGTAGCAGTCACTTAAATTCATCTTGTTCCAGGTGAAAAACCATTGGCCCTTTAGCAGAGCAAACTCACCCCTTGGTTGCAGGTGCCCCACAAGCTTTTTCTCTTTTGAAACATAATGAAACTTTCAGGTACCTCAGCACAAATCCTCACAGGAAGCTTCTTTTTCCACTAGCCGGGCCAGGGGTATTGCCCCTGGAAGCAGGCTGATTCCATTCCCTCCATCCCCGCAGGGATGGGGCCCTGAAACTTTGGAAAGCGGTCTCCACCACTTCAAACAGGCACTGTTGTGTTCCTCTTGAGGTGAGAACACACACCTAAACTAAAAAAATACAGCTCTCTGGCAGAGCTAAGGGCTCGTAGGGCCTGCAGCTGCAGCACACCTCTTCTCTCTACTGAGCCCACATACAGACTACTACAGACTCACTTCAAATCCTCCCAACATTCTATCCTAACTTCCCTAGCTGCAACATTCCAAAGTGGCTTATGCAGCTGCGACAATTCTAAAATGATGTCATCCCTCAGTCTCAGCTGAGACTGAGAACAGAGTGAGACAGTGTGAAATCCATTTAACTGGAATTTCACAAGCTGCCTTCCCTGCCTGTCACTAGGTCTAACTGGGATTCTTGTAACCCTGGGTAACAGGGGGGTTACACTCATCCTGGGCCAGGAAAATGACTGTCCACAGTCATTAGTTACCCAGCCTAGGCCATCCTACCCTATGTGCTACCTACGGAGATGGGTGATCAGGCCCCTTCCTATCATGTGCTAGGCACAGGCAGGCAACACTAAGGGCCCAGGGGCCATGGGCTGACGCATCAGCCTCTACTCTACCTGCTGACTATGGGTACCCAGTGGGTCTGGAAGAACCATCCAGAGCATAGCCCTAATAGATCACTACTGTACCCCCTACTGCAGGTCAGGACCACAGCCTGTCTATCCCTCCAGCCCTCTAGGGAAAATCTATCTGCCTTTAACCAAAAACCCAAAAACCAACACACAGGGGACCTCACCCCAACCCTGGACACCCGTAGCCACACACCAGGAGCTAATACCATACACAATGCATTACTCCCACACTCCCCCACAACCATACCTTTGGAAGAAAAATTACATACAGTAACCACAACAACAACAACAACAGTACTTAAAACCCTAATACTTTTTAAAGTACAAGGGTAACTCTGATGAGTTCCTCCTCCTCTTCTTGTCTTCTCTTCTGGTCTTCTTCAGGAACACCTGCAAGAGAAGAGAAAAACAAAACACACCTAATATGCATACACAGTTCTATCTAAACCCCTACCATCTAAACACTGAAGAATCCCAAAAAAGAGTTTTTTTAGAAAAGTAGAAAAACAGTAACAGCATAAACAGTAGAAAAATAGAATATTTACAATAGACATTTGCAATTTTGGGAGGATGGAATGCCCTAATTGTCCCTTCTAGTGACTCACAATTCCCGAAAGCAAGTCCAATAAAGAGTCTCCCCTGGGCCGGAGCCTGGTGAAGCATAGTTCTAGCAGGCCAAAGTCCCAAAGGGGAGAGTCTTTGAGGACAGTTCACACTTTTGGAGTCTGCTGATGTAGGGTGAGTACTGCAAATGTCAGAAATAGAAAAAAAGTCTGGACTTACCAGTCCCTTGAAGAATGGAAAACATACAACACCTATGTCCTCGCCGAAGACTCTCCTTGGCAGCATTCTGTCAATACAGCTGGGCGGACATCTTCCGGAACATGAACAGGATGGCACATCTGGGAACAGCTGGGATGATGTCATCTCTGGAGATGGAACCTTGGAACAGGAACAAAAGGAAAACAGCTGGTCTGAAGTCATCCGATACCCAGGCGATGAATCAGGATACAGCTGGGCTGGTGTCCTCTCTGGATTTGAAGTCATCTGGTGGGCCAAGTTGATGGATTCTGGAAAGCCAGTACACTGTAGAACTGTCGAATGTGGGGCACCTGGATCCTGGACGTCCAGACTGGCGGAACAACATAGGTATGGCAACGGCTGGAATGGCAGCATTGGCTACCACTGCTCTGCTCTCCACTTGGTAGGCATGGGCACATTCGCAGGATGTTCTTGACATTGTGGGAAATAGCACAATGGGTCAGGTGCAAGAATTATTACCCTGTCTGGATGCTCATAAATCACATTGTGAAAGGGATGTCTATGAACAATGTCCTGCTCACTTTCCATGCTTGGAACTTTTCTTGCAAGATTCTGGCTCTTACAAATCTGCTGGCACAAGGGTGCACATGTGTCATGGCCTCTTCCATAATCCAGGATTTCCTGCATCTTTCTGTCTCCTCCCAGATCCTTCGAGGAAAGGTAGGAAACGATTCTCCATAGATTTCATTCGCTTTCTTACGAACCAGTTTTTCCTCCTTACTGCATTTGGTCAACCTGCGATCTCTGGCCTGGCTTGGAGGCAGCCAATCCTGGTTCTGCCAGCTATGCATTCTTAATGACACAAAAAATGGATCCCTGGCTCCTTCATGCACAGCCAGGGCAGTGGAACCACCACTCTCTTCCATGTGTTCCTCTAAGCCAGGAACTGGAGCCTGTGAACCCACACCTTCTTCGTCAGATCAAATGCGTTCCCCCTCGTCATCTTCACTGAGAATCTGCGTCCAGGAGTGAGCAGTCATCCTCACTCCTGAGATGGTCCACTCCACACTAGGCGTGGAGGTTGAAACCTCCCATTCAATGGCCTCTTCTGTCTCATCTTCACCTATAAGACTCCACTGGTCTGCTGATGCTCTCTCTGCTCTGTCTCTCAGTGATTCAGACTCGGACACATCAGTCGACTGTGCTGTCTGTTGATCTGCACCCTCTAGCTTTATGCCACACTTTACTGAACTTCTCTCTTCAGGTCCTTCCTGGTGCTGTGTGCTGCCCATTGCAGGTTCTTGTAATTTTGTCCATGTGGGAGCCAAGCGAAACTTGGGTGCTTTGGTCAAACCATATTTCTATAGGCACGCAGAACAGTGCGGTACCATGAAGACGTCCCTTCCAGCATTTAAGCACATCACACATACTCGTACTGGATATCCAGGAATCGCCACACGAGGAGGCAGTCATCCTCCATAGTAGTACTTCTTAATATTTCTCAACTTGTTAACTTCTCCTATGATCATAGCCCAGGCATGATCCGGGTTGCGGGCTAGTCCTGAAGCCATGACTGCAGAGAAAACAAACACTCACTGTTATTACAAATCCCACTTGGTTGAAAAAAACTTTTCACAAAATGGCTCCCTTGCTGCTGTGTTTACATTACTGCCCCACCCTGTAATGGCGGCGGCAGCAGCACTCTTGGTGCATCAACGTTCTGTAAATGGGTCAAGCCACTGCGCATCCGATTTACACACACTACTGATAACATTACCTCAATCTGCACAAACTTGCACTGGTTGCTCTCTTAGCACATTCATATGATTTACCACAGACTTTTTACTTGCTGAAGACACTGCTCTAGCTTACAGTCCCATAAAGCTTCAATATTTCATAGCACAGGATTGCCTGTATTTCTTGCTGCATCTCTCATACAACTCACAGTCTCTCACATGGCGCTGAAAATTAAACTGTTGCTGAACCTATAATTATGCTCACAGTCTATTGCTTAGAATTCTTGTTTTAGCTTCTTTCAAACTTGGCACAGTCCTTCTTTGCAAAGCGACTACACTGCTACACACAAATTCAGCTGGCTTTTTGGTGAAATCACACAGTTTGAGCTATTTCTGTTTGATGGTACTCACTGTTATCAGTAGCTGTTTGCTGCGATGGAAAAACGGCCTACAGCCGATCGTGGAGGCCTCTGGAAGGAAGAGGGGTGGCAGTCCTGCCGATTGTCCCTTGGAACACCACACTCACAGTCCAGATGATCGAGATGCGGGTTGAGCCCGAATTTGAACAGAAAAGTCAGTTTTTAAACTTTTTACAGCGCTTTCAGTCACCGTGACGCTCCTCCTGGCAAGCCAGTTCACACACTCCATTCACACTCCCTCTCGAATGCTGTGTAGTCGCTCTAGAGCTGGCTTGGGGGTGGGACTGATTGCAGTCTCACCAATCACTCGACACCATGCAAATGAGCCTCTTTCCTTTCGAATGCTCTTCTCCTCACGCCGATCGTCAAGCAGGCAAAATTTAAACTGCAAACCACACTTTTTTTTTTTTTCAACTGTAGCTCCTCGGCAGGAGCCCATTTTAAACATTTTTCATGGCCATTAAGCACAACAAGTCTCTCAGTCCACACAAAAAGCATTTCCAACGTCTAGGGCACAATTCTCCTTTTGCTACCCACAGCATTTCCACACTTTTCTTTGTCACAATTACTTTTAAAAGCTGGCAAATGCTGTAATTTGATGCAGGACAAGGGCATGCACACTCTGGCTTTACTGCTTCTTGGTAACAGTTGGCAGTATCACAGCAGCACACAGACAACAGCACACAGCAGCACATTTAGTTGGCAATTGCTTCAGATTTTTGGGCTACCGTCTGCCAGATAGCCAAAACGCTAGCCATCACCCAAGCAACCTTTCTTGCTTTTCTCCCAAATTTTAACAGAATCCCAGTGGTAGCCTCCATTTTTGTAACCCGGGCGGCCACAACTACCAGGTGGGAGTCTCCAGGGGTCGGGTTGGTGGTATTTTTTGTGTTATTAGCGCTCTGCGGTGCCTCCATTATGTAACCCCCGACCTGGGCTCGGGGAGAAAAATGTCACTTCACATGTTGGCTAGGTTTGGCTACTCTGCACAGGGGCACCTAAGTATTCCGGACACAGGAAGCAATAACTGAATGTCCATACAAGGAGGTGGGATTCTAAAGTGTGGCTTTTATTCACAACAAAAAGGAACAATAAAGCATAGATGGACCCCCACGGGGCTACACTCCTGGTAATGCAGATTTCTCCTGAACAGACACACATCTTCTTAAATCTTAAATCCTCGGGTTTAGCAACACGCAGGGCACTTGGCCTGAACTTGACTCTTCTCTGGTTTCCTGGCTCGGCTCCCTTGCCAGCCCTTGGACTACCTTCTTTCCTTGGCTCGGCTCCCTTGCCAGCCCTTGAACTACTTATCCATTTATCATGGAGACTTAATGGTGGCTCCCTATTCCACCCATGAGCACTTCTGGCTCCATCAGGGAATCTTCTTCAACAATCTCACGTCTGGGTACTTTCCTCAGGCACTGGCCAAGTACCTGAGAGAAAGCAACAGGTGTCCTCAAGTGAACCCGTAGAGGTGATTCTGGTCACGCCAGATGGCGGGTCTCCCAACTCTTGCTCCTGTAAATCATACCCGGCCATTCCTCTGGACTTTAACACCTCATCTCTGAAAACACTTTACATTGTAGATTCTCTATAAATGTATATCACATTTGATCTACTGTTTCTTCCATCCCACATGTGCTTAACTTGAAACATACTTAATGAATGGCACTGTCCATTTCTCTAGACCCCCACAGAGTTAAGCAGTCCAATTCCCACAACTTTTAAAACTGTACTTGGCTGTCTTTTCCTGACCCCACAGTAGCAGTCACTTAAATTCATCTTGTCCTAGGTGAAAACACATTGTCCCTTTAGCAGAGCAAACTCACCCCTTGTTTGCAGGTGCCCCACAGGCTTTTTCTCTTTCAAAACATAATGAAACTTTCAGGTGCCTCAGCACAAATCCTCATAGGCAGCTTCTTTTTCCACTAGCTGGGACATGGGAATTGCCCCTTGAAGCAGGCTGATTCCATTCCCTCCATCCCCGCAGGGATGGGGCCTGAAACTTTGGAAAGCGGTCTCCTGCACTTCAAACAGGCACTGCTGTGTTCCTCTTGAGGTGAGAACACACACCTAAACTAAAAAATATAGCTCTCTGGCAGAGTTAAGGGCTCTGAGGGCCTGCAGCTGCAGCACACCTCTTCTCTCTACTGAGCCCACATACAGACTACTACAGACTCACTTCAAATCCTCCCAACATTCTATCCTAACTTCCCTAGCTGCAACATTCCAAAGTGGCTTATGCAGCTGCGACAGTTCTAAAATTATGTCATCCCTCAGTCTCAGCTGAGACTGAGAACAGAGTGAGACAGTGTGAAATCCATTTAATTGGAATTTCGCAAGCTGCCTTAACTGCCTGCCACTAGGTCTAACTGGGATTCTTGTAACCCCGGGTAACAGGGAGGTTACACACAGTAATTGATACAAGAGACTGTATCAGTGCACACCTTCTCTAGAGTACTGTGTCCAGTTCTAGAGGCTGCATCTCCAGAAGGACATAGAGCAGAAGCGCTTCAGAGAAGGGCAACAAAAATGGTGCAGGGGCTGCACCAAAAGTCATATGAAGGGAGACTGGAGGATCTCAATATGTATTCCCTGGAGGGAGGGACATGACGGAAACTTTCAAATACCTCAAGGGTGTAAATTAAGTACAATAGAGTAGCATCTTTCAGAAAAAAGATGTTCAAGAGCATGGGGCCATGATATGAAAATAGAGGTGGGTAGACTTACGGATAACATAAGAAAGTATTTTTTCACAGAAAGGGTGATGGATCCATGGGACAGCCTCCCAGCAGAGGTTGTACGGTCAAAAACAGTAGGGGAATTCAGAAACTCATGGGACAGACATAAAGGAACTCCAGTGATAGAAAAGAGGGGGTTAGCTGCAGATCATTTAGGATCTGCAGTATATGAAACAGGTGGGGAAAATGAGCAGGCTCGGACCAAGCGATCCTTATCTGCCATCAAATTATTATTTTCTTTTCGTGTCTGCTTCCCTGACTCCCCCTCACAGGGACTCAGCTCCCACCCACGCTGCCTCTCCATGCCCAGGCTTGTGCCCTCTCTCCAAGGTCAGTGGTAACGTGCCCTGGCATACCTCCCAGGGTGGGGCCATAGGAGCGGGGCCCCACCTACCAGACATGGTAGGCGGTGGAGGCAGCTGAGCAGAGCTTCACAATTCAGGGGCGGGCATTTTGTAAGCTGCACCAGGGATGGGGATGTGGGGCTGTGCAATGACGGCCAGCATCTGCCCTGCCCCCACTGATATGGCACTGGCACTGCAGTTCCCTCGGCCTCTGCTAGGGGTCTGTAGCGTGCCGGACACACAACCCCCCCCCCGGAGAAGGAGAGCAATCCCCAGGATGTTCAGTCTTTCTCTCCTGGCCGGCCCTCCGATGTCCCGAGTCCGTTTCCGAACCCAGGTCATCGTTGTTGCAGACGGACGCCCTGTCTCTGCACTGGCGGGCTGACCCCTGCCATCAAATTCTATGTTTCTGTGTAAACTGGGATAGGCCACAAAAATCAATGTAGGACACACAGGAAAGTTCAGCAGATCTGGTCCAATACAGAGGCAGGCACAACAGACCATAAGCAAATAACATGACAACGAGGATCATACTGAAAAAGGGAATGAGGGGTAAGTAGAGTTAGCTTTTAGGTGGCCCAGAGGAACCTTTTAAAAGCCAAGTGGGAAGGTGCGCTACAGACAAGCAAAGGAAGGGAATTCCAGAGCCTAGGTGAACAGACAGCAAATGTCTGACCACCAACAGCAGTACGAGTCTTAGGGACAGCCAGCAATGGCAAGCCATTTGACCTAAGGGAGCTCCTATTAACTCATTTTAACTGCTTGGCTAGGATATACCGGGTAGCAGTTCTGAGTACTTTGTTAGTGAAGCAGCCCAATACAAATATCCGACTGTTAACTGAAGCTGAATATGTGGGTAAGCTTTGTCCTGGTTACCAGGAAGGTTCCTGCCATTCTGTTTATGGCTCTGAAAGGACACAGGCCAGGGAGCCTCTCAATCAGTTGGAATGCTACAAACGTTCTACCCATTTTATAAGTACTTATATAGCATACCAAATTCTACACATAAATAAACAAAAACCGCTCTGGATGCCAGTCATCTACAAAATGCAAATCCAAAGTACAAAATAAATAATGAGCGTCGCATATACCCGTCCGGTTCAAACCGCCAGACACTGATAGGGAGGCAAAAGGAGAGGTCAATTAAACCAGCCCCAAATCTTTATTTTTCCCACTGGAAAAAAGAGTAACTGAAAACGTTGAGAACGTGGGTGTGCAAGCAATGTCTGATTCATTCCAATGCCAGAACAAGGGTATTCTGAGATTGTGATGTTCGGTAATTGTTCTGTTATAAATTAGGCCCCTCATTTATTTTCCCCCACCCAGCTGATGGGAACACTCCCACCAGTCACATTTCTTAAAAAAACTAGCTGGAGGATGCTGGATGGCATATGGAATGGTATATGGCTTATCATGGTAACAGCCATGAACCCAGGTTGTTATACATCAGGCAGCAGGCATCACAGGTGGTACTAAGTGACATCCATCTCAGATGCCTCCTGCCTCATTGATGGTGGGTGACTTTTGTGGTAACCTGACTTCCTATGAGTGGGTCAGGGGAGGGTGTAATGTGGGAAGAATACACTGCTCCAGACTGGAGTAAAACCCTACCACTAGCGCATACAGGCCACTGATGTAGGATACAGTAGTGTCATTGTCTGATTCTGTACAATGAGTTTCACGAGTGTGGTGGGTTGTTTTGGTCCCAGCCTGGTTCTGAGGCGCCAGAAAGATATCCCACCTCATAAGGGGGAAGGTATAAAATAACAAAGAAAAAAATTAATTGGAGCTTAAACATGTGTTTAGCACTGCTGACCTTTTGTGTCTAAGTGACTTTGAAAGTGGTTTGACAAAGTTTCTCAGATGTGAAAAGGGTGGCAGTACGATGAACATGCTCTCAGTGAGTTAAAATGTTTATCTGCCTCCTGCCTCTCTTGGCTAGTTGCACACTACCTGTAATCCTGACTCCTTTGGATATTGCCTGCTTGTGTACTGTAGTTAATTACCTATGGATTAACTGTATATTGTAACTCACTGTACTATTCTACGTGTATTATTGTATCGTGTTTGTTCTTGAAATGCTTTATTCCTTGGGTCGTCACTGAAAAAGGGACTTTGTCTCAGTTGACCTACCCGGTCATCAAAATTCAAATAAATACATTTTCTTAGTTTGTGCTGGGGACAGACATTTTAATATGAGAAGTCATTTCCGTTTCATCTCATGGGAAAGATGTAGTCTGTTATACAAAAACAAAATGACAACTGGTCCACTACAACATGTACGTGCACCTAGTATCATTAAGGTAATTATTGTAATGATTAATTTTGCTTGTCTACTCGCACCCAGCGGGCCAGTCAGGATCATTAGGAGTCTGATTTCATCTGTTGTTGCTTGATTTGCATCAGCACTTTTACTCCTGGTTCGCCCTAAGGCTGCCTTTGGAAGGCGGGACTGTTCTGTGGATGGGGCCAAGTCAGAACAGCATGGCCTTCAAACACTGCTCATAAACAGCTCTTCTCATTAGCTTTTCTGGACGCTGCCTGTTTGTGGGACACTGGTGTTTGACTGGAACCAGTTGAGGTCATTAGGACCTTGATTTGACCTGTTGCTGCTTAATTGGCCTCAGCAGCTGTGCTCCTGTTTTGACTTGAGCCTCCATTCAGGGTCTGTTTTGTAAGTGGTGCCTAAGTACCCTTTTTCAGAGACCACAGTGCAAGCTATCCTATATGCTGTGGGCTGTATAGCAATGGCCACAGCTTCAGGGTGATACACTGGGTGTCAGCTTTGGAGTCAGCTGTCGACTGGCCCTGCTGCCCCAAAAATGTGCACCCACTTCTGCCCCAGTAAGGTCCTACTAATTCATCACACTCTGTATAATTTCCTATCTATCTGTGGTACTGCTTAATACCTTGTTCTGAATGTCAATGTAATTACTTGATATTAGTGCTCTGTATGCTGTCAGTGTGATTTAAGAGTTTAGGTAGGCTTAAATGCTCTGTGGGTGACTCCATGTCTCGATGAGGTCTGTACTCTTCTTATTATTGCTGGTTCCCTGTTCAAACTCCCTATCTGGGTGAAGTCTGTACTTCCATTATTTGCCCGTGTATACCCCGTGCACTGGACCTTATCTTGTACTTGAAACTTTGTTATGCCTATGTGAACGTACCAAGCCCTGTAGGTTGTACACTGTATCTATCATTATTTATGTCTGTAACATGTTCGCTTCTCATCAGAAGTTGTGCCTTAACAGGACACCACTGTAAAAGAGCCCTGCTCAGTGGTTTATATCCTGAATAAAACTGAACTGAATTAGCTACTGCCAGTTCCCTATTCTGAACCCCTGGCTGGGTAAGGTCCATATTCCCATTACTAGCTACTGCCGGTTCCCTAGCTGGGTAAGGCCTGTACCCCTGTACTCCCATTGCTAGCTGCTGTGGCTGACATTATCTAGGTGTCACCTGTAATCTTTTCCAGTTGCTGCCAACTTATTACTTTCAGGGTGCCATTTGCTCTCCCTGGTGTCCCTTGCCCTTACCCCACTATGTTACTCTTAAGCCCACCCCTTCTCCCCCTCCTTTTCACTCTTTTCCTCCTCTCCAAACTCTGCTGCTAGCCTGTCCCTCTTATACTCCCTTCTCCCTCCCCTACTCTCCTCTTTTTGTCCTTTTCTGCCCTGTCTCCTTCCCCCAAGCATCCTGGGTGCAGTCTCTTACAATTTTCTTGTCTTAATCTTGAAGCTGTCTGGCATGCCTCTCTCTCCCTATCCTCCCTCTTCCCCCTCTTTCCCTACACTTCTTCCTCTTCCCCAACGCAGCCATTTGGAACACTCAAGCTCCTCGTCTCTTTACTGTTTGTCCTGGCAGTTGACTTCATGCTGAATCCTGGATCCTTCACTTCCACCACCTCTCTGTTCCCAAAAGGACTGAGAATGGCACATGGTATAGGATGGATTCTCACAGAGTGCACTTGGGTCCATACCATGGTGCTCAAAGGTCTGTGATTTAGCATTGTCTACTGTACCTTATTCCTACTACTTGACAATTTACTCATCTCCCTCTTGTCAGGCTCCGGCCATAAACACCACATATATGTTCCCAGCCACAAAATTGTGACTGCACCCCCCTCCCCATCAAGTCTCTTGTCCTCTCCCAGGCCTGATATCTTAAAAAACATCTTTATCTGCTTGGGCATAAGATGCACCTTGAACTTGCTTCCCTTGATGATCTCAATTTATGCAGCGTAATCTGCCTTTTGCTTGTTAATGCTGGTGACATTGAGAGTAACCATGGCCCATCTGACCCAAATTTATCTGGCAGCAAGCTCTGGTCTGGCCTTAAGGGTCAAAGGTTAATGCACCTCAATGTCCATAGCCTGCTCTCTAAATTGACCTTGGTCTCTGTGCACAATCCACATATCCTAGCCATCAATGAGAGCTGGTTAAAGCCTTATGTTTACCCAATTATATGAGCCACCATTAAGACAGACCACCCAAAAAAGATGAAGTCTGATCTGGTTGCCAAGTGTCTCTCCCCTAATTACTCAATCGCTACCGACTGTGAATGGCTGTTAGTTCAGTTGAGTCTGGGTATCAAAAAACTAAATTTCTGCTACGTATACAACCCTTCAAAGGTTGGAACTGATGGCCTCAAAGACTTGGTCCAACTGACTTCTACCCTAGGCAGGGCTGAGTTAATTATTATGGGTAACTTTAATTTAAACTGGCTCAGCAACACAGCATCATATAGAGACATTCTCAATGACTGTGGCCTTACTTAAATCCTCACTGCATCTACTAGGCCCAATGTCAAATCAGGAAACTACACCCTCCTTGACTGGATATTGGTCAGCCACATTGACAGAGTCAGGCTGCATGGGCACCTATCTGACTTACTCAGTGACCATGCCACTATTTATCACTTATGGCACAATGGTGCAGCTAGCAATCCAGTTCTAAAAGACGTCACATACCATAATTGTGAAAACTTCAATTCTTCAAAATTCTTGCAAGATCTGTCATGTAGTGACTCATCCTTTATGGATGCAATACCTGTTGCACAGGGAGCACTTTTTTCACAAAAATGCACTGTAGCTTTAAAATTGTCAGAGTGCACCATGTGACCTTGCTGATATGACTATATAAGCATACCTGTATGTCTGGTTCTCTTGTGCCTTGAGAAAGCCTTTTTGGCGAAACCAGGTCGGGTCACACCAGCCGGGATTTTTGTCTGCACCTTATTGCACAGCACAGCAAAATATTTTGAATTATAAGTATTAAACTTTTGTACACTGTTTACTGGTATTGTGCATTTTGGTTCCAGCCTTCTTCCTGAGTTGGATCAGTTGCAACCCCCAGTGCTCAACATGCAACTGGATGTCCTTGAAATTTCAGAGTCCTGGTTTGTTTATTTATTTATGCAAAGGTTTAACCAGGAAAGACATACTGAGTTGATAACAGATCATTTCCAGATGTGTGCTGGAGGAAAGGGGAGAGGGAGATAGTTAAACAATAAAACTACTAATAAGAAGGCAAATACAATAATACAGTACTATGAGAAACATAACCATAAATATTAGAGGCAAATTAGTAAATAAAGGCAAGTAGAAACATGCGTTCTTTTATGTAAAGAAGGGAAAAAATAGTGGAAAAAAATGAACAGGGCAAAACTAGTGAAGGGGAGTATGAAGAGGAAAGGGTCAGAAACAGTTGCAGGTAGGAGAACAAAAGTCATTAAGAGGAAACAATAGAAAGGAAGGATAAGAAGCAGATCAAATTGAAAGGGGAAGGGAGGACCAAAGTTTAGGAAATGACTAAGAAAAAGCAGACTGACCAACAGTAGATTTTCTAGAAGGAATAGAGAGAGAATGGGATATATTGTTGCAGAGAGAGTAGGAGGAAGAAGGAGAGGACAGAAGGGATCAGAGATAAGAGGGAAGGGTGCCGAACCAGAATTTGGATTTAAAGGAGACACAATGGGAAAGGTGCCTAGCATCAAGAGAGGGGAGAGAAAGGGCAGAGGAAGAGAGCAGTGGTGAGTTTGAGGATGGCAGTCTAAAGAAAAATGACAAAAAGAATGAAAAAGGGGGTGCAGTCTGACAAGGGAGGATTTAGGGGCTCCGCTGTAGACTAAATCACCATAGTCAAAAATAGGGAGAATAATTTTTAATACAATTTCTCACAGGCAGGAAGTGGAATACTCACTTTATTCCTGTACAATGCTCCAAGCTTAGGGTGTATCTTATGGTGAATTGCATCAGTATGAACTGAGAAATCAAGCTGCCAGTCAAGGGAGACCCCGTGGTACTTAAACGAGGGAACATCTTCAATCTTAGCACCATCAAGGGTATTAAACAGTGGGAGAGAAGTAAGTCTGGCAAACCTCTAACGGGTGCCAAAAGTCATGGAGACTGTTTTCTTGGCATTGAGGGACAAATGGTTAGACTTGAACCAGCGGTAAATGTTGTCAAAATCCAACTGCAGCCGAGAGGAAAGGTCATGGGTAGAGGAGCCAGAAGCAAAGAGAATTGTGTCACCAACATACATGGATGCAGAGAAACAGACAGTAGGGAGGTCATTTAAGAAAATGGAAAAGAGAATAGGACCCAGGATAGACCCTTGAGGGACACCTGAATTAATGGGAAGTGGAGATAAAATGGATTTTCTTATCTGGACAGCTTGAGACCTTCCTTCAATGTAAGAATGAAACAAACTGACTGAAGAGTCAAAGAGGTCTGCTGCTTTAAGTTTGTCCAGAAGGAGGGGATGTGCCACAGTGTCAAAAGTTTTAGCAAGATTAACAAAAATGGCAGAAGTAATCAGTCCTTGATCCATACCTGTGAGTGTGGAGTCAGTGAGCTGAAGGAGGGAGGTGGAGGTGGAATGGGATTTCCTAAAACCAGACTGGAAAGATGTGAAAATGGAGGAGTTGTCAAGGAATGAAGTGAGTTGAGATAGAACAATGTGTCCCTGTAACTTAGCCAAGGTGGGAAAGAGAGAGATTGGACAGATGTTACCAGGAGAGGTGGGATCACCACTTATGTGAAGAGGTATGACAATAGCCTGTTTCCAAATATCAGGAACAGTAGCAGAGGAAAATGAAAGATTAAGGAGTAGAGTAATGGGCAGAGCAATGGCAGGAGCTGAAAGGAGAAGCTTTGGGTCAATGCCATCTGGACTACCTCCCTTCAGAAGATTAAGGGCAAGCAGAGCCTTTATGGAAATGGGGAATGATAGGAGAGAAGGAAAAAGAAAGAGGAGAGGAAAGCAGAGAGAGACAAGGAAGAAGGTGGGGAGGAAAGGATAAGAGAAAGGGCGCAAGTACTAAAGTAGGCGTTAAAACACAGAGCAACCAATCAATTGGGAGAACAGAACTGGGAAACGTGGGGGGGCTGTGCAATTTATCTCCATGAGTCCCTGCAGGGCCATGCTCCCCTCCCCCCCCAACTAGAGGCTGGTGCCCAAGCTCTCTCATTAAAAATCTGCCTGACACCTCCAGGTCCCCCTGATCATCACATCAGTCTATATTTCTCCCCGCACCCAGAAACATGCCTTCCAGTCTGTTCTGGACCACCTCTCCCATTCTCCTCCTAAGACTGAGCAAATAACTCTCGGGGACTTTAACATTAACTGGCTTTCTAACTCTGCCTCCCCCTACAAAGATGCTACCATGGCTTTAGAACTCACCCAACTTGTTACCTCCCCCACCCGTATCAACCCCACCAATGGAACCTGTACCCTACTGGATCTAGTCCTATCCAACTGCCCCCACAAAATTGTAAGCACCACCGTTCTCCCTAATGCCATAAGTGACCACTCCACAGTTCTCTGCTCCTGGTCCTGCAAACAAAAGAAACCAGCCCCAAAAATGGTTCTGTTGTGTTGGCTCAAACCTGGCAAACTAGGTCTCTTAAAAGAACACTTTGCCCGCTGGGACTGGTCCCCAGTAAACCTTGCTCCTGACTCTGCTCTCAACTATTTCATCCAGTCCTTCAACATGGTCTGTGATTGATTTGTTCCCCTCACCAAACGTATTATCAAAGGTCCTGACAGGTTCTGACACCCTCTGGATCTCACAGGCACTTCTTGATCAGATGCGCCTCAGGGACCACCTCTGGCAAAAGGCGCTAGACTCCGGCAAGCCGTCAGACAGGCAATGCTACCGGGCTGCACGAAACAAGTGCACTTGGGCCATACGCAAAGCCAAAGCCGATTACTGTAGGGTGTCCCTTGCCTCGACCTGGGGCTCTAGGTGTAAATTTTGGGACAATATGAAGGAAATTAATGGCAAACCCACATCACCTTCCCCAAGCCAGCTTAACATTAACAGTTCCATCTCCACCGACCCGCAACTCATCACCGACACCCTAAATTCCTCCTTCTCTGACCTCAGTTCTGTACTTCTTCCCAATTTCTTTGATCCTCCTCCCACCCCCCAGCCTTCCTCACACCCTCACCCACCCTTCTACTTCTGAACTATCATGGTGCAGGAAGAAAAACCTTACCTCCTCAAAGCCCTTAGTGGCACTCGTTACAGTAATGATACACTGGACCTCAGACTCCTTCGCTTGGTCCTGGATGTGGTCCTCTCCCCCCTTACCAGCATCCTCAACCGCTCCCTCTGCCTTGGCAAGTTCCCTTCAGTCTGGAAAGTGGCTGTCATCACCCCTATTCACAAAAGCGGCGACTGTACCTCCCCTGGGAACTACCGCCCAATCTCCATCCTCCCTCCACTCTCAAAAGCCCTGGAAAAAATCATCTCAGATCAGCTTACGGACTACCTTAATAAACACGATCTTCTGTGCGGCGAGCAACATGGTTTCCAGAGAGGTCATAGCACCTCCACTGCCCTCCTGGAGTTCACCAGTTTTATCCACTCTGCCCTTGATAGCAGGCATCTGGTTGATTCAGTCTTCATAGACCTGTCAAAAGCATCTGACACTGTTAATCACACCCTCCTTCTATCAGCCCTCTCCCACCTAGGCCTCTCCCATGAAGTTATTGAGTGGTTTGAGGACTACCTCTCCTCAAGGTCCCAGCATGTCAAAATAAATGCCTCCCAGTCCTCTCAGGGGTGCCTCAGGGTTCCATCCTGGGGCCCATTCTGTTCAGTCTATTTGTTAATAACCTTCCCAAGGCATGCACTGAGAAAATCCTCTTGTATGCTGATGACACCATCCTCTTCTCCTCTCACACAGACTCCACTTCCCTTCAATTATCCCTTCAGAATTCCTTCAGTAAGGCAGATACTTGGTTTACCAACTACAGGTTGGTACTAAATCATAAAAAAATCAAGGTTATGCTATTCACCCACAACCAAAGCAAACTCAAAGGAACCCCTCTCCTAATTCATAACAATCATCTCCACCCTCTCAAGCAGGTCAGTACCTTCAAATACCTTGGGATCACCCTCAACTCTGCGCTCACCTTCCATGAACACATTCACCTCCTTGGCACTGCAGTCAATGCTAGGATCAGCCAGCTCTACCGTTACAGGAGCTGCCTTCCCCCATGACGCCCTCCGGCTCGAATTCTCCTCCTCCGTCCTGTCCCTAGTAGGCTGTGGGATCCTGATCTATGGGTCAGCTGATAATCCCGCCCTTTATAGAATATGGGTCTCCTTAAATAAAGCCTGCTGACTAGTCACAGGTAGTTGCAGACTCACCCATACCTGCACACTCTACAACTTAACCAACTGGCTCAACATTGATGATAGGTTAAGGTACCAGACCTGCCTGTTTGCCAGAAAAATAACCTGTGGCTTTGTCCCGCCTGGCCTATCCTCCCTCCTACAGCCATCTCCCATGACTGTAGCTACCTGGAGCTCCTCCAAACCCTCCCTCCTAATTCCACATTTTAGGACCACTCTGGGGAAGAGATCCTTTTGCTACCGAGCACCCTTCTGGCTGAACTCTCTACCCAACCTTGTCACCTCTGAGAACAAACTCGGTCATTTCAAGACCCTCCTTTGGGACCATCTCCTCGCATCCCGTACCTGCAACTGTCCTTAGACTATCCAGCCTCCTGGTCCTATCCTCTCCTCCTGTCCTTTCTGTCCTCTTGCTTACTGCCACCTAATTCGGACAAGGGACTCCTGTCCTGCTTATCTGCCCCCCCACTGGCCTGTACCTCTCAGCACCTTATGACATCCTTCTCCTTGCCTGCTTGTATGACTTCCTTCACCACCCACTTGGTATCCATGTGCGCTGTTTTTTAGAAACTGTTTGTTAAGTAACTATGCTCACTATTTAATATTTGTTTTGTAACCTATGTACCCTATTGATGTGGAGCCTTTGTAAAGGAGTCTCTGACTCAAAGGATTGTAATTCCAATATTGTTTAAATAAATAAATAAATATACATTGAGCAAAGATCAGCTTGGAGAGAGGCCAAGTCAAGTGATTTAAAAGACCTGAGAAATATGAAGTGGGGGGGGGCGGCTTTAGGATGTTATAACTTATGCACACAGTAAACCATATGATAATCACTGAGGGCATCAGGAAGGATACCTGCATCCACTACATGTGGGGGAGGGATGAGCAGTGTGGTTTGAGGATTTCAAATTTAGTTGAAAGGGTGGGGGCTGTACAAAGGAGGACAACTACAGTGGTGCATGGCCTACATCAAAAGCCCTATGGGGAAAGGCTTAAGGAGCCTCAAATCCCTTTGTGATGAGCTAGGTCTTGGGCAATTAGTCAGTGAACCCACTAGGAACAACACTCTAAATACTGCCAACAGTTCCATTCTAGATGTGGTACTAACCACCCATCCACACAAAATATCTCATTCGGCAGTGTTTCATAACGACATGAGCGATCATGGAATTGTTGCTTGCATAAGGTCTCAAATTAAGGCCCAGCCGCAACCCATCTTTATAACAAAAAGATCCTTTTGCAAATTCATTGCAGTAAACTTCCTATCTGACCTGAGCATGATCAGATGGCAAGATCTCTACCTAGCCAAAGATGTCAACAAGACAGCTTATATCCTTAATGACAAACTCACTACAATAATAAATAAGCATGCCCCTTTCATCAAAGTAAGGGTATGGAACAATTCCAACCCCTGGTTCACCTCGGATCTCAAGGCAGCCCTTATAGCTCGAGATAAGCTCTGGGCTAAAGCTAGACATTCCAAAGAATCTTCGGATTGACAGGCCTTTAGAACAGCCAGGAATAACTGTGTGAAAAAACCTCGCTCTGCTAAAGCTAACTATTATATTTCTACTCTCAAACAAGCTAAAGGTAACCCTCATAAAATATGGAAGACTATCAAAGCTATAGAAAGATGGCCCATGGCCCCTTCTGTCCCAACAAAGATAGTTGCAAATGGCAAGATTGTGGAAAATAAGTCCCTAATCCTGGAGGAACTTAACTCCCACTTTGCCACAGCTGGATTAGCTTTTGACTCGTCACCTTATGCTGGTGCTGCGGTGAGCCAGCATACCCCTTCCCCTACATCTAGTCCTGCACCCAGCCCCTTCCAACTGCACGAGATAACTTATGAAGAAGTAGAAGATTCTCTTCTTAACTTAGACACCAAAAAAAGCGCAGGGGACGATGGCTTGGAAACGTTTTTCCTAAGGTCAGGCTACGCCCATCTTACTGCCCCAATTCTCCACATCTTCAATCTTTCCATTACATCTGCTACTGTGCCGTCCTGCTGGAAATCAGCACATATCCTCCCTCTATTTAAATCTGGTGACCCATGTGATGTAAACAACTATAGGCCTATCTCCATATTGCCTGTCCTTTCTAAAGTTCTCGAAAAACTGATCCATATTCAGTTAAAATCTCACTTGGAAACCTTCTCTCATTAACCCAGCTCAATCCGGCTTCCGGGCTAATCATAGCACAATCACTGCACTAGCAAAAGTAACCAATGATTGGATCTCTGCTATAGATGCTAAGAAGGTAACTGGCGCAGTCTTTTTGGACCTCAGCAAAGCTTTTGATACTGTTGATCACAAACTATTAGTCAATTGCCTTGCAAAGTTGGGTGCCACATACCATACCACCCAGTGGTTCTCTAGCTACCTAACTGGAAGATTCCAAAAAGTAAAGGCGGAAGGCTTTTTTTCTGCTGCCTTGCCAGTTGCGAGAGGAGTCCCCCAAGGATCCATTTTAGGCCCTATCTTGTTTTCTTTGTACATTAATGACTTAGATGCTAACATATCTACGTCCAATCTGCACTTTTTGGCAGATGATATTGTGTTGTATACTTCTGGCTCATCGTTATCCGAAGTCAAGGGAGTGCTTCAAGCGGACTTCGCACAACTTAAGCATAATCTAATAAAGGCAAAGCTTCTGCTCAATGCTAAGAAGACTAAAGCGATGATATTCTCCCGCAGTGCTGTCACAGGCCCCCCCAATACCCTTGCCCAAGACTTCATTGTCACCATGCTAAACGAGCCTCTGGAAGTTGTAACCAAATTTAAACATCTGGGTATCTGGATCGACAATAAATTATCTTTCAATGACCACGTCGAAGATGTCTCTAGAAGGTTAAAAGCAAGGTTAGGTTTCTTCTACAGAAATAGGCCCCTTTTCCCCCTTGAAACTCGAAACAAGCTTGTACAGGCCACTTTTCTCCCCCTACTCGACTATGGCGATGTAATCTATTCCTCCACCACTCTTGCAAATCTAAGTAAAGTGGACATCCTTTATCACCGTGCATTACGGTTCATTACCAACTCCCCTTACTGTTCACACCACTGTGACAGCTGTTGGTTGGACATCCCTTACTACTAGACGCCTGCTCCATGCTGGGCTATGGACTCTTAAACTGCTCCTGCAGAAATTGCCAAGCTATCTCTCTTCCCTTATTAGTATCTCACATAGTGCATACTCGTTAAGAAAATCTGACTTTATTATGCTTGACATACCAAGGATGCGGACCTCCTTTGGTAAGCGTGCTATGCATATGCCCTTCCTCCATTTGGAACCAATTACAAACCGTCACGAAACTAACTAGCACAGTTTCAATAAACTTCTACAAATCGCTAAGTTCAGCCAAAATAAAAGACACCTGTAACTGTCATTAAGTCTCTTCCTTCCCATGTGTGCCATATTTATCCACTGGTAAGGTATAATTGCTTTGTCATATTAACTGCTTTCCTGCCCTTCTACTCCTGGCTTTATCTATGCTTACGCTCCACTGCTGCTCTATCAAATCCTCTCCCCCATATCAGTTGTAGTCTGTTGTTTGTTCTAGCTGCCAAAATATATGTACACACACCAGTCATCATGTTTCATTTATCAGTATGCAACCTGTAAGTCGCTTCCCTGTCTCATATTAATGTTTACCACCTGCGGTCACCATATGTGGTACCCTTGTATGTATATCCAGCCTGTATCATGTAACGTGCATTTAATGTATATACTGTTATTACCTATCTATGTTTGTACTTTAAGTGTTTATGTCACAGGACCTCCTTGTGAATGAGCTTGCTCAATGGAGTTTTCCTGCAATAAACTTAAACTTGAACTTGAGTTAAACATGTACTCCCTGGAGGAAAGGAGGGAAAGGGGGGATATGATAGAGACATTCAAGTACCTCACTGGTAAAAACAAGTTACAAGAATGTAGCATTTTCCACAGAAAAAGGTGCTCAAGTACAAGAGGCCACACTATGAAGATTGAAGAGAAGAGGCTCAGAGGAAATGGGAGGAAATACTTCTTCACAGAAAGGGTGGTTGATGCATGGAACGGCCTCCCAGCGGAGGTGGTGGGGCAGAAATGGTTACAGGATTCAAAATGCATGAGATAGATACAGAGGCATCTTAGAAGTAAGGGGAAGGGGAAGACTGGGGACCAAGTAGGGTCTGCGGTGTCACTATAGGTAGGTAAAACACAGCAGACTACGTGGGTCAGGATGCCCTTATCTGCCAACAGCATCTGTGTTTCTATGAGTGGGTTCCAAGATCAATTGAGTCAGCTGCAGTGACTTTACATTTTGTGAAAATTTATTTGCATTTGGGGAGAGCCAATTTATAGTGACGTCACCAAGTATAAGTAGCTCATCACTTGAAGAGTTAAAACAGATAGAGAAAAGAAGTTCTTCAGTAACTAAAGCAGAGGATATACCAGGGCAGCAGTAAACACTAGCAATAAAGATGGGAGTAACTGGCTCAGTGGCACTGAGGATTGAGGTGCTGGACACCATGCCTCATGCCACACCGGTGACCCGGGTTCAGGAGTGGACTCAAGCCACCGGAGGTCAGCAGAGGAGGGAAGGAATTGAGTGTCCGGAGGACTACTCTCCCTTCCCGGGGAGGGATTCGGGGTTAGTGCCACTTCTGTGTGGCTCCTGGTGGTGGCGGGGGGGTAGTGCCAGGAACATGCGACGCCGACAGACGTGGGGGAGGAGTGGTGGTGGGTAGAGGTCATGGCATGTCCATGCTCTGAGGGGGCAATGAAAAGAGAAAAATCCCTGGTCAGCCAGGGAGTTGAAGAGGGCTCCAGGGACTGAAACCCACATCCCTAGCATGGGACCATCTCTCCTCCAGGACCCCCGTGGTGCCAATCCAGGACCGACCCTCTAATTACAAATAGGCCACCAGGTAGATAGGGTGGGCCCCTGTGGGGGTGATCCGAGGGCTGGAAGATCCAGGGTGGGGATGCCTCAGGGAGGAGAGGTCTCAGGTGGGAAGTACAGGCTAGGTCGAGAGAGCACCTCGGAGAGATGTCCTGGGAGACCAGAGTAGTAAAAGAAAAAAAAAAAAAAAAATAAAGATGGGAAAAGAGAAGGGAAAAGAAAGTTTAAGGAGGAGCATCTCATGGAAAGAGGGGGAGGAGACAGAAAGAAAAGTCGTAAATTGGATCTTGGTAGATATATAGATTGCAACACCACCACCCCTTGTAGAATGATCTCGCCTGGCTAAGGTGTAGCCAGGTATAGTTACATTGGAATTCTGGACCTTAGAGGAGAGCTAGATTTCAGATAAAACTAGCACACCCAGCCGAGGGTTAAGCAAGATAGGTAGTAACTGGTTAGTTTTGGGGAGAATACTACGGATGTTTAAATGAGCCACCCTCAAACCTTTAAGAACTTGCAAAGGTGAAGGTATAATAGGGCCAGAATTAATTTCAATGTCACCTGCTAACAAAAGTAGTAAGCTGACAATGAGTTTTAAAGCACAATTATGCTGCCTGGAAGAGAGAGGGAAGAGGGAATGGTTCTCATCCAGTATTCCTGATACTTCCACTGCTCTCCTCAAATACTCTATCGCTAGGCAGGATCGAGCAAAGAGGGGCAGTAGAGTGGCTATGTATACCTTCACTTGCATCCAGTTCAAGCCTGTGCTCTCTCTCTTTCTTTCCTTCTCCATTTTCAAACTGCTCATCCTCCAAAGCCCCTCCAAAATGTATCCATATTCGCTCATTCAGGTCACTAAATTTGCCTTCTCTCCTCACTGATCTTCTCTCAACTAATTGGTCCCCCACCCCTACAGCTGACAACATTAATTCTGCCCTCCAAATTCTCCATTCTAAATGTATAGCTGTCTGGGACTACCATGCCGCCCTTGGGAAGACCATGGTTAGAGACTCCTACCTCCCATGGATTTTAGCCGAGCTGCTTGCCTGTCTCCTTGCAAGGGACCTAGCATGGCAGTGCACAAATGGGTGGTGGTACTGGATACTCAGATCCCTACTGTGAGGAATGAAAATATGGTAGTTAGGAGAGTCTGCCCCTACACAATGCACCAGTCCATGAAGTTTATAGTAGTCGAGGAAGACTCGGACCCCTGACAATCAAATAGATTTCACATTTTCAAACTCTGTTTATATACTAAGCCATCTTAATGTCAAAAAGCCAATGTTTCATGGCCTTAACTCTACTTCCACAGGGCCAAACTGTGGACAGTAATTTGACTGAGATAATTTTTATGTAGTCATATTATTTCTATGGTTCTCCATCTGAACCATTTTCAGAGACCAGCCTGTTATCATTGCTATTCCCCTAAACAGTACAAGCCCCTATCTGTTTTGAAATGATTTTCTTGCTGCATTGCCTCTATATGAATTGAATAAAACATGATATTGGTGGTGACTCCACTCCATAACATCTCCGAACTGAAAAGCAAACACTATCATGAGGACGATCCCAACAAACCATAGACAGAGCCCATATTGGTGCATATTGGGACAGAACACCAGGAGGAAGGAGCTACTGGTATAACTAAAACTTCTCTACTGGGAATAAGAACTAGAAATCTTGTGCTGGGACCTTCAATGTAGAGTAAAAAAAAAAAAAAGAGTTAGTGTGTTTGTCAGAGGTAGTCGAAGTAAATTGTTATCTGTTATCTGTGTACTTATCTAGGTGCTTGTCACAGGTGTCAGAAGGGAATTGTTATCTGTGAAATTAACTAAGTGTAGAAAGATTTGCAAAGTAGGGGGAGTGGCTTAGCTAGAAGGATCCAGGTTAAAACTAGATTTAAGCACTGCCCTAGATAGCTTCTGCCAGAGAACAGACAGAACACCAGGAGGAAGGAGCTACTGGTATAACTAAAACTTCTGTACTGGGACTATATTGCCCTCCTTCCCTCCACCCTAAACCAGTTCTACTTTTATAGGCACAGGATTTAACTGACAACAGGAACTTCCTGTTTGGGAGCAGGAAGTGAATGATCACAGAGCCACCAAAGACTCACCATCCTAGAAGGGCAAGAGTAGCTCTCCATCCCCCCCAGTTGCTGGAGGTCTGACTCTGAGCAAGTAAGGAGACTATTGAGAAATATAGGAACTTCTTGTCTTAGAACAGGAAGATCAGGAGTTAAAAGGGCACAGAGGCAGTAAGTAAGTAGGGGAAGAAAAAAAAAAAATAAACAGAGGAAAGAGTAAGTATTCCAAACAACAGTTAGGGGGCCAGAAAAAATACATTATGGGAGTGGTACAGTGCAGTGGCTGTGGAGCAGCAGTCTTCCGGGGGACATTCTGGAGGATGCAGTGTTGTCCCATCTGCAGGCACCTCTCTGGGCTGAGGGAGGAGGTTGCTCATCTCCAGGCTGAGTTGGCCAGGATTTGTGGGACCTTCCCTCCCACCCAGGGACCACCAGGGTCACTGCCGTTGCCTCAGAGGTTGCCAAGAAAGAGGAGCGGTTGGACCACAGTGGGCTCAGGGAGAGTGATAGTGGTGGAACAGAGGCGCATTCCTCCAGTTGTACCTCTCCACAATTTCTGTGCCATTCTGGAAAAGTGTGGTTCCTCTATGGAGGCACCCATAGTGGAGAACAAGGAGGAGGATGGGAACCTCCACAAAGGAGACCCACAGGAAGGTGGCTTGGGACCCCACAGGGAAAGGAAACAACTCCTGGTGGGGGACTCCATTGTTAGGAAGGTAGAACTGGGGGAGGAAGGGGAGAGGGAGGTAAGGTGCCTGCCTGGCACCATATCTTGGAGGGACAGGGAGCAAATCCTCAAGATCACAGGGGAGGGAGCTGGATGTCATTGTCCACCTAGGGACAAATGACCTGGCTAAGAAAGGGATCAGAGCAGTGCAAGAAGCATTTGTAGAGATGGGGAGGGGCCTTAGACAAATAGCACACATGGTAACCTTCTCGGAGGTGCTGCCTGTCTATGGCATGGACGAGGCTAGGGTGCTTCACACCATGGGATTCAATCAATGGTTGAAAAACTGGTGCAGAGCTCAAGGATTTGGCTTCATTGGGGACTGGGGGTTCACCTGGATGGATGCAGGCCTATACTGGTGTGATGGTCTACATCTGTCCAGGAGGGGAGCCAGGATCCTAGGTGATAGGTTTAAATACTTCATTGGCAATTAAACTAGCCAAGGGGAGGCATTGAAAGGAGCAGGGAAATCCTAGCACCCCAAAAAAATCAGGGTACTAAGTGAGGTAGACACCAACATAGAGATGTCAATAGGGAGAAGTGCAGGGGTAAATGGAGAAAGTGACAAACACAGTAAGGACAGGGATGGGGCAAAAAGGGGTAAGGCCATCAAGAAATGGAGGGTAATGGTACCAATGCCCGTAGTCTGGGCAACAAGCTCCCTGAACTGGTGGCCTTGATGGAAGAGGGATGCCTGGATATCGTAGCAGTCACAGAAACATGGTACACAGAGAGCCATGACCGGGATGTTATCATACCAGGGTACACAACCTACAGGAGACAGGGAGGGCAGAAGGGGGGGAGTTGCTCTCTATGTAAGGGAAGGGATAAAAGCAACTGAACAGAAGAGTAAGCAGGGAGGAGAGGAGGCACTGTGGGTCACCTTAGAGACTAGAAATGGCACCACAGTCTGCACAGGGGTTGTATACAGACCCCCATGTCAAGGGGAAGGAATGGACAAGGATATGATAGAAGGCATACTTAGGATGGCAGAGAAAGGGGAGATACTGTTGATGGGGGACCTTAATATGCCAGATGTTAACTGGTGCACCTTTGCTGCAGCCACATCCAAAAGCAGGGCCATTCTTGATACCCTTCAGGTGGCATGCCTCAGACAGCTAGTTTTGGAACCTACTTGTGAGGGAGCAATCTTAGACCTCGTACTCTCAAATGGGGACAGTGAGAGAATCTCAGATCTAGAAATGGGTAGCCATTTGGGAACAAGTGACCACCAAACAGTCTGGTTCATGATAAACTCAGCTACAGAGTCAAGCCATACAAAAGTGCGGGTACTGGACTTCAGGAGGGCTGACTTTGGCAAGATGGGAGAGTGCCTTAGAAAAGCACTAGCAAACAGGTTAGAAGGAGGGGTGGAGCAACAATGGGGAACTATCAAAACTGCCATCACAGAGGTAACAAGCCTTTGTGTGAAGCAAATAAACAAATCAAAATGAAAGAAAAAGCCACTATGGTTCTCAAAAGAAGTGGCAGTGAAGATTAGGGAGAAAAAGATAGCATTTAGGAAGTATAAGGAAACACAGAAGGAGGAGGACAGAGAACTGTACCAGTTAAGACAGAAGGAAGCAGGAAGGGTAGTCAGAATAGCAAAGGCACAGACTGAGGAAAAGATAGCCAACTCGGTTAAGAAGGGGGATAAAACCTTTTATAGGTATATCAGGGAGCGTAGAAAGGCAAAGGGAGGGATAGTGAGGCTGAACAGAATGGATGGTGGGTGGGCAGAGAGTGACAGTGAAAAAGTAGGGATATTGAATGAATACTTTTGTTCAGTATTCACAAAAGAGGAAGTGGGGGAGGTGCCTAATCCAATTAACAGAAGCACTCTGGAGAGGGGGGTCAATCCCAGTCCTTTCACAGAAGAAAGGGTTCTGAAAGAACTCCTAAAACTGAAGGTGGACAAAGCAATGGGGCCAGATGGAATTTACCCAGAATTCTAAAAGAATTAAGCAGAGAACTAGTGACACCACTGACTACCCTTTATAACAAATCATGGGAGGATGGTATGGTACCTGAGGGCTGGAAGAAGGCTGATGTGATTCCCTTTCACAAAAGTGGGAGCAAGACAGAGGCAGGAAATTACAGACCTGTCAGTTTGACCTATGTGATAGAGAAACTGATGGAATCACTTCTGAAGGAAATAATTGTTGAGTACCTAGAGGCCAGTGGGGCACAGGACCCAAGGCAGCATGGGTTCACAGCCGGAAGGTCATGTCAGATGAATCTAATTGATTTCTTTGACTGAGTGACCAAAGTAGTAGACCAGGGAGGGGCTGTGGACATGGCCTACCTAGACTTTAGCAAGGCATTTGACACAGTTCCACACAAAAAGATTAGTAGTCAAATTAAGACAGCCTTGGAGTGGGTCCCAGGGTGGTAGCCTGGGTAAAACATTGGCTGAACAATAGGACACAGAAGGTAATTGTAAATAGAGTCCACACTGAAGAAAGAGGGGTTACTAGTGGGGTACCGCAGGGTTCAGTACTGGGTCCAGTGCTTTTTAATGTCTTTATAAGTGACATTGCAGAGGGACTGGAAGGAAAAGTATGCATCTTTGCAGATGACACAAAGATCTGCAACAGGGTTGATACACAAGGAGGCGTGGAAAGGATGAGAAGGGACTTGGCAAGGTTGGAGGAATGGTCAGAAGTATGGCAGCTTGGATTCAATGCAAAGAAGTGCAAAGTAATGCACCTGGGAAACAAAAACCCAGGGGAAGATTACACAATGGGGGGGTAGTAACAACAACAAAAATGGAAAGGGACCTGGGGGTAATCATATCAGATGACCTTAAGGTTGGCAAGCAATGTGAGAAGGCGGTAGGGAGGGCTGGGGCTACTGGGATGTATAGGGAGAGCATCACCAGCAAAAACAGGAAGTTGTTATTCCCTGTACAGACAGTTGGTGAGACCCCATCTGGAGTATTGCTTCCAGTTCTGGAGACCCCATCTCCACAAAGACATAGGATGGAGGCAGTTCAGAGGAGGGCAACTAAAATGGTGCTGGGTCTGCAAGAGAAGCCATACGAGGAAAAGCTAAAGGAGCTTAATATGTATACCCTTGAGGAAAGGAGGGAAAGGGGGGACATGATAGAAACGTTTAAGTACCTCAGTGGAATCAACAAAGTCCAAGAGGGTAGCATCTTTCAGAAAAAGAGATGTGCAAGAACAGGGGAACACAATTTGAAGATAGAGGGGGGAAGGTTCGGGGCAATGTGAGGAAGTATTTTTTCACAGAGATGGTGGTGGACACATGGAACAGCCTTCCTGAGGAGGTTGTGGGGTCTAAAACTGTGGGAGAATTCAAGAATGCATGGGACAGACATAAGGCAATTTTTGTGGGGGGTAGGAAGAAATAGGATGTTGGTTAAATAGGATCTGCATCTTATCCTTTAGGTAGGGAAATGGGCAGACTAGGTGGGCCAAGCGGTCCTTATCTGCCGTCAAAGTCTATGTTTCTTTGTTTCTATGATAGGTCTAAATCTGCTGCTGGAGTAGCTTCATCAGTGAATCAAGCACCATGGCAAGCCAGGCATCACTCAGTCTCAGTTAAGTTGAGGTGCAAGCAACAATGACAACAGAGATTTCCTGCCCCCCCCTCTCCGTGCAACAGTTGAACAAAAGAAAAACAGAAAGCAACTGCAAAATTAAATGACACATAAGGCCTCTGACTTACCTATTGACCTGGTTAAATACCTGACCCTTCACAACACTTGCATCAACTCTACCAGGCTTGTGAAATCTGAATACTTTGGATTCACCCTCTAGAACAATCTAAGCCATCTCTCTCTAAGTTCTGGAAGGTCATCCATTCCCTAGTCTCTCCTCCTACCAAGTCTTTTCCTGTCCTCAAACTAGACAACTCCTCTATCTTTGACTGTACTGAAGTCATCACTTCCTTCAGCTCCTCCTTCACCTGTGCTGATAACCTCCTCTCCTTCTTCCCCTGCTCCTCACCCTCCCTCACCTTCCTTCTTCCCTTCATACCCACTACTTTTACTGCCTCACTCATGGACCTGCATACTCTCAATTCCCTCAAGGGTCTAACTGTTAATGGCCGTGACCCTAAACTGCTCCACCTGTCTACTCCTGCAATTGTTATTTCCATCACATCGTTCCTCCACCTCTTAGTCTCCCTAGCTGCTGTCCTAGATTCATGGAAACAGGCAACCATTATCTTAGAAACATAGAAACTTAAAATTTGATGGCAGATAAGGACCGCTTGGCCCACCTAGTCTGCCCATTTCCCTACCTAACGGATATGTTGCAGATCCTAGTTAACCAACGGCCTACTTCCTCCTACCCTCCACTAGAATTGCCTTATGTCTGTCCCATGCATTCTTGAAATCCCCCACTGTTTTTGACTCTATGACCCCTCAGGAAGGCCATTCCATGCATCTACAACCCCCTCTGTGAAGAAATACTTTCTCACATTACCTTTGAGCCATCTCCACTCTATCTTCAAATTGTGCTCCCCTTGTTCTTACACATCTCTTTTTCTGAAAGATGCTACCCTCTTGGACTTTGTTGATTCCCTTGAAATATTTGAAAGGTTCTATCGTGTCCCCCCTCTCCCTCCTTTCCTCGAGGCTATACATCTTGTGCTCCTTTAGTCTTTCTTCATATGTCTTCCGGTGCAGACCCTGCACCATTCTGGTTGCCCTCCTCTGGACAGCCTCCACCCTGTCTATGTCTTTGAGGAGATGGGGTCTCCAGAACTGTACACAATACTCTAGATGTGGTCTTACCAACTGTCTGTACAGAGGGCCAACAACTTCCTGTTTTCTATTGGTGATGCCTCTCCCTATGCATCCCAGTATCCCCCCAGCCCTCCTTACTGCCTTCTCACATTGCTGGCCCACCTTTAAGTCATCTGATATGACTACCCCCAGGTCCCTTTCCATTTTTGTTGTTGTCAATATCTCACCCCCCATTGTGTACTCTTCCCCTGGGTTTTTGTTTCCCAGGTGCATTACTTTGCACTTCTTTGCGTTGAATCTAAGCTGTCATACATTTGACCATTCCTCCAACCTTGCCAAGTCCCTTTTCATAATTTCCACCCTACCTTGCGTATCAACCCTGTTGCAGATCTTTGTGTCATCTACAAAGAGACATACTCTCCCTCCAGTCCCTCTGAAATGTCACTTATAAAGAAATTAAAAAGGACCGGCCCCAGTACTGAACCCTGCAGTACCCCACTAGTAACCCCTCTTTCTTCACTGTGGACTCCATTTACTATTACCTGTTGTGTCCTGTTGTTCAGCCAGTGTTCTACCCAGGCTACCACCCTGGGAACCACTCCCAGGCTGGCTAACTTGTTTACTAATCTTTTGTACATGACTGTGTCAAATGCCTTACTAAAGTCTAGGTAGGCCATGTCCACAGCCCCTCCCTGGTCTACGACTTTGGTCACCCAGTCAAAGAAATCAATTAGATTTGTCTGACATGACCTTCCTGCTGTTAATCCATGCTGCCTTGGGTCCTGTGCCCCACTGGCCTCTAGGTACTCAACAGTTCTTTCCTTCAGAAGTGATTCCATCATTTTCCCTACCACTGAGGTCAAACTGACAGGTCTGTAGTTTCCTGCCTCTGTCTTGCTCCCACTTTTGAGAAGGGGAATCACATCCACCCTCCTCCAGTCCTCAGGTACCACCCCATCCTCCCATGATTTATTAAAAAGGGTAGTCAGTGGTGTTACTAGTTCTTCCTTTAGTTCTTTTAGAATTCTGGGGTGAATCCCATCAGGCCCCATTGCTTTAATCACCTTCAGTTTTAAGAGTTCTTTCAGAACCCTTTCTTCTGTGAAAGGACTAATATCAACCCCCCTATCCAGAGTGTTTCTATTGACTGGATTAGGTATCTCCCCCTGCTTTTCCATTGTGAATACTGAGCAGAAGTATTTGTTCAGTATCCCTGCTTTTTCACTGTCCAACCACTTGTCCAACCTCTCTGCCCAACAACCTTCCTCTTTGTTCAGCATCAGTATCCCTGCCTTAGTCTTTCTTTGCTCCCTAATGTACCTATAAAAGGTTTTATCCCCCTTCTTAACCAAGTTGGCTGTCTTCCTCAGTTTGGGCCTTTGCTATTCCGACTGACTTCCCCGCTTCCTTCTGCTTTAACTGGTACAGTTCTCTGTCCTGCTCCTTCTGTGTTTCCTTATACTTCCTGAATGCTATCTTTTTCTCCCTTACCTTCCCCGCCACCTCTTTTGAGAACCATATTGGTTTTTGTCTTTCATTTTGATTTGTTTATTTGCTTCACACAAAAGTTTGTTGCCTCTGTGATGGCAGTTTTGATGTTTCCCCATTGTGCCTCCACCCCACCTTCTTGCCTGTTTGCTAGTGCTTTTCTGAGGCACTCTCCCATTTTGACAAAATCAGCCCTCCTGAAGTCCAGTACCTTCACTTTTGTGTGGCTTGACTCCACAGCTAAGTTTATCGTGAACCACACTGTTTGATGGTCACTTGTTCCCAGATGGCTACCCACTTCAAGATCAGAGATCCTCTCTCCATCCCCATTTGAGAGTACCAGGTCTAAGATTGCTCTCTCCTGAGTGGGTTCCAAAACTAGCTGTCTGAGGCATGCCCCCTGTAGGGCATCGAGAATGGCCCTGCTCTTGGATGCGGCTGCAGCAAATGTGCTCTAATTAACATCTGGCCTATTCAGGTCCCCATCAGCAATATCTCCCCTTTTTCTGCCATCCCAAGGATGTCTTCTATCATTTCCTTGTCCATTTCCTCCCCCTGAGATGGGGGTCTGTATATAACCCCTGTGCAGATTGTGGAGCCATTTCCAGTCTCCAAGGTGACCCACAGTGCCTCCTGTCCTCCCTGTTTACCCTTTAGTTCTGTTGCTTTGATCCCTTCCCTTCCCTTACATAGGAAGCTCCTCCTCCTCCTCCTCTTCTTCCCTCCCTGTTCCTCTTATAGATTGTGTACCCTGGTATGCTAACATCCCAGTCATGGTTCTCTGTGTACCATGTTTCTGTTACTGCCATGATATCCAGACATCCCTCTTCCATCTTCCTTCATGAGGGGGATGGCCTCCTTCTCTCCTGGGAATTATTGCCCAATCTCTCTTCTTTCTAGGCTGTCAAAGCTCCAAGAACACCTAGTCCTCTCTCAGATATCTCCCTCCTTGAATCCTCCTCTTCCTTCTCTCCTTTCCAGTCTGGCTTCCGGAAGTCCTACTACACCACCACTACCCTTCTATGGCTCACTGACTTCATCCTTACTGGAATGGACCGTGGACTGATTACCTGTGCAATCTTTGTCAACCTAAGGCCTTCAACACAGTCATGCACCTCCTTCTCCTTGACTCTTAAAAAAGCAGGGCTCTCTGACCACTCAGCTGGTTCTGTTTGTACAATACCTTGCGGATAAATCCCAAACTGTTCACATCAGAGACACTCCCCATCTTCCTATCTGCTCAGATGTTCCCCAAGGCTCCATTCTTGGCTAGATCTTTTTCTCCATCTTCCTGAATAACTTCCCTAATGCCTGTACCTCTGAGGCCATCCACATGTATGCAGATGATACTGTGATTTTCACCTCTGGCTTCTCTGTCCCTGACCTGGCTGCTCGATGCCAATTACATTTCTGCAGCATCCATCATTGGCTTCGAGCAAATCAACTGTCCCTCAGTGCCAAGAAAATGGTCTCTGTGACATTTGTCAACAGGCAGAGGCTAGATAGAGTCTCTCCTTTCCCCTCCTTCCATACCCTTGATTTTGTAATGTCTCCGCATTTAGTTAACATGGGATTTGGTTGGATTGTCATCCCAGTTTCACCCTGCATGTAGATGCCATCCACTAGAAGCTCCTCCTTAAATTCAGCACTGCCTACAGGAACAAAACTTGTATTCTGCTCTCTGCTCACAGAGACGTCATCACCAAGATGATCCTCCTCATCTTTGATTATGGTGACACTGTGTACAGTGCCACGTCTAAGTCTACACTGGCCAGACTGAACCCCCTTTCCCATTCCTTCAATCATTTCACTCTGGACTGTCCCCCTCGCACCCACCACTATTCCATCTATACCTGGCCATCTTTCTCTTCCCTTGATGCCAGGTGTCTCTCTCTCACTACACCTCCTTTATCTCCAAATCCTAACTTGGCTCCCTCCCTCTTTTCCTCAGCTCTCTCCTCTCCTGTCCCTGTGCCCCTCCGCAACTCTGATTCTCACTGTCTCTCCCTTCCCCTTATTAAATTCTGTGTGGGTAAAGCTGCTTCCTTGTTCAGATTCCCTAAGCTCTGGTATTCTCTGCCTCCTGCTATTTGCTTTGCCTCCTCCTTCTGTTCTCTCAAAATCCTCCTACTTCTCTGCACACATCTGCAGTTGCCCCAAACACCTTTCTAGCTACCCTATGCAGGAAATGCAGTTCTGTGGCTCCGCCCCGTTACTGCCCCTTTGACTGCAGCTTAGCTGCTGTGTATTACTGTGTACTACTGCTAATTCTGTGGAACTGTTCTTATTTTGATGTTATTGTACATTTATCTTTATTTACTGTTTATACATTATTTATTGCAATTTCACCTCCTGACCTTCCCCACTGAACGCATCTGGAAACAAGTTGATAACTTGCTCAGTATGTCTTTGTCAAACAAGATGCAGAGGCTACACCAAAAGCCCTATGAGGAGAGACTGAGGGATCTCAACATGTACACCTAGAAGAGAGGAGAACAAGAGGGGACATGATAGAGGCCTACAAGTACCTCACAGGGATTAACGGGAGTGTGGTGTGGTACTGGGATGCATAGGGAGAGGCATCACCAGTAGAAAACAGGAAGTTGTCATCCCTCTGTACAGACAGTTGTAGTACTGTATGCAGTTCTGGAGATCCCCTCTCTGTGTAAGGATATAGACAGGATGGAGGCAGTCTAGAGGAGGGCAACTAAAATGGTGCATGGTCTGTACCAGAAACCATACGAAGAGAGGCTAAAGAAGCTTAATATGTATACCTTCGAGGAAAGGAGGGAGAGGGGGGACATGACAGAAACTTTCAAGTGCCTCAAGGGACTCAACAAAGTCCAAGAGGGTAGCATCTTTCAGAAAAAGAGATGCCCAAGAACAGGGGGGCACCATTTGAAGATAGAGGGGGGAGTAGCTCAGGGGCAATGTAAGGAAGTATTTTTTCACAGAGAGGGTGGTGGATGCATGGAATGGCCTTACTGAGGAGGTCATGGGGTCAAAAACAGTTGGGGAATTCAAGAATGCATGGGACAGACATAAAGCAATTATAGTGGGGGGGTAGGAGGAAGTAGGCTGCTGGTAAACTAGGATCTGCAGCTTATCCAATAAGTAGGGAAATGGGCAGACTGGATGGGCCATGCGGTCCTTATCTGCCATCAAAGTCTATGTTTCTAATAGGGAGCAGCAGGGGAGTCTCTTTCAAATGAGGAAGAGCACCGGGACCAGAGGGCATGTGTGATGAAGCTGGGGGAGGGGGAGTTAAAGAAGGATGTGAGGAAGTACTACTTCACCGAAAGAGTAGTAGATGCCTGGAATAGACTGCTAGTGGAAGTGGTGGAGGTAAAAACAGGAGGGGGCTTCAAGCATGCATGGGACAGACATAGGGGAATATAAGTAAATAGGCAGGAAGGAGGGAGGGATACCAGAGACCAGTTAGGGTCTGTGGAGGCAGGAAGGAGGAAGGGAGGGATACCAGAGACCAGTTAGGGTACGTGGAGACAGATTAGGCAGGGACCACCTGTGCATACAACACATTCAGTGTTTCTGTGCTGAGTTGTATTGGGGTGGCCAGTGAAAACAGCTAAGTAAAAACAGCTAAGTCAAAACAGCAAAGTCAAATACAGCAATCGAAAATTGCTTCCCTCCATGTAGTTGATACAGTATATATAAGAAGGGTGGGTGGGAGGCAAAGCCTCCCAGAAGGGAGGTGCGCGGGGCTTGCCTGCCACAAAAACAAAACTTGCTGTATTTGACTGAGCTGTTTTGTATTAGCTGTTTTTGGTGGTCGCTGTTTCTATTTAGCTGTTTTCATACGGCGCTGTATTGGGAGGGGTTTTGACAGCAGGAGGAAGGTGGTATTACTACCTGTCTCTATAGATCACTCATGAGACCTCATCTAGAGTACTATACCCAGTTCTGGAGTCCTCACCTAAGGAAAGACAAGGGCAGGCTAGTGATGGCGTAGCATAGGGTAACTAAAATGGTTTGGGGTCAGCAGGGACAGATCCTACAAGAATTGGCTGAGGGTGCTGAACATGCACTGTAGTTGTCTTGCTTGAGGTCAGATGAGAGAGGGGTGATAGGCCAAAGACCTTCAAGTTCCTGAAAGGAATTAACAAGATGAACTGTGAGGAACTGTTCAACAAGAGTAGCAAGACTAGAACATGAGATCACAAGTGGAAGCTGGTGGAGGGGAGGCTCAGGAGGGACGTGAGAACTTTTTTTTTGTTTTGTTACACGGAGAGAGTGATTGAACCATGGAAAGTCTGCTAGTGGTGGAGACCAAAACAATTAATGGTTTCAAACTCGAGATTGGGGGATGCTAGATAGCCATCTTCCTGGCAAGAAGCACCTTAAATGAGCTCTCCGCTGCAGAGCCATATTTTGGCATTATACCATGAAATAAAGTGAATTCTGAATATTTTAAACAGCAGCATTTGATGCAGCATTGCCTTCTGCATTGAGAGATACCACACTTGCTATGGGGCACCCCAAGAACCAACCTTCAGGACCGACAAAAGACTCTCAGCCTAATAAGAGCAGGACCCCTGATACCTCGAGCAGTGCTGAAGCCAGCAACTCGAGCTCAGGGCCAGAACCCCCATGGCAAACTATGCTGGAGTCCATGCAGGCCAGGGACTCCAAAACTGAAAAAAACTCTTAGCAAACTTGAATCCCACAATACAGTGATTAAAACCTTCACAGGGACAGTACATATTCCAGTTGAAGAATGACCACAGCACTGATGGCAGTTGCCACCATAATGAAAGAAAACGGACAGCTTAGAGGAAGATTGGAAACCCTTGAAAATGAAATGTGGGCTGGCAGTCTCAGAGTAGTGGGTGTTCCCGAGGGCTCAGAGGGATGAATGTGCTACAGTTCCTGACTCAGTGGCTATAAAGAAAAAATAACCATCCAGGAGGACTTTAACTGGGCTACCTTAAGGAAGGCATATAGAGTTAACCCATGTGTTAGGCCCAACTGACCCTCTCAGCTAAGAACCATCCTGCTTCGGACTGTGGGGTCAGAGATTTGGGACCCTATTTTGTCAGCAGTTCAGACTCAATACCTGCTGGACAGGAATGGGCGTGATGTTTACCCAGATTTGTCCTTCCAGATTCATGCCCATTATGAGTAGTTTGACACACTCAGACACAGGCTCTGGGTATTGTCCACTCCTTCCTTCTCACCACTCAGCACTGGATTACTATGAGGGGAAGTCTTGGTAGTTCACTGACCTGTTCGACGTGGGTCGGTGGATGGAAAAAAACGAGGCTGAATTCACAGCCAGACCTGAGAACCAGGAGGAGTATCAGTCTGAATCAAGCGAGGACTGCGATACCAGGCACTAACGACTGCATGCTTGGGTAATGACTATATTCAGAGGGTGGATGTTTATTATTAAACATGCCACTAACCCTGTTTTTTTTTTTGTTCCAGGGAAGAGACTGTTGAGTTATGGTTGGGGAGCGGTGTACAATTGATAAACCTTTTTTTTTTTAATGCTAAGACTATTTGGTTGAGGTGGATATATTCACCATTTTGAGCTCTCTTGTATAATCCATGGTCTGGTGCAGCCTCTAGTAAAATGGAACCACCAAGATCAGTGTTTGCTGGTAGTTCTAATTACCTCGGGCCTGGGCAATATGCCCTTGATTTCCCATCCCTATTGGAAACTTTGCTGCTGTTTATAACGTTTTAGTGTTGATGGTGTTTCAGTGTGCAGTTCTGGGGAGGGGGGGTCCTAGTATGGGTCACTATGTGGTAAAGTCTGCCTAATATGATACAAGGTTAAACAGCAGTCTTGTTGATTGCGTTTACTCCTCTGTTTGTAATCCTCCCTTTCAGGTTATACCAACAGTCGTTTAAGAGGCTGGCAACCATCTGGACACTTTGGGACTTACAAAAACATTTTTTTGTATTTGCTCTTTATGCCCCCTTCTCTCCCCATGAGTCGCCACTCTTCTGGGAGCCCTAGGCTGTATATCCATCCCTTCTAGCTCCGCCCCAGGGAACTCCTCAGGGACAAAACTTTTTTTGTGTATTCCCCCCATTCTGGCTGTAACAGAGTTCACGGAGTTTGGCAATGTGATTATCAACTATTACCAAAGTGAATGTCTCTTTTCTTTCTTTCTATGTCCATGTATGAGGATCGGATGTACATTGTATGTTTATAAAGAAATCAATAAACATAAATAAAGAAAAACATGGTTGGGAGTGTTACGGGCTTAGTAGTTACTGGGGGCAGTAGTAAGGGGGGGTGGATAGTGTAGACAAAGACCCCTTACTCAAAAAAGATCTTGGGGTATGATTGGGTGTGACAGGTTGACTAGACGGACCATTCATTTTTTTCTGCTATCATTGTCTGTGTTTCTATGTAGAGAAACACTCTTTGGATTTTTTTACCTCAATAATTTATTAGATGAACTGCATGGGCTACAAGGATAGAAATAAGGATATGCAGGACACAATAATATAAAAGGTGGAAAAACAGTTAAGGGGGATATACTTAAGAATACAATAAGTCACTTAGGAGGATAGTGATGGAGAGAGAAGAAATTTAAAGGCTGTATCTTTAACAGACATTAAACTCCAATACCGTGTGCTCACAATTGTCGCTGCCGCTGTGTAAACAGTCGTACTGTACTAATATTCATAAAGAAGAATACGCAGGTGCAGACTATGGTGCAAATTCACAGTGTATAGAGTTATGTGGGGGGGGCTAGCTCTATATTTATTTTTGTATGCTGTATATTACTATGTGGTTTTTATTTTTTCTGCTACTGCATTGTTAATTGTAATGGCGCCCTGAGCCTCAGGAGAAGGGCACCACAAAGAAATAAAATCTACTGCTACTATTATTAATGGGTGCAGTATATGAAAACAAGGTGAGTGTTAGGGTCGACAGCCCCAAGGAACACCCCACGCCTGTTGCTGCCTGCAGGGCGGGGGTTGGGTGTTAGTGTTGGGAACCCTAATGCCACATTTCCCTACTTTTGTCACTTTAACCCTAACTAGTGCATTATCAAACTTTTTTGCAATGAATTTCCTTACTTTTTGAGATACTGCTTTTTCTGTAATTAGTTTGTATAAACTCATGAGTTTTTTTGTATAATTAGTTTTTATAAATGCATGAGTTACTATAAAAAAAAAACACTTTTGACCATATTCATTAGTGGCTGTGGGATTCAAACCCAGGTCTCCACGATCATATCGCAGGGCCTTAGCCACTACACTACATTGCTTCCTTTGATATCACTGTGTCAATGTTGTCTTGCCCTAAGTCAAGACAGATCCAAACTAAAACAGCCAATAATATTTTCCTGTTTGTCTGTATTGGTAAAAGTCTTTTTTTAACTTTTCATATTTTTAAGCCATTGAATTGTCTGGAACTTTTTCAATTCACATGAACACAAAATCAATACTCTAATGTCTATTTTAGCAAAGGTTAAAAAATGACTACTTTACTTCTGTAGCCCCAATGTTTAACATACTGATTTGTAGCCCATGCTTTAAAAAATTCACACTTCCCAAAGAGGGATAGCGTGTAGTTTTCACCCAATTTTTCAAATTCCCTCAATTAAAAAAAAAACAGGTATGCAAATAAGTTTGTGGTTATTCATAATCTATGGTTACAGTGACATTTTTGAAAATGTGTGGTACATAAGAAACTGTTCTTCATGCAATGTTGACAGGTGAAACCAAAAATAAATTGTAAATAGTGATTTTGAACAGATCAAGCATCCCAAAGAGAAATAGCTTGTAGTTTTCACTTGATTTTTCTAATTCCCTCAATTTAAAAAAATGGGTATACAAATAAGGTCATGATTATTCATGAGCTATGGGGTGGCTCCAGGCGTCCTAGCCACACCCCTTTATACAGCTATTTTGAAGTGCTTACTGAGCGTGCTCAGAACCCAACATTTTAAAAATTAATAACTTTAGAACAAATTAATATATTTTTTTTTCGCCAAACCATTGAATGGCACTTCTGTGGGCCAAGCCCTTTCAGGCCAAAATTCCAAACTGTCTGGGTGCAAGGCGATGACAAAAATACAGCAAAAAACAGCAATTTGTTATGTTTTTGCTATCCGTATCTTGGAATCCGTGCATCTGACTGGAACACAACTTGACACATCAAGCGATCTACCCCACGAAACTGCACTTGCAAACTTTTGTGCAACTCTGTTGAACAGTTGCAAATATATTAAAATGTAAAATTTAACACTCACTATTGCCATCTGTAGAGAAGTCACTGAATTACGCATGCGCTCCATTATAAATTATACATTTACTCAGCTAGAACTGATCCCTCCTGCCATCTGTAGGGCAGTTGCTAAATTACACATGTTACATTTTTAAATTAGATGCTTGCCTGGCTAGAACGGATCCCTCCTGTGATCTGTAGGGAAGCTGCTAAATTGCACGTGAGTTCCGTTATAAATTATACACTTACCTGGCTAGAAATTATCCCTCTTGCCATCTGTAGGCAGTAACTGAATTACACATAAGTTCTGTTTAAGCAATAATGCAGGACGAGATGTATTGTTATGAGATTTACACAAACTTAATAATAACTTTGGAGTTGATTAATATTTTTCACCAAACCAGTAAAAAAGGCATATCTGTGGGCCAAGGCCTTTTTACCTTGAAAATTTCAGACCAAAATTCCAAACTGTCTAGGCACAAGGCAATGACAAAAAAAACATAAACAGAGGCATTTTTTTATGTTTTTCTGTTATCTGCATCTCAGAATCTGCACATACAAATGGAACAAAACTTGGCACATCATGAGATCTACCCCTCAAGTCCAGGCATGCAAAATTTCATGCAAATCTGTTGAATGGCTGCAAAGATATTTAAGTGCAAAATGTAATGCTCACTACTGCCGTCTGTAGAGCAGTTGTTGAATTACACATGAGTTCTGTTATAAATTATACACTTACCCTGACTAGAACTGATCCCTCCTGCCATCTGTAGGGCAGTCCCTAAATTACACATGAGTTCCATTATAAATTATACATTTACCTGGCTAGAACTGATCCCTCCTGCCATCTGTAGGGCAGGCACTGAATTACACGAGTTCCATTTAAGCAATAATGCACAGCAGGGGGTGTGTTGTTGTGAGATTTAAACACATCTAATAATAACTTTGGAACCGATTAATATTGTTCAACAAACCAGCGAAAGGCACATCTATGGGTCAAGCTCTTTCTATCCTGAAAATTTCAGACCAAAATCCAAACCATCTGGGTGCAAGGTGATGACAAAAAAAAACAGCACAAAACAACAATTGTTTATGTTTTTTTTTGTTATCTGCATCTCAGAATGTGTGCATCTGACCAGAACAAAACATGACACATCAAGAGATCTACTCCACGACACCACACATGCAAAATTTCATGCAAATCCATTAAATGGTTGAAAAGATAATAGTGCAAAATTGAATGCTCACTAATGCCATCTGTAGGGCAGTCGCTGAATTACATGCATTCCATTATAAATTATAATGTGTAGAAAAATTGTTAAAGCTGGAAAATTTAAAAAAAAATCATAAAACTGCTTTCAAAAACATTATAATAACTGGGGAGTATTTTCTCCCATAGGGAAACCTGGTTATAAGTCACCCGTTATAACCTATGGGTTATAATTAAGGCAGTAAGTTTTTCACGGACCGCGCTTATTTCACAAATCCTGTGAAAACACAAACCGATCTTGAAATTTGTAGTAATGTAACATTGTATGTTAATAAAATTAAAAGCAACAAACTTCCTGGTATTCAGTGCATTTTTTAATTCCTCTTGTTGTAGTGATTGATTTGGGTATCACAGAACTAGGTTGAAAGATCAATGAAACTAATGACCTGAGAGCTCTCACCTGCTAATCATTCATTCAAGTGCTACAAATGGGCTCATTGAATGTGAGCTGCGGTAACTGCTGCTTTTCATTCTGCTTGAGACCACCTCTGTGAAAAGACACTGGGCAAAACCGCAATGTCAGTGCTACTGAAACCACTTTCAGCATCCAAAACCGGCAATGTGTTTCCCAGACAGCGCTGCAAGCAATGTGAAAATGGGGTATTTCATGTTTCTGGTAATGTGATGTCCTGCACCTGCTGTAATGTTGCAACAGACCACAAATGGAAAGCAACCTGTGACAGACACTTAGAGTCATCAACACACATTAAGAAAAAAAGAAAACTTGAGGAGAAATCGACCTCAGTGGTGGAGAAGCAAGTCACAGTAAGAGAGCTGTTCACTGCGAAAGCGCCGCACACCAACAAAGCCGAAAGGTATCTTTATTTAATCTTGTAGAGGCTTTTACTGCAGCAAACATTCCTCTCAATGCTCTCGATAGCCCTGTCCTACACTGCTTCTTAGAGGAGAATTTAAAATCAGTCGGTGTCATACCGTCATCTCAGTGGCTAAGGACTGAATATTTGCCTAAGGTTTACGCATTCCATGTGGCAGAAGTAAAAAAAAAAAATGCTAGATGCAGTGTCCATCTCAATTGTGTGTGATGAGACAACAGATGTGGAAGATCGATACATTCTTAATATTGTGGCAATTCCTTCAATTCACAATTGTGCCATACTATCCACAAATATTACAAAATTAGAACCTGTCTTGTTGGACTGCAGTGTATTAGATGCGACTAACTTCAAAACAGTATCCCAGGCTGTGTTACATTGTCTGCAGAAGTATGAAATTCCATATACAAATGTTTCAGCATTTGTGTCCGACAATGCAATGTATATGAACAAGTGCTGGGAACAAAGTCTTAAACATGTCCTTTTAAACGGTATGCATGTTACCTGCACTGTTCACTTACTGAATTTGCTTGGTGAAATTTGGCACAAGAACTTCCCAGCAGTTAACAATTTAGTGGTTGCAGTTAAAAAATCATTCACGGCATGTCCTGCTAGGAAAGCCCGGTTTAAGCAATTTTAGTAGCAAAGGACTCTCGAATGCTTTACCTCCCATGCCTGTAATTCACGAGTGGAACACCTGGTTCCTAACAGTCTTTTACCATGTTTCTCACCTGGAAGAGTACGGAGAATTTTTTAAGGACGAGGGCACAGCTTGCGAGGAGGTGGTCTCAATGTCAGCATCCCAAAGTATTTGTACTGAGATTCAAGAAGTAGCCTCACATGCACCCCCGATTGTCCAGATGTTGCAGAAATATGAAGGTGACGATATAAAAGCACATCTAGTATATGACGAGTTAATGGACTTTTCTACTTTTCTCGAAGTTAAATCTGAAGCTGCTAAATACCCTTCTACTAAATCTACTCTGTCCTCCTGCGCTAAAAAATAAAAGAATACATGACAGAGTGTGGCAGGTTCCATCAGTATGCCACAAAATTTTTTGCTGCAGTACGATATCTAAATCCGTCCAGACTGGCAACGGTTGCTGTCAACGAAACTGACATCTCAAACTGCATTCCCTGGTTTGAGGCCGACTTAACTGCAAAAGCAGAACTGAGAGCGTACATAAACAAAACACAGACAAACGCTAATGACCGAGACAGAGATGTTTTAAAGTACTGGCTAGATTGCAGGGATCGATTCCCGAACCTGTCTAATATTGCACTCTCTTGCCTCAGTGTTCCGGTACATAGTGCCAGTGTGGAGAGATCATTCTCTCGCTACAGTGCAATGCTCCGAGACAACAGATGCAGCATCAAATCTTCTAACTTGTGCATGTATTCTATGCTTCAGCAAAATTGACATTTTAAAATACTTTATTTATTCTAATAGTTGGTAGTTAATGCAGTATTGGAAGAACATTTTTGCATTTAGCGGTTCACCTGATTTTTAATTAAATAAAAAATTTGTTACTTCGTATATATCTGTGGATGTTTTTTTCATGAAATCGGCATTTTAAGCTGTGAAGAAGCCGTGAAAAAGGCAATTTTCCAGCGTAAAAAATTTACAGCCCTAGTTATAGTGGTGAACACGTGTCGGGTTTCCCTAGCTCCATGCATGTGCCAGATGTGCTCTTTTGGTACTCTGTGCCGGCCCTGCTCCTCAACTCTGCACAGTTCAGTGCCACTTGGACTCAGTGGTAAATTATTTTTTTTTTTAAATATTAATGGGGCTAAAAAAACTGTTATGCTTTATCTGGATGTTTTAAAAAAAAAAAGTAAACATATGTTTCTTTCACCAGTTGCTACTTACTGTGCTGAAACCTGACTGGTCCACAGCTCCATATGACTGTTTATTTTATATAATTGTTATGGTGAAAAAATTATCCCCTGCAATTATATAAAATAAAGGCTGGGTAAGTGTGTAAAACTCTAATTTTACACACACCATCGGTGTGTGATGCCTTTACAAATCCCTTGAACTTCACTCTTGGGGTTTATGTAGCATCCCACACCTCAGGTGTATGTGAAATTCTCGTTATGACCACCTACCTGGCCATTATTCTATATATAATTTACTATTATACCTGCAGTTGAACATAAAGTAGTCTCTTTTTGTTAAATTAGCTAACTCTTACTTTGATGATTTTTTTTTTTACTTTTTATTTATAGAGTTTATGATGTTACAGCACAACTGTATCTCATAGACAATAAAAAAAAATGGGGTATGCAAATCCCAACAGTGCTCAGAACTACAGATCAACTATATATTTTAAATAAGACTAATTAAGCCAAATATCAATGTCCATGCACTGGATAGGTTGCCAAAAAAAAAAAAACATTAAAGGAGAAAAGTCCGAACTGTACTTCTTGTAGACTTATGATCCTCTCATCATGAATTGAATACAAGAACAGAATATATGCCAAGGAGCCAATTCCCTTGAAGGACTTGAAGGTGGAGGGAGAAAACAGACAATAAAACTGCAACCAGGAAAGTAAACTAGACAGTCTGGTCTCAATTATGTTGCATAATGACCCTTCAGTACTTTGCATGGTATGGCAACCTGCTCTGGAGGGCAACAATATTTAAAGAATATAGTATTAGTTCACAAACTGAGAAGTGCACACTGCACTAAAATTAGCACTTTACAGTATTGACTTACAGGAGACATACAACATTTTTATAATGGAGCAGCATAATACCAAAACAAAACACTCTCATTGTTTGCTGGGTTCCCACAGCAGTAGTAATGAACCTCCTTAAGTATAGTAATTAGTGGAGAAAATATGTTATTTAGACCGATCACAGTCACCCCAATATGCAATCACAGTCTTAAACATTGAAACCTTGTAGATGGGTAGCTAGACATGGAGTCATCCTTCCTCATCTGAAGTATCCACCACGGGCTTTGAACTGGCAATCAGCTTTTCAGCAAACGCCGATGCAGCCGAGGGTTCCACAACAACGTTTGTTTTCAAGGCATGTTTAATTAGGAGCCTCGCGGGGAAATTCAGCCGAGCTTCAATACCATTTTGCAGTAGGTCTTTTTTAATAAGCTGTAGCTCCTTCTTGCAGTTTTGGTTTTGCGTAGCAAGGTCAGAAAAAAAAGAAAGCCGGTTACCTTCCCATATGATCTCACCTCAAGAACGAGCAATCTGCAACAAAGCAATCCTGGCTTCTGGTGAAGAGAGAGTGACAGTTCAAACAACATGAAGTCTTGCTATATTATAGACATTAGCAGTTTGATCCAGCTCTAGAACTGCCCCGGAGTGAAATGGTTAAAACCATTCCAAAATAGAATTTTGGCACGAGAGTAGCTCTATCTGTGTCATTTCAAACTTGAACTGTCAGATTCTTTACTCCGCCTCAGTGAACAGTCGCTCGGAGATTTCTCCTTCTGCTTTCGGTTCATTTCTCAGTTTAAAAAGTGTTTTCTCGGTTGGATTTAACCGAGAATAGTTTTATTTTAACCGCAAAACCGTTCAGTTCAAGCTCTATCTGTGGTAACCGTAAGTAAATGAAGGTTTTGTCTGTGTGGAACTTGTAAGTTGATCGGTTCGGTTTGAACCGATCAGTGGATTTAAAACTTATTTAAAACTAAAAGTTACTATTTTAGAGTGCGGTTCCAGTTCTTATCGGTTCTAAAAGCGGATTTATTACGTTTTTCAATACCATGCTGACACGTTAGTAACCCGATAGGGTGTCTTGCCTGGCACTGCCGTTGAAAGGGCAAGTTTTTGGTTAGGCTGGCATTATGTCTGAGAAACCCAAAAGAAAACCGCCCTGATTGGTTTCAACACTGTGATGTTTGTGGGAAGTCTTTGCCAAGGCTGACCCACACACCACATGTGTTTATTGTCTGGGGTTTGACCACCTCCAGTCAGACTGCCAGGTATGTAAGAATTTCCCTGCAGCCACCCTGGAAAAAAGATTGGGCAGGCTCAGGGAACGAGAGGCCAAAAAGTCCACTGACCCGGATGGCCAGCCCGGTTCGGTGCCAACCGAACCAGAGGGAGTGCCCTCTGACCAAGGCCAGACTTCCTCGGGCAAAAGAAAAGCTGGTTCTGAGGAACCAATTCCAGTAAAGAAAACAAGAAAATCAGCAGGTCTGGAGTCCAAAATTCCTTCTCCAACTGCTGCAGAGATAGCAAAAGCCATACAAATTGTCCAGTCACTGTCTCAGGGTCCGTCCGAACCACCACTATCTGGTAAAAGGTCGGTTCGTCCGGTCCCAGTGGTTCAGGATTATGATATTGAGGAATTTTATGAACCAGAGGAGGGAGGAGGATTATGAACAGTATGAATGTGGCTGGGAAGGTCTGGGTGTGCCCATTGAACGGACATCTCCCAGACAGACCTTTAGAATCTCCCCTATGCTGTCTGAGTCCCCATCTCATTTTATGTTTTATAAAAGTTGCTGAAACCCTCCAGCTTCCTTTAGAAGAGGCTGTGGATGAGCAAGAGGAGCCTGATTTTGTAGAAATGATGGATATTCCAGAGTCTAGGAGATTGTCTATTCCTTTACATAAGTCTTTTAGGAAACAAACAATTAAAATTTTAAAAGCTCCTAATTCTGTGCCTCCTGTAGATAAAAAGATGGACAGAAGGTATACATTGTCAGGCCCTGATACAGAATTCTTTTCTCAGCAATGCAGTCATGTTGGGTAGTTCAGGCTGCTGCCTGTGATAAAGCTAATATTCCCTTGGCTTCACATCCTCCTGACAAGGATTCCAGGAAGATTGATGCCATGGCAAAAAAAACAGTATATGGCAGCCTCTCTGGGACTCAGGCAAGCAAATTATATGGCTTATGTAGCTAGGTATCAGAAATCTAGATGGGATACTGTTATGCAATTGGCCAAGCAGGCCCATGGCCAGCTGGCTAGTGAACTAGAACAGGTGGCTGCTGATGGCATTGAAGCCTCTAAGGTTCAGTTTCATGCTGCTGTGGATGTTAATGATGTTTCCTCTAGGGTCATGGCCACATCTGTAGTTTTTCGTAGGTTGGCCTGGCTCAGGTGTACTAGTTTGTCACAGGATACCCAGACTAAGGCTATGGATTTTCCTGTGGTGGGAAATTCTCTGTTTGGAGAGCAGACAGAGAATTACATGAAGAAGATGGATGAATATAGGACTACTTACAAGAGTGCCCAGGCTAAGGAGCGGCAAGCCACTCCTCAAAGGCATGCCCCCAGGGGTAGGGGTAGGCCTTTTCACAGGCCTTTCTACCAGACTCAGGCCTCCTCTGCCTATGCTCAGAGGGGCTTCTTCAGAGGCAGGGGCAGACGAGGGGTGGGCAGACCTGCTCCCATCCCCAGACCAAAGCTCCTGCGAAACAGGCACCCTGATGGGGTGCCCAGGGCCGATTCTCCTGTACCAGTGGGGGGCAGGCTGGCTTACTTCAGTCAGAATTAGGCTTCTTTAACCTCAGACAAGTGGGTTCTGGAAGTAGTAAGCCAGGGTCTGGTTCTCAGCTTCAAAAAGTTTCCCAAGTTGAGAAGCAGACTTTTTCTACCTGCAAGTGCTTCAGAGACCCTCGCTCTGGAAACAGAGGTCTCATCCCTGTTAGCTCTCAGAGCAGTAGAAAGGGTTCCTCCCCTGCATCAGGGCAGGGGTCTGTATTCCAGATACTTCCTTACCCCAAAAAAGACAGGAGAATGGCGGCCCATTTTAGATCTCAGATATCTGAACAAGCATCTTTTGAAACCAAAGTTCAAATGGTAACTCTGGCAATGATTTTACCTTCCCTAAGGCCAGGGGACTGGCTAGCCTCCCTGGACCTCAAGGATGCCTATTTCCATGTCCTAATCAGAAGATCCCATCGAAAGTACCTCAGATTCGAACTGCCCTCAGGTCATTACCAGTTCAGAGCAATGCCCTTGACCTTACCTCTGCTCCAAGGGTATTCACAAAGTGTCTAGCAGTGGCAGTGGCCCACTTAAGGAGGCAGAGGATTGCTGTTTTCCTATCTAGACGACTGGCTCATTGTAGGCCAGTCCCCAGAACAGGTAAAATCTCACCTGCAGGTCACCCAGCAGCTTCTCACCTCCTGGGTTTTCTGCTAAACCTACCAAAGTCGGTTCTGGAACCAGTCCAGGTACTCACCTTTATAGGGGCAGAATTGGACACAAAGCTAGCCAGGGCCTTTCTTCCCCCAGAAAGGGTAAGGAATTTAGTGGCTCTGGCCTCTTCCTTCACTCTGCAGGTCTCTCGACCAGCAAGGCACTTTCTGCAGCTCCTGGGGCACATGGCTGCATCCACAGCTGTTGTGCAGGGAGCCAGATTTCAGATGAGAGACATTCAGTTTCACTTGAGAATCTTTTGGTCTCAGAGAAGAGACCCCCTTTCCAAGTTGGTCCCAGTGACTCGAACCTTGATCCTAGCTCTCCAGTGGTGGCAGGATCAGAGCAATTTAAGAGCGGGGGTCCCCTTCATTTCCCCTTCTCACGACTTGACTCTCACTACAGATGCTTCCCTTCTGGGTTGGGGAGCCCACATGGGCGACCTTTCCACTCAGGGAGTTTGGTCCCCCCAGGAATCTCTGCTCCACATCAATTTGCTGGAACTCAGAGCTGTCTTTTAGCTCTTCAAGCTTTTTCTGCATCTGTCCACGACAAGGTGATACAAGTCAGAACAGACAACACCACAACAATGTGGTACATCAACAAACAGGGGCACTCGGTCTTCGGCCTTGTGCACGAGGCAATGAAGTTGTGGTCTCTGGCCTATTCCTGAACACTTCCCTCATAGCAGTTCATCTTCCAGGGAAGGACAATGTCCTAGCGGATGCCCTCAGCAGGATTTCCCAGGGCCATCACGAATGGTCCCTGGATCCTCAAGTGCTGGGGATAGTTTTTGCCAGGTGGGGCATCCCTCAAATAGATCTTTTTCCAGCCCCAGACAATCACAGACTTCCTCTGTTCTGTTGCAGGCCTCCAGTGCTGGGCCCAGTTCCCCTGGGTGCCCTTCTTCTGGATTGGGAGGGGAAGTTCCTCTATGCTTCCCCCCCTTTCCTCTCCTATTCAAAGTACTAGTCAAAATCAGATCTCAGCCTTGCAGGGTGATTCTGATTGCCCCGGATTGGGCCAGGCAGCCCTGGTACCACTCCTTCTGTCTCTGACAGTCCATCTTCCCCTGTGCCTCCCAGGAATCACAATCTGTTGACTTGTGCCCAGGAAGGGGTTTGGTATCCGGACCTCAATCCCTCAACCTCAAGGCCTGGCTCTTGAGGAGTTAGAGTTGCTGATTTACACCTCTCCAGGGTGTTCTTGAGATCCTAAAGGCTTCCGGAAAGCCTTCCACTAGGCTACTTATAGTTCTAAATGGAAAAGGTTTTCCATTTGGTGTGCTGGAAAAATATTTCCAGAATCTGCTGAATTGCCCATTTTGTTAGATTGCATGGTACATCTTAATTCCTTGGGTCTCAGACCAGCTACCCTGAGAGTTCATTTGGCAGCTGTGTCTGCTTTTGTGTCAGCAGGAAAGTCATCCCCTCTTTCCTCTCATCCTGTGTTTTCCAAGTTTTTTAAGGGATTACTCCATACTAATCCTCCCTTTCGGGAACCGGCCCCTACTTGGGACCTTAATGTTTGCATTGCCCAGTTAATGCAACCCCCTTTTGAACCTCTGTCTTCTGCAGAGCTTAAGTACCTAACTTGGAAAACTGTTTTTCTAGTGGCTACACTTCTGCCAGACGACAAGTGAATTGCAAGTCTGTCAGTGGAGCACTGACTTATTTCTTTCCACAGGCATAAGGTAGTCCTTAGGACTAATAGGAAGTTTTTTGCCTAAGGTGGTTTCAGATTTCCATCTTAATCAATCTATCTCCTTCCAGTATTTTCACTGATCACTCCTCTTGGGTGAGAGGAGATTGCACAGCCTGGATGATGTTAAGAGAGCTCTTAGTTAATATATAGAGCGCACTAAAGGTCACAGGTTCGAATCCTCCAACTTTTCCTTACCTATGGTGAAGTTGGGAAAGGCAACCTGCCACTAAGAGATCAATAGCCAGGTGGATTGTCTCTTGTATCCAATTTTGTTATCAGAAGTGGGCAGAGCCCCAGTTTGAGGGCTCATTCTACCAGGGGTACAGCTGCGTCTCTAGCTGCTGCCAGAGATATCCTTTATTAGAGATTTGCCAGGCTGCTACTTGGAAAAGCGGTACACACTTTTGCCAAGCATTACTCCCTGGATGTCCAGGCCAGGAGAGATGCCGGTTTGGCACAGCTGTTCTTCAGAGCCTATTCCCTAAGTAGGTTCTGCCCCTCCTCCATGGAGGTACTGCTGTGTATTCTGCTAATGTCTATAATATAGCAAGACTTCATGTTGTTTGAAGAAAAAATTACTTACCTTAGTAATGTTGTTTCTTCTAATGGAGTCTTGCTATATTATAGACCTCCCCAACCTGCCCCTCTCAGAACCTCTACTTGGTGGGGTTCGGGCAACTTAGTGTGGGCACTACTTATGTCCTGTTAGCATTTTGTCCCCTTTGGGACTTTGGGGGTGTGTATGTGTACGCGTGTGTGTGTTTTATTATACTTATGTTCCATTTTCATATTATTAGAATGGTGTTAGTATTTCTGGTCCCCTGACTTGAGTCTTGGGTGTTGGGACCATCAATGGTTGTTATTATTTAGGTAGCCATTTGGCTAGTGTAGGTTACAGCTTCCACACAGACCTTAGTGAGTTTGGCTCGTAAAGATCTGACAGTTCAAGTTTGAAATGACACAGATAGAGCTGCTCTCGTGCCAAAATTCTATTTTGGAATGGTTTTAACCATTTCACTCCGGGGCAGTTCTAGAGCTGGATCAAACTGCTAATGTCTATAATATAGCAAGACTCCATTAGAAGAAACAACATTACTAAGGTGAGTAATTTTTTCTTGCTGTATGCGGCTGCTGTACATCTTCCTTGGAACATCGTCCTTGTGGTACAGAGAATGCCTTCACAATTTGAATCTCTGCATCCGGAGACAGTAACTGTAGGTCTGTAAAAAGTAATCTTTGCATTGCAGAATAGAGATCTGTTGCAGAGGCAAACTTTAATGGGAACCCCACAATTCGAATATTTGACTGTCTCTGCATATTTTCAAGAGACTCCACCTTAGATTTCAGGAAGTTAAGATCCTTAATGAAGACCCCATTGCATTCTGATTGATGGTCTCTGCTGTCCTTTAGTTCTTGTATTGCAACTTAATTATCTTGTATTAATCGGTCATTTTCAGATAGTTTAGCTTCAACCGCTGCCAACCGCCTATTTGTCTCCTCCCCTGTAGCTTGAATTTTACTAAGCATTGCCATTATCTGCGATGTAGAGAGTTCAGGAGAGATCACATTTTTTGAAGTAGCAGGAGGCCCAGAACTTGTTGCGCCTGGAGCCGACAGATAGATGTCCAGACTTGGCGAGGTGCGTTTTGAATCTTTTTTGGGGCTCATATTGAAGCAGACCTGTTCCGATATCTTTAGGATGAGAGAACCCCACAAGTAGTCGAGTTGATTAGGGTTTTTTGGTCCTTGTTTTAGGAATCTTTGTAAGAGTTGATTCAGGATGCTGCCACCATATTACTGCTCCACAGCGCCCCCGTACTTTGATAATAGTTACAGCAGTGTAACAGCTAATAGGTTGATGTACAAACAACAATGAGGAATTCTAGGTAGATTATAAAGTGTACTTAAACTTTTCTTACTCAAGTCAGTGTCCTATTTTAGTAGTATTGACTGCACCTAATATATAGATGTGCATGATAAGGCATTGTGAGTACAATACAAATGTGTGGTCTGTTTTTCTTACTGGGGGAGCAGTCTCCTATTTTTGTAGTGGTTACAACAATATAAAATCTCAGATGTTTATTTTTGAAACTCGGGCATTGTGACCCGGATATTCAGAAGGGTTGCACATGGCGCAACACTGTTGCGCCATGCGCAACCCACTGATGCGCCCCGGCATGATATTCAAACGAGGATTGAGCCTGGCACAAATCCCGATGCGCTGGAGTGCATCAGTAATGTATGCGGTGCAGGTGGGGGGGGTGTGCCCATGCATGCTCCGCACATCCCAATATTCAGCCTGGGATGTGCTGAGCCCATACATGCGCAGCCCCTACTTGCGCTGCACACAGGTGAGCAAAAAAAAAAAGGAGCAACAGCTGGCCACCCACAGGTGAGCTGCCGTGTGCCCCCATGCCCGATCGTGGGCATACATAGAAATGGGATAGTCCTGGACTGGCTGATGCAGTGCAGACGCACGCCCGGCAGCTCACTGTGGGCAATGGGCACACAGCCCTACCGCATAGCAACAGTAGGCAGGCGCGGGTGGCAAGCAGGTGGAGCTGCCGCTTCCGCCGCTGACCGGGGAAGTGGGGCAGTGGGGCTCCAGGGGGTGGGAGGGAGTACCGCTAGACCACCAGGGTTGGATTGGTGTGGCATTAGTCTTCTACTGACACCACGATCGGCTGTGAGCAGTCCACTGGACCACCAGGGATACTGGACACATTTATTACAACTTATGCCCACGATCGGGCTGCGGGCAGTCCACTGGACCACCAGGGCTATGGACATTTTATTACAACTTATGCCCAGCGATTGGGCTCAAGGACGGTCCACTGGACCACCAGGATATTGGACGTGTTTTAACATGTACTATTTACCGCATCGGCAGCATTGGGCACTTTGCCATGATGTGCAGGGGGCGTCGGTCCCCGATGACTGCAGCCTGGCAGGGCACCAGGCGCAAGTCACCGGGGATCGGCGCACCTGCAAACAAATGGGGTCATAATGACATGCAAATGGCCCCATTTGTGCCTTGCATACATTATGGCCCCATTTGCATGTGCACATTTGAATATCGCAGTTGTTGCGCTTAGCGCAATGGAACTTGTGCTAGCGCATCCCTCTGCTCCACTCTGGTCACTTGTGCTGGTGCAGTGCCACTGTGCCATGCACACTGCGGGTGGCCAGGGTGCGATATTCAACGCTGCTGTGCCATGGTGCAGCTCCGTTGAATATCGCCCTGTCAACGCCCCTGTGCAGCCAAATTGCGCTGCACCCAGGCTTGCACCACAGCCTGGCGCAGTCTGAATATCCAGGCCTGTGTATACAGTATATAGCTGACGTGATTTCTTTACTTAGAGAAGTAGTCTCCTATTTCTGTAATTTGTACAGAAATATCTAGCCAGTTTTTCTAATTCCCTCAATTTTAAAGAAAAGGTATGCAAATAAACTCAGGATTATTCATGAGTTAGGCTTACACTGACATTTTTGAAAATGTGGGGCACATAAGGACCTGTTCTGACAATGTGAACAGGTGAATCCCAAAATAAATTGTTGTAAACAGTGATTTTGAACAGATCAAGCTTCCCAAGGAGAGATAGCTTGTAGTTTTCACGCGTTTTTTCTAGTTCCCTCAATTTTAAAAAACAAGTATGTAAATAAGCTCATTATTATTCATGAGCTTGCCTATGAGGTGACTCTAGGCATTCATGAATAATAATTTTTACAGCAATTTTTTTTCTAGGCTGACTAAGCATGCTGAGAACCCACAATTTTAAAATGTAATAACTTTGGAACAGATTAATATTTTTTCACCAAACCAGCTAAAGGCACATGTCTAATGTAAGCCCTTTCTGACTGTCTGGGTGCAGTCTGATGACAAAAAAAAAAAAGGAAAAAATTGGTGATTTTTTTAATGTTTTTTCACTATGTGCAGCTTGGAATCAACACATCCGACTGGAACTAAACTTGGCATGCCAAGAGATCTTCCCACACGAGACCACATATGCAAAATTTTGAGTAAATCCATTGAATGGTTGCAAAGATATTAAAGTGCAAACCTGAGGTTTAACATAGAACCCCCTGCTCAACACTGACTGTAGTGGCACGGCTGTGCAAAAAACTGCATCAATGCACCATTTAGGGTTTGGGTTAAACTGACAAAAGTAGGGAAATGTGGTGTTAGGGTTTCCAACTCTAACTCCCCACCTCCACCTCTCAAGCAGAGAAAGGAAAAAAATTACACTTTTCACTGTCCTGACTGTTGGCGAATCAGGGGTGGAGTCTTCCTTGGGGTTCTGAACCCTAATGCTCACCCCACTGTGATATAGCTTTGAAACATACAGAACTGTGTCCCCCCCATGTTGCCAACAACCTTTAGACCCTACCTGAAGAAAACATATCACATGTCACCTTATTTGGTCTTAGAATGGGGGTGAGCATTAGGGTTGAGAGCCCCTGGAAGACTTCACCCCTGATTCACCAACAGTCAGGACAGCGAAAAGCGTAATGTTTTTTCCTTTTCCTGCTTGGGGAGTGGGGTGGGGGAGTTAGGGTTGGAAACCCTAATACCATATTTCCCTACTTTTGTCAGTTTAATCTGAACCCTAACTGGTATATAAATGCAGTTTTTTGTAAAGGATTTCCTTACTGTTTGAGATAGTAAAATGATATCCTCATTCATGCAGGTCAAGGAACCAGCATGAACAGATTCATCTGGCTAGGGAAGTGCAGGGCCCTCTGGGTCTTGTGCTTCCAAGCCTCCAGAAAAGCAATTTATGTGCTTGGTTGTAACTGTTTTTTATGGGGCTCACGTCAAAGGAAACCAATTGATTGTATATGGGCAAAAATGTTTTTTGTTGCTTTTCTACCCATAAGTCAGTAAATTTTTGTCAGTTTGCTCTGCAGTTTGCTATAATTGTAGTAGAAGATGAGATATAATGTTGATGCATCTTTGTTGATAATTGGACTTTCATTGTGGATTTGGCACCATGGTGAAGATTGGAGGTAATTTTTGGGTGCACTGCTTACCCCATGAATATTTAGAGGGGATTATGTGTTGGTGTGGTATTACTCATTGAGACCTTTTTTAATATATATATATATGTTGTCCCTTAACTCCAGTTATTGATGGACTTACAGCATGTTACATTTGCAATGTTATCCTATAGGAATTTTAATTTTTTAATTTGTAGTTTTTTATATGATCCCTAATCATTTCTTGGGGTATAATGTGTTACTGTTGTACTACTCAATGAGATCTTTTTTTTGATACATACAGTAGATGGTCCCTTAACTCCACAGAATGACAGGGTTATGGCTTGTTAAAGTTGCAGTGTTCTCCTATGAGAATTTTCATTTTTAAATTTTAATGTTTTTTGTATGGCCCCTAATTTCTTTGGGGGGGGTATTATGTATTAGAGACTTAGTACTCATTGACACCCTTTGTTTTATATATAGATTGTCCATTAACTCCAAAGACTGATGGAGTTACAGCTTGTTACACTTGCAGTGTTATCCTATGGGAATTGTATTTTTTTTTATTTTATGTCTTATTATATGGCCCCTGAATTCCTTTGTAGGGTATTATGTGTTAGTGTTGTAGTACTCATTAAGACCTTTCCTTTGATCTATATATTGTCCCCTAACTGCAAATATTGATGGAGTTATGTCTCATTAAAGTTGAAATGTTGAAAACAAACACTAAGTCCAAATTCTTTTTTCATATGAAGGAATCCTTTTTTGTGAGATTGTTTCATTCTCATAAAAGAAGATTCATTCACATGTAAACAAATGAGAAAAAAAAAACTAAGCCCAAATTCTTTTTTCGTATGAAGGTAATCTTTTTTCCAATGGCTCTATTTCTTTTTCGTATGGCCATACGAAGAAAGAAAATTGTCTCACGAAAAACATTTTTAAAATATGTTAAAAATGGGGGAGGAGCTAGCCAGAAAGTTGATCTGATGTCTTTCCATGGAGCTCCCTAGCAGATCGCTATTATATAATATCTTTTGTATTTCTCATTATATAGTGTAAATTGTTTTGGGACCTATCTCTAGACCCTCTCACAACAAAGATGGGACCCAAAGTAGCTGATAAAGCTGCTGCCTCCTCATCTAAATTGTACAGGATTTTCTGCTCCCTAAATCTAGTGCATCACCAATGGCACCGATAGTACCTTCACAGGATCCGGCAATCGAAAAGATTTTCATGATCCTGCCAAAAATAGAAGATAAGGTAAATCAAACAAATACCTCCCTGACGTCAATGGATCAGCTGATTTAACAGTTGGAGCAAGGAAAGGAAGAAAGCTCTAAGGTCTTGGAGGAGCTTTCAACTCATCAGGAGTGCTTTGCTGTTTCCCAAGCCTGGAACTCAAAATTTCTAGCAAATAAGGTTGAAACGATTGAGAACCAAATTCGTGCTGCTAACATCAGGGTAGTGGGATTACCAACATCCATAGATGTTAAGGATTTTACAGGGAGTGCTTGGATCTATAGTTATGGATCTTCTAGGTCTGATTAAGGATTCTATTCATATTGCTAAGATCTTTTGGCTGTAGGAAACTACCGGTGCATATGGAGTGACAGTCCACTATTTTGGTGACTATGGGTTCAGCCAATGAATGTTTACAGGTTCTAGTGGCTGCCCGGGACAAACTGGATGTTCAGTAGCAGGGTCACAAAATATCTTTATTTCCAGATGTCGCTTCTCATACACAGTCCTGGAGGAAGAACTTTTTTTTTTTAGTTACTTATTTCTCCCCCTCAGAGTCCTCTGCTGCCCCTCTGACATCCCCCCCGCATGGACAGCAGGTATGAGGCCCCCTCCCCTGAACCCAATGACTTACCCTTCATGACAGGGGGTGGGAAGTGACTCGACCCACCAGATTGGATGAGTATTCGGGGAGGTGCCTTCCTAGGCCGTTACAATGGGGAACCATTATCATCCTGTAGAGGACTCCCATTTTACACTTTTCTGGCTTCCCCCGAGGACTGTGGCATGCAATGGTGCCAGCGGCGGCAGCGCACACACTCCCATACACACCTTCGCCAAGCACCTGCCACAATCACTCACCCTCAGTCTCTAGCACTGATGTGCCACCTCCCAGCCTCTGCTAGGGGGCAGACAATTGCCGAGCACTACTAACCCCCCTCCCCAGAGAAAGAGAGCAGTCCTGAGGATGCTCAATCCTTCTCCCCCCTGCCAACCCCCGGCAGCCCTTGCTTGGTCCCAAACACGGGTCACTGGCATGACGCCTCAGCCCTCAGCGCCACTGGGCCAGCTCTGGAGGAAGAACTTTTAAAATATTGTTGGCATTTGGCCGACTACGGTATTTCAGCCAACCTGTTTTTCCCCACAAGGCTACATTTTAATTTCAAAGGTAAACTTTATGTTTTTATGATGCAGAGGTGGTGGAAAGATTTATCGATGCTCTGCCACCTTGAGAAGTTCAGGATGCTGAGGATTCAGATGACCAGACTGGGGTTTCCTAAGTAGACTTTTTGGATTGCGCTATATGAAGGTTTAAAGTAATAATGATTTTTCAGCTTTCTCTGTGGCTCTGGTTTAAATGTTTTTTTCAAGTTTTATAGCTGGTAGTTAATCTTTGGAAATGTTTCAATGGGGGGTGGTGACTGATTTGTGGACTTTTCCTATTGAGCTGGACTCTGATATCCTTTTTAAGTTGCAATGAATAAGCTTTGACTGCTTCTCCCTACAATGGTTCAGACACTATCTGACCAACAGGTATCAGGAGGTTAAATGGCATGTGTGGCATAAAGTTTAAATATATTTATACTTGTAACATTAATATACTTAGTTTTTACCTTGTATATCATTTCCCAGTATGTAGCAAAAAATAGATATGTTTGGTAGTAACCTCATAATGACACGATTTTTAAATTTCACAACATATAACATCCAAATGTCCTATAATAATACTTAGCAGGATGGTGTGCCCTTATTAGGATGGTATTTACCTGTTAAGGACGGTGGGTAACAAAAAAAAATGTTGTGCAACACAGTTTATAAATAACATGTTTTCAAGCTACACAGTCTATAAATAACCTGTTTTTGGAGAAAAAGGTACATCACAGCCTAAAAATAGACTTATTGGTTTTATAATTGGTTTATACTGGGGTGTTGGCTTTTTCAAGATAACAATTTTATATATAAACCACTGCATGTCAACTAAATAAGTAGCACCACTACAGCACCACTATTGATAAAATAAAATAAACTTGTATGTAAAAATGAATAACCACAATAAACTTTTAGAAGTAATCTGAAGGCTCGAGTGGAATTCTTTTACAAACACAACGCAGACCTTACAATTGGTGCCGTGACTCAGATGTCTGAAGACAGTCTATATGGTTGCTGATGACATCAAAAAAAAACAAACAGGCCATGTTGCAGAAAACGCCTTACTGCATCTGACCTGATCAATCAAGTACAGAAGGGAGTCGAAAAGGGACTCAGTTGAACTGGTGTGAAGTCAGACGTGACTTGCCAGTCAAAATAGATGTAAGTATGGATACCATTTGATGAAAATATTTATTAACACATTTAAAGGAAGGTCTGTATCGCTCTCCTGAGAAACCAAAAAATGCGTATCTATGTTTTACTAAACAATGTACGGACAGAAATAAAAAAGTTAAATTTGTAAAAACAAAAATAGCCAACATCTGTCAAATGTATGTACAATATCAGTGTGAAATAGCTGGGATGTGTAACATAAAGAGGCAGATGTTAAAAAAGTAATGTAATAAAGGTGTAGTCCTTCAGGACAAAAAAGTTGCAAAAATGTGCTGCAAAAATTAAAGGTATAAAAAAAAAAAATTTAAAAAGGAGCTACAAAAATATGCCACTGATACCAAAAAAATAGAGTATAAATTAAATGTGGCACAAGAAAAGTTTGTGGTTTAAAAATTTAAAATAATCAGTTAAAAGAAAATCTCAAATTTGTACATAAACAAAGTCCGGCTCAAATTAATGAATTGGCTAGGCAATTACAGCTGTTCCTTGCTACTCATAGAAACATAGAATTTGACGGCAGATAAGGACCACTTGGCCCACCTAGTCTGCCCATTTCGCTACCTAACGGATAAGCTGCAGATCCTAGTTAACCAACAGCCTATTTCTTCCTACCCCCCACAAGAATTGCCTTATGTCTGTCCCATGCATTCTTGAATTCTCCCACAGTTTTAGACCCCACAACCTCCTCAGGAAGGCTGTTCCGTGCATCCACCACCCTCTCTGTGAAAAAATATTTCCTCACATTGCCCCTGAGCCGTCCCCCCCTCTGTCTTCAAATTGTGTTCCCTTGTTCTTGCACATCTCTTTTTCTGAAATATGCTACTCTCTTGGACTTTGTTGATTCCACTGAGGTACTTAAAAGTTTCTATCGTGTACCGCCTCTCCCTCCTTTCCTCAAGGGTATACATATTAAGCTCCTTTAGTCTCTCCTCATATGGCTTCTCCTGCAGACCCTGCACCATTTTAGTTGCCCTTCTCTGGACTGCCTCCTTCCTGTCTATGTCCTTGCAGAGATGGGGTCTCCAGAACTGTACACAGTACTCCAGATGTGGTCTTACCAACTGTCTGTACAGAGGGCCAACAACTTCCTGTTTTCTACTGGTGATCCCTCTATGCATCCCAGTATCCCCCAACCCTCCTTACTGCCTTCTCACATTGCTGGCCCACCTTTAGGTCATCTAATATGACTACCCCAGGTCCCTTTCCATTTTGTTGTTGTCAGTATCTCACCCCCATTGTGTACTCTTCCCTGGGTTTTTGTTTCCCAAGTGCATTACTTTGCACTTTTTTGCGTTGAATCTAAGCTGCCATACATTTGACCATTCCTTCAACCCTGCCAAGTCCCTTTTCATCCTTTCCACCCCACCTTGTGTATCAACCCTGTTGCAGATCTTTGTGTCATCTGCAAAGAGACATACTTTCCCTTCCAATCCCTCTGCAATGTCACTTATAAAGACATTAAAAAGGACCGGCCCCAGTACTGAACCCTGCGGTACCCCATTAGTAACCCTCCTTTCTTCACTGTGGACTCCATTTACTATTACCCGCTGTGTCGTGTTGTCCAACCAGTGTTTTACGCAGGCTACCACCCTAGGACCCACTCCCAGGCTGACTAATTAATCTTTTGTGCAGGACTGTGTCAAATGCCTTGCTAAAGTCTAGGTAGGCCATGTCCACAGCCCCTCCCTGGTCTCCTTGCTTTGGTCACCCAGTCAAAGAAATCAATTAGATTTGTCTGAGACGACCTTCCTGCTGTGAATCCATGCTGCCTTGGGTCCTGTGCCCCACTGGCCTCTAGGTACTCAACAGTTCTTTCCTTCAGAAGTGATTCCATCATTTTCCCAACCACTGAGGTCAAACTGACAGGTCTGTAGTTTCCTGCCTCTGTCTTGCTCCCACTTTTGTGAAGGGGAATCACATCCGCCCTCCTTCAGTCCTCAGGTACCACCCCATCCCCCATGATTTATTAAAAAGGGTAGTCATTGGTGTTACTAGTTCTTCCCTTCGTTCTTTTAAAATCCTGGGGTGAATCCTATCAGGCCCCATTGTTTTATCCACCTTCAGTTTTAAGAGTTCTTTCAGAACCCTTTCTTCTGTGAAAGGACTAATATCAACCTCCCTATCTAGAGTGCTTCTATTGACCGGATTAGGAATTTCCCCCTGCTTTTCCATTGTGAATACTGAGCAGAAGTATTCATTCAGTATCCCTGCTTTTTCACTGTCGCGCTCTGCCCAACCACCTTCCTCTTTGTTCAGCCTCAGTATCCCTGCCTTAGTTTTTCTTTGCTCCCTAATGTACCTATAAAAGGTTTTATCCCCCTTTGTAAATGAGTTGGCTATCTTTTCCTCGGTTTGGGCCTTTGCTATTCTGACTGCCTTACCCACTTCCTTCTGCTTTAACTGGTACAGTTCTCTGTCCTGCTCCTTTTGTGTTTTCTTATACTTCCTGAATGCTGTTTTTTTTCCCTTACCTTCCCCACCACTTCTTTTGAGAACCATAGAGGTTTTTTCTTTTGTTTTGATTTGTTTATTTGCTTCACACCAAGACTTGTTGCCTCTGTGATGGCGGTTTTGATGTTTCCCCATTGTTGCTCCACCCCATCTTCTTGCCTGTTTGCTAGTGCTTTTCTGAGGCACTCACCCATTTTGACAAAATCAGCCCTCCTGAAGTCCAGTACCTTCACTTTTGTGTTGCTTGACTCTACAGCTAAGTTTATCGTGAACCACACTGTTTGGTGGTTGCTTGTTCCCAGATGGCTACCCACTTCAAGATCAGAGATCCTATCTCCATCCTCATTTGAGAGTACCAGGTATAAGATTGCTGTCTCCTGAGTGGGTTCCAAAACTAGCTGTCTGAGGCATGCCCCCTGTAGGGCATCGAGAATGGCCCTGCTCTTGGATGTGGCTGCAGCAAAGGTGCTCCAGTCAACATCTGGCATATTCAGGTCCCCCATCAGCAATATCTCCTCTTTCTCTGCCATCCCAAGGATGCCTTCTATCATTTCCTTGTCCATTTCATCCTCCCTGAGATGAGAGTCTGTATACAACCCCTGTGCAGATTGTGGAGCCATTTCCAGTCTCCAGGGTGACCCACAGTGCCTCCTCTCCTCCCTGTTTACCCTTTAGTTCTGTTGCTTTGATTCCTCCCCTTACATAGAGAGCTACTCCTCCTCCTCTTCTTCCCTCCCTGTCCCTCCTGTAGATTGTGTACCCTGGTATGTTGACATCCCAGTCATGGTTCTCTGTGTACCATGTTTCTGTGACTGCCACAATATCCAGGCATCCCTCTTCCATCAAGGCCACCATTTCAGGGAGCTTTTTTACCTAAACTACTCACTTTAGGAGAAGCACTACGTTTGATTGTAGTACTCCATATCTTTTTATGTAGTGCCCAAGGTCACGCTGTTCTCTGTATGTCTGTTATTACTTACTTGGAAAATGTTTAAAAAAATTATTGCAAAAACATTACTGTATTCAGTAATGAATGTTATGGTTACATAATATCAGCTTCATTAACTATAATGATGTTGGAGTAACATCTGTCTTTTATTCACTTGGCTTTGTTCACTTAAAGCCCATTATGGTTTTTCTTTAGTTGCGAGACTCTTGGTTTCTTTATTCCAGGTTAATCCTTGTTAGTGGCATAGTGTTATAGGATATGTTTTTAAATGTGCCATCCTGGATTTTAATGTGTAGATTTTTTGTTTCATCCAATGACATGTTCCGGTTTGCAATGTTGGCACATTGTCTGCAAACTTTCTATCTTTCAGAAAGATGGTTTGTTTGACTGATGTGCATTCAAATATGTAATTGCAGTTTGCAAATGTGGTAGACATGTAGCATTAAATGGGGCATGTAAATGGGGTGTCTCCCTTAGACAATCAATTAAAGAGATTAGATCATGCCAATCAAAAACACGCCCAGGACCTCTCATATAAAAAAACAGTCCTTGTATATATTACAAGCAGAGGCACAGCTGCAGTGCTAAATCTCCTTAGAGTTAAGGCAAAATAACTACCTCCTTTTATCTAATTAAATGTTCAACTTGGCAAAAAGCTGCCAAAACGGCAATAAAAATATTGGTAATTTTCACCTTGTTACAATTGGTGACCTTTTGCAACACAACTTTACCTTCCATGTTTAATCTAAGTTGAGCACATTATTTTGTCAGAATTTAATATATTTGTAATTCTTAATAATGTAAATTTTTAATAAAGAGCAATATTGTTTTCAGGTCCTGCTGTATTTTAAGCTGTATAAATAAACTTTTTCACTCTGACATAAAAAACGTAATTTACTGTCTAAAAATAAAAAAAAAGTAATCAAGATTTGTTTAAATGTCACATGTCAACTAACATAAACAAAGTTTTATTTCTATGATTTTTTTCTTGTAACATCTTTTATGGCTCTTAAACAAGCACTAATGATGGCTCCTGCCCTCATTAGCCCTTCTAAGTCATCAAATTTTGTAATACAGGTACATGCCACTGATCAAGTGATCAAATGCAGTCCTGTTACAAAAGCAATCAAAAATTTTACGTCCAATAAGAATATTTTTCCCAGGTGTTAAAAAAATGTGTACACCTGTAAAATTTCTTTTAAAAAAAATATAAAAAAGTATCCTCTCAAAAACTGGTAAAGTGGGCATTGGCCCTACAAGGGAAAAATATCACAGTAAAAAAATGTACTTCACCTATGTTAGTTAAATTAATGGCATAAAAGGAAAAAGCACATAATTGCAAAACTGTAATAAAAATTAATTTTAAACCCATATTTGCTGCAGAACCAAATACTAAAGCAAGAAATGTTTATGTAAATGGCTCTCACTTTTGGGAGAATGGACATTTCCACATAGAATATGCCATATGGACACCAAGTACTAATCAAAAAATATTAATACGGTGCCCATCATCATTTTCTGCCCCTAAAGCAAAATTAGAGACAGTCCGCAAAGCTATTATGGCTTACCAATGGGAGGCTATTAATATCTTCTCAAACTGTGCTTTTGTTGTTAACTCCTTATTGGACTTTTTGCCAATATGGACTAAACAAAAAATGCAAATGGCATCTAAAAAGCCTGTCGCATTTGCTCCCATATTACAACATATATAAGATATAGAAGCTCAAATACCTTTAAAAATAGCAATCTGTAAAGTAAGGGCTCATCAAAAAAATAAAAAAAAAATACATAAACTAAATAATAATTTTGTAAATAATTTGGCTCAAATAGCCGCAATATAAACAAACTTATGGGTAGACCCTCTAGAAGGTGACTCTACACAATTGTAAAAAGTTAAAAAGTAAATAAAAATCATCCAAAATAAATAGCAGCATTATCACAAGTCCCTAGTTTAAGACAAATCCAAGATACTGATGCTTGGCTTCTTAATTGTCAAAACCAATAAAAAATACAAGACAGTGTACTAGCAAACATGTTACCGTATAAAAACATATGGTAATATAAAAACGACAATCAAGGTTTAAAAAGTAAATCCCACCCACTTCATTTAAAAAAAATATTATCATAAATAATCATGAAATTAAAGGTCATTGTGGACTTCACAAAACGTAGGGCTAGATATTCAAAGCTTTGCCCCTGGGTTAAGTTAACGCTGCCTGGCGTGCAAACTTAGCCTGGAGCACAAAGCAAGCTATATTCAAAAGGAATTGCCCAGGGCAAACAGCTTCTGAATATAACATGGGGATGAGGCCGTGCAAACTGGGTTGGGAGTGCAGGGCAAATGTAGCCCTGGAATAAGATAGCACTGAATACAGCAACCAGGAAGTGCAAACCACAACAACAACACAGTGCACAGCGACGTGAGGGTAGGTAGAGAGGAACTATGTGGCCAATGTGTGTTCTGGCAAATGCATGGACCCAGTACAGCTGCAGGCAGCAGCACACATGAAAAAACAGTGAACAAAACTGTATAATATTCCCCGAACCGTTAGTGCCGCTTTAGCGTGGAGCTAAGCGGTTTGCCTGGTGCAAACACGTTAGCCCCGTGCTAAACTTTGCCATATTCAAAGTGACATGCAAATGAGCCTACTTAGATAGTCTCTGGGCAAACAGCCACATTAGCATCTCATCATGCCCTGATTTGCATGCAGTTTGCACAGCGTTACTGCAGGGTCCCACAGCTCCACCTGTAGGTCAGTCTGGAGGTACAGGGACTGGCCAGATCTGACCGCAGCTCCACCTGTAGGTCAGTCAGGCAGTGCATGATGATAGCTGCAGGCTTCATGTAAACAGTACAGCATAGCATAGCATATCGTACCCCAGGGGACAACACAGCATAGGCACAGGTGGTGGTAGTGCTGCATGCAACCTTCACACTGTAGGTCATGCTACAGTGCACAGCAGACACTACAGTAGCAAGAGGGCTGGTAGTGTGAGGGACACGACACTGCCTATGGTATGTAGGGCAGTGATGACCACTGCACTGTACACAGTGACAGGCACAGCTTGCAGGTAATTACTGACAGTGGATAGTACTATCACGCTGTTGTGTGATCCACAGATGCTGCACCTGTGGCATGTGATACACACAGTGTCATGTACATGGCCGGCAGTGTGTGCTGTGACATCTGTACAGTTGTGTGGTAGCTGGCTGGGGGGGGGCATGTAGGATCCGATAGGCACACAGGTGGTGGCGTAATCCCACTACTGACCCATGTGCACTGAGCGATGTGTCCCAGCATTGTGGCCACACCTGGGCTGCGGTGAGGTCTGGCCACCCATACACCCTCCCCTCACTGGCCACCGTGCCCGCATTGCTGCATGTGTGTGCTGGCATCTGTTACGCACCACAGACGTATGGTCTGCAGGTGTGTGCTATATGGCCACACTACCATTATGTCCCCTGTGGGTCAGATCACCCCTCTCTGTGCTTGGCTCGGACTGGTGGCGGCTGATGGCATCATGGTGGTGCTATCAGTGAGCAGCACGTGTCCTCCATGTCTGACAGTTTCTACGTGTCATACTCATATGTTAGGGCCTTGCAAGCCATGCTAATGCTGAGATAGCACCGCACAAAGTGCGCAGAGCTGTTTTCCCAGGGTTAAGACCAGCTTTTCCTGGGCAGTAAATTATACCGCGCTATGGGTCGCGCTATGTCGCACTAAACACCTTAGCACGGCACTAGTCGCTGAATATCTCATAGTGAATTTAATCATGTTCACTACACCCCTTGCATATCATTATGCTTAGCCCAGCGCTACTGCTGTTTGCCCATGCTAGTTGGCCTTTTGAATATGGCAGACCTGCGCTAATCCCGTGCTATTCCCGTGCAAACTGTTTGCGGACCACGCAAAGCTTTGAATATCTGGCCCGTAAAATGCTGGCACAAAAATATTGGTGGCCAAAAAAAAAAAAGTCAAACAATGCCTAAAGACTTGTCTCATCTGTGCACAGATAAATCCTCCAGTGCCTGGTAAGAGGGTTCCGTTAGGGCGTATACCCCTGGCGGATGATCCTTGGTCCAGCTTACAAATTAATTATGTAGGACCCTTGCCTACTGCAAAGGGGGGGTTCCAATATTTATTAGTCATTGTTGACATATTTTCCAAATGGGTAAAAGCACTACCAGTTAAAAATGATAGTGCACAATCTACTACAAAAGCATTGTAAAAACAAGTGTTCTCACGTTAGAGTTTTCCCAGAGTCCTTAAAAGTAATAAAGGGGCTCACTTTATAACAAAAATAATGACTGCCTTGTGTGATATCTTAGGTATCACTCAATTCTTACATTTACCCTACCATCCACAATCTTCGAAAATGGTAAAAAGGTTAAATCGCACTCTAAAAAATGCACTAAAAAAGGCAGTGTTAAATACTAAGGGGTAAGTGATGCACTTACCAAAAATCCTAATAGGTATTAGAGGTACAAAAAACAAGAGTACTGGCTATAGCCCATATCAATTGATGACTAAATGAGATATGCGGCTGTATTATTCTTCAAATCCAGATTTATCAACACCTGTGTTAAATCACATCAAAACTAATGTATTTTTACAACAACTACAGAAGCAGTTAGCTTTGTATTCACCCCATGCTGCCAAAAATATGGCACAGACTCATTAAGAAAACAAACAAAGACATGATAAAAAAGTCATGCTGCACATTAAACAGGGTCATCATGTCATGGTAAAACATTTTGGTCAAAAGGGACCAAAAGATGCTAATCACATTGGGCCCTATACTGTCATTAATGTTTTAGGGCCATGGGTCATTCAGGTCCGGCAAATCCAACAAGGGTCTACAAAGACTAAAATGGGTCCATGTGGACCAATGTAAATTGTATCAGACGTTAAGTAATGACAACTGGGCTGCTCTGTTTCTCCCACTAGGTGAAGTACAATGATGTTTCCTGTACTTATACTAGGTAGTACCTTACTAATCCTGGCAACTTCTGACAAATACAAAGGATGCCCAGGGCACATATAAAACAGTTTATACAACAAAAACTATGCCAATTGTACAGTGTGGGGTCTCCCAGTAATGTTAAAAAAACAACATAAACACACTGGATATTTTCTTATTAAATGGTACTTTATTTGCTATGGACAATGTCAAAATGTGACATAAAAATGCTTGCCAAAATCCTGGCCTGGCACAACAATGTGTGTGGTCAACACAATGGCCCAAAAAAAGATTTATGTCCGTTCTACCTTGGGTGATACCACCAATTTAACAAAAGAGCAACAAACATTGTTTCAAATAAAATTAAAGGACATGTTACAATATCCATCTAACATAACATTGTTAAATGCATCGTATTGGGGTAAATTGCATCACAACATAATATGTGGCATTTTTTATATAATACATCTATTGTAGCAAACTATATTTTTTTATTTGCTTTTGTTAACCAGGTAAGCACGCTAGACAACCAGGTGCCTATTTTCAGGTGCGACCCAGGAGAGTTACAGAGCATACAGGTAACAAGATACACGCTAAGTAAACAGAAATACAATGTAAGAGAAATTACAGTCAGGAGCCGCAGGCTCTACAATGGTGAGAGGTACAGATCAGGCTCAAGTGAGGCTAGGCAGGCAGTCAAGTTATAGTATGCAACACTACGCAGTACATGATAAATACAAAGACAGGGAGAAAAGCGAAAATGACAATATATAGTAAGTGCACAATAAAAGGGGCAGAGAACTATACTGGTGGAGGGTATAGAGATAATTGCAGCAGCTCCCCTCCCCTAGAGAGCTGGAGGGTAGAGGTATGCCTGGCCTGGGAGGAGCATGGGCAGGCATGAAGTCTTGAGAAAATGCCAGAGTGATGTTTAAAGCAGTGGTGGGAGGCGAGGCCCGCACTAGTGCGGGAAGGGAGTTCCGTATTTTAGAGCGTGGACTGAGAAGGCCCTGTCCCCAGTGAGGATCGTGTCCTTGGAACACGTTGGGCCTGAAAGCACAAGATCTGAGATGGTAGGTTGGGGTGGGGGATTAAGGGAGGCAAGAACCGAGGGGGTGGCAGTCCGGACGATGTTGTCAACAAAGTTGCTTTGGATGAATGTGCGGTGCTTTTCGGGAGGAGCCACTCCAGACGTGAGTAAAGCTCATATCGATGCGTTAGGCGGGGGGCAGAGAGAGCAAAGTGGCATATGTTGTTGTATGCAGTGTCCCATTTTGTGAGTTGAGCTTTGGAGACCGAAGCAAAGGCAACGAGCCCGTAGCATAGTGTAGGGAGGAGTATCCCCTAGCTATGGCTAGCTGGGCGGCAGAGGTGAAGCAGGCCTTTGCTCTGTAGGCAAGGCCAAGCTTGCCATTAGAGGCATTGCACACATTCCTGATGTGTGCAGTGAGATCGAGTTGGGGATCAAGGGTGACCCCTAGGTATTTGGCCGAGTCAGAGACTGGCAGTAAGTCGCCATTTGCCCCATGGATTTCTAGAGGAGCAGGGCAGGAAGAGGTGCGTGTCCCTGACCCGAATAGCATGGTATGGGTCTTCTTTAAGTTGATGATGAGCTTGTGGTCCTTAAGTCAATTTTGGATATGCTCAAAGTCAGTGTTTAGCTGAGAGTTGAGGGAGTTGATATCACGGGAACTGGCCAGGACTACAAGGTCGTCCGCGTATAAGATTGGAACACCATGGGTAATTGCAGAGGGCAATCCATTGATGTATAGAGAGAACAGTAGAGGACCCAGGACGGATCCCTGGGGGACCCCACAGTTAACTGGGGATAAGGCTGAGTTGGTGCGGTTGTAGCAGGTGAATTGCTGTCTACACACAAGGTGGTTTGAGAACCATTCAAGGGCACGGCGAGAGAGTCCGAGGGAGAGCAACCTGGTGTGGAGGAGGGAGTGATCCACTTGGTCGAAGGCCTTGGAAAGATCGACGAAGATGGCCCCCATCAAGAAACCTAGATCAGTAGTGGATCTGATCTCGGAGGTGACCACAGCAAGCGCTGTCGATGTGCTGTGCCCTTTTCTAAAGCCATGTTGGGCCGGGGAGAGAACGGAGTATCCCTCGAGGTAGTGTAAAAGTTGGGAAGCAACAGCCTTTTCAAGGAGCTTGCTGGTGGCTGACAGTATAGCAATGGGGCGATAGTTGCTAATGTCTTTGGGGTCACCTTGCTTGTGGACAGGGACCACCTTGGCTATCTTCCATACCTCCGGGATGGTACCCGAGATGAGAGAGGAGTTAAAGATTTGCGCAACCAGTCTAGCAAGGAGGGGAGCTCTGAGGCTAAGGAACTTGGGTTCAAGGCAGTCATAACCCGCCCCCATGTTGTGGGCAGGGCCGGCGTTAGGCACCCGCGACCCCCGCGGCCGCGGGAGGCCCCCGCCCCACTGGCACTGACCCACCCGCCGACCCCCGCCGCATGCAACAAGGCCAGTACAATTGAAATCGGTGCTGCTGCATGCACACACAAATATTTCTGGGGCAAGTAACAGTCTAAGACACGACACACCTCAGCCTGACTGACTGCTATACAATGCAACGCTTACCTTACCCGGCCTTCACCCTCAACTTGCTAAAACGGAAAAAAAAAGGCAGCATCACATACTTAAGTTGCTTCGGTAGTTGGTTCCTTCGCCTTTACTGTACATTTTCTCGAACAGCGACCGACCGGCTGCAATTTAAGGTCACTGGGCGTCTAAGAAGTTAGGGGCCCCACCGATCTCTCAGCTGCTCGCCCATTGGAAAAAAAAAAAAAACTATCCTGCCCACTTGTTGTGCATGCGGCTCCTGCCCTCCACGCTGATTGTCCTGGTCACAGTGACAGAGAGCCTGTCTGAGACTGTAAAAACTGCAGCATGTTTCCACACGTTCCCCCTATATGCTGCACATCATGGTGACATGGAGGAGCAGTTGGAGCCAATCACAGGGCTCCACTCAGTCACTCAGTCCCTTGCTATTATTTGCACCTCCTCCCCCTCGGACCTGAAACATTTGGTTCCCACTCAGGTCCGTGACGGCTCCATAAAGATGATCCCTTTGGCGCTCTTGGAGTCCTATTCAACCAAGGACTAGTTCCAGAGCGTTGGAGTCAGAGAATCTTGCTGTGTAAGTCGCTTACGCTATCGATTTGCAACTTGGAGGAGCCGAAGAAAGAGAGAGAGTCGGACTCGGGGAGAGAGAAAGAGAGAGAACGCCGCCGTGAGAGACACAGAGAAGACCACTGCTATCTGCATCTGAAGCCACAGCCACTCAACTGGTAGCTGCTACCCATAGTAACCCGGTTCCTGAATCCTGATCTTGAGTACTGCTGCTGGCCTGCCGTTATCCTTGTTGCCACCGCCGATACAGCCCTCGGTGCTAGTGTGCTCAGTACCGCTTGCTGTGCTGGCTCTGTAAATCATTTATTTCTTTTAAGAAATAACTGTTAAGCTCAGCAAGCAGCAGCAGCAGCAGCTGACCAGAAGACCACAAATCCAGTGCCTGTACTACTGTTGCCCGGATTTGAGGAGACTTACACCCACAGAGTCAGAGACCAAGTTTTCTGCTTAGGTATGTATATTTGTTTCAATTCTTTGATGCTGTCAGTGTATTATACTGATACTGCCTGCAATTAAGGTAAGGATAATTGGTAATGGGAGATGAGATGGCTGCTACTGACTCCTGACTGTTAAAGCCAAAAGGGTACTGCATTATAGACAGTTGCTTGCTTGCTTTAGATGAGGTTAAATACTAACAATTGAGATCCAGGTTTTGCAGTGTGTTTTTTTTTGTTTTTATGTAGGTAGGTACTGAGATAGGATAAGTCTGGACAGGCAATTCTAGGGGTAGGAGGAAAGTTTGTGTTTAGCACTCCTTTCATGCCTCCAGGGTGGAACACCAAATTATATTCGGAAATATTAATATGGCTCTAGCATTAATGACTTTTTTACATGTTTTTCAGTTTTTTTAATTGACCAGATTCTATAGTTTTCCAGGTTGTTCTAAGGAACATTAATTGGGTTAGTTATGGTAAAATTAAATGTTAATCCTGGAGGTTATGTTCCTCAGTACAGGCCACTGTCCCTCACATGAGAGTCACATATAGTAGGTTCATGGAAGAGGGCTAAATGGGGAGCGCCTGCAGATTGGATGTGCTGTAGGTGTTTTTCTTCCATCATTGCCTGTTTCTATCATTCTCACTGTGGAAATAGATGCTTTCCTGTTCATAAAGTGTGCTATTCATTGTGAAACACAGATTACTATAAATTTCTGCTTAGGTGTACAATGCTGTGCTGAGCACCTGCAGCACTTAATCATGTGGGACAGGGGGTTGTGAGTGGTATGTAAAAGGAGGAACTGTTAAGGTGTGCTGTTCAAGGACATTGTCTCATGCTAGGCAGTTGGCAATAATTGAATTCAGATACCCTACACTATAAAAAACTGTTAGAAATGTTTTGAGGTATAAAAATTCCTAGTTACTGTAAATCCTGCTTTGTGAAGTGGTATTGGTTGGTTGGTTGAATTTTTGTGACCGGTAAGCCCACTGGGCCTAGGAGTCCCTTTTTCAGGGGTGACTGGGGGGGGGGGAAGATACAGATGGTAAGCAATTGAATTTGAACCAGATTAAGCTGTCGGTGGTATTTTTAGTGAATGAGGGAAATTTGGCCAGGACACCAGGGAAATTCCCCTACTTCCTGCTTCCTGTGAGCAGGGGGACCCATTTTCTGGTGGGACCAAGATGGCGGAGGAGGAGGGATGTCTGCTTGGTAGGAGAGAGCCTAGTCTTCTACTATTTTCATGTTAGAGGCTGCAGCGGTGTTTAGCTGAATTTATTTCAGAATTTAAGCTCTGAAAGGAGAATCTTCAGGAGCTTACTAAGGAATTTACTGAAGAACTACAGCCAGAGGTGTTGCCTGTAAAGGCATCTGCAGATCTTGAGGAAGAGGTGGCTCTGAGCACAAGATTACAACCTGGGTTGTGAATTCCCTTATTTGCTGCAGCAGGATTTGAACCTGGAACCTACGATTTGCAATGGCAATACAAGGATGGATGAAAAATGGTGGAAACAAGGCAACCAGAGGTGGTCATGGAGCAAGAAGAAGAAGGAAGAGATTGGGAGAGTCTGTGAGCTGGCGGCTGTCCAATGGAACTGTGCCCGGGTAAAAGGCGCGAAATTCAAACAGGTACTTTTATTTTCCCAACACCGAGAATTTGCCTGTTCTAGCTTCAGAAATGACTGTAAAGTTGTCCAAACAGGTAGAATTGCCTGTCATCTTGCAACCAAGCTCGTTTTCCAAAATTAACACTGCTACTGTTTGGTGTAAAAGCGGGCTCAGATCTCGAGCTTTTAATGACAGAAAATAGCGCTATGAATGACCCGAGCTCTGAAGCGCTCTGCTGCAATATAGTCGGGAGGATTTAAAAGAAGAAAAGTCTGGGATGCCTGAAAGCCTCAAAAAAACTGTAGCCTGTCTTTTCAGCCTGCACAAGGAAGGAGGAACAGGACATTATTTCAACTAATGCTGAAAAGAGCTGTACCACTTTGCCTATGGATTTACTGACTTTGCTGTCCCTATGGATAAAATAAAAGGTTTTGTGTTGAATAATAATATGAAGCAGGGGATGCAGTAGAGGCAAATAAAAATGTGGTTTACCAGTCTAATGTGAGTTCGCAATTAGGGGTTACAGAATTTTCTTTTCTGAGGGCACACAAGGAAAAATGTAATTCCCATGCCAAATGCATTAGGTTTAGGTAATAAAGCAGCGTCTATTATAAATAATGAGGGCAAAAGACTGGGCATGCAAAAAGCTCTAAGTGGGGCAGGTTGGTCTCTGTTGGAATCAGGTGGATGGATTCTGACCCACTTGGAGCCAAGTCATCCTTTCTCAGGATTCTCCTGAGTGGGCTCCAAGGTGCAACTGCAGGAAAATGTTTCAGGTACAGATAAGAAGGTAGAGAGTGTATGTTTTAGGTACTGCAGGTAACCTGAATAACTTGAGTGATTCAGCTGAGGCTGCTGTGTCTCATAAGGCCTTACCTAAACCTGCAGTGGAATTGTTAGTACCCCCAAAGGAACCAGATAAAAAGCCTTTGCTGTCGGAGCTCTTTTCCAATGCACAAAGAGAAGCTGCTCCAAGGAGGAATGCAGTGCGTTTACGGTATAAAGGGGGATTGGAAGTCAGACCCGACAGACATTACGTAGGGAAAGTTTTACTGAAAGATTCTTTGCATTTTTCTCCTAAGGATGTTTATGCATTTATACACATTTCGGGTGAAGATAATTTTGATATCAGCTTTAGGTCTCAACAAGCACTTGACCTTTTCTGGTTACGCTATGGGCAAGTAAAATTTTCCCCAACATGGACCCCCTTTATTGTGATACCATTGTCAAAGCCCTTGATTAAATTTGTCACTATAATGTTTTGAATGAAGGGGTCTGGGTAGAAGATATTACATTCTGGCTAAAAAAGGTGTGATGTTTTAAGTGAACCTGAGCCTATTTTAGACTCAGAACAATTTTGGAGCGGGAGGTGGAAATATAAAGTTAAGCTTAAGCAAAATGAAGCAGGAATTGAGCACATTCCAAACTCTTTTTGTTAGGAAAGGACAGAGGTGTGCTTTTACAGTGGACAGCCTCATGCCTGCTATAAATGTGGAGCAAAGACTCACCTGTCTAGCGTTTGTGACCAGCCCAGATGCGATAATTGTGGGGAGGTAGACGCGTAACTATGTTTTGTGGTAATCCATCTTGCTACGATTTATGTGAGGCAAAAGGTCATGTGTTTAAATTCTGCCCTTGGGCCGCACATAATTTGTCACATAGTTCTGGTTCTGAGTCTTATATACAGAAAGCACAGAAGCTGTGGTTCTATCCACCCCTTGCAGGAGGGTTCCATTTCTGTTCCTAGTTCTGTGGTACAACTCCTGAGGTCAGAGTGCGACAGAAAGGAAAACTAACTTGTTTCAAAATGGTGGTAACAGGGAAAAAGTGTTTCCTGAAAATCAAAGAAATAAGCAGGGTACTGATGTTAGCAAAAGGACACTTAAAAAGGATGGAATGGGTCCTCTGAATATCTTAAACATTCCCCGTATGTTTTCTGATGAGAAAGTAGGGAAAACAGAAATGGTAAAAAAGTCAGAGGATACTTTTGTACCGGTTCCGCAGCGCAGATCAGCAAGAAATCTGCATGCTAAAGCCCCCCCCCCAGATTGCCAGATGGAGACTAGCAATACTTATGCAGCTCTGTTTACATCTTGGGGTAAGACAGAAGGGGACGAATCAGACTCCCAAAAATCCACTATTTCAACCAAATCTCAGATACTAGACAACTATAAGGATAAAAAAAAGAAAAAAAGGAAAAAATGAAGGGTATTGACCATCATGAAGGACTATGGTGTGCTCCTGGGGTTCATTAAACACTCATAGCTTATTAAATAAAGCTAAGCGACTAGCTGTGTTTAATTTTATACATGATTTTCCTTTGTCAGTCTGGTTTTACAGGAGACATGGATGTCCACCATTGACCAAAGGTTAGCATTTAAAAAGATTGGCTGTGGGGCCCATCCTATTGGTCTTTTGGGGAGGATGTTATCGGATGGAGTGGGAGTTTTATTCAACTCTTTTCATTTCAGTTGCATAATCTGATAGACTTGGTACCAGGGAGAGTTTTGATTTTGGATGGGAAATGGTGTGGGTTTTGTTTTCGTTTCATTAATATCTACAATCCTCAAACTAAATCAGGTAGGGTGAACTGCCTAACACTGGTGCAGCCTTTTTTATTCCACGGCGGTCAGAGTTTTATGGGAGGGGACTTTAACTGCACAGTTCCAGATCTTATACATGGTAAACAAAGTGGCAAGAAAACCTACTGCGATACTAACGCTTTAGGTAAAATCATTAGAGATGCAGGTTTAGTGAGTTGTAATACCTCTTTAAATCTTAAGAATAAGTTTTCTTTTCAAAAGAAATCTTTTTCTCTCATCGACCATATGTTTGTTTCTTCAAACATTCACATAAACTCATTCAAATTTTCCTGTGAATTTTCAGATCATTCATTTTGGTAAGCACCTTTTTCCTTCCAGAGATGACAGAAATAAGACACATAAGATGGAAGCTTAATAATTCAAGTGCTAGAACTAATTTTATCCAGATTAGGATAAAGAAACCTATTGAAGGCTAGGCTTTCAGTAGCTTTTATACACAGATATATGTAATATGGTGGTTAGACACAAAAGCAGATCTACGTGCCTGTTCAAAAATACTGGGAGGAAAATTAAAATGAAAAATTTCTACGCTATCTAAGTTTGAGACAGCAACTTCAGAGAATTTTATCCTTAGCTTACACATCTAGGTGGGATTACTCAGATCAAATCTCCTTATTAAAAGATGCTATGAAAGAATATCAGTATGACAGAAGTAAAACAATGCAGGCCATATTACTTAATGGAGTAAAGAAATCACCTCTTGGGGACCCCTTTCAGATGTGCAAAGAACTTAGAGATTCAATGGGTTTGGAGGAGCTAAAAAGATCTGATGGGGGTGTAGTAACTTCAGAGCAGGAATTAAGAGAGGTAATTAAGGAACATTTTGGTTTCCTAATCCTAAAAAACTATTTCTATAACAGAGATAGAGGATTATTTAAATAAGATTCGAGTATCATGTATAAGGCATAACAAGGAAGCAGAATGGGATACTATCTCCCAGAAAAAGTATGGAAACTATCAGGTCTCTAAAATTAAATATTTCACCTGGTCTAGATGGTCTCACAAATAACTTGTATAAACAGTTTTCGGATGAACTAAGTCAATGCCTGGGCCTATTATTTCAAGATTTTCTAGACAAGAATCGCATCTACCTCCTTTTCAGAAGGTTTATTAACTTATATTTTAAATCAGGTGACAGGCAAGATATGGGGAATTGAGACCAATCACCCTATTAAATACTGACTATAAAATCTTTACAAATATTGAATGAAAGGCTTAAACATCACGCAGGTGAAGTGATTTCATGAATCAATATTGTGGCTTGCCGAGAGAAGAATTCAATCTGCCATCATGCAGATAAGAGATGTAATTGACTATTTCAATGAGATGGGATTAACAGGTTGTTTAGTAGCAGCTGATCTGGATAAAGCATTTGACAGGGTCCATTTGCCATTTCTTTTAAAACTTTGAGGCATTATAGGGTGCAGGTTAAGCTGACAAATTTAATTGAGCAATTGTACCAGAGTGGGATGGTTTCCTTTTTTTGTGAGAGGCGAGCGGCTGCTGGATTTCCCTTAACCCGGGGTTCGGCAAGGTGCCCCTAAGCCCCTTTTATATACATTGCTATTGATCCCTTTTCAGAACTGCATTGGAGGCAAAGAAATGGAAGGGATACAATATAGAAAACAGTCTAACACAGCTACATATTCAAGCTTATGCTGATGATTTGGTTATATATTTGGAGGACTGTTCATCAATTCTAGGGGTTTATGAGAGCATTTGAGGAATTTACTACAGTGTCTAACGCAAAAATAAACATAAATAAAACAAAAAGGACTGATTATTGGGGGTGTGGGATTTTGGAACTATGGCTGGAGAAAATTCATTTTCTAGAGACCGCTAATTTTGGGCATTAACTTTGGTCCTCAGAATGTTCCTAATGATAATTGGCAGAGGATACTTAGGAGTGTTGAAAATAAAGTTTCTAGATGGAAGCAATGGCATTTGTCTAAAATTAAAGTTCAAATAATTAAACAATTCCTTTTGCCCATTATTCAATTTGTAGCAATGATATTTCCACTACCAACAGAATTTGAAACCAAGTTATATAGCATCTTTTCAGATGCTTTGAGGTAACAAATCTAAACCGGTTAAAAAGTTTTACTTACCTAACAATAAAACAGGGGTTTAGGAATGATAGACCCAGTGGTATACGCCCATGTTTTCTTTATTACCAACTCCTTGAAAGAAGGGTTGATATCGGAATCCAGATCTGAAAATTCATGGAATTTAATAATTGTAGGGAAATACTTTAAGTGTTGGACTTCTTTAGCCCTAAACTTAATAAATATCTACATATTCCAGAGCACTTTTAGTGCAGCACAAAAATTATATAAATGGGAAATACAGAAGACAGTAGCACTCACACATATAGTACAAGGGACTTGTATCACCATCTAATGGAAAAACTATACCCACAAGGCGAATTTAAAAACTGCCCATTAACTTTGAACCCCATCGTAGTAGCTCAATTGAATAATCTAGGTTGCCCAAAATCAATGGAGGTACAGTGGTTAATTTTCTATGGAGACTGAATGTTGGGGAATACGAAATATAAAGTCTTACAGGAAAGGTTATGCCCTTACCTTGAATGCATTAATAAGGAGGAATCCATGGTCCATTTTTACTAGATTGTTCCTATGCTTCAGGATTGTGGGTTTTATGCAGATGTATGGAACCTGACATGGCTGAAAAATATGACATATGATTCTTAGCTTTAGGAGTGTCTCTAGTGGGTTCATTCGGATTGCATAAGGGACTTTGACTTTATTTTGGGATGTCTCAAATACTTCCTGTGGCAAGCCAGAATACAATGGGTTATATATCAAAGAAAATGTCGTATGTTTGCATTAGTAGGCTAATTGTTAAAGAGTTGGAGAACATTTTTGCCTCTGATATGTTAAGTATCCCCAGGATTACTAAAGAAATTATGGAAAGGGTTTTTCATTTTATTAAGTATAAATAAAGAAACTGAAGAAGCAAGAATAAATGTGAAAAACAGTTTGATAGCAGGTGTTCAAGAAGTGGATCTAAGAAGTTAAATGGATATAGTGTTGTAGTCTTTTTGGCTATTATTTGATTTCTGTGAAAACGTGTTGTATTCTATGTTTATTTTTGCAAATAAAAACACCCCTACTCTTTTCGATAAGTGCCATGGGATCTTTAACATCCACCTGAACTACCACAACTCCAGGCAGATGGGACCTCGGTTTAACGTCTCATCAGATCTAATAATAGTGGCTATACCATGCACTGTAGTGACCCATTATAAACAAGCAAAAGGTAGTATATGGTTATATAGGGCTGGCCTAGTGGCGAGGAGGGTTGAGGTGCTGGACACCACATCTCACGGAAAGCTGGTGACCCAGGTTCAGGAATGAGCCCAGGCCATCAGGGGTCAGCAGGGGAGGGAGAGGATTGAGCATCTGAATAACAGCTCTCCTCTTCTGGAACTGGAAGGGAGGGGGTCCACACTTGGTGCTTGACTGGCCTCTGGTAAAGTGAGGAAGAATTTCTTCACAGAACAGGTGGTAGACAAGTGGAACACTCTGCCACTGCCAGAGGAAGTGGTGGGGGCTGAAACAATCACAGTATTTAAGAAAGTATGGATAGATATAAAGAATTCTGGAGGTCAGGGGTAAGGGGCAACAGACTTCTAGGAAAACATAAACTGAACTTACAAGCTCAAATGGGCAGACTGGGTGGGCAATAGCAGGCCCTTATCTGCAGACACTGTCTGTGTCTATGTATCTATGGTTGTATCCAACAATGAGTACACTCAGGATATTGTAGAATGCCCCAATACAGCACTGGAAGATCTAGCAAGCAGGGCAAGGGAGGTAATAACTTGTAAGTGACAGAGCATGGATGCCCATGGCAAAATATCTGTTAAGTCACTACTGTGAGCATACTGTGAAGTATAAAATTCCTTATTATGATGTCCGTAGACTTACAACAGAGGCAAGCTATGCTACTAACACATTGGAATTGCACCTAAGGAGTTTTGGGAACTATTGGTGCTTCTGGGTTTATGTCTTTAAATTTGCACCCTTCCTATTTTAAGTCAATAACTGTGTAGAGCTACCTACAGGAGCTTATTTCAAAGCTATGGAGGCTGAGCACTGGCGACTCTCCCATGTAATTCCAACATAAATGTAAAAGAATGTTGTAAGGTGCAAGGCTTTAATTATTGCATTGTAAGGGGTAGTACAGTATACTGTCTTTACATTCGGTTCTCTTTAAGGCTCAGCTTCTATAGTCTATGTGGCAGATAAAGTTTAAAAGCTGTGTAGTGAGTCTGTACTAAAGGAGTTGTTCAGTATTTGCAGTCAGAAGTCTGCAAGGCTTTCAAAAGTGTAAAAGGCAGTCAATTCTGCTTTGTTCCCTATTAGAGCCTACTGCATGCTGTAGAAGTCTTTTCATAGTAAATCAAATAGGCGTGTTACTAATGGAGAATGTATTGTGACAAAAAAAATTCTGTGTGAGGATTTTATTTCTCTTGCTGTCTCGTGTTGTGGTTGACAAAGGCTAGAGGCTTACCCCTTTTTGGGGTGAGTGATGGGGCGGGGGTTAGGGTGCACTAACTTGTTTGCCATATGTAGTAGCACCTCTCTCATTTAGAGTTTGAATGAGCAAGTGTGAGTAGCTACCATTGGATAAGGTTTGTAAAGGAAGATGGATGGCTCTCATTTAACTAGCTCTGCACATTGGCTGGGGCTGGGGCCCACACCTCAGTTACGCTTATGCTGGGTTACTGTTATATAGTTAAGCCTTTTTGAGGCAGATGCACTTTGGTGTAGGGACCCAACTGATGGGTGGTCTACCTGGGTGACGTGCCAGTAGGGCCCTGAGGTGAATATCAAAAGACCCACACTCCGTCTGAAAGCAAATTAAACTGCCAATCCAGGCGGAAAAATATTTGTTGCATTAATTACATTTTTTTCTAGAGGTCTCAGACCTGGAATGCTTTCACAGATGTGGGACATAATGTGATTAAGCTAACTCATGGCTCATTAGCAGATCTTTACGAGATCCTGATGGCATTAGTAGGACAAATGTTAAAGTGCATGTGGCTGTGGGCTCATTAGCAGCTCTTTACTATGCTCACCTGGTATTGTCTGTGGACAATGTAAAAATACAGACAACTTAATTTTGGAATTTAACTCATTAACAACTGCTTGGGTGTACTTGGTAGATACTGCATCACACACAGGTGAACACTAAATGTGTTAATGGGGAACAGCACTGAATTTAGAAGTCATCTTGCTCACTGGAAGCTGTTTTTCAATATATTTTCTAATTCTGTAATTGTTCCATTTCTAAAGGCTTTTTAGTTACTTCAGTGGGTGTTTCTCATCTACCCTCTGCTGTTTACATAACATTTAGAATTCTATAGTAGTTTATGTCCTTCTCAGCCACAAAGTTCTACAGCAGAACATGGATGCATTGTGCCAACAATGAATGATCAAGCAAAGGTTATAAACTACATCACAGTTCTAAAAATTCTTGCATGCAATGTGCAAACCAGAAATACCAAGTAGGATGATTAAAGCAAAGCCTGTAGAGATGGCACCGATGACTGTGCCAGCAGAAGCGGACCACCTGGTCCGGCTAAGTCTGCTAGAGTGTGCAACTACCCACCCTCCCATTTGTCATCCTCGCCATCCCCGCCCTTCCCTGTTCCCTGTCCCATGCCCTTTTGAAACTGTTGACAGATTTACATGATATCACCCATTCTGCTAAGGTGTTCTATTTTTGCTACCACCCCTTCTGTTAAGTAGTGTCCTCATTTCCTTTCTGAATCTTCCCCTCCTCTATTCTTGGCACATGCCCCCTGGTAACCCTCCCCTTATTGATTCCCCGTCTCAGATACTTGAATGTCTCTATCATGCGCCCCCCCGTCCCTTCTATCCTCCATGGTGTACATATTCAGGTCTCTCAGCCTACTGTCATACTCTGTGTCCTTCCATTCCACATCATCTTTGTTGCCCTCCTGCACCCCTCCAGTGGCCTGATATCACGCTTTAGAGTACGGCATCCAAAACAGCACACAGTACTCTAAGTGCGGCCTTACCAAGTGACCTGTTTAGGGCCAAAATTGCCTCTCTCTCCAGCGTGAGACAAAACCCCTTGCTATGCATCCCAGCATTTTGTTCACTTTTGCAGCCACTCTCATGCACTGGGCAGTGTTGTCCATGGTCCCTGTTACCATTACCCAGGTCCTTCTCCTCCTCAAGTGATTCCCAGCTTAACCCCTCCCAGCCAGTACTCTCTCCTTGGGTTCTTCACCCCAAAGTGCATACACACTTCTTTGCACTGAACCCAGCTGCCACTATTCTGACCACTCATCTAGCTTAATTGGGTCCCTCAGGTTTGTTAAGCTGTGGTGTGTGGGTAGTTAAAAACAACCAAGCAAAGTTCTGTTAAAATTGATTTTATTTACATGAACATACAGAGTGTGTGTGTGTGTGTGTGTGTGTGTGTGTGTGTGTGTGTGTATTCAGTCTAACTCACAGAGACATGCACAGACACGTGCAATCCCACTGGTAAACATGCCTACCTGTTGATGTCCATCAAAATCAATGTCTCTCCACCCAAATTTGGATATCCAGCTAAGACTCATGGCTTCGGGGGGGTGGAGGTGTGATCATCCTAGCATGGGGTATGAGGAACCAGGACTCTCACAGTGTAGCAAAATGGTGAAGTGGCCATGGACTCCCTGGTGGGGGGCATGACACACCCAATCTTCACAGAGAGCAGGCCATTGCAGGTGTAACCCCCCTGCAAATGGGGGTTCCCAAAAGACTTCCAGGAGCTTGCTTGAATGCTCCAAGCCTGAATGGTGTTTGGCGTTTAAGCCATTTATCAGTGAGTGTTTTTAGAGCCTCTGGTACTGTCTCTTTAAGAGCCGTCTGCTTGCAGACATAATTAGTTTGTATGGGGGGACTGTGTGTTTCTCTGTTTGAGTACCACTCGAACTGCTGCCAATTCACTCCATTTTTGCAGTCACTAGGAGTACAAAGGGAACCTATCTGAAAGATGTAACTGTTTGCCAGAAATAATTTAGAGTAATAATGAAAATACAGTTTGTCTAACCTGCTTTCTTTGCAGTCAGAACTGTGTTTGCCTAGTTCCCCATTCTAGTTTTGAACTGCTGAACTGGACCAATCAGTGTGGGGTAAGCTAGCTCTAAAATGGTGCCTTGGGCGAATCAGAACTTGGACTCATAATCTGAGAAAGCCACAAGAGGATTGTATGGGCAGTGACTCTGGGAGATGTAGTTTAGAGCTTGAGCCTCTTTTGGACCAACAGCAGCAGTCTATTGAGTGACAGCCAATCCAGTCCAAGAACTGGGAGGAACTCAAAGGAAGTGCCCGTTTTGTCTGTTGGAGTTTCAGTTTAGCTCTGGCAGTGAAGGGAAAGAAACCCTGTGCTCCTTCAGTGCACAGTTTCAGTCAAAAAAAAACGTGTAAGGCCCAGAGTTCTGGTCTGCAGCTTGTGTAACTGCTTGTTGGACTGAATCCGTCCTGTAGAAGAGAATCAAAGGATCTCTGAAGAGTAGAAACCAGGCTCACCCTGTAGAAGACTGGAGAAATTGCTGAATTGCACTCGGTCTGTCAGGAACTGATCTGCTGTGTGTTCTCCGGGTATTGTGCAGTAATTGCGATCAGGATAGAGAAGCAGCCTACCTGGTATAGTACTTTCTTTTACCATATAAATGTGTGAGGAGGCTTGTGCAGCTCAAGTGAATCCTGCTGCCATTAAGGACTTTTGCCTGTGACTGTTTACCATATAAATGTGTGAAGAGTCTCGTGGAGCTCAAGAGTAGCCTGCTGACGTTTGAAGGACCCTATCTTGTTTGGAGGTCGTGAGTACTAATTCAGGGTCGCTCCCTGTTGAATTGCCACATTAAATCCAAATGGAATCACTGTACTGCTGACTGTTTAAACTAATTTTCTTTTCACTGTGTGAAAGGGGCCCTACCAGCTGCCACGGTTTGGACTAGCCACTAGGGCTTGGGTGCCCAGGGACAGTAACTGGTAGGGATAGGCCTATGCTCGGAGCCATGGGTAGATAGTAAAGTGATAAGCTAATTAACCTGATTTCCCCTGTCCTTGTTATATTCCCCTAAATAAATCAGAGCTGCTTGTTTCAGCAAAGTTATACTGCCAGAGTATTTGTCTATGTTAAAGTATTGTACTGTGATTGTTGCACTGTATCTTATTTTACAGGAGGGTCCCAGTGCCTGAACCAGCCCTGGGGGTAAGTGTATACTGTGAAGGTAATTCTAATATATTGTGTGGGCCACTAGTGGGAAGAAAGGGGTTGCAGTGTCCAGAGGCTGTGACCAAGTTAGTTTAACTAGCAAACCCTGACCTCTGGGTGGAGGCACCCGCCATTGGATCCAGGCCCCTCAACCTGTTAGTGGAAAATCAGGCAGGGGTGTAGCCCTGGGATAGCGCCATCTAGGGTTACATCTTGGAGGCTCACCGCTGGGATTGTGTGTCCTCTAGTGGCCATATTTACGAACCACTGTTAAGAAAAAATGGGTACCCGACAGAAGTGGCTGTGCACCGGCTGGTGGAGTGGTGTACTGGGAGGAGATTGACCCCCAAAATGCTATGCTTATCCTGGACATCCCCTGGGTATCAATACGGACACTGTACAGGAGTACTTTCCAAGGTGGAAGGTTTACAAAACCCGTGGTGGTGGGTCGGCATGCTAATCTGCTCACCCACACTTTCCTGGCCTAAGTAGAGTTTAAGGATCCCATAGATAGCTCCAAAGTGCCACAGACCATTACCCCAGAGGAGCCCTCACTGCCGGAGAGTGATAACTAAGTACAGTGAACCGGGGAATGAGCCCCCACCACTGTCTGAAACTTTTGAGGAGAAATTTGCTAAATGGTTGCTGGGGGAAGGGAAAACTGTGGAGGACTTGAAGAAACTATTCTTGCCACCTGGGGGTGTTCCTCCCCCAACACCCTGTCCCGCTCCAGTACCCGTAATGGTGGCTGAACCAATGCAGACTCCTATTTCTGCACCTGCCATTAGTCACGACTCTTACCGAAGGTTGAGGATCTTCTCTGGCACCCTCCCCACCCCCCAAGGGGAGGATGACTGGGAGACCTGGATAGACTATGTTGCCCCCCAAGTGCTAGAATGGCAATGCTCGGAAGCGAAGCGAAGAGGGTTAGTGAAAGCCTCCGAGGTCCTGCCCTGGCTACCATCCGTGCTAAGCGGCCCAGTAACCCTGAAGTGACTGCACAGGCCTATCTTGAGGCCTTGGGAAGTGTGTGTGGGGCCCAGATTCTGATGAGGATCTATGGTGGAGAGTAAGAAATGCACAACAGTACCAAGGGGGTTATTGTCTGTGTATGTATCTCGCTGGAAAAATTGTTGCAAGAATGCCTCAGAAAGGGTAGTTTGCCAGCGATTGAACTGGACCGAACAGGCTGGACAGGATCCTTAAGTCTGCCCTTCTCAGAACTGCTGTTGCTTCAGTTACACCTGGCAAATCGACTGGAATACCCACCTCCTATGACGCAGTTAATGAGAAATTCGAGGAGTTGAGAAAAGCGACCTCGGGAGGGACCTGCCAATAGCTGCGGCTATGACCCGAGTGACTGAGGGTGGCCCATAAAGTGAAGTTCAGGGCAGAGGTTGGCAGTCAATGAGTGCTCTGACAAGGAAAAGATATACCCACAATGGGACTGAACTGTTGAGAGAGATCCGAGATTCAAAACAGTCCCTTTATGAAGGCCACGCCTGCAATCACAGGCCCTGACCTATATCCGACTGCATCTGCTATGGGGTGGGGATACCCACCCATGTATCTCCTGCTGATAACAGCTCGAACTAGATTCCTTGACCATGGAAGTGGAAGGCAGCGAGATGTCTCAAATGCTTATCACGCAGACAGAGATGGCACCAAGGTTTCCAGTTAGTAATACCCCTGCCCTGGCTCCCAGTGTGGCGCCCGACCAGCTCAAACTCCAGAAAATATGTTTTGCTATAATTGTGGGAAGGATGGGCACATGAAAAGAGAATGCCGGTCCCAAAAGACACTGACAAAAGTTGCATATAGGCTACAAGGAGGCTTCGGAGAACAAATCAGTGGTTAAGAGGTGCAGAAATAGTCCAGTGAGGGCACCAAAATGCTAATTCACGTCCTTGCATGGCAAGGTCAGTTGCCCAGGCCCCACTACCGTCTCTCCCGACTGGTCCAGAATAGTGGGTCCCTCCATGGAGACCACTGTAAAGGTGAATGGAGTGTCTACAAGAGCTGTATTAGACAGTGGCTCCCAAGTGACAATTATGTTCCAGGATTGGTATCAGAAGCATTTGTCAGACGTACCCTTACAACCATTAGAAGGACTGCATGTATGGGGGTTAAGTGAGAAGGCCTACCCCTATTCCGGGTATATCCATTTGGCTGTCTTTCCCCACCTCCGTGGCTGGAGTGGCCGAACAAGTAGAGACCCTAGCCTTGGTGTGTCCCCGCTGATTGGAACAAATGCTCATATGTTCGGAAGGCTGGCACAGTTGTGTTATGAAAACATGGGTCAAAAGACTAGTAGAGCTTTAAGAGTTCCGGCTTAATTAAGAAGGCCTATGAGGCACAGAGAGATGCTGAAAAAATAGAACCAGAGGAACCCGGTCGGAATTGTATGGAAGAAGGATCCTGAGTCTTGATCCTGGCGCCAAATGCCCAGTGTACCTTACAGGGAGAGGTCCGTATCAAGAAAGGATATTAAGAATAAAATATTAATGTTGGATGCACCAGGCGATGGAAAATTGCCAGAGGGACTGCTGGTCAAGCCTAGTATTTTGCCGCTAGAGCCCATGCTTATGCCAGAAGGGTAATGGTCCAAGTTCATAATGTGTCTGAAAGAGACATTCGAGTAAATAGAGGTTGCATCCTGGCTAATGTGCATTGTGCAGACACTGCAGTGCTATCCAGCAACAAGAGTTCAGGAAGAATGACAGAGTATACGCCTGACTTGTTTGATTTCGCGACTCCCGCTGCCAGCTGAATGGAAAGTGAGGATCAGTGAGAAGCTTGCCCAGAGAGACCAGGTGTTTTCTTTAAAGGAATGGGACGTAGATGCGTGCAAGGAGCTGAGCACAATATCCGGCTGCATGATGAAAGACCATTTCGTGAGAGGTCTCGACGCCTGGCATCTGCTGATTTAGATGATGGTGAGGCAGCTCTACAGAGATGTTAGCTGCTGGTTAATACAAGAATCAGAAGCCCTTATGCTTCCCCATTGTGGTAGTGAGGAAAGAATGGGACAGTAAGGATGTCGTGGATTATTGCACCTTAAACCCGGCGGACTATCCCTGATCAGTGCACATGCCCGCATTCAGGATGCTTTGGACTGCCTAAAGCGGAGACGCAAGTGGTTCTCTGTGCTGGATCTCCGGAGTGTACTGTACCAGATCCCGATGGCCCCAGAGGACCATGAAGACAGCCTTTATCTGTCCGCTTGGCTTCTATGAATTCCATGAGGATGCCTCAAGGGATTTCAGGTGCCCCAGCCACTTTTCACGATTGATGGAGGCGTGCAGTGGGGACATGAACTTACTAGAGTGCCTGGTATACCTAGATGATGTTATTGTGTTTGGCAGCTCACTGGAGGAACATGAGTGCAGATTATTTAAGGTATTGGACCGACTGGAGGACTTTGGCCTTAAACTGTCCATTGATAAGTGTCAATTCTTTCAAACATCAGTAAAGTATGTGGGACACATAGTATCCACCGAGGAATAGAGACCCACCCAAGTAAAGTTGAGGCCTTGACCACCTGGCCTGGCCCAAAATCAAAAGAACTGCAAAGATTCCTGGGATTCTGTGGTTATTATCGGCGTTTCATCAAGGACTATTCAAGAGTGATCCGCCCTTACTTAACCTTACTAAGGGTATCCCCACCCACAAAAATACCAAAAGTCAGCGCCCTCAAGACTGAAAGAGTGTATTTTCATCCAAGTGAAGTATTTGGGGCCCGCTGGACTCCTGATTGTGAGACTGCTTTTCATGAGATCATATATCAACTTACCCATGCTCCAGTGCTGGCCTATGCCGATCCAAGAAAACCTTACGTCCTGCACATGATGCTAGTTTGCAAGGGTTGAGGCTATGTTGTACCAAGAGCACGAGAATGGCCTGAGACCAGTGGCCTTTGCCAGTAGAAGCCTGACCCCATCCGAAAAGAACTATCCTGTACATAAGTTAGAGTTCCTAGCTTTGAAGTGGGCTATTGTTGACCAATTCCATGAGTACTTGTATGGGGCTAAAATACTAGTAAAACTGACAATAATCCTTTGACCTATGTGCAGACCTCAGCTAAGTTGGATGCCACTGGCCATAGGTGGCTTTCTGCATTATCTACATATGACTGTGCTCGAATACCGAGCAGGTCTGAACACATAGATGCTGATGCTCTCTCCGGAGGCCTGTTCCCAGAATGATTGGGTCCGATTGGCAGAACCTGACATTCGGGCACTCTGCCGAAGTTTGACAGGAGGAACAAATGTCCACGGACACAGTGGACTGCATGGTGGATAGCAGGACCCTCTGAGAATTGCATACCTGCTGCTTATTGCCACTTTTCTGCAATAGACATTGGTGCACTGCCTCAGCTGGACAATGACAGTATTCAGGGGGCTCAATCCACAATCCCATGATCAAAGCAGCTTAAGCCCTCTATGCAGGAAAAGATGTGTCCAAATTCGCTCCACGGATTTGAGAACTGCGCTTATTATACAAAGAAGGTCCTAAGTTGAAACTGATCAATAAACTGTTATATAGAGAAACAGTAGACAGAGGGGACAAGTAGACAAACAACAACAGTCCTGCCCACTGCCTTTCGAGACTTAGTACTGATGTCCTTGCACAACCACATGGGGCACCTTGGTATAGACAGAACACTTGACTTGGTGAGATCCAGATTCTATTGGCCTAAGAGGGGGGCTGATGTGGAGCAACACATTCGAACTTGTAGTCGCTGCTTACAGAGGAAAGCTTTGCCCCAGAGGGCTGCCCCCCTTGTTAACATCACCACCAGTGCACCCATGGAGCTGGTCTGTATTGATTTTCTGAGTTTGGAGTCAGATCAAAGAAATATCAGTAATGTGCTGGTGGTCACTGACCATTTCACGAGATATGCCCAAGCTTTCCCCACCAAAGACCAGAAAGCATCCACTGTGGCCAAAGTACTTGTAGAAAACTTTTTTGTTCACTATGGGGCTCCACAAAGAATCCATTCTGATCAAGGGAGAGACTTTGAGAGTCGTCTGATCAAAGAGATGCTTTCTCTGTGGGGAGTGCGAAAGTCCAGAACCACTCCTTACCACCCCCAGGGGGACCCACAGCCTGAATGTTTCAACCACACTTTGCTAGATATGCTAGGCACCCTGCACCCAAAGGACAAGCCTAGATGGAGCCAACAAATTAGCACCCTGGTACATGCTTATAACTGCACCAAAAGTGATGCCACTGGGTTCTCCCCCTACCGCCTGATGTTTGGAAGAGAAGCTCGACTACCGTAGATGTGTGTTTTGGGGTCTCTCCTGATGGGGTTCAAGCTGACAACTATTTACAGTATGTGCAAAAGTTAAAGGCCCAGCTAACTCATACGTACCAACTGGCTCAAACCATGGCTGCCAAAAGAAATCTGGCCAACAAAGAAAGGTATGATAAAAAGGTGAAAGCACAGGAACTCCAGGAGGGAGATCGGGTATTGCTAAGAAATCTGGGACTGCATGGCAAACACAAGATTGCTGACAGATGGCACCATCTCCCTCACATTGTAGTGGGCAAACTAGATGATCTGCCAGTGTACAAAGTAAGGCCTGAGAATAATTCAAAAGATGTAAAAACAATGCATAGAAATCATTTACTGCCCATTGGACAAATGTTGATTGAGTCTGAGCCCCCAGAAGATGCCCCCTCTGGACCAGTGACTAGAGCTGCTGCTAAGAAAAGATCAAGAAAGCCTGCACCTACAGAAGCAAAGTTAAAGTGTTCCCCTCCACAAGTCCCAGTTTAGCATGACTGTCAGTCCATATCAGAAGAAAGTGAGAGTGACTTTGAATACTATCCTTCTTACGAACTGAGTCAATTGTTTCGGGCAATCCCTAGTCAATACTGGAGACCGAAGCTGGGCCTTCTGGACTGTCTAAGCCCCCAACTTCATCCCTGGAGCCAATGCTCCCAGAAAGTGAGTGCAAAGCATCAGATCAGATGAAATGGAATCATTGTGCATGGTTGAACTGTTTGAGCTTTCAGAAGGAAAATGATGGATTGGGGCAGACTGGTGATACACCAGAACAAGAAGAGTATTTTGAGTGCCCTGACAGTCCACTGCCAGTGTCCGAAAGCTCTCCATGCGAGCCGAATGTTATGGACTCAGAAACTGTAACTCCTGGAGCTGAAAGTGCCCCAAGTTCTAGCCTCTCTACCCCCATGGAGACTCCCCTGACAAGTGAGGACAATGCTGAAAATGAGGCTCAGAGTGCAGAGACTGTAACAGTTCCCCCTAGAAAGACTGGTCGAGCTGTAAAGCCTGTGGTGCACCTCAGTTATGATTCCCTTGGGAGGCCTGTGGATTGCCTCTCAATGTTGTCCATAAAGGAGTGTATGTGTCCCGAGCTCATTGCCCAAACTGAGCGTCAGTGCTAACTCAAGTTACTTGTGTTGCCCTCTAAGTATGGTGCCTTGCCCGTCCAGCCCAAAGGTAACTGATAGGAAGGCCCCTCTCTTCAGGTTTGCACAAGAGGTATAACTTGAGTTATGGTACAATGTGTGTGTAATACTGTGTAAAGAGTGACGACTGCAATGTTTCAGAAATGTGTTCTTGGTAAAATGATATATTGACTGATGATTACATGTGAGCCTAATGCAAATGTGTATGGTTGCAGTTAAAACTTATGGGGTACTTGGTGACGACGCCAAGCTTTCCCAGGCCAGGAAGGGTGTAACCCCTGCAAATGGGGTTCCCAAAGACTTCCAGGAGCTTGAATGCTCCAAGCCTGAATGGTGTTTAGGCGTTTAAGCCATTTATCAGTGAGGTGTTTTAGAGCCTCTGGTACTGTCTCTTTAAGAGCCGTCTGCTTGCAGACATAATTAGTTGTATGGGGGACTGTGTGTTTCTCTGTTTGAGTACCACTTGAACTGCTGCCAATTCACTCCATTTTGCAGTCACTAGAGTACAAAGGAACCTATCTGAAAGATGTAACTGTTTGCCAGAAATAATTTAGAGTAATAATGAAAATACAGTTTGTCTAACCTGCTTTCTTTGCAGTCAGAACTGTGTTTGCCTAGTTCCCCATTCTAGTTTGAACTGCTGAACTGGACCAATCGGTGTGGGGTAAGCTAGCTCTAAATAATTGCCTTGAATCGAATCAGAACTTGGACTCATAATCTGAGCCAGTCACAAGAGGATTGTATGGGCAGTGACTCTGGGAGATGTAGTTTGAGGCTTCGCGCCTTTTTGGACCAACAGCAGCAGTCTATTGCGAGTGACAGCCAATCCAGTCAAGAACTGGAGGAACTCAAAGGAAGTGCCGGTTTTGTCTGTTGGAGTTTCAGTTTAGCTCTGGCAGTGAAGGGAAAGAAACCCTGTGCTCCTTCAGTGCACAGTTTCAAGTCAAAAAGCGTGTATAAGGCCCAGAGTTCTGGTCTGCAGCTTGTGTAACTGCTTGTTAGGACTGAATCGATCCTGTGAAGAGAATCAGAGGATCTCTGAAGAGTAGAAACCAGGCTCACCCTGTAGAGACTGGAGAAATTGTTGAATTGCACTTGGTCTGTCAGGAACTGAATCTGCTGTGTGTTCTCCGGGTATTGTGCAGTAATTGCGATCGGGATAGAGAAGCAGCCTGCCTGGTATAGTACTTTCTTTTACCATATAAATGTGAGGAGGCTTGTGCAGCTCAAGTGAATCCTGCTGCCATTAAAGGACTTTTGCCTGTGACTGTTTACCATATAAATGTGAAGAGTCTCGTGGAGCTCAAGAGTAGCCCTGCTGATGTTGAAGGACCTATCTTGTTTGGAGGTCGTGGAGTACTAATACAGGGTCGCTCTCGTTGAATTGCACATTAAATCCAAATGGAATCACTGTACTGCTGACTGTTTAAACTAATTTTCTTTTCACTGTGTGAAAGGGCCTACCAGCTGCCACGGTTTGGACTAGCCACTAGGGCTTGGGTACCCAGGGACAGTAACTGGTGAGGATAGGCCTGTGCACAGAGCCATAGGTAGATAGTAAAGTGATAAGCTAATTAACCTGATTTCCCCTGTCCTTGTTATATTCCCCTAAATAAATCAGGCTGCTTGTTTCAGCAAAGTTATACTGCCTGAGGTATTTGTCTATGTTAAAGTATTGTACTGTGATTGTTGCACTGTATCTTATTTTAGGGGAGGTCCCAGTGCCTGAACCAGCTCTGGGGTAAGTGTATACTGTGAAGGTAATTCTAATATATTGTGTGGGCCACTAGTGGGAAGAAAGGTTGCAGTGTCCCAGAGGGCTGTGACCAAGTTAGTTTAACTATTGCAAACCCTGACCTCTGGGTGGAGGCACCCGCCATTGGATCCAGGCCCCTCAACCTGTTAGTGGAAAATCAGGCAGGGGTAGTAGCCCCTTGGATAGCGCCATCTAGGGGTTACACAAGTATTGCTGGATCCACAAAGCCGAAAATTAAAATGCCTAATGTAGTAACTTTCCAGTTAAGTGAATGGGGAAAGTACAAAGCTGTACATTTTGAAAATTCTGGTGCAAACATTTAATGGCATTTGCTTTTTTGCACCTTCAGTTTAAAAACATGAAGCGCACATATTTGTCAGGAGCTGCGAACAGAAAGTTACACCAGAAGAGAGATGATGACACAAAGCAGCAAAGAGGTGCCATTGAGAAATTTTTACTACCCGTCACATTCCTGTGAAAGCCTGGGAAGCGGAGCTGATCTTGAAAGAGCACCTGAACCTGAGCACAAGTTCCTTCAACTGCTGTAGTGGAAGACATGGTGTCCACCATCACCCCAAGTTCTGCCTTCAGAGGAGACCAGGAATACCTGCCACGGTCTGTACTGTTTCCACCACCTGTCAACATATCATTCCAGGAGTTTTGCCTTCAGAAGAGACCACGAATGCACCTGCCACTGTCAGTACTGTGCCCACCTGCATAGATACCATCATCTGTGATTTAGCTGGATTTTCTGAAATTTCATTTGAGGATCTTGGAACTTGGCCAGACACACTAAGGGATGAAGTACGAGTGTCATCTGTGGAGCATGGACCTGTTCAAGTCATACTGCCACAATTCCCAGTGAATGAGAAAAAGAGAAGATTCACAGCAGAAAATTATTTTCACACTGTACCCAGTGGTGAGAGAGTAAAGCGCACTTGGTTAACGTACTCTGTCTCCAAGGATGCACTGTTCTGCTTTGCCTGCAAATTATTTGGACGCTCAAACAATCTTCTTCGGACTGGAGGTTATCGGACATGGAGAGAAATGTCAAAGGCTCTAAGTTCCCATGATCGTGCACCCGAACATGTAGCAAGCATGATAAAGTGGAAGGAACTGGAGACAAGATTGAAAAGCGCCAGACATTGGATGAAAAGACAGCTGCTAATAGAGAAGAAGTAATACACTGGCGTGGAGTCTTGGAGCGTATCATAGCAACTATTCAATACTTGGCTGAGAGGAATATGGCTTTCCGTGGCACAAGTGACATGCTTCATACCCCAGGCAATGGAAACTTTTTGGGGCAGGTTGAATTCCTGTCAAAGTTTGACCCACTAATGGCTGAACATATTCGTTGGATTTAGAATAAGGAAATAATGGACCACTATTTGGGAAAGGACATTCAAAGTGAAATTATTCAACTAATTTCAGGTGCAGTTGTCGGACCATTGCATTACAGATACAAGAATCCAGATATTTTTCCGTGATCCTGGACTGTACGCCTGACATTAGCCACCAAGAGCAGATGACACTTGTTGTTCGACATGTGGATGTTTCAAAAAATGTCGCCACCATCAAGGAACATTTTTTGGGGTTCATACCTGTCAATGACACAACCGGAGAAGGACTGACTGACTCCTTTCTTCAGACTTTAAAGCAACATAATCTGGACATCAGCAACTGTCGGGGGCAAGGATATGATAATGGGAGCAACATGAAAGGCAAACGAGCTGGTGTGCAGGCACGCATAAAAAGAATTGAACTGCAGAGCATTTTATGTGCCATGCGCTTGCCACTGCCTGAACCTCATCATTAGCGATGGAACCCATTCATCAAGACATGCTGTCTCATTCTTTGGTTGCTTGCAGAGGTCTACAATCTTGCTCTGCCTCAACAAGCCGCTGGCAAATATTGAAAAACATGTTCAGATCACTCCAAAGCCACTTTGTGAGACTCGGTGGGAGTGCCGCATAGAGTCTGTAAAAGCACTTCGCTATCAGCTCCAAGAATTTAGGAGTGCTTTGCAGGACATTGCAGAGTCTGTAAGAGCCAAAGATGCTGCAGCATATGCAGAGGCAAGGTCACTTTGTGCTGAACTCCTCTCCTACAAATTCATTGTATGTCTCATCATCTGGTATGATGTCCTGCTTGAAGTGAACCGTGCAAGCAAGATATTGCAGAGTGCTTCAGTTGACATATCAACCTGTGTGAAGGTGCTTGCTTCAACTACTGACATACTTAAAAAGTACAGAGAGTGGGTTTGAACAGGCATTGGCACAGGGCTCAAAGATTGCTGCAGAACTGGATGTCCCAGCTGGATTCCGTCAGACAAGACACAGAAAGGTCAAGCGACTATTTGATTCTGTAAGGACACGACGATGCAGTGCAGGACCAAAACTCAGTTTTCAGGTTGAGTTTTTCAACACACTACTGGACACCACACTGATGTCCTTTAGTGAGCAATTTCAGCAAATGTCAGAGTTTGCTAAAACATTTGGATTTCTGTGCGAACATAAAAATGCTAAATTCTGTTTCCATAGAAGACCTGATAAAACAATGTGAGGCTCTCAAAGAAAAATTAACAGACAGCACAAGTAACCACTCTGATTTTGATGCTCATGAACTTGCACATGAACTTAGGAACCTGGCAGGAATGGTCGAGAACGATACATCACCTATACAAGTGTTAAATTTTCTCCTTCGAAACCAGCTACATGAAATCAATATGAATGCCTATGTGGTATTGCACATTTTTATGAGTACCAGTAACTGTGGCTACAGCAGAATGCAGTTTCAAAACTGAAGTTGATAAAGACTTATCTGAGGTCATCAATGAGCCAAGAAAGACTGTCTGGGCTAGCCGCTGTCCATGAAAAACCTGAAGTTGGCAAAAGTCTCCTTACAGTGACTTAATCAATGAATTCATCCACAAAAAAGTTTGGAAAGTCCCTCTGAAGCTTTAAAACTCCTGCACAATTTCACTGCACATACTGGGGCTGAGCTTGCCAAATCCCTTATACACCTTAGAATGGAGGAAAACTAACCTTCAAACTGGTGAGCTCCACAGTAAAACCCTGAGAGTCTCTTACTGTCTGGAACACACTGTCCAATAGAAACATACATAAAATTTGATGGCAGATAAGGACCGCTTGGCCCACCCAGTCTACCCATTTCCCTATCTAATGGATAAGCTGCAGATCCTAGTTAACCAGCAGTCTACTTCTTTCCACCCCCAACCCCAGAATTGCCTTATGGCTGTCCCATGCATGCTTGAAGTCAATCACTCTTTTTGACTCCACAGCCTCTTCCGGAAGGCCATTCCATGCATCCACAACAGTCTTTGGAAAAAATACTTCCTTACATTACCTCTGAGCCGCCGCCCCCCCATCTTCAAATTGTGCCCCCTTGTTCTTGCACAACTCTTTTTTTGAAAGTTGCTACTCTCTTGGATTCCCTTGAGGTACTTGAACGTTTCTATCGTGTCTCCCCTCTCCCTCCTTTCCTTGAGGCTATACATATTAGGCTCCTTTAGTCTCTCTTCATATGTCTTCCGCTGCAGACCCTGCACCATTTTAGTTGCCTTCTAGACAGCTTACATCTTGTCTATGTCCTTGGGGAGACTGGGTCTCCAGAATTGCACACAGTACTCCAGATGGGGTCTCACCAGGTTTCTGTACAGAGGGATAACAGCTTCCTGTTTTTCTACTGGTGATGCCTCTCCCTATGCATCCCAGTATCCCCCCCAGCCCTCTTTACTGCTCTCTCGCATTGCTTGGCCACCTTTTAAGTCATCTGATATGACTACCCCCAGGTCCCTTTCCATTTCTGTTGTTGTTAGTATCTCACCCCCCATTGTGTATTCCCTATCACTGAGGTTAAACTAACTGGTCTGTAGTTTCCCACTTCTGCCCTGCTCCTACTTTTGTGAAGCGGAATTGCATCGGCCCTCCTCCAGTCCTCAGGTACCACCCCATCCTCCCATGACTTGTTAGAGGGTAGTCAGTGGTGTCATTAGTTCAGCTCTTAGTTCTTTTAGAATTCTGGGATGAATCCCAACAGGCCCCTTTGCTTTGTCTACCTTCAGTTTTAAGAATTTTCAGAACCCTTTCTTCTGTAAATCTGCTTGTATCAACTTCTGTATCCAGAGTGTTTCTATTGTGTTTTTTTTTTTTTTTTTTTTAGGTACCCCCCCCTCTTCATTTGTAAATACTGAGCAAAAATATTTGTTTAGCATCTATGCCTTTTCAGTCACCCTCTGTCCACCCCCCTCCCCTTTAAGCCTCACTATCCCTCCCTTAGTCTTCCTTCGCTCCCTGATGTACCTATAAAGAGGTTTTATCCCCTCTTAACTGAGTTGCCTGTCTTTTCCTCAGTTTGGGCTTTTGCTGTTCTATCTGCCTTCCAGCTTCCTTTTGCTTTAACTGATACAGTTCTCTGTCCTGCTCCTTCTGTGATTCCTTGTACTTCCTGAATGCTTTCTTTTTCTCTTGAACCTTCACTGCCACCTCCTTTGAGAACCATAGTCATTTCTTACATTGTTTTGTTTTGTTAATTTGCTTCACACAAAGGCTTGTTATCTCTGTGATGGCAGTTTTTATTATTCCCCATTGTTCTTCCACCCCTCCTTCCTGCCCATTTGCTAGTGCATTTCTTAGGCAGTTGCCCAGTTTGGCAAAGTCAGCCCTCCTGAAGTCCAGTACTTTTGCCTTTGTATGGCTTGACTCTATTGCTGTGTTTATTGTGAACCATACTGTTTGATGGTCGCTAGTTCCTAGATGGCTACCCACTTTACATCTGTGATCCTCTCCATCTCCATTTGAGAGGACCAGGTCTCAAGATTGTTCCCTCTCGAGTGGGCTCCAATACTAGTTGTCTAAGGACGCCCCTGTAGGGCATCTAGAATAACCCCACTCTAGAAGTGGCTGCTGACATCTGGCATATTCAGATCACCCATCAGCAATATCTCCCCTTTTTCTGCCATTCTAAGTATACTTTCTAATAATAAAGCTGGAGTGTGGTTTACCCCACAAGACTGAAAGCAGGAGGACATCAGGTCTTAAAGGCAAGATGAAATGTTTTTTCCTGACTGATGGAAGTGGTCACTTTGCCGTAGTGGTCAGGCTTAATCATAATTCAGCTGAATGATGAGACTAAGAACTCCTCCAATTTTATACCATAATATTTGTTCCTGACCAATGGAGGTGGTCACTTTGCCGTAGTGGTCAGGCTAATCATAATTCAGCTGGATGATGAGACTAAGAACCCTCAACAATTTACAATAAGGAAGCATATTGGATTATATGGACAATGCAAATGTTTAATGCAGCAGAGTGGGGAGAGGTAATAGAGCAGGGAGAGCTCTGGTTCATTAACTATATGCTTTTGATTGTAGAATGATTACTGGGGGGGGCCCCGCCCCGTCTGTGGAGCCCCAGTCATAGAGTTTGCTGGAGGCCCCCAAAGTCCTAAAACCGGCCCTGGTGGTGGGAGAGCCCCTCCAGGAGCACCTGGGTCTCGCCAACTGTGATCCTCTTGAGGTAGAAGGGCGGACGTGGGGGGGCCCACGGCAGTTCAGGGGCAGAAAGACAGGTGGGAGGGGGGACTGGCAGATCGGAGAAGGTGCGATTGAAGGCTGAGGCGATAGTATGGGGGTTGTTGCAGTGGGCCCCCCCGACATACATATCGGGGGGCTGTTCCATGGTGGTCCCACCAACCAGGTTTCTGACATTTTTCCAGAATCCGAGGGGGTTGTTTGCCGAGGCGAGTAGGGCAGACTTGCAATACTCACTTTTGGCGGTACGTATTGCACGCTTGCATATGTTTCTGAGGCGCCGATACTCAACGAGGTCAAGGTCATTATGGGAAAGTTTGAATTTTACCCAGCATTTGTCCCTTTCTTTCATGAGGGAGTAAAGACCAGCGTGGAGCCATTTTGTGACAGTGCCTCGCACCCTGTGTTTGGTGAGGGGTGCGTGCCTGTTTTGCAGGGGAATGAGAGCGGCAAGGAAGAGATCCAGAGCTGAGTCAGGGTCGTTTGTAGCCAACAACGCAGACCAGTCAACTTGACGCAGATCCTCAAGGTAATCGTAGGGGATCAATTTAGAATAGACCCTCATTTGGATCACTTTGCTGGGGACTTTGGGTGAGTTGAGGCCACGGATGCAGAAGGTCGGGGAGTGATCGGTTATAGCGTCAGGGAGGATCCCAGAGTGAGTGATAGCATCCAGTCTATTGCACATGACCCAGTCAATGAGTGACCCCGGGAGGAAGGCCTAGTGGGTTGCATGATCAGCTGACTGAGAGCAAGACCAGAAAGAAGCGACTCAAACTGCCTGGCATTGGGCCCCACCCAATTCAGGTTGAGGTCCCCCAGGATTATAAGTTCATTTCAGCCAACCTTATCTCTGATGTGGTCTAGTAGAGAGGAGAGCCCAGGAGCACCTCCTTTAGGGGGGTTGTAGGCACAGACGAGATGCACCTTCTTTGTGTTCCTAAGGAGTAGGAGGGAATGGAGGAACTCACAGACTGGGGGTGTGGAGGGAGTGTGTGCCATAGTCGTAACTTTTAGGTGAGCCTTAAAGTATATGAGCACACCCCCACCCCTCTTACAGCCTGCCCTATCTTGCCGGATAAGATTGTAGCCCGGGAGGGCACAGGCGAGGTCTGGAGTGCTTGGTTTGAGCCATGATTCAGTAATGCCCAAAATATCAGGTTTGTAGTGGGCAGTCTATGTTGTGAGTTCGGTGAGATTACAAAGGATGCTGCGGATATTAAGGTGGGCAATTTTTAGGCCCTTGGCATTTTGCCAGGTCGGGGGGGATTGAAAGCAGGAGGTGTTGACGGGGGCCGTATGCAGCTGGCTGGGAGGGGAGCCATGCCAGGTACCCTGTTTGAGGTCCGCGTGGATATCCCTAGAAGAGAGGGCTGGGGCTCCCGATTACGTGGGAGGAGAGAAGGAAAAGATGGGTGGAGGGGGGTGGAGCGAGGAGGCTGGTAGTTGAGAGGGACAAGTTTTGCGTTGCAGCTTTAAAGGGATTTAAATGGTAACGTAACTATCATGCACAAATTCTGAGCAGGGAGCTGAGAGCCAGGTTGTAGCTCCAGTTCAGCATGAGGAGGACTGAATCAGCTTGAAAATAAGTCAGTTACAAGTAGCAGATGCCCCTGGTGGTGAGTCAGTATAACCTGCTTATAAGAAAGTAGGCTGATAGGTAATTTTGTCACACGTGATCAACAAATCAGCCTATATAATCAGATGCTGACCAAGGGTGGTGGCGGGGGCGGCGGGGCAGCCAGTGAAGCCAGCGGGGTCGAATCCCCTATGCAGCTGGAGGCAGTCGCGACCGGTGGAGGCGCAGTCCAAGTCGCACCGGTAAGGATTCGGCTTCTCCTGTGGAATTATTAGGCTAAAAGTTACCTTTCAGGCTTCGTGGGTGGGGGAAGGCTGGTCCCGTCGCCCTCGCGACCTCCAGACAAGAAGGGAACAGCTGTAAAAGAAAGAGCAAGGTGAGTGCTGTTTTATAGATGGGCGTGGGGTGGGGAAGAAGGTGCTACTAAAGAAAATGGCTGAGAGGGATTGAGGTATTGAGGGGAGGCAGTCAAATACAGGCAGGTTCAGTACAGCACAATTTCAAACGTGTCCCAATTAAATTAACAACGTAGCTTAAAACATTCATAGTAATCTACACATTCCCTTTAAAACATTCCCTTTAAGATAGCCCAAATGAGTGTAAGAGAATTGTGTCCCTTAGCGAGTAATTCAAAGTCCAGTAGCCTATCAGCACATATAAGCCGACAGTGGCGCCAAGTCCAATATTGAATTGAATCCAAGAATCCCCTACACAGCTGGAGGCAGTCGCGACCGGTGGAGGTGCAGTCCAAGTCGCACCGGTAAGGATTCGGCTTCTCCTGTGGAATTATTAGGCTAAAAGTTACCTTTCAGGCTTCTTGGGGTGGGGGAGGGCTGGTCCCGTCGCCCTCATGACCTCTGGTGCCGGAATGGCGGCTTGCTGGCTTCGGGCGGGGAGCTGGTCCCGTTGCCCTCGCAACCTCCAGACAAGAAGGGAACAGCTTTCAGGCTTCTTGGGGTGGGGAGGGCTGGTCCCGTCGCCCTCGCGACCTCCGGTGCTGGAATGGCGGCTTGCTGGCTTCGGGGGGGACCTGGTCCCGTCGCCCTCGCGACTTCCAGACAAGAAGGGGACAGCTTTCAGGCTTTGTGGGGTGGGGGAAGGCTGGTCCCGTCGCCCTTGCGACCTCCGGTGCCGGAATGGCGGCTTGCTGGCTGTAGGGTTAAAGCGATTTTTTTGCAGTATTGCCTTTAACAAATAAATATTCTTTGTTAACGTATACTACAAATGCGCAATGGCCTAAAATGGCCTGCAGTGTATCTTGAACTAGTAAATCTGCTGTATGAGATTTACAATACCAAAAACAAGGTATATCAGGGCAAAAATTCTTGCCCCCATCAAATAATATTATTTTGACACAAAATGTATATCCTCTATATTATCCATGTAAATGAAAGTATTATAATGTTTTGCTACATTTGCCTTATCCACGATTACCGCCTCAATGTAAAAATCGGTCTTCGGTAATAGTGTAACAACAGTATTATAATAATACTTTAAATCAATACTATAATAAACACAAAATGTGGTCATTTCAAATTCCTGTAAAAGCATCACCAGGCTTCTCTCGACGTAAAAAAGACATGTGGGGCTGGTTAGGCTCAAAATTAAAAATTGCTAATAGTATTAATTCTATGGTTTTAACAGGTCATATTTGTTTTTTAAAAAAGACTTTAAAAAATATGGCTACTAGACCATTATCAACTACTGTAAGATTAGCGGCTAATAATAAAAAAAATAATTGGTTTGCATTTAAAAAAAAACTTACAAAAAATAGTAAGGCTTTTAAATAACTCACTTTCTAATATGTTTAAAGACAGCTATATAAAGTTGGCTTGCTCTCAATTAGCTACTAAAGCACATGCTTATCTAGTCAATAAATTCAATAAAATTAAAACTTTTAAAAATAGGTAAGACCAATGTGATGTAATTATTGGGTCATCCCACAGTATTTTTACCACCCTTAGCTATAATAAAAGTATAAAATTCACCAAATCAGTATGCACAAGTGCTGCGACATGTGATTCCCATACTAGTAATAATACCTGTATGTTTTAAACCACCAAAAATATCATGACAAATCAATAATTTAAAAGTATTAATACATGATCAAATCATAAAACTCCAAATACCAGGTAATACTATTATCACAGTACACAATAAATATGTTGTCTTACCTAAGCAACAGTGTGTACAAAAACATAAAACCTTAATATGTAAAAAAAAAAAATCAACCACCCCATGGTTTCCTAAACAATGTAAATTTACCCTAACGTCTGCAAATAAATACCACCAAGCTATAAAATAAAACCAATCATGGTGTGTAATCGCAGGTCAACCTTAAAATGTATGGGGATGTAGTAACAAAACCTAGTGGGTAGTAAATTGGACCCTCCAAAAATGTCCTGCCTATAGCCAAACAAATGTTACCCATATCAGTGGTTCCAGTATGGCCTTAAATTTACTCACTAATTTGGCAACTCCACCTCATTTAGTATTACCCAAAATTAATAAATTAACACTTAGTGCCTCGTTGTATCGTCAACAAACTGAAGAACTTATTTTCTCACAAAAGGCCTCTGCTATAAAAATAAAAAAAGCAGTCATCTTATATGCCTATTATAGCCTGGTGGGATTGAGGCTCGGCTGTTTTGGGTACTAGTCCAACCCTAAAAGTGGTAATATGCGGTATTGCAGTAATCTGTTTTCTTGTTATGGTACAAATGTTCTTGTATCGTAAAATAAAACAAATGTTCAAACAAATACAAATGTTACAATGGCAACAACATCTTGTGTGATCTCCAAAAATAAAAAGTCACAAAGGGGAGATTGTAGCATAACGTTTAAATACATTTATATTTGTAGAATTAATATATTTAGTTTTCACCTTGTATATCATTTCCCAGTATGTAGCAAAAAATAGATATGTTTGGTAGTAACCTCATAATGACACAGCATTTTCAAATTTTATAACATATAACATCCAAATGTCCTATAATAATACTTAACAGGATGGTATGCCCTTATTAGGATGGTATTTACCTGTTAAGGACGGTGGGTAAAAAAAAAAATGTTGTGCAACACAGTTTATAAATAACATGTTTTCAAGCTACACAGTCTATAAATAACCTGTTTTTGGAGAAAAAGGTACATCACAGCCTAAAATAGACTTGTTATTGGTTTTATAATTGGTTTATACTGGGGTGCTGGCTTTTTCAAAATAACAATTTTGTATATGAACCACTACATGTAAACTAAATAAGTAGCACCACTACAGCACCACTATTAATAAAATAAAATAAACTTGTATATAAAAATAAATACCCGCAGTAAACTTTTCAAAGTAAACTAAAGGCTCAAGTAAAATTATTTTGCAAACACAATGCAGACCTTACAGCATGGCACCCACTGCTGTCTGAAGCCTAATACTGATGGTGTCCCAGAGGAGCCTATCCTGGGTTCCCTTCTTTTTTCTATATTTATCAATCACCTGCCTAAAAATTGTGGGGGGTGGGAACCTACTTCTTTACGTATATGATGCGGTTCTCTATCGAAGTTCCACTGACAATATGATCAATTCCCAGTTTGCTACTGATTTCTTTACACTTGAGAAATGGTTCCACGACAACAGGATTGTCATAAATGCAAAAAAAACCCAAAAAACAAGGCGGTGCTCTTTGGCCCTAAGCACCTTGGCTCAGACAGGCAGTACCCGCTCTCACTTAACACCTCATCCAGTGCACAGACTGAATCGGCTGACAAACTGAAATACTTAGGGTTTACATTGACCAATAACTCAACTTTAAACCTCATGTAGATCAAATCACCAAATCTATACACCAGAAACGTGGTCTACTATATCGCCTGGGTAATGCTCTTATTCTTGAGTTTAGGCTTGCCATTTCAAACTGTGTCTTGCTCCCCACACTGCTATATGGTACACCTATACTCCAGTTCCTCAGGAGCTCTGAGACTAACAGTCTCCAGGTACTGTACAACAAAATTATCTGCTTTGCAGGCAGCACCCACCTCCACCCCTAGGAAATATCACTGCGAGGTTCTCTCCTCCCAGAACTGGTCCTCTCTGGAGGGGAGTATGATATATCCCCTATTATGCCTTGCATTCAAGCTCATCAAAATTTTTATCCCACCAAGTCTTACTGGATTATTACTTCCTAAGCCTGAAAAGCGCTTACTCCGGGGTCTTAAGTTATATCTTGCTTGAATTATCCAGAGTTAAAACAAATACAGGTAAAAGGTCTTATGCTTACTCCATTCCATCTCACTAGAGCTCCCTTCCTACTGAGCTGCAAAACTCCTTCTCTCTCTGAGGGGTTTAAAAAAGGGCTAAAATTGTTTATGTATTGTTTTTTATGAGATAAACTAATAAAAAGTTTATGCAAAAAAAAAGGGGGCTAAAAATCCTTCTCCTCAAAAGCTGTCACTGTTATTGCTATTGTTGATTGACTACCTTGCCCATATTTTGCTGATAATGCTCCTACCTTGTCTTCCCATATTATAATGTCAGCTGTGCTTGTTTTCCATGCTGAACTGTGTGCTAATGTCCTATGATTATGTTCCTCCAACAAAATGTACTGTCGGGTATGTTTGGTGGTTATTTATTTAGTGTTGTTAATTTGTGAAAGCTAATGTAATCCACTGTACGCATTATTCCCATTCACTGTCTGCAACAGCCCCTCTGTGTTAAAATTATACATTTTTAATTACTCTGTAAACTTTGGGAAGGGATCGTAATTCTGGCTAAACTGTGAGCCAGCCAATCCCTTCCCACCTCCGGGCTCCCGCGTTTTGTGACATAAAACCAGGGAGAGCACTGGGATGCACCCCATGCAAGTCTATGGGGCTTGTTTTCAGAACAGTTTTACAAAACTTTAAAGAGCTCCTGACACAGTTGAGACAACTTTGAAAAAATGTAACATTCAGGCATAAGTGTAGCTTATATTTCATATTTTATTTTGTAATTCTCACCCTTATTTCCTTATTACTAAGGGTATTGGTATCAACACCAATATCTCTGCCCTTTTAGCTCTGGCTGCCCGTCTGCACCTGGCATCATAATTCTGTTTATGACATCCAAATATGTTGCTGTGGAGATAATTATGATGTCATTAACTGGTGATTGTGGTGTCATGTATAGAGAAGCAGACAGAGTAGATATAGTTTAGGGGACAGGGATCTTGTTTTCATGAAACTGTTATCAGTAATAAAGAAAACGGGGAATTAATTACTGAAAATATATGAAGTAGTGAAGAAAATGGGATAGAGTTGAATATAAATCTTACTTTCTTCAGTGTTTTCTTATTGGTGTCAGGGGCTCTTTAAACTACCTTTTGATAAAAATTATCTGAACGGTTTACGGAAGGCATCAGCAGTTGCACAATGCCTGATGCTAATTGGGACAGTAATTCACAGTTTTGGGGCTGATACAGCAAAGCCTACCTCTCTAAGCTTAGTGTTCATCCTAGGGGTAGTAAGCAAATCAAAATCTGTAGACCTAAGTGGATAGGCAATTCTGTATGGTAAAAAGTAGGATGCTAGTGATCAAGGGGAGTGGCTGTTTATAACACTATAGATGACACCACCAAGGGAGAGGTCTCATTGACCAGCAGGGGGCAGTCATCCGAGTTTGGAATATAGGGTACAGTGGTGGATTAGTCGATTACTGGCTAGAACAAAGCAACATATATTATTAAAAGCCACATCCCATTAATTCAGAATATGCTTGGAGATTTTCTAGAAGACAGGCAGACCATAGGTAAGCTTGGGAAGTAAAATATTCCTTTCTAATAGACATTTGAGCAGATGGAGTAAGGTTATGACTGGCACAATTAGTTAATCCCAACTGGGCGTTAACTTCTCTACAGACAGTGGTCATGTGAAGGGAGACATCCAGGCAAGGGTCCAATGTGATCCACAGGTATTTAAATGAGGGGCAGTGTCAAGGGGGGGTACCATTATCACTAGTCACCATCAGCGATACAGGGATATTTTTCAGCCAATGTGAGGTGCCAATCAGCATTGCCTGAGATGTGGCTGAGTTATTACTAGCTAATTCACTACTAGTTAACTTGACAGAGGTTCAGGAAAGTGCACTGTATTGTCTGGAACCTTGACATATTGTAGTTGGCTAGGTGGGACAATCTTTCATAGCTTGCTAGCTTCAGAAGGGAGGACAGCCACTTCTGATGGTAGTGTGGGGGTTGGGAGAACTGGTTCTACATTTAAGGAGAATTTGCCACTTGGCCTCCAGTGCAGCAGGGAGGAGCCAGGCTCGTTGCTTAGATGTTGTGTCAGCTTTAGGTAGGTTGCCCCCAAGTATCCAGAAAATGGGGACTAGGTCTACCTCTGTACCTAGCACTGTCCTACTAAGGTGGTGTGTTTGGTCCCAAAAGTGTTGAATACTAGGACAAGACCATAGAACGCGCAAAAGGGTCCCTACACCTTGATGGCATCTCTAGCATAAATCAGGTGACATACAACCCATTTTTTTTAGGACGTCTGGGGTATGATACCACCAATGCAGGTTTTTTTTGTATTAGCTGGTATGTCATATCTCTTAAATCAGAGTGAGCACTCTGTAGCATGGCTGCCCATTCATCCAATGTAAAATTAACCTGTAATTCCTGCTCCCAAGCTACTTAAGTTTCCAATGTAGGGATGTGGTGGGATAGGAGGTATTGGTATGTTCTACCCCTCATACTGAGGGGATGTTACAGCCATGTTGTAATAATGGAGGGTAGCTTGGAGGGTCCTGGGACTGGGTTCATTTTGGCCCTCTTGATGAGTGCCTCCCTAATTTGTAAAAATCAGCTTTCAGCAGATCATACTGTGTGGAGATGTCCGCAAAGAATTCAAGAATGCCTGCTTGTGGGTTGGAGAGGTGCCCCATTGTGACTACACCCTTGTTGGCTGAGACTGACCAATATACTGGGGCCAACCCAATTCTAAGGTAGGGGTTGAACCAAAGTGGCTGCCACGGTCCCAGTGAAGTGGACCACCATTGGTGATATTTAAGGAGGGTAGACCAGATCCATTGAGAAAAGGCCTGGATGGGCCGGCTGGCCGAATGGTGCAGGGGATAGATTTTCTGCCGTGACGTGGGTGACCCGGGTTCGGAAATGGACTTGGGACACCCAAGGACTGGCCGGGGGGGTGGATTGAGCGGCCATTGCATGCTCTCCACCTCCAAGGGGGGAGGGGGGTAGAGTGACTCTGATCCAGTGCTCCCAGGTGACCACAGGACGCATTGCAACCGGAGCACCTATGAGAATTGCTCCTCGGGGGGCATGTCGGATGCATGATGCGGTCGCTTTACAGCATCCACCATGACATGCCCCTCCACAAGAAAAAGTACCTCTGGTGTGCCAAGTGATGCCTCCAACCCCAGTAGCGGACCCTGGGTCCCCCAGCACATCTGTTACTGAGCACTGGTGGAGTAGCACCAGGGAGGCTCCGAAGGCTCTGCCCTGGGGGGCATTCTAGGGGACACTGCATTGGGGATGACACTGGGTCCATTGGCAGGAGCAGGACAGCTGAAGGGGGACCACCGCCGGAAGAAATAAAGCATACTTAGTTAAAAGAAAAAGGCCTGGATATGTGAAGTCAGGTGGGATGAGATGATTGGATAAGGAGAAGTGGTGTGCCTAGGGTGGGCATGGACTTGGCCCAGGTTCCAGAAGCATCCGCACTGGGTGCTGTGCCTTGTTTGCAGACAGCCAGTGGAGGTTTTGTCTGATACCTGCCATTTGATGGTAGGCCCAAAGCCAAGGGAGTGCCCATTCACCCTTTTTACCAGGGGCCCTTAATTTGTATAGACTAATCCACAGCTTTTTCCCTTCCCATAAGAAGGAAGACAAAAGTATGTCAAAGTGTTGAAAAAGAGCATGAAGAATGGAGATAGGGAGACTACTGAGGAAAAATAAATCTTTGGGGAAGGCCATCATTATAGGCTGTGATTTTGCCTCCAAAAGTGAGACATAGTTTCTTCCATCTACAGAAGTCAGGCTCCAGCTCCCGTAGCAGAGGTTTTATGTTGAGGTTCACAAGGGATTTAAGGTAATTAGATATAATAATACCCAGGTACTTGATATGGTGGGGTCCCATTTAAGCCCCAGCTCCAGAATGGAGTGTTGTTGCATGAGCGAGTTGAGCGGAAAAACTTCTGTCTTGTTCCTGTTGACTTTTAGATCAGACAGTGATCTTAAGTCATCCAGCATCATTAGAGCATAGGGTAGAGATGTGGTGGGGTTAAATATGGCCAACAGAAGATCATTGGCAAAGACCAGAGTCTTGACCACTGTTGCTCCACACTGTACTCTGTGAATATCTATGGATTGCTGGAGCTTACATACTGTAGTAGAGGTTCTATAGTGAGAAGAAAAAGGAGTGGGAGGAGTGGGCATCCTTACCGCGTTCCCGGTCCTAGCCTAAAGAATGCAGAGATATGGCCATTGGTTAGTAGCTAGGCTGAGCGAGCTGCATATAGGGTGTGCACCTAGGTTATAAAAAATTGCCCTGTCCAGCCCGGTGGCGCTGAGGGTTGAGGTGCTAGACGACACACCGAGTTTTTTCTGCTTGCTCAGGTGTGAACTTGGGGAACACAGTACCTTGGAGGAAGGATGCTAGCTTTGGGTTTGGGAACCTCTTTGTGAAGTGTACTGTTTAAAATTTTAGGAAGGCATCCGCAATGTCCTAGAATTGGGTTAAGACTTGCCCATCTTGGAGATGGGTAGAGCCTACTAGCTTGGCATTCTGTCTAACTTTGGTTCTGTATGCTAGCAGCCTGCCTGCCTTTTCCCCCCATTCTCAGTACTTGTGGGTGATTCTAATTACTGCTTTCTGGGCCGCAATAGCTGGAAGTGAATTCAGCTTATAGCGGAGCTGTAACAGCTCCCAGTGAATCTATGGATCATGGCGAGGGAGGTCCTGAGTTTCTTTTGCTCTCTCTTTTTTGATATGGGCAATGTAACTAATAATTCTCCCCCATAAATATGCTTTTAAGGTGTCCCAAAGTAGAGCTCTAGGGATTTGTAGGAAGTCATTAGTGGACAAGAAGGATTCTGTCTCTTTTATAACCCATTGCCTAAAGCTTTCTTGGGACAGCCAAGCATCAGCGTGGCATGGTTGCAGTACCTTGTCCCAGCATCAGAGTAAGATGCACACAGGCATGGTCTGAAATCATGATGGGGCCAGTAGATGCATCTTGAACCTCCTGCAACAGTGACACTGAGAGGAGGAGGTAATTAACTCTACTACTTGTATTATGCAGGGCTGAGTGATAAGTAAGTTTGCACCCTGTTGAGTGAAAACTCCTCGGGGGTTCTTAAGGTTATACTTGCTAGTCAAAGCTTTCAGGGTATCGCTTGCTTTTGTAGGTGCTAGGTTAAGACCTTTCAGTTTGTCTAAGACGGAATCCCAGATCTCGTTGATGTCACCACCCAGTATTAGTCAGTCCCTTTCCTCTAGCACATTGGTTATTTGTGGTGCCTGGTGCTAGGTCCCAAATGAAAGATATCCAATACCACCTGGGTAGCTATTGGTCCAAGTGGTGGGATCCACTGTCAAAACTAGTGCCTGTGATAAAGTGTCTGTTTAAGGCACTGGAATGGTGGAGGGAAGAAGACAACCTCAGAGAGGGAGTTTCCTTCCTTCAGCAATCACCCATAGTCATACCTACTACAGATGCTTCCCTCCTGCACTGGGCGTCCACCTGGAGGAGCTCACTGTAAGCTGTATGTGGAGCCCACAGCAGCTTCAGGGGCACATAAATCTGGATCTTAGGGCAGTGTCCCTGGCAGTGCAAGTCATTTCCTCCCACATCAGGGGTCAGCCCATCCAGATCAGGACAGAAACCACCACTACCATATATTATATAAACAAGTCAGGAGGACCATGATCTTCAAAACTGTGCATAGAAGCAATGAAAATGTGGAACTTAGCATATTCCCTGGATGTTCAGCTATTGGCTGTACACCTGCTAGGGAAATACAACATTCTGGCAGCGTCCCTGAGCAGAGTCAGCCAGGGAAACCACAAATGGACGCTGAACAAGCAGGTGCTGGCTACAGTGTTCAGAAGGTGGGGTATGCCAGAGATAGATCTGTTTGCATCCTGGGAAAACAACCAGCTGCCACTGTTCTGTTGCAGACTGCCCTTGGTGGATACTGTCTCAGAGGATGCCCTAGTCCTTGGCTGGGCAGGGAAATTTCTCTATCCCTTCACACTGTTCCCACTTTTGGTGAGAGTGTTGCTCAAGCTGAGAAGGGAGTCAACAACAGTAATCCTTATAGCTCCAGATTGGGCCAGGCAGATTTGGTACTCACTTCTCTTGTCCCTCTCCATCAAGCATCCCATAAACCTTCCCCTGAGGTACAATCTGCTGACCTTGTCTCAGGACAGGATAGCATTCACAGATCCAAAAACTGTACACCTCGGAGCATGGTACTTGAAGAGCTAGAGTTCACTTTACTAAACCTCCCTGAGAAGGTTTCAAAAGTGCTTATGGTGTCCAGTAAACCAGCAACTAGGAGAGCCAGTGCCTCAAAGTGGAAAAGATTTCCCCCTTTGGTGCTCCTCTAGGCAGCTCAGCCCACTTCAGACAAGCATGCCTTCAGTCCTAGACTAATTAGTTCACCTCCAGTCCTTGGGTCTTAGGTCCTCAATCCTGAAGGTGCATCGGGCAGCAGTGTCTGTATACGCCTCAGCTAGCAAGGATAGGTCAGTAGTCTTGAAGCTCATTTTCAAAAGGTTCTTTAAAAGCCTTAATCACTTGTACCCTGCAGTAAGGGACCCTGTCCCCCATGGGACCGGAACCTGTGTATTGTTCAGCTGATGGAGGCTCCTTTCAAGCCTATGGCAACTGCTGCCCTGAAGTATGTTACCTGGAAAGCAGTTTTCCTGGTGGCACTCAAATATGCTAGAAGGGTAAGCGAGTTTCAAGCCCTTTGAACAGATCCTAACTGCATCCTATTCCACATGGACAAAGTAGTCCTGAGAATTAACAAAATAATTCTCCCCATAGTGGTGTCTGAATTTCATCTGAATCAGTCAATCACACTTCTAGTGTTCTGTACAGCAAAGTCCACCCCAGGGGAGCAAAAGCTCCACAGTGTTGATGTTAAGAGAGCTCTGAGGTACTGCCTGGACCACACATACTACCTGGACCACACAAATTATGTCAGGTGCACCAATACTCATCTGTTTGTCACTTGCAGTGAAGTAGAGCAAGGTAAACCAGCATCCAAGTGAACCATTACTCATTGGATAGTTTCCTGCATTTAATTCTGTTATGCCAAAGCTGGAAAATTGACACCTGAAGGTTCAGGGCCCACTCTATAAAGGGTTTATTCACCTCTGTGGCAGCTTCTAGGGCTGTCTCGCTACAGGAAATCTATAAAGTAGCTGCTTGGAAAACAGTACACACTTTCACAAAGCTCTACTGTCTGGACATACAGCCCAGGACGGATGCCAGCTTTGGCACTGCTGTCTTGCAGAGTTTTTTCCCTTAGTAGGTTCTGTACCCAGCCTCCCACGGTACTGTTATGGAGTCTGCAGTTGTGAAGACAGGGATTCCTGGTGTTTGAAGAAAAAAATACTCACTGTAGTAATGTTGTTTCTTCCAAGGGATCCCTCACAATGCTTCATAATCCCATCTCTAGCTCCCCTTCCAGAACTTGGGAAAGGTTCACACAAGGATCAGTTCCTTTCTGTTTTGCTTGAACATTATTTGCTACAGTACCTTACAACTGATACTCAGTGATCTAATCTTTCAAGAATTTTTCATTACAGTTTTGAAGATTTATTTTGACATATTATAAAGCTTTGGAAACTTCCACTTTAAATCTGTTTTTCTAGGTGCTTCGTATGTTGTGCTCTATGGGGGATATGCACAAAAAATGCAATTACCTATGCGTCATGTACCCACAGCATGTAGGCAACCCTAAGTTTGAAAGTCGCACACTGGAGGACCCCGCAGCATGCATTAAAGAGGGGTGTTCCTCTTCCATGCTTGATGCCTGGTTGTTTGTCCTGCTACGTATGGACGGTCAGCATGCACGCACTTGGCACCATTCATAAAGGCGGGGTGTGTTGGGTGAGGGGGGTATAGGTTACACGAGCAGGTTCCCTGCCTTAGTTGTTGCATGCCCCCCACAACATACACCTGCTGGCTGCAGTGGAAATACAGATAACTCCTGCCATGCTACCCCAACCCTCTGGTCAGGCAGAGAGGGTTAGGGTGGCCATTTGGGCACTCCCCTGACAATTTTATTTTTCAAGACTTGTACCATCCCACAGTCCCTACTCTGTGCAGAGCAGAGGATCCACTGCAAGACTGGGATGGACACCTGACTGGATGCCCACCTATGTCCACTGATCCGCTCCCATGCACCACTGCGTCAGGGGGTGGACCGCTGGCAGGTACCCTGCAGTGGCCAGCTGTAGTGAATGCCATACCCCCACGTGACTGTCTATGAATGTGGAGCTGTGTGGGCTGGTATGCTCCTCTGACATGCCAGCCCCCTCTCAACCCAGCCTCTGATAGTGCATTGCCCCCATATGTATTTTTTTCTATTAGTATGGATTCATCCACAGCCTCACAAAGGTTTCTTTTCAACCGCTTCCACTCACCTGTTACTCTCCAACTCCCAACTATCAGATTCTTTTCTTACTCTGAAGAAGGACACAGCCTGCTGACTGCTCTTCGCTAGGCTTCCAGCAGTTGCCATTTCTGTAATTTTTTATGTGCAGTAGTTTCTTACCGCAGTACTGGAACCAGGTTTGTACCACTCACCATTATTTCTTGGTTCTATTTTTAAAATTAAGGATGTTCTCCTCCAGGGAATTCCAAGCTCATAGGCTTCAAGCACTCAACCACTTACAACAAACCCATACAAATGGCACACACCCAATCTTCATGTTTGATGTGGCTTGAACCTGGTAATTCTTTCCAGAACTACTCAAACTATAAGTAGAATGCTTCTGGGAGATCCAAGGTAAGTTCAGGTCTAAGAGTTCCTTCCCTGGTACCTGCCCAACTGGCATTTCCTAGCACCGGTCATCAAGTCATGGCCCGCGTGCCAGTTCTAACTGTGCTCGCAAGAGCCTTGGGACTGGTTCACTGGAATCCTCCTTTGGTGTCCCACAGCAGCAGCACCAAACTCTGACTGCAAGGCCACAGACAGGAAAGGTACCAACCAGAATAATTCTGAGAGAAATCCATTGCTGATAATCCCAGTCCACATGGTAATGATAGGCTCAGTACCAGTAAACCTGTCAAGTTGGCACCAACAAGCATGAGGTAATGTCCCCAAGCTACAAAAGACTCTCAGACATGTGACCTTCTATGGAGCATTGCTTGGGCATTGGGCACTACTCTAGCACTGATGGAGTTGTCCCTAGTGGTGCGACTCCCATACAGCATACCAACCGAGAGGGTCATGTTACTAAGGACAACTCAGGATGGAAGAAGCCCCTGGGCACAGATGACATTGCAGCCTCCTCCTTTCAAACAATATGAAGTCTTGCTGTATTCTGACTATTGCAGAGATTGCCAACCTTAGAACTGCCCCGGAGAACAAAGAGTTAACTTTCCATTTAGGGCATGGAACGCTGAGCTCGAGCTCGGTTGAAGCCTCTGTCTGCTGTTGTTTAAACTCCAACCGTCAGATTCTTTACTCTGCCTCACTGAACAGTCGCTCCAGAGATTTCTCCTTTGCTCGGTTCAAAAAGTCGGTTAAAGTGTAATTTTTCCACTCGGTTTCTACCGAATTTCTGCTACTGAACCTGTCGGTTTAAGTCTCTGTCTGTGGTACCGTGAGTACTAGATAGGTTTTGCATTTAGTTTCTGTGTGGAACTTGTAAACATTGGATCGGTTTGGTTTGAGACGATCAGTTTGGTTTTAAAAAACTTTTGAATTTATTAGTGTGGCAACTGGTCCATATCGGTTCAAAAAAATGGATTTAATTATGTTTTTTTCCAAGACCCGTGACACAGTCAGGAACTGATAGGGGTGTCTTGCCTGGCAGATTGCCGAAAAAATGGTAAGTTGTGGATAGGATTGGCCATGTCAGAGAAACCCAAGAAAAAAACTGAGCCCACTGGGTTTCAACACTGTAGTGTGTGTGGGGAAGCCTTTGCTAAGGCTGACCCCCACACCACCTGTGTTTATTGTCTGGGGTTTGACCACCTCGATTCAGACTGCCAAATATGTAAAAGTTTTCTCAAAGCTACCCTGGATAAGAGAGTAGGTAGACTGAGGGAAAGGGAGGCCGAGAAGTCCGCTGACCCGGATGGCTGTAGCCTGTTCGTTCCGACCGAACCAGAAGGAGTGCCCTCTGACCAGGGCGAAACTTCTTTGGGCAAAAGAGAACCAATTCTGTGGAGTCGGTTCCGGATAAAAAAGAAAGAGAAGGGAAAAATCATCTGGTTCAGATCCACAAGTTCTTCTCCTGACCGCTGATGAAATAGCCAAAGCGATAAGGATAGTTCAATCGCTAACTTCGGTTCCGGCCAAACCGGCACCATCTGTCAGGGGCTCGGTTCAGTCGGTTCCCCCGGTTCCAGATTATACTTTAGAAGAATTTTATGAACCGGAGGAGGAGGGAGAGTATGAGGATAATGATGATGATGGTGATTATGAAAGTCTGGATGTGCCTATTGACCCGGACATCTCCCCAGACAGACCTTCAGGTGTTTCTCCTCCTAGGCTTTCTGAGTCCCCTTCCCACTTTATGTTTTACAAGAAAGTGGCTGAAACCCTCCAGCTTCCAGTGGAAGAAGCAGTAGAGGATCAGGAGGAGCCTGATTTTGTAGAGATGATGGACATCCCAGAGTCCAGGAGATTGTCTATTCCCTCCATAAATCTTTTGGAAAGCGGACATTTAAAATTTTAAAGACTCCTAATTCCATACCTCCTGTGGACAGAAGAATGGACAAGAGGTATACCCTTTCAGGCTCGGACACAGAGTTCCTTTCCCAGCAATGCAGCCATGTTGGGGTAGTGCAGGCTGCTGTGATGAGGCAAATATTCCCTTGGCTTCACACCCCCCAGATAAGGACTCCAGGAGGATTGATGCCATGGCAAAGAAGCAGTACATGGCAGCATCTTTGGGACTCAGGCAGGCTAACTATATGGCCTACACAGCTAGATACCAGAAGTCCAGGTGGGACACTGTGCTGGCTCTGGCTAAACAGGCCCCTGACCAGCTTGCCAAGGAGCTGGAGCAGGTGGCTGTGGATGGGATTGAGGCAATTGAAGGTGCAATTTCATGCTGCTGTGGACTCCAATGATGTTTCATCTAGAGTCATGGCTACATCTGTGGCCCTTTGGAGGATGGCTTGGCTCAGATGTACTAGCCTATCACAGGATACCCAGGCTAAGGCCATGGATTTCCCTGTCATTGGTAATTCTCTGTTTGGGGAGCAGACAGAGAACTACATGAAGAAGATGGAAGAGTACAGGACCACCTACAGGAGTGCTCAGGACAAGAAGGCAAGCCACTCCTCAGAGACAGCATTCAGGGCAGGGCAGGCCCTTTCAAGGCCCTTTACCAAGCCAGGCCTCCTCTTCTGCTTATGCTCAGAGGGGTTCTTCAGAGGAGAGGCAGACGGGGAATGAGCAGGCCTGCTTCCACCCCTCAGCCTAAAGCCCCTGCCAAGCAGACACCGTGATGGGTCTGCCCGGGCCAATTCTCCAATACCTGTAGGGGGCAGGCTGGCTTACTTTGTCCAGAACTGGAAGTCTTTGACATCAGACAAGTGGGTCCTGGAAGTAGTAAGCCAGGGACTGGTTCTCAGCTTCAGAAAATTTCCCAAGATGAGAACCAGATCCTTTCCACCTGCAAATCCATCAGAGACCCTTGCCACTAGAGGCAGAGGTTTCTTCCCTCCTGGCTCTCAGAGCCATAGAAAGGGTTCCTACCCTACACAGGGGCAAAGGATTGTACTCCAGGTACTTCCTAACCCCCAAAAAGACAGGATAATGGTGGCCCATCCTGGATCTAAGATATCTGAAAAAGCACGTTTTAAAACCAAAATTCAAAATGGTGACTCTGGGAATAATTCTACCCTCTCTAAGGCCAGGGGATTGGCTAGCCTCCCTGGACCTCAAAGATGCCTATTTTCACATTCCCATCAGGTGCTCCCACAGAAAGTACCTCAGGTTTGAGTTGCTCTCAGGCCACTATCAATTCAGAGCAATGCCCTTTGGCCTAACATTAGCCCCAAGGGTGTTCACAAAGTGCCTGGCAGTAGTGGTTGCTTTCCTAAGGAGAAAAATGATCTCCATCTTTCCATACTTGGACAACTGGCTCATAGTGGATCAGTCTCCAGACCAAGTCAAGTCACATCTTCAAATTACTCAGCAAGTGCTCACTTCCTTAGGATTCCTCCTCAACCTTCCAAAGTCAGTTCTCGAGCCAGTACAGCTCCTCACCTTCATAGGGGCAGAGCTGGATACAATAAGAGCCAAAGCCTTCCTTCCTCTGGACTGGGCAAGGACCCTTATAGAACTGGCCTCTTCATTGACCCTTCAGGTGTCTCGACCAGCAAGGGACTTCTTGCAGCTCCTGGGCCACATGGCAGCCTCTACAGCAGTGGTTCAGGGGGCAAGATTCCAGATGAAGGACATTCAGTTCCACTTAAGAGCCTTCTGGTCCCAAAGAAAGGATTCCCTTACCAAACTAGTCCCAGTGACTTGAACCCTGATCCAGGCTGTGCAATGGTGGCAGGATCAGGACAATTTAAGACAGGGAGTTCCTTTTGTCACTCAGTCTCATTCAGTGATACTCACCAGAGATGCCTCCCTGCTGGGCTGGGGAGCCCACTTGGGGGATCTTACCACCCAAGGGCTGTGGTCACCTCAAGAATCTCTGCTTCACATCAATCTCTTGAACTCAGAGCAGTGTTTCTGGCACTGCAAGCCTTTTCAAATCTGTACAGAACAAGGTGGTCCAGATCAGAACAGACAATACCACCACAATGTGGTACATCAACAAGCAAGGAGGCACTCGGTCTACGGCCTTGTGCACAGAAGCAATGAGGTTGTGGTCTCTGGCCTATTCCCTGCAAACATCTCTGATAGCAGTTCACCTCCCAGGGAAAGACAATGTCCTAGCAGATGCTTCAGCAGGATATCTCAGGGCCATCACGAATGGACCTTAGATCCCCTAGTTTTGGAAGTGATTTTCTCGAGATGGGGCACTCCACAGATAGATCTTTTTGCAGCTCCAGACAATCACCAACTTCCTCTCTTTTGTTGCAGACCCCCTGTCTTGGGCTCAGTCCCCCTGGATGCTCTGATTCTGAATTGGGAGGGGAAGTTCCTGTATGCTTTTCCTCCTTTCCTCTCCTGTTCAAAGTGCTAGTCAAGATCAGGTCTCAGCCATGCAAAGTGATTCTGATTGCTCCAGACTGGGCCAGACAACCCTGGTACCCACTGTTGCTGTCCTTAGCAGTCCATCTTCCCCTGTCTTTTCCCAGGAATTACAACCTGTTGACATCCTCTCAGGGAAGGATTTGGTATCCGAACCTCAAATCTCTCAATCTTAAGGCATGGCTCTTGAAGAGTTAGAGTTTGCTGATCTGCACCTTTCTCAAGGGGTTCTGGATATCCTTAAGGCTTCTTGAAAGCCTTCCACCAGAAAGACTTACAACTCCAAATGGAAAAGGTTCACTATTTGGTGCTCTAATAAGCATATTTCTCCAGAATCTGCTTGGTTGACTACAGTCCTGGACTATATGGTTCATCTTAATGGCTTGGGACTTAGGCCAGCTACACTTAAAGTGCATCTGGCAGCTGTTTCTGCCTTCTTGTCAGTAGGCAAGCCCTCTCCTCTGTCAGCCCATCCTGTGTTTTGTAAGTTCTTCAAGGGATTGCTGCACACCAATCCCCCTTTAGGGACCCAGTTCCTGCTTAGGACCTTAATGTTTGCATTGCGCAGCTTATGCAACCACTCTTTGAATCTTTGTCCTCTGCAGAGCTTAAGTACTTGACTTGGAAAACTGTGTTTTTGGTAGCCATAACCTCTGCCAGGCATATCAGTGAATTGCAAACCCTGTCAGTGGAACCTGATTTCATCTCTTTCCATAGAGATAAAGTGGTCCTAAGAACTAACAGGAAGATTTTGCCTAAGGTGGTTTCAGATTTCCACCTTAATCAGTCTATGTCTCTCCCTGTTTTCTTCACTGACCATTCCTCCTCTGGAGAGAGGAGGTTGCACAGCCTGGATGTTAAAAGGGCCCTTAGCTACTACATAGAGCGCACCAAGGGTCACAGGTTGGAGTCCCTCCAGTTGTTCCTCATTTATGGAGAGGTCGGGAAGGGCAAACCTGCCACTAAAAGATCTATTGCCAGGTGGATTGTCTCTTGTATACAATTCTGCTATGAAAAACTGGGTAGAACCCCACTCTCAGGCATGAGGGCTCACTCTACTAGAGGTACAGCTGCTTCCCTGGCTGCTGCCAGGGATATTCCTATCTTAGAAATTTGTCAAGCAACCACCTGGAAAACAGTCCATACATTCACCAAGCATTATTCTCTGGATATCCAGGCTAGGAGTGATGCTCGGTTTGGCACAGCAGTACTTCAGAGCCTATTCCCAAAGTAGGTTCTGTCCCTCCTCCATGGAGGTACTGCTTGGTAGTCTGCAATAGCTAGAATACAGCAAGACTTCATGTTGTTTGAAGAAAAAATTACTCACCTTAGTAATGTTGTTCCTTCTAATGGAGTCTTGCTGTATTCTGACCTCCCCTCCCGCCTCCCCTCTCAGAACCTGTTTTTTGGGATGTGGTTGGCAGGAGCAGTGTTGGCACCCTAGAGGTGTCCCGTTCTCACCCTCCTTTGTTTTGGGTGTTTGTTGTGTTTTGTTTTTTGGGTTTCCTGACTTGAGTCTTTGCTTGAAACCAAAAAACCCTTTTTCATTAAACCTAGTTGCCAGTTGGCTAGTGTGAGTCTTACAGTTTCCACACAGAACTTCTAGTGAGTATTGCTCGTAAAGCTGATGATTGGAGTTTAAACAACAGCAGACAGAGGCTTCAACTGAGCTCGAGCTCAGCATTCCATGCCCTGCATGGAAAGTTAACTCTTTGTTCTCTGGGACAGTTCAAAGGTTGGCAATCACTGCAATAGTCAGAATGTAGCAAGACTCCATTAGAAGAAACAACATTACTAAGGTGAGTAATTTTTTCTTCCAGTCTCTCATGAGGAGCTGCTCTGTGTCCTCATATTTTAGGCTAATAGACTTAAGACTGAGCCTTCAGTCCTGTGAGAGCCAGCAACTGCCTCCCCATGCCCTGCTATGAAGAGTAGCCCGTGACATGTGCGATTGCTATTGAGCGAAACCCAAAATGGTAACTCAATCGTAGTGCATGTCATGGGGGCTACTGTTGAGGTAGGGTGACTGGATGGGGGGGTTCATGCATATTGCGACAGGATGTTACTTCATGTACACATATGCAGGGTTGAGTGGGAGTGAGCACGCTCAGCGAGGGACGGGAGGGTTTTTCAGGGGTAGTGGGCTGCTGAGCTGGCCCCATGGTATGGTGGGTGGGTTTGTGGCTTGGGTGGACAGGTTGCTGGGGTTTGGGTCCAGGCACAGATATGTTTTTGTTGTGCCTGGTCCGAATTGTTTTTTTTACACATTTTGCACCACTCGACATTCACTCCCCTGGAGTTGAGAATCCTTAAGTAGGGGGTGTGAGGGCAGAGCCCCCCACATAAAACATAATAATTGTAAGTCCCTGGTGCTGTTTTGCAGTGCGCTGGGGAGTCACATCACCAAAACTGATTTTCGGTGATGTGACTTCACCCTAACAGTGATCACCTTTTGGCGGTCATCGTTATGACATGGAACCCTACCAAGCATTCCAATTCCGCCACCCAAGTCAATGTAAATGGACAATTACTTACATACAGTTGTTGGTTGTCCATCCTCCATGAATCCCCATTTCTTCTCCATGCTTTGCAAGAGCCTAGAGATGGGCCTTACCCAGTGTCTCTGGGTACCCCTGTCAACCCCCAAACAAGCTTCTGAGGTCTAGGCCAGGGCCTCAGGTTAGTACTGATACCGGTACCCACAACTCCTATTCTGGTGTTCCTCTCAATGAGGAACCCTCCTTCTGACCCTTTCCCTGATAAGGAGGATGAGGAAGTGAATCCAGGTCTGAACCTGGGGTGTGGAGGTGACACCCCAGATTTATCCAGCCTAGATATCTTTAGTAAAACCCTATGGTTTCTCCCCAGAGGATCCCTCCATTTACCAGTATTTTGTATGGGATGCTTTGATGCCAGATGTCCATGTATTGTCCTTAGAGGCTCAGGTGGAACTCCCCTTCTTTGTTATTTAGGGGGAACCCACTTTGTATATGCCTTTCCCAGTTAAAAAGGCACTACAGATAAGAGATACCTGGTGCCAGCAGGGAAACAAAATAATTGTTTTCTCACACCTGTCGTCTTCTGCTTATGTGGCGACTGCTGCTGCAGACAAATACAAGCAACAGCCTTCCAGCCAGCCCAATGAAAAGAAGTCCAGGAAACTGGATTTCTTTGGTTAGAAATTTTTATCCACCTCAGCCTTGTCCATGATACAAGCCTCCTACACGGGGTAATGGACCCCCCCCCGGAATGTACAATCACAGCAGACCTCTTTTGGTGCTGACTACATCCATGAGAAACTGAGGTAAGAATTTTCCAAGCTGATTGAGTCAGGTGCCAATGCCTCCAAACAACATCTTCAGATGATTATGTTTTGGATGATTATGGATACCTGTGGCACATCTGCCTCCTTTACCCTTTTAAGTTCCTCTCCAATAAAAGGAATTTCAGAAAAAGATACATCTACACAAATAGAACATCTCCTTATAAAAACAATCAGAAGTTTAGAAAAAGATAACACCCCGAAGAAGGGCCAAGAGTTCCTAATGGATATGTTGATGGAATAGCTGATGATGTAGAGGAATGCAGTGTATATAGTGGGAAAAACCAGGGTGAGCAAAATAAAACTTCATGGGCAGAACAACTCAGTAGGGGGAGAATAAAGTGCCTAAAAATGGAGGAGGGAAGTCTATGAAAGATGCCTCCCATCAATGCCCAAGTAGATCATTTTTAGGAGAGTTTGAAGCCTTCCTTACTCCCTATATTCTTTTTTTTTTAACTTTATTTTTTTATTTTGCATACTAATATACAAAGACCAGAGACCATATCTTGACAAAGCCATGGAATGGCAAACATCCACATGGTATTAACCAATTAATCACAGGAAAGGTGCATCAAGATATTTTGATACCTCCCTTGGGGTAATTGCATACATAAAAGTACACTATTAAGTAAGACAGAAATTGTGCTGTGTAATTAAAGCCCAAGAGCAGTATGAATAATACTAAAATAGCTAAAGTCCAGAGAATACAAAAGTCCGGCTTTTGCACACCTATAAAGGTGTGTAATATCATACTGTTTAACTTCAAGTAAAATAATTGGATTAATTCCAGGCAGCAGACAGGCTAACGCATTAACCAGTACTGGAGATTACAACTCTATAAACGATTTATCTATGTTAAAGATAGCCCGTTTAAAACACCTCCACAAAGAAGAAAATATAGTGGGTAATATAAAGGTTCCAAATAGGAGTTATAGAAATTTAGGAAGGTCTCACAACTTGAATCAATCCCCAGTTTCTTCCTCCGACAAACTGCCCCCTGCGGGGCTCTGGATCCGCTGATGCTCCTGCAAACACATGGCCCACTTTCCTGCTTCCGATGGGTCTGTAAAAATCCAAACTTTATCTCTGTACACAATTCGTAACCGTGCAGGATAAATCATGGCGTGGGGGATTGAAGAGGCTGTCAGCTTTTGGTGGACACCGTCGAACTTCTTCCACCGCATGCGGGTCGCATAAGTAATATCGGGAAAAAGAAAAACTTTATTTTCATCCTGAGTAAGCGTTCCGCTCTGCAAGCTAGCCAGAGAATCTTGTCCCGAGTTCCCACACCGTCTGTGATGAGCAGTAGAGTTCGGGGAGTATCAAAGGCCTTACGATAGCCTCGTGGAGTAATCCTGTATGCTTTCTGTAGAGCAAATGAGATTGGTTCCTCTGGGCAGAGTTTTTCTTGTAGCCATTCCTGTAGGGACATCAAAGGGAGATATCCTTCAATACCTTCGGGGAGCCCTAAGATACGTACATGCGATGATCGAGTCTGATTTTCAAGAGACTCGGGTCTAGCTCTGAGGTGTGAGTTCTCCTTGATTAGGGTTGCTGTTGCTGAAGTTTCTACCTGCCTCTTAGCCTCCCCAATCTCCATCTGAACCTGTTCCACAGTGGATTCCACTAAAGTAAGTCGGGTACCAAAAGAGTCCATCTTGGTGTTTAGGTCGGTGACTACTGAGATCAAACGCTGTAATTTGGACCAGATTGAAGCCATAGTTTCCTCCATCACCTCCGAAGTCGCGGCCTGTACAGTACCTTCCATTCTCTTAGGCTGTGTAGTCCCTGCAATTTTCCCTCCCGTTCCACCTCCTTTTTCTTTACGAGGGTTACCCATTTTACATTTATGGGGGTAATCTTTCTAGATCTGTTGAGAGTTCTCCAAGATATTCAATGGAAAAAGGTGAAGTTAAGTGTTTATCAATAATTAAATGCAGAGCTGGTAAAGTTTGCTGCCTCACAGCTCAGGCTCAACAGTGCCCCCCCTTATGCCCTATATTCTAAGATCCAAGTTAGAGCCTCCCTCAGATTACCCTCCAGATATTCAACATATAATCCAGGAAAGAAGTTCAGAATTACAGGGAATCGAGGGAAGTATACAGATGGAGTCTAATGAGAAGATTGTAGAACTATTAGGTGAAATTAGAAATGGAATAGTGTTAAATAATGAATTGTTAATTTCACCACTCTGATAAGCACACAAATAAACATGGAAAAGGAGAAAACCCCAGTAGAAACAAAAAATTGTAATGAAGAAAACAGAGGTAAAGCTCAAGAAAGGGGACATGAAAAATGTAGTAGGGAAACAACAAAAGAAATAGGAAGGAAAGAATTAAAAGCAACCAAAGCATTAGTATTGGATAGCCAGCAAAGTAGGAGGGAACAGAACATGGGAGAAAAAAAAATCTGTAATAGAAGGAAAGCAAAAGGCTAAGGAAAAACCATGCTCTAAAAAGAGAAAGAAACTATTACAGAAAAGAATCAGGCTGTGACAAATGAAGAAAAGATGGTAGAGAATTAGTCAAGATAATTCAAACAGTTGAAGATGGACAGATAAGGAAATATAGAGTGGTAGAAGAAATTACAGCACAACAGAAGGGAAAATTCAGTAAGGTGAATGAAAGAGAAACCCTAGAGGGAGGCAATTCTAACTTAGAGAAAAAGAAAGAAGTTCAAATAGAAAAAGGTGAGATATTACCAACAGTCTTCCTAAGAGGTATTCCCAAGGCTAAAAATAAAAATTACATGACACTGAAACTACAGTAGCAGTTTACAATGTCTGTAAGGGTATCCTGGGAAATAAAATCATATGGAATAATTTAAGCTCAACATATCAGTACCATGGATGAAGAGAAAAGGGTTGGATTTGTTTAGTGTTGAAAAAATAAAAATACAAGGAAAAAGATCCTGGAGGCTAAAGAACAACTAAGGGAATGGGGCATAAACACAGACATAACCATCCCCCTAATGGAGGAGGATGATTGTGCTGTAGTGTTGAAAGAAACCCCAAGACAAAAAGTAAACCCACAGAATGTAGGAGGGAGCAAAATACAGCAGAGAATATCTAATTATATAAGACCAATAGAAATAGAACATACCCTGTTACAAGAAGAGACATTTGGGAAAATGGTTAGGGGAAGACATCAAAGAGGCCCAAAGATAAACAACAGTATTGTTCTAGAATAAGAAACACAGAGTCTGGATTTAATAGAACTGTATTCTGTGCTCCCTGAGGAGAAAGGGAAAGATACTGGAAAGGTGGAGGAAATTGATTTGGTAATTGAAGAAACAGAGGAGATGATTTGACTCCCAGAAGTAAAATTTGGCATAACAAAAAAACATCTAAACGTACTTAGCTGGAATATTGCAGGAGCATTGTGCAAATTTAGAGATAATGGCATAGTTAAATTTATGCAACAAGCACATATAATTATGCTACAAGAAACTTGGATAGATAAATTAGATGATTGTTATTTCAAAGGTTATCAAGGATGGCATATTAAATCCTGGAGAAAGGCTAATTTTGGTAGACCTGCTGGGGGAATCAGCACTTTTGTAAAGATGAGTGATGAATTGTCCTGCAATTGTGTAAGAAGTGACCCAAGACACTTTGTACAAGTTTTGGAGATCTTGATAAAGCAAAAAGTGGAATGTCTTTTAATAAACGTATATTTTCACCTGGACACCAAGGCATCTCCCATAGGATTATGCATTAACACTTTTCTCAACATAATGGAAGAACTTCAAAACAAATATATAGGCAAAATGGTCCTGATTGCCAGTAATTGCAATGCAAGGGTGGGGACAGAACCAGAAGAAAAAGGTACTTCCTGGAACTTGGATGACATCTTTTCAATCCTACTAAGGAATGCGATGGATACAAAGAAAAATAAAGCTGTGGAAAGACTAATACAAATGTTGAATAAATTAAATATGCATATTTTAAATGGGAGATGCCATGATGACAGACAGGGGAAGGGTACATTTGTACATAAACAGGGCTTGAGTGTGTTAGATTATGGAATCATAGATGTATACTCATATAACAAGATATATAAACTGGAAGTGATGGATAATTGGGACAGTGGCCATAGACCAATTCAGATATGGATAGAAAGTAATATGATGCAAAAAGAAAAAAAAAACAAATAGCTTATGGCTGGATGGGATCATGGAGATTAGAAATAATAAACAGATAAAGTGGCAAAAAGTAAATCAAGAACTTCTAGGGAATTTTATAAAGATGGAGGAAATGGAATCCATGAAACAACAATGTATGATAAAACTAGAGGGAAATTTAAAAGAAGGACTACTAGGAATGGATAAAGATAGGATGTTTATTTCATATCAATCCATTGAACAAAGTTTTGTGAAAGAGTTGGGGAAACTACAAAGTGGAAATTTAAAAAACAAATATATGTAACAGACTGGTTTGATACTAAATATTATCAGAAAAGGAGGTTAATTCAAAAGATAGGTAGGAGAGTAGTGAAATACAATGATTTAGAGAGCAGAAAGGCTTTAACAAACTTAAAAATTGAATATAAAGGTATGATATTAGGAAAGAAAAAACAGTACCAAAAAGCACTTTGGAATATATTACAGTGCTCCTTTAAGGAGAAAGATGGGGGTGCCTTTTGGAGAATAGTGGCTCATGGCACTAAAATACTACATACTTATGCACGAAAATTGAATTTGAGAATTTTATTTGATAAACCTCAGGACACAGAGCTGTGTAATTTTCAAGCACAAGGAGTGACACAGACAATAGAAGATATGGGAACGGGCAGGAACTGGCAGAAAAAATCTACATATATACCACCAATTAATTCTACTATAGGAATGTTTATTAAAGTGTGTGAGAAAGAGATTTGTGATTTTATAAAGAAACAGAAATACCAAGGAAAGCAAAATATCACAAAAGAGGAACGAGAAGCATTAATACAGTTAGAAAGAAATACTACCATCACTACTAAGCCGGCAGATAAGGGAGGGGCTATAGTGGTGATGGACAAAGATAAGTATGATAGTCCCATTTCTTTGCTTTTGTCTGATAAAAAATTCTACTGCAAATTATGTTTTGATCCAACTATGTTGTTTAAAAAACAGATCAACATATGCATATTTAATGCTGTTGCCAATGGAGTGATCAGTGCCAAAGTGGGAGAATTTTTATATGTACAAAATCCCCGTAGAGCAGTAATATATGGTCTGTCTAAAATATATAAAAGCCTTACTGATCCTCCTATGAGACTTGTCGTTTCTAGTAATGGCTCATTAACAGAACCATTGGCACAATTTGTCGATGATCATATTAAAATTGTTGCACAAGGACATATAGCCTATATACGAGACTCTATGCCCATTTTGGAAATTTTAAACAACATAGAAGTTGAAGCTGGGTGGTTGTTTGTTACTATGAATGTGTCCTCTTTGTACACTAATATACCACATGATGAAGGATTGTCACATTTGGGGAATGCAATGTACAGAAGTACCACATATTCTGGAAAATTAATAGCATTTGTTATAGAACTAACTGAGCATGTATTAACAAAAAATGTATTTCCATATGACACAGATATCTTTTACCAAATTAAAGGAACAGCGATGAGTGCAGCTAAGGCACCAAATTATGCAAACATCTATTTGGTGGAATGGGAAAATCGTGTCATATTTGATTCAGAAAAAAATCTGTTTTATGGGAGTTTATTTATTTAGTTTTTGTTGACCGGGTAGGTGCACTAGACATATAGACATATATAAAAGATATATTGATGATATTTTTATTATTTGGAAGGATAGTAGGGCAGAATTGGACAACTTTGTTTCATATTTGGAAGAGAGTAATCTAAATTTTAAATTTACAGTGACAGCAAGTGAAACTAGTATTGTGTTTCTTGATTTATGTATAGAGAAAGGGAGCAAAGGAGAAATAGTTACTTCTCTTTATAGGAAAGCTACAGATTGTAATGCCATTTTACATTTTGAGAGCTGTCATCCTAGGCACGTGATCAAAATTATCCTGAAGGGACAGCTCATGAGAGCTAAGCGGAACTGCAGCATGTACAGTATGAGAAATATGAGATAAGTTCAAAAATGATGTTAGAAAGATTTAGGAAAAGAGGATATGATTCTACTTGCCTAGAAACAGCAAAAGAAAATGTAGATGGAATAGAAAGAGAAATCATTTTGGTTCCTAAAAACAAAAACAGAAATCAAAATAATAATATATCTCATTCTTCTTTAAATAATAATGTAAGATTGTATGGTCCTAATGTTGTCACTACTTTTTCCCCTCAGAGTTATGCTATTGTGAATATCATTAAGGAACATCTGTATATGCTGAACTTTGAACCTGCACGAAGGAATGTTACGGCAAAGGATTTTCATGCTACATATTGGAGGGGTTAAAACCTTCGGGATAGACTTGTCCATAGCTCATCAGTGTCTAATAAAGATAGAACTGTGGATTTGCCGTTTGGATGTTGGAAATGTGGTAATTGCAGTGCTTGTGACCACATTCAGGTTGGAAAAAAGCTCATTATTAATCAGAGAGAATATGATGTTAGAGACTTCATTACATGTGGATCAGAGGCAATAATATATGTGGCAATGTGTAATTGTTCATGTTTTTATGTAGGCAAAACGAAAAGAAAATTCAGAACACATATTTTAGAACATATTAGACATATACGTGTTGGTACAGTGGAAAATGCTTTGGCGTTACATGTCAATAGGTTAGGTAAAAAGCACAAGTTTTAATTTTTTGGACTGGAAAAGGTATCCATTGGATCCAGAGGTGGAGACTTTGACAGTCTTATTATGTGTAGAGAGACATTTTGGCAGTACACATTGAGAGCCTGTATGCATCCAGGCCTGAATGAAAAATTTCAGTTAGCGCCCTTGCTCAAAAAGGAACAATTAGATAATTTCATAAATATTTTAGAAAATGGCTTGTAGCATGTATATTTGGATTTGTATATCCTTTAAAATATTTTAACAATGGTTTAACATCTGTTTAAAGCTTTATTAGTGACTTTGTGAATCTGAGATATAAGAATACATGTTAAATTAAAACATATGTAATTATTTTTAGCTAGGTAGTTTTAGGGTATTTTTTGCATATGTCACAGATGTGTTGTTTAGGTGTCACGTATATTTATTGTATTTTATAATGCAGGATATATATACCTTCTTTTAGAATATGCAAGGTAATGCATTTATAACATCCTTTTAGAAGGAATACAATACATACCTGCTATGTAGTAATTTATGGTAACATACTATTTAAGAGGTAGCACCTGGTGGCGTCGTTTGTCTTGATAAAGCATCATTTAAATGTAAAATGTACGTCGACGGGGGGGTGCTTTTTTTATTCAATAAAATATGTTTTAAATATATATAAATAATAGCGTTAGGCTTTTGTTTATGTTGCAGAGTTGTAGCCGAATTCTTCATCGTTTGCTGTTTGATTTACATATTCGGCTCCTGTTTTGGGTGCTTTAGCTGAGGATTTTGTACTTTGCACTAGAAATAATATGTTGGTGGTTATTCCATCAGAAGATTGGATTAAATATTACTTTTTAATAGAGAAAGGTTCCAACCTCTAGAAGAAATAGAAAATTTAACTAAGGAAAATGAAATGGGATGGTTAAAATTTACTAAAGAGGAAATTGTGGGTGCTATAAAATCTTAACAGAAAAATAAAGCACCAGATACATATAATATAGGTGCAGAATTATATCATATTAATCCTGAATGATGGGCTGAGATATTGCTCTGCCTATATAGAAACATAATAAAATATATGACATTACCAAAAAATTGGACTGAGGGAATAGTAGTACCCATACATAAAAAGGGTTCTATGGAAAAAAAAATAGAGAACTATCGGCCAATTACATTGTTACATACTAATCAAAAAATATTTTCCTGTTTAATATTGAAGAGAATTATCTATTGGGTGGAAGATAAAATTTTATCAGCAGTTCAAGCAGGCTTTCGCATAGGGAGATCAACAGTGGATCAGATCTTCATCTTGAGACATATAATTGACAAATATGTAATTATAAAAGAAACAAAGCTCTATGCAGCATTTGTTGACATCAAAGTGGCCTTTGATTCGGTCAATCATAGAATACTATGGGGTTTTCTGAAAAATAAAGGTATGAATGGAAGACTTCTTGAAATTATTAAATTATTACATAAGGACGATGTAATTATAATACAATATATAGTAAGGAAGGAAATGTGACAAAACCAGTAAATATAAACATGGGAGTAAACAGGGGTGTATTTTAGCTCCTACCCTGTTTAATATTTATATTGATACAATGGTGGAAGAGCTAAAACAAGTAGAAACATTTCCATCAAAAATAAATGGGGAGGGTATTCAACTTTTATTATATGCAGATGGTGCAATATTGTTGTCAAAGACCAAAATTGACCTGAAGAGGGCTATTTTAGTGACAATTGAGTTGCTTGAAAAACTGGATATGAAAATAAAACAGGGAAAAACCAAAATAGTGACTTTTGGGAAAAAACAAGAAGTCTGAACAGCTGGAATGTTGGAAATGTATTAACAGAGGAAGTAAATACTTTTTGTTATTTGGGAGTTATATTTTGTCAAAATTTAAAATGAAAAGATCACATAGAATTTGTTTACAGTAAGGCAATGAAGGTATAAAGTGGTGTCTGACATTTTGCTAATACCATAGCAGGTAATTCCTTTATTGCGCAATATAGATGTTTAAGAATGAAAGTTGAAGCTCAAATGATGTACAGTGTGGGACTGAAGTGTGGGGAATAATATATAATAATATGCTAAAAGAACGTGAAGTAATACAAAATAACTACTTAAGGAATCTATTGGGTCTCCCTGGATATGCATCGGCAGCAGGTGTCAGTCTAGAAAGTGGAACTTTATCGTTCTGTGTTAGAACACTGAGTAAAGCTCTGCTACTATGGTAGAAAATGACTACTTCACCGGAAGAAAGTATAATTTAAAAATGTTGGGTGGAAGCTAAAAAATGGCAGGAAAGGAGAGAACGGACTTGGATTGGAGTATTAAATCAAGAGCTAAATAAAAATTGATTAGAGTATAATTATATATTTAATGAGCTGGTAAATCCCCTCAGATTTTCTAGTGAAGCATCACAAAGACTAGAAGATAATGTGAAAAACATGGATTTTGTTAAAGTTAGAGAGTCCTGGGAGAATGAGTACCAATGCCTGTAGTCTGGGAACAAGCTCCCTGAACTGGTGGCCTTGATGGAAGAGGGATGCCTGGATATCATAGCAGTCACAGAAACATGGTACACAGAGAACCATGACTGGGATGTTAACATACCAGGGTACGCAACCTACAGGAGAGACAGGGAGGGGAGAAGGGGGGGAGGAGTAGCTCTCTATGTAAGGGAAGGGATAAAAGCAACTGAACAAAAGAGTAAACAGGGAGGAGAGGAGGCACTGTGGGTCACCTTAGAGACTGGAAATGGCACCACAATCTGCACAGGGGTTGTATACAGACCCCCATGTCAGGGGGAGGGAATGGACAAGGATACGATAGAAGGCATCCTTAGGACGGTAGAGAAAGGGGAGATGTCATTGATGTGGGACCTGAATATGCCAGATGTTAAGTGGAGCACCTTTGCTACAGCCACATCCAAGAGCAGGGTCATTCTCGATGCCCTACAGGTGGCATGCCTCAGACAGCTAGTTTTGGAACCCACTCATGAGGGAGCAATCTTAGACCTCATACTCTCAAATGGGGACAGTGAGAGGATCTCAGATCTAGAAGTGGGTAGCCATGTGGGAACAAGTGACCACCAAACAGTGTGGTTCATGATAAATTCAGCTACGGAGTCTAGCCATACAAAAGTGAGGGTACTGAACTTCAGGAGGGCTGACTTTGGCAAGATGGGAGAGTGCCTTTGAAAAGCACTAGCAAACAGGCTAGAATGAGGGGTGGAGCAACAGTGGGGAAACTTCAGAACTGCCATCACAGAGGCAACAAGCCTTTGTGTGAAGCAAATAGACAAATCAAAATAAAAGAAAAAGCCACTATGGTTCTCAAAAGAGGTGGCGGGGAAGGTTAGGGAGAAAAAGATAGCATTTAGGAAGTATAAGGGAACACAGAAGGAGCAGGACAGAGAACTATACCAGTTGAGGCAGAACGAAGCAGGGAGGGAAGTCAGAATAACCAATTCCCAAACTGAGGAAAAGATAGCCAACTCGGTTAAGAAGGGGGATAAAACCTTTTATAGGTACATCAGGGAGCATAGAAAGACAAAGGGAGGGATAGTGAGGCTGAATAGAATGGACGGTGATTCAGCAGAGAGGGACAGTGAAAAAGCAGGGATACTGAATGAATACTTCTGCTCAGTATTCACAAAAGAGGAGGAGGGAGAGGTGCCTAATCCAATTAACAGAAGTACTCTGGATGGGGGGGGTCAATCCCAGTCCTTTCACAGAAGAAAGGGTTCTGAAAGAACTTCTAAAACTGAAGGTGGACAAAGCAATGGGGCCTGATGGAATTCACCCCAGAATTCTAAAAGAATTAAGGGGAGAACTAGTGGCACCACTGACTACCCTTTTTAACAAATCATGGGAGGATGGTGTGGTACCTGAGGACTGGAGGAAGGCAGATGTTATTCCCCTTCACAAAAATGGGAGCAAGACAGAGGCAGGAAACTACAGACCTGTCAGTTTGACCTCAGTGGTAGGGAAAGTGATGGAATCACTTCTGAAGGAAAGAATTGTTGAGTACCTAGAGGCCAGTGTGGCACAGGACCCAAGGCAGCATGGGTTCACAGCGGGAAGGTCATGTCAGATGAATTAAATTGATTTTTTTGACTGGGTGACCAAAGTAGTAGACCAGGGAGGGGCTGTGGACATGGCCTACCTAGACTTTAGCAAGGCATTTGACACAGTCCCACACAAAAGATCAGGGTTTTAAATAAGGATTTTAAATTGATTAGCACTTTCGCACGGAAAAGTGCTAATCAATGTTGCAGATGTGTAGCAGTTGGATCGAATTGATTAGCAAAATAAAAAAAATGTCATATTTACTAGAGACAGTATGATTTGTGTTATTTCTCACCTGATAAACACTTTTTTGATTTCCTTTCATGTGTGGAGCAAAAGGGGAAAAAATGACTCTGGTACAGGAGTCACTGAGTCACTTTATTAATGTTTTTCATCAGTGTCTCTGTGTGAAATTCACAGAATTCATAATAACTCTGACATGAGTTACTAGTATTAAAAACAGATTCGATTGTTCTTCAGCAATGCAGTTTCTACTTGCCAACCTTCCCAAGCCTGACTACATAGGGGACAGTCAGCTATAAATTTCAGAATAAGCTGCAGCTGCAGCTGCTGCACCATAAAAGTAATAAAACAGGCACAAGTTACAACTGACTAGTATTCCCAACCTCCCATCCATTTGCACTGAGCCTCTAACTTAAACGGTCAGAAAAGTAATGGGACGGTGGAACAGTAGTCAGTTGTCAGGAGTCTAGTGAAACAAAATTTAAAGAGTTCAGTATCGAACATTTTCTGACCACCAGTCTTGTTAAGTAGTTTCCACTTGCCAACCTTCCTAAGCATGACTACTTATGTGACCCAAAAGTAGCAGTAGAAAAAGCAGCTGCAACTACACCTAACTAATTTATTACACAGACACTGCTGTACAACTAAGTAATGTTCCCAGCCTCCCATCCATTGAGCCTCTAACTTAAACGGTCAATTTTAAAATGGATGTAGTGGTTAGGAACAGTAGTCTGGGGAGTCACTGTGTCTGAACAAAATGTAAAGTTCAGTTAGTATGCAGTACCAAACATTTTCTGACCTTAAATAACAGTTTCCACTTGCCAATCTTTCGTGACTACTTTTGCGGACCCAACAGTGAAAACAGCTAGTAGGGTAACTGTGAATAAGCAGCTGCAGCTGCACCCTAAAAGTAATTTAACAACAGACACAAGTACAACTGACTAGTGTTCCCAACCTCCCATCCATTTGCACTGAGCCTCTAACTTAAACGGTCAGTTTTAAATGGATGGGTGGTTGGGAACAGCAGTCGGGACTCCTAGTGTCTCAAACAAAATTTAAAGTTATGTTCAGTACCGACCATTATCTGATGAGCCTAAAGCCTGGGGTGCAGTCATGACTTGTGCTGGCACAGAAATTTAACTGCGGTGGCTGGGAAGCAATCGGTAGGGTTACTGAGAATAAGCAGCTGCAGCACCCAAACTGATTTACAAACATGAGCTGCTATTATTCTTGGACTACTACTGCAGTTCCCAACCACCATCCAGAGGATTGAGCCTCTAACTTTAACGGTCAATTTTAAATGGATGGGTGGTTCGGAAGTCAGTCAGTAGTTGTCTACTCAGGCCTGTAGACCCAGTTCCTTGCGGCCAGATCCCACTAATTTTTCTGTATAAGATGGATTTACAGTTTAGATAAGAACAGAAAGCACCAGTTTAAGGCTGCACGCAGCATACACTGTCAGACTACTCACTCAGGCATTTAACTTCTCTTTTGACTTATTTCCAGGACCAGCCAGAGAGCTCAGCACAAAAGATGGTGATGGCTTTTGGGTACCCACCTAAGAAGGCTGCTCATGAGTCTCCCCCCACCAACCCCACAGTTGAGCGAGAGGGGAATTTTGATTTGTTTAGTCACAGTGACAGTGCAAGACTTATTATAAACACTTCTAGCCACTAATATCATTCTCATCAACAATGAAGAAATTTAACAACTGTGGTCTTCAACTTGAACCACTGAAAAAAAATGAATTACACATATGGCAGTGAGTGTCTCCACCAGCCAATGAACCTGAGGACTTAATGCCCTATAAAAAGTTTAACTACATGGAAAACGAATTCCTTAAAACTACTTGTTACCATAAGCAGCACTTTAGTCAGTGATAAATTTTAACGTGAGACTAGTGGTGTCCCAAATACCACACAGGCTTCTGAGAGCTCAGTACAATTAGTAAACTTGTGATGAAGTCAGCACAAGAAAAAAATGTAATTTTAAACAAGGTCTACTCAGACATCCCATGGCATGGTTGGTGCCCCGGCATGATGATGTACAGGTGCACATTGCTGAACTCAAGACAGGTGCAGCTCATTTGCTGAAGTGAGCAAAGTCCTGACCTGTGTAGTGTGGATTGGTATGAAGTTCCCATGGCTAGCTGGGATTCCGAGTGTCCACCTCCACATCTGCCTGCCTGTGCCAACCCCCGGAATCACTGAGATCTAGATTGCTAAGTAGGGAGAGTGCAGAACACCCCCATAATTGCCAGTGCACTCCCCCTGCTTGGAGATCTATCTGGACGTCTAAGCACGGGGAGGGGCTGGCAGGCAGACATGAAGAGAGGTGCTCAGCTGACTGGCATGGATTCTCAACTGACCCACTTTCCTCCAGTCAGTGACCAACTACCGACTCTGAGGACCTGAAATTTTTCCCCACGGCACTTACTGCCATTTTAGGCTAAAACTTATAAGCCAAAAGTAACTTTCCTCAGTTTACAGGGGTTCTCTACTGATCAATCATGTCGTCACTGTCTGACTTGGAAGTACTGTAAGACATAATGCTAGTACTACTTGCTGTACCTTCTGAACTAGTTACATTTGTGGTGCGGGATGAATCTGACCTTTTTGCTTCTGACTGCCTTTGTTTCGCACAAACTCTTTTAGGAGTGCTGAAGAATCTATCTACAACTGGAAAAGGATCAAATGTCTCTGGACTGTCACCCTCAACTGAAATTCTAGCTAGGTGTTCCAACATTACTTCACTCAGTCTGTTTGTCCAGTCAGTTTTGACACGCTGCATTATTGAAATGGACCTTTCCAGCTTTGCATTGGACACTGGAATGAGCTTACAAATAATGACAACGTGGTAGAAGTTTGAGAACTGTTCTCTGTAGGACTTCAGAATACAGTTCCAAAAGTCTTCCCTGTTTAAGTGACTTAAAAACTTATTGTATAAAGTTTTAAGTTCGGACCATTCTCCTGGCAAAGCCAAAGGTCAACATTATGTTTTGTGAGTATCTGTCCATAGTAATTAACAAATCCGTCCAAGTCTCGTTCCCAAATATTTCCAGCTCATCAGCACTCCTAGGCCACTGTTTCACATCTAACAGTTTTAAAGTCCTAAAATTGGGTGTTGGTCCTAGAGTCACAGTCAGTGATATCTGAAAATCTATCAGAAATGCACTGTTGTACACTACTGACGTAATTAGGTACCTGTGTTATAAGGTGCCTGATGCTGTTAGCATTCGAGACCGTGACATCTTTAAACACGACTGGTTCAGAATAGTCAGACTCATCATTGTCAGTAACGTCATGATCATGTTGCTGTAACAGTGTCTTAAGTTCAGAGTTGCATGTTCTGAGAAGATTATCTGTGAGATGCTGTAGTTGCCATAAGGTTGCGTCAACACAAGCCAAAGCTAAGATCAAGTCAGGAGAAGAACCCTGTAAACTGAGGGAGAGTCGTGACAGTGGCCTTAGAAGGTCAATATAGAACAGCAAATGAGTGACAAATTTGGCAGTTTTCAGTTTGGTCAAAATGCCCTTAACTCTGCATTTCTCTGTTGGTGGCGTAGTGGCAGTTTCTACGAGATTTTCAAGATGATGAATTGTAACTGGGTAGGATTTTACCAGTGTCTGAGCGGCCCGAAGTTTGTGATCTACCCACCTTGTTCCAAATGCTCTTTCTGGTTTGCTGACTTCACGCCCACTATTTTAGCTAATTCTCTGAGCTTGAAGTTTCTTTGGACTTTTAGTAAAGGTAGTACAATGTCATGAGATTATCATTCACTTGATCAAAAATGTTCCTTTCAGTGCATCTCTAATTGCCAATTCAAATCTATGGTTAAGACAATGAATAGACAGTAACCATGGCATTTCCACTTTTAGTAGAGCTGATAGCCCTTTTCTTTTCCCCAGGTTTACTGCAGCACCATCTGCACACATAGCAACCATGCGACTGTTCAAGTCTAAAATGCCAAACTCTAAGAAGGCTTCTCGAAGTGTTTCTAACAAACCTTCTGCACTGGTGTGCTGAACGTCTTTTAATCTGAAAAAGGTCATCTCCGTTAAACAAGAACTTTCATTAAAATGCATAATATACAGTAATTCTTTTTCAATACAACTTTCATTTGTTGCCCCATCTAGAAGAACTGCAAAATACAGACTTTTCTGGAGGGCTGTGAGTAGATTTTCCTGTAACAATTCACCAATAACTGACGTGAACATACGACAACCGTTAATATTTGCATATGCACTTCCAAGAACAACATCATGTCTTTTTTCAAGTTTAACAAATGATTCAAAGTTAGTAAATGAAAGTTATTCTTTAGTAAGCAGATAAGCGATTTCAATCAGACGGCTAACTACAGCTCTGTCTTTTACTTCTGCTCCTAATAGTGCACGTCCTATTGGTGTAGTTTTGTATATGGAGGCAATTGATTCTGGTTTTTGGTTCAGTGTAACAGCTCGTTTATGAGCATCACATTGACCGTGTTTTGCAACATTGTCCTTTTTCAAAGCTGTACCTCGGATGCCAACAATCGAACTTTCACTAAAATTTCTGCAGTACTTTAACTGGTCTGCCCATTTTTCACACAGGGAACATTTTACCCGGTCTACAAACTCACCACCATTGTCTGTTTCATACACTAACCATTCATTGCGGTGATCAATCTCCTTTTTCCATTTTTCTACAGTGTGCCTCCTTACTTTTTTGGTGCTGGTTGCCATGGTTGCTGTCTATTCTGGGTTCACGGCTGTGTGTGACACACTTTATTTTAATTTGTAACATAAAGTTTCAGTCAAATACTTAAAGCAATTGTGTGCTTCTTTTCCAGTCTGTGTAAAAATATTTGTCCATATGAGACACTCTTTACCAATACCTAACAATAAAACAAGTTGAACAACATTGTGTGTGTTTCTTCTTAGTGTGTAATAATTTGTCCTAACTGCAGAGACACAATGAACTGATTCTTGAATCAGGCAACTGAACAGTTCTCCTGGGGTGGGGGTGGGGGACTTGATTAAACCTCTAACTTAAACGATCAATCAAATGTGTGCTGTATGCAACACTGCAGAGGTGCGCTGGGCAGACCACCACAAAGGGTGGGGGGACTTGATTGAGCCTCTAACTTAAATGGTCAATCTTGTGCTGTGTGCAACACTGCAGAGGTGCACTGGACAGACCACCACAAAGGGTGGGGGGATTTGATTGAGCCTCTAACTTAAACGGTCAATCAAATGTGTGCTGTGTGACGCTAACCTTTTACTAACAGTCTGCAGATCTGTCCACGACAGATGAACAATGGTGCTGATGGTGGGTGGTGGTGGGGGGTTAGACTACCTCAACTACACATATTAAGCATCTCAAGCTGCGCTGCACAACACTCAAATCTTGGGTTGCACCCGGGTATGGGGACGGAGGACTGAACTCACTGCCCACTTATTTAATTAAAACACAAGTGGTGTTTTGTTCATACAGCAGTACCCACCAACTGTCTTGTTTCCGGTGGCTGCCACCCCCAAAAAAATGTAACTTTCAGTCAGAGTGCTTCAGCTAATTGGCACTTGGCAAACAATAGTAGTACTAGTTCACGGCAAGTTAATCCTGTCAATCCAGGTACTCTAATTAGCAAATATTCTTGGCTTAGTTTGAAGATAATGAAAAAATAAAATGACTGCGCAGCAAAAGCAGTGTTTTTTTTCCAGACACAGTCCTGTGCACTGCACCCCAGCCCGTTCTCCTCTCCTCAGACTCCTGTGCTGCCTGGCACGTTTCTCTGCTGCCCAACTTCTATCTTCCTCCAGTGTGTCCTGCTGTTGCACTTCACCTGAGCTCTTTCAGTCCAGCTCACTTTGAGTGTCAGTGACCTAAACAAACACAATGACAAGATGTCAGTGTTTGTCACCCCCCAGCCTCAGTAATGACTCATGTCATGACCCTGAACTGAAACATTCCCAGCATGCTCCTCGGATCCCCCAAAGTTACCCTCCTTACCTTGTCCCTGGACGATGGTCGCAGTCCAGCTTCGTTGGCTACTGCCAACCACTGGCAACCCCTGCAAAATAAACACAGCAGTTACACTCTGATCTCCTGTGCTTAGCATGAAATTAACACAATAATTGTGTGACAGACTTACCACAGGGCCACCAGTGACGTACCGGGTCTCTTCTTTCACACGATGCTCTGGGAGTCTGACTACGAGCTGGTTTACAAGCTGCAGCACACACCTGTTAGGCTGAAAAGTAAAAACATTATTAATATTTTGGCCACTCTCTCAGCTCAGACTAAATAACCCCCCCAAAAAAAATCCCGGTCCCATACCCCGGTTACAAGACAAGTCATGGGCAGGCAGAACTCTGTGGAAGACAGGAAGGCCACCAAAAGTCAAGAAGCCAGGAGTCAAAGACTAGAGTGCACACTGATGCTGGCTTAGTTGCGCTGACTTGGCCCCAACAAGTCCACAACATTCATTGCCTAGGTTCATTTACCGTGAATGAGCAGAGAAGACTTGCCTTGGAAGACCACTGCTTGCAGAACAAAATCTGACCCCCCCCCCAGTTGTGGACACACTTCACTTGCCTCGGAAACTCACTGCTTAAATTGCAGAACCTGACCCCAGTTCCCAGGCACCCCCAGCCAGTCACTGCAGCTTTTGTCTCTGCCCCCAGTCAGTGAGATCTTTTCCCCAAGGCCACCTACAACCACTTAACCCCCCACCCCGAGCTGCACAAGTCAAGACCAGGTCTGAAAAATAAATCTGCAGAGCCACAAAACTGGGCACACCACCTCAGTCTGTCAGGTCCTCACAGTGCAGCAGCGACAGAGCTGAAGAGACCTGGGCAGGACAGCGACAGTCTAAATCCATCGGGAGGGCTGCTGGCCAAAGCAGCAACAACGAGATGGTGACGGATCCGCAGATCACGCCCTGCCTAGGAGAGAACTCCCCAAAATTGCTTCATCGGCAGAGGGCTGCCGGCCAAAGAGGGCTGCCGGCCAAAAGCAGCAACAGCAAGATGATGACGGATCCGTAGATCATGTCCTGAGGGACATCAAGTAGGGCTGTCAAGTGGTTAGGCCATGGGATGGATTTGCAGCCCGACATGACTCAAAGCTCTCACGCCAGGGGAACTGGGCTGTCGTTGCTGGGCCAGATTATGTTTTGGGAGGCTCAGAATAGCAGCAACTTTCAGGTGTGCGTGAGCACTTGGGTGGGGCTTCTACTGTGATGAGGTAGGCCAGAATTGTTACGCAGGACTACACAGGACACCAGAGGGCTCACTCACCCCCTTCTGTCACACTTTTTTCCCCCACGATCTCCCGACCAGAACTTCGCATTGGCAAGCATACAGTGCAAACAGTTGTCAGGTCTCGAGGAGGAGGGTAAAAAATGCCTGTGGCCGTGTTCTCTCCACTGATCGCTCTCAAACCCATACCTTTATTTAAGCAGAGCCACCACCACCACCACCAGACAACCTACACTGCATTCCCATGCTCACATAATCATTATGGATTACATTTTGGCATGAACGACCGATTTTTACCCACCTTTCTGAGTTCTTCAGAGTCCGGAGCCGATCAGTCACTCTCACTGCGTAGAGACTGAAGAAAGCACGTTTTTTTCTGCAGCATAACTTCTTCTCCTCGGCGGGATCAGGCAGCCAATCACTTTAAGAGGCGGGCAGAGTTACAGGCACAATAAAATCACCCCTCTCAGTACAAAGAAAACACTCACAGAAAACAACGGAAAACATGGAAAAATGGATCGCACTTTCTTGCGATCCATTCCATGTTTTGATTCGCTGGACTCGCCGGTTTGCATCGCAAAATGTGATGCGATACCGGCTATTTAAAACCCTGAAGATTAATAATCAAATTAACCAGTCAGGGAGTGGGTCCAAGGGTGGTAGCCTGGGTAAAACATTGGCTGGACAACAGACCACAGAAGATAATTGTAAATGGAGTCCACTCTAAAGAAAGATGGGTTACTAGTGGGATACCACAGGGTTCAGTACTTGGTTCAGTCCTTTTTAATGTCTTTATAAGTGACATTGCAGAGGGACTGGAAGGAAAAGTATGCAAATGACACAAAGATGTGCAACAAGGTTGATACACAAGGAGGTGTGGAAAGGATGAGAAGGGACTTGGCAAGGTTGGAGGAATATTCAGAAGTATGCTAGCTTGGATTCAATGCAAAGAAATTCAAAATAATGCACCTGGGAAACAAAAACCCAGGGGAAGATTACACAATGGGGTGGGGAGGTAGTAACAACAACAAAAATGGAAAGGGACCTGGGGGGTAATAATATCAGATGACCTTAAGGTTAGCAAGCAATGTGAGAAGGCAGTAGGGAGAGCTGGGGGGATATTAGGATGTATAGGGAGAGGCATCACCAGCAGAAAACAAGAAGTTGTTATCGCTCTGTACAGACAGTTGGTGAGACCCCATCTGGAATACTGTGTCCAGTTCTGGAGACCCCATCTCCGCAAGGACATAGACAGGATGGAGGCAGTCCAGAGGAGGGCAACTAAAATGGTGCAGGGTCTGCAAGAGAAGCCATATGAGGAGACTAAAGCAGCTTAATATGTATACCCTTGAGGAAAGGAGGAGAGGGGTACACGATAGAAACTTTAAGTACCTCAGTGGAATCAACAAAGTCCAAGAGGTAGCATCTTTCAGAAAAGAGATGTGCAAGAACAAGAGGACACAATTTGAAGATAGGCAGGGGACGGCTCAGGGAAATGTGAGGAAGTATTTTTCACAGAGAGGGTGGTGGACCATGGAGCAGCCTTCCTGAGGAGGTTGTGGGGTCTAAAACTGTGGGAGAATTCAAGAATGCATGGGACAGACATAAGACAATTCTTGTGGGGGGTAGGAAGAAATAGGCTGTTGGTTAACTAGGATCTGCAGCTTATCCTGTAGGTAGGGAAATGGGAAGACTAGGTGGGCCAAGCAGTCCTTATCTGCTGTCAAAGTCTATGTTTCTATATGATCCCCTAAAATATATAAAGACAACATTTGAAATGGAAAAATACCTACTAAAATGTGAACATGTAAAACAAAGAATGACATTGGCCAGACTGAGATTTGGTATATTCACTAGTAGGAACAAGAAGATAATGTTAATCTAATGATCTGTGAGGGTTGTAAGGAGGCGGTGGTTATCAAATATACATTTACTTTTTGATTGCACAGCTTTTGTACAAGAAAGAGAATTGTATATTAACCAGCAGTTTGATAATTTGGAAGTGATGGATAATCAGAAGAAATTATTGCTGATTTTAAATTGTAAAAATACAAAACAGACCTTTGCAATTGCAAGTTTTGCACAGACGATTGCTGTTAAGTTGAAATGGAATGTATAACCAGATTTTACAGTGTATAGGATAGGGAAACTATGATGAACTATTGTATGTTGTCTGTCTGTTTTATTGAACTTTCGTGTGTGACAAATCTTTTTTTATATACATACATAAAATAAAATAAACTGAAACTGAAAACATCTGCCAGGAGCGTGGCCAAAGGCATACCTCTCCATAAGCATATCTGCTCACTGCACCAGTCTCTCTCAGGAGGTTCAGGCCAAAGTGTCTAATCTAACCTTTGAGGGAAACACCTTGTCTGGATCTTAGTCTGTCCTTCATTATCAAGATGAATGAAGTGAAAAAGAGTATGAGGTCACTCACCTATAGAAGATTATAAACAAACAAACAACAACAACAAAAAAAAACAAGTCTTTTCAAGGGCTACCCCCCAGTTCAGAGGTCAGACGTCCTTTTGGTGAGGCTGTAAACCCTTTCATGGGGGTAGAGGCAAAGGTAAGGAAAGAGGGGAAACCTGGCACCAGCCCCCAGGACAACACTAGCCTTCCAAGCAGAACCTGTGAAGGGTTATTTCAATCAATCAATCAATCAGAGTTTATTTCTTAAGTGCAATTCTCAAAAAGATTCAAAGCGCTGTGCATATAATACATCAATTAAAATCAGAAAACATATCACTTTTCATAAAATATACAATGAAACCCAGTCTTACTAACTTAAATCATTATTCAAATTATATCTGGAAATGCCTGGCTGAATAAGAATGTTTTCAGCTTAATTTTAAACTGGTCGGTGATCTGGCAATCTCTAATCTGACAAGGTAGAGAATTCCACAGGGTTGGGACCACAAATGCAAATGTCCGGGCCCCAGATGTCTTTAACCTGACTCTGGGAATGTCAAGCAACCCTCATCAGAGGAGCGGAGCGGAGTGGGCGGACAGGGCGGTAGGGGTGCAGAAGATCTTGCAGGTAACCAGGTCCCTGTCCATGTAAGACTTTATAGGTTAGTAAGCTGACCTTGAAGGTGATCTGCCACTTTACCAGTAGCCAGTGCAGAGAGCGGAGGACAAGTGTGATATGGCAAGATCTTAGTAAGCCAGTCAACAACCTAGATGCTGCATTCTGCACTAGCTGTAGTCGGCGCAGATAAGCCCCCCGCTATCCCTAGGTATAGGGTGTTGTAGTAATCAAGGCACGAGGTTGCAAAGTCATGAACCAATGTTGGTAGATCACCAGGGGGGATCAGGCATTTGATCCGAGTGATGTTTCTCAGGTGGTAAAATGAGGTCTTGACAACAGCCGACACCTGAGATTTAAGTGTCAAGCCACTGTCAAAAACAACGCCCAGATTTCTCCGCCCGATCTGATGTAAGCACTGGGAACCTTCAAACTGAAGTCCGGAGGTCTGACCAGTCTGCCCCATCACACCACAGTGACCAGGTTCAAACACCAACACTTTGGTTTTGTCCGGGTTCAACTTCAATCAGTTCACACTCATCCAACCCCAGATCTTAGCAAGGCAGCTGTTACATACCAGACCATATCTCCCCATTCAGGCACAAAAGACAAGTAGAGCTGAGTATCATCTGCATAGCAGTGAAAACTCATCCCATATCATCTAATGATTTCTCCCAATGGCAGCATGTACACTGTGAACAACATGGGGATAAGACTGAGCCCTGCAGAACTCCAAAGAACAGGAGCAGAGGAGCTGAGGAATAAATTCCCGACACTACTGTCTGTATCCTTCCCATGAGAAAAGATAAACCAGCTGAGGACCGTACCAGTCAGTCCACAGCAAACCCGCAGGTGCTCTATCAGCACCCCATGGTCCATAGTGTCAAACGCTGTGGAGGGATTGAGGAGGACTAAGATGGAATGATTCCTTCGATCCCTTGCCATCAGAATATTATTTAGCACCTGAACAAGGGTGGTCTCGGTATTATGCCTCTTTCTGAAACCAGATTGCAAAGGATTGTAGATGCTGTGTGCTGTTAAATGATCATCCGGTTGCACAGCCACTACCTTCTCAATAACTTTGCCCACAAAGGGCAGATTAGAGACTGGTCTGTAGTTTACCAGGCAGTCCGGATCCAGAAAAGGTTTTTTAAGAAGAGGTTTAACAGTCACCTCCTTCAGGAGCTCTGGAAAGACCCCTGTCACCATTGAACATCGAACTATCCTGGCACGGACCAGGCCGATGACCTCAACACACCCTATTAATAGGCGTGTTGGACCCAGGTCCAGACTACAGCAGGTATGGCACAGCTCCTGGACAACTTGCACAACATCCATGATCACCAACCGGCTAAAGTCTGATCAGACCAACCGAGTGCTTACAACCTCTTGCCCAACCCTGCAAGCCCCATTGGAGGGTGCTAATAGGATCTCCAATCTGATGGTGGCAATCTTATTGGCAAAAAACTGAGCAAATTCATCACATCTAGACTGTGAAAAGGCTCCCTGAGACTGAAGACAGGTTGGATTGCACAACCTATCGACAGCGCAGAAGAGCTGAGCTGGTCTGTTAGTTGTCCCAGCGATCTCCTTGGACAGGAACTCTGCCTTCTTACAGAAGATGGCTGATTAATAGTCTCTATAATGAGCCATCAATCTAAGTTTGTCCTCAGCCAGACCATACTTCCTTCAGCATAGCTCCAGCCTTCACCTCTCTCTCTCCTCATCTCCTTCAACATCCCAACGTACCATGGAGACTTCTGGCGAAGGGTGAAGGGGCGAACCCAAACAGGAGCTACAGAATCAAGGGCCTCGGTGACAGCCCTGTTATAGGCTACCACCAATTCCCCCAGCTCCTCGCATATGCTCATCATACCTGAAAGTCCAGTATCTCCATCGGACCATGTGGGGTCAAACCCCTTAAAGGGCGATACTGGACCATCTCCATTGGCATTGGGGCAGGTCTATTAGGGGGTGTCTTGAACCTGAACCTTATAGTATGGTGGTCCAACCACCCAACCAGCTCCACCAGCAGGTCAAAGACCTCCATTTCTAGCAGGAAGACCAGGTTCAGTGAATGACCATGAATATGAGTTGCAGAGGAAGCAACCTATGACAGGCCCAACAAACTCATCAGTTGGAGGAAGTGTTGACCAAATTGCGATAGTTCAACATTGACCCAAGCACCGAAATCCCTCAGAATAATCCATCTGGGGATTCCAACACTAGGTTGACGATGAAGTCTGTGACCTCCTGCAGGAATTCTTTCCCATCATCAGGTGATCGGCAGATGAGAAGAATCCTGCAACCTGCACCTGCAGCTATGATACATTCAAAGGATCTGGTCTCACCCGCTGGGATGGCTACAAGGCCCAGGTCCGATTTAAAACAAATGGCTACTCCCCTGCCCCTACAATCCTTTCTTGGACAGTGTATCACCGAGTTCCTGGTCGGAACTGCTGCTTTCAATACCGGACCAGCATTTTCATCCAACCAGGTCTCGGTGATGCAAGCCAGATCAGTTGCTGCAACAAGATCGGCAGTAATCGCGGTCTTGTTCTTCATGGATCTGGCATTCCACAACACTGCCTGAGAAAGATAGGCAGATGAGGCAGGCCTGGTATCCTGCCTACAAGTTGGGGAATCCTTGGTTATGGGAACCAGGCAGGGGGGACCCCTCTCCTGAACCCATTTCGCCCCAGGGTGCCTTCTTGTCCTCACAACCCCAATTCGTCCACTCCCCTTCAAAACATTAGTCACACCAATCCCCGCAAATCTCCCCCCCCCAGCTATCCCCAATACTCTACAGCAATTATACACCTCGAGGACCAGAGGGGGAACATCAAAGGCATGGAGGTCACGGAGTGTGGTGGGAGAATAGTGCCTGACCACCAACCTTGTCAGCCAGCACATCACTACTAACACAAATACAAAACAATTCTACAACTACACACTGATACACAAACTCACACGCACACACAACTTACTTCAGCTTCTTCTCCTCCAGTAACAGGCCAACTCTCGTGAGGGTTATCTGCCCCACTACCTCTTCTAGTGAGATTCAATCACCATAGGAAAATGGGAGTTCGAGGTGGCAGAAGGTCTAAGCCTTGCATTTACCTCTCATCCACTATTACCCCATTGAGTTCATCCCAATGTCACCCTCAGGCAAGCTAGTACTGTTTTAGGAGGCTGCTGGCCATCTCCTGCCCCTAGTGGTGTTCTTTGCTACCTGCACCATGTCATGTTTATTTGCACAGTGCTGATGCCCATGCTGTGTTTGCCTGTCTGTATAATTGTCTTTTGTATGCTTCTTTAAGGCCTTACATGGAAATGAGCCTTAACTCAGTATATGTTTCCATATAACCAGTTTCTAAATAAATCTTCCTGGCTCATTTGGAGCACATTATTCCAAACCAGGGGAAAATTCCTTTCTTTCCTCCAGATATTTCCTAACCACAATGAAATTGAGAGTGAGTCTAGAGTTGAGGTCATTTCTATTTTTTATTTATTTCACTGTTTATTTATGCAGAATAGCACTGCTGAAATGCAACATTTATTTTCCATTGTGTGCTGTTTCTACCCATTTCTGCAGTTGGATGAACTGGAGCAATAGGCGGTTAAGTGACTTGCCCAAAATCACACACTGAATATTTTGGCTCTGGTGTGGTTTGAAGCTATGATTTCTTTGTTCCGAAGCTGTTGCTCTAACAAGTAAAAATAAAATGGTATCATGTAATATAGGTGAACCAAACTGAATGACTTGAATATGAGCAACTCAATTTGGGCGCCAGTAGGAGCAGTGACGGTGAGGATATGGCGAGGGGAAGGAATAGTGAGGGATGAGGGAAAGAACAGCGATGGAGAGTGATGGTGAATGATGGGGCTTTGCAGGAAGGCATGGGTTAAATACAGGAGTGCAGCCTGCTGCTGCCAAGCTGGCCACCTGATGTGGTGGGTATGGACGCTGCCTACGGTGATGATGGTCCCAGGTTCGGGACTGCCCACAGGTAGACTTTTTTACTTTTACTTGTGTTAGATTTTGTTTAATTTTTGCCATTGCTTGCTTCTGTTGCCCCAGCCGGTATCCCCCCTGTTTACTTTGCCCCCCCCCCCGTGTAGTCTCCTGTCCCCCAGTGTCCACCCCCCTGGAGATATTATTTTAGTATGGAGGGTGCCCCCCACATTAAACATTCATTTTACTGTGCACCAAATTGGTGTTTGCTGCGCTGTGTTGTGTGCTGATTTGGTATTCAGCAAGATGTACTCGCTCTTTTGCAAGTCGCGGTACAAATTTTGTGATTGTGACATGGAACCAAATAAAACTGTAACAACCATCAGCCAATCTGCCATGAGGGGAAGGGGAGGTCAGTGCACCACAGGAAACACTGCACAAAATGATTGTGTGTGTGTGTGTGTGTGTGTGTGTGTGTGTGTGTGTGTGCGGGGGAGGCGCAGCAGCCCACAGTAATAAAGAAGACCTCCAAGAGCAGTGCCCTCTGCTGGCAATTGAACCACATAAGGGACTACTTTGCAATAATCACAGTTATATGGTCAATTTTATGTATTTATTTTATTTTTTAAACTTTTAATTAAAATGTTATAACAAACCCATTTTCTAAGTGCAATAATACCACCCAGGGTGGGCGGTAGGGGCTATGCTGGACCTTCAAGAGCTATAGTCATTATGCCTCTGGGCGGTCTGGTATAGCCCAATACCACCCACCCTGTTGGGTACTATTGCTTCTTTAAACAGGTATATAAAATAACAGAAGATCAGGATGGATTCTTTCCACTCCATCAACTCCATGTTGGGTGAGGTGGATTCATTCTGTTCTCTGGACTTCAAAGATACTTTCACCAGAAAGGTAGTGCAGCCGTAGCACTATTGCCCACCACACCAGTAACCCAAGATCTGGAGCCGACTCAGGGCACTCAGAGGGGTCAGCTGGGGGGGGGGGAGGATAGACCATCTTAGGGACAGTTTTCCTCTTTTGGGGGTGGTTCTGCTGTCTTGCTACCAGCCTGCAACCTGGCAGAAGCCAGGTGGTAGCACTGAACAGATCACCTCAGCAAGGGGAGGACTGCCCTCGGATACTGATAAGAGGCATGGATGCACAGTGTAACTTTGCATGCTGGGCAGCCTTGGGGAGAAAATGCAGGAGAACCCCCCCCCCACAACTGTCTAGAATTGACTTCCTGATCCTACGCAGGTCCCACACTATTGGCAGGCTGGGCTCCTGGACTCTGGATTGTGCTCTGGTGAGGGTAGGATGGCCTTTCCCCTCCAGCCCAGCCAGAGGGGGAATCTGTGGGAACTCTTCCAGAGCCAGGTAAGTTGTAGGGAAGGTGGGTAGTTGTAAAGGGAAGGCTGGAGATGAAGGGGTCAAGTGGCGCACACAGAAAAATAAATAAGTGGTGAAAAAGGGCACTTTCATATTCCTATAGGAACGCTGTAGTTTATCAGTACAAAGTTCTTCCCTTTGGGCTCTCTTCAGACCCCAGCATATTCTCAAAATGCCTGTCTGTATTGGTGGCTCATCTTCACAAACAGGGGTCTCGGTGTACCCCTGTCTGAATGACTGTCTGATAAAAGCCAAGTCCAGTTCAGAAACTCACTTCTCTCTTGATATTTCTTTCTTTCTTTCTTTCAAAGGTTTACCAGGAAAGACATACTGAGCTGATAACAGCTTATTTCCGAATGCTTCCTCGGGGGAAGGGGAAGTGGAGTACAGAACAAACTGACTGCAGTGTGCAAAAAATAAGTACTATAATACAAAATAAATAGTAAGTTACAGTTGTGGAAAGGCAAATGTAAACATACATTGGCTATTACGAATGGACAGGTATATTAAATAACATTCAGCACAGACCATGTGAGAAATCACAGTTAAGCTGGTGTATAAGAAGAGGGGTTGTTAGGAGTTTGGAAGTCAAGTCAAAATGCAGTCAAGGGCGTAGAGAAATCATGAAGAAGGGATTTGAGGGAGAAGAGGGATGAGGCAGGATGGACAGCAGGGGGAAGGGATGACCAGAGCCTAGGGAATCAGAAGGAGAAAGCAGATTGGCCTGCAGAAGATTTCATATAAGGGAGGGTGAGGGATCAAGGATCAAAATTATGGAGGAGCAGGTGGGAGGCAAGTCAAGGCACAGCAAGTTTTATTTGTATGGCGCCCATTCCAGGAGGCTCTCGCCACTCCACAGAAAAATAGAATAAACATACAATCATAAATATCAAATAACATCAGTACAATATAAGATGACTAAAATAAAAAACACTGAATGCTAATAAAATATCATAAATAGGGACCATACAATATGTTAAAATTCAGAATTTATTAAAAGCCAGGCTGAAAAGGTGTGCTTTCAACCTCTGCCTAAACACTTCAACTAAGGGATCCTCCCAGACTGCAGATGGTAATGCATTCCACAGGTACGGACCAGAAATGCTAAAAGCACGATCTCCAGAGGTCTTGAGCTATACCCTGGGAACAGCCAGGAGGCCCCTCGAAGCGGCGTGGAGGGAGCGGTCAGAGGTCACCGGTGTCAGAAGCTCTAACAGGTAGCAGAAGGGGGACAAAAGGAGGGAGGAAAGATTGGGAGGAGGCAAAACCAGAACTTGCAAATAAAGGAAGCACAGTGAGACCGACACCTAGCTTCTATGGAGGGGAGGGAGGGAGAGAGAGGAATAGAGGGAGCAATGGTGGGTCTGAGGGGGGCAGTCTACTGCAAAGTAACAGAAGGAGTCAAAGAGGGGGTCCAGTATTGTCAGAATGAACTTGGGAGCAGAACTATCAACAATGTCGCCATTGCTGAAAATTGGGAGAATCATTTTCAAAAGAGTTTGTCTTCATGCAGGAAGCAGAATGCATGCTTTATTTTATAGAGGGCCCCAAGTATAGGTGGAGCTTCTGGTGGATGCCATCCACATGCACAGTGAAACCATACCCAAGGTACCTGAAGGAGGAAAAGTCCTCAATCAGCCCACCATCAAGACTATGGAAGGAGGGGAGGGGACAGTGTGACCAACCTCTGCCTGGTGCAAAAGGTCATAGAGACCTTTGAGGGACAATATTGCAGTATATTATAAATGTATTATAATTAAGATATAAATTTTAAATATAAATATCTTATAGTTAAGACCCTTTCCAAGTTAAGGTTTCTCTTGAATATAAAGAAGTGTGTTACCCCAATTTAGAACATCCTGTTTATTGGGGCCGAGCTAGATTCACCACAAGCCAGAGCTCTCTTGGCCCTATCAAGAGTGCAGGACCTAATTTCCTATGCAAAATCATTCCAGTAGGGCAAGCTTGTCCAGCCAGAGATTTTCTCAGGCTTCTGGTTCTGATGGAGTCAACCAGGGCTGTCATTCCCTGGTTCAGGTTCCACGTCAGACCAGTTCAGTGGTAGGTCCCAGTGTTGCACACCTAGGCACTAGCCCTCCTCAGGTGGCAGGAGATTGCCAGTTTCAGAACGAGTGTTTTCTTTGGTCCCCTCAGGCCACTCAGTTGCATATCAGCATACTGGGACTCTGGGCCACAAAGCTGGCCTTATTGGCCTTCACCCTTCTGATCAGGAATGAGTCCCTACAGGTAAGCATAGACAACACCACTGCCATGTTTTACCTGGACAAGCAGGTCAAGTCTCAATCTTTCCAGCTACAGTTGTGCTCAGTGTCATATTATTTTCTGCTGTTTGATGTGTCACATGTTACTGCAGCATTTAGTCTCAGCCAGTGACGCGACAACCGTTTTGTGCTGCAGAGATGCCAATAATTAGATGCTGTCTCATTTCCATCCCATAGGTGGCCCTAGCAGTGCATTCACATTTTCAAAAGGGTGTTTCTCTGTTAAACTCATCCTGCATTTTGGCAGCCATCACATAAAATCACCCCCCAAAAACCATGTTTCCCTTTGTGTAGTGGATTCAGTTTCCAGAGGTATTTAGGGGACACCTTGGGGAACATGAATCTGGAATTTTATGTTATAGTAAGCAGAAATGCAAGCCAGTCCACTGGTGTAGTGGTAGCACTACCACTTGCAATGAAAGTGACCCCAGTTCGGAAGCGAGCTCAGGTGTCAGAAGGCCGCCTGGGGGAGGAGGAGCGAACATCCAAAGGACTGCTCTCCTCCGTGAAGGGGTAGGAATGGTGCCTGGCATTAGCCTGACCCCTAGGGGTGGTTGGGGGTTGGCACTCTGGGACCATACATGGGGGGGGAGCAAAGCAGATGCCTGGCATGCTGCATACGGGAACGTGTGCCGCTTGGCCATTGCTTTTTTTTTATTTACTATACTTTTTGGACCCCTGCTACCGTCGGGATCTGCTCCGGTCACGGACCCCCTAGCCTCCACCTCTGGAAATGCCCCTGGCTTGTCCCCCCAGAGAGTGGGGTCGCAGCACCGACCCCCATATGGGGCTGCGCTACAAATATCTGGTCAGGGAGCCAGCTCCTTGAGGCTAATTGAGGCGTCAGGGGCTGAGCTTCATTTAGATGGCAGGCATAGGCTGTTTTCCTCCCTTACTTGGTGAACGGGGCGGGGACGTGCAATGATGACTGGCGCCTGACCCGCCCTTAATTTCAATTTGGTATCGATGCATGCGATGCACCCAGCCTCCACTAGGTGTCACCGTGGCACTGAATACTCAACCCCCTTCTCCCCGGAGAAGGAGAGCAATCCTGTGGACGCTCGATCCTTCTCCCCTGGCTGGCCCTCTGACAACCTGGGTCTGTTCCCGAACCTGGGTTGCCGGCACCACAAGCAGAAACCCAAGCTCTGCGCTGGCCGGCTTGCTAGCTTGGCCATTGCTGTCATTGCACGCCACCTCCTTTGCACCAAGAAGAACGGGCGAATAGGTGAAGACGGGCACTAACTGGTAGGATGACACCAATCTCCTGCAAGCCCTGCACCCGGCTATCCAGGCCAGATGAGGTAAGTTCTGGAGGATGCCGAGGTGACGGGGCAGGGGAGACCGTTGGATGGAGGCTGATCGGCACAAGATAAAATATAATCCCAAGGGAGTCTGTGGTGTTGCAGGACTCACTGTCCACTCTCAGGAAAGACATTGCTCAGCTCTTCAAGAAAGGAGCCATAGCCCGTGTCAGAGAAGCCATGGCAGGGCAAGGTTTTGTGTCCAGGTACTTCCTAGTCCTGAAACAGATGGGGGGCTGGCATCCCATACTGGATCTTCATGATCTGAACCAGTTCCTGAAGAACTGCAAGTTCTGGATTGTCAATCTGAACCAGATAATTCCATCCTTGGATCAGGGCATGTGGTTCTGCTCCCTGGACCTCCAGGACACCTTCTTCCACATTCCAGTCTGTCCATCCCACAGGTGGTACCTTCGATTCCACACAGAAAGGGTTCTACATGAGTTCCAGATCATGCCTTTTGGCCTCTCTTCAGTGTCCAGGGTCTTCACCAAATGCATGGTGGTGGTGACTGCATTCCTGAGACACCGAGAGGTTAGAGTCTACCCCTAACTTGATGACTGGCTGATAGCCAGACCATCCAAGGAGGCTGTGGAGCGGTCCAGGGACCTGTCTCTCCAGATCTGCAGAGACTTGGGCCTTCTGGTCAACTTGACCAAGTCTGAACTCGACCCCTTGCAGGTGATCCTCTTCAGCGGGGCACAGCTAGACTCCCTCTGGGCCAAGGCCCAGCTCCCTGTGGACAGGGCATGGGATCTTACCTCCTTTGCCCAATCATTTCAGGTTGGACGCTCGTACTCTGCCCGGGATTCCCTGTGGCTGCTGTGGTACATGGCATCCTGCACCAGCATGGTCAGATGGGCCTGCTGGAGGATGCACCACCTGCAGTGGGAGCTGGGCTGCCAGTGGTCTCAGAACCTAAGTCACCTGGACCAGCTGGTCACAGTGACCCAGCTGATGTGGGATGCCATCCAGTGGTAGCTCATCCCAGAACATCTGGAGGAATGAGTCCTGCTTGTCCACCCAGAGCCAGCAGTCACCCTGACAACCAACGTGTCTCTAGTGGGATTGGGAGCACACCTGGGGAACCACAGAACCCATGGGTTCTGGACCCCCAGGGAGTCTCATCACCACTTCAACCTGCTGAAGCTCCATGCAGTGCACCTTGCTCTGATGGAATTCACTCCTTTTGTCCGGGGTCAGGTCAACAGACAATACCACGATCAAGTCCTACCTGAACAAGCAGGGCAACATGCACTCCCTTCTTCTAAGCTGGGAGGCTGTCTGCACCTGACCCTTCATGCACAGCTTGGATGCAGATCTCCTGGCCATCCATGTAGCAGGAGCCTCCAACCAACTAGCAGACACCCTCAGGTGGGTGCGCGAGGTGTCTCATGAGTGGTCTCTGCCTCAGGAGGCAGTGAACCACCTGTTCTTCCTGTGGGGCACTCCTCTTTTGGACCCCTTTGCCTCCTGGTAGAATGCCAAGCTGAGGCTGTTTTGAGCCCACCCCCCACAGTGCAGAACACTGGTGGGGAATGCCTTCATGAGGCCCAGGACCCCAGGCCTCCTCTATGCCTTCCCTTACTTTCCGCTGATCCACATGGTGTTGGCCAAGATGTGGAGGGACACAGCGGGAATGATCCTGGTAGCCCCGGACTGGCCATGCCAGTTTTGGTACCTGGATCTCCTCAGCCTCAGCAGCACACCTCTGAGACGGTTGTCTCTACACCAGGATCTGCTCTCTTGTCACAAGGGGAAGGTCCTGCATCTGGACCTTCAGTCCCTGCACCTGAAAGCTTGGTTTTTGAGTGGTGAGAGTTCCAGGCATTGGGTCTTTCAGAAGATGTGCTCCATCTTGTGGAGGCTTCCTGGAAAGAGTTGACCTGTCAGTGCTATGCCTTCAAATGGAAAAGATTTTCCATGTGGTGCCAGGGCAGGGAACTAGACTCTCTGGCTTGCCTCTTGGCTAGCATTCTGGACTACATGTGGTCCCTTTCTCAGTCAGAACTGAGGTTGATGACCATCAAGGTACACCTGGCAGCCATCTCTGTATACCAGGTGTGGACTGCTATGCCAAAGGTGGTGCAGGAGAAGGTGGTCAGGCATTTCTTCAAAGGCCTTGGCCATCTTCCCCGCTGGTGCATGAACCACCACTACCTTGAGATTTGTTGCTGGTGTTGGTAATGCTCATGGGCAAGCCATTTGAACTGATGTACAGGTGAGAGATGTCACACCTCTCATGGAAGACCATTTTCTTGGTGGCTATCACCTCCACCAGAAGGATCCATGAGCTCCAAGCACTCTTGGTGGCGTCTCACTACTTGGTTTCCACAAGGGCGAAGTTGTCCTCCATCCCCACCTGAAGTTCCTCCTGAAGGTTGTGTCGGAGTTTCACCTTACTTAGGTGATTAACCTCCCAGTGTACTTCACCAGTTCCTCCACTGAGGCCAAGCACAGGCTCCACTTGTTGGATTTGAGGCAAGCACTTGCTTACAACAAGGATCACATGGCTGGAGTTCATGGAGAGGTTGACATCTATTTGTGACATACGCTGAAGCTGCACCTGGCAGACTGCCAGCTAAACGGATGATTGGCAGGTGGATTGTCTCCTGCATGGACCTCTGCTATAGGTTTGCTGGTAAGGAGCCTCCTGTAGGACTTAGGGCTCATTCCACCAGACATACCGCTGCCTCTGTGGCTGCTTCCAGGACTGTCCCTATCCAGGAAATCTGCTGAGTTGCTACCTGGAAGTCAGCAGACACCTTAATTTCCCACTACCACATTGACCTTGAGTCAGGCTGGGATGCTGGTTTTGAGACCTTGGTTCCCGAGTCCTTGTTTGCCAAGTAGGGGTGTACATCTTGCCCCCTCCTCTCAGAGAACTGCTAGGAGTCTGCGAGAGTGTGGATAGTACACCATATCCATATCACTATAAATGAATGTTACTCAGCTGTAACCGTAGTTCTGGGAATGGTGTATGGTGCACATCCACATAACCCGCTGAACCTCCCCTGCGAATGAGACATAGGTGCCTGCTTCCAGTGTGTAACATCTGACGTCACGGGGTGGAGCCAAGGAGTATACTATCTGGGTGGGAGGGAGGAGCTTAGCTTGAAGATGTACGGCAGATTTAAAGGGGAAAGGAAGACTGCCAGAGTGTGGATGTTTACCATATACCACTCCTAGAACTATGGTTACAGGTGAGTAACCCTCATCTCTGTGCCACTCTGCTTGTCCCCTCCCCCCCGTATTAGCAAGAGGCCGAAACAATTTTTTTAAACATGTCTGCCAGGCCCGTCCCTCCACCCACCGTCAATGACTGACCTCAGGAGCCATGTTTATAAAAATTGTTCTGTACCACTCTGTTTGTCTGCCCCTCCCTCGTATCTGTTTGTGCATCCCAAGTATCAACCAGAGGCCAGAACAGTTTTATTTTTTTGTAGATTTGCATGCCAGTCTTCCAGATTCGTCCCTCCATTACAATCAATGACAGACCACAGGAGCCAGGGACGAACCTAGCTGACTGGTATACCTATTTAAAAAAATTGTTCTGTGCCACTCTGTTTGCCCCCACCCATATCAGCAGTGGCCAGAACAATTTTTTAAACATGTCTGCCAGTCAGCCTGGACTGCCCCTTCATCAACACATCAATAAATGACCACAGAAGCCAGGGATGGACCCAGCCAACTGGTATACACACTTAAAAAATGTTTTCTGTGCCACTCTGTTCATCTGCCCCTCCCTCATATCAATCGTAGGCCAGAAATTTTTTTTTTAAATACGTGTGCCAGTCTTTCAGGCATGTCCCTCCACCCACCATCAGCAACAGACCGCAGGAGTGAGGTAGGGATCTAGCTAAGTGATATACATTGTTGGTGTCACTCCATTCATCCACCCCTCCCTTGTATCAACCAGAGATCAGAACAATTTTTTAAAACACTTGTGCCAGTCTTCCAGGCCAGTCCCTCTTCCCACTGTCAATGACAGACTACAAGAGCGAGGGACAGACCTAGCTGACTGGTAAAACAAATGCAGCTCTTCTATCAACTGAAAGCATTATTTTTTTTAATTAAACATGCTGGCTCACTAGCTTTGTGGCGCAGAGCGAAGGGGTTCGCTTGGCATGCTGGTGACCCAAATTCGTGTCCCAAGCCCGGTTGTGAGGAGCGGAGACTGGCAGGGAGGGATTTCAGAGCGTCCATTGGATACTTCCCTCCGAGGGGGGTGGGTAGGGCCTTTGGCACCTGGAGATCGATTGGTGGATGTGCAAGGTGGCGTGCAGCCTCGACATGCCCCCTCAAGTACCCACCTCAGGTCGCCACTTCATCTTGACCTAGTTAGGGTGGAAAGTGGGTGGGCAGACAAAAAAAGAGAAAAATGGTCACCCGTGCTGACCGGATGACTGCAGCCCCGCCTCCCCTCACCGTGAAGCCCCCGAGCTGCACCTCCGCCCGATCAAAATGCAAGTAAGTGCCTGTGGGGACTTTGATCTCCCCTCCCAGTTGCCCCACAGGTAGGGGGCTCCACCCGATGAAGGGATACGTTGGGACAGTCAGGACAGTAGGAGGCAGTGGACGGTATAACGGGGAAGCGGCGGAGGTGAGGATGGCTGCCCGAAGGAGTGGGTGGCCGGGTTGGTAGAGGTGGAAAAAAGAATTTGCAAAAAAACAAAAAAATATGCTGGCTCATGCACTGCCCCTTCCTTCTCCACCCTCACTTCCTCACTTTCCCATTCCAACAACAGTGGGGATAGGCAGTAAAACAGACTTACCAGGCTCAGTTAGACACTCAGAAAAGCAGTCATCCTGTGGCAGCAGATGGCTGGACAGGTCAGCAGCAGAAGGAAGCAGGCAGATGAGCAGAAGGCAGGGCAAGCAGGTAGAAGGACACGCAGTGAATTTACAGTAAAGTCTGTGCCTAACTACAAATAGCAACAGCCCCAGAATACAACCGAAAATGAAAGTTCACTGGTCGGCTGGTGTAGTAAATTACAGTTCTTGCAAAGGAAAGAAGAATTCAAACAACAAATATAGTATGGTACAGTATGCTAGTCACAGTCCTGTTGCACATCCTTGGTTGGAAACCATTACTGGCAACACTTTCTGCAAGTGTGCAATGTATCATCTGCAATGTCTTCTTTTTAACATCTTCCAGAATAACTTGATGGCACCAACGACTTCTTGGTGTGTCCATGGTATTCTCTTTCTCCTGATAAGTGTTATCATGGCATACCACACCATCTCAGTTGGATTCATATCTAGAGACCTGGTATGACAAATACGTATACCCTGCTGGCCCAAGGCAGACTATCAGTAAAACAAACCACGGCAAGATGGATTTTTTCCATCACCTGCTGTTACAGTCTCAACTTGTGCCCTGTGCTTGTGGGTCTCCACGTTTACTCTACCACAGGGAAAGAAACAACTATGGTAGCAGCCTCTAGGGACATTCCACCTCAGGATGTTTGCAAAGCAGACATATGGGTTTCCACCCACGCATTTACTGCTCACTGCTATCTCAGTCTGCAATCTCAGGGAGATGCAAACTTTGGGAATGCAGTGCTGAAAAGCCTGTTTCCTAAGTGAGCACTAACTCCTTTTTCCCGTTATGCAGTACCAAGAGTCAGCATAGGGTGGGGCTGTGGATGGGTCTGTGCTGATAGAGTAAGTTGTTACTTACCAGTAACTGTGTTTCTACTAATGGTATTTATCCGAAGCCACCCATCACCCATCCTTTCTTCCCTGGTTAGTGCAGTTAGGCTTTTGTGGGTTTGGGGCTTTCACACTCTGTTGCTTGGGAGCTAAAAGGTGCAAGGTGAGAGAGAGGGACCACAAGGAGACCATTCAAACAGAACATTCCAATAGGTTCCAGCTCATGCGCCAGTACCAAGCATAGTATGTACTATAGCTATAGAGAAATACCATCAGAGGAAATAGTTACTGGTAAGTAACTAATTCATTTTCTTGATCCTAACTCTTGTCAGGTTTATGATGCTGTTTCTAACCTGAAAGAAGATACCATCTTTCTCTTGAGAAACAAACATTTGAAAACATGAGATTCATGTAGATCTGGTACATTTTACAAGCAAATGAAAGCAGACAGTATCAGAAATATCCTACAGTTTTAAAAGCTGAGGTCAGGTTTGTTGCATTGCTTTTTGTTAGCTCTCTCTCTCTTTTTCCTCACCTTTCTCTCTCCGGATTTGACTCCACTTACCACTACCCTTTGCTGTCTTCCCCCAACCAGCTACCCACCCATCTTACTATATCCTTTGCTGCACCTAGATCTTCTATGTCCTTCAGCCACGTTCTGTATGCCACCAAGTTGAATACCTTGCTTAAATCAAAGAAGAGTAAATTTACTGCTAGTCCCATATCTACTGTCTTAGTTACCTCAAAGAATACTGTCAGGTTGGTCTGACAAGGCACTCCTGTCACAGACCCATGATGTTTACTATCCTGGAGCCCATCACTCTTCAGGTAGTCCCCTAGGTCCTCTCTGACAGTTGTCACACTCTGATCACTAGGTCCTCTCTGACAGTTGTCACACACTGACCACTAGGTCCCTCACCCCTCTGCCCTATTTAACTGGTTCCAGATGGTACATCTGCCTGGCTAGCTGGCACCACACAGAGAGGAATGTTCTGGACAGGCAAGAAGTGGTGGGTGCCTAGGGCTACTGGCGTCCACTCTAGACATGTGGATGGAAGCTTACACAATGGACTACAGGAGTGCCTGGCTTCCCCACAAAAGGCAGCAACAATGTAAGTAACAAAAGTCTAGTCATGATATTTGTTAACAAGATGCTCACTTCGACACTCAAGCATACCCACACTGCACACATGCACAAGTTTTCTGCTTTGTCTTGCAAACCTATGAAAATATTGCCCTCTCCTAGTGAGTGCTAGGAACTCATAGTCAAGTCAAAAATAATGTTTCAGAAGCAGGGCTGTAATTTTCTCAAGGTAATTTAAAAATAAGTCATGTGTGACAATCGTAAAATTGACAAAAGTCATGGAAACATAGTAACAATCTTAAAAAAAATCACAGGCATGAGTTGTATAGTGACCCAGTAGTTGTGAAGTGTTTTATGCTTCAGTGTGGTAAACCCAAGTTCAGGATGGAGCCTGATGGGTAATGAAAAGCAAGCATGTGGCAAAGCTGATGTATTCACTTTTCAGAGACCTAGACAATGATGGCAGAAAAAGACCATCGGTCCATCCAGTTTGACTGCGATACCATATCTTACCCCAAGACCTGTTGTCTATATTGGGTTTTTGTCTTCAATACCTGCCCCCACATTCCCTGCCTAACCACTGCCACCTGAGTAGCTAACAAGCGCTTTGCTCTGACCCCACTGTACTTAAAACCATTAATGGTTTTGGCATCCACCATCTCAGCTGGCAGACTGTTCAATGGCTTAGTCACTCTCTCTGTAAAATAAAACGTTCTCACATCCCCTCTGAATCTCCCTTCAACAGCTTCTGTTCATGTCCCCATAGTCTAAATTCCCTAGTCCTTTTGAATAGTTCCTTGCTGTTTGCTTTGTTCATTCCTTTCAGAAACTTGAAGGTCTCAGTCATATCGACCCTCTCTTTTCTGGCCTCTGTCAAGTACATGTTCAGTGCCCTGCACTGATCCTGATAGGATCTGCCATGCGGTGCTAAATCACTTTGGTTATCCTATGCTGCACCATCTCCAGCCTGTCTTTGTCTTTCCTTAAGTGAGGACTTGAGAACTGGGCACAGTATTCTAGGTGTGCCTTCGCTAGTGATCTTTTTTTTCCATTGGTAATTTGCATGTTTTTTCATTTTTTTTCCCAGTCCTCTCGCCCTTGCGTCCCTGACGTGATGCATAGGTATGGAGGCATGCACATGTCACACCCTACGGGATGCCCCACCCTACTTGTCACTCTGTTGCTGCCTGGGCCTGTCACCAGACCTCCATCCGGTGACAGCGGGACTACGGGTGGGTGACCCACCCACCGGGAGAGGATAGCCAATGCGCGATCCTGCCCCCCCCTCGTGCTGGCCCCCCGACAACCCGAGGTCATTCCCAAACCTGGGTTGCCGGCATAGCACGAGGTAAGTTGTCCAGCACCTCAACCCTCAGCACCACTGGGCTGGCTCCCTCACTAGTGATCTAGGGAGAAATATAAATACATCTTTCTAGAGAGAAATAATACATCTTGCCTCGTGCTATCAAACCCTCTCCCAATACACCCCAGCATCCTGGTTGCCTTACTATAGGCCTACATTGGCTAGATTGTTTAAGGGAGTCCTTTATGATGACTCCTAGGTCCCTTTCCTCAGATGTATTACCCAGTCGAACCCCTCTCATCCAGTACTCTCTCCTGGGTTGTTGTTCCCTATGTGCATGGCCTTGCATGTTTTGGCACTGAATTTCAACTACTAAACTTTGAACCACCCTTGAAGCAACCTTTGTTAGGCCCTCTGCAACTCCCAGACAACCTCCTTGCTGTCTAATCTACCGCAGAGCTTAGTCTCATCTGCGAAGAGACACATTTTGCTCTGCATTCCTTCTCCTATGTCGCTGATTAACATATTGAAAAAGACTGGACACCAAACAGATCCCTGTGGCACTCCACTAGTGACCTACTTCTTCCCAGATTTGACTCAGTTTACCACTACCATTTGCTGCGTCCTCTCCAACCAACATTCCACTCATCTATGTCCTTAGCTGCACCTAGATCTTCTAACTTCTTTGGCAACCATCTATGTCTCACTGAGTCAATGCCTTGTTGAAGTCAAAGTTGAGCAAATCCACTGCTTGTTCCTGATCCACTGCCCTGGTTACCCAGTCAAAGAATACTATCAGGTTGGTCTGACAAGCCCTCCTTGTCACAAACCCATGCTGTTTATTATCCTGAAACCTATTTTTCTCTAGTCAGTCCACCAGGCCCTCCTTCACTATTGTCTCCATCGGTTTACCCACAACTGGGTAAAGACTGACAGATCTTTACATAAAGGGAGGAGTGAATCCCATTTAAATATTTTCAGCAGCGATATTGAGGATGAGGGAATCCTGGGATAGGATAATGATGTCAAAATATGCAAAAAGCTCAGTTACATAGAGAAATAACATTCTTGAGTTATTTGAGGCTCCTATTTGTCTTTCTTGGCCCTTTTTCCACAGTTGTTTTAAAACACCAGGGGCCTGATATTCAGAAATGTGTGCTAGCCTTATAATTGCACTGCGCATGCATTAGTGCCAGTCCCTACCCAAGGTATATTAAGAGGCATTATGTTGGCTCTAGAGCCTATAAATATAGGGCTGACTGCGCACTACGCAAATGACGTGCACTGACGCAGTGCAGTACATGTGTGCAGCAGTGAATGTAGCTCTGAGGAGAGTGCTGAACACAGGCGGTAACAGTGGATGTGAGTATGGCCACCAATGAAATACACACAACACAGCAGCATAGGTATGAAAAAGAAGCTTTACTATATGCAATAAAATAAAAAAAAAAACAAGGGCAATAGCCTGTATAGGGAAAGGGGGTTGGGGGCAAGAGAGAAAAGGGTAACTGCCTGCACAAGGATGGGGGAGGGAGTAAAAAACAAAACAAAAAGGGCAATAGCTTGTGTATGCTAAGAAGCTGCACTTGGTGTGCGCCTATAACCCCCCTGGGAGGGGTCTGACAGGACTCACTTTCCTCTTAGATGCAGTTAGGCCCAGTATAGGTGACAATGAGCTCATTATTATGGGTGATATCAACATGAACTGGGAGAGTGGCAATATTAGGAAATGCGAATCACAACTTGCCTGCCTATCCCTTAACCAACTAATCCATGACCCGACGAGACAGGCAGCCAATGGTTTCTCAAGTTCCCTGCTGGACTGGATCCTGACCAACCGGCCGGAGAGGATTGCCTCATCAGGCACGCTATCAGACTCCATGTCTGACCACTCCCCGGTATACTGTGTCTGGAAAATCCCCTTCCTTAGAATTCCACACAAAATCATTCAAGTCAGAAAATACTCCAGTTTTGACCCTGAGGCTTTCCTGGCTGATCTAGGATGTACTGACTGGACCAGGGTACTTGAAGCCTCTGACCCCTCAGTGGCCCTCCTGCTTCATACATTCCTTTGGTGTTCTCCAAGATAGACACGCCCCAGGGTCACCCGGAGGTGAGGGAACAACCACCTTCTGGCTGAATGGTGACTTACTTGCCCAGATGTGGGAGAGAGACAAATGCTGGGCAAGTACTAAGGTTCAGAGATCCTGCTAATCTCCTGAGATATCGGCAACTCAGGAATCGGTGTAAAAAAGCCATTAAGGCTGCCAAAAGTAACTTCTGTAAATTGGCACTACTTAGCTCTGTCAGAGATCTTAGGAGGTTCTGGAGGAACATTAAATCCCTCGTCAGTGGGCCCTCTCACTCAGGTATCGTGGACATGATTATTGATGGAGTCTCGTGCAATAATCCCCACACTATAGCCGACCACCTCAATCTCCACTTCTCCGACCTTTCGGCCCTCACCTCTCGTTTCACGACCGATGGGGGTCGCTACAATATCCCTCAATGCAGAGTGAACATCCTCCTCGGAGTATTTAATCTTAAGGCCGTGTCTGTCCTTGATGTTCGGAACTGCTTGGCTGCCCTCTCCAGCACTCCAGTGCAGGGCCTGACAACCTTGAGCCCAGGCTTCTCAAGCTGGGAGCAGCTTACTTGCCCCTCTGATTGCCCATATCTTTAACCTATCCCTTAGCTCGGGATAATCCTGACATCTGGAAGGAGGCAAGGATAGTCCCTGTTCTGAAGCAGAAATCCCAAACTCCCTGACAACTATCGCCTATTGCTATTCTCCCATCCCTTGGTAAACTCCTGGAAAAGGTTGTGGCGGAGCAACTCTCGGAGTACGTGGATACCCATGAGCTGCTTTCTGGGGCCCAACATGGTTTCCGGAAGGGTCATAGTACCACTACTGCCCTGATTACTGTAACCTCTAGTATCAGATCTGCCATGGATCAGAGCAAACTGTCAGGTGCTATATTTATTGACTTGTCAAAAGCTTTTGACCTTGTCAACCATGACCTACTGGGGGAGCAGCTCAGAGCTCTCGGGTTCTCTCCGCATGCCATGAGTTGGATGATGGGCTACCTACGGGTAGAAAGCAGCGCACCTGCTTTAACAAGGTCCTCTCGGAGCCTAGGGCTGTGACCATGGGAGTTCCCCAAGGATCGGTACTTGGACCTCTCCTATTCTCACTTTTTATTAATCATCTCCCATGGGTGACCTCTCATTGCCAAGTCACGCTTTATGCAGATGACCTTGTGCTAGTGGCCCATGCTCGTAATGCTGCTGACCTTAACCAGTGCCTATCTGAAGACTTCAGCAGAGTCTCGGCCTGGATTACCAACCATAGACTGGTATTGAATCCTAACAAAACTCAGGCCATGCTGTTTGGTTCCACGGCCAAGTTAAAAGCCCCATCAGCTATGCTCAAAATAGCTTGTGATGGAGGCCCCCTGTTGCCAACAGCGAGCTCAATTAAATATCTTGGGGTCACCCTTGACCCACAACTTGACATGGGAAGCCATATCCAAAACATCTGCAGAGCCACCAGGTGTAAGCTTGGCCTTGCCTACAGGGCCAAATACAACCTGACTCTGGGAGCGAGGCTGGCACTTGCGAGGGGAGTGCTTCTCCCCTCCCTTAGTTATGGATACCACCTATTTGCCAGGTCACCCCAAATCCATCTTAATCGGTGGAACACGGCATATAATGATATCTGTCGGTTTGCACTTGCTGCTCCCAAACTCACCCACCGATGTGAGCTCTATGACAAACTCAACTGGCTCCTCCTCTGGAATTCCTGATCCTTGGTGTGAAAACTTCACCAGGAAAGTGCTTGCCACGGGCATCCGTCGGGACTGGCGCATCTCCTCCCAAAACTGGGCGCCATCCCTACCAGCTCAGGTCACAGACCGCCGGAGTTGTAAAGTTCCCCTACTGGGACCCTTATGGGATTGTGACTTTACGCTTTTGTGCCTAGGCTCTGGAACTCCATTCCGGACTCTGTTCGCTCTGCCCCTTCCCATGGGACCTTCGCTCCTCCTGTGGTCCCACCTAAAACAAAGCGACAAGATGTGACTGCTCCTAGTCTCTGTAATGTAATACTCTGCAGTCCACTATTGTCCACTCTGAATCCATGATGGTCTATGAAATATGTATTCAGTGATTCTAATGTCTATCTATGTCCTGTAACAATTTGTACTATGTGTGGCAGTATCTCTGCCCTTATACAAGCGTTGTTATAGCTGTTTTTTACTGTATCATGCTGTTTCTCCAATGTTGCCATGTATGTATACTGTATGTTTTGTGCTCTCCCGGGTCATTCCTGAAAATAGGCATACTACTTGTCTAGTGTACTTACCCGGTAAACAAAAGCTAAATAAATAAATAAATATAATAAAGGAAACAAAGGGCATATGCCCTTCATAGTCCATGTCCTCAAGGGGCTATTGTAGGTGGTGGTTGCTGCTGCTGTAGAACCACGGACAGGTCCCAGATAGCCTGGTTGTTGTCCTCTACCCACCTTATCAGGATCGTCTGCAGGCAGATCAGCTTGCACAGAAGGTCATCCCATCCTTTCTACAGCATGGCATCCCTCCAACCACAAGCATTTTTCTGGGCACCTATGGCTAGCAATACACTGAACTCAGCCAGCTAAGCACACAAGATGAGGGACACAGGAGTGGCCTAACATGCACAACAAAAGTGTAACCAGTGAACACATGAGCCACCATGCCACACATGGGTGGAGGGAGTCAGACATCTGCAATGGAATGTGCGTGGCATACCAGAGACAGCATTGTGGACCTATAAAGTAGAGGACTGCACATACAATGGGTGTGCCATGCTGCAGTGGAACATGACTGAGCTGTGAAAGGGACACACACCATCGGCAGGCATGCCAGATGAGGGAATGCAGCACATGCAACAGCAGCCCCAAGCCAGATCCCTATAGCCAGTGTCATGGCCCAACTGGGTAGGAGTCACACACACACACTCCATGCCCACTGACCAGGCATCCAGCTCACAGGCCAACACTGGTGTGCAGGAAACAGACATCCATGAGCCACCCAGGGTGGCAGCAGGGGCGGACCTCGGGCACACACACAGTGCATGCAGCACAGTTGTATGTGGCTGGCACCATCATGCAGCACTGTGTGCAGTAGGCATGGTAACATGCAAGTGCAGTAGTGTTGTACATGGGTGGGAGCCTGACACACTGTTCCCCATTCACCAAAGTACTGGTGTAAGATAGCTGCCTGGAGGCTTCCTCCATTCCAGCAGATGCTGATCCCACCCTAGGTAGAAGGATTCCCCTAATACAGAGCCTGTGCAGGTCATTTGCCCTGCAAAGGTCCAGTTGTGTTGTAATGTATGCATGGCTGCACCTGTATACCTATGGAATGATCACAATGTGGATATCACTGTGTTGGTTAGACACTACCATGTGTGCATCACAGTGTCAAACAAATATGGTAAGGTACATTCAAGGCCCATGGCTGTCCCAGGTGAGATGCAGTGGTGTGACACTCAGTGCATGCAAGACTGAAGATGGCACCAATGTGGGCAGACTGCAATGGACACTGTATGCTACACATGGCATTTCACAAGGGTGTACTAGTACATTAATGGCCTGTGCCTACCTCCGCCATACAGATACGCATACCCGTGGCACAACAGACCAACTGTAAGTGACAGGTGTAGAATGCAGGCCTGTGAGCAGTACTGCCAATGCCCTGGTGTACCAGTCCTGTGGCACAGGGGATATGCCACCACATGATGTAATGTATGCCAAGGCACAATACTCACACAGGGCAACATACCTGTCACAATGGTGAGTAAGACAATAGATGGCACAGACCCTGACACACCACAGTGCAAATAGTGGGACAATGCCCCAAGGTCCGGGTGAGTGCTACCAACCACAACTGCATGGGTGCTGCCCCCACAGGCATGCATGCAGCCTGCTGAGAGACACATGGGACATCCCCTCCCACATCAGAATCATGCAGCATAGTGTAACCATGCAACCCAGAGGGCAAAATACATAATGCAGAGTATTCATGTGGACAAATCGAAAAACCAAAGACTTCCTGCTCTCAGACTGTTTCAATAACCAGAAAGATACTCCAGATTCACTGAATAAAACTTGTTTAATATGAAGTTTCAAAATCATACAGTCCACAGTAAAACACTATGTAGCTCCCAAGCGCTTCAACTCAAAGTGACTTTATTCAGTGAATCTGGAGTATCTGTCTGGTTAGTGAACCAGTCCGAGTGCAGGAACAGTCTTTGATTTTTCAATTTGTCTGGGGCTGGCCATCCCATGTGTTTCTGCACCAGTCCATTGGGAAAACTGATCGCAGCATCATACTGTGGATTTACTTATGTGGACATGTTTCTGCAGAACGTCCCCCCGCTGGCTGTCCATGCTGGGCCCCGTCACTGCCTTGGGTCCCCTCTTCCCACCACTGGTCCTGGCAGGTGCACTGCTGCTCTTTGGCCCTGGTCTGGCCCTGCTGGACTCTGGCGTCTGTGGAGGACAGAGGAGACGTGTAATAGCATACAACACAACACACGGCACAGTACCATAAATCCTTACACATCACACACACCTACATACTGGTACTGTGCACCAACAGACACATGTATATGTTGTGGATGTACAGGACAATGTAGGACCATGTTCTGCACACAGCCATGCCATGGCCCAGTCATAGCAGGAATGATACATCCCACTGTTGTACATATGGCCTGGCACAGTGTACAATGGCCTGTATAGTGCCCATATCCTGACATCCTCCCCGTCCCTGTACAACATACCCATACATGTCCGCTACAGGCTCCTTTAGGTCTCTTAATATGCATTTGGATGCATGGAGCACCAGGTCACATACAACAGGAGTACGAGAGGCATACTAGTGCAATGATAGAGGAGGTCAGGGTACCATAGGTGTAGCCCATCACAGTGGCTGGTACATGCCTATGCAATATAATAGTACCTCATGCATTACCTGGCATATGGATACTGGCACCCATGTGGCATAACACAGACAGTGCACATGACTTAGTGGCCACATCCATGTGCTGCTGGGTACACCTACCAGCACAGCTACACGTAGAACACATGTGACATCCTCCCTGGTCATACCTAACAGTAGGCATTAACCTGTCCTGTGTACCATACCCGGCAACCAAACCCTGAATAACAGTCAGTGAAACTATACATTTCCCTGTCCTCCACCCTAACACTGCAGCTATGTCACTGTGGTAGTACACGACCGTGCTGCCATGGCAGGTGCATGCCTCAGGGATCCACAGCAGGTCCTGTAATTTATTTATTTGCTTTTGTTTACCAGGTAAGCACACTAGACAGCCAAGTGCCTATTTATAGGTGTAACCCCTAAGTGGCGCTATCCCAAGGGCTACTACCCCTGCCTGCTTGGCTAGTTGCAGGTTAAGGGGCCTAGGTTCTGATACGGGTGCCTGAGGTCAGGGTTGGTAGTGGTCAAGCTGACCTGAGCACAGCCCTCTGGAACACTGTAACCCCCCTCTTTCCCTTCTAGTGGCCTGAACAATATACAATAATCACTTTCACAATGACCCTTATTCACCGTGCAATTACCCACACTGTTTGCACTTACCACCAGAGCTGGTTCCTCTAGCTCGACCCTGGGGACCCCCTGTAAAACAAGGTTAAGCACAGCAAATAAGAACAGTACAATACTCTTTTCACAACTGGAATCATAGTAAAGTTAAATGCAAACAAAGTTAAATCTGATTTATTCAGGGGACTTGAACAAGGGAGGGGCGTAATCAGGTTGATTTGCTTAAAAGCTATAGCAATCAGACAGTTATGCATGCAGTTCAGAGTCCCTACACAGTCACACACTCTGGGTACCCAGGTGGGAAAACGGTGGGCTAGCCAGGAACATTGCAGCTGGGTGGAGCCCTATGATGGAAGAAAGCAACATGCACAACACACACTATTTGTAATCCGGAGCCGGAGGGCTTAGTTCATGAAAGAAAAGGCAACAAGACAATCAGATGACAGCACTTTTAGATTTAGCTGTTGTTGCAGGGAGCTACCCTGATGTTTACTCATGATACCCAATACTGGACACAGGCAGGACGAAATCAAGACTGCAGGTTGTTGAGCTGGAATGCCCGGAGAAGCAGGGCCCACATGAATCACTGAGGCGTCATTCCTGTTCAAGGCATTGAGCAGGGGGCTGATCCCCAGGCTTGTCAATGACTTTCTCTGCGTAGCAGGTATTCTGGCTCGGCCAGTGTAGCAGGGCCCAGGCAAATGGAAATGGATACGGATTCAGTCCGTGGAGCTGGATACAGTCTCCAGCAAGCAAAACACAGTTCAGACACACAGTGGGGACCAAATCATGACCCACTATAAGCACACAGCACATTCACATGTAAGGAAATTCCACTGTACCAGGCAAATGGCTCTCCGGTCGCAAGTACAGAGTCTCTGCACAATCCGGGAGTTGAGAGGTAGCTGGAAGTCCTGACAGGCTGATTGCATTCTGCAAATCCTCGGTCTTCTTCAGGTTTAAGCCTGGTCACAATTCAATGGCTTAATTCGCTCTCCAAATTCGGATTCAGTCCGGAAAAAGCACAAGTTCCCTCTCAAGGACAGCAGGCAGGCCCGCAGACCAAACTCAGGGCTTCCCACAGTTCTTCCACGTGAATCCACTATAGATTGCTGCTCGAACTATCTTCACTTCCCAACTCGGATCTAACTAAAACTGCAAGCAGTGTGGGACTTTCCCCAAGATCCAAAAGGTTTGGTTGGCTGATCTGTCTGTCAGTCACAACAAGGGCTCCCCCTTCAGGTTATTTTAGGTGCCAAATGCCCCAAACTACAATTCCTACAAGTTTTGGCCCCACCAAGCCCCTGTAGGCAGGCTCCATTTTAGAGTCCCGAATGTACTGATTGGCCCATTCTGCAGTCCAGGACCAAGATGATGGAAACAAACAGAACTGTCCGTGCTGCAAAGAAGGCAGATTAGAACAAACTGCAATATTATTACTACTCTGACAAATAATCAGCAAACAAGTACATCTTCTAACACAGCTCCCTCTCAGATTAATTATGACTGCAATCCAGGCAGCTCTTAAAGAGACAGTACACAGAGGCTATACAGTCACTCTTTGGCAATCACATTTAAACTGCTCAAACGCAGAACACCAGCCTGGCAGTGAGCATTTAGGCAAGCTCAAGGAAGGCTTTTCAGGAACCCCCATTTGTAAGGGGGTTACATAGGCATCCCACCATTACCTGTAAGTTCATAGCCTCTCTTTACATGCTTATACCCTCTTGTACTTTATTGTATATTACTGTTGCCATTAACTGACATGGAGCCTTTGGAAATGAGTCCACGACTCAAAGGGTTGTAATTCCGATTTTCTCAAATAAATAAATAAATGTTTTCAGGTGCGACCCGGGAGATTACAATGTACAAAGGAGAACAAACAAGCAATATTAAGGTACAATACAAACACATCAGGCATATACATACAAGCAAGAGGGAAGTTAACATACAAGTACAGGCATTAGCAGTGTCAGTGGCTCAGCAGGTAGCACACTCGCCTCTGAGGCAGGGAGATCAGTAGGCTGTGGGTTCTATCCCCACACCAGGCACTTGGGTTAATATCCCAATACTGACACTGCAGTGCAGCATGAGGGGGGTGCTGCACTCCTGAGGTGCTGTCTTTCGGATGAGACGTTAAACCGAGGTCCCATCTGCCTGTTCTGGTGGTAGTTCAGGTGGATGTTAAAGATCCCATGGCACTTCTCGAAAAGAGCAGGGGAATTTCCCCGGTGCAATGGCCAAGTTTCCTCCATTCACGAAAATTACCACCAACAGCTTAATCTGGTTCAAGGTCAGTTGGCATTCATCTGTATCCTCTCCCCCGGGTCGTGCCTGAAAATAGGCAGAATTTGTCTAGTGCACTTACCCGGTCAACAAAAACTAAAAAAAAAAAAATTAACAACAGTATTATGCATCTAGGGTCAGCCATGACCTCAGGTGGGTATGGGTAATGTCTTATAGGAGTGGTACAGTTTGCAGGAGAGAGACCTAGGCAAACAGGACATTGACTAGTACAGGTACTCTTCATATAAATTGTAGGGTATAGATTATTCTCTGTGCTTATTGTACATCAGATAGTGAAGTGCAATGGGGGCATGCATTGGGACAGTGGGCCCATAGACCTGTATTCATATGATCAGGCCATACAGTGGAGCAGGTCCCATAGGACAAAGGGTACACAACATGGACACACTGGTACAGTGCACATCCCCTCAGGGGCAGTACCCTGGAGGTATATTACCGTGGCACAGTACTGCACATAACACACCATCCAAACCATACATAGAGCCATCTGTACGCACCCAGCCTTGGCATGGTGCCACTCTCCACCATCACCCACAGTTGTTGTAGGTGGCATGTCTCCCTCCTCTGTAGCTCACTGTACCATTGCCGACATTGGTCACTGGCATGTGTGACCTTGGTGCATCATGTGAGGCACTGCCTCACAAATACTCGCACTTTGCACCATGGTCTGACCCCAACCCCTCACCCAGTGTTGGTCCTCTCTGGCCACCACCAGGTCAACCAAACTGGCCAGCTCTGTGTTGGGCCCTTTGCAGCATAGCCCTGCTCCATCTGCCTGCCATGTTGTACTTCAGCCTAGGCATAGCCCTCACACCATGCTCTTGCCAGTGTCAGGGCTGTCTAGGTGTGTCCTATCTGTTTGCACAAGATGTGTCCATGGCTGCACCATGATAACGTCATGTTGTGCAGCGCAATGTGTACTTCTGGAGGGGGGGGATGTACCTTGAGTGTGCATCAGGCAAGGGGGTGGCACATGCACAGGGCGGGCAAGCGCATTGTGCACAGCCCTGTGTAGAGCTACACTCAAGACAATGCACAGTGGCATGGCATGCAGGGCCACACTGTGTGATGACTCCATATGTGGCGTGTGATGTCATGTCTGCACCACAGACTGACGTGCACGTGCACATGCTAGTGTAGTCACATTAGTGCATGGAACAAGCATCAGTATTCAACCAATGTTTGCAAATGGGCCAGTTTCACAGTCTGAGAGCAAGTACCCACATTTGTGTGTCATTACTGGAAGGTTTACATACATTATCATACCTAATTGCGCCAGGAGCATATAAAAGGTGCACAGTGCATTATCTAGATTCCACAGTTGAACTGCCAGTGGCTAGCTGTCTTGTGGAAGGAAGGGACATGAGAAATCACTGAACTTTATGTATGCTGTATGTAGTGATACTGTATATTGGACGTGTTGAGGTGGTGGAACTCTCACGTCTATATCTCCTGGCGGTAGTGTTGTCATGGCTAGGTGGGGGATCTCTCCTATAGTAGTCACTGGTGGACAACAACAGAGGGTGTGGCACCCTCATATACATGCTTAGGAGGTGGTGGTCCAGAGTTCCTCTGGGCCCCTGCCCATTTCATCCCCTTGTCTGTGACCGTGATTATGACTGTGTCTGCACATGGTCAGGCCTGTGTCAGGCAAGCTGCCGGCTGTGGTAGGACATGCATTGCCAGGACACCAACATGTCCTTAACAGGGGAGGTGAGGGTCTCACTCAAATGTACCTTTCATCTGTGTTCTGCTGTGTCTGTTCCCTGGTCACCTGTATTCCGCTTCTCTGTCCAACAGGTACCATGGAGGACATGAACAGACTATGGACCCACCGGTTCTCTGAGGAGTTGCAGGTTCTGGCACAGGCCTACATGGCCAGGGAGGAGGTGGTCTTGACCTGGAGGCAGGCCATGAATGCCCAGGTATGGCAGGCCTGAGTTGCTATCACTGATGTGATCAGTGCTGTTGGTGGTGGTCTCACTAGTGATCTGTACAGTGGCATAACACACCCTTTTTTTTGCTGGTGATACTTCTCCCTGTGCACCCTAGTATCCCACTGGCTCTCCCCACAGCCTTCTCACATTGTTTGGTTACTTTAGGTCATCAGATATAATTACCCCCAGGTCCTTTTCATGATTGGTGCCCGTCAGTACCTCTCCCCCCTTCTTGTACTCCTCCCTTGGATTTCTATGCCCCAAATGCACAATTTTGTACTTCTTTGAACTGAATCTTAGCTGCCACATGCTTGACCACTCCTCAAGCATGTCTAGGTCCTTCCTCATCCCCAGATGTCAGCTCTGTTGCAGATCTTAGTATTATCTGCAAAGGGCATACCTTCTCTTCAGCTCCTCTGCAATGTCGCTCATGAAGACATTAAAGAGGACTGGTCCCAGCATGGATCCCTGTGGCACCCCACTGGTCACCTCTCCTTGGATTAAAGGCCATTTACCACCACCCTCTGTGTCCTGTCACTCAACCAGTTTCTGACCCAGTTTACTTCCTTGGGGCCCATTCCCAGGCTGCCCAACTTATTTACCAACCTCCTATGTGGGATGGTGTCGAAGACCTTGCTAAAATCAAGGTAGGCCACATCCACCATCCCTCCCTGATCTACTTCCCTGGCTATCCAGTCAAATAAATCTATCAGATTTGTTTGACAAGACCTTCCCACTGTGAATCCATGCTGCCTTGGATCCTGTGCTTTGCTGGATTCAAGAAATATCAAAATCCTTTCCTTTAGCAATGACTCATTAATTTCCCCACCACGGCTGACTGGACTATTGTTGTCAGCCTCTTCCGTTCCCACTTTTGGGGAGAGGGACCACATTTGCCCTCCTTCAGTCCCCTGGAACTACCCTGTCTGCATTGATTTGTTGAACAGGGCTGCTAGTGGTGCTGCCAGCACCTCTCTAAATTCTTCTGATATTCTGTGATGTATCCCATCCAGCCCCATAGCCTTGTCCCCTTTCAGATTCTCGAGTTCCTTTAGGACTCTTTCCTCCGTAAATGGGCTGGTATCCACCTCTATCCCATTGGTGCCCCTATCCTCCAATAGTGGTCCTTCTCCTTCCCTTTCTTCTGTGAATACTGAACAAAAATATTTGTTCAGGATTGTTGCTTTTCTAGGTCCCCTTCTGCACACACCCCTCCCTCCCTTTTTAACCTCACAATTCCACCCCTGTTGCTTTTCTAGGTCCCCCTCCGCACACACTCCTCCCTCCATTTTTAACCTCACAATCTCACCCCTGGTTTTCTTTCTTTCACTAATGTATCTGAAAAAGGTCTTGTCTGTCTTCTTAATTGGCTGGGCTATTTTTTCCTCCATTTGCGTCTTTGCACTCCTGACTGCTTTCCCCACCCCCACTTTTCCAGATACAGTTCCCTCTCTTCCCCCTCTATGTTTCCTTGTAGCTCCTGAAAGCTAGCCTTTTCTCTTACCTTCCCAGTCACATCTTTTGAGAACCATAGTGTTTTTTTCTTTCTGTTTTATTTTTATTTTTTGCGTAGTTTATTTATAAGTTCATACACAAACTTACAGACAAGAGCATAGAGGGACATCAGTATGTACAACAGATTAGATAGAAACAACAAGTACAAATAAGTACATCACAAGCCCCTCCCTGTACATACAGCATAGGGGAGCTATCAGATGAAATAAATTCATAACAAGACAATATATTTCCTAGAGCTAAACACAGCTAAGAGCAGTCCCGGATACCAACTTATAGAGATATAAAGGATAATTTAATGTCCAAAATAAAAGTTCCTTGGCCAGATGCCAAGCTGCTATCCCCGATAGGCCCAGCCAGAACAGAGAATCAAAAGGTCTCAACATGAACCCACTCCCTAAACAGTTACAGAGATAAGCAGCCCAATAATAACAACAAAGGCATTGATAGCAACAAGGAACAATGATCTCTTTCACCCTGGATGGCACCCCCCACAGAGTAGTCACACAATAATAACACAGGAACATGCTCTGCATACAAAAAACATAGGCACTCAAGATAGCCACGACAAGTAGGCAACAATATAAGTGGCAAAGACAATCAGGGAGTATAATATAAAATTGCATACATAATGAATTCAGCTCTGTCGCCAAAGTCCCAATATGAAGGGAGGAATCCAAAAATCTGAACAAGAACTGTGCACATCACAGCTGTACTCACTGAGACAGATTTCTAAGTCCTGAGGCATTCACCCAGCCCCCTTCTCCTCCTCCTCTTCCGAAGAGGCTCCAACTCTCTCTTCCATATCCGATTCAATCTGGGCCACCAGTTTAGAGATGTCCAGGAGATCATTGAACATATAGGTATGCCCATTTCACACGACCTTCAGCCTGGCGGGGTGCAATAATTGTTGTTGGATCTTCCGCACCTTTAAAGACAAGCGCACATGATCAAAGGCCTTGCAGCGTTGCCTGGTGGAGTAAGAAAGGCCGGAAAATGAGATCTTTGTGTCCCCATAACGCAGTTGCCTCTTCCTCCTTGCAATGGCCAGCACACGATCCCGCACCTCCAATCCACTACACACTATCAACAAAGGCCTGGGTCCCCTTTCTCCCACTGGAGCCCATTGAGGAGTGATGCAGTATGTGCACTCCAGGGGCAGTGCAGCTTCCTCCTCCGATAACCCCAGTATCTGCGGCAAACAGTTTGGGCAAAGCCGAGGGGATCCTCACCCTCCACCTGTTCTGGCAAACTGATAACGGATATTCCTTTCCCTTGCCGCGTTCTCAACAGTTTCAAACTACATCCGGAGTAAGGAGTTTTCCTTAATTAACTTTAGCACCACTTCATAAGATTTACTTGCTGCACTATCTGTGCGCTGCATAGTCTGTTCCACCACATCCATGTGGGTCTCCAGAGAGCTGACCCGGGGAGTTAGATCATCGAGCTTTCTATCCATATCTTGCACAGTCTTCACTAATTGAACCAGTGTTGAATGGACTGTGGCCAAGAAAACTTCCTCAGGGTTTGGTTTACTACTGCCTGAGGCTCCTTCTTGTTGAGCAAGCCGTTCCTCGAGTGGCTGCGGTTGTTGCACTTTAAAAAAGTCTGCAGAGCTCATATTGTTTTTATTCAGACCCAATTTCACTTCTGCAATACTAGAACACTAACGCCTACCGAAAAACAACCAAATGCCACTCCAAAATTATTTTTAAAACAAATTTAGGGTCCCAAGTTGGAGAGCACATAAAAGATGCGTCTACTCTCTTCAGCTGTTAAGCCACACCCCCTTTCTCTTTGTTTTGCTTAGTTGCCTAACACGGAGGCTTGTTGCCCCTGTTATGGCTTCCTTAAGATTAGCCCATTGTTTCCTCTACATCCCCCTATTATTATTCTTCTTCTCCTGCCAGAGCTTCCTTAAGACATTCCTCCATTTTTGCAAATTCGACCCGTCTGAAATCCAGGACCCTTGCTTTCGTGTGGTTTGACTCCTCAACTGTTCTCACATTAAATCACACCATACGATGATCACTGGACTCCCAGGTGGCTACCCACCATTACATCAGTGACTCTGTCCCCACTGGTGAGTACTTGGTCCAATACTGTTCTACTACAAGCTGCTTGAGGCACGCCCCCTGCAGGGTGTCCAGGATGCCTCTGCTCTTGGCTGTGGCTGCAGCCTGAGTGCACCAATCCACATTAGGCATATTGAAGTCTCCCACCAGAAGCACTTCACCTTTGGCTGTCATTTTGTGGATGGCTTCCACTAGTACCCCATCCATCTCCTCCCCTTGTGCTGGAGGTATGTAGATTACGCCAGTGCGAATGGCGGTGCCATTCCCTATCTCCAGATTGACCCACAGTACTTCTGCTCCCTCCTGTACTCCCTGAACTTCAGTTGCTTTAATTCCCTCCCTGACATAGCCACCCCTTCACCCTTTTTTCCCACCCTGTCTTTTCTAAATAGAGTGTAACCTGGTATGGCTATATCCCATTCATGGTTCCCCGTGTACCATGTCTCGGTAACAGTGACAATGTCCAGGTCCACCTCTGCCATCAAGGTCACTAAGTCTGAGATTTTATTTCCCAGGCTGTGGGCATTCACGAACATGACCTTCCAAGTTTTGCAAACTCCCTTTCTAGTAACTCCCCTCCTATCCCCGTGTCTTCCTTCCCTCCCTTGCCCTCCTGTTTTTACTCCCATTCTTCCTCATCTCTGCCATTTTACCTATCTCAGTTTTAGGTTTTAGTGCCGATTTCCCAACCCTAGAGTCCCCCCTACCAACTGCTTCATCTTGTTGGGGGGGGGTCAGTTAGCTTCTTCCTGCAAACTTCTGCCTCCCCCTTGGCTAGTTTAAATGCTTGCCAATGAAGCATTTAAACCTCTCACTGAGGATCTTGGTTCCCCCTGGATAGATGCAGTCCATCCCACTTGTATAGGCCTGCATCCCTGCAGGTGGGACCTCAGTCCCCAATGAAGCTGAAGCCCTCTGCTCTGCACCAGTCCTTCAACCATGTGTTGAATTTTGTGGTGCGGAGTGCCCTGTCCTCCCCTTTGTCTTTGACTGGTAGCACCTCTGAAAAGGTTACGGTGCAGGCCACTTGTCTTAGACCCCTTCCCAACTCCCTGAAGTCCTCCTGCACTACTCTAACCTCATCACCAGCCAGATCATTCATCCCCAGGTGGACAATGATGTCTAGCTCTCCCTCCCATCCTGCTGCCCCAGCGATCCTCTGGATGCACTTTGCATCCCTCCAAGCCATGGCGCAAGGTAGGCACTTAACCCCTGTCTCTCTCTCTCTCTCTCCCCCACTCCATCTGCTCCCAAGTCTACCCCCTTAACAATAGAATCCCCCACACGGAGTTGCTTCCTCCTCTTCCGGGGTCCTCTGCCTCCCCCCCGGGGTCTCCACCATGGAGGACCCCCACATCCTCCTTAGTCTTCACTGTAGGTGCTTCTTTGGGACAGTCCCGCCCTGCCAGTGCAGCATAGGAGTTGTGGAGTGGAGCCGTAGGAAGGATATGCCTCTGTCCCACTGCCCTCACCCTTCCCAAACCCACCGTAGTTCAGCCACTCCTCAGCCTAGGCAACCTTTGAGGCAGCGAGGGTGGACTCAGTGGTCCCTGGACAAAGGGGGAGGTTCCCCGAATCCTGGCCAACTCAGCCTGATCAGCAACCACCTCCCTCAGCCCAGAGAGGTGCCTTCAGATGGGACAGCACCGCACCCTCCAGAACGTCTCCTGGAAGACTGCTGCCCCACAGCCACTGCACTGCATCACTCCCATCATGTCTTATTTGTGGCCTGTCTCTTGTTGCTTTGTATGCTTACTATCTCCTTCCTCTGTCCCCCCCCCCCCTTCCTACTGCCTTTGTGCCTATACAGCTCCTGCCCTTCCTGTTCTGGGACAGGAAGTTCCTGTATTCCTCGGTAGTCTACTTCTTCCTTGCTCAGAGTCAGACATCCAGCAGCTGGGGGAGGGGGAGAGTGACTCTTTTCCTTCTAGGATGGTGGGTCTTATGTGTCTCGGTGATCTCTCCCTTCCTGCTCCCAAACAGGAAGTTGCTGTTGTTAGTCAAATCTAGTGCCTATAAAGGCGGAACTGGCCAAGGGTGGGAGGGCTATACCATCTAGTAGTAGAGTAGCAGCGTTCTAGCAGCTGCCTCCTTCTTCTTCTTCTTCTAGCTGCTCTCTGCTAAATGCTAACTAGGGAAGTTTTAATGCAGACACCTGGTTTATTTCTGCCTAAGCCACACCACAGTCTACAGCTGTCATCTTCACCTAGCTAACTACGAAGATGATAACAGTTCCCTTCCCCCAAATCAGACAAGCACACTAACTCTTGTTTTTTTTCCTTTGTTTTTTTTTTAACCTAATTGAAGGTCCCAGTAGTAAAGTTCTAGTTCCTTAGTCCCAGTAGTAAAGTAGCAAAGTTCTAGCAGGTGCCTTCTTCTTCTTGCTGCTCTCTAGTGATGGGGTAAATCCTCACTGGTGACATGGTGTGTGCTTAGTGGTGTTAGGATGTGTGTTCCCTGGTGATTGGGTATATGTTCACCGGTGTTTGGGTGTGTGGTGTGTATGGATATGGGGTGTATAGGTGGTGCACTGCACAACCTGCGTGCATGTTGTGTCACTGTACACCAGACATGCATGCTGCCTTGACCAGCACATAGATCTGTATAATACATCGCTATATAGCTCTCTTCTCCTCTCTCAACAGTTCACCATGTCATACTGGACACAGCAGAGGATGCTGCAGGTCCACCTTGGTGGCAGCTGCTCCTGCTGCCCACCTGTATGCATATGCTGACAGACACCAGTGAAGAGGGTGAAGTGGATGATGACATGAGACATTGATCAGCAGCAGGGGACAACTGGGGCCCACCCCTTCCAGCCCCTCTAACACTGATGCCCAGCCACTGTCCCCATGCGGCACTGTAGTCACAGTGGTGCAGCCCCACACAGCCCCTGGAACAGCCACCCCATGACCCAACCTCCAGCACAGCCAATGCCCTGCTGCCCCCAGCCAATACCACAGGGCCAGCCGCCAATGTACCTTCCCATTATCCGTCTTCTGGCACGGTCACATCTGTACCACCTGAGGCCCAATCCACTGGACCAGCCACAGCTGCCCCATAACACCCCCAATGAGCCTCAGCACTGACTGTGGTGCAGCCCTGTGCCATACAATGACTGAGGGTGCATCTTGACTCTGTCCCAATGGACACTCCCCCATGACAACAGGATGCAGTTGCCAACCAACAACTGCTGCAATTCGTTGTGGAGGCACAGAGTGTCACGCAACAGGAACTGTCACATATCCTCCACATGCTGCTGAGGAGCGGGCAGAGGTGTGTCATGTGGAGCATATGGAGGCCATCTACGACCTGCATCAGGATATTGCCATTAGCATAGATCTCCTGCATGCCTTTCTGTTGGAGCCTGCAGTCATGTTGGCAGGCACCGGGGGGCTAACCATAGCCCTGACCTGTCCAGTGGGAGTAGTGTCATCCCATGGCAGACAACACGGTGTACACCCATGCAACGTAGTGCCAGAATGAGAATGCCCAGCACACCCGGGACTCCTGGGACACCAAGAACACTATGTACACTAGGATACAGCCTGCTCTTCAACAGAGTCAGTATCCCATGGAACCATGGCTGGGGCAGCTAAATCCATCCCTACGCTCATCCCCCATATTGTGGATGATGACCCCCCTTCCCAGCCATACTGGGTACAGTACACACATACTGTCCATACCAAGGGAGGTGGTAGGAGTCACATGTAGGGTGCGCCTTGCCAAAATGCCCCCCTGTCTTCCACCCCCACATTACCCATGTGTCACTGCCCCTGCCCCTGTGGCCTATCCCATTCATATCCCCCAGCCTGGATGGCCTGGATTTCCATCAATCACCCCCCTTTTGGATCCCCCACCTGACTGGCATGTATTTATGTTTATACCCCTTTGGAACCCACCTGCCAGACTGGACTGTATATGTGTGTGTACCCTATTTGCTACTCCCCTTGCCTGAATGAACTATTTTTCTGTTAAACCCCCTTTTTTTTCTTCTATTTCTCTTTATGCTCCTGTGCCACGGCCCTGCCTCAGAAGGGAGCCCCCAGCCCCATCCCCGGTGTCCACCATATGGTGCTGACCCATACTCCCAGGGCTTACCCCTCCTGGTGGGGCCGGCGGGGTTCTCCAACCACCACTGGAGACCGGATCCAGTGTGGCCAGCCTGTGGCTAGCCAGGAGCAGGACCTGCGAAGTGTCCTCCATCATTCCCCATGGCACTCCTTTCCTCCGTTTTCTCCCTTATGGAGGTGAGGCATGCAATGACACCCATGGAGAGAGCGTGCACATGTCTGCATGTGCTCCTCCAAGCATCTGCACCATCTCCTCCCCTTTCTGCAGCATCGCTGCACTGCCCCCAGCTGCCACTAGGGGCCAGTCAAATGCCAACTGCTGGCAACCCCCTTCCCCGGAGAAGGAGAGCAGTCCATCAGATGCTCCATCCTCCTCCTCCTCCCCTGCTAACCCCCAGCAGCCCGCGCTCATTCCCAAACTAAGGTCGCCGGCGTAGTGCGAGGTTAGGCGTCCAGCGCCTCAGCCCTCAGTGCCACTGGGCCGGCTTATTAACCCCCTTTGATACCTTCCTGCCTGGATTGCCTCTATGTATGTACTAGCATTGTTATGTGATAATACATTGACTGAACACATTACAGTCTCCTGTGTGGTCTGTACTCACCCTCCATGTCTGAAGAGGTCTGTTATGAGGCAGGCTCTGTACTCCTGGGCCCTCCTGGCCATCCTAGGGTCATGTTTGTCGAGCTGCTCCTGTATCCCCTGGTCCTCTGACTCCAAATCTGCTGCAGATTGTTCCTCTTGGGATGACATGCATATCCCATGGTTGGGTGCCACATTGTGTACTATAGAACAGACAAGGAATATGGCACATGCATGCTGAGGGGTGTACTGTAGGGCACCACTGGAACAATCAAGGCACCTAAACCATATCAAGAGCATTCAGGAAATGCTCAATGATGTTGTGTGTGGCACTGTGTGCCTCATTGTACCTGTCCTCTGCAATGGATGTGGGGCATAGGACAGGTGTGAGGAACCAGGTATGGAGGGGATATGAACTGTCCCTTGTGTTGGTAAAGGGCATTGGTTAGTGTCATTGTTTGCAACATGGGGAGGGGGGAGAGGCCTTTAGGATATATTCACCAATGAGGTGGCCACTAGGGATGTCCCCACTTTCAAACCTCTGGCACAGAATGGAGTTGTGCCAGATGACATTATGGGCACTGCCAGGCTACTGTACTAGGACATTGATGATGCACCATGTTGCATCACACACCACCTGCCAATTGATAGAATGGTCTCTCTTCCTATTCACATAGGCCTCCACCGCATCACTGGTGGGTGCCCAGAGGGCAACATGGGTGCAGTCAGTGGCACCGAGTTCAGCTGGTAGGTACGCGACTTAATAGAACTACTGCATGGATGCTGTTCGCTTGGCTGGTGTGCTTGTAAATATGATGAACTTCCCAGTATGGCATCTAGGAACTGGCCCAACAGCCGCAAGGTGACTGACTGTGAGATACCAGTGGTCTCTCCCACTGGCGTCTGGACAGTTCTGGTGGCCAGGAGGCACATTGCAGCCGTCACCTTGAGCTTTAAGGACATTGCATGGCTGCGCTGGGTGCCTATCTGAAGCTGGTCATTCAGCAGGTCACACAGCTGCATTAGCATGGGCCTGATGAGCCTGTACCAGCCCATGATCTGGTCGTCACTGAGGACTTCGGATGTGATCAATGGACGCTACTGTCTGTTTGCAGCATAACACCTCCGTGGCCTACACCTGGGCCCGGAGTGTCCATTGGCCCTCTCCTCATCCTTCATGACCTGTGGCATCAGGTGAACAATGTGTGCTACCATGTGAACCATCTTGGTGTGTAGCCTGCAGTGTCTCCCTCTGCCTCTGGGGTTGGCCCTGGCATAAGATAACCTTTTTATAGGCGGTGTTTGTGCAGTGCTATGTGACCTGCACAATCTCGTTTGCGCAGCGCTGTCACACCAAATATCATACTGTGCATGTTATGCAGGCTACTGCTCCCCTCTACCGGTTTGGGCACTGCATACATAATCTCTGTGCTAGTGCACTGGCACTAATAGTGTATGTAGCAATGCCCTGTGAATAATGGGGTTCCGCTGTAATTACATGTGCAGAGCAGGCGCAAATACTTCGTGCCCGGCACAAGGTTTTGAATATGTGGGCCCAGAAGACATGTTTTTTAAATGCCCCAAAATCATGGCATCTATGACTTCCACAACAAAGGCACAACCCTAATTAAAAGATGCAAGTATGGTACAATTATAAAAATAGAATATTAATTCACAATTGCTGTGTCAGTACTGGAGCTGAGGAAAGAGAATGCTTCACATGCATAGTCTGGACAGAAAGGCCACAGCAGTGTGCATTAATTTTTAAAATTACATTAACAGGCTTATTTAATTTGCTTAGCACTACATTCATATGTAAAATGCCAGTAGAAAGCTGCTTAGCACAGCTTTGTGTATAGTTTTCATAGATTAGTGATTCACTAGTTATTATTTCATACCCACACTAGCTATTGTTTCTTACCACTAGTGGGTTATAGGTAGATGCTAGGTGGGTTGTGAGAGCAAGAGTAATGATGGTGACATTTTCATTTGGTTTTGATGCATGATTAAAAATGTAAGTGCTTGTGAAAGCAAGTGAAGTCATACAAAAATGTAAGTTCTCTTGAATGAAAGTCATTTATATATAATAATGTGCTTTATATTCATATAGATTTTACTCTAGGTCTCATAATACATTTTTTTTAAATAAAGCCTTATCTGTCACTACCACCTGTCCCCTCTCTCTCTCTCTCTCTCTCTCTCTCTCTTTTTCTCTCATGTCTGCCAGGGAGTATATGTTCAGTGCCCTCAACCTCTCCTCGTATGCCTTACCCCGCTGACCGGCTGTCATCTTTGTTATCCTCCTCTGGACCTTCTCCAGCAGGTTAATGTCCTTTTTTGAGGTGTGGGCACCAGTACTGAACTCCATACTCTAGATGCGGCGTTACCAGTGACCTGTACAAGGGCAGTATAACCTCCTCTCTCCCACTACTAATCCCCCTAGATATGCATCCCAGCATCTTGTTTGCCTTTGCTGCTGCTTTCTTGCACTGTGTGGAGTGCTTCAGGTCACTAGTGATCATCACTCCCAGGTCCTTCTCCTCCTGCTCCTCTGATGCAAATACTGGGACTCCACCCAGGTAGTACTCTGTCCTGGGATTCTTGGCTCCAATATGCATAACTTTGCATTTCTTGGCATTGAAGCCAAGCTGCCAGATCCTGAACCACCTCCCCAGCTTTTCCAGATCTTCCTGTAGGTCCTTTATCCCTTCAGCTGTGTCCACTCTCCCATAGAGCATGATGTCATCCGAGAATTGGCACATTTTGCCCTTAATGCCATCCCCAATGTCATTGATGAAGACATTGAACAACACCGGCCCCAGCACTGAGCCCTGTGGGACCCCACTGGTTACCTCTGTGGTGCCAGATAACTCTCCCCCCATAACCACCCTCTAGATTCTGTCCCTTAGCCAGTTTTCCACCCATCTGGCCATTTTTTCCACAACCCCAAGATCCACCAACTCCCTGATCAACCTTTTGTGGGGCACAGAGTCAAAGGCCTTGCTGAAATCAAGATAGAGGATGTCTACCGCTTGACCCCTGTCTACTGTCTTAGTGACACAGTCAAAGACGTATTCATTTAGTATCTCTGCTTTTCCCCCATTATCCTCCACCCACTCCACCCCTTTCTTAAGCCTAACAATCCCTTCCTTCTTGTCCCTTTTCTCACTTATATAGTGAAAGAAAGCATTCTTCCCCTTCTTAATTCCTTCAGCTATCTGCAGCTCCTTCTGCGCCTTTGCTCACCGGACTTCCTTACTTGCCTCACTAGCCAACCTTAGGTAATTTTCCCTATCCACCTCTCTCTTGGTCTTCCTAAATTTTCTATATGCCAATCTCTTTTCCCTTACTGCCTTGGCAACCCTAGAACTGAACCAGCTGGGCGCTTTGGCCCTTGTGTTCTTCCCCCTGAGCCTAATGCACTCATCTGTGGCAACCAGTATTTCTGCCTTAATGATAGACCACCTTTGGTCCACCCCCATATCTTCTCTGATGCTCATCAGATGGCTCCTTAGCACTTTGCCCATTTTCCTGAAGTCCACCCTCCTGAAATCCAAGATTTCGGTCTTAGTCGGGATGCTTTCCCTGCCCATATCCAACTGGAACCACACTGTACAATGGTCACTTCCACCCAGTGGTTCCCTAACCATTATTTCCTGTACATGCTCCCCATTTGTGAGCACCAGATCAAGAATTGCTTCAGCTCTTGTTGGTTCAGTGATGCCCTGAGTCAGAAACCCACTCTGCAGTCCTTCCAGGATCACCTGACTCTTAGCACATGTTGCGGATGGTATGCTCCAGTCCACCTTGGGCAGGTTGAAGTCCCCCGCAATTACCACCTCTCCTTTCCCTGCAGCTCCCAATATTTGTGAGATCAGTTCCCTGTCCCTCTCCTCATCTTGACTGGGTGGTCTGTAAACCACTCCCAACTTCACCTTTCTCTCTCTATTGGACCTTAACTGAACCCATAATGCCTCAACTTCCCCTTCCTCTGACTCCTTCTTCGTGCAAGTTATTCCCTCCCTGATATAAACTGCCACCCCTCCCCCCTTCCCAACTACTCTGTCCCTCCTGTATAGTTTATATCCAGGGATTGCAAGGTCCCAGTCATGGTATGATGTTGCCCAAGTCTCGGTTACTGCAGTTACAGTATGTCCACCCTCCTGTCTGTTAATAGTGCCTGCAGGTCGTCCATCTTATTTCCAAGACTCCATGCATTCAGAGACACCACCCTCCACCTAGAGTCTGACCTTCCTTCTCTTCCCTCTTTTCTTCTAGTCACATTTATCCCTTCTGTGTGCACCCCTCCACATACCTTTGTTATGTGTTCCTAACCCCCTCCACCCTTTGCCAGCTGTGTTTTTGGCCCTTAAACCTGCTCCCTCCAGACATCTTCCATCACTGTTCCAAATTCCAAGGTCTGGAGTTTCCCTACACCCCTTGTGATGTGGCCTGCCAAGGTGACTGCTGTAAAAGTCTTTGCACATCCTTGTGGGAACTGTGTTGGCCACGCTATATGTGCCCCTTCTGGGAAGACCACTTATCTTTTTGCCTTCTGCTTGGTCCCCTCTACCTCCTGTAAACCCTGCTGGCTTTTTTTTTTAATAGTGTACTTTACTGAAACTTTTTTAAGAAATAACAACAAAAACAGCAACAATATAGAACAAACAGTAAAAGACCAGCTTATATGGTTAACAGGTAACAAAGGAAAAAAGAGTCCAGCCCATCGGCACGCCAGTTGGATTTCTGCTTGCAATGCTGGTGTCCTGGGGTTCGGAGGGTCAGGGATTGAGCATCCCATGGACTGCTCTCCTTCTCTGGGGGTGAGGGGGGGTGAGTGTCTGGTGCTTGATGGACCCCTGGCGGAGGCTGGGGGTACCACAAGCAAGTGGCACCAGAACATCGATGGGCGGGGCAGATGCTGGACATCATTGCACATCCCTGCCCCTGGAGTAGACCAGAAAACCATAGCTACCGACCACCTACATGATGCCTGCCCTCTGCTCCGACTGCTCCCAGGCTGGCTTCCTGACCTATTCTGACGTTCGCAGCACCATAGGGGCTGGTGCCACGACCCCGCCCTGGGGGGCAAGCCAGGGGGTATCAGGTTGCTGCGGCTAATGTGAGATGTGGGAGTAAGAGGGTCCATGACCGGGCAGAGGACCGGTGGAGGAGCAGCTCACAAAAAAAAAAAAGGAAAAAAGGCTACGCCAGTACTCATCACTGGGAACAAAGAAGATGTTAAAGAACTAAAGAACACAATAAGGAGGCTACCTATAGGGAAAAGGGTAGGGATATCTAGAGGTATAAAGCCACATCTTAATGGGGATGGATTAAAACCCCCTGCTGACTTCATAGGGCCCTGTATCATTTAAACTTGCAAACATTTTTTGGCCTGTTCTTCGCTTCTTTGGTTCTGGGGGGTGAAAAGAGCCACTTTTGTCAAAAATTAGACTTTGAATTTGCATTACACTGCACGCTGAACACAGTAACGTCCCCACATGGCAACTTGAGGTAGGAAGTAGGCCGTATCATATTCATATTGTAATTTGTAACTTGATTCCCATTTTCATCAGCAGCAGTCTCCAAACACTGTACCCTTTAGTAATCACTTGTACTTAGGGCAAACATGTAGACTTAAACTTCTTTGTAAACTGCAAAAATGTATTTACAAAGCAGTGCACTTGCTTGAGGTAGAGGCAAGTCTGCAGCCACAGCTCCCTTTTGTGCCCAGATTCAAATCAGTAGCAATCAGTTATCAAAGTCTTAATAATTCTGTATAATATAATTCTGTACAGATCCCTTGACCAGCCAGTCATGGGGTCAAATCTCAGCAGCATAATTATGTAGCAAACATATTTACAGTTTGAACACAGTCACTCTCCTTCTTGCCCATACTTCTAGTTACCACAGTCATGACACACCTCCCCATTACTTAAGGTGACACACAGGAATGACCTTTTCAGTTGCGATCCCTTCGCAGCTGCGAGCAGGATGAGGACATCTGAGTACCCAGCCATGCATGTCACAGAAGAAAGTGATACCGTGCCTCTGGTGGAGGAAAAATAAAGGGGTGTACATTTCAGAACACACATATTAGCACAAATTAGGTATATGGCTACTTTGGTTGGCCTGCCCTCGCCTCATGCCTCCATGGGGGTCAGACTCAGCAGCTATTGGAAACAGACAGTGAAGGCTTACCCTTTACCAGATAACGGGCCTGTCCCTTGCCCCAGATGTTCAGATCCTTGGTGCTAACTGTGCTGATCTTCCATAGAACTCAGCCTCTTTAAGCCACAGGCACCACCAGTTCAGAAATATGTCTGCAGACTCTCCACCCTTTCTCAGAATAGCCTAGAGCAGTTGGTGCAAAAGCCATCAGGAGGCTCTCCTTTAGGGTTGACCCCCAACAGGCCACTGCTGTCTTTGATCTCAGACCCCATTGAGGCCCACGCCTCTGGGGACCTGAACTGGAAGAAGCCAGTGTCACATGGACCCAGGAACCCTGCAACCATTCCTGGGCCCGCAAGCCTTCTCCTGCCGGTTGCAGCTGGAGAAATGCATCTGGAGGTGCTAAGTTGGAACTGTGCGCACCTTGATGCTCTGCACTAGAACAACAAACTAAAACTGGAACTCCCTTTTTGGAGGGCCAGAGCCTCTATTTATATGTCCCTTGTTGGCGGGAAACATGCCCAGGAAACATCCTGTCCAATGGTCAATTGCATGTAGAGCTGGCACATAGACATTCTGTCAACAAACAAATACTGTATCCAATACAATGGATGCACCTTGTTAACATTCAGAACATTGCAAAACCTTGGTACGCAGGACTAGGATTAACCCTATAAATGCATAGGCACATAAGCACATTACTTTCATTCTTGACCTATATGCAGTTAAGGGGGAGGGGATTGAGCATACCAGGGACTGCTCTCCTCCTTCGGGGAGGATGGGGAGGCACAACCACGGACGTTCTGGCTCCTGGTGGTGGCTGAAGGTCAGTGCAAGCCACAGTGTATTGGAGGGGTCAGTGCAGGACGACACCAGATGTGCAGTGCGCAGAAGCGCACACTGCAATGTCATTGACGTCCTTGCAAGCCCGCACTAAGGGGGGACCAGTAAAAAGACAAAATAGCCCCAATCCTCCGGCCCATGTGATGGACGGCCCCCACAGTGCTGCACCAGACGCTCCCAGGGTGCTCATTTTGACCCTGACTCCCCAGAGGTCCTCCACGTTGTAGGATGTGTGACGTGGCCTGAATGGGTGAGAGGGCGAGGTGGTGAGCTCGAGCATGGTGCCCGGTGCAGGGGCAGCCAGGGGCAGACAAGTGGAACGATAGGATCACCCCTGCCAAGGAGGTAAGGCAGGAAAAATAAGCAACAAAAAAAAGAAAAAGAAGCATGACGGACATACACTGTGTCGCAGACACTCCCCCTCAGAGTCGTGGCATTCTCAGTAAGGGCCAGAGACCCACCCTCACGAGTGAACAAATCTGCATTACCATGCTGGGTATCTGCCCTGTGGTGCACATGAAATGAAAAAGTCTGCAGTGCCAAATACCACATAGTGACATAGGCATTGGCATCTGCATAGCATGTAACCACTTGAGGGGAGCGTGGTCAGTGATGAGGGTAAACTTCCTTCCCAACAGGTAATAGTGTAGGGCGACCACTGCCCACTTTACTGACAGCGTTTTTCCAGCATGCATAACGCTGCTCCTGGGGAAAACATTTGTGAGATAGGTATAGGATGGGGTGAATGCTATACTCAGAGTCTTAGAAACATAGAATCTGATGGCAGATAAGAGTCACTTGACACATCTAGTCTACCAATTTTTTTATTTTATTTTTTTGCTGCAGACCCAAACCTATCTACAATGCTGTTTCTTTCCCCCCTTCCCTTACCCATAAGATGCCCTTGTGCCTGTCCAAGGCATTTTTGACACCCCCCCACTGTTTTCTACCCCACCACCTCCACTGGAAGGTTGTTCCAGGAATCCACCACTCTTTCTGTAAAGAAGTACTTCCTCACATCTCTCCTGAGTCTACCCTCCTCCAGCTTCATAGCATGTTCCCTTGTTCTAGAGCACCTTTTTTTCTGAAAAATACTCCCTTCTTGTACCTTATTAACCCCCATGAAGTATTTAAAGGGTTCTATCATGTCCCCCTCTCCCCTCCTCTCCTCCAGAGGTCTTGTGATAACACTGCCCTCAACCCCACCTCAGAGGCATCTGTGTACAAAATGAAGGGGGTAGTTGAAATCTGGACTTCGTATGACTGGCCCCACACACAGTACATTTTTGATGACCTGAAATGCCATCTGACACTTGGTTGACCAATTGACTTAACTCAGGGCAGTTTTCTTGGTATCTATTTAAGAGGCTGAAACTCAGAATCCTGAAACTGATGGGACAGAGTTCAGTCTCCCGACATATTTAGATACCCGACAGGAGGGAGCCAATGCCGACAGGGGTACATTAGTGGATGTGACGAACTGCTACCCTTCCCCTAGTCAAGCATAACAAGGAAAGGAAAAATGCAGACATTGGCCAAGCTGCTTCCATGGCATGGAAGTCTAATACAGTAGCAGCTCAGCCAGCATGGCCTGGTGAACCCAGGTTCTGTTTCTGGTCACCACTAAATTTGCCGCACACTATTCCACCCCCCATAACTTTTTTTTTTTACTCTGAGGTCTGCTCACCCTCAGAGTTAGTTATTTAAGTTACAGGGGGTGCAGGGGGCAAAGCCCCCCACATTACATTTCAGTACCTTGTGGTCTTACGGAATTCAGTATCCCGAACTCAGTCTTGTAGCGTTCGGGATATTGAATTTCTAGATTTCAAAATATATCTGTTTTCTTGGTCAGGTCAGTCAGTGGGGTAGCAAGGGTTGAGAATTCTGGAATGAACTATCAATAATACCCTGCAAGTCCAAGAACTAAACCTGCTTCTTAGTAGTTGGGATGGGATAGTTGTCTAGGGCCTTTACTTTGTCGATAACTGGGTGTACTTGGTCATTCCCAAACATATAACTCAAGTGTTTTGTTTCCTGCCACCCTAGAGCGCATATCTCAGCATTGGTTGTGAGACCTGCCTCCCTGCATGACTGAAGTACTGCAACCACATCCTGCAGTTAGTTGTCCCAATTGGGGCTAAATGTGATGACATCATTTGGGTATGCTACTGCATACATCCCATGGGGATGGAGGATGCAGTCCATTCTTCTCTGGAATGTAGCCAGGGCTCCATGCAACCTGAGGGGAAGCACGGTAAATTGATGTATGCCAAATAGGGAGACAGAGGCCATTTTCTCGTGGGACTCGGGAGTTAACAGGATTTGCCAATACTCCTTGGTCAGGACCAGGTTACTAATGTAATGAGCCTTCCCTAGTCGGTCCAAAAGTTTGTCTACCCTTGGCATAGGGTATGCATCGAACTTGGATGTAGCATTAACTTTCCAGAAGTCTATACAAAACTGGGTGGTCCCGTCTGGTTTTGGAGCTAGCACAATAGGGCTTGACCATTTACTCTGGGATTCCTCAATGACTCCAGCATAGACTGGATTGCCTCCTGTACTGCCTTGGATTTTTTCCTGTAGTCTGTACCATTGTTAGTGGATCACATGGGTGTAGGCAGGCATACTCCAAGCACTCCATGATGTGCAATTTTATTTAAGGGGGTAGCAAATAGGCTCTGAACTGCTTCCTTTTTCCATGAAAACTAACGAAGAAAATACTGAACCTTTCTATAATTTTGTTCATAGGAGTTGAAACTAGAAGGACTGGTCACTAATACTCTCTTTGCATCCCAAGGACAATACAACTTTACAGGCTCTGGACTGGTGTGTGGGTGTCTTAGGGAACAATACATGGCATTTGTATTTACCCATGTATGGCAACAGCCATTGTCAAGAGATACAGAAGTTGTATTTATTGTGCCAAATGAGGCAGCAAACACAGTTCTGGTGTATATTTGTGTATTGTCTGGCTACACCCCGGGATGGGAGTAGCAGTGGGTCCACTTGGTGTGCAGATCTGAAATCCCTGGCTACACTCCTGGTGGATTGGGACACCTGGGTCTGTGTCTGTGTGGTGCTAGCTCACACAGGTTCATCCCCAAAATTCTCTGCCAGCCTCTGGCTTTTTGCTTTTGGGTCTGATTGAGACAGTCATCCACTGGGCCAGTGCTCGGTTCGTTTACAATTCTAGGTTCTAAGTCCAGGTTTCTGTCATCTGTGAGTGCTCTCATCCATCAGCAGACATGAGGCCCCTTCAGGATTTTCTGGGTCAATCACCAAATACCTCTGTCTTTCCAGCATTGCAACAAATTCACATGGTAAATTTGTTTTTCCTTTTTTCCGTTCAGTTGTGAGACTTTGTAATCAACTGGCCCCACTTTTCTGAGGACCTCATATGGTCCCTGTCATTTAGTTAGGAGTTTACTGTCAGGCAACAGAAGGAGTACTCTATCACCTGGCTTGAACTCCCATAGCCTGCCCCTTGGTTGTAGTGCCCTGCCTGGGTTTGCTGTGCTTTTATTAAGTTTTCTTTGGAAAATCTGCCAACTGTGTCCAATCTTTCACTCATTTGTAATACATGGAGCATGTTAGGTGGACTATGTGCCTGTTCTTCCCACGTCTCTTTTAAGAGATCCAGTATCCCTTGGGCTTATTGCCTGTTCAACAATTCAAAGGACGAGATCCCAGTGGATGACTGTGGTGCCTCCTGAATGGCAAACATTAAACAGGGTAACAATTCATTCCAGTGTTTTACCTCAGTTGACACAAATTTAGACAGCATACCTTTTAATGATTTATTAAAATGTTCCACTAAGCCGTCGGTGTGGGTGATACATTGACGTCTGGATGGACTTAACCTTCATTAAAGTATATACCTCCCTTATAAGTCTTGACATAAAGTTGATACCTTGATCAGTTAGGATCTCCTTTGGCAGCACAACTTGGAAAAATACTTTCATCAATTATTTTGCCACTGACAAGGCTGTAGTGGAACACAGGGGAATAGCCTCAGGGTAATGGGTAGCGTAATTCAATATAACCCATATATCCTAATACCCAGAAGTACTTTTTATCAAGGGTCCACCAGATCAAACTGGGGGTCTGTTATGGGCATAGGGATCAAAGGTGCCATTTTTATACTTCTGGGGCCCACCAACTGACACTCGGGGCAGGAAGCACAAAACTCTACTACTTCCTTTTCCTTCCATATACCTGGCTAGAAGAATTGGGCAAATATGGATGCTTCAATTTTCTCCCTGCCCAAAGACCCGCAATAAGATATAGTATAGGCCAGCCTCAGTACCTCCCTTCTTGCAGAGCTGGGTACCACTACCTGGTAACATAAAGTCCCAGCTTGTTTCTCAGGTTCTACCTGGTACAAAATGTTATCCTTCAGTATATTGTGCTTTTTGCTCCTCTACCATTTTGCCACTTAAGCAAGGCAAGGCAAGGCAAAGGTTATTTATAAAGCGCACATTCCAAAAGGCTCTGAGCACTGTACAGAGTAAACAAAAATCAATAGCAATATTAAGACACTATAAAATAAATACAGAAGTATTTGATCAACAAATGCTTTCCAAAACACTGTAAATAGGTTTTCAGGGAGGCTTTAAAGGCCTCCACCGAGATAGCCACTCGGATATTTAAAGGAAGTGCAATCCAGAGCAGTGGAGCAGCCACTCCGAAGGCTCTGTCCCCAGATAATTTCAGCCTAGATGAGGGGACAATGAGCAGGATTGCATCAGTGGAGCGGAGAGGGCGCATTGGGTGGTTGGTAAACAGGAGTTCTTTGAAGTAGTAGAGGTCAGCTTCCCAATGATGGGAGAGCCATATTATCCCTGGCAGCTATGCCTTGATGACCCGGCTCAATCACCATTACCTCTGTCTTGCCCGGCTTAAGGCACAGCCAGTTCAGGGCCATCCAGTTGTCAATCTCAGTCGAGCACTAACTCAGCACTGAGGCCATCATATCATCGTCAGGGGTACAAGACATGTACAGCTGGGTGTCATCTGCATAGCAGTGAAACCTAACTCTGTACCATCTGATGATCTCCCCCAGCATCAGCATATTCACAGAGAACAATTGGGGGCCAGGACCGAGCCTTGCGGGACTCCGCAGGGGAGCACAGAGGTCCCCAAGGTGAAATTCCCTAAGGTAATCTGCTGTGTCCTCCCAACCAAGTAGGATTTAAACCAGTTCAGAACTGTACCAGAGAGACCCACATAGTCCTGCAGGTGAACCAAAAGCACTTCATGCCCAACTGTGTCAAAAGCTGAAGATAGGTCCAAGAGCACCAGGATAGAATGTTACCCTTGATCCGTTGCTAGGAGGAGGACATGAGTTATCATGGCACTCACCTCAATGCTGCAGACTATTCCAGAAAGACACTTGATCCTTTTTTGCAGTTTGTCATACACTCATATAACTTTTAGAAACATAGAAACATAGAATTTGATGGCAGATAAGGACTGCTTGGTCCACCTAGTCTGCCCATTTTCCTACCTAACTGATAAGATGCAGATCCTAGTTAACCAACAGCTTAATTCCTCCTACCCCCCACTAGGACTGCCTTATGTCTGTCCCATGCATTCTTGAATTCCCCCACTGTTTTTGACTCCAAGACCTCCTCAGGGAGGCTGTTCCATGCATCCACAACCCTCTCTGTGAAAAAATACTTCCTCCCATTACCTCTGAGCCGTCCCCCCTCTATCTTCAAATTGTGCCCCCTTGTTCTTGCACATCTCTTTTTCTGAAAGATGCCACCCTCTTGGACTTTGTTGATTCCCTTGAGGTACTTGAAAGTTTCTATCATGTCATGTCCCCTCTCTCCCTCCTTTCCTCAAGGATATACATATTAAGCTCCTTTAGTCTTTCTTTGTATGTCTTCTGGTGCAGACCCTGCACCATTTATGTACCCTCCTCTGGACAGCCTCTACTCTGTCTATGTCTTTGCAGAGATGGGGTCTCCAGAACTGTACACAGTACTCCAGATGGGGTCTCACCAGCTGTCTGTACAGAGGATAACAACTTCTTGTTTTCTACTATTGATGCCTCTCCTATGCATCCCAGTATCCCCCAGCCTTCCTTACTGCCTTCTCACATTGCTTGCTCACCTTTAGGTCATCTGATATAATTACCCCCAGGTCCCTTTCCATTTTTACTGTTGTCAGTATCTCACCCCCATTGTGTACTCTTCCCCTGGGTTTTTGTTTCCCAGGTGCATTACCTTGCACTTCTTTGCATTGAATCTGAGCTGCCATACATTTGACCATTCCTCCAAACTTGCCAAGTTCCTTCTCATCCTTTCCACTCCATCTGGTGTATCAACCCTGTTGCAGATCTTTGTGTCGTCTGCAAAGAGACATGTTTTTCCTTCCAGTTCCTCTGCAATGTCACTTATGAAGACATTAAAAAGGACTGGTCCCAGTACTGAACCCTGCAGTACCCCACTAGTAACCCTTCTTTCTTCACTGTGGACTCCATTTACTACTACCCTTTGCGTCCTGTTGTCTAGCCAATTTTTTTATCCAGGCTACCACCTTGGGACCCACTCCAAGGCTGGCTAACTTGTGTATTAGTCTTTTGTGTGGGACGGTATCAAATGCCTTGCTAAAATCTAGGTAAGCCATGTCCACAGCCCCTCCCTGGTCTACTACTTTGGTCACCCAGTCAAAGAAATCTATTAGATTCGTCTGACACGACCTTCCCATCGTGAATCCATGCTGCCTTGGGTCATGTGCCCCACTGGCCTCAAGGTACTCAACAGTTCTTTCCCCTCAGAAGTGATTCCATCATTTTCCCTACCACCGAGGTCAAACTAACTGGTCTGTAGTTTCCTGCCTCTGTCCTGCTCCCACTTTTGTGAAGAGGAATCACATCCGCCGTCCTCCAGTCCTCGGGTACCACCCCATCCTCCCATGATTTGTTAAAGAGAGTAGTCAGCGGTGTTATTAGTTATACCCTTAGTTCTTTTAGAATTCTTTGGTGAATCCCATCAGGCCCCATTGCTTTGTCCACCTTCAATTTTATTAGTTCTTTCAGAACCCTTCCTTCTGTAAATGGACTGGTATCGATCCCCGTCTTCAGAGTGTTTCTCTTGTTTGGTTTAGGTACCTCTCCCTCCTCTTCCTTTGTGAATACTGAGCAGAAATATTCGTTCAGTATCCCTGCTTTTTCACTGTCACCCTCTACCCACATTCCCTCCCCTTTATTAAGCCTCAGTATCCCTCCTTTGGTCTTTCTTCGCTCCTTAATGTACCTATAAATGGTCTTATCCCCCTTCTTAACAGAGTTGGCTATCCTTTCCTTGGTTTGGGCCTTTGCTATTCTGACTGCCTTCCCAGCCTCTTTCTGCTTTAACTGATAAAGTTCTGTGTCCTGCTCCTTCTGTGTTTCCTTATATTTCCTGAATGCTATCCTTTTCTCCTTAACCTTCCCTGCCACCTCTTTTGAGAACCATAGTGTTTTTTTCCTTCGTTGTGTTTTGTTGATTTGCTTTACACAAAGGCTTGTTGCCTCTTTGATGGCTGTTTTGATTACTCCCCATTGTTCCTCCACCCCTCCTTCTTGCCTGTTTGCTAGTGCTTTTCTGAGGCACTCTCTCGTTTTCTCAAAGTCAGCCCTCCTAAAGTCCAATACTCTTGCTTTTGTATGGCTTGATTGTATGGCTGTGTTTACCGTGAGCCACACTGTTTGGTGGTTGCTTGTTCCCAGATGGCTACCCACTTCTGAATCTGAGATTCTTTCTCCGTCCCCATTTGAGAGTACCAGGTCTAAGATTGCTCCCTCCCGAGTGGGTTCCAATACTAGCTGCCTGAGGCATGCCCCCTGTAGGGCATCAAGAATGACCCTGTTCTTGGATGTGCCTGCAGCAAAGGTGCTCCAGTGAACATCTGGCATATTCAGGTCCCCCATCAACAATATCTCCCCTTTTTCTGACATTCTAAGGAAGCCTTCTATCATTTCCTTGTCCATTTCCTCCCCCTGAGATGGGGGGTCTGTATACAACCCCCATGCGGATTGTGGTGCCATTTCCTGTCTCCAGGGTGACCCATAGTGTCTCATCTGCTCCCTGTTTACTCTTTAGTTCTGTTGCTTTGATTCCTTCCTTTACATAGAGCTATTCCTCCTCCTCTTTTACCCTCCCTGCCCCTCCTGTAGATTGTGTATCCTGGTATGTTGACATCCCAGTCATGGTTCTCTGTGTACCATGTTTCTGTGACTGCCACAATATCCAGGCAACCCTCTTCCATCAAGGCCACCAGTTCAGGGAGCTTGTTATGCACACTACGGGCATTGGTACTCATCACCCTCCACTTTTTGATGGCCTTACCCCTTTTAGCCCCCTTTCTGTCCTTACTGCCTTTGCCTTTTTTTACATTTACCTCTGTCCTGCTCCCTAATGACTTCTCTACCTTGGTGTTTACCTCACTAATTACCGTGTTTTGTGGGGGGAGGCTGGGATTTCCCTGCACCTTTTGAGTGCCTCCCCCCTTGGCTAGTTTAAATGCTTGCCAATGAAGTAAACCTCTCACCTAGGATCCTGGTTCCCCCTGGACAGATGCAGACCATCGCACCAGTATAGGTCTGCATCACTCCAGGTGGCTCCCCAGTCCCAATGAAGCCAAAACCCTGAGCTCCACACCAGTTTTCAACCATACATTGAATTCCTGGTGAGGTACCCTAGTATCACCCTTGTCAGACAGGCAGCACCTCTGTAAGGTTACTGGCGCGCTACTTGTCTAAGGCCCATCCCCAACTCTACAAACTCCTCTTGCACTGCTCTGATCCCATTCCTAGCCAGGTCATTTGTCCCTAGGTGAACAATGACATTCAGCTCCCTCCCTTGTGCAGCTGCTCCCACGATCCTGAGGATTTGCTTCCTGTCCCTCCAAGCCGTGGTGCCAGGCAGGCACCTTACCTTCCTCCCCCATTTCTACCCCCCAATGATTGAGTCCCCCACCAGGAGTTGTTTCCTTCCCCTGTGGGGTCTCATGCCACCCTCCTGTGGGTCTCCTTTGTGAAGGTTCCCAGCATCCTCCTTGGTCTCCACTGCAGGTGCCTCTGTAGAGGAACCACTATCCACCAGAAGAGTGAATGAATTGTGGAGAGGTACAGCTGGAGGGATGCAACTCTGTTCCACCACCCTCTCTCTCCCTGAGCCCACCCTGGTCCAGCCTCTCCTCTTTCTTGACAACCTCTGAGGTAGTGGCATTGGCCCTGGTGCTCCCTGGGTGGAGGAGGAGGTTTCACGAATCCTAGCCAGGTCAGCCTGGAGACAGGCAACCTCCTCCCTCAGACCAGAGAGGTGCCTGCAAATAGGGCAGCATCGCAGCCTCCAGAATGTCTCCCGGAACACTGCCGCCCCACAGCCATTGCACTGCACCACTCCCATCATGTCTTATTTTGTGTCCCCTCTCCTGTTTCTCTGTATGCTTACTCTCTCCTCTCCTTACAACTCTCACCCTTCCTGTTCTGGGACAGCAACTTCCTATATTCTTCGGTAGCCTCCTTCTTCCTTGCTCAGTGTCATACCACCAGCAGCTGGGGGGGGGGTGGAAGAGTGACCTACTTTTTTCCTCTAGGGTTGACAAAACCAATGTTTCTCTATGATCCTTCCCTTCCTACTGCAAAACAGGAAGTTCCTGTTGACAGTCAAAACCAGTGGCTATAAAAGTAGAACTGGCTTAGGGTGGGTGGGATGGAGTGCAATTAGTAAGAAAAAAGGCTAGCAACAGGAAGTTGTAATTTGAATCACCTGCTTTTATAGTGTCTAAGCCACACCCCCAATTAAGCTCTCTCTCCTCCTACTGGTTTAGTAAAGTAAACTGATACAGTACCCTTCCCAGCATAGAACACACACTGACTTTCTTTCTTTTCTTTCTTTTTTTTAACCCTAAATAAGACCCCTTCTACTTCTAATAAAGTATCTGTTTGCTTAGTCTCAACAGACACTGACTCCTGCTGAGATATAAGTATTAAATTAATAAGAAACTTCTTTTAGTTAGCTGCTTTCTGCTCTACAAGTAGTGTTGCCACCTTTGGATGAGGCAAAAAATGGATCCTAAGCCCTGCCCCTAGCTCTGCCCCTTTTCATGACTCATCATGCATTGCTCCTCCTAGAAAGCCATTTGTTATATAAATAAAAGACAACACTTAAAGCAGTGGTTCAACACAAATGTTAAGATACTGTACTGTACCTGTTAAAATTACTTTCCCAAGTTCTTCCTAGTTATTTATTTATTTACTTATGTGTGTATTTATTTATTGACATTGGTTTACCAGATAAACATACAGAGATAAAATCAACCTCATTTACAGATATGATCTGGGGGGAGACAAGGGACATACTGTAAATAGTATACAACAGTACACATGGTATGTAATAATACATAATAAAGAAATTGTTTCCTATAATGTGTACTTTATACAGTATATTTTTCTGGCTCCATTTCCTTTTCATGTCCACACTACTGTTTCAAAGCCAAAGAAGCGACCATACCATTTTCTTGAGGAAAAAAATAATTTAAAACATTTAAAATGCCTAAATTCTGTTAGAGATGAAAATGTTTACCAGCAAATGAAAGTGGAAAACAACTGGCTGTGTTGCTGTTACAAAAGGTGGGGGCAGCTTTGCTGCTATGCCACTTCAAGATGCAATGGAAAAGATTGGGTTAAGTAAGTGCTAATGGTGTTAATGGCCATACTTTACACCTCCCAGGTTGACTGCTTTCACAAACAAAAGGCTATCTTGACAACAGAACTTGTTTGTAACCTGGACGTGTAGCTGAAACAATTAATGAGATGACAAAATCTGTTTCAAAAGTATGTGAGCACTTAAAATGGCTCAAAAACCTGACCAGAACAGAGCAAACCTGGATTACCTGATAGGGACCCTGAAAACCTGATCACCAGGTAAAAAACCTGACAGGTGGCAACCCTATCTACAAGCAAGGCTAGCAACAGCAATCAATATTTTTAAAGTGCAGTATGCAGCTTACAAACGGTGGCCACCTAAGGGGGGAGGAGCTGAAAGAGACCTAATGTCTCACCAGCAACTCTGGCTTTTCCAAAGGTAGTGCCCCCTATGTTTCTTACACTTATATAGCAGCAAGTCACATGATAAAATACAATGGCCCAGATATTCAAAAGGGTTGCGCATGGTGCAACAGTGTTGCGCCATGCACAACGCACTGATAATCTACCTGGTGAGATATTCAAAAGGGAAAAGTGTGCCGTACAAATCCCGATGCGCCGGAGCACATCAGTAATGTATGCAGGCACAGGTGGGGGGGGCGTGCCCATGCATAACCTGCAGAGCCCAATATTCAGCCCGGGATGTGCAGAGTCATGCATGCGCAATCCCTACCTGCGCCTGCACAAAGTTACACCCCAAAAAAATAGGAACAAGTGATGGCCACCCACAGGTGAGCTGCCACATTGCAGGGTGCAACACAGCAGCTGCCACCTGTGGGTGGCCACCTGAGTTTCTGCCGCACCTGGTGGCGCACCCCCATGCCCCATCGCCGGCATCCATATAGCGAACTCCCCTCAAGTCCAATATCCCTTGTGGTCCAGTGGACTGCACTGAGCCCGATCGCGGGCATCAGTAATAGAACCCCCCCAAGTCCAATATCCCTGGTGGTCCAGTGGACCGATTGGTGCCCGATCGCGGGCATCTGTACATCATCAAATACCCCATAGACCCTGGTGGTCTAGTGTACCCCCCACCCCATCGCCCACTAAGCCCCACGCCGCGCTCCCCCGTCAGCCGGCAGCGCAGCACCTCACCCACCTGCCGCCCGCTGCCTGCCGACTGACAGCTCGATAGGGCTGCCGCCCATTGGTTCACAGTGTGAGCCAATGGGCATGCAGCCATACTGTACTACTCAGTCCAGATATGTCTGGACTGAGTAGTACTGTATGGGCTGCATGCCCATTGGCTCTGCTGTGAACCACGGGCATGCAGCCCATCCGAGCTGTCAGTCAGCGGGCAGCGGGCGGCAGGCGGTGGGTGCTGCCGCCCGCCGCTGATGGGGGAGGTGGTGGGGCTCAGTGGGCGGTGGGGTGGGTACTAGACCACCAGGGTCTTAGGGTATTTGATGAGGTACAGATGCCCACGATCGGCACCAGTCGGTCCACTGGACCACCAGGGATATTGGACTTGGGGGTTCTATTACTTGATGCCCGCGATTGGCTCAGTGCAGTCCACTGGACCACCAGGGATATTGACTTGGGGACTATACTGATGCCCGTGATCGGGCACATAGAGGTCCACTGGACCATCAGGGATATTGGACGCTTTTTTTTCGAATGTCCGGATCGGGCTGCAGGGGCGCCGGTCCCCTACGGCTGCTGCCTGGCAGGGCACCAGACGCAAGTCCTCGGGGATCGGCGCACCTGCATGCTAATGGCATGCAAATGTGGCCGTAATGAGATGCAAATGGCCCCCTGTGTGCCTTGCATAAATTATGGTCCCATTTGCATGTCCGCTTTTGAATATCGCAGGTGCTGTGCATGGCGCAATGGCACTTGCGCCAACGCATCTCCATGCTCCACTCTGGCCACTTGCGCTGGCACAGTACCACTGCACCATACACAGTGGGGTTGGCCAGGGTGCGATATTCAAAGCTGCTGCACCATAGGGCAGCTCCGTTGAATATCGCCCAGGCCACACCCCTGCGCAACAAAGTTGAGCTGCGCCCAGGCTTGCGCCACAGCCTGGTGCGGTTTGAATATCCGGGCCAATGTGTTTAAAAATGTAAGTGACGCACAGTGCTGACAATGTGTAAAACCAACATAGAAAGGGCAAACCAAATAAATTGTTTCAAATGTAACCATGTCAAAGCAGCATTATTTGATTTATATTTCCACATTAGCCATCATACCTCAAAAGGTGCTTTAACAGTGCAAGGACAGCCTGTTCCTTATAGCAATAATGGGACCATTTTCTGACCCGGATTTTTTTTTATATTCTCAAATGTCTCTAACACCACATACAGATCTTTTTATTTTCCATTCACTATTCATATGAGGCCTACTTCCATATAGCAGGTATTCGGGTCTAAGGAGTATGGAGGGGGGGAGGAAAGAAAAAGAAGGAACATCCCTTATGACACGTGTGCCCTATTTAGGCACCTATAGACTGGACCTTATTGTTACACAAAAGCTAAGCTTGACGTTGCACCAGCTGAGCCTGTTGTTATGGCTGCTGCTGGTCTCAGCTGAGCCTGTTGTTATGGCTGCTGCTAGTCTCTCTGAGCCTGATGTTGCAACAGCTGAGCCTGTTGTTATGGCTGCTGCTGGTCTCTCTGAACCTGACGTTGCACCAGATGAGCCTGTTGTTATGGCTGCTGCTGGTCTCAGCTGAGTCTGTTGTTATGGCTGCTGCTGGTCTCTCTGAGCCTGATGTTGCAACAGCTGAGCCTGTTGTTATGGCTGCTGCTAGTCTCTCTGAGCCTGACGTTGCAACAGCTGAGCCTGTTGTTTTGGCTGCTGCTGGTCTCTCTGAACCTGACGTTGCACCAGCTGAGCCTGTTGTTATGGCTGCTGCTGGTCTCAGCTGAGTCTGTTGTTATGGCTGCTGCTGGTCTCTCTGAGCCTGATGTTGCAACAGCTGATCCTGTTGTTATGGCTGCTGCTGGTTTCTCTGAGCCTGATGTTGCAACAGCTAAGCCAGTTGTTATGGCTGCTGCTGTTCTCTCTGAGCCTGACATTGCAACAGCTGAGCCTGTTGTTATGGCTGCTGCTGGTCTCTCTGAGCCTGACGTTGTAACATCTGAGCCTGTTGTTATGGCTGCTGCTGGTCTCTCTGAACCTGACGTTGCACCAGCTGAGCCTGTTGTTATGGCTGCTGCTGGTCTCAGCTGAGTCTGTTGTTATGGCTGCTGCTGGTCTCTCTGAGCCTGATGTTGCAACAGCTGATCCTGTTGTTATGGCTGCTGCTGGTTTCTCTGAGCCTGATGTTGCAACAGCTAAGCCAGATGTTATGGCTGCTGCTGTTCTCTCTGAGCCTGACGTTGCAACAGCTGAGCCTGTTGTTATGGCTGCTTCTGGTCTCTCTGAGCCTGACGTTGTAACATCTGAGCCTGTTGTTATGGCTGCTGCTGGTCTCTCTGAACCTGACGTTGCACCAGCTGAGCCTGTTGTTATGGCTGCTGCTGGTCTCAGCTGAGTCTGTTGTTATGGCTGCTGCTGGTCTCTCTGAGCCTGATGTTGCAACAGCTGATCCTGTTGTTATGGCTGCTGCTGGTTTCTCTGAGCCTGATGTTGCAACAGCTAAGCCAGTTGTTATGGCTGCTGCTGTTCTCTCTGAGCCTGACGTTGCAACAGCTGAGCCTGTTGTTATGGCTGCTTCTGGTCTCTCTGAGCCTGACGTTGTAACATCTGAGCCTGTTGTTATGGCTGCTGCTGGTCTCTCTGAGCCTGATGTTGCAACAGCTGAGCCTGTTGTTATGGCTGCTGCTGGTCTCTCTGAGCCTGACGTTGCAACAGCTGAACCTGTTGTTATGGCTACTGCTGGTCTCTCCAAGCCTGACGTTGCAACAGCTGAGCCTGATGTTGCGGCTGCTGCTGGTCTCTCCGAGCCTGACGTTGCAACAGCTGAGCCTGTTGTTATGGCTGCTGCTGCTGCTGGTCTCTCCGAGCCTGACGTTACAACAGCTGAGCCTGTTGTTATGGCTGCTGCTGGTCTCTCCGAGCCTGACGTTGCAACAGCTGAGCCTGTTGTTATGGCTGCTGCTGGTCTTTCTGAGCCTGGCATTGCAACAGCTGAATCTGATGTTGTGGCTGCTGCTGGTCTCTCTGAGCATGATGTTGCAACAGCTGAGCCTGTTGTTATGGCTGCTGCTGGTCTCCCTGAACCTGACGTTGCACCAGCTGAGCCTGTTATGGCTGCTGCTGGTCTCAGCTGAGTCTGTTGTTATGGCTGCTGCTGGTCTCTCTGAGCCTGACGTGGCAACAGCTGAGCCTGTTGTTATGGCTGCTGCTGGTCTCAGCTGAGTCTGTTGTTATGGCTGCTGCTGGTCTCTCTGAGCCTGATTTTGCAACAGCTGATCCTGTTGTTATGGCTGCTGCTGGTTTCTCTGAGCCTGATGTTGCAACAGCTAAGCCAGTTGTTATGGCTGCTGCTAGTCTCTCTGAGCCTGACGTTGCAACATCTGAGCCTGTTGTTATGGCTGCTGCTGGTCTCAGCTGAGCCTGTTGTTATGGCTGCTGCTGGTTTCTCTGAGCCTGACGTTGCAACAGCTGAGCCTGTTGTTATGGCTGCTGCTGGTCTCTCTGAGCCTGACGTTGCAACAGCTGAACCTGTTGTTATGGCTACTGCTGGTCTCTCCGAGCCTGATGTTGCAACAGCTGAGCCTGATGTTGCGGCTGCTGCTGGTCTCTCCAAGCCTGACATTGCAACAGCTGAGCCTGTTGTTATGGCTGCTGCTGGTCTCTCCGAGCCTGACATTACAACAGCTGAGCCTGTTGTTATGGCTGCTGCTGGTCTCTCCGAGCCTGACGTTGCAACAGCTGAGCTTGTTGTTATGGCTGCTGCTGGTCTTTCTGAGCCTGACGTTGCAACAGCTGAATCTGATGTTGTGGCTGCTGCTGGTCTCTCTGAGCATGACGTTGCAACAGCTGAGCCTGTTGTTATGGCTGCTGCTGGTCTCCCTGAACCTGACGTTGCACCAGCTGAGCCTGTTATGGCTGCTGCTGGTCTCAGCTGAGTCTGTTGTTATGGCTGCTGCTGGTCTCTCTGAGCCTGACGTTGCAACATCTGAGCCTGTTGTTATGGCTGCTGCTGGTCTCAGCTGAGCCTGTTGTTATGGCTGCTGCTGGTCTCCCTGAACCTGACGTTGCACCAGCTGAGCCTGTTATGGCTGCTGCTGGTCTCAGCTGAGTCTGTTGTTATGGCTGCTGCTGGTCTCTCTCAGCCTGATGTTGCAACAGCTGAGCCTGTTGTTATGGCTGCTGCTGTTCTCTCTGAGCCTGACGTTGCAACAGCTGAGCCTGTTGTTATGGCTGCTGCTGGTCTCCCTGAACCTGACGTTGCACCAGCTGAGCCTGTTATGGCTGCTGCTGGTCTCAGCTGAGTCTGTTGTTATGGCTGCTGCTGGTCTCTCTGAGCCTGATGTTGCAACAGCTGAGCCTGTTGTTGTTATGGCTGCTGCTGGTCTCAGCTGAGTCTGTTGTTATGGCTGCTGCTGGTCTCTCTGAGCCTGATGTTGCAACAGCTGATCCTGTTGTTATGGCTGCTGCTGGTTTCTCTGAGCCTGATGTTGCAACAGCTGATCCTGTTGTTATGGCTGCTGCTGTTCTTTCTGAGCCTGACGTTGCAACAGCTGAGCCAGTTGTTATGGCTGCTGCTAGTCTCTCTGAGCCTGACGTTGCAACATCTGAGCCTGTTGTTATGGCTGCTGCTGGTCTCAGCTGAGCCTGTTGTTATGGCTGCTGCTGGTCTCCCTGAACCTGACGTTGCACCAGCTGAGCCTGTTATGGCTGCTGCTGGTCTCAGCTGAGTCTGTTGTTATGGCTGCTGCTGGTCTCTCTCAGCCTGATGTTGCAACAGCTGAGCCTGTTGTTATGGCTGCTGCTGTTCTCTCTGAGCCTGACGTTGCAACAGCTGAGCCTGTTGTTATGGCTGCTGCTGGTCTCTCTGAGCCTGACGTTGTAACATCTGAGCCTGTTGTTATGGCTGCTGCTGGTCTCAGCTGAGCCTGTTGTTATGGCTGCTGCTGGTCTCTCTGAGCCTGATGTTGCAACAGCTGAGTCTGATGTTGCGGCTGCTGCTGGTCTCTCCAAGCCTGACATTGCAACAGCTGAGCCTGTTGTTATGGCTGCTGCTGGTCTCTCTGAGCCTGACGTTGCAACAGCTGAGCTTGTTGTTATGGCTGCTGCTGGTCTTTCTGAGCCTGACGTTGCAACAGCTGAGCTTGTTGTTATGGCTGCTGCTGGTCTTTCTGAGCCTGACGTTGCAACAGCTGAATCTGATGTTGTGGCTGCTGCTGGTCTCTCTGAGCATGACGTTGCAACAGCTGAGCCTGTTGTTATGGCTGCTGCTGGTCTCCCTAAACCTGACGTTGCACCAGCTGAGCCTGTTATGGCTGCTGCTGGTCTCAGCTGAGTCTGTTGTTATGGCTGCTGCTGGTCTCTCTGAGCCTGATGTTGCAACAGCTGAGCCTGTTGTTGTTATGGCTGCTGCTGGTCTCAGCTGAGTCTGTTGTTATGGCTGCTGCTGGTCTCTCTGAGCCTGATGTTGCAACAGCTGATCCTGTTGTTATGGCTGCTGCTGGTTTCTCTGAGCCTGATGTTGCAACAGCTGATCCTGTTGTTATGGCTGCTGCTGTTCTTTCTGAGCCTGACGTTGCAACAGCTGAGCCTGTTGTTATGGCTGCTTCTGGTCTCTCTGAGCCTGACGTTGCAACAGCTGAGCCTGTTGTTATGGCTGCTGCTGGTCTCAACTGAGCCTGTTGTTATGGCTGCTGCTGGTCTCTCTGAGCCTGACGTTGCAACAGCTGAGCCTGTTGTTATGGCTGCTGGTGGTCTCTCCGAGCCTGACGTTGCAACAGCTGAGCCTGTTGTTATGGCTGCTGGTGGTCTCTCCGAGCCTGACGTTGCAACAGCTGAGCCTGTTGTTATGGCTGCTGCTGGTCTTTCTGAGCATGACGTTGCAACAGCTGAATCTGATGTTGTGGCTGCTGCTGGTCTCTCTGAGCATGACGTTGCAACAGCTGAGCCTGTTGTTATGGCTGCTGGTGGTCTCTCCGAGCCTGACGTTGCAACAGCTGAGCCTGTTGTTATGGCTGCTGCTGGTCTTTCTGAGCATGACGTTGCAACAGCTAAATCTGATGTTGTGGCTGCTGCTGGTCTCTCTGAGCCTGACGTTGCAACAGCTGAGCCTGTTGTTATGGCTGCTGCTGGTCTTGCCAAGCCTGACATTGCAACAGCTGAGTCTGTTGTTATGGCTGCTGCTGGTCTCTCTGAGCCTGACATTGCAACAGTTGAACCTGATGTTGCGGCTGCTGCTGGTCTCTCTGAGCCTGACGTTGCAACAGCTGAGTCTGTTGTTATGGCTGCTGCTGGTCTCTCCGAGCCTGACATTGCAACAGTTGAACCTGATGTTGCGGCTGCTGCTGGTCTCTCCGAGCCTGACATTGCAACAGCTGAGCCTGTTGTTATGGCTGCTGCTGGTCTCTCTGAGCCCGACATTGCAACAGCTGAACCTGATGTTGCGGCTGCTGCTGGTCTCTCTGAGCCTGATGTTGCACCAGCTGAACCTGATGTTGCGGCTGTTGCTGGTCTCTCTGAGCCTGATATTTTATTTTTTATTTATTTATTTAGTTTTTGTTAACCGGGTAAGTGCACTAGCCATAGCAATGACTATTTTCAGGCACGACCCGGGAGGATACAAAACAACATTACAGAGATGACATTCCAAATACAAGTACGACAAGAATCATTACAACAGTTTACAAGCAGGTTGCAAGAAATTAGCTAAAAACAAGGAGGTAAACGGTAACAGTGTGGGAAAATAGAAAAAAGAAAAACAACATGGAGCTGTACAGTAACTAAAATTCCACCACAGTTTGCTTTGAGGAAGAAGAAACATGACATGATAACATTTTCAGTATACATAATAACATTTTCAGTACTAATAAGGGATTGAAAAGTTAACTTAGGGGAAGGATATTAGTAAAGTGATAGAAGTAAGAGACTCGGAAAAGGGGAGGTAAAAGAGAAGTGCAAATGGGAGGTAAAGGAGAAGTGCAGATAAGAAAGGAGAGGTAAGGCTGGGATGAAAAGAGCGAGGGGGGTTTGAAACAGGAGCATTTTGTGGGAAGTTTCAAGATAAGTACATAGTCCTTTTTTAAAAGATGCATGGGATGTTGATTGGCGCAAGGTTAGTGAAAGGGAGTTCCAGTATTTGGGGGCATGGCAGGCGAAAGCACTAGCACCTTTGGTGGTGCAGTGTCTGGGGATGAAAACGGGGACCTGGTCAGTGGAATGTAATCCATAGCATGGAGTCAGGTTTTGGAAAAGGCCTGCCAGGGATTTAGGGATTTGTAGACGGATCATATTGTCAATGATAGAGCCATAAGCATGTAGCCTTAGTTCAGTGGGAGGAAGCCATCCCATGCCAGAATAGAGGAGACAGTGGTGTTTCAGCCGATGTGAGGAGGAGGCATAGCGACAGATGTTGTTATATGTAACTTCCCATTTCCTCAGGATTGATTTGCATGCAGAAACATATGTTGCAGCACCATAGGTAAGTGATGGTAGGAGTATGCCACAAGCAATAGCAAGCCTTGCTGAGGGAGTGAGCATATAGCTTGTTCGGTAGGCTATTCCAAGTTTGGCATGTACCAGTTTGCAAGTCAGACTGATGTGTGAGTTGAATTTGAGTAATGGATCAAGGGTGATGTCCAGATATTTAAATGAGGTTACTACCCCAACTACTGGACCATTTAAGGAGGTAACTTTGAATTTAGGATGGGCATGCTTGAGCTTCGCCATTGATACAAAGAGCATAGCTTGGGTTTTAGACTCGTTTAGTACAAGTCTGTGAGTAAATAGCCACTTTTGTATTAGCTAGAAGTCAAGAGAGACTCATTTGTTTATGTCATCAATGTTTTTAGCACTAGCGTACAGCACAATGTCATCAGCATATAGCAGGGAGGCTGTCCTGTGGAGGTCAGCGGAGATGTTCATTATGAAAAGAGAGAAAAGTAAGGGCCCAAGGATGGAGCCTTGCAGTACTCTGATATTTATGGTGTTGTCTGAGAGGGTAGAGTTGTATTTCACAATTTGAGACCTATCAGCTAGGTAGTTCCCAAACCATCTAACAGTGTTAGTTGAGAAACCAAGTGATCCCAGGGTGGCAAGAAGGATGGTGTGATCAACTAGGTCAAATGTCTTAGTCATGTCAATGAAAATTGCACCGGTGAGGAGGCCAGAGTCCATAGCCACTTGAGTATCTGACGTGAATTTGAGGAGGGCAGTATTGGTGCTTTGGCCTTTGCGAAAACCATGCTGGACAGTGGTGAATAGATCTTGCTTCTGTAAGAAGTCAATTGTCTGGCAGCTACAATTTTCTCAAGAATTTTATTTAGGACAGACAGGATGGCAATGGGCCTATAGTTTGAGGGGTCTTTACGATCTCCTTTTTTAAAGACTGGAGTAATCCTAGCTGTTTTCCATATGTCAGGGATGTAGCCCTGGCACAGGGAGAGCATGAAAATCCTGGCTAGGGGAGCAGCAATGAAAGGGGCTGCAATCTTAAGGAGCCTGGGCTCTAGATTGTCTGAGCCTGCTGTTGTGCAGTCTAAGATACTGTTTAGCAATCTAAGCACTTCACATTTTGTGACTGCTTTGAAAAAGAATTGAGGACTGTTTGCAGTAGGTCTGGTAGATGCACTTGGTTGGGCAGGGAAAGAGGAGGTGTAGTAGGTTAGGTCCGAGAATTTATAGTTGAAAAAGTTTGCAATGGTTCTGGGATTATTACAGTGTACTCCATCGAGTGACATGTCATTAGGAATGGATGCCAGATTAGAACCAAGAAAGAATTTAATATTTGACCAAAACTTTTTGGAGTCACCATAGGAGTTGGTCAGGAGTTCTTTGCAATACGAGCTTTTGGCTTTTTTGATGTCCTTTTTGCAGGCATTTCATAGAGCCCTGTAGTTATTGAGGTCAGAGGCTAGCCTAGAGTTTTTATAACGGAGCCAGCTTTTGTCCCTTAGCTGAAGTTTAGCTAGTAGGTCAGCTTTCAACCAGTGAGTTTGCCTATTTTTTACCCTATGGGTTACGAGTTTGCAGTGCTTATCCTGGAGCACTAGGAAGTGTTTCAAGAGCAGGTCCAGGGTGGTCTGAGCATCATTTGATAGGAGAATAGGGGACCAATCAGTAGAGGCAATGTTGTTCAGGAAAAACTGAGAGTCAAAATTTGCATAGTTGCAGAAGGTAATGAAGCAAGGTCCAGTCTGGGTAGGCCTGCCTTTTCCCCAGATACAGTATGTTGGGGAGTGAGCAGTGATGGCATCAGGTAGTACTCCAGAGGTAATTACATTTTCAGGGAAATTGTTCATTATCCAGTCTAGTAGCGTGTTGGAGTGAAGGGCATTTCTGGTAGGTTCACCTATAAGCTGGTGCAGGTTATAACTCTGAAACTTGGTCATTATTGTTGTTTGGCTACTGCCCAGCCAATTTATGTTTAGGTCCCCAAGTATAAGGACCTTGTTTCTTCCGACAAGGCATGCTATTTCATCTAGCCCTACTTGCCCATTTGTTGGGGGATTGTAGACACACACACGATGTGAAGTTTCTTAGTACCAAGAGTGAGCAGGGCATGAAGTGCCTCACAGTGGCACAGGGCAGATGCCTTTACTGCAGAGACATCAAGGTGATCTCTAAAGTAGACAGTAGTTCCACCCCCTCTTTTAGGTGTAGCTCTGTCAAGTCTTAGAAGGTTATAGTGGGGAAGGGGGCATAGAGAATCAGGTTTGGAAGGTTTTAGCCACGTCTCGGTCAGGCATATAATATCAGGCTTGTATAGGGAGGTCCAGGATTGAAGCTCAGTAAGATTGTGAGCAAGGCTCCTAATGTTGTGATGACCTTTGATAAGACCTTTGGCATTGGTAATAGTGTCAGGTATAACACTGGTTGGACCTGGATTTAATTGAACATCGCCTGAGAGCAGGATAGCAAATAGGAGAAAGTACCAGAGCTTGCTGCGCATGAAAGAACCATGGGCATGTAGGTGCAGGTGGCATTTCTTATGTACATGGGCAACCAAGTGTATCCAGATCCTATTTAGAAGCACTGGGGAGGGGTCAAAGCAGGGGCAGGAAGTATCAGGAGATTAGAGTAGTAGTAATCCTGGTATGCAAAATAGGGAGGGGTTGCTTTATTTTGGAGTACCGTAGGCATGGACAAAAGGAGTAGTGGTAGTGTGATCATAAGATACAGTAACATCAGTGGGGTCATTTTTAGTAGTATCATTGTGGGCTGCGACTAACAGCTCAAGGTCCCAATGAGGTTGAGAGGCTGCTGAAAGTGGTATACTTAGTAGAGGGTCAGGCCAAACTTCACAAAGAGTGATTCACCTAAAACGCAACAACAGCTGAGCCTGCTGTTGCACCAGCTGAGCCTGCTGTTGTGGCTGCTGCTGGTCTCTCTGAGCCTGCAGTTGTCCTTGCTGAGCCATCCACTCCCTTTACATCTGGGCCTGTTGTGCCTGCTGTTCTGCCAGCCATTTCAGTGCTTTGTCCAAGCCCATCTTATCCCTATTTAGAAAAAGGGAAGTCCAATCTCACTGCTAAAGCCAACCAGGTGTGAAGGTAGCTTACTGGGTGGCTTCTGGGGAACACTCTCAAACAGAACACTCTGGACACCAGTTTAAAGTAAATGAAATCTGCTTTACTTTCAGTAACAGAAAAAAACAAAACTTAAACAGATTGTAGTCAGCCTAATAAACAATTCAGTTCAGTTTCTTTCTGTCTTCAGTTGCATCTAACTGAACCAAAAACCTCTGCCTCTCTCTGTTTATTGAGCCCATGTGTTGCTTGTTAACACTCCTCTCCATGAGGTACATCCAACAACCAGAACAAGTAATGTAGTGAGGTTTTTAAAGGGCCAACTTGAAAGCAGTAGGGGTTTGGTACAAATCCTACCACAGCCCCAGTCAACACCTGTGTTGCCTGTGTTGCAGGGTTGTGAGGCAGTTTACAGGTAAAAGGAGCATGACATACATACACTCCATCACAAGGATGGATGACCGTGGAGCTGTTCTAAAACAGCCATTTTTTTTCCTGGCTAGGCCATGCCCCCAAGTTGCCACATGCTTATGTATGTGGTAGGGATGGGCGGGTCGGTCTGCTTGACATCAGAATCCCCCCGGACCACACAGGATCTGATGGACCTGGATAGATCAGGACCCCGCTGTTGAGTGTAGCGGGTCCACCTTGCTGTTTTATTTTTTTTTTCTTAACAAATGGCACAAAATGACCCCATATATTTAAAAATGTAGCCAATCCTATGGAAATTGCAGAAAAAAATTATTCAGCACTGCCACTGCTCCCTCACACCCACAGTGTGAATGGAGACCCACCCACCACAGATGAAGAGTGACGATTTGCCAACTGTAAAGATGATGCATTTCGAAGCCCAACCGAGTGAACCTGCAGCTGCGTAGTTGCACTTAGCATTGGTGCCCTTTCTTCAGTATGCATGTGATGCAGCAATAGCTCGTGAGAAGAAGTCAGGTTTTCAGCGTGATGTGAGGGTTGTCGTGGGCCGTGGTTGTAATTCGAGCCTGAATGGTCAGTATTTCCTAACTGTCCTGTGGCAGTGCACTCGGCAAAGAGTTAGGGAGTCATATGAACGGACTGACTGCCACAGGAGGCTGCTGGATCAGGGCCCATGATTTGAGTTGCAGTGAGAATGGATGATTATGGGAGTGAGTGGCGACCTTGAAAGAATGACCTGCCCAAGATGGTGACAGATCACATGGAGGACTCAAAATTAGGTAGGAAGAACTAACTATATCTCATACTGCCATTTGAGAGGATGTCTGAGCTGAGAGGGTTAGGCAGAGGTGAAACACTGAAAGAGAAATGAAAGGAGTCAAAGAGTGAGAGTTTTACAGTCCCATCAAAATACATTGCAACTCTTTTGGTTTTAGGCTTGATTGGGTGTACTGTGTACTACTGTACTGTATGTGCAGTGTTTATTCTTCATTGTATATACTGGGACAGGGGGTTCATACTGGGAAGGTGGGTGCAGTAGATGGGATGGGGCAGGGGTGTTTATACTGGGGAGGGTGGGTGTCAACAGTTGGGTAGGAGTAGGGTGTTCAGACTGGTGCAAGGTGGTTGCCAGCAAATATGACTAGGGGTAGGGGTTAAATACTGGAGCAAGGGTGTTCACATGGGGTAGGTTGGGGGCTAGCAGATGTGTGGGTATAACAGTGTGCATACTGTAGTGGGGTATTCTTTCTGAAACAGGGTGGGTACCAGAAGATAGAGATGGTAGGTAGGGGTATATATACAGGGGCAGGGTGGGTATTAGCTGAAGTGGGGGGACAAGGGTGAGCATATAGGGACAGACCAGGTGACAGAAGATTAGAGGACTACTGGTGGTGGTGATATGTGTGTGTGTGTGTGTGTGTGTGTGTGTGTGTGTGTGCAATCTATACTATGGTAGGCTGGTTGTCACAGGGACAGGAATGTGAAAACTGCTGGGGCAAAGTGGGTACAAACAGATGGTATGGGGATCAATGATCTGCATCCTGAGGTGGGGAGTCTGCCACCAGCTAGGAGGAGTTGGGTGATGTATTCTGGGGCAGGGAGGACGTGGATGTGGATGTGATCATAAGTGATACTATGCCTCCAAACAGATGGCAATGGAGTAAGAAACTGATTCTCTAATGCTCAGAAAAACTGTGCGACAAAGATGAAACCTATAAAGTTAGATACCCAGACAAACGCACTCAGGTACTGACAGTCACTAAGCAAGAAAGGGACCTTGGGGTTATCATAACTGACAACCTCAAAGTGACAGGGCAGTGTGACAAAGCAGTGGTTAGGGATAGTGGGATACTGGGGTGCATAGGGAGGGGGATCTCCAGCAGGAGGAGGAAAGTGATGTTGCCACGCTATTGCTCACTGGTGAGACCTCTCCTGGAGTAATGTGTCCAGTTTTGGAGGCTGCACCTCAGAAAGGACATAGATATGGTGGAGTCAGTTCAGAGGAAGTTAACTACAATGATGCTTGAGTTGCCCTTATGAGGAGACACTGAGGGAAATCGACATGTACACCCTGGAAGAGAGGAGAGTGAGAGGGGACATGATAGAAACCTACAAGTACCTCACAAGGGTGAACAGGATGAAGGAGGGGAGTCTCCTTCAAATGAGAAACAGCACCAGGACAAGGGGCCATGCAATGAAGTTTTTTTTTTTGGGCAGTAATGTAAGAGGAGTCTGAGGAAGTACTGCTTCACTCCAGAGAAGACTTCCAGCACAACTGGTGCAGGTGAAAACAGTGGTGGCGGGGGTGTCTTCAAGCATGTGTGGGACAGACATAGGGGAATATTAGTAAATAGACAGGAAGGGGAGAGGTTGCTGGAGAACTTCTAGGGTCTGCAGAGACAGATTAGGTAGGGAATATCTGGGCAGACTGGTTGGGCCACACTGTACTTTTCCGCTGACAAATTCTGTTTCTACTCAGTTTAGAAAAATATTTTTACTTTAGTTTATTTTAGCACTTTGTTTTATTTTTGATTTACTGGATGGATGCCTGGGTCTTAATCTGTTTCAATATTTAGTATTCAGTTCAATCAATCAATCAATCAATCAATCAATCAATCAAAATCTTTATTTAGCCAGGCAAACACCATTGAGCAAGCTAATTTTCAAGACGGACCTGGGCAAGATACATGAACAATACATAAAGAGCAATATTAACTTACAGAGTCATTACATAGAATAGGGATTACACACACGAGGTTAATAACAGTACTGGAGTACATTTATAAAATAAGACAGAAAGCTAAATACCATGTGCTACAGAACTTGTGCTACAAAAGATACAGAGTAAACCTATGCAACCATATATACAGAGTTTTCATGAAGCAGGCATGGATTTAAGTATTGAGTACGTGGTGCAAGGAAGAGCATGGGTGAGGAAGGGGGAGGAACTCGGGAATGAGAGCATAAATGCAGGGGTGCCTGAAGGGCTTTAGGGCACCAGGGGCAGGTGGCAATGGTTATAAAGCTAGGTGCAATACAGCAGGAACAGGGGCCGGCCAAGGGTGACATGCCAGGAAATGTAATATTAGAAGATGCCAGGATGACTCAGAGAGGGAGACTCCAACTTAGATTGGGTGGATCTATCAGGTGGGGTACAAATAGACACAGACATACTGAGTAGTGGGGCAGGAGTACCAGGAATGGAATGCTCCTGACAGGGCTAGAAACTGAATCTGGGGGGGGGGGCTGTGACATCAGGGGAATCAGTTACAGGATTCCTTGAATGAACAAGAATATAGTGTTTTGAAGGCTGATAGTTTGATTGGGAATGCCAGTCGCAAGGTTTTTTTGCAGGTTGTTCCATAGTGCGGATAGCGCGTGATTAATGGCAGACCTACCAAAGCGTGACTTGAACTTAGGTACTGCCAGCGAGATGTAAGTAGAACTCCTTAGGGCATACTTACGTACGCATTTAGAGGATGACAGTCTGAGATATATTGGGGCAGTAATTTAGTAATAGCGCTGTATGTCCAGAGGGCTGCATTTCTCTGTCTTCTGTACCTGAGGGAGGACCAACCTACTGCAGCATATAGGGAGCAGTGATGAGTAGAATAAGGAAGTCCAGTAATCAGTTTCACAGCTCTATGGTATAGGGTGTTGAGTTTGGCCAAGAGCAGTGGCAGTGCTTTGACTATAAAGAAAGTCTGCATGATCCAGTAAGGTGAGGAAAGTGGTTTGGACCAGTCTCTTTTTTGCCTCCAATGTTAGTAGGTTTTGATCCTGTATAAGAGGCCAAGCCTCTGCTTCAGCTTCTTTATCAGCTCATCAGTGTGATCATTGAAGGAAAGCTTTTGGTCTATCCAGACCCCCAGGTATTTGAATTTTGTGACATAGTCCAGTGGTTCGCTGAGGAGTGTATGAATCTGAGGTAAGTTACCTTGAATTGCAAGGTTATTAGCATTTGGAAAGAGAGAAAAAAAGGCATCACCTTTGTTTTCTTTGCGTTCAGGAGCAGTTTCCGTTGTAGGAGTTGTCACAGCAGGTTACATTCCTGTTGCAGATCACTGCAAGTTGCTTCTGGGGAGGATCTTTCAATGTAAAGTACCGTTTCATCTGCAAAAGGGTGAATGTTAGCAGATTTGATGTCAACGTCATAGTCTATTATTAAAGGAGAAGACTACTGTATATTTCTGATTTGGATATATCTGATGTATTTATCATACATTATATCAGTTACTATACATATGTCAATAAGAGATCAGTCATTTCTGCTGTTGCAACACATATCTAGAGTCTGAGGCTATGACACAAGGTAGTAAAATATCAAGAAAAGGAGTTGTAAGGACAACATAGTAAGGATTAGGAAGGAGGGGGGTTGGGTGGAAGCAGGGTGCGATAAGGCGGAAGCACTAAATGAGTACTTCTGCTCAGTATTTACGAAAGAGAAGAGGGGGGTGACACCCAAGGTGGGAAAAATGGCAGAAGTGGGGGGTGGTGACAGATGGGGAAATCATGGAGAGCAGAGTTTGAGAGGGTTTGAAGGCACTGAGGGTGGACAAGGCGCCAGGCCCAGATGGCATCCACCCCAGGGTACTGAAGGAGCTGGCAGAGGTCCTTGCAGGACCTTGACAGACCTATTTAATGCCTCACTACATTGGGTGTGTACCTCAGACTGGAGGATGGCTCATGTGGTGCCTCCACAAGAGTGGCCCCAAGGATGAACCGAAACTGCAGACCAGTGAGCCTCACATCCATCGTGGGTAAGCTAATGGAGACTATCCTGAAGGAGAGGCTGGTGGCCTCCTAGAGGCCAAAGGACTACAGGACAGCAGACAGCATGGCTTCATACATGGCAGATCCTGCCAAACCAACCTGGTCGAGTTCTATGACTGGGTAACTAGGCAACTGGACAGGGGCCATGCAGTGGATGTCCTGTATCTGGACTTCAGTAAGGCATTCGACTCAGTGCCACATGGAAGGCTGGGAAGGAAGTTAGTAGGCACGGGGCGGGTGCAAAGCTGATGAGATGGGTAGGAAACTGGCTGCAGGGAAGGCAACAGAGGGTGGTGGTGGGTGGGAGCCTCACACCCAAGGGCAGTGGCAGTGGTGTTCCACAGGGCTCAGTGTTGGGACCAGTGTTGTTTGGGATATTCATTGCAGACATATCATGGGACATCAAGAGCAAGATCAGTCTGTTTGCTGATGATACCAAGGTAGAGCGTGGTGGTGGATGACCTAGGGGATGGCAGAGGTTGCAGGATGATCTGGCAAGCTTGAAACCTGGTCAGACACCTGGCAACTGGGCTTTAATGCCAAAAGTGCAAGGTGCTGCATTTTGGGATGAAGAACCCAAGGAGGAGTTACCAGCTAGGGGGAGTGCAGCTAGCACGGACAGAGGAGGAGAAGGATCTGGGTGTGCTCATTACAGGGTCAATGAACAACTCGGCACAATGTAGGAAGGCAGCTGCAAAGGCCAACAAAATGCTGGGTTGTATTGCAAGGGGTATATCCTCGAGGAGGGAGGAGGTGATTCTGCCACTGTATAGGTCATTAGTTAGACCACACCTGGAGTACTGCGTGCAGTACTGGTGTCCGTATCTGAAGAGGGACATTAAGTTACTGGAGGGGGTGCAGCGCAGAGCGACAAAGATGATCAAGGGGCTGGGGGACTTATCATACGAGAGGAGGTTGAAGGAGTTGAACATGTACTCACTGGAGGAGAGACAGGGGTGACATGATTGAAACCTTTAAATACATGAAAGGAATAAACAAGACGGGTACAGAGGCGCTGTTCAAAGTAAGGGAGGAGAGGGCCACCAGGGGCCATGATATGAGACTGGCGCGAGGAAGGTTCAGGAGGGAGATGAGGAGACACTTTTTTACAGAGAGGGTGGTGGCTGGGTGGAATGCGTTACCTGCTGAAGTGGTATGCAGTAGAACAGTGGACTGCTTCAGATGAGGATGGGACAGGACAAGGGGGAGGGTTAATGAAGGGGAAGGGTGGAAGGGAAGGGCAGCTGCAGAATAAGGGGTGCTAGCTGCACATTCAAGCAGACTTGATAGACCTCTAGGCCTTTATCTGCTGGCAAATTTCATATGTTCGTATCAAGCAAGTCTCCATTTACATGCAAATGGGTCACTTGTAATACAGCCCCTCCCATTCCCTGATGTCACTGCAGCAACAGTGCAGACGTACACATAAGTGTATCAGTGCTGTCTATCCTGATTTTAGTTTGTTTGTAATGGCTTAAGACAGTTCTGTCAGGCAACTCACACAGAGAGTAGTACTTGTAGCCTTAATACTTCATGTGTAGAGCAAATAATACATCTAATAGTATTTCATTCACAGGAAACAGAATGTGTTCTTTGTACTGCTTATTTCTCTCTGTGAGACAGTTGCAACACGTTGTAGAAAGCAGTAGAAAGAATCAATCAGACAATCAAGTAGTCAATCTAGCAGTCAATCAGTATTGAACCAGGTGAACACCCTTCAGAAGATTCATTTACAAGGTAGGCCTGAGCAGTTTCCCAAAGGATCACACAAGACTGAATTCCTCCTTTGCACAAATTATACACGCCCCTTTCAGCAGCCTGAAAGTGGAGAGCTAGATCACTTACTTTATAAAGTGTATTGTTTTACATTTCAAATGCTCCTTACATCTGGGTTTCTGACTGGAAATACCAAGACACAGAATGCATATTTTATTTAATTTATTAGCTTTTGGTAACCAGGTAAGTGCGTTAGGCAAACAATCCTGCCTATTTTCAAGCACGACCCGGGAGAGTACAAGACATAGGAGCCACAAATTACAGTGATACATAAAGACATGTTAACAATAAGGAAAAAGATTGAATTCAAGCAGAAATATAACATTATCAGGTACAATCAAGTGGAGTACAAGACAAAGGTGCCATAAGTTAAGTTATAGTCATAGTATAGTTATAGTATATATGACATGGGAGGAATGAGTTAAGTAAATACAGAGCACCACAAACACTGAGACTGATTAGTTTCTTTACCTACAATAGCTGAAGTGTAGCATCTGATTTGTGAGGGACATCCTACTTCAAAAGCTGGCATTACAAAGGGGGGGGGGGCTGCCACAGCTTGTTTTCAGTACCTTCAAAGTGAAGTGCTGTAGCTCTCACATCACTGCTAATGATTTATAATGGGAATGGGGGCACTTTTAAAGTCATGGACCTGAGGGGCCATCACAGTTCCCTAGGAGGTTAGGGGAACTTGTTAAGGGTTAGAGTGTAAGGGACTTTAGTAGGATTTTAACCAGAGTTTCCCAGTTCTTGTGCCTGTGCTTTAACCTTTAGATTACCCTTCTTTCATATGCTGCAGCTGATGTTGTCCTGGTAGCCTATTCCTTGTTACAGCTGAACTCTTTATTGCCTTATATCAGCCATCCAATCACTGACTGCCTAGTTAGAAAGGGAAAGGGGCATTTTTGCAAGATTGTGTCTCACTGCTGGTGTCAATCAAAACAGAGAATGCTAACACACACACAACATAATACAACAGCTATATAATACCACTTAAGACTCTTGTTGTACCCAGAGTCATTTATTGGGTAAACTGTTTTTGTTAAGAGAAACATTAACACAACACATGTAGGCACTTCCTTATAGGCATACTGTATATACATGTCAAATCAGTGCTGCACCACACTCATATGGTCCTAGTTTCTATTAGACCTGCACTTCAGGATGTGCGTAACACTTAAAGGGTTACCCCATTACTCAAGTGGGGAACCAAACATTGTGGATTCTGTTTACTGGTGGAACATCATTTAGTGCAGCACCATTATCTATTGCTCTGATGACATCATCCTCCAGCAGCATTGATGGTAAAATGGAGGACAAACACATTGATAACTTCTGGGGGCTGTATAGTTTTATTTATAATCTAGATTTGGACAGCAATAGGACTGCTGCCAACTGGAGGAGGCACACAACAGTTACACATGAGGAGTTGGGAAAATATGGGTGTGAAACTATGGGAGACTTCCCCTTTTAGTGCTTTTGACTATTGTCTCCTTATTTACACTGGCACATCTGATAAAATGTTGCAGACACTACACGTAACTTATAATGGTATATAGGTTTTATGACTGGTCTTCCAGTAAGAACTCACCATTGTGTGTTGTTAAAAGAAGCAAATTGTCCCTTTTTTCAGATAGGATAAACTTGAAACTTGGATTTTTTGTTTACAAAAGAGTACTGGGTATAGTCACCCAGGTGATTCAGGATCTTATTCCCCTCCAGCAGAGTTATATTGAAACTAGGTTTCAGTCAAAGGGTTTATTTAGAATTCCTCTTTGTAAAAAACTATTGGTCAGAGGTCAGTAATATGTAGGTCAATAAAACATTTTAATGGTATCCCTACGGAAATTACTAATGTTAAAACTGTTTGAATGTTTACAAATGGGCTTGTTAAATTTTTGAATAGTTGGAATGATTGTAATTGCTGTTCCTAATATTGCATTGCACTTTATATTGTAAGTTTTGTGTCTTGATATTGTTTTTTGTGTCTGTTTTAATTGTTTTTTGTATTAATTGTTTTTTGTAGTCTATTTGTTAAACTTGTTGCATGTGAAAACGGGCAGTTTGCTCATCTTGCTAACAAGTATAAAAACTAAAAATGAAAACATGGAATGAAACGTCGATTCTGTTTATGTATATTACAAAGAGCAACATTTTGTGATTATTTTCCTATATTAGCATTCAGTTCCAAAAGGTTCTGATTTGAATCAGAACCTATTAAGACTTTGACCTGGATCCTGATAATAAGAGTCAGGACCTTTTTGGGTCTGCTTATCCCTAGTATACAGACAACTTGATTCTGTATCACAGTGCCAAGGCTCCAACTAAACTGTTCCCTATGCTCACTGAGGAGTTCAACACCACCCAGAGGTTGTTCATCTCAAATAAACTACTAATCAGCGCCAAAAAAACAAAGGCCATGCTGTTTGGGTTCAAACCCAGGCTCACCAATTGCTCAGTAGGTACTGGTACCCCCTACCCCTTGAACATCTGGACACTGGAACAAATAACTGCCTTTAATATTAGGGGTCACATTTGAGCTGTCCCTGACCATCTCAGATCATACTGGGCTTATAACTAAACATGTGAATCAGCAACTGGGTGTCTGTTTTAAGCTAAAAAACTTATGACCCCTAAAAAGCAGTTGGCCATAGCCCAGGATGTACTACTCCCCTTTCTGGACTACTTTTCCCCTGTCTACACCCCAATGTTAATCACAACCTGTCTAGACTCAACATTAGTTACAACACCATCTGTAGATTTGCTGGCTGTTCCTGCAAGCCTGCTATGAATACCCCCTTGGCACCCTTGTTGACAGTCTCTTTGGGAAAAAGAGAACTCCCCACTGTTAGTCCTCCTGAAACACAAGCCTGGCTCCCATATACTAAGGTTCTCCTCACACCTTCTCCTCAGATATTCCTAGGCTGCCACCTGTTGGGCCAAAAAACCTTCTCCATCACTACACCTAGGTTCTGGAACAGTCTGCCAATTTCCCTCCACACTCTAGACACAAACTCCCTTTTCAAATTATGCTTTAAATGTGTTCTTATAGCTGCCTCTGCTTGCTGACATGGGAAATAAGGGGGTGTCTTAGGTCTATTATTTTTTTTTCCCATAGGTAATTTGTATTTTTTTCTTCTCCCCAGTTCCCAAGCCCTCACATCCCTGACGTGACACAGCATGTGGAAGCACACGCACGTCACACCCTATGGGACGCCCAATCCTACTTGTTGCTCCATTGCTGCCTACGACCATCATCTGACCTCCATCCGGTGATGGTGGGACTACAGGTGGGTGACACCCCCCCATCGGGAGAGGAGAGCCAATGCTCAATCCTGCTCCCCCCCGTGCTAGCACCCCGATGACCCGAGGTAGTTCCTGAACCCCGGGTCACTGGCATAGCATGAAGTAAGGCATCTAGCGCCTCAGCACTCAGCGCCACTGGGCCAGCTTAGGTCCATCATTTAATGCCCAGATGGACACATTGAAGCATTTTCTGCTTACTGTGGATATTGTTTTTACTTTTTGCCAGGAATCACTCCCCTAACCTGCCACGTTAATTGTGTCTTTGAACTGGCACTCCTGTAATTTAATTATTGTTTGGTATGCATCCCTGGCTGGGTAATCAACCATATTGCCTCATGCTATATTGCTCCATGCTGTTCAACTCTTCAAGTTTGTGTTATTCTGTTTACTGTTATATGCCATCTTGATGGCCGAGGTCATGCCTGAAAATGGACCCTGCGGCCAGTGTATCTCTTAGTTAGTTAGTAAACAAACAAACAAACAAACAAATCAATCAACCAGTCAATCAGAAATTCTTTTTTTCAAGATCAGAACAGCAATGGAGGTTATGAGAGAGAGAGAGTGTTTGAGAGATTCTGCTGAGTGTTTCAAATTTTCGAAGCCCACTATGGTCTGTTAATCATTCATCCCTACAGCTGTGAGTCATAGCCCTTAGCAGATAGTGTGGGATGACCAGTGCTCATACCAAATGACAGGGCATCCAGTGTGGAGAAAGGGCACCTCAAATGTCCTCTCAGAACAGTACTGTGTGTTTTAACCTCTAAATGCATGATTTACCATCTACAGGCTCTCGTACGCAACTTGTTAAACTTGTTCCTGTTTGTTTGCAAATTGAAGTCTGCATGCCCTAATTCAACAAGTCTAATACTAGGATCAGCAACTAAATTGTGCTAAGGTGTGCACTGAAGAATACAAGGCACATTTGTCTGTGCTTGTTTATGTAATTCCAAAGCGCACTTCAGTAGTCACTTGGGAACTGTGTACCAGATTTCTTACTCGAGGCAGTTTCCTTTTAAATTCAGTTTTTCTATTTAAATGCAGCGCACATTTCTTTTGCGCTTGTTTTTTTCTTGCATTAATTTAAAGTGCATTTGAGCAGCTCGTGTATTGTGTGGGTACTGTGGCTCTGTTTGCCTCAGCTCTACTTGCTAATAGACTTCACAAACCTACTGCTGTAATTTTGAACCTCTGCTTACTAGTGCATGAAGTGTTCAAAATTGTTAAGGAATTTATTTGTAGACTTAGAATAGTCTAGGTTCTGTCCTGCTTGAGAAAGCTACCCACTGTATAGGCATTTGTTCACTGGTTTTATCATTACTGCTGGTAACTCTGCCTTTAGTAATCTCTCTAACTTTTCCGTCTCTTTCTGCTGCTATCATTTTGTCTGTTCTGCTGGCCCTCTACCTCTGCTACTAAGCCCTTCTGTTCCCTCAACTGTGCCTGCATTTTCTAACTACTGTTTGGTCCTTCTTTCTTGCCATGCTCTTCCCCTGGCCAATGTGCCTATCCCAATGCCCCTATAACCTGATTTACCTTAATAAAAAACTCAACCCCAGAACTCACATGTGAGTCTAAATGTTCTATGCTTAACCTTATTCAAAATGGCCACCTGGGGCTGAGTGAGACTGTTCCCTCCCTAGGTACCTCCCACAGCCTTCGTTAACTGTCTCTCACCCCTCTATTTATCTCTCCACAGCTCTTTTAACTATCTCTGGGCATTCTACCCATGGAGCTGCTTGAGGACCACCTGCTGCAACAAGGTACAGATCTAAGACTCAATTGGAAATGCCAGCTACCATCCTGATTTCAAACTTGGCACCTTTTTTGAATGCCATTTGGATACTCACACACCGAGCTCTGTGCTGTTGCCATTTGCAATTTATCAATGTGCACCAGAGCAATTTAATTCTACTTTGGGGCTTATGTATTTAGCATTTTCAGTGTGCTTTGTTTTTTTGAGCAGCAGAATTCTGGAGTTGATCTCCTGGTCAGGTTTAACCCACTGCTGTGCACATTTTCCTTTAGTGTACTTGATTTGTTCCTTGGGGCTGCTTAAATTAAAAATCAGTACACATTTATTTACGTTTGTTGTTTAAAGCATACTAGATTTGTTCCTCGGAGCTGATTAATTAATAATCAGTGCACATTTCTCTGTGCTTGTTGTTTATGTAATTCCAAAGCGTACTTCAGTAACCACTTGGGAACTGTGTACCAGATTTCTGACTCGAGGCAGTTTCTTTTTAAATTCAGTTTTTCTATTTAAATGCAGTGCACATTTCTTTTCGCTTGTTTTTTTTCTTGCATTAATTTAAAGTGCATCTGAGCAGTTCGTGTATTGTGTGGGTACTGTGGCTCTGTTAGCCTCAGCTCTACTTGCTAATAGACTTTTCCCCACAGCTGCTATGTGGCTGCTTCCCGCCCGCCTCCCAATATCCTCCCACCCTTAGCTGGCCTTGTGTATATATATATATATATATATATATATACAGCTATGGATTATCACATGTTGGGAGGTGGTGCTTGACAGTTTTTTCTATCAGCTCTGTTTTCTACTTGCAGGTTATTCTACTCCTCCACTGAATGTTGCTGCTCCATTACTCTGCTTACTACACACTCTGTAAGATAGCAGCTTCAGTTCCTTGTGGCAATTCTTTTTCTATCTGATTGTTTCCTGCCATCCTACATGCTCTGATTGCCCATCCTAACCTGACCTAGAGAACTAATCCACATTACTGTGTTAAGTCTTTGCCCCAATTTCATCCATTCTCCTCTGACTCTCTTATTTTAAGTCAGTTTGGTCCTTTCCCCTGCACTAGTTTCCATTATTTTCCTTCAGTCCTATCACAGTCCCTCCTATGCTAGGACGTCAAGCCTGGCTATGTGCTACCTTCCTTGTACACTACTTGCCCTACTTGTCCTGGACTTGCTATCCCTTTTCACTGGGATCTCCACACTTCAGTCTGAGGCCCCCTTCGGAGCTTTAACCACTCCAGCATGCTGGCTGAGGATTTCTCCATGCCAATTCCTCCTGTGCTCCTTAGCTGCAAATTTTCTGGGCTACTCCAAAGATAAATTTTACACAAGAAACTTACCTCCCCAGGGAATGTCTCTTGTGCCATTGTGCTTGCTGCAATTTGGGTCATAATGTTATCCCTTTCCCTCACCAGTGACATTGAACCCAACCCTGGCCCTATCTCTAATCCTATATAATCCTATTATTGCTCTGCCCATCTCCTGCTACAGTCCTGAGGCTTGACCTTAGCCCATCTAAACATCCATAGTCTCATAGCCAGTCTCCCTGAGCTGGAGGCATGGGTGCAGGTCAACAACCCTGACATCCTTGCCCTATCCGAAACATGGTTGAAATGCTCTGTCACTGATCTAAACTGCTGTCTTCCAGTTTATAACTTGCTCTGGGTTGACCGTCCCTCCTCCAAAAGGGTTGGCGCTATACTATGACATAGCACCTTAACGTCTCTTTATTACCCACCCACCCTGTGACTAACTGTGAGGTACTTCATTCACTCCTACTCCTTGTTGGGGCCAAGAAACTGCACATCTTCTGCATATATAGTATATATTCCACCTAGAAACAGCAAGCTTGGTCTAGAGGAGATTACTGAGCTGATTCCTGCAGTGTCAAAGAAAAACGAGGTGATATGCTTGGGGGATTTTAACCTTAACTGGCAGGGTCCTAACTCCTCTCTCCTTACTTTTACTATCAGCAAGACCAACCTTTTTCAACTTATTGGGACCCCAACTAAGATCTCTCAGAATGGCTTGAACCATACTCTTATAGACTGGATCCTCACAAATTGGAAGGACTGCTACTCCTCTGCAGGTGTTTACTGGACTCTGTTAGTGATCAATGTCCAGTCTACTGCATGAGGGGCACCCCCCTTCCTATCAGCCCAGAGTTCTAGCCTTTACTGACTTCTCCAAATTCAACCTGGTAAAGTTCCTTTATGATCTTCAACACATAGACTGGTCTCCCCTTTTTGCTACCAGAAACATCAACCATGCCATGGACTATTTCAATTCAACTCTACTAGCCTTGCAGAAAAGGCACATTCTGATCTCAATGCATAGAGTCAGAGGGAAGGTGACCAAGTGGCTGAAGCGGCCTCTCCTGAAATTGCTCAAGTTATCCAATAGGTAGGGAAATGGGCAGTCTAGATGGGCCAAGCCATCCTTATCTGCCATCAAAGACTATGTTTCTGTATTTCTATGTTTCAAGTACCATGACAAACTTTGGTCAAAATGGAAATCCTCCTCTCTACAGGATGACTTCAATGCATATCGCACCTTGCACAACATCTGCAGGAAGGAGGTTCATACTGCCAAGAGCAACAACTACCATGAACTACTTAAATCCTCTGCCTCTGACCCTAAGAGATACAGGACCCAAATTAATGAGATCCTGGGTAATACCAAGTCGCAGACTCCCAATGACCCTAATTAACAACATTCAGTGCAGTAGTCCCCACACCATCGCAAATGCCTTCAACTCCCTCTTTACCGAGGTTCCTAAAGTTTCCCCTCTCACATCCTGCAGCTCACAATCTCCTCCTCATGCTCCTCTTGATGCACCTCCTGCTTTGATGTTCTCTCATGTCACGCGTTTTGAGGTCTTAAAGCTGCTGAAATCCATTCCATCTCATGGCAATGCCAGGCCAGATGGGTTAGAACACAGGATCCTGAGACTTGCTGCCCCTCTCCTAGCTACTCTGGTAACTCAGCTTTTTAACCTATCTATTAGCATCTCCACTGTGCCTTTGGTGTGGAAATCTGCTAGGACAATTCCAGTGTTCAAGAAAGGTGACCCCAAAATCCTGTCTAATTATCGACCCATTGCACTTCTGCCTACGCTCAGCAAGATTTCTGAGAAACTAATTTTTTATTTTTTTTTATTTTAGTCTTTGGTGCCCGGGTCAGGCCCACTAGGCACAAGTGCCTGTTTTCAGAGGCGACCTGGGAGCACTGGGCAGTTAAGTGACTTGTTCAGAGTCACACAGTATGCAAGTGGAGGTTGTGAGAATCAAACTCAGGTCTGGTCTGCTGGATGTATCAAGCTCGTTCACACCTCATTCCTCTAACCTCTAGGCTATACTGCCAACCACTAGATATCAGCTCACTTACTCCATTTCAATCTTCAGTCCACCGTTCAGCATGATTTCAGGGCTGGACATAGTACCACCACTGCTGTCATCCATTTTACTAGTGAGGTTAAATCCAACATGGACAAAGGCCTTCTTACAGGTGCTGTGTTCATTGGCCTCACCAAAGCCTTTGATTTGATGACTTGCCCCCTGCTCTTGAATAAACTGCACACCCTTGGTGCCTCTAGATCCATCCTGTCCTGGATCCACAGCTACTTTGACAACAAGTCACAATCTGTCTCCTTCTGCAAGATTCTCTCAGCTTCTGCCCCATCTCCTGCGGCATCCCTCAAGGTTCCATTCTTGGGCCCTTGCTCTCCTCTATATTTATTAATGATATTCCCACCTCCATCCCCCACTGTCGCTCCATTATATACACAGACGACTTGTTACTCTATGCTGCCTCTAGTTCCATTGATGACCTCAATGCTCATCTGTCATTGGCATTCATACAACTCCAATCCTGGTTCTCCTCCAACTCCCTAATACTCAATTTACCTAAGATCCAGGCCATGCTCTTCGGGTCCTCTAGGAAAGTCCATGCTGTGTCCCCCAAGCTTCGCGTGCTTTGTTGTGATGGGTCAGCAGTCTCAACCACTGACTCCTTTAAATACCTGGGGGAGACACTTGGTCCTGTACTTGACTTCTTCTCTCACATAAACAAGGTATGCAAATCTGTTAACTTCAAGATTGGTGCCACCTATTGCATGTGTCGCTTCTTAACCCCTGCTGCCAGGACCTCTGTGGCTGGGGGGTCCTGCTCTCCAGGCTACTATATGCTCTCCCTATCCTTTCCCAGGCCAGTGTCAGTGTTCTTCGTAAGTGGGACACCGCCTACAACAACATCTGTAGATTGGCTCTATCAGTCCCTCGCCTCACACACCACTGTTTGCTCTACTCTGCCTTGCACTGGTTGTCACCCAGTTCCCATTGCTCCTACTCACTGGGACGACTCCTTGACCAGATATCCCTGTCTTGACTCCCTAGGGGCTATGCTTTCCACCGTGCATCACTTTCACCCTCTGAGGTCCTCTGACACTCAGCTACTTTCTGTCCCATACTGCTCAACTAAAATGGGGGAACAAGCTTTCTCACATTTCACTCCCAAATACTGGAATTCCATGCCTCCCCACTTAAAGTGCTCCTTATCTCACTTCTCCTTTAAAATGGCACTATTTTCTCACCTCTATGCTCTTAATACTTGTGACTATAACTAACCTCACTTGACCTTCTGCTCTTGCTTTTTCTTGCCAGGGCTACTGCTTCCCAATACTCCAAGAGAGACTTGCCCACATTTGACTTTCTCATCCCTGTGTGGATGATTTTTGCTTGTATGTATAATTTCCAACTATCCCTGCATGGATACCTGTTGGTAGCTGTCTTGTTCTGATTGTATGCTACCTGTGACTGTTTGTAAGATTGCATTCTGTACTCTCCTGGGCTGTGCCTGAAAATAGGCAGGGTTATTGCCTAATGTACTTACCTGGTCATCAAAAGCTTACAAATAAATAAATTGGGAACTTTTTCTGTCAAAATTTAAAGCCAGTCACTGCACTGCACAGAGAGTGCTCACTCTCTGGGTTGCAGGCACAAGTTGCTTGACTCTGGGCTGAACTGGCAATGGTACAGCAGACCTTCTGTTCCTCTCAATGGCCACCAGGTTCAATGCTGCTCCCCCAGAGCATGCCTAGACAGAGGCAGCGCAAATGGACATTGGTGGGCTCTGGGAGGATGGGGTTTGCAGGCAGGGTGCATGCTTCTGCACCTTTACCACTGCAGAAAACTTTTGCCATACTGGCTGAATGGGGCAACTGAGAAGAGGTATGCATTGTAGTGGGAAGGGAGGAGGTAGGGGTCCTCAGGACATGGAGGCCCAAAGGAGGGAGGGAGGGAAAGACCCTCAGCCCAAGAAGACTCAACTGCTGGTGGGTGACTTCATTGTGATGGGGTTAGACTTGGGAGCTGGGGGGGGAAGGCTGGGGAGGTGGTGTGCCTGAGTAAGGCTTTGGCTTGGAGGGATGGAAAGCCTATCCACAGGATTGCTAGGGCAGTAGGAGCTAGAAGGGAGCAAGATGTCATTGTCCATCTTGGGACAAATGACCTGGCAATGGAGAAGATAGGAGTTATGCAAGGAAACTTCAGTGAGCTTGGGAGGAATCTCAAGCAGGTGGCACACACAGTGGCTTTTTCTGAGGTGCTACATGTGTAGAGCTGGTGATAAGAAAGGGTACTCCACATCGGACAATGCCAAACTATAAAGGCCGCTCCACTACACATGAGGGTGCAGAGACCAAAAAAAGACAAGGAACTTACAGCAAAGGCTCCGCACTCCTCAGCTCTTCAGAAAAAAGGCTTTATTCCAAAGGACTTTAAAAAACGCCACATGTGGGAAGAGAAACAGGCAGAACCCTGACCAGTTTCATCACTCAGATGTCATCGGGGGGATGAACTAACCATTCATTACACATCATATTTAAATTTGTACGTTAAAGTGACAGTGCATACAATTCATACATTTAATGAATGCAGTAGTGCTCAGCTCATAAAAACATTAAAAAAACCTAATTAAATATTCCGTGTGTAATAAACACATTATCACATTGCATTTAAAGGGAAAAATGTGAATGAATGAAACATTTGCAGCTTAAGCATTCATTAAAGTTTAAAACTAAAACAGTTTTCACTTCAAGCAATATGTCTATAGAACTATACTGACTCCTGGGTACCCAAGACTACCCATACCAGAGAATGTCCCAAACTTGTAAAAGATGACCTGTACAAGGAACAGACAGATACATATGATTGAGCATGCTGAGATCAAAAGGGATTCTTAAGGAAGACATCTATACACAATATCATGTTATTGTACTACTCTAGTAGCTGCTGTTATGTGTAGCTATACCTAAAGATTCTAAAATTTTTTGGCATACATTCGGGGAGGGGGGAAGCAAAAATTATAGAAGCAGTGCTCCATTTCCTCCTTCTAATACAGGGCAATCTTTCCATTTTATCATTTAGACCGGGCAGGTATAAGGAGTCTAAAGTAAATATCCAAAAGGACTCCCTCTCGAGAAGTTTATCATTCAGATGTCCACCCCTGAGGCCCAATTTCACAATCTTCAGTCTACAAAATTTGAAAATGTGCTTCACAGTTCTGTTTCTAGTGGCCTTACAATGATTCGTCAATGCACTTCTAACATCATTGTTCTCTAGGGATCTTAAATGTTCCCCAATTGTCCTTTCAGGACAATACAGATACTGCAAGCACTGAGGTCAGTGCTCCCAATGAACGACAAGAGGAGCCAGTGGAGATGCAAGATATAAAAGGGACTTTTATTGCACTAGAAAGGGCTGTAATATGAGTTTGTAGACATTACTGGGGTAAAATTACCCTGGAGGCATACTTGAGAGTTAGTCGCTCACCTAGAAGTCTCAGAGTCCTTAACAAACCTGGGTATGGGTGGGGCAAAGAGGTTTTCATCAAGGACTGGCAGAACTCTCTGCAAATTGGCACACATGCACTTATGGAAACAATAAGGGACTATGATGCACAAAGTGATGAGGTTACAAATGATATAAAAATTAAAGAAGAAGCTGTTTCCAAGTTCAAAGATCATAAGGACTTTGGTGCCAATTAATTAAAATTAAAATAAAATATACAAAGAGAAGAACAAAGAATTAAGGAAACCAAATTAACCACGTTTGAGAGGGATAAGAGGGACTGTTTAAACAACAGGGTCTGGGACTGAAACCAGAAAAAAAGACATTATTCTGGTAGAAAGAAAAGAAATAATCATAACAGGAATAATGAGGCCAGGACCAGGTCAATATTGAAACATTGAAGCTCATCCCCCAATTATAACACCTCTGCCAGTGAATCCTCCGACCAAGAGGATCCTTTTTTAGAGGAGCACCAAGAACAGTTGAACTTGAGAAGGACAATGCATTTCCAGAATCTGGGGCCAGAGTGTTGAGTCACTAGGAGTTGGGGCCAGAACCAGTGTCAGAACTACCGCAATGACAAACAACTAGGATGAAGAGGGGTGACAGGAAACACAAGAGGACATAGAGGGAAAAGAAAGTAACCAGTAAGGAGGAGGACATCATACTCAATATCTCACATGTGGAACTTACTGAACACCAGAAAGAGATTTTACAGAAGGGACTATCTTTTATTCCGATGCAGGATTTAAGACCTTTTGATTTGCATGTGGACTTACATAGATTCATGAGGAACCTTAATTTAAAAGCCTTTTTTTTTTATAAAACCAAGGGAGATCAGTGTGGGGAAATAGACGCCACACAAGAATCAGTGTTGAGATCGGAATTGACAGACATAAATGAGGTAAGACAATTTAAACCAGACTCTACATTTGTGCCTCTCTATATTGACTCCATTAGAGTCTTCAAGAGAACATGTGAACATCAGTTTAAAATGCTTCTTGAAAGGTGGGATACATCCACCTTTGTCAACATTACAACAGCAGAAGCAGAAGCTTTTAAAAGCCTGCGGGACAATAGGTGAATAACTATCAAACCAGCAGGTGGGGGCTCTGTAGTGGTCATGTCCACATGCAAATAGATAGCTGAAATAGAAAAACATCTGCAGAATGTAGAGTTCTATAGAGTATTAACTTTGGACCCTACAAATGATTTCAAGAAAAGCACTGATGCATTTCTGTATGACTCTGAGTGTGAAGGTATCATTAGCCATGAAGAGATGTGGTTCCTCACCATGGAACACCCTGTCAGGGTGACAATAAGGTCCACAAAAACTTGTTTGAACCACCTGGGTGACCAATAGTCACAGGAACTGGTTTACTGGTTGAACCCTTGTCCCAATATGCGGACGCCCACATCACAAAATATGTCACCTCATTCCCTTTGTATATACATGACACCAGCCAGATGTTAGAGGTTCTGGAAGAGATGCAGATAGAATCACATTGGTATTTGGTGTCAGTGGATATAGTGTCTTTATACACTAACATTCCTCATGATGGGGGTTTGGAGGCTTTAGACTTCTGGCTAACTCAGGATGCATTCATTGGGATGGGCATGAAAACTTTCTTGCTTGAAAGTGCTGAACATGTGTTCACTAAAAATCACTTCATGTTTCAGAATTCTCATTATCTGCAGCTCAATGGGACCGCAATGGGGTGACCTTTGCCCCCAATTATGCAAACCTCAGCTTGGGACTTTGGGAGAAAAGAACTATCTATGACGGCCAGAACAATCTTTTTTACCATAAGATTGATATCTGGTGGCACTTTATAGGCAACATATTTATGGTGTGGCATGGCACACTGGATGAGTTAAAAGCTTTTGCTGTGTACCTTGAGGGTACCAATTCCAATCTGAGGTTTTCTTTACAGTGTGCTCCTGACCGTGTCTCCTTTCTGGATATCATGATAACGAAAATGGATGATGGCACTCTGCAAACTAATCTATACAAAAAGGAGACTGATAGGAATTCCCTGTTGCAGGCCACCAGTTGCCACCCATGCCATATGGTGTCCAATATTCCCAGGGCCCAAATGTTGATTGCACGCAAAAACTGCAGTGATGATGTGGACTTTATTACTAATGGGTCTGATATGGTATCCAGAACCTGTAAGCAGGGGCTACCCAAGCCAAATGGTTGCCAAAGCATTTAAGGAGGACTAACACTGAAAGGTCAGAACTGTTTAAAGTGAAGCCAAGAAGGATAGATACACCTAAGCTTAACTTTATTACTACATACTCCAGACATTCTAATGCCATAAGGGGTATCATTATGTCCAATTGGAACATCTTGGAGGGTGATCCCCTCCTGGCTGAGGTAACAAAGGAGAAACCTCGGATGGTGTACAAGAGGGGCACAAACCTTAGGGACAAACTTGTGCATAGCTATCAAGGGTGTGATGCATCTATAGAGAGCTTAAGATTCCCCTCCCTCATGGCATGTATCAATGTGGCAATTGTAAATACTACAGCTCTGTAGTAAAATGTACAACATTTACATGCTGTAACAGTAACAAAAGTTACGAGAGCTGGGACTTTATCAATTGCTGTACACAGAATGTAGTGTACATGGCCACATGTCAATATGGAGCCCATTATGTAGGCAAAACCACAAGGGCACTTAAAATAAGGATTGGGGAACATTTAAGATCCATAGAGAACAATGATGCTAGAAGTGCATTGATGAATCATTGTAAGGCCACTAGAAATAGAACTGCAAAGCACATTTTCAAATTTTGTAGACTGGAAGTTGTGAAATTGGGCACGAGGGATGGAAATCTGAAATATAAACTTCTCAAGAGGGAGTCCTTTTGGATATTTGTTTTAGACTCCTTATACCCTCCAGGTCTAAATGATAAAATGGAATTACTGCCCTGGATTAGAAGGAGGAAATAGAGCATTGCTTCTATAACTTTTGCTCCCCTCCTCCCCAAATGTATGCTAAAAATGTTAGAATCCTTAGGTATAGCTACATATAACAGCAGCTACTAGAGTGGCTACAATAACATAATATTGTGCATAGACATCTTCTTTAAGAATCCTTTTGATCTCAGCATGCCCAATCATACGTATCTATTTGTTCCTTTTACAGGTTATCTTTTACAAGTATGGGACATTCTGTGGTATGGGCAGCCTTGTTTACCTAAGAGTCGGTATAGTTCTGTAAACATGTTACTTGTAATGTTTTGGTTTTAGTCTATCTTTCACTAAGTTGCAAATGTTTCATTCATTCACCTATTTACCTTTAAATGCAGTGGGATAATGTGTTTATTATACACAGAATATTTAATGAGGATTTTTAATGTTTTTATGGGCTGAGCACTATTGCACTAATTACATGTATGAATTGCATGCACTGTCATTTTAAAGTACAAATTTAAATGTGGTGTGTAATGAATGGTTAGTTCATCCCCCTGATTATGTCTGAGTGATGAAACCGGTTGGGGTTCTGACTGTTTCTCTTCCCACATGTTGTGGGTTTTTTGTTTTTTTTTAATTATTTGGAATAAAGCGTTTTTTTCTGAAGAGTTGAGGAGTGCGGAGTCTTTGCTGTAAGTTCCTTGTACTCCACATAAATGCATTTAATAACTGGTTTAAGGTGTGCTACATGGAGAAGAGATTTTACTAAATCGGGGACTTGGGACCAACCTAGAAGGATGTGGGTCTCTATAAGGGAGATTGCCTACATCCTCTAAGGAAGGGGATTGCAGTCCTTGGTGGAGGTTCAAACACTACTTGCATTAGCATTTAAATTAGCCAGGGAGGGAAGCAATAAGACCAAGGGAGTGGCAGTATAGCCTAGAGGTTACAGTAATGAGCTGTGAATGAGCTTCGTACATCCAGCAGACCTGGGTTATACGAACATATGAAAATGCCAGCAGAAAAATATGTCATTTCGGTCTATCTAGTCTGCTTGGGTGTACAGCTCTCAGATAAATTTACTGGAGCAGACTCCCCTCCCTTTTCTACACAGAGTTTTCTTCCCTCTCATCCCCCCTACCCTTCTTCCCATCCGTTGTGACTCTCCCTTTCACTCTGTTCCAACCCCTTTTAAAGCTGTCCAGTGTTTTCAATGATAATGCCTCCTCTGACAGTTCATTCCACTTGAACACCACTCTTTCTGTGAAAAAGTGCCTTCTCATTTCCCTTTTGAATCTTCCCTCCACTAATTTTGGACTGTCCCACCTAGTGGACCCATTCTCCCTGAGACTGAATATGCCATCCATACTAACCTTGTTTATACCTTTAGGGCACTTGAAGGTTTCAATCATGTCCCCCCTCTCTGTTCTGTCCTCCAAGGAATACATGATACAGATACAGGGAATACAAGGAATGTTTTATTTCCACAACCTTCACTTGCATACTGTGTGACTCTGAACAAGTCACTTGACCTCCCCAGTGCTCCCGGGTCACACCTGAAATAAGCATTTGTGCCTAGTGGGTCTTATCCAGTACCAAAGAATTAAAACAAAAGGGAGTCAGCATTTGCTACCCCAGACAGAAAAGTGACAGGGAAAAGGGTCTCAAAGGGAACAAAACGTTTCTAGGGCAGAGGCACAGAAAGATAAGGACTGGGACAAGACAGAAGAAAAGGGGGGAATATAACTCAGGATGGGGAGGATAGAGGATTGAAGGAGACCAGGAATGATGACAGTAAAAAAGGGGAGGTGTTGTGGGGGTGGCTTCATGGAACAACACAGGCAGGAAGGGGAAAGTAAAACAGGGCAGCGGTAAGGGTGAAATAGGTGTGAAGAGCCTTGTGTGCTAACACAAGAAGCCTTTGAAACAAAATTCCAGACCTGGAAGCCATCACGGCAGAGGATAACCTGGATTTTGTGGCCATAATGGAGTCATGGTGCACTGAACACTACAACTGGGACATGGCCACACCAGGCTAGACTCTGCTCAGAAGAGACAGGGTGGGGAGGAGGGGTCAAGTTACGTGTGAAGGAGGGGAATTAAGGCCACAGAAGTACAGGGGCACAAGAGGAAAAGAAGGACTGGAAGTGCTGTGGGTCATTTTGGAGACTGGCTCTGGGACCAGGGTGGTGTGCAGACCTCAGCACAGGATGAGGAGATGGATAAGGCACTTGGTAAAGCTGTCATCAGAATGGCAAGTAAGAGGGGAAAGCTGCTAGTTGTCCACTTTAATCTGCATGATGTGGAGTGGAGTCTTCCAACTGCAGCTTCAACAAGGAGCAGGGCATCCTTGACTCCATACAAAGGTTTTTTCTCAGGTAGCTGGTCAAATAAACCATTAGGGATGGGACAGTGCAGGACCTGCTGCTTATAAACAGAAACAGTATTGCAGAAGTCGCTGTGGACAGCTCCCTTGGTACCAGTGATCACTGTAGAGCGTGGTTCAACATAAGGGAGGTAGGTAGGTACAATCTTTAATTTTATACAGGAAAAGAAATGTGTCATTAGGGATGTTATACCACTTGCAAGACAAGTCCTGTGGTCAAATGTCTTTAGTTACTCTAAAAAAATACATAAAATGTGTCCTTTTAAATTACTAATATGGTGACGACAAGTAACTCTGCAGTCTACAATTGACACAACATTCACAAACATATAACTATATAAGCTACAGGTAAGTAAGAAACGTTCTTCAAGAGCATTAGCAAAGGCAAAGTGAGAAGATAAGGTATGTATTTCAAAAGGAAGATCATTCCATGAAAAGGCAGCTTGTGATCGCAATATTTTATCTCCATATTTTGTTGTTTTTACTACTGTAAGTGAATTTTGTTTATATGTACTGATCTCTTCAGCTCTCGGGCAGGGTCGATGTCTCTGCCAAATACTGCACCTGTGATATAATGGGCAGGAATATATATATATATATATATATATATATATATAAAATATGTATTTATATTTATTGAGTTTGATACTTATGTAATAATTTTAACCATGTTTTTGTGTTTCTAATAGTTAAGGTTTACCAGTTTAACTAGGAAAACATAATACAGTGATGAGTGTTAAAGATGAATCTTAATATGTACCTAGCAATTTTATGTAGTATTACGTCAAGGTTACCTAATAAGTTTTTATTTGCTGTGCAGTATATTAAATTGCCATATTCCAGTGTTGGCATTATCACATGTTCTGCTACTTTCTTTCTGGCTTCCATATTTAGATATCTTGTAGTATACTGTATATAGTACATAAGTACAGGAGTAGAGGCAAACCACAGGAGAATGAGGGTCCTGGACTATAGAAGGGTGGATTTTAAAGAACTGGGATACTGCCGCAGAAACTGTCTTGAAGGGGGGATTGCCTAGCAGGGATAGAGGCATAGTGGGGAAAATTAAGGTAGGGTATAATTAAAGCAACCAACCTCTGCATCAAAGAAGTGAGCAAACGCAGAAGGAAAAATAGACCACTATTCTCCAAGTAAGTGACAAGGGCGGTGAAAGAAAATAGAGTGGCACTCGGGAGGTATAAGGAGATGCAGAGGGAGGAGAGAGAGAGAGATATACCAAGTGAAGCAGAAGGAAGTAGGCAAGATGGTTAGGGGGCAAAGGTGCAGACAAAAGCAATTGCCTAAGGGGTCACTAAAGGGGATAAGACTATCTTTAGATACATTAGTGAGAAGAGAAAAACAAGGGGAGGGACAGTAAGGCTTTCAGGGGTGGAAGGTGGGAGACTGTACAGAAGGGACCAAGAAAAAACTGACATCTTAAACAGGTACTTCTGCTCAGTCATAACAGTGGTGGAAGGAAGGGGCAGATCACCAGGGAAAAGCAGGAACATTGGTTGGTGGATACAAGCCCATTTTCAGAAGAAAGAGTCCTGAAAGAACTTGCAGTCCTGAAGGTGGATAAGAGTATGGGACTGGACAGAACACCCCCCAGGGTTCTGAAAGAAATCAAGGTGCCCCACAGATGGCCTTGTTTGAAAACTCACTGGAAATATGGTGAATTTGGTTAGGAACTAGTTAACAGATAGGAGACAGAGGGTGATACTTAACACTCTCACTAAGGATTGAAGAGTGACCAGCTGGGTACCATAGGGTTTGATACTGGGAGCAGTCTTCTTTAGCGTCTTCATAGGGGGCATTGCAGAAGAACTGGAAGGGAAGGTGTGCCTTTATTGTAAGTGACACCAAAATCTGGAATAGGTTGGACACCCAAGAGGGGGGTGGAGGAAATGTGCAGGGATCTTGGGAAGCTAGAGGAGTGGTCCAAAACATGGCAGTTGGGGTTTAATTCCAAAAAGTGCAAAATCATACATCTAGGGGAGGATTTCTCAAATGGTGAGGCCAGCCTCCCTTGGGATGCCCCAACCTGTTCCAGTGGAGGCTCAACCAAGTCTGAAAAAATACTGTATTTAAATTTTGAGTTTAAGATTCTTTGTTTGAAGGATGAGGCAAACTGAAAGAGGATAATAGTAGGTGAATGTATGTATTTATTTACATATTGGTGACTAGGAAAAGTACAACGAGCCAAGGCTCATTTCAGGTGTGCTCGGGCAAGGGTAGGGAGTAAATACAATTCAAATGGTAACTGCAAAACAGTCTAGCAATACAAAATGAACACAAATAGGAACAATGAACAAAAAATGAGAGGTTTAAACTGACCAATTAGACTGGTGCCAGAACAGCCTAAGTGCAAGGGATAGCGGAGTGGTACTAGGAGAAAGAGCAAGTGGGAGCAAAAGATCCCTGAGAAGTTGTTTAAGAGCAGCGTAAGAGGGGGAGAGCCAGAGGTGGGTAGGAAGGTTATTCCAGATAGAGGGGAAACAGTCAGGGAAAGCAGTATGATCCATGAAGGTATTGATTGCAACAAGGGGCAACAAAGGTTTCATAGAATCATAGAAACTGTCAGCAGAAGAGGACCCCATGGCCCATCTAGTCTGCCCATAACCCCCCCCGGAAGGCCCCCTCCCTCAATTGCCAACCTGCCCCCTGCCTGTTGGGCCCATGTACTTATCTCGGGCTCTTTTGAAGCTGTCTACCATATTCTCCCCCACCACCCATTCCGGCAGACTGTTTCATGGCCTTACGACCCTCTTGGTAAAGAACCTTGAGAGTCAAAATAGCAGAGCAAGAAGGCTGGCCTGGGGATTGGTTACTTGTGGGGGGGGAGTTACAATAAGCTGAATAAAATGAGAGCCAACTACTCAAAGGAGTTTCACTTAATTCCTGATGTACTGCGCGAAGTATGCTGTTTTTCTGTGGGGAGGCCCAAGATTATTTCAGAATTTGGGGGAGGCTTAAGATCTTTCCCATGGCTTGGGGGAAGCTCACTATGATAAAGTCTGACAACTAATGATCTAGGGCATAAGATCCCTGGTGCTATGTACAGAATGGGGCCGGAGGTGTTGACAGTTACTAGACAGGAAAGGGACCTTGAAGTTATTATATTCGAGGACCTCAAGGTGGCAGGGCAGTGTGACAAGGCAGTGAGATGCTAGGGTGCATAGGGAGGGGTATCTCCAGCAGGAAGAGGGAGGTGGTATTGTCACTGTGTTGCTCGCTGGTACATTACCACCTGGAGTACAGTTTACAGTTTTGGAGACCACACCTCACAAAGGACTTAGACAGGGAGAAGGCAGTCAAGACAAGGTCAATTAAAATGGTGCTAGGTGTGCATGAGAAGCCTTACCAGGAGAGACTAAGGGATCTCAACATGTACACCCTGGAAAAAGAGAGGGGGGAGAGGGAGGGGGAGAGAGAGAGAGAGAGAGAGAGAGAGAGAGATATGACATGATCAAGACCTACAATTATGTCGCAACAGGGTGCAGGAGGTGAGTCTCTTTCAAATAAGAACAAGGACCAGGGGGAATGCAGTGAAGCTGGGGGGGGGGGTGGAGGTTCAAGGGAGATGTGATGAAACACTTCTTCACTGCGTCAAGAGAGTACAAACATATAAGGCTAAGCTACAAAGGCCTCTATATAGGCTAAAGAAAGCAACATTAAAAAAGAGTTTAAAATAAACAGCATTCATTGGTACATGTGTTACATCGCAGAATAAAGTAATGAATCATATAGGTTGGGACAAGTTCAGAGATCTGTAAGGAGTATGGGAGGAAGGGATGGGGGTGGACAGCAGCCGAAAAGTAGCTAGAGTAGATTCACAGCATTGTCATAGAACAAAGGAGAGGGGCAGTGGGCCACAGGTGGAAGAAGGAAGTTAGGAGAGGCAGTCACAGGAACTGGAGGCAGTGAGATGAAGATGAAGTCTTGATTTAAAAATGCCCATTGAAGAGGTGGAGGTGATATGAGTGCTGAGGGCATTCATCCAGGTGGGAGCACGGTGTGCAAAGGATCTTTGACTCAGCGATGTGCGGCATCGAGGAACTTGTAGGAGCTGTTGTTCAGACCCTCTGGTGTTGCGCGGATTAGAGACTGGGCACAGGAGGGCTTGGACACTAGGAGGGGTAAGGCCCAAGGTAGTTTGTTTTGCCATCAGACAGGTTAGGTACTTAATTCGGTTTGTGAGTTGAAGCCATCCTGATTGAGCGTAGAGTTCACATGTATGTGTGAGTCAGTGGGCTCCAGAAAGCAGATGGCAGGCCTTGTTTAGGGAGGTCATTATACGGCTGAGGGCGGTAGTAGTGGCAGAGCCATAGACTATGAGGCCATAGTCTAAGATGGAGACCACAGAGCTCTGAATTGCCATCTTTAATGCTGCCTGGGTGAGGTGTTGCTTGTTGCGGTAGAGAATTCCAATGCGTGCGTTTACAACTCTGGCAACATTATCGATGTCGGTCCCATATGACAGACAATGGTCGAGAGTGATTCCAAGGTATTTAAAAGATGACACTTGTTCGAGGGCAGAAAAGCATAGATTTAGTCTTTTTGTAGTTTAGAACCAATTTATGTAGAGCGAACCAGTTTTCAACGGAGGAGAAAGCAAGTTGAAGGTTGTGAATTGACTGTTTTGGGTCTAAATGTGGGGTGAGAAGCACAGCATCATCGGCATAGAGGATAATTTGTTCTGGGCAGGATTGTGGGAGAGAGTTTAGGAAAAGACTGAAGAGTAGAGGGCCCAGTACTGAGCCCTGGGGGACGCCGGAGCGGACTGGCTTGGAGTCAGAGAGTAGACCTGAGATTTTTACTCTTTGTGAGCGTTGGTCTAGATAACTATTGAACTATGCTGTACAGTCCTGTGAGAGACCGGCATTCAGTAGCTGTGTGGAAAGAAGGCCATGGTGGACAGTGTCAACTGCCTTGGTCAAATCAATGAATATGGCTCCAGAAAAGAAATCAGAAAAGAGAAAAGAGAAAAGAAAAGAGTCGGTGGGAAGGCAGGAGGGTCACCAGAGACCACATAGGGTATGTGGAGGCAGAATAGACAGGGAAAATCTGGACAGAATGAATGGGCCAAGCAGTCCATTTCTGCTGACATTCTATGTTTCTACATTTCTATGCAAGACATTGCAGTCACCAAGCTTGCACCAGAGACCCTGCACTCAACAAGGGATACCCAAGCAAAGTGCCACATTACTATGCACTGTACTAATTTCTCAAGGGTTATTAGAGCACCATCCCGCAACTTCTCAAATGGTCTCTTGCCTTTATAAAATGGGACATTGCCCTGCAAAAAGGATATGTTTAAGCATAAAAGAGAAGTCTTATTGGTGGCATTGTACTGCAAGAGAAAACAGTTGCTGTGAAAATTAAACATCTTAGAGAATATTGCATGGATAACATACGAACATACGAAGAAGCCAGCAGAAGAAGGCCATCTGGCTTATCATGTCTGCTCGTATTGCAGGGTCCACAGCTTGAGCTAATGCCCCTGCCCTCCCTCCCCAGTCCTCCCATCCTCTCTACCCATAATCCTTGCCTTCCCCCTATGCCTATCCCAGCCTCTCTTAAAGCTGCCCACTGTCTTCAGTGAGATGACCTCTTCCGGCAGCACATTCCAAGTGTCAACCACCCTCTTTGTGAAGAAATGCTTCCTGACCTCCCTCCTAAACCTCCCACCCTCCAGCTTAAGACTGTGCCCCTCATGTTAGGGTTGCCACTTAGCTTAAAGAGACTCTTCTTATCAACCTTATTTATTCCTTTCAAGTACTTGAAGGTCCCAATCATGTCCACACTCCTCTCTCTCCTGTCTTCCAGGGAGTACATGTTCAGTACCCTCAATCTCTCCTCCTACGCCTTACCCTGCTGACCTGCTATCATCTTTGTAGCCCTCCTCTGGACCTTTTCCAGCAGGTTAATGTCCTTTTTGAGGTGTGGGCACCAGTACTGAACTCCATGCTCTAGATGCGGCCTTACCAGTGACCTGTACAAGGGCAGTATAACCTCCTCTCTCCTACTACTGTTCCTCCTAGTTATGCATCCCAGCATCTTGTTTGCCTTTGCTGCTGCTTTCTTGCACTGCGTGGAGTGCTTCAGGTCACTAGTGATCACCACTTACCAGTGACCTGTACAAGGGCAGTATAACCTCCTCTCTCCTACTACTGATCCTCCTAGATATGCATCCCAGCATCTTGTTTGCCTTTGCTGCCGCTTTCTTGCACTGTGTGGAGTGCTTCAGGTCACTAGTGATCACCACTCCCAGGTCATTCTCCTCTGATGCAGATATGCTGGGTTTCCATTGAAAGGTTCTGATGACATCATTTGGACCCTGAGAGTAAAGCTTGAGTGGTTCCTGATGTCAGCAGAACCTGTGATGGAAACAGCCAAGCTGTGCATGGTGTTCCGTGTGCTATTTTTTAATAGTATATAGTTTGAAACACAAAACTAAAAAGAGGTTACTTTTTTAAACTTTATATTTATTATGTATAGAAAACATATGCAATATGCATTTTGAAGTTTCCTAGGCATAGGAGATGAAATCAGGATACAGCATATAACAAGGATTAATTCTTAGATCACCCTCTGTTACACATGTGAAGGGCATTTCGACAAGCAGTAACATTTGCCAAAAAAAAAAAGAAAAAAAGGAAAACACTGAATGGCTTCCAGCAACATGACCATGGACATTTGGCTGCAAATGTGTCTGTCTGATAACTAAGTCCCTGTGTGTCTGAGCACTCTTTGACTTGGTCAACAAGTGACCTTCACAAGTCAATGCAACTGATAACGATCAGTGTAAACATACAGAAACACCTCCATTGTACTCCTCCAGCTCTGACGTACAGTATAAATAAATGACAGCATGTTAACTATCTTCTGGTAAACTATTAAACTAGTACTTCAATTCCTCTAGAAACAGCCAACACTCCTCCCCCTGTTGCATTTTGTAACATTCAACCAAGAGGCTCACTGAAATAAACAAGCATTTGTCAATGCTGAATGTTTGCTTGCTGGCATTGGCATTGGTAGTGTAGAAGTTACAGAGCTGCATAATAGAAATGGCAGTGAAGTACTGAACTGAAGCCAACCCCACCACCACCCTGCAGAGAGTGACAGGCATTGGGGTGTGCCTTTGGGTCGTCAAGCATAACGGCCATGCCATTTCACCACACCCTACCCTGCAGACACTGACAAGTGTCAAGGTGTGCCTTGGGGTCTTTGGTCCTTATGCGCACCCCATTGCATCAGGAAATACGGTGAGATGGGTGCGTAGGGAGAATAGGGTGAACTTTGGAATAAAGAGTCCAAGGCATACTCGATGCCTCTCACTGGCTGCAGGGTGTGGAATGGTATGAGCATTATAGGCAAGAATCCCAAGTCACATCCCTTATGCCTGTCATTCTCTACAGGGTGGGGTGTTATGGTTGGAAACCCTAACACCTCAGGCATTCATTGGTATTTTCACTCCAAATTTTCAACATGTTTGTTTTGTGACCCCCACCTCATGAACAGTGGCAATATGAGTTTGTTAGCCGAAAGCTGCTTATGCACAGCGACTACAGCATTTAGCACCACAGGTGCAAAAACACATTCCAAACAGGATGTGAAAAATGACAGCTGTACTGTTCATGGGGAGGTGTAAAAATGGCAATGTTGCAAATCTGCAGTAAAAATATTAAAAAACTGGTGAAGTCACGAGCGCATAGAAACTGTAGCACACCGTGATGTAATTAGTTTGGGGATTTTTTACAGCAGATTGTCAACACAGGCATTTTGGGACCTCCGATCATGAACAGTGTCACTGTGATTTTCTTTATCTGTCCCGAACAATGATTTCCCACAGCGACCACGCATCTTGGCGTTGAAAGTGTGAAAACACATTGTGGACATATTGTGAAAAATGACAGCTGTACTGTTCATAAGGAAGTGTGGAAAAATGCCACTGGTGAAAATCTGGACTGAAAATATTACAAAGTCATGAACTTACGAGGGTGCGTGGAAACTGCACAATGCTCACTCGTAACACAGTCATTTTATGGACTTTTGTTACCAAATTTTCAACATAGCCATTTTAAGACCTCTGCTCATGAACAGCGTAACTGTGATTTTCTTAATCTGTCCCAAACATTGCTTTCGCACACCGACTGCACCATTGTGCGCTATATGTGTGGAAACACATTTGGGGCGGCATGTGGAAAATGGCAGCTGTACTGTTCATAAGGAAGTGTAATAAAATGTCAATGTTGAAAATCTGGAGTGAAAATATTGAAAATTCGCGAACTTACGATCGTGCGTAGGAACTGCCAATGCATGCTCGTAAAACAGTCATTTTTAGGAATTTTTCCACCAAATTTTCAACATAGGCTTTTTGAGAGCTCACCTTATGAACAGTGGCAGTGTTGTTTCATTACTCGGTCCCAAAAGGTGATTTTGTGCGGTGACTGCGAAATCACCCTTCGGGCCCGATTAACGCCATGACAGTGAGATCATTCATGAGAAGGGGTCCCAAAACCCTATGTTGAAAATTTGGTGCAAAAATTCCAAAAGATGCCTGAGATATGCAGCAAAGTTGAAAAAACCCTATCTAATCTATTATACAGCTTACCGGCATTTCCTCAGTTCGCGGTCAGCTTTGAAGAGTGCAGACATGTTCCCAGTCCACCGAAGATTGTCGCGCCGGAGTCTGGAGGTAATTATGGGGTGAGGGGGTGGGGAGGCGGGTGCGAGTGGTGGGCGCGGGTGGGGCAGAGATGCGAGGGACCGCTTTTCAGTTTCAGGTTTCTTTTTTAAATGACGAGCGCGGACGTCTGCTACACTGGGGTGGCTCAGCGTGGCACAAGGATGGCTGGCGGGCGGGGCGTGGAGCCGATGGGGATTGGGCACCCCGTTGGCGATAGCATATGTTGCCATGCTGGGGTGGGCTCCCAGCGTGGCACCCTGTATTCTGAGGGGTGGAACCAGTGGAGCCGACGGGGATTGGGCACCCCGTCGGGTTATCGATGTGTGGCCATGCTGGGGTGGGCACCCGCGTGGCATATGGAACACTGTTTTGGGGCGTGCAGCACAGCCGGCGGGGATTAGGCACCCCGTCGGCTACACAGTGTGCTGCAGAGCGAGCGTAGTATCGCGGCGATGTGTGTGTAGGTGTAGGGGAGCACGATGAGCAGGTGATATCTTATCGACGCTCACTGAAGCGTAGCTCCCCCTTTCAACTGTACGCCACTGCATTTTGGAGCTGTCATAGACAGCTCGAGCAGGCATTGGAGAACTGCGGCCGTGCCTGCAAACACACTGACTCAATTGGAAGAGGGCTGCCACACCTCCGAAAACTCGGATGATGGCACTATGTTTCTTGCACAAACATGCAAGCAAACATAAAAAAAAGGAAAAAGAGAAAGCATTTGCAGATCCCTAAAGACCTGCATACACAGTTTTAAAAGGTTCATGGATGTTTTGCAACTTACTTCAGCAAAGCAACTAACATTCCATGACTGAAGGCCCATAAAATGGTTTGGGTGCCGTGGGTTGTGGGGAAAGTGCTTCACGCAGGCTACAAGGATGTACACAAGTGGCAGAATGGGGGGGTGGGCCCACTATGGCCATGGCCCTACCACTTTCGTAAGTGGCCCTATCAGTTTTTGCAATCATGTTAATTTATTACTAGGGGAGACTTTACCCTGTACGTCCTCGGCCTTATCACTTTTCACATTGTTCCAGCACCAATAAGGATGTATGGCGCATATACCACACCTTATCCAACAACCATGCAGTCGCAGCCATCTTGATATTGCGAGTATCAACACACGGTCCCAGAGAAGGCCTGTGACAGGGTTAACTCCATGCCTATTTCCCTATTGTCTTGATAGAAATATAGTAAGGAAAACCACGCTAGGACTAAAGAGAAACCTCTCTATGGCATACTTTATGAACCTTGTATTGACTTTCTCTTAAGTTTGTTACGCAGCAGTATTTCTTTTCTCTCTGCAGAATGGCCACCTGTAGGCACTCCTACTAACCCTACATACTTTTCTGTGTCTATCTTTTCTTCTTTTCTTCTTAGTGTGCTCTTAAATACAGTTGTAACATGTGTAGAACAAGCATTTGTCAATGCAAAATGTTCACCACTGGTATTGCTGTTGTACCGTGTCTCGCCTGTACACATTTTTACTGTATTGTTACCCAGGAGAGAGCAGATGAGATGCAATATCTCATTTTCAGTGGTGTCCAGCTTAGACACATTATTAGATTGTATTTACTCATATAGGGCAGCTGAGAGGCAATATCTACTTTTAAGTGGGTTCCCACATTTTGACCCCAAATGTCCAACAGTCTTTTTATGACCTGATGTTGTGATCAAGACAGGTAGAATTTTTAAAATCCCATCCAAAAAGTGATTTTGTGGTGTGACAGTGGAAGCAAATTTCGGATCGGATTTGAGAAATGACACCTGCCATGTACCGGAGGGGGGTAACTCAAGGGATATGTTGAATATTAGGGGCCAAAATCTGTAAAAAAAAAAAAAAAAAAAAATAGTTATGAGTAAATGCTAGAACAATTTGTTTCCTGTTAAGTTAGCTGTTTTTTCACATTTTTATCAAAACTTTTCAATGTAATCTTTTTTATGACCACTCCTTCTGAGCATGACAGGTGTCAATTATAAAACAATGGCTGAAACATCATTTTGTGCCACAAGCGGTAAAACACATTTTGGGTAGGATCTGAAAAATGACAGCTGTCACATTCATGTGTGGTGTCAAAAAATGGCAATGTTGAAAAGTTGGGGTCAAAATATTGAAAATTACCACAGTTACAGTGCGTTTTGAAAAATTTTAGTGTAGAATCATAATGTTGTTGTTTTCTCATATTTTTACCCCATATTTTCAACATAGCCTTCTTACGACCCCATTCAGTCTTCTTATGAGCCCACCTCAAGAACAAAGGCAGAGAACATTTTCAAATCCTGCCCAAATGGTGATTTTGCGCCACAAGTGTGAAAACACATTTTGGCTAGTATTTTAAAAATGACTACTATCACATTTATTAGGTGCTATGAAGAAATGACTATATTGAAAATTTGGGGTCAGAATATTCAAAATTACCAAAGTTACAAGCCTGCATTCCTAAATTTCAACGTAGGCTCATAATTCTGTTTTTTTTTAAATATTTTTACCCCACATCTTCAACATAGCCTTCTTATGACCCCATCTCTTGAACAAGGGCAGAGAAAATGTTCAATTCCTGCCCGAAAGGTGATTTCATGCAGCAGCTATGAAATCATCTTTTGGGACGTAAAAACAAATTTTAGCCAGGATTTGAAAAATGACAGCTGTCACATTTATGGGGTGCTGTGAAGAAATGGCTATGATGAAAATCTGGGGTCAATATACTAAAAATTACCAAAGTTATGAGCCTGTATTCACAAATTTCAATGTATGCTCATAACTTTGTTATTTATTAATATTTTTATGCCAGTTTTTCAACATAGCCTTCTTATGACACCACCTCATCAGCAAGGGTGGAGAAAAGTTTCAGTTCCTGCCCAAGACGTCATTTTGCATAGTGACCACAAAATCATCTTTCGGGACATATTTGCCTAATTTCACTATCATTGTTAATGAGGTGGGGTCCTAAAAAAAGGCATGTTGAAAATTTGGGGCAAAAATTTTCAAAATGGCTAAGTTATGCCACTAAGTTCAAAACCCCATGGAAATACATTAAACTGCATACAGTATATGATTTTCTCAGTTTGTGGTCCGGCTTTGAAGAGTGAAGATGTGTCTACAGTCCAGAGAGGATTATGGCATTGGACCCCAAATGAGTAAGTAATGGTCTGGAGGTTTGGGGAGATGCGTACTGATTGGGAGGGTTGGTGGGGGACTAATGGCACAACAGACAGCGATGGACAGTTTTCTTTTTTGCAGGGTTAAAAAAACAAAACAAAACAATGAGGGATGGTATCCAGTGAAATGGGCGAAGCCATCTGAGTGACTCACAGATGAGCAACTCAATTTGTGCACCCGTAGGAGCAGCGATGGTGAGGTTTTAGTGAGGGGAGGGAATAGTGAGGGAGGAGGCACAGAACAGCAACAGCAAATGATGGGAGTTTGTCTAGTGCTATGGGCTAAATGGGGAAGTGCAGCCTGCTGCTGCTGAGCTGGCTGCCTGGAGTGGCAGGTATGGATGCTGCCTGCGGTGCCGATGGTTCCAGGTTTGGGACTGCCTACGGGTATATTTTTTTGTAGCATTTCTGGTGTTGTTTTTTATTTTTGTTCTTCTGGTGCCCCAGCTGCAGCATCCCCCTGTTTGCTGCGCCCCCCCCACGTAGTCTCCTGTCCCCCAGTGTCTGCCCCCTTGAGATGATTATTTTAGTATGGAGGTGTGGGGGCTTGCCCCCTGCAAAGGTGGGTGGGGGAGCATAGCCCCCCGCGTTAAAGATTAAATTGAAGTTTCCATTTTTGAATGTATTTGCATCACCCTATTGGTGGTTGCTGAGGTGGGTTATGTGCCTGTTTGACATTTGGCGATATGTACTCGCTCTTTTGCAAGTTGCTGTAATATTTTCGCTGTTATGACATGAAATCATGAGGGATGGTTTTCTTTATTTCAGGTGGTGACAGTGAGGGATTGGGCGCCACCAGTGTCGGGGTTATGTTTGTGGGGGTGGGGTGGTGGGGTGGTGGGTGGTGAGGGAGGGTCGGGTGGGAAACAGTTATGGAGGCACCAACAACAGACATCAATGTATGGTTTTTTTTGCAGAGTATACAGCATGTATATATTCTTTGCAACAATCTACGTTAATGCATCAGTTAGGGTTGATATCAAACCATAAAAAGGAGGGAAATGTGATGTTAGGGTTTTCAACCCTAACCCCCACCCTGCACACACCAATGGGCATCGGGGTTGTGCCTTGGGGTCATCAGCCATAACACTCACTCCATTCCATAAGTAAATAAGCTGAGATGGGTACAGTATAGGAGAATGGGGTAAGCATTATGGTTGATGATCCCAAGGTACACACCGGACGCATACTGGTGTGTGCAGGGTAGGGGTGGGGTGTTAGGGTTGAAAACCCTAATGTCGTATTTCCCTGCTTTTTACAGTTTGATATCAACCCTAACTGATGTATCAATGTAGTTTTTTATAAAGAATTTCCTTACCTTTTGAGATAGTGTAATCGTAGCCCTATTTACCTTTGAAGGCCCTGCGCTCCAGTTCCTCCATAGATGCACATATGTATGTTGCTGTAGAAGGGCCCTACACTTCCATTTATAGGACAACAGTGACCAAATTTCCAGCATAGCCATCTTATTACCCCACCTCATGTACCTGGTAAAGAAAATTTTCGAATCCCAGCTAAAACATAATTTTATTTATTTATTTAATTCTTGTATTGTAATACCTTTGAGCTGAAAGCTTGTCATAACTACAACAATCAGCAAACAATACAAATAAGAGAATCGAAAAATGTGTTGTACAGAGGAATAGGCATATTTTGCTGACTATGACAGACAGAAGTAAATCAGTCTGAGTTGACCTTGTCTGGTTTCAAAAAATACAAAAGAACATCAGATAAACTGGTGCACAAAGAGTCAAACAAAGTGAGCAGTGTTTGTACATTATTACAGCACTGTTTCAAGCAGAGAGAATCAGGCAGAGTTGACCTAGCCTGGTTAAGGGGTGGATGATGGGGGGAGAAGGTGAGACATACAGGCAAGGGGAAGGTAGGGGTAGGGGTGGGGTGGTGGTGACAGGGCAACAAGGGTGTGGGAAGGAGATGGTGGCAGAAGAGGATGGGGTAGAGAGGGGTGAGACAGGTAGGTAGGGTTGGGGAGGATGAGAGTGAGGGGGTAGGTGGGACGATATTGCAGAGAGGAGGTGGGGGTAATGCTAACTAGGACTGACAGTACCAACTGCAAAGTGCAGTTAGGTGTTGGTGAAGTTTTTTCTTAAAGGGTCCTAGTTTAGGTTCAGACATTATGTCATAGGGGAGATCATTTAGCCAACAGGGCACATGGAAGGCAAAGGAGCGCTGAGCTTGTGAGGTTCGGCAGAAGGGTACTTCGAGAGACTGACGGTCATGCCTCGTGTCTGGTGAGGATTGTTCACCGGAGTGAAGAGTTGCTGGATTGCTGGAGGGGTTAGGCCTAGGCAGATTTTATTCCCTAGGAGACATACTTGGTATTTCATCCTGCCTTTCAGGTGCAGCCAATTGGTCTGAGAATGTAATTCACAGGTATGTGTAAGCCTGTGAGCTCTGATTATTAGCCTACATTTATTTATTTTATTTATTTAGTTTTTGTTGACAGGGTAAGTGCACTAGATAAATTCTGCTTATTTTCAGGCACGACCCGGGGGAGGGGGATACAGATGAATACCAACTGACCTTGAACCAGATTAAGTTGTTGGTGGTATTTTTAGTGAATGAGGGAAATTTGGCCAGGATACCGGGGAAATTCCCCTACTCTTTTCGATAAGTGCCATGGGATCTTTAACATCCACCTGAACTACCGCTAATCCAGGCAGATGGGACCTCGGTTTAACATCTCATCCGAATGACGGCACTTCAGAAGTACAGCACCCCACTCATGCTGCACTACAGTGTCAGTACTGGGATATTAACCCAAGTGCCAGATGTGGGAACTTAACCCACAGCCCTCTGATCTCCCAGCCTCAGAGGCGAGTGTGCTACCTACTGAGCCACTGACACTGCCTACATGACTTGTTTAGTGCTGTGTTGATCCTTTTAAGAGTTGTATTAGAGGCAGCGCCATACACCACCAGACCGTAGTTGATAATGGAAATGATCAAGCCAGTCACTGCGAGTCGGAGTGCATCTGAGGTCATACAGTGTCTGTGCCTATAAAGGAGGTCAGTTCTTGTATTAACTGCCTCACCACGTGCTCAATGTGGTTGACAAAAGATAGTGAGCTGTCGAGGGTTACCCCTAGATAGTTGAAGGTATTTACCTGTTTAAGTGGGGCATTATGGTTGTTTTGTATGGTTGATTGGTATGCTTTATACTTGTTGTGGGGGTCAAAAAACAGCATAGTCTTCATTTTTTTATAGTTTATCAAAAGTTCGTGTTCCAAGAACCATGCTTCGACAGCTGAAAAGTTTTGCTGGAGTTGTGTTCCCAGGAGGTGAGGATCAGGCTTACCTATGAAAATGATGGCATTGTTTGCGTAGAGGAGAATATTATCCATGCTGACATTGGTATGGTGGTTGAGGAAGAGACTAAAAGGTAGGGAGCCTAAGATTGAGCCTTGTGGGACATCTGTGCACACTTGTTTGCTGTCAGAGAGGATTCTGCTAATTTTGATCTGTTGGGTCTGTTGGGATCTGTGCCCTAGATAACTTTTAAACCAATCCACAGCTTCAGTTGAGAGCCTAATGGAGGGAAGATTGTCCAGTAGTATGGAGTGGTTGACCATGTCAAATGCTTTTGTGAGGCAGATGTTAATTGCCCCCACTAACTGACTCCGGTCTAGTGCTTCACGGATAAAGCCAGAGTACTTGAGCAGTGCTGTGGTAGTACTTTGTGCCTTTCGAAAGTCATGCTGTTGTGGGCATTGGATCTGATACTTCTCTTGATAGTCAACCAACTGATCAGAAACTATGTGCTCCAAGGCTTTTGAGAGTGATGGTAGGATATATATAGGGCGGTAGTTCATGTGGAGGGCACAATCCCCGCTTTTGTGGACTGGAATGATTACAGTTGCTTTCCAGTGCTGTGGGAATTGTGCAAAACTTCTTCCAAGGTAAGGGAAATTAGTTTGAGATCTAGGGAGTCTTTACTGAACCTTAATATACCTAACACTCAAAGTAGATATTTTCTAGCTACGGATAAATATATTTTCTTGAAATAGAAGGGTGGGGAGCCAGGTGGTGAGCCAGTTCGGTCAGCCTCAATGTTGATTTTGGTATCATCGTAGAAGTCGGGGGGGTGAGTACACCACTGAGGTCAGAAAAGGCATCACTGAATGCATCTACAATTATTTGTTGGTCTTGGGTGACTTCCCCATTGATTGCTAGCATGGAGGGTGAGGTTTTACTGGCTTTGCCCATAAGCTTCTACTACTGCCTCTCCAACCAAACCACCCTTCCATTTCAAACTAGTAAAGGCACATGAAGTCAATAAATATGTAAAGAAGGCCATTTCTAAGTCCCGAGCAAGCAGCGACACTATTGACCTTAAATTTCTGTCCCTCACTCTGGAGGAAGTACTGCTCCCCCTCACAAAAATTTTCAATCTCTCCCTCTGCTACAGCCAATTCCCTAGGAAATGGAAGGCTGCAGTTGTCACTCCGGTGCATAAAAGTGGTGATAAGTCACTGCCTGGTAACTATCGCCCGATATCAATACTACCACCTCTCTAAGGCCCTTGAACGCTTGGTGGCAGACCAACTTTCAGACTACCTGAAAAGCACAACATCCTATGCACTCAGCAGCATGATTTAGGAAAGGGCACAGCACATCGACTGCCCTACTTGAATTCTCAGGAGCACTCCACAATGCCATGGACAAAGGAAACCTAACTGGAGCAGTTTACATTGACTTAACCAGGCATTTGATACAGTACACCATGGCCTACTTATCAAACAACTACTATCCCAGGCTCTCAGGGTCCTGGTGACTGGGTAAAAAATTACCTTGCTCAACGCTCTCAATCTGTAAAAGTAGCTGGAGTTCTGTCAGACTCAAAACCGGTTTGCTCAGGAGTTCCCCAGGGATCCATCCTGGGCCCCCTCCTTTTCAGCCTTTTCCTAAACTCCCTCCCCAAATCCTGCCCTGAACAAATAACCCTCTATGCTGACGATGCCGTGATTTTTGCCACTCATAAAGATCCGAACCTCTTACGCCCCAACCTTCAGCATGCTTTTTCCAAAGTTGAGATGTGGTTCCTTGAACATAAGCTGGTTCTAAACCACAGAAAAACTAAATCCATGCTCTTCTCTAACCCAGAAAACAAAGCGGCAAGTCCCACTCACCATTAATACATACCTGGGAAATACCCTTGAACAAGTGCCAATTTTCAAATATCTTGAATCAACTTTGATCAAGGCCTAACCTTGCAACTCACATTGATAGTACAGCAAAAACTATTAATCAGCGAATTGGGATTCTGTATCGGAACCGACAGCTCCTTACCCATTCTGCACTGAGGATTGCCATCCAATCCTCTATCATCTCAGTCGTTGACTATGGCTTAGTTATATATGGATCTGCCACTACTACAGCACTTAGTCGCATTACAACATCCCTAAATAAGGCTTGTCGGCTGCTCACTGGTGCACATCGACGGACCCACACATGTGAACTCTATGCTGACTCAGGTTGGTTGCAACTCTCTAACCAGATAAAGTACCTTACCTGCCTGATGGCGAAAAAATCCACTCTGGGCCTCACTCCACCTTGTATCCAAGGCCTGTTATGCCAGTAGCACCCGTTTTACCAGAAGATCAGAACACCAGCCTCTCCTCCAAGTCCCCGATGCCGGACTTCTCAGGGACAAAGATCATTTGCCTATCATGCCCCAGCTGGCTAAATGCCCTCAGCACTCATATTACTGCCTCCACCTCTCTAGGTATTTTCAAATCAAGGCTGTTCTCTCACCTTGTCACCTCCAGCTCCTGTGACTGCCCTGATTAAACCTCCTATTTTCTCACTACCCACCCTGTTCCATTATTTGACAAAGACATGTTTGGAAACCTTTTCTCCTGCTATTGTCTGCTTCCCACACCTTTCCTTACCCTCTCTGTTCTGGACTTTTCCCTATTTGTTTCTCCTAATCTGCATGACCTCTTTCTTGTAATAATAATGTGATTATTGATATCTCATGTCCTTTTGCACAAATGATTTGATATGTATTTGTATATGTTTTCTCGCTCTTGACACAGCACAAATTGTTGTGTTATCTATGTAACCTTTTTTGTACTGTACCTAATTGACGTGGAACCTTTGTAAAAGAGCCTCTGGCTCAAAGGTAGTAATTCCTAGAACAATAAACTAAACTAAACTAAAGCTCTTTTAGGTTGTCCCAAAATTTTCTGTCGTCACCTCAGGCATTTGAGAGGCTATCCTGGTACTGGCTAATTTTGGTGAGTCAGATAGCCCGAGTGCAGGTGTTGCTGGCTGTTTTGTATTGTTGGATATTAGCCTGCTTTCTTGTGGCTCAGGCTTGGTGCCACAGGTGGTCCCCTGGTGGCCATGAGGCTGAGTAGGGATGGGGAGATCCAGGAATTGTTACAGCCCTTCAGTTTTTGTTTTCTTAAGGGTGTGTGGATATCACAAGCTTCATTGAATATAGAGATAAAGTATTCAAGTGCCTGGTCCATGTCTTGGAAGGTGTCAATAGAAGACCCGTACATTTGTTTAAGATAGACCTTGAGGGGTTCGAACTGTCCTTTCTTTAGAACTCATTCAGTGAGAGTTACAGTAGGGGGCTTAGGCGTTTTATTTGAGCAGTGGCATAGGACTGGGGAGTGATCACTAACTGAGTCAGGGAGGACGGTGGTGTTGGAGATTTGCTCTGGGTGATTTGTAAGTAGCCAGTCAAGTAGTGTACTGGAGCCAGAGCATTAGTTGACCCTGATAGGGGACACAACCATTTGGGAAATATTGATGGTGGAAATGGCATCTTTGAAGGGGGTTGTTTCAGGTGACAACCAGTTTATACTAAAGACACCTAAAACTACCACCTCTGAGTTTTGGAGCAGGCTACTTAAGTAGTTGAGGACCTTGTTAAATCCATTGGCTTGGTCTCTTGGGGGGATGTAAACTGAGATGACTGTGAGTGACTTATTGTTGGCTCCCAATAGTATTCAATTTTTTTATTTTATTTATAAATTCTAATTCCTAGTGCCTGCACATTTTTCCCGGTATTAAATTGGGGAAGGGCATGGCTCCGGAGGTGATCTCTAAGGTAGACAGCACAATCTTCACCCCTTTTTGCCTAATCTGTCCTGCCTAAAAATGGTGTACCCATTAAGAGTTAAGGCTGAGTCAGGGATCTTTGGAGAGAGCCATGACTCCACTATAGACAGCACATCAGGGCTGTGCTGAGTTACTCACACTTAGAGGGTATAAATTTTTGACATCAAGCTGCAGATGTTGATAGATGCCATTTTATGGGTTCTGTGGTTGCTCCCGCTGCCCTCACTCTGTTGCACTGTGCTAGGGTTAGGGGTGGATGTTGCCAGACAAAAGTATCAGCAGTAGTAGCGACCGCAGCAGTGACTACAATATTTTTCCACACAACTACAATGCCATTCCGCGCCACAGGTGCGAAAACACATTTTGGCCAGGATTTGAAAAATGACAGCTGTGACATACATTAGGTGGGGTAATAAGAAGTCTATGTTGAAAATGTGGGGCCAAAGTCTTTAAAATTCCCAAAGTTACAAGCATGTGTAGTGAAATTGCAATGAATAGTCATAACTTTGCCGTTTTTACATATTTTGACCCCACATTTTCCACATATCCTTCTTATGACCCCTCCCATGAACAACAAGACTGCCATGATGCAAATCCCGTCTGAAAGGTGAATTCGCCAAGAGACCACAAAATCTCCTTTCGGGTGGGATTTGCATAATGACAATCATATTGTTCATTAGGTGGGGTCCCTAAAAGGCCATGTTGAAAATCTGGGATCAAAATGTCAAACAAATGGCTGATTTATGAATATAAGTTGAAACCCCCATTAAAATACACTGAACTGCATTTACCTTAGTTTCTCATATTGCAGCCGCTGGTTGCAGCAGCAAGATGTGTTTTCGATCAGAGAGTGTATCTTGAACCTGGGACCTGGTCAGGTGAGTGAAGGTGTTTGGGGGTGTACTGGGGGATGTTGTGTGGTGGGTGCTGAGTGGTTGGGGGGGCTGGATTGGCGAGGGACCGTTTATGCTCCCCCCCCAAGAAATAATAGAAACATAGAATGTCACGGCAGATGGGGATCCCAAGATACGTCTAGTCTGCCTAGATGAAAACCTACCCCTCCCCAGTTGCTTATCCTCCTACTAAACCCCTGTGCCTATCCCATGCTCTCTTGAATGCCACTACTGTCTTGGAACTCACAACCTCCGTGGGCAGGCTGTTCAACCACCCTCTCTTTGGAGAGCCACCCTCTCTGTGAAGAGGATGGTTTTCTTTATTTCAGGATTATTAAACAGCATCTGCAGGTGGGATGGTGGGTACCACTAGACACTAGGGAAGTATACGTACTGAAGGGGGACAGCAATCTGCGGGTAGTGGTGCCATTAGATACTGGGGAAATGTTTCTTATTTTAGTGGGGACCATGATCAGCGGGTGGGGGGAGGTGCCACTAGACACTAGGGAATAAATAAATTGGGAAAAACAGATCAGAGAGTGTGTGTGGGGGGTGCCACTAGACACCAGGGAAATTAAGGGGTATGGTATGGAAGGGTAGGGGTGCCACTAGACACCAGGAGGGAAAAACATTACAGTACCAGGACAGCAATGGAAAAGACAGGCAAGGATTCCTGAGTCAAGAAAAAGATGCATCACGAAAAAGGATACATTATATTAAAAAAAAAAACATTTCTAGGGCCATGTCTGCAACTATTGTTTGTCTTATATGTCATGTATTTGTATTCCTGTATTAAGTGAATGTAAAAGTTATCTTTTTGTATAACATCTTGTGACTATTTTATAGTCTCGGGTCGCATATGAAAAAGGGCCTTGGCTCATATGTTTACCCGGTTAAAATAAATTAAAAAAAACAAAAACTGTGAAGTGCAGATTACACCTAAGGGGGTCCTGATCATCCAGTTAGACGTGTTGGTGTCTCTAAATGATGTCAGTTTTATAGTTTTTAATTTTTTGGGTGGGGGGATGGACACAAGATGGCGGCAGACGAAAAAGGAATATTTCAATATGAAACAGGATTCCTTTTTCGTTTCATACAGCTATCTTTAAGTGCCTACTGAGCATGCTCAGAAACAATTTTTTCAATTTTTAAAATGCAATAACTTACAAATGGCTTATTATTTTTTCACCAGACTAGGAAAAGGTACATCTGTAGGCTATTCTCTTTCTGCCCTAAAAATTTCAGACCAAGATTTCAAACCATCTGGGCTGTAGGCAAGTTCAAAGAAAAATCCCAGCAAAGTTAACGAGTGACAAAATGCTTTTTTCACCTCTCTGGAACTCAGAAACCACACACCTGACTGGAATGTAACTTGCCAAATCCAGAGATCTACCCTGGGCAATGGTGCATGCAAATTTGCAGGCAAATACGTTGAACGGTTGCAAAGTTATTAAAGTACAAAATTTCGAGTTTAACATTGAAATGCCTACTCAACCCCAACTATAGGGGCACAACCATGCTCCTATAATACATAGTGTGTGTGTATGTGTACATACATATATATATATATATATATGTATGTATGTATGTATGTATATACATGTAAGGAATAAGACACTCTGAGGTGCGGTTTATGGCCTGATAAGAGCACGCCCCAGGTACATAATGAGGCAGGAGGTACTTGCAGCGAGTGCCTTTAGCACCTGGGAAGTGCTCTGATCAGGCCATAAACCACAACTCGGAGTGTCTTATTCCACTTATAAAATGGGCCCCCCAAGTAATTATTTAAGGGGGAAAAAACAAAATAAAAATGCCAACACAGTTTAGAAATGAAGCAAAATAGTCCCCCTAGTTTCTGAAGTGTGTGATGGCCAGTACACATCGGTCACTCTCCCCATATACTGCTCAGGTTCTACTCCCTCTCCCCACACACTGTATTGATCCCCTGTGGGCAGACACCCATTTTCAAGAAGGGTGACAGTGTCCATTTGCCTGACACCAAAAGACGACTTTCAGTGACAGCGAGAGTGTCTCACTGCAGCTGCTGTAACTAACGCTTTTTAACTAGTACCTTCATGACTTTGGTTGTAAGTTCAGCCAGGTGACTGAGAATGGATTTTTTTTTTTGTTATTTTATAAAGTAGACATACAGGTAGGGACAGAGGAGTGGGTCTGGGTTCTTATTTTCAAGTTTATGTTTCTTTGCTGGATCACGAATGGAGGATCTGTAGCAGGATTTGAAAGGCACCGCATGCACTGCGCTGAATTCAGTGCTGTCAGCTTTAAACACAGCGCAGGTCAGATTTTACTTAAAAAACAAAATCTAGGGAATTGGCTGTGTACGTCACTTTAGTAAGTTAAGACTGCAGGATTGTGGGCTTGTCCCGGACTGGACTTCAATCTTGACTCACTATGTGACCAAGTTTTAGAGAGCGTCTGTTTCTTGCCAAGCACGTGTGACTACTCTTAGTGAATCACAGGCAGATGTTTGTGAAGGGAAGATCTTTGGCAGTTCTTTCTGAGGTGCAGGCACCAGAGTTCAAATTTTCATTAGCAATATTTTACTATACTTCAAGGTATGGGGTAATTCAGTGCACTTTGGTAATGTTACAGAATTGAAGGAGGGGGGGCCATTGCAGCTTGGTTGCTACAGCAAAGAGGTTGGCAGTCCCATGATGTTGGTGCAGTGAAATCACTCCTGTGTTGGGTCCTGACTGGCTGAAGAGGTGCCAGTTGGCACAATATGCATAGGTGCCGGAACCGGTGGGGGGGGGGCGGAAGGGCGTAGCCACTCCACTTTTTATTTCTGTATGGCAAAAACTAGTATAGAAAAAAGTGCCCTTTGTACCCTCATAAGTGCCCTTTTGATTCTCATCCCCCTCAGCTTTTACCATCTTCTGGCACCCTTGACAATATGCCCTGATAAGAACATGGCCACAGGTACCTCTCAGCCAATCAGGACGCAGAAAACTCCAGACCCATTTTTACAAACACCCATATATATATATATATATATATATATATTATGGTAGCATGGTAGTGCTACCATAGTTAGGGTTGAGGAGCCATTTACATGTTAAACCTGAAATTTTGCACCTTAATAACTTTGCAACCGCTCAACGGATTTACCTGAAATTTGGAAAACACGATCAAAAACCACACATCTTGGGATCTGCCAACTTTTGTACTGTTCGCTTATACGGATGCGGAGTTATTAAGTGTGATCTGCGTGTGCGTTTACACTTTTTTTAATTCTTTGCTCATCCCTGCAGGTTGCACGGTTTGCGCGACTGGTCTGAAAACATCAGGGAACGTGTGGCCAGGGTCTCCGATATGCCTTTTGAAGATTTCGTGAAAAAATATTAAACGGTTCAAAAGTTATTCAAAAAACAATTTCCCATTATAAGTCAATGGGAAAAGTTAACAGAAAGTTCTACAGTGTTGCAAATGCACTTTTTAGTGTCGCAAATGGCCCTAGTACTGTCGCAAACCCACCATTTTGTTTTCAATTAGTGATCAGAAAAATGCTTGGCATTTAAATTTGTGACCTCTAGCAACACAATTCTTCTTGTGTTTACCTAGTCGGACCCTGAGGATGCTAGGCATGTCTTTATTTTTGAGGTTAAACACCCTAGCAATGTTTTCCAATTTCTGGAAAAAGTAGCATTGCAAAGTAGTGTCGCAAATGCTTGTGAAAGCTGTTGCAAATCACAACACTACTTTTTCAGACTAAGGCCAAAATGACAGCAGTTCTTTGCCACCCTGCTGCAAATGAACAGTTTGGTCTTTTGGGCTAAAATTTGGAGGGAAAGCAGCCAACATCTCACAGATGTGCCTTTTGGTGGTTTGATGACAAAATATTGCATGGATGCAAAGTTACGGTGCTCCAAAGTTGACACTTTTCCCCATAGACTAACATTGCGGCGTCCGCTGCATGACAGGAATTCTTTGCCACCCTGCTGCAAAATAACGGTTTGGTCTTTTACACTGAAATTTGGAGGGAGGAAAGCCAACATCCTACAGATGTGCCTTTTGGTGGGTTGGTGACAAATTATTACAGGCGGCAAAGTTATGGCACTCTGAACTTCTTTTTTCCCATAGGATAATATTATGGTGTTCGCTGCGCCTTTCAGGGCCTGTATCTCGGAAACGGTGCAAAATACGGACTTTTCGTTGGAAAAATGCTTAGCCCCCTAACAGAAGCTAAGTGTAAAACTAGCCAGGAAAGTCATAAATCATATGACTTTTCAATTTTTTTCTACGTCGTACAGTTCCTGACATATAAGCAATTTAGTATTCCAACTCCTCATTTTCTGCTCCGAGACCCATTATTATGCATACATTCTTTGCACTCACTGTCTTTCTCTATGCAGCTTTTGGGAAAACCAGCCTTGCAGCTACATTACTGTTACTGTTACTGCTTCCTGCTTCGCGGTTCGTACCCGTTTCACTTACGTTCCCGTCTCATACCCGTGCGTTACCCTTTGCGTTTTCATTTGAGCTCGCATTTGCATTATTTTTGCCATTTGTGTCTACAGTACTGTTTCTCTTTCTGTTTTGCTTTGTGTCACCATGTGCATTGCCATTTGCATTTGCGGGCACCGTGTTACTATGTGACAAGACATCACGTTGTGGGAGCGTGGGGCCCGCTCCCCCCGCCGCATTACATTCACTATCTCTTGTTAGCATTCTCAAAAAGAAGGGAAATTAGAGGCAAAAAACTCTGTTTAATGCATCAGTTAGGGTTGTTCCACAGTGACAAAGGCGAGGAAATTCGGTGTTAGGGTTGAAAGCCCCTTGGACCCCCAGCCCACCCCCAACCAGCATCGAGTGCGATTGGGGTCGTCGGTCCTAACTCTCACCCCATTCTCCATACCTCTGCTTCTTTACACATGTGATGGGGTGAGAGGGCTGATGACCCCAATGCGCACCCCGATGCCGGTTGGGGTGGTGGGCTGGGGGAGGTCCAAGGGGGACTTTCAACCCTAACACCAAATTTGAGGGCCGGTTTTCTTTATTTCAGGTGGCGACACTGGGGGATTGGCCACCCCCAGTGTCACTATTATGTTTGTGGGGGGGGGTGAGTACAGAATGGGAGGTGGGAGGGTCAGGTGGGTGGACATTAAAGGCGACACCAGCAACAGACATCGGTGAACTGTTTCCTTTTTTACAGGATATATGTATATATATACACACACAACAAAACTATGAGGATGGTTTCTTTATTTCAGGTGGTGACACTGAGGGATTGTGCACCCGAGTGCCAGTGTTATGTTTGTGGGGGAGAGGGTGGTGCTGAGAGGGAGGGTTGGTTGGGGGGCAGTTATGGTGGCACCAGCAACAGACATCGATGGATGTTTTATTTTGTTACAGGGAGTAATTCCTAAGCAGGCTGATCATGGCAGATCACCTGTGCTTGCTGGGCAGTGTAGATCCAAGGAAAGAACTGACCTATGACTGGGTCAGCACTTCCCTTTTGAAATACATTACTGTCATGGTCATCCTGGCTGATGGTTGGTGTGACACTGATGATCCCCTTGTAGACCACTGTGCATTGGATTGACAATATCACACTCCTCAAAAGCCACTCTTCTAACAAAATGTTCACTGTGCGCACAGCACAAGTACAGATTCGAGTGATTTCAGGCTCTAAGGCAACCTGAGAAAGTTAAAACAGTTGCCATGGTTACAGGTTTGTTCTGCCCTGCTCCTTTATTTGGAGACAGTGTACAGTATTCCCCTTATCCCTGCTTTCTGCCTGGGTAGAATTAAACTAATGTTGCAAATTGAACCTTTTTGGAACATTTTGTACTGCTGTTTTTTTTAACTGTTCCCACATACTGTATGGTTGAAGAAAACAAGGGCTTTGTATTGCATTCCTAGTTTACTTGCTTATACTGAAGCCTAAATATTTTCCAGGAGGGGTGGATCATATAATCCAGGGGAAGTATGAGAGACCCTTTCATGCTGACTTGAGGGAGTTCAGCTCATTCCTCTCAAGCCAGAGAAGGAATATGGTTTCCTGCTCAGGACATAGACTCTCACTCTGACAGCAGCAGGGGCGTCTCTAGGCTGTTGTAACACCATGGGCGCTGGCCCTGAGATTAATATTCTCATGCCGGGGGTTTGGGGACAGCATAGGCGGGTCAGGGTGAAATCTCTGGTGGGGGTCAGCTGGGGGGGGGCAGGGAGGGTGAAAATCTGGGCCACCCTTAGCCCTCAAACATTACAAATAGCCTCAATTCACTGATAGGCAGGCACTGGCAGAATGGCTGTCTAGCATTCTGGCTGGCAGTATAGCCTAGAGGTTAGAAGAACGAGGTGTGAACAAGCTTGGTACATCCAGCAGACCAGACCTGAGTTTGATTCTCACAGCCTCCACTTGCATACTGTGTGACTCTGAGCAAGTCACTTAACTGCCCAGTGCTCCCAGGTTGCCCCTGAAAACAGGCACTTGTGTCTAGTGAGCCTTACCCGGTTACCAAACACTAAAATAAAAAATAAATATAAATATTTATATTTTTGATTAGGTGCTGTGTCCTTAGAGAAGAGCTGTTTTTAAGCAAACAAGAAAGAACCAAATGAATTATCCACACTGAGCAAAACGAGGCCCTCCCTCAGTGACAGGCAGGCACTGGCACTGGTAGAGTGGACGCCTGTGTAGGTTTTTATGTTTAAATAACGGTTTGCTCACTGCAGCCCTTAAAAGAGCTTTACTTAAGTAAACAAGAACCAGATTTCTGAATTTTATGCTAAGATAGGAGGCATGTGAAAGTCAACAGAAAAGAGAGAGAGATAGGAGTGCAGAGAAGAAATATGGTCTGGTTAGGAACAGACTTGAGAATGATGGAAACGAAAGACGAGGTTCAGATCCCACCAGAGCCACCTACCGTACCTACTCATTATCATTTAACATTTCGCTGCTTCAGTGCCCAACTGCCCCTAGCTGTAAAACAGGATAAAAGAGGGACCCAACCAAAAACAAGATACTGCATCTCAGCAGGATTATCCTGGATCAATAAACTGTAAAAAAAATAGCAATACCATTTTTTCTGATGCCTTCTATGCTCCTGGTAATCTGCAAAAAAGGTATGTTTTATGCACAATGCACTGAATTTTTTATTTAAATTTCGAATCATGCCACTCCCTGTCATGTGTGTCTAGACTCTAGAGGCATGCTGACCAATCTTTATTGCAATCCGTTTGTCTTTTTACAAATAATTCACCTTCCCCAAACGGACACCGTATGCCATGATTCATGCTCAGATTCAATGCAAAGAAGTGCAAGGTAATGCATCTCTTTTTTTTTTTTTCATTAATTCCGTCTTGGATTACAATACCTTTGAGTGGGAGACCGCTCTTTTACAAAGGTTCCCCATTGTAAAAGGTAGGTATACATAAATTGTGGGTTTAGGAGTATCTGGCTAGGTGAGTAAACATAGACACAAATACATTATAAATAGGAAACAGAGATGGTTTTAACACTAGGATAATTCAGGTAACAGTAGCAGCCTAGGTGGCATTGTCAGGTAAAAGACAGTAAGCAGCTATCCAGAAAGGAGAGTAGGGGGTGCTGAGTGTGGGGGGGGGGGGCATGATGACTATTTAGGGGGAGGTAGGAGAGGAGAGTGCAGGGTATTGCAGGGCAAAAATGGGGACAATTCAGTAGAGGGACAAAGTAGGAGTAGCGAGGAGATGATAATAACCTGAAAGGTGAATAAAACCGGGGTCAGAAGTGGGTGCGTGTGGAGTGATTAGAAAGTACAGTCACAGGAGCTTTTCTTCAGTAGGTGTTGTCTTAGCTTGGTCTTTTTTTTTTTAAGTTGTTTAACCAGGAGTAGCACACTAAGCTGAAAGCTTTTTTACAGGTGCATCCTGGGAACACAGGGAAGTTAAGTGACTTGCTCAGGGTCACACAGTATGTAAGTGGAAGCTGTGGGATTCAAACCCAGGTCTGGTGTGCTGGATGTCACCAGATTTGCAGCTCAGAGCCTTAAACCACTGCGCGAGCATTGCTTCCTAAAAGCTCCCACCCTGCGTGACGTTATGTTCAGTGCCAAGGTTATTGAGCCAAAGTGGTGCCCGGTAGGCATATGACCTCTGCCCTTGGGATGTTCTGTAGTGAGGGATGGTGAGAACCTGATGGTCAGAGTTCCTGGTGTGGGCCTGTGAATAAGCTTAATAGGCTTGTGACTCCAGGAGTCTGAAGTCCGAGTAGTGATTTTTTAGCTAAGAGGCAGGTTTGGTATTGTATCCTGTTTTCAAGTTGTAGCCACCCAGCTTGCTCATAAAGGTCACATGTGTGCGTTAGTCAGGGGAAATTGGTGAGCTGTCTGCAGGCTTTGTTTAGGGCTACTGCTATCATATGAAGTGAGGTGGGAGTGGCTGAGCTGTATATGACTAATCCATAGTCAATAACGGAGACAACTGTACTATGGATTGCGGTTTGGAGTGCTTCAGGTGTTGGGCATTTCTTGTGCCTGTGCAGGAGCCCAATTCTTATGTTGACTGTTTTGGCCACATTCTCAATGTGTTCTGTATAGGAGAAGGAACAGTCAAGTGTAACCCCCAGGTATTTGAGTTGCTCCACTTGTTCAAGTGAAACCCCTGCGCAGTTAGTGATGTTAAGGGATGCTGCTTTGTGTTTGCTTCTAGCACCACTAAATAGCATTACTTTTGTCTTTTTATAGTTCAGAACCATCTTGTGGGCTCTGAACCAATCTTCAGTTTGTTTAAAAGCATGTTGTAGCTGATAGTTTAGGGTGTGAGGGTCATGTTGAGAAGTAAAAATAACAGCACCATCTGCATAGAGAAGTATCCGTTGGTCACACGATCAAGGTAGCTATTTAGAAAGATGCTGAAAAGGAAGGGTCCTAGGATTGACCCCTGGGGGACCCCACAATGAACTGGCAGGGGCCCAGATGTGATGTTTCCAATCTTTACCTGTTGGTAACGATCAGCTAGATAGCTTTTGAACCAGTTAGTAGCAGGGTTAGAGAGACATATCGAGGTGAGATGTTGAAGTAGTAGGGAGTGACTGACCGTGTCAAAGGCCTTTGTTAGATCAATAAAGGCTGCGCCAACAAGGTTACCCTAGTCCAGTGAACTGTGTATGCAGCTGGTGAACTCCAGAAGAGCTGTGGAGGTACTGTGCCCTTTCCAAAATCTATGTTGTTCTGGACACTGAACGTTGTATTTATTAAGGTATTCAAACAGCTGGTCTGAGACTATGCGCTCCAGTGCTTTTGACAGTGGTGGAAGGATAGAAATAGGTCTGTAATTGGCATGCAGTGCCCGGTCACCGCTCTTGTGCACCGGAGTTACCAGGGCTGACTTCCAAGCTTGGGGGAACTGAGCCAGCTGCAGGGATAAGTTCAGCAGTTTAGTAATGGGAGCTAGGATTTCATCAAGTGCAAGGGAATTAAATTTGAGGTCAAATGTGTCACCGCTTTTCCTGGATTTTCCAAGTACCTTACGAATGTACTTTCTTGCTTGGTTGTAGTTGACAGATTTGAAATAGAAGGGGGGGGGATGTTTGAGTGGGTCCTACGCTTTGGCTTGAGTTTGGGTTGGTTTCTTCAAAAAACTTTTGTTGGAAGTACACTGTTAAGGTCAGTAAATGCTTTGTTAAACGTGTTGGCACTAGTCAGGGAGTCAAGAGTAGGGGCACCATCGATGTTGGGCATTTGTGGAACCTCTTTTTTGACTTTCCCTGTTACATCTTTTAGGTTATTCCAAAAAGACTTGCTGTTTCCCCATGATGTTTGCAATGCTTCCCTTAAATGTTTACTTTTGGCGGAGCAGATGGTCCGGGTGCAGTTATTCCGTAGTCTTCTGTATTCCTGGAAGTCTGATTGCTTGCCAGAGTTCTGTGCCCTATGCCACCAGTTGTCCCTGTTTTTTATGCGGCCTATTAAGTCTGATGTGATCCAGGGGCTGTATCTTCCATGGATCTTTGTCCTCTGCACTGGGGCATGGCAGTCACAAGCAGCATTGAATTGTTTGATGAAGTACTCGAGTGCAGTGTCCATATCCTCCGCTATGTTAAGGGGTCTCCAGTCAGTGTTGCGTAGCTGCTCCTTAAGGTACTCCAGGTGACCCCTTTTTAGTTTATGATTAGAGATTATTTTGGGGGGGGGGTTGCATTGAATTTGTTGGTCCAGCTGCAGGTTACTGGAGAGTGGTGTCTCAATGAGTCTGGGTGGACTGTCACATTGAAGATATGATCTGGGTGGTTTGTGAGGATCTAGTCAAGTAGTGTGTTAGATCCAGTTTTGTAATTTGTTCGCATGGGTGAATGAATGAGTTGTGTAAGATGCAGTGCAGCTATAGTGTCCTTATATGTGCCAGTCGGTGGTGCCAACCAATTGATATTGAAGTCCCCTAGAATGATGGATTCAGAGTTGAGGTGCTGACATCTGATAACCTTCAAGAGTTCTTCGAATCCTGGAAATGTCACTTCAGGACAGATGTATACAGTAAGTATAGACAGTGCTTTATTGTGGGCCCCCAACAGAATTTTTATGGGGAGAATTTGTGCAGTACTGGTAAGGTGGGGTAAAGGAAGAGAGAGCAAACCCCATTATTGAGTCTTTAATGTCTAACACACAGCCCCCTCCTCTTTTTGAGATCCTGTCATTCCTGAATAGTGTGTAACCAGGTATTGAGACAGCGGAATCCATTGTTTTTGGAGTGAGCCACGTCTCCACGACTGCGAGTACGTCAGGGCTATGTTGTAATATCTTTTTGAGTAGACTGCAGATATTTATATTGGTGAGTGTAATTGTTCCTTCCTTATTATTGTTGCTTGACAATGCGACCCCAGCTGGTCCAGGATTTTGGTGTACATTGCCAGAGTAATCTATGGTAGAGCTGAGGTGGTGGCACTTGGATGGTCTAACAAGCATACAAGGAGGAGATGGCAACGGAAAAATGCTGATGGTTAAATTACATCCAGAGGAAATGATGAGCTGTTGAGATCTAGGGTCACATAATATGTTAAAATTCCTGAAAGGTGATAAACTGTGGCCTGGGCATATGCAATGTGTGAAATCCTTTTGTCTGTATGTTTCCTTTGATCTTCAAAGTCCTCAGAGACAAGTACAACACCTTGGGAGCAGGTCAGACAGAAATGTTGATTCAGTTACAAAGTGTGTTTAATTCCTTTGTTCTTTAAAGTCCACAAGTGCAGCTGCTTTAGGAGTGGTCAGACGAAGATGTTGAAAATGTTGATTCAGTTGCAGGACCCAGCATCACCATGTTTGTAAGACTAGTTGTAAGACATATGCTTCCTTGGGGAGTCTTCAAGAAAGTTGATTTAAAATTAAAAAGCTGATACCTGGTGATGATGTTTTGCAGAAAATCAGTCCAGGAGACTTTCACCGATGTTGTGTGCAAGAATGACACAGTGTAATCCAAGCAGAAAAACATGTAAATGAACAAAAACTAACCTATAGACAGAGACAAGCACAAACAGCCACCTACTGAGCCCCAGGAGGAGGAGCTAGGGAAACAAAAACCCTGGGGAAGAGCACACAATGGGGGGTGAGTTAATAACAACAACAAAAATCGAAAGATACCTAGGAGTAATTATATCAGATGACCTAAAGGTGGGCAAGCAATGTGAGAAGGCAGTAAGGAGGGCTGGGGGGATACTGGGATGCATAGGGAGAAGCATCAACAGTAGAAAACAGGAAGTTGTTATCCCTCTGTACAGACAGTTGGTGAGACCCCATCTGGAGTACTGCGTGCAATTCTGGAGACCCCATCTCCGCAAAAACATAGACAGGAGGCTGTTCAGAGGAGGGCAACCAAAATGGTGCAGGGTCTGCACCAGAAGACATACGAGGAGAGTCTAAAGCAGCTTAATATGTATACCTTTGAGGAAAGGAGGGAGAGAGGGGACATGACAGAAACTTTTAAGTATCTCAAGGGAATTAACAAAGTACAAGAGGGCAGCATCTTTCAGAAGAAGAAATGTGCAAGAACAAGGGGGCACAATTTGAAGCTGGGGGGGCGGCTCAGAGGTAATGTTAGAAAGTATTTTTTCACAGAGAGGGTTGTGGATGCATGGAACAGCCTTTCTGAGGAGGTTGTGGAGTCAGGAACAGTGGGAGAATTCAAGTGTAACCCCTAGGTGGCGCTATCCCAGGGGTTACTACGCCTGCTGTCTTGGCTAGTAGCAGCTTAAGGGGCCTGAGTTCTGAAACGGGTGCCTCCACCAGGAGGTCAGGGTTGGTAGTGGTCAAGCTAACCTGGGCACAGCCCTCCGGGACACTGTAACCCCCCTCTTTCCTTACTAGTGGCTGGAACAATACACAATAATCACTTTCACAATACCTCTGAGACGCAACACAAGTACCCACACTGTTTGCACTTACCACCAGGACTTTCCTCTGGCTCGGCTCTGGGGAACCCCCTGTAAAACAAGGTTATACACAGCAAATAACAGCAGTACAGTACCCTTACACAAACTGGAACTACAGTCAGGGTAAATGCAAAAAGAGTTTGATCTGATTTATTTGAGGGACATGAACAAGGGAGGGGCGTAATCAGGTTAATTTGCTTAGAGGCTGTATCAATCAAACAGTTATGCATGCACTTCAAGGTCCATAAACAGTCACACACCCTGCTTACTCAGATGGAGAACGATGGGCTAGCCAAGAATGTTGCAGCTGGTTGGGGCCCTGTGATGGAAGAAAAACAACATGCACAACACACACTGTTTGTAATCCGGAGCCGGAGGGCTCAGTTCGTGAAAAGAAAACAACAAGACAATCAGATGACACACTTTTAGATTAGGCTGTTGTTGCAGGGAGCTACCCTGATGATTACTCATGATACCCAAGACTGGACAAAGGCTGGATGAAAATTGAGACAGCAGGTAGTTAATCTGGAGTGCTAGGAGAAGCAGAGCCCACATGATTCGTCGAGGCGTCGTTCCTGTTCAAGCGTGGAGCAGGGGTCTGATCCTCAGGCAGATCTCTTGTCGGTGGCTTTCTCTGTGCAGTGGGGTAGTCTGGCAGGGCCAGTGTGGCATGACCCAGGCAGAATGGACGTGAACACGGATTCAGTCCAATTATGCTGGATAAAGCTTCCAGCAAGCAGAACACAGTTCACACAGTGGAAAACCAAATCACGACCCACTTTCAATACACAGCACATTTAAATGTAAAAGATTCTAGGATACCAGCAAGCAGAACACAGTTCACACAGTGGGAAACCAAATCATGACCCACTTTCAATACACAGCACATTTACCTGTAAGGAAATTCTACTGTACCAGGCAAATCACTCTCTCGTCACGATCGCAAAGTCTCTGCACAAACCGGGGATTCAAAAGCAGCTAGAAATCCTGACAGGTCGATCGCATTCAGCAAAATCTTTGGTCTTTTTCAGGTATGAGCCTGGTAAAAAATCAGTGGCTTGCTTCGTTCTCACAAACTTAGATTTAGTCCGAAATAATTCTCTTCTCTCCCTCTCGGGGCAGCGGGCAGACATGCAGGCCACAACTCAGGCCTTTCCACAGTTCTGCACGAAACTACTCAGACAGCTGCTTGACTGTCTCAAGCTGTTGACTCTTCAGCTCCCAACTTAGATCTGTCTCAACTGCCAGCAAACCTGGGACTTTCCCCAGAATCCAAAAGGTTTGGTTGGCTGATCTGTCTGTCAGTCACAACAAAGGCTCCCCTTTTAGGTGCAAAAAGGCATCAAAAGCCCTAAACTACAATTCCTACAGATTTTGACTTCAGACAGCTCCTGTAGTCTGGCTCCATTTTAGGTCCCATCAGTACTGATTGGTCCAATTCGGCAGTCTAGGACCAAGATAGTGGAGATAAACAAAACAGTCCTTGCTGCAAAGAAGGCAGGTTAGACAAACTACATTATCATTATCATTTTAAATGATTTTCAGCAAATAGTTACATCTTTCAACAGAGTTCCCTCTCAGATTACTTATGACTGCAATCCAGGCAGCTCTTAAAGAGACCGTGCACAGAGGCTATACGGGCACTCTCTGGCAATCACATTTAAACTGCTAAAATGCAGGACACCAACCTGGCAGTGAGCATTTGGGCAAGCTCAAGGAAAACTTTTTGGGAACCATCATTTGTAGGGGGGTTACACCATTCCCTGCCTGGAGAAAACTTGGCGTCCACGTCAAGTCTGTACCATCATGCATCAGTTAACATAAACGTATTACTTTACTATACATATTCACTACACTTCATTATACTATATCCTTTCTGACAACACATTGTGCATATTTCACACAGGTAAATTCAACATTGCTATACTGACTCAGGTAATAACTTCTTGTACCTTAAACAATGCAAGAGGGGGACCTTCCCTATCAGCTAACTTGGGGCTGGATGGGGCAGGGGCACCATGGTGAACGGGCTGAACAAGTAACCTGGAATGGGCCGTCAAGCTCAATTTGGGCAGTGAGCTTGGTGAAACAAAAACACCTTTGTGAACCACATGGAGAGGCAAGTCCACAGGCCTCCCTGTAGAATCATAGGTGAAATGCAATACTGGCTTGACAGCTCGGCCAGTCTTTCTAGGGGGAACAATCACAGTCTCTGTACTTTCAGCAACAGCCTTGGTGCTTTCATCACTTGTGAGGGGTGCCTCTGCCTGGATGGGAACGTCCAAACTTGGAGCACTCTCGGCTCCTTGCTCTGCAGGCTCTGTTTCTATAACACTTGACTCACTGTGCGAAGGCTCAGGCACAATCAAACTTTGAGGCACTGAAGGGGGGTTATCAGCACTCTCACAGTGCTCTTCAAATTCTGGTATGTCACCAGAAAGACTCATTCCATCAGCCCCTCCTTCAGGCAAATCATACAGTTCCACAGTACGCAGAGACTCAGCATCTTCAGACGTGATACTTTGCACTTCACTTTCAGGGAACATTGGCTCCAAGGACAAAACTGGGGGGTCAGGCAGTCCAGAAGGCCCAGCTTCATACCCACAATTAATCATGGGGTTACCATGAAACAGCTGACTCAGCTCATAAGAGGAGTAATAGGCATAGTCGCACTCACTTTCATCAGAAGTGGACTGACAGTCACTATCATTCTGGGTCTGCTTGGGGGGAACCCTTAAATCAGTATCGACTGGGGTAGGTTGACTCTGTCTCTTTCTTGCAGCAGCACGAGTCACCGGCCCAGGGGAATCAATCTCTGATTGTTCAGCCTCAGTTATGACTTGGCCAATAGGTAGCAAGTGGTTACGGTGCGTGGTATTGACAGCTTTGGAGTTGTTCTCTGGGTGCACCTTGTACACAGGTAAATCATCCAACTTTCCAACTACTACATAGGGAAGATGGTGCCATTGTTCCGCAATTTTGTGTTTACCGTGCAGTTCCAAATTGCGTAGCAACACATGGTCTCCAGGTCGAAGCTCTTGAGCCTTTACTTTTTTATCATGCCTCTTTGTTGGCTATATTTCTCTTGGTGGCCATTGTCTGGGCCTGTTGATAGGCCTGGTCCAATTGAGCTTTCAGTTTTTGTACATATTGCAAGTAGTTTTCAGCTCGGATCCCATCTGGAGAGACCCCAAAACAGACATCAACAGGCAGCCGGGCCTCTCTCCCGAACATGAGGTGATAGAGGGAGAACCCGGTGGCATCATTTTCCATGCAATTGTCTGCGTGTACCAAAGTGCTAATCTGCTGACTCCATTTATGCTTGTCTTTTCGGTGGAGGGTGCCTAGCATGTCTAGAAGGGTGCGGTTAAAATGTTCTGGTTGAGGGTCTCCCTCCGGGTAATAGGGGGTGGTTCTTGACTTTCGCACCTTCCATAGAGAGAGCATTTCTTTGATTAGTCGACTCTCAAAGTCTCTGCCCTGGTCAGAGTGAATCAGCTGGGGGGGCACCATAGTGGACGAAGAAATTTTCCACTAGCACCTTGGCCATGGTAGATGACTTTTGATGTTTGGTGGAAAAAGCTTGTGCATACCGTGTGAAATGATCTGTAACCACTAACACATTGGCAATGTTCTGCTGATCAGGTTCTAAACACAAGAAGTCTGTGCAGACTAGTTCCATGGGGGTACTGGTAGTAATATTAACTAGGGGCAGCCCTCTGAGGCAGAGCTTTTCTTTGCAGGCAGCGACTACAAGTCTTTACATGGTGCTCAACATCGGCCCCCATTTTGGGCCAGTAGAAGCGAGATCATACCAGGTCAAGGATTCTGTCAATGCCGAGGTGCCCCATGTGATTGTGCAGAGACCTCAGTGCCAAATCTTTAAAGACCGTGGGCAGGACCAATTGTTGCTTGTCTACTTTGCCACTATGATCTACTGTCTCTCTATACAACAACTGATTGAGCAACTTCAATCTGGGGCCTTCTTTAAACAATAAAGCAGTTCAGTCAGTGGAGAACGTAACTAGACACATCTTTCCCGATTACAGGGCATCAAGTGCTGGCTGAATCATAGGATCTTGGGATTGAGCCCACTGAATGCTGTCATTGTCAAATTGAGGTAGTGCACTAATATCTAGAGCAGAGAAGTGGTAATAAGCAACTGGCATGCAGGTGTCAGAAGGGCCCAAGCAATCTACTAAACAGTCCACTGTGTCCGCAGACATCTGTTCATCTCTATCAAACTTTTGGCACAATGCTCGAATGTCAGGTTCAGACAGCCTGACCCAATCACTCTTGGAAGTGGGCCTTCGTGATCGGGCATAAGCATCAATATGGTTCAGGCCTGGTCTGTATTCGACAGCATAATCATAGGTTGATAATGCAGAAAGCCACTGGTGCCCAGTGGCGTCTAACTTAGCTGAAGTCTGTACATAGATCAACGGGTTATTGTCAGTCTTCACCAATATCTTTGCCCCATAGAGGTATTCATGAAACTGGTCAACGATGGCCCATTTTAGCACAAGGAACTCCAACTTATGCATAGGGTAGTTTCGTTCTGACGGGGTCAAGCTCCTACTGGCTAAAGCTACTGGTCTCAGGCCACCCTCATGGTCTTGATACAGCACCTCTCCTAGACCCTGCAGACTAGCATCCATATGCAGCACATAGGGTTTGGTGGGGTCAGCATAGGTGAGGATGGGGGCGTGGGTGAGCTGGTATATGAAATGGAGGCTCATGGAAGGCTGCTTCACAGTCGGGCATCCAGCAGGGCCCGAAGAGTTCACCTGGGTGGAAGTATACTTTTTTTGGTTGTTTAACGGACCCTTTTTTGTATTTACAATTGGTAGGAGGGTAACCCTAGGTAAGGTTCAAGAGTGGGCAAATCACCTTGGAATAGTCTTTTATGAACCTGTGGTAGTAGCCACAGAACCCCAGGAAACGTTGTAGTTCTTTCAGATTATGGGACTGGGGCCAAGTAGTCAGTGCTTCAACCTTACTGGGATCAGTCTCTATCCCTTTTGTAGCTACTATGTGCCCCACATACTTCACGGAGGTTTGGAACAACTGGCACTTGTCAATGGACAGCTTGAGGCCAAAGTCTTCCAGTCAGTCTAGGACTTTAAACAGTCAGTTCTCATGCTCCTCTAAGGTGCTCCCAAACACAATGACATTGTTGAAGTACACCAGGCATTCCAGCAAATTCATATCTCCCACCGCACGTTCCATCAGTCGCTGAAAGGTTGCCGGGGTGCCCGATATCCCCCGTGGCATCCTCAGATACTCATAGAACCCCAATGGACAGATGAAGACTGTTTTTCTCACAGTCTTACGGGGCCATCGGGATCTGGTAGTATCCGCTGTGAAGATCCAACACCAAGAACCATTTGCTCCCCTTCAATCAGTCCAGAGCATCTTGTATACAAGGCATAGTGTATTGGTCTGGGATGGTCTGCCGGTTCAGGGTTCGATAATCAACACACATCCTCACAGACCCATTCTTCTTATGCACAACCGCAATGGGAGAGGTGTATGGGCTCCTGGATTCTTGTATCACATCAGCAGCGAGCATTTCCTGCAGGTGTCTTCGCACATCATCTGTGTCTGCTGGGGCTAGGCGTCGGAACCTCTCTCAAAATGGCCATTTATCATGCAGACGTATGTGATGCTCCACACCCTGGACACATCCCACATCCCATTCCTTCAACGAAAACACCTGGTCTCTCTGGGCAAGTCTCTTGCTAATTCTAGCCTTCCATTTAACTGGCAACGGGGAGTCACCAAAGTCAAACAAGTCTGGGGCCACTCTCTCCTTCTCACCAGGTGCTTGTTGCTGGGCAATACTGCAGTGTCTGTGCAGTGTACCATAGCTGGGGTGCACCCTCTGTTCACCCGGATCTCCCGATCTGACACATTGTGAATCTGGACCATCACTCACCATGCATAGGCATGGGCACGAGCAGGCAAGATGCTGGGCTTGACCAATAATCCTTCTGGCAATTTTCCATTGCCTGGTGCATCCAACATCAGTATTTTGTTCTTGACATCTTTCTGGAGGCGGACCTCCCCTTGAATGGTACACTGGGTGTTGGGGGCCAGTACCATTGATTCGGGATCCTTCTTCCACACGATCCCCACCAGTTCATCCTGGTGTACTTCCTCGGGTTTCTTTTGCAAATCATAGGCCCTCTTGATCAGAGCCCGAATTCTCAGGGCCATCCCAGTCCATCGCCCTTGTTTCTCGTGACAGAGTTGTGCCAGTCTCCCAAACATATGGGCATTTGTTCCAATTAACAGGGGAACCACATCATACAGTCCAGTGGGGGGACACACTAGATCCAGTGTCTCTACTTGCTCCTCTTCACCAGTGACAGTTGCAGGAAAAGACAACCAGAGGCGGGCATATCCTAGATATGGATAAGACTTGTCGCTCAGGCCCCACACATGTAGGCCTTCCAGGGATTGTAAGGCACATCAGATAAGTGTTTGTTATACCAGTCCTGAAACACAATGGTCACTTGTGACCCACTGTCACACAGCCAGGTAGGAATACCATTCAGCCACATTAGTCTCCATTGAAGGCCCACTATCTTGACCAGTCTGGAGGGACAACAGCAGGAGTCTGGACAGATGATTTAGCCACAGATGGTTTGAGATGGATGGCCAAAGCTTTTACTGTGGCATTTCAACCCCTTGACCACTGACTCATTTTCAAGCTCTCCTTGAAGCTGGTTCACCACTTTCTCTAAGTCTTTCTGAGACTGGCATTCCCTCTTCATATGGCCATCCTTGCCACAATTATGACAAATGACAAGTTCTCGGGGCATCCTTGGGAAAAACATAGCAGGGGATGCTTGAGCATTGACGGGAGATTGTGATCTGACTTCTGCGGAGGGTAGTGTACCATGTCTCAAAAGTTCCTTTAAGGTGGCAGTCAATTCCTTGAGCTCAGCTGAGAAGCCACCCTCAGTAGAGGATGCCTGAGGGTGCACTTCCACCCTCATAACAGTCATGTTCTGACAGGGACCAGGGTCTCTGTCAGCAGGGGATACCTTAGCGAACGCACCCAGTTGTGCTTTTCTGACTTCCTTCAGCAACTCCTCCCCCCACCGTTTAGCCCACGGTGGGACACTCTTAGTGGTCTCCATTTCGGAAGGGCCTTCCGGTGCCATGATCACTTGGGCTGCACTCACTCCATAATTACAATCTCCCTCTTCACCTTCTACCTCCTGGAGTTCTTTAATCAAGTCACAGTAGTCTGGTGGGTTACCGCTCCTATCCTGGAGCCTTAAGTGGATGATCTGCAGTTTAGAATGCTTGGCATGTTGCAGTATGTGTGCCCCAATTTCACACGGTTCAAATCACATGCGGCTACCCCACCTTTCCGGTAAGCTTTCTGCAGAGCTCTTTCTAGGCGAGTAACATATGCAGACAAACTTTCCCCCTTCCATTGCTTGGTACCTTGGAATTTCCACATTAAAGTCTCCCCTGACTCAATACTCCCAAAATTGCCTTCAAGTACAGATAGGTACTTCTGAGCAGATGCATCAGGGTTCGTGGACCTTAGAAATTTAATGGCTTCAAGGGCGGGGCCCCTCAAACTTTCTATGATTCTTTTCTGCTTCTCAGCCTCCGCACACTGCCACTCGGGTACCAAGGGGGCAACATAGTTGATCCAGGTCTCCCAGTCAACCTCTCACTGGCGGGTGGGGAGGGTGCCCGAGAAGATTCTCAGCCTTCGATAGGAGTCGTGACTAATGGCAGGTACAGATATAGGGGCCAGCATTGGCACAGGCACAGAAGGCGGGGCAGTAACAGGTGCTGGTGTGGGGGGGGTGTTGGGGAAGGAACACCCCCAGGTGGCAGGAATAGTTTCTTACAGTCCTCTACGGTTTTCCCTTCCTCCAGCAACAACATAGCAAATTTCTCCTCAAAAGTTTCAGATAATGGTGGGAGCTCATCCTCCCTGGGGTCTTCACTGTCTTTTGTTATCACTCTCCAGGCAGCTGAAACCCCTTCTGGGGCAATAGTCTGTGGCACTTTAGAGCTGTCCGCAAGGTCACTACACTCTACTAAGGCTATGAAAGTTTGGGCGATCAAATCAGCCTGTAGACCCACCACCACAGGGTTTTTTAAACATTCAACTTTGGAGAGTGCTCCCTCTAAACGTGTCCTTACTGGTACCCAGGGGAATATCCAGTATAAGCAGGGCGTTTTGGGGGTCGATCTCCTGCCCAGTACACCACCCCACCAACTGGTGTACAGCCATTTCTACTGGGGTAGCCATTAATCTTTAACAATAATTCATAATTTTTGGCCACTAGAAGGCACAAAATCCCAGCAGTGAGCCTCTAAGATGTAACCCCTAGGTGGTGGTATCCCAAGGGCTACTGCCCCTGCTGGCTTGGCTAGTAGCAGGTTAAAGGGGCCTGAGTTCTGAAATGGGTGCCTCCACCCGGAGGTCAGGGTTGGTAGTGGTCAAGCTAACCTGGGCGCAGCCCTCTGGGACACTGTAACCCCCCTTTTTCCTTACTAGTGGCCAGAACAATACACAATAATCACTTTCACTATACCCCTGATACACCACACATGTATCCGCACTGTTTGCACTTACCACCAGGGCTTTCCTCTGGCTCGGCCCTGGAGACTCCCTGTAAAACAAGGTTATACATGGCAGATAACAGCAGTACAGTACACTTGCACAAACTGGAACCGCAGTCAGGGTAAATACAAAAAGAGTTAGATTAATTTATTTAAAGGACTTAAACAAGGGAGGGGCATAATCAGGTTAATTTGCTTAAAGGCTGTATCAATCTAACAGTTAGGCATGCACTCCAGGGTCCATAAACAGTCACACCCTGGGTACCCAGATGGAGAAGGGTGGGCTAGCCAGGAACATTGCAGCTGGTTGGGGCCCTGTGATGGAAGCAAAACAACATGCACAACACACATTACTTGTAATCTGGAGCCGGAGGGCTCGGTTCGTGAAAAGAAAACAATAAGACAATCAGATGACACACTTTTAGATTAGGCTGTTGTTGCAGGGAGCTACCCTGATGATTACTCACGATACCCAAGACTGGATACAGGCTGGATGAAAATCGAGACAGCAGGTGGTTGATCTGGAGTGCCAGGAGAAGCAGGGCCCACACAATTCGCCAAAGCGTCATTCCTGTTCAAGCGTGGAGCAGGGGGCTGATCCCCAGGCAGGTTTCTCATTGGTGGCTTTCTCTGTGCAGTGGGGTAGTCTGGTCGGGCCAGCATGGCATGGCCCAGGCAGAATGGAGATGAACGCGGATTCAGTCCGATTAGGCTGGATAAAGCTTCCAGCAAGCAGAACACAGTTCACACAGTGGGGAACCAAATCACGACCCACTTTCAATATATAGCACATTTACATGTAAGGAAATTCTACTGTACTAGGCAAACCGCTCTCCGGTCACGATCGCAAAGTCTCTGCAGAAACTGAGAATTCAAAAGCAGCTGGAAATCCTGACAGGCCGATCGCATTCCACAAAATCTTCGGTCTTCTTCAGGTATAAGCCTGATAAAAATCAGTGGCTTGCTTTGTTCTCACAAACTTGGATTTAGTCCGAAATAATTCTCTTCTTTCCCTCTCAGGGGTAGAAGGCAGACATGCATGCCACAACTCAGGCATTTTCACAGTTCTCCCGTGCGAAACTACTCAGATGGCTGCTTGATTGTCTTAAGCTGTTGCCTCTTCAGCTCCCAACTTAGATCTGACTCAACTGCCAGCAAACCTGGGACTTTCCCCCAGAATCCAAAAGGTTTGGTAACTGATCTGTCTGTCAGTTACAACAAAGGCTCCCCCTTCAGGTGGAAAAAGGTGCCAAAAGCCCAAAACTACAATTCCTACAGATTTTGACTCCAGACAGCTCCTGTAGTCCGGTTCCATTTTAGGTCCCACCAGAACTGACTGGTCCAATTTGGCAGTCCAGGACCAAGATAGTGGAGATAAACAGAACAGTCCTTGCTGCAAAGGTTAGGCAAACTACATTATCATTATCACGCTAAATGATTTTCAGCAAATAGTTACATCTTTCAACAGAGCTCCCTCTCAGATTACTTATGACTGCAATCCAGGCAGCTCTTAAAGAGACAGTGCACAGAGGCTATACAGGCACTCTCTGGCAATCACATTTAAACTGCTAAAACGCAGGACACCAACCTGGCAGTGAGCATTTAGGCAAGCTCAAGGAAGACTTTTCGGGAACCCCCATTTGTAGGGGGGGTTACACTAGAATGCATGGGACAGGCATAAGGTAATTCTAATGGGGGGTTAGGAGGAAGTAAGCTGTTGATTAACTAGAATCTGCAGCTTATCCATCAGGTAGGGAAATGGGCAGACTAGGTGGGCCAAGCGGTCCTTCTCTGCTGTCAAATTGTATGTTTCTATGTTGCTATGAGCCAACATGCTTTTTTATGAAAATATGAAAACTTTTAAGGCCCAAGTCAAGAGAAATAATATCACTTCAAGGGAAATGTAAAACAGAAAATATAAGTGTTACGGGGCAATGTCAATCTCCTGCAACAAGGGAAGCCATCACACCTCCCGATCTTTATGCTGACGGAGCACACTGAAACAAATCCATATGAATTTCCCACACAACCTTATTTTATGCTGCAAATCTGAGTCCAAAATTAAATGCTCTTAATCGATTTTCAGTTCTTTCAATCGCATAGTGCATGTACACATTTCATTTCCAGCCCATGAACTGCTATCGCCTCTTAGCCCATTACACAATCGTTTGTTTACATACAAATCTTATTATGCTCCCCAGTCCAGTGATATTGCTGTGAAGTGCTGGCAGCTGCAGGATTGGGGGAGCCTGTCTAGGATCACATACATTCACAAGCAGCAACTGTAGAAGTCCTCCCTCTGTGCCTCTCTCTTGGACCACGGCCACAATTAACTTATGAACATCCCACCAGCCCTGCACACCAACCTAAGCATGTCTGCTCTTCCCAGTTACGGAGGGGTTAGTATTCATTCAGAGGGTTTAATAAGACAATATTGGGATGGAGAAGAGAGCCTGTTCTCCCTGCCCTTCTCCCAGACTCAGGAAATGCTCTAACTCTGTTCTGCCAGACTGCCTCGGTAACTACAGACTGGTCTCTAACCTCCCATTTTTAGAGAAGGTTATAGAAAAGGTGGTATCAATTCAGCTTGTAGGGCGACTTGCCTTCTTCTCCACCTATGAGGTTTTTCAGTCTGGATTTAGGGCGGGCATAGCTTGGAGACCGCCTTGGTGAAGGTGCTGAATGACCTCCTGATTGCGAGAGACAGGGGAGAACGTACCATCTTGATCCTCCTGGATCTCACGGTGGCATTTGATATGGTGGTCCATGAGGTGCTGCTCAACCGGCTGTGGTTTTGGTGTGGGCTATCCGGTACAGTCATCCAATGGTTTAGGTCATACCTGACAGGCAGGGTGTAGAGGGTAGTGATGGGACTTGTCTCATCTAACCCGAAGACTCTGACCTGCGGAATTCTGCAGGGTTCGATCTTGTCGCCCTTGTTGTTCACTGTATACATGCTGCCTTTTGGGGACATCATCAGGTGGTATGGGCGGGCTTTTCATTGCTATAATACTCAGCTATGCCTGTCCTGTGCACCAGGTAGCCATATGGCAGATTCTGTGCTTAACAGCTGCCTGGCTGAAATCCAGCCTTGGATGTCTCATAACTGGTTAAAGTTTAACCCAGACTGAGGTACTGGTGGTGGATCTGGGTCATCGTCGTGGAGATGGGACAAGGTGGGATCCCCCCCAATCTTGATCTGTGGGGGTACCTTGGGCCCCATCCGAGCAGGTCAAGGATCTGGGTGTAATCCTTGATGATGGCCTAGCATTTGATGTTCAGGTGTCAGCCGTTGTTAAGAGTGGATGTTATCATCTGAGGAATATTGCCTGGATCCAACACCTTCTACCACCTGAGGACCTGACCTCACTAGTACATGGTTTTGTCATGTCTAGGCTGGACTACTGCAATGCCCTCTACCTGGGGCTCTTTGGCGGTAATCTCCAATGGCTGCAGCTAGTGCAGAATGCGGCAGCTCGATTATTGTCAGGCGTACAAAGGTTTGATCATATTATGCCTGTCCTCCATGAACTGCACTGGCTGACAGTCAGATGGAGGATTATCTTCAAAGGTCGGATTACTGACCTATAAGGCCCTACACGGTCGGGGACCAACCTACCTGCAAGATCTCCTTGTTCCCTACCACCCATCCCAGACTCTCCATTCTGCTGAGGGTTGCCTCCTCAGTGCTTCTAGGGTGAGGTTGTGGAACTCTGGTGACCGAGCCTTTTCAGTTGCCGCACCCACCCTTTGGAACTCTCTTCCTCAACAACTTTGGGAGGCACCATTGGTGGAATCCTTTAAAAAGGGATCAAAAACCTTGTTATTTCACCAGGTATTCAGTGGTTTTAATTATTATATTATTTAATAATTGGTTTTCTTTGTATTTTGCTGCTTGTTCTGTATTGGATCTGTGTATTGTTAATGTTTTACTGTGCTTTTAAATTTCATCGTAAAGCACTCTGAGTCCCCAGAGAGGGACACTATATAAATAAAATCTCTATCTATCTATCTCTATCTATCTATCTATCTATCTATCTATCTATCTATCTACCATACCACAGTACATGCACAGGGACCTGCACTCATGCAGTACTCCTCCCCTCAGAAACAAACTGCCAAGTGAGATAGTTCCCATTGCTCACACAGCCGGTGAAATGTCAGTTGTTACACTGCACTGCACATGTGTGAATTGTGCCGAACCAGCAAGCATCCTCGATAAAACAGCCTGAGGAAAAAAAAAAATGGCACAGCTGGCAGCACTTTAACCCAGCACCATTTGAAAGACACCTGGGGCACTGGCCCCCCTGGCCCCGGGTTAACGACACCCCTGTCTAACAGTGAGAGAGACCTTCTAGGGAAGGAAGCTGCCTTGTGGATTAATCCCTAGTAGTGATATTAGAAATACCTGTTACCTTAAGACTTTCTAATATTATGGGCTGTTGCAGCTCCAGTACATATGTATGTTGTCTTGAATTTAAGGCCTATTTTCTTATTTTTGCATCCTGAATTATCATATGCCATAATAAATGGCAGACAGAATTCAGTGTGTTGCATATAATTTTTGTGTGTCTGCCTCCTGCCTTTCTCACTCTTCACGAGTTGGTGTTAGCAGTGGGATTGGTGGTGCTAGTACCCATTTAGGCCAAAGAGGGACATAGTTAGTAGGTAACTGCCCAGGTACCTAGGAGGCATGCATGGATAAATATCAACAACCCCCTGGAGTGTATGGAGTCTTGATCAGAAGATGGCAGAAGAAAAAGGTGAACCTCTGATGACTGGCCTGGGACCAACAGTCTAACCCAAAGACCCTAAGGCAGAGGCAATCCTGATAGCCCCAGGATTTGACAAGACAGGAGAGGAGATGGCAGATGAACCTCTGGAGAGCATCTCTGAATTGCTGCAGTGGTTGGTGATAAAGGAGATTGAAGCTAACTGGCAGTGTGTCAGGTAAGAGGTTAACTGGACTGAAGCCCTAAGAGCCCTGCATGGGGGAGATGCAGCCACTGGGAGAGGATCACCAGTCACTAGCTCAAGCTTGAAAGACATTAAAATAACAAAGCTAAGTCCTACTGATGATATTGAGGCATATCTTACCACGTTTGAAAGAGTGGCTCAAGTTTGACAACAGCTGAGGGACCAGTGGGTAATCTGATTGGCACCATACCATACTGTACTGGGAGGGCACAGTTGGCATACAGTAACATGTACGCAAATGATTCATGGAGATACAACTTGGTGAAAAAGATTATTGTGCAGCAATATAACATCTCAGGGAAGCCATATCAACAGAAGTTCTGCACCCTGAGTGACCAATCCACGCAGGCACCATGAGAGGTCATTACTTGGTTAAGAGAACTGTTCCTGTAGTGATTCCAGCCAAAAAGGAAGACAGCAGCACAGATCATCAGCCTGATAGTTACACATTATTTTTTGCATATCCCGCCCTTCAATGTGCAAATCTGGGTTAGGGAGCATCGCCCAGAGACTGGTGAGAAAGCAGTGTCCGTGGCAGAGGCCCGCCAGACTGCGAGACAGCATGCACTGCGAGACCATACAGACACCCTGTTATGGTAAGACATTCTCCTTTTATGGGATAGAAAGCAACCCCAAAAAGTGAGCCCAAAGCAAGAAAGAGAGAATGCCTCTTGCAGAAGTGTTGTGTTACTACTGCCAAGGAGTAGGACACATTGCCAGAAAATGTCCAGTGGAGGCAGTGCATGAACATGCAGAAAAAGACCAAAAGATCTATCTTGTCTGCTCATAATGGGGATCTCTCAGTGATTACTGATGGGTCTACCCCGTCACAGTTAGGATTTTTCCCTCCACAATACAAACATATTAAAAAAAACATACTATTGAGATTAGGATAGAGGATAACAAGGTAAAAGGACATAATGATTTGGGAAGCAAGCTGACCGGAATGCCACTGTTGTAGCTGGACATTGCAAGAAAGGTCCTGGGACTAATGTAACATGCATCTGTGGTGACACTAAATGTTATTCCACATCCCCCTTAACCCTAGTTGTAAATGATAAAACTCAGGATGTGGTGTCTAGTATTGTTCTCTCCATGCCCGTTCCTTTAGTTTTGGACCATGATCCCCTGATTTTGCAGGACTAATTCAAGAGGGATTTCTAGGTAACTTAACAGCTGTGTTGACCAGATCCCAAACAGCCAAGGCCCAGTAGGACATTGATCTGAGGGAGATCTTTCCTTTTAAAGGACCAGAGGTTTCTTTCTTTCCCAGGGACAGAAAGACATCCCCGAAGCCTGTGGAAGGAGGCTAAAAGAGAGTGGATAGCAACTATTGATCAGTTGCAAGAGACATTAACACCTGCACTAAATTGCAAGGACATTAGTAAAGAGCAGCAGAATGATGTTACTTTGCAAGATTTCTATAGGTAGGTGGAGATGAAAATAGAAAAAAGTGCCCTTTGCATTTGTAGCCCTGGCGCCGTATGCCAGTGGGCTATTACCCCTGCCTGTTGACCTTTTATCAATCAATCAAAATCTTTATTTATCCAGGTAGGCAACATTGAGCAAGGCTCATTTGCAAGGTGGACCTGGTCATGAATACATCAAAGTATAGTACAGAAGCAGGTATACAAAAAGCAATAATATACAAGGAAGAGAAAGCATATACAGTGTATACAGTACAGTACAAGGTTGAAATAAATAACAGGTTAAGAGTCCTGGGTCCTGCTATGGTGTTGGTTGGAGGTTCTTTCCCAAAGTTATAGTAAATAGAGTGGTGACTCCAGCCAGAGTGAGTTATAAGTGGGTCAGGTGACTGGTTGGCGCAGCCCCCTGGGCTACTGCACTTCCCCACCTCCCCTACCAATCAGCACCTGGTAATTGACAGTCATAAAATACCCCTTACACAGCAATTCCAAACAACAAATCACAACTTTGGACCGGCCCGGTGGCACTGAGGGTTGAGGTGCTGGACGCCACACCTCGCTTCACATCGGTGACCTGGGCTCAGGAGCGAGCTTGGGCCATCGGGGGTCGGCAGAGACAGGAAATGATTGAGCATCTGGAGGACTGCTCTCCTTTTCTGGGGGTGGGTGGTAGCGCTTGCTGCAGTGCTGGCAGCTCCTGGTGGTGACTGGGGTGCACACCTATAGCATGCTCTTCATGACTGGAGGCAGCACCTTATGCATGGTGTGAGCATGCCTGTGGCATGCAGGGCATCATTGCATGTCTGCACTCAAGGGAAATTTCACCAGCTGCAAAATCCCTGGCCCACGGATAGGCGATGGCAGCCTCCAGTGCCCGCCGCCATACACCCAATGCCGAACTTGCATAGCTGGCTCTTCTGATTCCCTGCCTTGTCTTAGGTCCAGTTTGGTCAGTCGCCAGATTGGGGTAGGGTAGGCAGTGTCCATCCCTGAATTTCCTGGTGGTGCAAGGATCAGGCGGGTAGTAGAGCGGTTGCAGTGAGTGGGGTCTGCCAGAGAGAGAGTTCTGTGGGTCCAGAGCAGAAATAAAGTCTACAAAAAAACAACCCAAACAAGTCACAACTTTATTGGGGGTAAAAGGAGGTTAGGATAGGGGTATCTGGACTAGGGATAGCTGTGGAGGGGAAAAAGATTATTAGTAAGAAACAACAAGGCAATAACAACATAGGCCTGGAGGCCAAACCACCCCTGTGATCCACCCCCACTAGTACCAGTGTAATATTTAAAAGGTCTATCTGGGTATCCAATAGGTGCAGGCCTGGATGGTGCCATGGGTTGGCCAGCTGTTGGGGCCCTAGGATGCTGAAAAGTTAAAGGTAAATGTAAGTTGAACACTCCCTTTGAATTCCAAGGTAATCCCTGGATACTCACGATTTGAAGATTCTCCAGCATCTCTAGCTCAAAAGGGCTCCACAAGTCTGGGAGTGATGGGCTCAGTTCTCAGAGGGCAGTGTAAGGGACAGCAGAAGGGTGCACTGAAGTCTTGATCTTAATTGAAGATCTAGCAGCTTGTCCCCTTGATTGAAGATCTGGCTGCTTGTCACCTGTTGCAGAGCACAAATACAGGACCAACCCAGCTTCAGAAGGCCCAGACCTAGGAGTGACTCCATAGCCCGGCTCTTCCAACGGGTCATAGGTGACCCAGCACCCCAGCAAGTGCTGGTGATCTCCTGAGACTGGCATGCCCCACCTGAGAGGGGTTAGCAAGTTCCCTCCCCTGGCTTTGGAGAGTGCCTCTGTAACTGGAAGAGATCACCCTTTTTCTGCATCAATACGCAGTTCCTGAGGCAGCCAGGCAACTTTCCACTTTCGGTCCGCAGGGCTGTTGTGCCACTGAGTTCCAAACGTTAAGCAACAGTTCCACTTCACACTGGGATACACAGCAATAGCAAGGATCCTGAGACATGAAAGCACCTGCTCACCGTTTTCCTCACACAGTCTCTAAATATCAGTCCAGCTTCCAAAGCAGCTTCAGCAGGGACACAGCTTTCAGAGATCTGTCCAGTCCTCAAACAGTTTTCACACAGCCTGGCTTGCACCCAGCTCCAGAAACTTTCAAGCTCTCAAAGCAGCTTCTCAAAGTCCAACCAAAGTGCAGGATTTATGCAGCAGAACAATTGCTCCAAAAAGAAACAGCACAGTCCAAAATACCTGTAGTGTTCTCACACCAGATCAGTCTCTCTCTCTCTCTCTCTCTCTCTCTCTCAGACAGAATTCACTTTCCTCCCTTGGAATCAATTCCAAGCTTAAGTCCTGTGGAAAGCCTCAGAAAATTCAGCTCTGTCAGCACAGATCCCTTCTGACTCGATGGGAGTCTAGCCAAGACTACCCCAAACTTTTCTAAGTCTCTGGGATTTCCTCCCCAAGCTCCTGCCCTCTGATTGGCTGTCCAGTGCTATCAATAACAGTTAATGACTCTCTGAACCCTCTGACTGGCTGTATCCTTTGGTGTCTGAAAATGGTAGCATGTCAGTTGAACGACTCAATATGGGCGATGCAAAAACAGTGAAGCAATATGTGGGAAATCAACAATGGTGACCACAAATACATGGCAAGAGGTTCTTAACGGTGACTCTGAGGTGCTAACCTATCCCAGTGTCAAGGAGCACTTTGGAGTAGGAATCTTAGAGATAATGGGGAGTTTGGGGAGTGCAGCCTCCCATGGGGGTGTGGGGGGCAGAGCTCCCCACCTATATAAAGTGATCAAAAGGTGCACCAGTAATCACAATACAAAAACTGCTCACCAGCCAGGGTAGTCCTATACTCCTCTGGAAGAACGAGCGCTTGGACCGTAGCTGGAAGCACCGGGCAAACCCTTTCAATCCTCTGCACTCACTGCACTGTGCTCCTCAGCAGCGGTAACCTAGGAAGGCACCCTGCATATATCCGTATTCTGCAATGGGTATAAGAAAAATGTCATCTTTCAGACGGTCGCTATTTATTATAAGTGCCGTATTTGGAGTCGCCTTTTAGGATGCACTGTTTTGATGTTCGCCGTTAAAAACTTGCGGTTATACATGGAGCCCCTGAAAATAGTTCACTCCTTCTCCCACAAGTCCTCTGAAACAGTGTTAGGCACCTGAACACTGGATTGGCTGCCAAGCAGAGGTCAAAGTAACAAGGAAGTGGCTGCTGGTACACCTGAAAATGCAGTCCCACACAGTTCTATAGCAGTTCCAGTTTTGGACATTGAGTGCAGCCAGAGTATTTACATTTATTTTATAATTTTCCCAGTAAGTGATAGGGACTCCTATCCCCTGTTAAGTGACTGCATAAACATTAAAAAAGGCTCCTCCAATTCCCTATCGCTAGCTCTGATTCAAGCAGTCCCCACAGAGCAATGGCTGGCTCATGAATATTCATGAGCTAGTATTAACATCTATGAAAACCCTGTTTCCTAAGTGCTCTCTTGCGATGTTTTAAACATAAGAGCTGCTCTCTGGTCGCCTTCCCCAGGTGTCCGACCCCCGCAGCCCATTTTTGGCAGGATTCCAGGGCAGGAGCCTGAAAAACACAAGGTAAGTTCCCAGAGGGGGGTTACACATTGAAATGCATAATGGTGTTGTGTACAGGGTAGATGAAAACTCAACATCAAGGAGCGGGTCAATCAGCTGGTACTTCTTTCCCAGTTCAGCACCCAGTTGATAGCACCAGTCAGAGAATGCACTGTGTTCCAGCTGCTGACCAGGTTCTTTTGACCTAACATGCACTCAGGTGTGTCTGAGTTTTGCAGGACTTGTAGTGAGTGTCAGCTGGTGATACCTGTGGGAAAGGAGGATAGGGTTCCTTTAATGTCACTCCCTTTGGTAACCACTCCTTTTGGTTGTATTGGTATAGACATTGTGGGTCCTTTAGAAAAGAGTTCAAAGGGAAACTTATCCATTTTAGTCATTTGTGACTATGCCACAAAGTACCCGGAATTGATGCCCCTACCAGTGGTTACTAATTCAAAAGTGGCCACTGAGCTGGTAAAGATTTTCAGGCGGGGGAAGGGGGGCATCCCACGAGAAATCTTGTCTGACCAGGGCAGTAATTTCAGTGCCTAAGAACTATACAGGTTACTGGTTATTGAAGCTGTACATACATCCCCGTACTCTCCTCAGACAGATGGGCTGACAGAGCATTTCAACCAGACTTTAAAGAGGATGTTGAGAAAATGTGTGCAGGGGGAAGGGAGGAATTGTTATCGGTTTCTCCCATACCAGTTTGTTGCATACCAGGCAGTGCCCCAATAATCCACAGGATAGTCTCCATTTGAGTTGTTATATGGTGAAAATCCTAGCGTGACCCTGGATATAGTGAAAGATAATTGAGAAGGGTACACCAATAAGGGCCAAGAAGTAAGTGCTTATTTGATCAAACTGTAAAAGAAACTGGTGAAGTATGTGGAGAGTGCTCATCAGGATTTTGTACTAGCCCCAAAACAGGTGAGAGAACAGTATGATATGGGGGTGGAACAGAAGGAGTTCAAGGAAAGGGATCTAGTTTTGCTTCTGTTACCCTCCAGTGAGAACACACTTCTCACAAAGTGGCAAGGGCTTTACAAAGTTCTTCAAAGAATTGGTCCTGTGTGGACCACAAAGCAGAGGCCCCAGATAAAAGGCAGAAAAAGAAAATCTTGATAATTTGTTGAAGCAGTGGGCTACAGGTAAGAAGGCAGAACCCTTGCTAATGGCAATCCTTGAAAATGTGACCCTGGAAGTTGACTTAGACATGGCATATGCCCAGCTAGAGAAAGATAGCCAGGTTGATAGTGTTAGAGTAAACCTTAGAAGAATCCCAGCTGGCAAATGTCACTACAACTTCAGTGACTTCTTTACATCTGTGCCTGGTGTAGCCAACGGAGTCACTCACTCCATAACCTGAGTACAGGCAGACCCTATTTGTCAGAAACCCTATCATCTGCCCGATAAGATGAGGGAAGAAGTCATTAAGAGTTTTCAGAAAATGGAGACACAAGATAATTCAACCCTGTACTAGTACCTGGTCATCTCCCATGATGGTAGTACCTAAAAAGGAGGGAGAGATACAGGTCTGAATAGATTTCAGGTGGTTATACAATGTTTCAGAGTTTGATGGCTATTCTATGCCTCATATTAATGAGTTGATAGACCCACTGGTTGGAGCAGAGCATACAGTACAACACTGGATCTCACCGAGGGTTATTGGCAGATTCCCCTTGGATGAAACTTTGAAGGAGAAACCCACCTTCGCTACCCCATTTGGGTTCTATCAGTTCTGTACAGTGCCCTTTGAACTTCATGACGTGCATGCAACTTTTACTCTCTGTCTAATAGTGAGAGAGACCTTCTAGGGAACGAAGCTGCCTTGCGGATTAATCACTAGTAGTGACATTGGAAATATCTGTTGCGTAGAGACTCTGTTATTGCCTGTTGCAACTACAGTATGTATGTATGTTGTCTTGCATTTAAATCCTATTTTTCTTATTTTTGTATCCTGAATTATCTGCTGTAATAAATGACACATGGAATTGTGTGTTAAATGTAATTTTTTTGTGTGTCTGCCTCCTACCTTTCTCACCCCCTTCAGAAGGCATAGGACATAAAACCCAAGTGGATAATCATGATATACTCCCCAGTCTGCATTGATATACACTACTGAGCTTTGTTTAAATCAAAAAGTCACCACTAAGCTGGACTGACCCACTCAGTAACAAGAAACAAAAATGTATTAAACTCCTTATTTAACAAACACAATACAGTATTAGGAAGACAGTGAAGTTACTGGCAGCAGCAATTACAGAGTAAAGAAGACAAGATTTCAATCGTCCTCACTCTCAGCAGTGGGTTTGGCCTCCCTGCTAGCAAAATCTTCCTTTATTTTTACAAGCCTTTTCCCTGCCTCTTTTGGAGGTCTTACCAACATAAGACGGTCTCAGTTTGGCAGGGTAAAGCAGGGAGCATGAGTCCCCTAACTGTTTCAGTTCATTGTGGAGAGTCAAAGGATTTTCACCACTGTCTTGTGGCACAAGAGAGGATGGGAAGCAAAATATGTATGTGTCATCAGATAGTTGCAATTGTCCTCAGGTTTTTGCAGCTTGTAAGATCCTCTCTTTGATGTGAGGCCCTGTCGTTATTACCAAAATGGCCTGGAACATATCCTCTTGAGCGGGTCATCTTCTAGGTGTTATCATGCTTGCTTTAAGCAGTAATTTATCTTGTGAGAAACCCAGCAACGTGTAAAATAAATTAGCCACATAGGCTAACAAAGCTTGGCCTTCTAGTTCTTATAGAACTCCAAACAGTCTGATGTTCACCAACCTTGTGCCATTCTCAAGTTGTTCTAAATGAAGTTGGAGAATTGTATTTTCCATGTGATTACCAGGGACACTGGTTTACCGTGACTGAAAAAAATACAAAATCTGTTTAGCTGAATGAAAAAACTAGTATTGTTACCAGTGTTTGCAAAGCCAAATTCCGTTTTTACTGGTGTTTGTTTTGTGAACTTTGTTTAACCTGCTGCGGTGGTGGGGCGACAAGCTGATTTGACAGCCCAAACTTTCATGGCCTTAGTAGAGTGCAGTGACCCTGTGGACAGTTCCAAAGTGCCATGGACTGTTGCCCCAGATGGAGCCCCAGCCACCTGGAGAGTGATAAATAGAGACAGTAAAGACCCCGGGGAGGATGAACTCCCCCCATTATCTGAGACTTTTGAGGAGAAATTTGCTAAGTTGTTGCTGGAGGAAGGGAAAACTTTCGAGGACTTTAAGAAACTATTCCTGCCACCTGGGGGTGTTCCTTCTCCAAGACCCCCTCCCACTCCAGCACCTGTTACTGCTCCACCTTCTGTGTCTGTGCCAATGCTGGCCCCTATATCTGTACCTGCCATTAGTCACGACTCCTACGAAGGTTGAGAATCTTCTTGGGCACCCTCCCCATCCCCCAGTGGGAGGATGCCTGAAAGCCCTGGATAGACTATGTTGCCCCTCTAGTACTTGAGTGGCAATGCTCAGAAGCAGAGAAACAAAAGAGGTTGAGTGAGAGCCTTCGAGGTCCTGCCCTGGCTACCATCTGTGCCAAGCGGGCCAATAACCCCAAAGCAACTGCACAGAACTATCTTGATGCATTGGAGAATATGTATGGGAGCCCGGATTCAGATGAGGACCTGTGGTGGAGAGTGAGAAATGCCCAGCAGTACTCAGGGGAGCCATTGTCTGTATGTACCTTGGCTTGAAAAGCTGCTACAAGAGTGCCTCAGAAAGGGTAGTTTGCCGTCAAATGAATTAGATCGAACTAGGCTGGACTGGATCCTTAAGTCTGCTCCTTTTTCAGAATTGTTACTGCTTCAGTTGCGTCTTGCCAACCAACTGGAACCACCCCCCCCCATGATGAGCTAATGAAAGAAATTCGGTGGGGTTGAGCAAAGGAGACCCCGTGGGGGAATTACACCAATATCTGCTGCTACTGTGAGAGTGACCGAGAGTGATCAGCCAAGTGAGGTTCAGGGGAAAAGGTCGGCACCTAGCGAGCACTCTGAGAATGCAAAGGACTTCCTGCCCTGGGCCCAGTTTTGGAAAGACGAGCTATTAAAGGAAGTCCGAGAGTTGAAGATGGATGCATCTGCAAGGGTTCCTCCTGGGAAATAAGATTCTGGTTCCTGTCAGGACATGACTGCCATGGGGGGGTGCACCCTCAGGCATCCTATACCTAGGGTAGCTCCCAGGCTGAAATCAAAGAATTGACTGCCACCCTAAAGGAACTATTGAAACACGTTGCACCCCTCTCACCGCTGCAAGCAGATATTGGACCCTGATCCCTTGCTACTACTTCAGTTCCTCATGCAATGTTCTCTCCAAGGATGATCCAGGAGTCTATCATTTGTCATAACTTTGGAAAGGATAGCCATATGAAGAGTGAATGCTGGTCTCAGAAGGACTTAGAGAAAGTGGTGAACTGGCTTCAAGGAGAGCTTCAGAAAATGAATCAGTGGTCATGGGGTTCACGAAATGACCACAGTGAAGGCTTTGGACAGCAGAACTCAAACCCCTTTGTGGCTAAATCGTTCATCCAGGCCCCTGCTGCTGTCCCTCCAGACTGGTCCAAAATAGTGGACCTTCAATGGAGACTACAGTGGCTGTGAATGGTATTCCTACTCAGGCTGTGCTGGACAGTGGGTCGCAAGTGACCATTGTATTTCAGGACTGGTATGATAGACACTTATCTGATGTGCCATTACAATTCCTGGAAGGCCTGTATGTGTGGGTGCTGAGCGACAAGTCTTATCCCTACCTAGGATATGTCCGCCTCTTGTTATCTTTTCTGGCAACTGTAACTGGTGTAGAGGAGCAAGTAGAGACACTGGCCCTAGTGTGTCCCCCTACTGGACTGTATGATGGGGTTCCCCTGTTAATTGGGACCAACGCCCATATGTTTGGGAGACTGGCACAACTTTGTCACGAGAAACAAGGGCGATGGACTGGGAGGGCCCTAAGAATTCTGGCTCTGATCAAGAGGGCCTATGATTTGCAACAGAAACTTGAGGAAGTAGACCAGGATGAACTGGTAGGGGTTGTGTGGAAGAAGGATCCCTATTCAATGGTACTGGCCCCAACGCCCAGTGTACCATTCAAGGGGAGGTCCGCCTCCGGAAAGATGTCAAGAACAAGATACTGATGTTGGATGCACCAGGTGATGGAAAATTACCAGAAGGATTAATGGTCAAGCTCAGCATTTTGCTAGCTCATGCTCATGCCTATGCACGATGAGTGATGGTCCAGATATGCAATGTGTCAGATTGGGAGATCCGGGTAAAAATAGGGTGCACCCTAGCTATGGTACACTGTGCAGACACTGCAGTGTTACCCAGCAGTAGGCATCCTGGTAAGACAGATAGAGTGACCCCAGACTTGTTTGACTTTGGTGATTCCGACTGCCGTTATACGCGGTAGGCAACTACGCATGGAGAAGCTATTCTCTGCTTCTACTGAAGGTACCTAGGGCCAATACATGCTTTGGGAGAGTGGCCATAGGCTTTGTGTTGCCCTCACTCTGGAACAAACTACAGAAATCTATGAAAATGAGTCTCCCTGTTAGTCCTACCACCTTCAAGACCTTATATACCAAGGCTGTTAAGGAGCTATGCAGCTTACCTGCCCACTACATCTCCACCTAACCCGGCCCCTTGATTGTCTCCACTTATACCCCCCTTTTTTTCTGCTAATCCACTACCCTTCTTACCCTCAGACTCCTAACATATATGTCCCCAGACCATCTACTGTAGCACCCCCTCCTAGAACAGCTGTTGTCCTGTACCCCTCCCCTCCATATCTGCCCCTTAAGTTTGTATATGTCCTGACCAATGATATGCCGTGCTTTTTGAAAATGTTTTAGTATACTGGCTGTTTCAGAATGTTTTAATTCCCCTTCTCATACCATTCTCTCTAACCTTGTTAACCCTACACCTGAAATACTTGTTATTGTTCTGTGTATTTTTTTTTCTATTTTTGTATAACTATGTCTATTTATTAGCTGTACATAAAGTGTTATTCTTGACCTTGTGTAACACAGGTGCACCTTGTAAATGAGCCTGCTCAATGGTGTCCACCTGGATAAATAAAGATTTGATTGATTGATTGATTCCCTGTTGCCAACTGAATGGAAGACTAGAATTAGCAATACACTTGCTCAGAGAGACCAAGTGTTTTCATTGAAGGAATGGACGTGGGATGTGTACAGGGTGTGGAGCATCACATATGGCTGCATGATGAACGACCATTTCGAGAGAGGTCTCAACGCCTAGCCCCAGCAGACATAGATGATGTGAGAAGACACCTGCAGGAGATGCTCGCAGCTGGTGTGATACAAGAATCCAGGAGCCCTTATGCTTCTCCCATTGAGGTTGTTCATAAAAAGAATGGGTCTGTGAGAATGTGTGTTGATTATTGGACCCTGAACTGGTGAACCATCCCCGACCAATACACCATGCCCCATATACAAGATGCCCTGGATTGTTTGAATGGGAACAAAATTTCTCGGTGTTGGATCTTTGCAGTGGATATTACCAGATTCCAATGGTCCCAGAGGACCATGAGAAAACAGCCTTCATCTGTCCTTTGGGGTTCTACAAATTTCTGAGAATGCCACAGGGGATATCAGGCGCTCCGGCCACTTTTCAGCAACTGATGGAACGAACGGTGGGAGATATGAATTTGCTGGAATGCCTGGTGTACTTGGACGATGTCATTGTGTTCAGAAGTTCCTTAGAGGAGCATGAGAGTCAACTGTTCAAAGTACTAGATCGACTGGAAGATTTCAGTCTCAAGCTGTCCACAGACAAGTGACAGTTTTTCCAGACCTCTGTGAAGTATGTGGGGCACATAGTATCTACAGAGGGGATAGAGACTGATCCTAGTAAAGTTGAGGCACTGACTACTTGGCCCCAGCCCCACAATTTGAAAGAACTACAACGTTTCCTGAGATTCTGTGGCTACTACTGCCGGTTCATAAAGGACTATTCCAAAGTGATTCGGTCACTCTTGAATCTTACCCAGGGTTACCCTCCTTCCAATCGGAAATACAAAAAAGGGACCGTCAAAGAACCAGACAAAGCATACTTTTGCCCAGGTGAACTTTTCAGGTCCCGTTGAACACCTGACTGTGAAGCAGCTTTCCATGAAGTCATATACCAGCTCACCCACGCCCCCATCCTCGCTTATGCTGAGCCCACCAAACCCTATGTGCTGCGTACTGACACTAGTCTGCAGGGTCTAGGAGCTGTGCTGTATCAAGACCATGAGGATGGTTTGAGACCAGTGGCATTTACCAGTAGGAACGTAACCCCATCAGAGAGAAACTACCCTGTGCACAAATTAGAGTTCCTTGCATTAAGATGGGCCATTGTCGACCAGTTTCATGATTACCTCTATGGGGCAAAAATCTTGGTGAGGACTGACAATAACCCATTGACCTATGTACAGACTTCAGCTATGTTAGACGCCACTGGGTACCGGTGACTTTCTGCATTGTCAACATATGATTATGCTGCTGAATACAGACCGGGCCTGAATCATATTGATGCTGACGCCATATCCCGGAGGCCAATTTCCAAGAGTGACTGGGTCAGGCTGTCTGAACCTGTCATCCGAGCATTGTGCCAAAAGTTTGATAGAGATGAATAGATGTCTATAGACACAGTGGACTGCTTAGTAGATTGCTTGGGCCCTTCTGACACCTGTATACCAGCTGCGTAGTGCCACTTCTCTGCTCTAGATATTAGTGCACTACCTCAGTTTGACAATGACTGCATTCAATGGGCTCAGTCCCAAGATCCTATGATTCAGCCAGCACTTGACGCCCTTCGTGCAGGAAAAGATGTGTACAAGTTGCATTCCTCTGATCTGCGAACTGCTTTATTGTTTAAAGAAGGCCCCAGGTTGAAGTTGCTTAATCAGTTGTTATATAGAGAGACAGTAGATCGGGGTGGCCAAATAGACAAGCAACAATTGGTCCTGCCCACAGCCTTAAAAGATTTGGTACTGAGGTCCCTCCACAATCATATGGGCCACCTCTGTATCAACTGGACCCTTGATCTAGTACGATCTTGATTTTACTGGCCCAAGATAGGGGCCGATGTTGAGCACCATGTAAGGCCTTGTAGTCGCTGTCTGCAGAGAAAAGCCCTGCCTCAAAGGGCTGCCCCCCTTGTCAACATTACTACCAGAACCCCAATGGAACTAGTCTGCATAGACTTCTTGAGTTTAGAGCCTGATCAGCGAAACACTGGGAATGTGTTAGTGGTTACAGAACATTTTACATGGTATGCACAAACTTTTCCCACCAAAGATCAAAAGGCGTGTACCGTGACCAAGGTGTTAGTGGAAAATGTCTTCATCCACTATGGTGCCCCCCCAACGGATTCATTCTGATCAAGGCAGAGACTTTGAGAGTTGACTAATCAAAGAAATGCTCTCTCTATGGGGGGTGTGTGAAAGTCAAGAATCACTCCCTATCACCCGCAGGGGGACCCTCAACCAGAACATTTTAACTGCACCCTGCTAGACATGCTAGGTACCCTCCACCCAAAAGACAAGCATAAATGGAGCCAGCAGATTAGCACCTTGGTACACGCATTCAATTGCATGAAAAATGATGCTACAGGGTTCTCCCCCTACTGCCTCATGTTCGGGAGAGATGCCCGACTGTCAGTTGATGTCTGTTTTGGGGTTTCTCCAGATGGGGTCCGAGCCAAAAACTATTTGCAATATGTACAAAAACTGAAAGCCCAATTGAACCATGCCTATCAACTGGCCCAGACAATGACTGCCAAGAGAAATTTAGCCAACAAAGAGAGGCATGATAGAAAATTAAAGGCTCAAGAGCTTCGTCCTGGAGACCGTGTGTTGCTGCAAAATTTGGGACTGCATGGTAAACATAAAATTGCTGATCGATGGCACCATCTTCCCTATGTAGTAGTAGGAAAGTTGGATGATTTACCTGTGTACAAAGTGCACCCAGAGAACAACTCCAAAGCCATCAAGACCATGCACCATAACCACTTGCTACCTATCAGCCAAGACATAATTGAGGCTGAACCTTCAGAGATTGATCCCCCTGGACCAGTGACTTGTGCTACTGCAAGAAAGAGACAGAGTCAACCTACCCCAGTGGTCACCGATTTAAGGTTTTTTCTGCAGCAGGCCCAGAATGATAGTGACTGTCAGCCCACCTCTGACGAAAGTGAATGTAACCGTGCCTATTACCCCTCTTATGAACTGAGTCAGCTGTTTTGAGGTAATCCCCTGATTAATCATGGGGATGAAGCTGTGCCTTCTGGACTGCCTAACCCCCCAGCTTCGTCCTTGGAGCCAATGCTCCCTGACAGTGAAGTGCAAAGCATCATGTCTGAAGATGCTGAGTCTCTGTGTATTGTGGAACTGTATGATTTGCCTGAATGAGGGGCTGATGGTATGAGTCTTTCTGGTGCCATACTGGAATTTGAAGAATGCTGTGAGATTGATGACAATCCCCCTTCAGTGTCAGAGTGTCCTCAAAATGAACAAAGTGTTGTGGAAACAGAGCCTATAGAGCAAGGGGCCGACAGTGCTCCAAGTTTGGACATTCCTGCCCAGGCAGAGGTGCCCCTCCCAAGTGTTGAAAGTCCCAGAACCAGTGCTGAGAGTACAGAGACTGTGATTGTTCCCTCCAGAAGGACTGGCTGAGCTGTCATGCCCATAGTATGCTTTAGTTATGATTCCCCTGGGAGGTCAGTGGATTTGCCTCTCAGTGTGGTCAACAAAGGGGTTTATGTCTCTCAGAGCTCACTGCCCAAACTGAGCCTAAGTGCCAATTCCAGGTTGATTGTTCTGCCTTCTAGGAATGGTGCCCCTGCCCCGTCTAGCCCCAAGTTAGCTGCTAGGGAAGGGCCCCCCTCTTGATCTGTTTAATGTACAAGAAGTTATTACATGATTCCGCATAGTAATGTGTAAGTTACCTGTGTGAAATGTGCTTGATGTATTGTCAGATTGGATATAGTATTATGAAGTGTAGTGAAAATGTATAGTAAAGTAGTAAGTTTATGTTAGTTGATGCATGATGGTACAAACTTGACGTGGACGCCAAGTTTTCTCCAGGCAGGGAAGAGTGTAACCCTCTTACAAAGGAGGGGTTCCCGAAAAGTCTTCCTTGAGCTTGCCTAAATGCTCACTGCCAGGCTGGTGTCCTGCGTTTAGCAGTTAAACATTATTGCCAGAGAGTGCCTGTGTACTGCCTCTTTAAGGGCTGCCTAGATCTGCAGTGGTGATTAATCTGGGAGGGGGCTGAGTGTTGTCATACTCGAGTTCCGCCCGGGCTGCCTGATAATCGCTCCGTTTCTGCCATCGCTATTTGTGCAGAGGGAGCTCTGTTAGAAGATGTAACTGTTTGCTGAAAACCTATTAGAGTGATGATGATAATGTAGTCTGTCTAACCTGCCTTTTTTGCAGCAAGGACTGTTTGGTTTATCCCCACCATTTGGCCTGGGACTCCGAATTGGACCAATCAGTACTGGTGGGACATAAAATGGAGCCGGACTACAGGAGCTGTCGGGAGTCAAAATCTGTAGGAATTGTAGTTTTGGGCTTTTGGCGCCTTTTTGCACCTGAAGGGGGAGCTCCTGTTGTGACTGACATATGAATCAGCCAACCAAACCTTTTGAATATGGGGGAAATTCCCGGGTTGCCTGCTGTGAAGGGCAGTTCTAAGTTGGAAGCTGAAGAAGCAACAGCTCGAGACAGTTCGAGCAACTGTCTGCGTAGTTTCACGCGGGAGAACTGTGGAAAGGCCTGAGCTTTGGCCTACTTGTCTCCCTGCTGCCCTGAGAGGGGGAAGAGAATTGTTTTCGGACTGAATACGAGTTGTGTGACTAAAGTAAGCTACTGAAGTGGGACCAGGCTCAACCTGAAGAAGACCAAAGATTTTGCTGAATGAGATCGGCCTATCAGGAGTTCTAGCTACCCCTAAGCTCCCGGTGTGTGCAGAGACTTTGTGATTGTGACCGGGGAGTGCTTTGCCTGGTGCAGTAGAATTAACCTACATGTAAATGTGCTGTGAGCTGCTAGTGGGTCGTGATTTGGTTCCCCACTGTGTGAACTGTGTTCTGCCCATTGGAAGCTTTGCCTGGTACAGTAGAATTTTCTTGCCTATAAATGTGCTGTGAGCTGCTAGTGGGTCGTGAGTTGGTTCCCCACTGTGTGAACTGTGTTCTGCTTGCTGGAAGCTGTATCCAGCCCAAAACGGACTGCATCCAAATTTGTTCCCATGCGGTCTGGGTCTTGCCACACAGGCCAGCCAGACTACCTGCTGCACAGAGAAGCCATCGACGAGAGACCTGCCTGGGGATGAGCCCCCTGCTCCACGCTTGAACAAGAATGATGCCTCGATGACTCATGTGGGCCCTGCTTCTCCTGGCATTCCAGACCAACCACCTGCAGTCTTGATTTTCATTCAGCCTGCGTCCAGTCTTGGGTATCGTGAGTAAATACCAGGATAGCTCCCTGAAACAACAGCTTAATCTGAGTGTGTCATCTGATTGTCTTGTTGTTACATGTCCTTTACGAACTGAGCCCACTGGCTCCGGATTACAAATAGTGTGTACTGTGCATGTTGTGTTTTCCATCACAGGGCCCCAACCAGCTGCAATGCTGGCCTACCCCAGGCAATGGTCCTGACTAGCCCATCCCTTCTCCACCTGGGTACCCAGAGGTGTGACTGTGTGAGGCGACTTAAAATGCATTTATAACTGCTTGATTGATATAACCTTTAAGCTAATTAACCTGATTTCACCCCTCCCTTGTTCAAGTCCCCTGAATAAATCAGATCTAACTTTTTCTGCATTTAATCTGTGGAGCCGGCCCGGTGGCGCTGAGAGTTGAGGTGCTGGACGCCACACCTCGCACCGTGCCAGCAACCTGGGTTCGGGAACGAGCCCGGGCTACTGGGGGTTGGCAGGGGGGTAAGAGGTTGGGCATCCGTAGGACTGCTCTCTCTTTCTGGGGGTGGGTTTGGGATGTGATCGCTCTAGGAGCAGCCTCTGGTGGCTGTCGGGGGCGCCCGATATAGCGACGCCGCGAACACTGGGGGTGGAGTTGTGGTATTACGTTACCTTGATAAGCTGCCTCTCTGCAGGGGTCAGGAAACATGGAAAAATAAAAAAAAAAGAGAGAAAAACCCCATTCCTGGGGATAGATGAAGGCACCTTGTCTGTCCAACAGCCCACACTTCCAATACCGGGCTATCTCTTCTCCACAGGGCTACTCCTGTGTCGTGCACTTTGCCCTATAGATAGAGTGCCCTGGTCGGATAGGGAGGCCCTACCTCCAGAGGGTTCAGACCCGGAGGTGGTGCTCGGTGGAATGAGGGAGAAGGACTAGTCACGGGGGAAAGTAGAGGCTGGGTACCCGAGGTTGCTGGAAGGAGTTCTCCAGGAGTGGAGATAAATAGAGTTAAAAAAAAAAAATCTGACTGTGGTTCCAGTTTGTGCTCAGAGTACTGTACTGTTGCTATTTGCTGTGCATAACCTTGTTTTACAGGGGGTCCCCAGGGTTGAGCCAGAGGAAACAGCCCTGGTGTTAAGTGCAAACAGTGTGGATACTTGTGTGGTATACCAGGGGAATTGTGAAAGTGCTTATTGTACAGTGTTTAGGCCACTAGAGGGGAAAGAGGGGGGTTACAGTGTCCCGGAGGGCTGTGACCAGGTTAGCTTGACCACTACCAACCCTGACCTCCGGGTGGAGGCACCCGGTTCTGAACTCAGGCCCCTTAACCTGCTACTAGTCAAGCAGGCAGTGGTTGTAGCCCTTGGGATAGCACCACCTAGGGGTTACATTTACACATTTTATAAATAAAAAAAAATATATTTACTATATATACATATATACTACAGTAGTTCTAACTTCTAGCTTGATTGCTGTACTTATTTCAAAAACAAATCTGTCTTTAATTTGGTGGTGTAAATAATAAGTATTCGGGGGGGGGGGCTAAGGTTTCACGAAGCCAGTAGCAGCCAGAAATCTTGGAGTGCAGTCAGCTGACTGCACTCCCAGGCCACTGCTTTAAGCCAGGTAGTGATACCTTGCAGTCGCATGCACTCCTTTGCATGCTTGTTACTTGCAATAATTATTTTGTGCTAAAAGAAATCAGTACTTCTGTACATTTAAAAAGTATTTTAGTTTGGGCGTGAATAATAGGGTGTAATCCGGGCTCAGGTTTAATGAAAGTCAATAGCAGCCAGCAGTCTCGGAGGGCAGTTGGCTGACTGCACTCCCACCACCCACAGTTTAGGGCAGGGTTGTAATGCTGTGCCGTTGCACGGCACACAGACCTTTGACTGCCTTGCATGCTGCTTGCAAGAATGTTTTTGTGCTGAAATAAATCAGTACTTCTGTACATTTAAAAAGTATTACAGTAGTTCTGCTGTAGAAATCTGTCTTTAAAAATATTGGTGGTATAATCGGGTTGGGCTCAGCTTTCATGAAAGTATGTAGCAGTCAGCAGTCTTGGAGGGCAGTCAGCTGACTGCACTCCCACCACCCACAGTTTAGAGCCAGGTAGTGATGTCACACAGTTGCACTGCATGCACACCCTTCCCTGCCCTATGTGCTGCTTACAAGAATTTTTTTGAAGTAAAATAAATACGTACGTCTGTACCTTTAAAAGTATTTTAGTTTGGGTTTGAATAATAGGGTGTAATCTCGGCTCAGGTTTCACAAAACTCAATAGCAGCTCAGCTTTCATGAAAGTATGTAGCAGTCAGCAGTCTTGGAGGGCAGTCGGCTGACTGCACTCCCACTGCCCACAGTTTAGGGCTAGGTAGTGACGCCATGCAGTTGAGCTGCACACTCACGTTTGCCTGTCTTGCATGCTGCTTGCAATAATTTTTTTGTCCAAAAAAAATCAGTACTTCTGTGCATTTAAAAAGTATACAGTAGTTCTGCTGTAGAGGGTTCTATAGCAGAACTACTGTAATACTTTTTAAATGTACAGAAGTGCTGATTTATTTAGGAATAACGAGCTGTGACTAAGCTTGGTACATCCAGCAGACCTGGGTTTGATTCCCACAACCTCCACTTGCATACTGTGTGACTTTGAGCAAGTCACTTAACCACCCTGTGCTTCCGGGTCACCTCTGAAAACAGGCACTTGTGCCTAGTGGGCCTTACCCGATTACCAAAGAATAAAATAAAAATACAAAATAAATCTGTCTTTAAAGATATTGGTGGCGTAATCTGGGGTTGGGCTCAGGTTTCACGAAAGTCAGTAGCAGCCAGCATTCTCGGAGGGTAGTTGACTGACTGCACTCCCAGAGCCCACAGTTTAGGGCCAAGTAATGACACCATGCAGTTGCACTGTACGCACACCTTTCCCTGCCTTCCATGCTTCTTGCAAGAATTTTTTTGTGCTAATAAAAGTCAGTACTTCTGTACATTTAAAAAGTATTACAGTAGTTCTACTGTACAAATCTGTCTTTAAAAATATTGGTGGTGTAATCTGGGGTTGGGCTCAGATTTCAGGAAAGTCAATAGCAGCCTGCAGTCTTGGAGGGCAGTCGGCTGACTGCACTCCCACCGCCCATAGTTTAGGGCCAAGTAGTGACGCCATGCAGTTGCACTGCGCACACACCCTTGCCTGCCCTGCGTGCTGCTTGCAAGAATTTTTTTGTGCTGAAATAAATCAGTACTTCTGTACATTTAAAAAGTATTACAATAGTTGAGAGAGTTTGGAAATTGCTGGCATAGACAATGGCAGGTAGATGTGATAAAAAACATACTTGGTCCAGCCCATGTAAATCTACAATGGAGGAACAAGTTGGTGATGGTAAACCTGAATGTAAGCAACATCACATCTGTCGTCCCCACCACCACCACCACCAAAGAGACCCTGTCTTCCACAACAACTGGCAACATGACTACTACAGCCAGTCCTGCAACTGTGACTGTCACTCCAGCCACTACTGACACTATGAACCCTGCAACTACTGTAGCACTATCACCACAGTCTGTTATCCCTGCCACAGTGAATATTTAATTTCATTTAGTTTTTATTTAAACTAGTAAGCAGATCAGCAAAAAATGCCATTTTCACAGTGACCAGTACAAAAATACATTAAAAGTTATTTAAAACATACACAATTAGAATCCAACAACAACATATTGTATAGATGAAATTTGAATGAAGACAACAGAACACCATTCATAACAGACATAGGTAAATCATTGTAAAGAGTAATCACTTTATATTTAAATGGTCTCTGACCATAAGTTGAATTAAATCGCGGAATCGAAAATATGAATTTCATTTGAGATCTGGTTGAAAAGGTGTTCTCACTAACAGCATTTGGCATAAGATAATGAACAATTTTGTACAAAAAAAGTAAAAGCCTTAAATTCTACCCATTCTTTAAATGAAAGACATCCCATAGCATCATAAAGCAAACAATGATGTGTAGAACCCCTTAATCCCATTGCAAATCTACAAACAGAATTGTATAACATGTTCAATTTAGTAGAAAGGTTTTTGATCAGATAAAGATAAAAAAATACTCCTATAATCAAATTTTGACAAAAGCAAGCTGTTGGTCAATATCCTTCGAGACTCTGGAACCAAATACTGGTTCATTTTATATAACTTACCTACTCTATTATGTAATACCTTCATGAACTGGGCAACATGGAGGTCAAAAGAAAAGAACTTATCCAAAGTAATACCCAAATAGCAAACGTTATCCACACAATCAATAGAGAGACCATTTAGGTCAAAAATCAGAATACCATGTGGCTGTGGTTTACTTGGGTGGGAAAAGACCATTGATTTGGTCTTTTTAGAATTAAGAAGTAACTTATGAGATAGAAACCAATTATGAACACCATCAAAATCATTTTGAAGAGTCTTTTGCAAACAAGAAAAGTCTTTATCAGAGTTGAATAAATCAGCATCATCCACATACAATATTAATTTAGAAGAAGAAGAAGCCAGGTGCATCAAATGTAAGAAAATGGAAAATAATAAGGGCCCTAACAAGGAGCCCTGAGGGACACCACAACACATCTCCTTAAAATCAGATTGAGCTTGCTCAGTTACAGTGCAATGGGACTGCCCCTGTAGATAACTACTAAACCAGGTAATTGAAGCCAATGAAAAACCCCAATTAAGCATGGAACCCAGCACAAGTTCATGATCTACCAGGTCAAAGGCCTTGGTGAGGTCCATGAAAACTGATGCCATATGGAGCCATTTATCAAGGGCCCCATGAACATAGCTTGCAAACTCCACCAAGGCTATCTCAGTATCATAGGCAGCTCTAAAGCCATGCTGAGTTTCAGATAGAAGATCCTACTTAACAAGATAATCATTAACCTGATCAAAAACATTTTTCACTAAAAGTTTAGATAAGGGGGGAGTAAGGAAACTGGATGATTGTTAGACACATTATTCTTTGGTCCAGATTTATGAATAGGTTCCATAGAGGCTTTCTTCCAACAGTTTGGAAAAATACCTTGACACAATGAATAATTAAATATATGTGTAAGTGGAAGTGAAACTGAAGGGTAGACCATTTCATTTAATTGATCATCAATTTGGTCCAATCCAGTTGAAGGTTTAGGGTTACTTTTCTGGATATAATCCATAACCACAGAAGGTGTAAGAAAAGAAAAATAGAAAGGTGGAATATTATTATTCAAATTAGATTGAGAAGATACAAACTCGTGAGCAGAAACATTTTTCCTAAGATTCTCCGGGTTACCAAAAAACTCATTGAACAACCCGGCCACCTCAGTGGGGGAATCAATCAATTTATTATTCATTTCAAGTGTAATATGTTTATTTGTTTTAGTTCTACCCAACATTTGATTTAAGGTTTGCCATACTCTTTTTGAGTCACCCAGATTACTCAGTTGCAGTCTTTTGAAGAAATTAATCTTTGCTTGCCTGCAAGCTATTTCACACTTATTCCTAAATTGCTTATATTGTATTAATACATTAAGATCCATATTCTTCCTTTGTCTATGAAACATCTTAATCAATTCCCATGTAACCCACTCATTTCTCCTTCCCTTCACCTTTAACTTTTTTTATGGGGAAAACAGAATTACAAACACCCATAAAGATGGAACAGAATTTAGAACACACCAACTCGATACCAGTTACATTACTCAAAAAAAATCCAATCAGTATGGGGTATTTTTTCTTTAAGGACATTAGCCAAATCATAGTTTATTTTGTGAAATTCAATAAAATTGGGAGCTACTCTGGGCTTATTTAAATGTAATAAACCGGTGAATTATCACTTAGATCATCTGGAAGCACACCAGAGGCAATAATCTTATTAGGATGAGTGACACAAATTAAGTCCAGGGTAGTCTCAGATCCTGTTTTGTAATTTATTCTAGTGGAATCAGTGATAATTTGTTGCAATTCAAGTTCAACAATGCATTCCCTAAAGAATGCATTATTTTCATTGACTCAATTGCAATTAAAGTCCCCTAGAACAATCCACTCCCTATTGAACTGAACAATTTTTCTAAATTCATGTAAAAAGACGCAGCTGTCATTAACACAGACAGGAGGAGAATACATTGAACTAAGATTTTTTTTAAGTCATTAATCCCCAGTTCAATAGTTCTAGACTAATAGGAAGAATCAGGCATATCAAAGTTTACCTCTTTTGACATTAATGATTTTGCTACATAAACTGAACAACCACCTCCCCTTCTGCCCAATGTATCCTTCCTAAATAAATCATATTGGGGCAGCTCAATAAAGGAACTGTCAATCGTGTGAGTGAGCCAGGTTTTTGAAAGTGTAATTAAATCAAACTTGCCCTCCTGAACACAGGCTTCAGACTCTGTTTTCTTAGTTAAAAGACTCTGAAGTTTAATATTAACTATTGTGAGATTTTTTTCACTTGTACATTCTGAAAAAAAAATTTTTAACTTCAGGGTTGGGGAATAATACCAGTATGACCACTACAGTTCATTCAGTTATGTTTCCTGCTTGTCAGCTTCTCAGTACTCCTAGAAAAGTTGTAGAGGAGGACCAATCATCTGGTGCTGAGTATTTCCCTCCACATGAATTGCCCAGTGACATGTCATCTTCTTCATCAGAGGCAGAGTATGCTATGTACCTTGAGGGCAGAAAAGAAAAGGTGGCTGGCAAAAGAGCCTCTAGGAGTAGCACTGGTACCCAGGGTAGTAGAAGTAGCAGTAAGCATAAGGGTTCCCCTTCCCCTAAGAAAACCAAACAAGCAACACTGATGTTTCTTCGGCAGGCTTCATCACAGCCTGAAGGACAGCCATGTGATGGCAACACTGGCATGGCACTATCAGAACCAGTGGTCACAGGGCAAGAACATGAGGACAAGACAGGCACATCTGTTGAAAAAAGAACTGAGGGATGTGGTGCTACCACTAGAATCACTGCTAACTGCAGTGTTAAGAGTGCTGCGTGGCTGCATTTCACTGTGTTAAAGGAGAATACAAGGAAGGCATTCTGTTCTTTTTGCAACAGCACTATAAGCCATGGGAAATCACTCTAACCTAACCACAACATCATTACAGAACCACTTGAAGCTTAAGCACCCTCAACTGTATCGAAGCTCATCTGGGTTTGGATTTAGACCTTTGGTTTCACCAAGACCAAACCTCTCCAGTGGACAAGCATGTACTCTTTGCAGTGGTGGTGGTACTAACAGATCTGATTTCGAGCAACCCAGTGGTCACGGCACTCGCTCCCCCTCACCAACACCACACCAACACAGAGTCCCTCTACTCTGGTCACTTCTGACTCCAGTGATACTACAAGGCATACTGTAGACAGTCATCAGCACTTTGCACATCACTAGTGAAGCAGTCCACATCGATGTCTCCCATGGCAGTTCCAATAATGGATTCTCTGCATGCATGTATAAAGTATGCCTCAAATCCAACAGCACAACAAATGACACAGCTGATTGCCGAGATGATGGCATTGGATCCCCAGCCTATCTCAGTTGTGGAAGACACTGGCTTCTAACGGCTTTTCAACTATTTTCACCCATGTTATCAGATGTCATCTTGTATTACATTTTCACGGAGCGTATTGTCATGACTGTATGATGGCATGCAATCTGCTGTTGCTGCTCTGCTTGCAGAGCTTGTTGGTGGTGTTTTTCACTGCACGTCAGATATACAGATTAGCAATAACTCCCATGCATGCCTACCTTTATTTAACTGCACACTGGTGTGCGCAACAGCCTGCTACTGCTGTTTCTGGTACATCACCTTGTGGCTCACCCTTGGCCCCTCCACAATGTGGTAGTCACATTAGGTCAGCTTTGCTGAACATCAGACTGATGGAGGAAGACCACAAAGCACATAATATTCTTACATTCCTGCAAGACATGTTGCAGTCTTGGACTGGTGTTAACACCAATTTAAAAGTTGTTTTTTTTTATTACAGACAATGGCACAAATATGGTGAAAGCCATCAATGATGGACATTTTTTGAGTATTCATTGCTTTGCACACATATTGAATTAAGTGGTGACTCATGCACTGCGTAACAGTAGTAGGACCAACAACATATTATCCACAGCCCGTTCCATCTGCAGCCATTTCCATCACTCTGTAAAAGCCACAAACAAATTACAAGAAGTTCAGGAATGCTTTGGTCTGCCCCAACACTGTGTACTACAAGATGTTAGCACTCAGTGGAATTCTTCACACCTGAAGCTTTCAAGACTCCTGGAGTAAAAGCAGGCGCCACATGAAATATCTATGGAGGCAGACATTGGAGGAGTTCTAGGGCATCATGACTGGTTAGCTCTTGAGGGCATGGTGAAGGTTCATGTGCCATTTGAGAGGAGTACACATGACCTAAGTGCTACCACAGCCTTACTTAGGTTATCCCAGCTGTGCATATTCTCAAAAGATCGTTACAACGGTTTTTGGCTGACAACACACTCGGTACACAAGAGGTCACTGACCTTGTTAATTATCTCAATGTAGAACTTGATGCAAGGTTTGCCACAGTCATGGATACCTACCATCATGTATTTGCTACCATGTTGGACCCTAGGTTCAAATGTGAGATCCTTCATATAGCCATGGACAGCCACAGGGTAACTCATTTTAGGCAACAGCTGAGTGAAGAGTTAAATAGTGCCATGCAGGCAGAGAGACAGTCGGAAGGGAAGAAGATGCTCCAGTTCAAGTTCCTGAGGGAGAGAAACAGGCATGTGGTGGTTTGGAATCGGATGATACTGGTGGAGATGGGGGAAGACGGATAGTGTCAGTGCAGAGGAGAGTGACAAGGAATTACTCAGCACATCGTTGCATCAACAGCAACACAAACGTTCACAGTCTCAGCCTCTCTCTGCAGAAAATTTACTTAATACCTACTTTGCAGAATTAATTGAGCCATTTGAAGTTGATCCACTAGGCTACTGAATTCAGAAAATGAACTCCTCTCCTCACCTGGCACAACTTGTTTTCAACTACCAATCAAGGTGGGAGTATCCCAAGGATCTGTCTTGGAGTCCCTCCTTTTTTCCCTGTTCATAAATGACTTCGGTAGCAATTGTGGTAGCAGCTCAGTAATACAGAATGCTGATGATGCTGTCTTATACAGATCCTCAAATAGCATAATGGCTCTCAGGTCGCAGCTACAGGGGGACTTCACAACCCTGGAAAGCTAACTATGGGCCAATAGGTTGCTGCTGAATGGCAAAAAAATGAAAGTCATGTTGTTTGGTCCAAGAACTCTGGTATTGGGTAGAACCCTACTACTCCCCCTAGTATCTTCATCTGGTATGCCCATAGAAGTTGTGAGCTCCTTCAGGTGCCTGGCCCTAACCATTGACCAAGGTCTCACATATAAATGCCATGTGGACCAGGTCACCCGAGTATTACATCAAAAGTTGGGTCTTCTATACAGACTAAACTCACAACATATACCGGAAACCAGGATAGCTACAGCATCCTCCTACCCAACCTCACTTATGCTGCTCCTGTCATGCAGTCTCTCGCCAGATGGGAAATGGGTAGGATGCAAATACTATACAATAAGATAGCCCGGTTCACTACCAAGTCTCACCTGAGGCGCCACCACTGTGAGATACTGGCCACCCTAAATTGGCCCTCTCTCTCCCAACGACTTCAATACCTTCTCCTGTGCACCGCCTACAAAATAATAAATGGCTCACACTAAACAAGTCAAGCTGGGCTGTTGGTTCCTAAACAACCAGGTAGATTGCTCCGCACCTCTGATCTGAGACTCCTGGAGGTGCCTAGGTCTAGGATGGCAGCAAGCAACAAGTCCTTTTCCCACACAGCTGTGATCCTTTGGAACAACCTCCCAGACCATCTGCAAACTGCTGGCTCACTGATCATCTTTAGAAAAGGACTCAGAGCTCATCAACTGGAAAACAACCATTGCACATGCTTGGGATAAATATCTTGGGGAAAAATTCCTGGACATAGGCCCCTAGTACCTCACCCTTCAGTTTGATAACATGCCCCAGCATTTTAAGAGCACTACCACACAAACTAAGCAGTGTGATTTAGGCACAGTGATGTTTAATGTCTGTTTCCTGTTAAATTGTAACTTGTAAAATTGTAACCAGTACTAACTTACTATGTTCCTGTTGCTGCTTCCTCCTGCCTGTAGGAGTGTGCGTTTAAATGTGTTGGAATGTAGTCACGCATGTCTAGACCCTTGGATTCACCAGGATGGTACCCAAAACCTGTCTTGTAGTCATAAGTGTTAAGACATCTGGATTCACCATGACTGTACCCTAAACTTGTCTTGTACCACAAAATGTGCTGTACATGAATGTACCCAAAACTTATTGTGTATCACTGAAATATTCTGTACCCAGTAGGATTCTATGTAACCAATTCCAGGTTACCCCTAAAAAGGGGACCTTTTGGGCCCAGTGTGCTTACCTGGTTAACAAAATGAAATAAATACCTGCTGGGTCAAAAGCTGGCCCCACACACAATGTTTCTTTATTTTGTTTCATTTGACCCCAGTTTTAAGCATAGTCATTTCATGACTCCCCCTTGTTAACATGACATGTGGCATTTATAAAATACTTGCCAAAAAGTCAAAACATGTTTCGGCCAGAATTTAAAAATTACGCCTGTCACATTTATGATGTGGTATGAAAAAATGACTATGTTGAAAGTTTAGAGTCAGAATTTTAAAAATTATCATAGTTGCAAGCAAACATAGAAAAATTTCAATGTACTTTCATAGCTTTGTTGTTTTTTAATATGTTGATTCCAAATTTTGAACATAGTCTTCTTATGACCCCACCTCATGAACCTGTTAGGTGAAAATGTTCAAATCCCACCCAAAATGTTGTTTTGCAGAGAGACTATGAAATCAGTTTTTGGTCGGGATTTGCAAAATGTGATCTACCTTGTGCACGAATTGGGGTTCCAAAAAGACCACATTGATAATTTGGTGGAAAAATATTGAAAAATAGCAAAATGTTACGAATGAACATTGAAATATTTCAACGTTTACTCATTAGTTGGTCATTTTACCACATTGTTTCACCAAATTTTCAACATAGTCTTTCTATGACCCCACCTCATGAACCTGTTAGGGGAAAATGATCAAATCCAGCCTGAAAGGTAATTTTGTATAACGACTGCGAAATCATCTTTCATCCCAGATTTGAAAAAATTTCACTTACATTGTTCATGAGGTGGTGTCCCACAAAGTTACGAGTAAAAGTTCAAAATGCATTGAAAATACACTGAAGACACTTATCTTGTTTCTTTAGTTTGTGGTCACATTTTTTTTTATTATTGTTTTACCTCCTTCCTTCTGCGGGCTCCACTGGGGCTATGACCTTCCCCCTCGGGGAGTGGGGGGTACATCCTCTGGTCTGACCCCCAGAGTTTGCAGTCACATTTAAAGGGGAGTGTCTTTTTTAGTGAGAGTGGATCTACGTGACGGGACTCCTCCTATAGATGAGTGAGGGTTGTGTGTGTGTGTGTGTGTGTGTGTGTGTGTGTGTGTGTGTGGGAGTGGGGTGGGGTGGGATGGTGGGTACTGAGAGGTGAGCCACAGTGGGGGGGTTCAGAGATCGAGGACAGTTTTCATGTTTTTAGGTTAAAAAGAAAAGACTGGTGATGGACAGTTTTGTTTTCTTCAGCAGGAATGGACTGACTGGGATTGGACAATCCAGTGTTGGCAGATTCTTTAGCCGTATTGGTGGTGGGCACCCCTGTGTCACCAGCTATGTAGGGGGCTCTTTAAAGGAAGTCTAGGAGCATCATGCTATTGAAAGGAATAGACAGGGTCAGCAGATAAAATGTTAAATCTCTACTACCACTTCTCTGCAACTCACTCAGCACCTGTGTATCAATGATGGAGAAACTTGCCCTCTTCACTTTGCAGCCTCACTTTCTCTTCGCTGTCACATATAATGCATTTGTTCTATTAATGTAAGATGTGTTCATGAGTGTGATCGTGCTGCTGCAGTAAAGTAATTTTAAGGAGTGTTTCTACAGTATTTCTCCACTATTGCCATGAAAGGTCTTCTTCGGCAAGACTTCCACAATGTCCTGCGCTGGTTCCACTTCAGTCATCTCCAGGTAAGCACAAAGAGAACTGTGTCCATAACTTTTGGTACCAGCCAGAAACTGCAGAATTATTGGCTCAAGACCTAGAAAAGGGCTCCCCTCGCTAATCTGAACACCCAGGATATTTGGGGTGCCCAGAAAAGGCATTTTGGGGCATTTTTTTTAAAAAACAAACATCAGAATCTAGCTAAATGGGTCCCAGTTACCTAGGTTCAGGTGTTTGTTTTTTGAAAAATCATTATTTTATGTATTGTTTCCATCCTTTAAAAAAAAAAGATGCTGGCCATCATGATCCAATGTTTTTTCTGGTGACATGAAAAACTCATTTTGCAAAAGGAAAATACTTGTAAAAGCAAAATGTTGGTGCTGTATCAGAGGATTTCCCTAAAATGCTTAGAAGTCAAATTTCGAAACCGTATAACTCTGGAACCACTAAATATTGCTTCACTATGCGCTGAAGGTTGAGACATTGGATGCCGCACCTTGCTCCATGCCAGTGACCCATATTTGGGAATGAGTATGGGTTTCTGGGAGTCAGCTGGGAGGGAAAGGATCAAGCATCTAAAGGGCTGCTTTCCTGTGCTGGGGAGGGAGAACTGCTTGCTCCGAAGAAGGACTGCCGCCAGCTGGAGGCCTGGTGGTAGGGTGGGTTAGGAGTGGCAGAAAATGAGTGGTGCTGTGGGAGTCTGCAGCATGCACATGCCTCCACACGTGCATGCTGATGAGTGCTCCCCATCATGGGGAATAAGAGAAAACTGAAGAAAATGGTGGTGGGACAGGCTAGCATGAAGCCCTGCCCATTGATCCCTCACCAGCCACATCATCAGGACCAGGGAGGCTAAGACTGCATTCAGGTTTCGGTGGGAGATGGCCCTCCCACTCCTGACCCCACCACAGGAAGAATCCATGAGGGTATTTGGGCTGAACAGGTATGTTTCAGGAGATGTAGGATGATGTGGGTCTGTGGGGCAGGGCTGAAGGGAGCCCCAGCCTGTCCCGGCCCAGTAGCATAAAATGTATATAGGAAAACATTTTTTTTTCATGAAATCCTTGAGAGGCACACCCTTGGCACGAGCCCCTTTAGCACTGAAAGTTTTTCAACAAAATTCATACTGTCTAGGCTGTAGTTGAGAGCAAACAGATGGCAAAAAGTGATGGTCTTTTTCTGTATTTGCGACACATTAAGATCTCAGAAACTGGATAAACTCTCATTACAGAACTTCTTATATCTCAAGAACTTGCCACCTGGATAATGTTTGCCAAGTTTAGAGCAATTTCTCTGAACACCATCAGAGTTATTAAGGTGCACAGATAGGGGTTTAACAATGAACACTGTGCTCAACTCTAACTATATTTGGTGCCACTGTGCAAGTATAATAGTCATCAGCAGATCTTTTCGACAGCTCACTAGAGGCTGGGATAGTACCAGAGACTGGGAGACAGCTAATTTGGTTCCACTACATACAGTAAGAGAGGGAGCAGGGATGAATCAAGGGATCACAGACCTGTTAGTCTAACATCTATTGTGGGTAAGCTGCTCGAGACAATGATAAAAGAGAGAATTATAAGCTTCCTGGAGACGTAGGGACGGCTGGATAGAAGACAGCATGGGTTCACAGGAGGGAGGGAGGTCTTGTCTGACAGACTTAATAGAATTATTTGATTGGGTAATAAAGACCATGGGCCAGGGACAAGCAATGGACATGCTGTGTCTTGACTTTAATAAAGCGTTTGACTGTGTTCTACATGGAAGGTTGGTAATGAAAATGCTTGACCTACAGCTGGGGGACAAAGTCACTAGATGGGTGAAAAATTTAATATTTGCTAGAACCTGGAGAATGGTAGTAAATGGAGAATTCTCAGATGTTAGGGAGGTAACACGTGGAGTGCCATAGGGATAGTTCTGGGGCCTGGTTTTCTTCATTGTCTGTATTTGTGACACAGGGATAGGCATGTTTGCAGATGATACCAAAATCAGTGGCCAAGTAGAAAATGATGAGGGTATCAAAATTATGAGAGAGGACTGGGAAAAAATGGATACGTGGTCAAAAATATGGCAGTTAAAATTTAATGCCAAAAAGTGCAAAGTGGTGCATATCAGGACAAAAAAACAACCCCAGACAGCATACAGAATAAGTAATGTTACAGTGGGAAACTTTACAGAAGAAAAAGTTTTGGGAATCAATTTCAGCAAGTCTGGAAAAAATGCACAATGCAATAGGGCAGTGGGAAAGGCAAACAGGAGGATGGAGTGCATAGGGAGGGGGACCGGCAGTAGCAGAATGAAGGTAATTCTGCCACAGTATGAGTTACTGCTTGACCTAATCTGATTGCTGTGCAGAGTTTTAAAAACAGCACTTAAAACAAGAACAAGAACAGAGTGGAGGCCAATGCAGGGGAGAGCTAAAGGGATGATTCAGGAACAAAAAGAAGGACTTATGAAGAGAAGATGGCATATCTAAACATGCACTCACTGGAGATGAAGAGGGAGAGGAGAACATATCGAAACATATAGTTACCTTCATGGTGTGAACAAAGTAACTATCAGGAATTTGTTCAAAATAAGTAGGAACACAAACACCAGAGGTAACGTCATGAAACTGAAGGGGGTCACATTCAAGAAAGATATCAGGAACATTTTTTCACAGAGGTGGTGGTGGATTGGTAGAGTAAGCTGTTGTAAGAGGTGGCCCAGGTAAAGGCTATGGGGATGTTCAAATGTGGGTGGGCCATACATATGGGTATCACAAAAACGATACCTAAAAGAAAAGGAGAGAGGGGGAGTGAAGCTGCTAGGATTCTCACATTTCCTCAATGAGTAGGTAGATACAGGGCAGACACGAAGGGTCACTGGGCCTGCTTCTCCTGACAGATTCTATGTTTCTCTAAATTTTGTCTGCCACTGTGATGTACCAGTAAACATTTTATAACTGCTAAATATTTTGTTACTGTCTGATAAAAGTCAAGAGTTTGCAAAACAGTTTAGTTGAGTTGCATTACCGAGGTGTATACCTCTACATTACTCACACTCAAGTTACTCCTACTGGACCATTTGAAATTAGTCAGGGGCTCTGGCTACGCATTATGATTCATGAGCTAAAACCCACCTGTGCTGCTGAAGCTTTGAAAGTGAGAGAGAGAGAGAGAGAGAGTGAGAGAGACAGGGAAAGTCTACCAAATGCTAAAAGTACTGAGAGAGATATTGAAAGAGAGAAGTACTAAAAAGAGACAGAGGTTCTAAAAAACAATAATTCTGTTAGAGAACTATTGAGTTTTTATGTGCTTCTGCTGTGGACCTAGTGTAGCAATTTTGTGTGTGTCATACAGGTTTTGCTGTCAAATTAAGGTGCTGATAAAATACCCCAGAGTAGATATGTGCTCTTTTGTCCCACTGTCATGTATGGATCAATGAAGTTGTAGGATTCCTATCTCAGCTGAGACCTGCATGGTTGACATTGTGTTTAGGGTTGTGGGCGGAGCCTACATCCCTTCTGTTATCGACCAGATTGTAGCTCTAAAACGGCTGGTCTTGGAACTCCCTTTTTAGGCTTTTGGATGTATTCCTCCACAGCTACAAAGTAGTGCACTCCCCCTCTGATTTTTGCTATTTGTTGCTCTATGTTAAAGGCATCTGAAGGGAGGGGGGATGCTACTGTATTGTACCTCAGAACTTCTCAGGATATTAACAAAAAAAACTTTTTAAACCGCTGTTTCTATCATCTGTCCAGCTCAGTTTAATAGATTTATTCTATTTCTTTCAACAACCTAGGGGTCAACTCTTTATATCTTGTGGAATTTTCTGAGTCAGACTACAGCGTCAGATTACAGACTTTGCAACTATTAGCTATCCTATCCCTATGGGCAGGACAGCTTCCACACACCACACACCACACACACCGTGTGTGCGTGCACACACACACACGTAACTAAACAGAACTATATGGCACCAACAAGAAAATAACTTTGGTCATTTGGTAGCTCTTTACAGCCCTATCAACTCTGGTTCACATCTGGGACACTTCACTGGCAGTATCCTGTCTTTTTTGCACTGATGGGGGAGGGGATTGTCACTGTCTATAATCACAGACTTCAGCTTTAGGGAATGTAACCACTGAGTAAAGCTCATTTGTAATGGAGTTTCTTCTGAAAGTCCTGCGTTTCTCAGGGTAGGCTTCTCTTTTTTGGGTTTGTTGCTTAAAGCAACAGTATTTATGTCTGTTCCTGATTTGAGGCATTAGGCAGTGTACACCAACCTCTAATATTTAAACTGTGTCCTTTTTAAGATAAAAGAATATAAGCATTTAAAGACTGTTTTTTTATTATTATTCTTTGGTAACTGGGTATGGCCCACTAGACACAGGTGCCTGTTTCTGGGGCTACCCGGGGGCACTGAGGAGGATAAGTGACTTGTTCAGAGTCACACAGTATGCAAGTGGAGGTTGTGGGAATCAAACTCAGGTCTGTGTGCTAGATGCACTAAGCTGTTTACTCTAAACTCTAAGGCTATATTGACAGCCCCAGACTTGGCTGGTGTATTGTTTGGTTATTGCATGGATCTGGAATCTATGTACTGGAGTTTAATGTTTGTTTACAGTTTATAAATGTAATTTAATAAATATATATATTTTTTCCTTTGGTAACCAGGTAAGGCCAACTAGGCACAGGTGTTTGTTTCTAGGGACAAGCCAGGAACACTGGGGAGATGAAGTGGCTTAATCAGAGCCACACAGTATGGAAATGGAGGTTGTGGGAATCAAACCCATGTCTGAATGCTGGATGTACGAAGCTCATTTACAACTCATTACTCTAACCTCTAGGCTATACTGCCAGCCCCATAAATAGTGAACAATTTAGACCGGACTTTTAATATCTCAAAAGAGAACTGCCTTGAATCGGCAAACATGCGTTTTTGTAGAAGTAGATGTTATTTTTTAAAATACCAGTTCTCATTTTGTTACTGCTTAATCTTAACTGGCCTTTTGGTAAATTCAGTGAGTGTTTCTGATTCACACACTGCTGGCATTGACCATTTTAGAACAGTATGATATTGTCAAGCACTTACATTGTTGGTACAATAGATCAGTGTTCTAATTTAGAATGCTTAGGTTCATGGAGACATAAACATCGTACAATTTTCAGATGGTACTTTGCAGCAGTGTGTAACCTATAAATATCCAATGGGTTAACTAAAAGGCCAGCAAAAATGAGTCAGAAACAGAAATATATGAAAAAAAAGCTTCTACAGGAAACATTACTCACAGTTTCAGTGCAGTTCTCCTTCAACTAAGCTTAAAGGTAACGTCAGGCATTTTATCTAAATGGTAAGGAACTACATCCCGGACATTTATCTGTAACACCATAGACCATGTTTAACTGATGGATATTGCAATACATGATTAAAGTAAAAGACTATGCAAAACTATCTTGCGTATGATATTATATACAATTTGTAAACCATTGTTTGCATATTTTACAGGTAACATTGTCAATATGTACAGTTTTATCTCTCTTTTTTTAAATTGCACTGCTGTTTTCTGTACAATTGGATGGTGTTTTATTGCGGTCTAATAGAATAACATATTTTTGTGGCTCACTTTTTTAACTTTGAAAAACAAGTTGGAACTGTTATGTAACCCCCTTGTTACCTGGGGTTACTAGAATCCCAGTAAGACCTAGTGGTAGGCAGGGAAGGCAGCTTGTGAAACTCCAGTTAAATGGGTTTCACACTGTCTCACTCTGTTCTCAGTCTCAGCTGAGACTGAGGGATGACATCACCAATAGAACTATTGCAGCTGCATGAGCCACATTGGAATCTGCAGCAAGGGAGTTGGTTAGAACGTTGGGAGATTTTGAAGTCAGTCTTCAGTGAGTGAGTGTGAAGTTGGGAGCTTGCTGGTAAAGCAGCTCAGTGAAGGCTTTAGGAGCCTCAGCCCTGACAGAGGGCTACTTTTAAGTAGAAGGGTGTGTGTCTCCACCTTAAAGAGAGAGACACAGAAGATAACTGAAGTGGTGGAGACCGCTGTTTTCGGGTCTCAGTGCCCCCTCCCTTCGGGGGGGGGCAGGAAAGGGTTCCCTGCAGATTCCTCTGGGGAAACCACCTAGTTCTGCTTGTGAAGGAAAGGCTGCCTGTGTGTTCCAGTGTTTATTTGTGAGAACAAGAAGATTTGTGAGTCGCCTGTGGGTCACCTGCAACGTGAGGGTGAGTGTCTGCTCTGGCTAAAAGGGCCTAGTTTTTCACTCTGGGACTTGTGTGACAATGTGGGGATTGAACTACTAAATATTGGGAAGCCTAGAGTAATGGGCTAAGCAAAGTAAAAGTAGGTTCAAATCCAGAGCTTGTTGGGATGCAAATGATATGTAGAGGAGATGTGACAGACGTCTACCCAGAATCTACATTTGAAAGTTCAGTAAAGGAATTGTTCAATTTCCAGAGAAATGGCCGGGTATGGGCTGTGGGAGCTGGAGGTGGGTGGCCCCCCATCTTTAGTGACCAGGTCCACCTCTACGGATTTCTTCTGTGGATTTCTACTTTACCTCAGGCACTTGGCCAGTGATGAGGGAAGTACCCAGATGTGGGATTGTAAGGAAAATTCTCTCTAGGAGTCGAAGACTCTAGTGTGGTTTGGAGAGCCACAACAGGATAATTGGTTCATTCCTCAAATGGACCGCGGATCAAGTGGCCGGCGGGGGAGCCGGGCCAGTGGGGAAAACCCAAGAAGTGTATAAGTCGGGCTGTGTACCCAAAGCTGCGTGCAAGTCCAGGTTGTGTGCCTCGTGGGTTTAGTGTCTGAGGGCTGGAAATAGTGATAAAGTGTTCTGTTGTCTCTAATCTGCATTACCAGGAAATGTAGCCCCATGGGGGTCCGTCTATGCTTTGTTTGTTCAGCTTGGATGTGAATAAAAGCCACACTGAAGAATCCCATTCCTGGTTCTGGACATTACAGTTATTGCTTCCTGTGTTCTTTTTACTTGGGTGCCCCTGTGCAGAGTAGCCAAACCTAGGTCCCCGTGCCGAGTAACCTCATCCTCCCCAAACCCAGTCCCCACCAGGTACTGCTGTCAGCTTCAGGCCGAGACCCCCGAGGAGTGGAGGTCGCGAGGGCTGCTCTCTCGCCTCCCCCACAGCCACAGACCCCACATGAAAGGTCGGAAAGGCTGAGACCCCGAGCAGCAGAGGCTCGAGGCTCAGCTCGCCTCCCCACAGCCAGACCCCACACGGAAAGGTTGGAAAGGCCAAGACCCCCAAGGAGCGGAGGTCGTGAGGGCTCATTCGCCCTCCCCCACAGCCAGACCCCACACGGAAAGGTCGGAAAGGTAATACAGCCTGCCTGCAAGAGAATCCTCGGAGGCAAATTTGGCACCTTTTTTTTGAATCTGCCCACTAGACTCCCTGCAATCCACCCTCAGGAAAGATCCACAGCCTGCCTTACCTCGGGAAGGACCTGCCCTGCTTGTTCCGTTGGCTCAGCTGTGGAGATAGCCTAGCTATACTTGACTGGGTGTAAAATTGCAGCCCTCTGATAAATTTCTGCATTTATTTTGGTGCTTGCACTGCAGCAACTGGAAGGAAGCTCCCTTGTATCCCTCAGCTGTACTCGCCCCGCGCGTAATATGGGTTAAACCCCCGCCCCCACCACCACCCTTGGTCGGCTTTCCCCTATATAGGCTGATCATGGTCACATGGGGTGATTTTATCCTATCAGCCTAGTTTTGCATTTGCAGGTTATAGTAACCTGCCACTAGTGACCGCCCCTACTTTAGTTTAGTTTAGTTTATTAGTCTAGGAATTAATACCTTTGAGCCAGGGCTCTTTTACAAAGGTTCCACGTCACAAAGAACATTTAACAAAGCACGATACACATTACAGGTAAAACCAGACAGGAAAGTTACATCATAAATTTGCTATTAACAGTTTAAGGCAGTAACGTTTTTAAGTTTCATAGAAAAACAAGCTATAACAGGTTCAAGCGAGTAGACAATTTCGAGGTTAAGGAAACTTCCAGGGAGAGGGTGATCATTAGGCGCCAAAAGGAGGCTAGAGAGGAGGGAAAGGTGGTGAGTGGGAGAGTAAGTGAGAGGGACAGGAAAAAAGGGGGAGTAGTTTGGGTGGGAGACAAAAGTAGTAGAGGTACCAGAGGGTTCATTAGTCAGGAGGAAGAGGCCTCAGATGTGAGGATGGACATGAGGAGTAGTAGTTTTTATCTAAGCGCAATCACAGTTGCTAGTGGTGGTGAGGTGGGCATAGAGCATGGATTTGAAAGCTTCAAGCGAGGTTGAGGATAAGTAGGTGGACTAAGCTCATTGAACCATGTCGGGGCCCTGAATATGAAAGATCTTTGTCCCTGTGCAGTCCGGCATCTGGAACCAGGAAAGGTTGGCATTCAGATCTGGTGGAGGGTCGTGAGCCAGGATTCAGTCGGAGTAAGTTTGAATACATAAGGAGTCAGTCCCAAGATAGATTTTTTGCCATTGTGCAGGTGAGATAAATAAGACGATTTGATAGGTTCAACCAGCCTGATTCATAGTACAGATCACATGTGTGAGTCAGTCTTTGAGCCCCGTGAGGACGGCAGGCCTTATTTAGAGTGATTGAGATCGCCTTAGAGCAGTGGAGGTAGCTGAGCCATAAATAATAAGGCCATAGTCAATGATTGAGATTATGGAACTCTGTATAGCTATTCTCAATGCCGCTTGATTTAGAAATTGTGATTGCAGAATAGTATTCAAGCGTTGGTTCACTGTTTCGCAGTGTTGTCAATGTGGGTTGCAAAGGTGAGCCCTTGGTCAAAAGTGATGCCAAGGTATTTGAAAGTATTTACTTGGTCCAGTGTAATTCCTTTAGAGGTTTGCATGGTGAGTGGAGTATGCCTATTTTGTTTTGGTGATTGGAAAGAGCATGGCTTTTGTTTTTGTGTGGTTTAGCACAAGTGTACTATCCAGGAACCACCTTTCAACACTAGAGAAAGCAAGTTGCAAGCTTTTTTGTAGGAGTTTGGATCCTTGTGGGAAGAGAATTACAGCATCATCCAGCGTATAAGATTATTTTCTCCTGGCAGATATCTGGGAGGAGTTAAGGAACAGGCTAAAGAGGAGCGGTCCAAGAATTGATCCCTGTGGTACACCCGAGAGAACTGGTTTGAAGTCGGAGAGTTCATTAGAGATTTTACAGCCTGTGACCGATTGGACAGGTAACTTTTACCCAAGCACAAGGACCTTGGCCAGGCCTAGGCTAGAAAGTAGGGAGGTAAGTAGGCCATGATGGACTGTGTTTAAAGCTTTTGTAAGATCGACAAAGACTGCACCTGTTTGGCAACCTTGTCCAGGGCTGAGTGGACTTCTCCAGAGAAATCAAGTAAGGCTGTTGTTGTACTATGTCCTTTCCTAAAGCCATGCTGTTGATTACAGAGTAGATTGTATTTGTCCAGGTAATCAGAGAGTTGGTCTGCCACTATTCGCTCAAGTGCTTTGGAGAGGGAGGGAGTATTGATATTGGTCGATAGTTTCCTGTTGAGGTTTTGTCCCCCTTTGTACTGGCGTAACTATGGCAGATTTCCATTTGTTGGGAAATTGACTTTGGCAAAGTGACAGATTAAGAATTTTTGCAAGGGGTGAATTACTTCATCCAGGGTGAGAGACAGGATTTTAGATCTAGCGTGTCACTACTTGTTCTGGATTTGGAGCAGGCCTTTCTTATGTACTTGTGTGTTGCACTTTGATTTTCTTGAAGTAAAATTGTGGTTTGTCATGAGGGTGTTTTTTGATACTAGGCTAGGCACAGGTAAGTCCGAGAAGAAATCTGGGGGGAGGACCCCACTAAGGTCTGTGAATGTCTTATTAAGCACATCTGCAATAGACTTTGGGTCAAGAGTGGTGGATCCATCAACTTTCATAATGGTAGGTGACGATTTTGATTGTTTACCCATTATGTTTCGGATGTTGTCCCAAAAAGCTCTTCCATCACCCCAGGTGGATTCAAGGGCATTTTTGAAATAGGCGCTCTTCATTTGCCTAATTTGTGAGGTACATCTATTTCGTGCCTGCTTGTATTTTAGGGCATCATGAGGTGAGCCTGTGTCTCTGGCAACTGCCCAGAGGTGGTCCCTAACCTGAGCTCGGCAAGTAGTTGGCAGTAATCCATGGATTTGATAGCGCTTTGATTTCACGTTTTTACTGGGCGTATAAGTCGATGCAGAGTTGAAAGATTTAATGAAGTATTCTAGTGCGGTATTAATATCAGTTTATTCAAGGATTGGCGTCCAGTCCTGTTGTAGGAGATGGGTTTTCAACTTGATAAGATTCCCATAAGGCAATACTCTACTTGTTATAACTTTGAGGGTGGCTTGAGAAATTTATTAGACCAGGTACAGGACACTGGGGAGTGGTCACTGAGGGAGTCAGGGAGGACTTTAATGTTTTTTATCTGGTCAGGGTGATTTGTGAGAACCCAGTCAATAAGGGTGCTTGTACCAGTTTTGTAATTTTTCCGGGTGGGGGAGGTTACCATCTGAGTCAGGTTTGCTGCTAGGATGTCATCTTTGTAAGAGCCAGTGTCAGAGGCGAGCCAGTTTATGTTGAAATCCCGAGGAGGAGGAGCTCATTTTCAGAGGCTGCAGACTAACAAAATCAAGTACAGACTTAATACTGGCACGGTGGTCTTTGAAGGGATATAGACTGTGGCCACTGTGAGAACTTTATTTTGTGCACCAGAAGCAGTTTGATAGGGAGGAGTTGCATCTGCGTATTTGTGGGGGGTGAAGCTGCCGCGTTGACAGGAGAGGTTGTCCTTTATGTAGATAGCACAGCCCCACCTTTCTTGCTTGCTCGGTCGAGTCTGAAAAGATTGTAGCCTTCAAGCGAGACGCATGATCCGGGTGCTGGGAGATAGCTAGCTGTTTCCACAATGGCTAGTATATCAGTGGTTTTTTGTCCAGCGAGAGTTTGAAGAGATGCCAATTTGGGAAGGAGGCTGCAGATATTTAGAGTGATAATGAAGAGACCACTACCAACTTTCCCTGTTTTTATCGGCTTCATTGCAACAGGACCAGGGTTTGGGTGTATCCCACCAGATATTAAAAGTAGGAGGAGCAGGAGTTTCAGCGATGCCATTCATAGTTCATAATAGGTTGGGTGAGTTTCTGCTTGTACTTTTAAGATGCTTGGATTGTCTTCTGGAGTCCCAGTAGAGGGTGATCGTAGTGAGTTATAATGATGTGGCAGTTTTCAATTAGGAAATATGGCTCTTTGCACCCAGGTATTAATTGGGTGATGTTTGTTTAAGACTTCCAGAGTAAAAGCCATGGTACAATGTTTCGGGTAGTAGTATAGAAAGGTGAGAGTAGGTGGAGGGGTAGGGTACGGAGGGGGGAGTTGAGAAAGGAAAAGGAGGGTGAGGTGAGCAGGAACAGGTGGTGGGGACTAAGCCAAAGCATTTTTTTAGCGAGGCAGGAGAGGGCAGTAGTGTGGCCTGGGCAGTGGGTGGGGGGTGGTGAGCAATGGGAGGTGGTGGGGTAAGGATTTTAGTGGGCTAAGGTGGATGAGCTAAGCACTATGGCTAAGTACAGAGAAAATGAAAAAAAAAGACTGGGAGGGTTTGTGCCAGAGGGTTTAAGAGAAGTACTATAGTACTGTTGAGATCCAGGATCACATAATATGTTAAAGTTCCTGAAAGGTGATAAACTGTGGCCTGGGCATATGCAATGTGTAAAATCTTTTGTCTATATGTTTCTTTGTTCTTCAAAGTCCTCAGAGATAAGTACAATACCTTGGGAGTAGGTCAGACAGTAGGCATATGCAATGTGTGAAATCCTTTTGTCTGTATGTTTCTTGATCTTCAAAGTCCTCAGAGACAAGTACAATACCTTTGGAAAAGGTCAGACAAAAATGTTGATTCGGTCAACAAATGTGTTAAAATTCTTTGTTCTTTAAAGTCCACAAGTGCAGTTGCTTTAAGAGTGGTCAGATGAGAATGTTGAAAATGTTGATTCAGTTGCAGGACCCAGCATCACCATGTTTGTAAGACTAGTTGTAAGGCATATGCTTCCTTGGGGAGGCTTCAAGAAAGTTGATTTAAAATTAAAAAGCTGATACCTGATGATGGCGATTTGCAGAAATTCAGTCCAGGAGACTTTCACCAATGTTGTGTGCAAGAATGGCACAGGTATTCCCAGCAGAAAAACATGTAAAAAAAAAAAACAAACTTCCCTGCTACTTTAAGGCTTCTCTGTCTGAGCACTGCCTGTTTTCCTCCCACTGGCTGGAACGCTCTGCTCTGTAGATACCCAGTCTCTCCTCTAGCCGTTCACCTCGCCTCCTCTTCCCCTTCTACCCCTATCTTCACTGTCTCTCCCCGGGTGTCCTCTCCTCCCCCGGCCTTGTATTTTTCTTTCCCCTGCTTTGGTACAGTGATCTCACACCCCCAGCTTATCATGGCAGCTACCCTCACCCCACCTGCAAGTGTGTCTGGTGCTGTCACCTGCCTCAGCCAGGCTGTCCCCCTCCCCTTCCTCGAGTCCCCACCTGTGTGGTTCTCCTCTAAGGGGCTAAAGATTGCCCACCTCAACATTCGGAGTCTCTTATATAACCTTGCGGAGCTCACCACCTGGGTCACCCACTACAACCCTGATATCGTGGGTATCTCAGAAACATGGCTCAAACCTCACATCCCTGATGCAGCATGCACCCTACCCGGGTATGGCTTCATCAGACGTGATCGGCAGGAGAATAAACGTGGGGATGGTGTGCTACTCTATTATAAAGCCCACCTGAACGTGTCCACCCTTGGTGCCCCAACATCCGACGCCTCCCCCTGTGAGTTCCTACATGCCCTTCTCCTCTTGGGTCTCACAAAGAAAATTTCTCATTTGTTGCTATAAACCCCCCCCCCCCAAGGGTGGTCTGCCTGGACTCTCCTCGCTACTCTCCCTCCTTGGCAGAAAAATGGGCCCCAATGAAGTCCTCATCATAGGTGATTTTAATCTCAACTGATGGCTCCAACCAGAAGCCATACAAGCCTCTGCTCTCAAGCCTTGCACTTAGCCAATAATCTCCGAGCCCACAAGGCCCTCTCTCCGGGGTGGCGTAGGGTCACTACTTGACTGGATACTTACCAACAGGCCTGATAGGTTTTCCACCTCAGGCATCCTACCTGATGCTATCTCCGACCACTCGCCAACCTTCTGCATCTGGGGCATCCCTCACGCCAAAGTGCCCAGCAAAGTGATCCAGCTAAGGGATTACTCTAAATTCTCCCCCTCTGACTTCCTTGGTGACCTAGCATTAATTGACTGGTCCAGGGTCACTGCGTCAGCTGACCCAGCCCTAGCCTTGGATATTTTTCTATCTAAGTTTCTTCCTGTTCAGAACAAGCATGCCCCCTTCACTAGAAGGAGGGTTAGGGCACTGTCACCAAATGGCTTCACAGCGGTCTATTCTCCCTAATGAAACAACGGGATAAGAGCTGGGTGGCATACAAAGCCTCCCAAAGTAACACCGACCCTCTTGCATACAGAAGGCTCAGAAACTCCTGTAAAAAGCCATTCGGCAGCAAAAGTGAGGCTTGCCGATCAGCTCAAAGCCTCTGCCAGCAACCCGAGGAGTTTTGGCAGAACATCAGAAATGCTGTTGGGGTTCAACCAAAGTGCAGCCCACTGACCTGCTCATAGATGGGTCAGTTGCAACAACCCACTCACAATCGCTAACGCCTTCAATGCCACGTTCACTCTGCTACCTGTCCCACCCCCACCCACCACTCATGTCACCACACCCCTCCCAGCCCCAAGTCCCGCCTCCCTTCCTCCTTCAACATGTGTTGGCCACCGAGATCCAAGGGCACCTTGCCCGCCTCTCCCCCCATAGTGGGACAGGGCATGACTGCCTGGAACCTAGACTACTCAGACTTGGGGCCTCCCTTCTGGCCTGACCGCTAACACATATCTTCAACTCCTCCCTAACCACTGGTATTATTCCTAACCTCTGGAAACTTACCAAGGTAACTCCAGTTCTAAAGCAAGGTAACCCCAGAGATCCACTCAACTATCATCCCATCGCCATCCTGTCAGCCGCCTTGAAGATCCTGGAAAAGGTCATGGCCTCTCAGCTCACCGGGTACATACAAGCACACAACCTCCTCTCCCGCCAACATGGGTTCAGGAAAGCCACAGCATACTGCCCCTGTTGTCTCCTCGATGATTAGAACTGCTCACTGATCAGGGCAACCCTCACTCGTGCCATCTTTGTGGGACCTCTCCAAAGCTCTTCTCGACAGGGTTGACCACGCCTCCTTAGCTCCACCCTTCTCTTCATTTGGTCTCTCCCCTGCACACAACTGGTTCCTCAACTACCCTGGTTAGAAGCAGTATACCAACTTTAACCGCACCCCTCCCACCTCACCGATGTCCTGTGCGGAGTTCCCCAGGGGTTCGCGCCTTCCTACTTTCTTTCCTCTTTATCAATGAGCTGCCGCCCATCACCTCCCATGGGCACACTACTCATATGTGGACAACCTGGTTGTTCTGTCGTCCTCCCAGACATTGTCACTATTAACTTTCAACTTAACTCCCGACTTTGAATGATCCAATCCTGGTTGGTTGAACATAGCTAACTACCAACCTCAAAAACATAAGCTATGTTTGGTCCCAGTGAATTAAAATCTTGCCCTGCTACGCTCCAAACTGGGCTGATGGCACCCCTTGCAGATGGTGGCTGTCACAAATACCTGTGTTACGCTTGACCCACAACTTGATCTCACTCTGCACATCTGAAATGTCTGTAAGGCTACAAATAGCAAACTGGGCCTCACCTATAGAGCCACAAGCTGCTTAACCCCTGTGGCTCGTGTTGCCCTAGCCAGGGAGATCCTTCTTCCATCTCTCTGTTATGGACTAGTCGCCTTTGCCCCCATGCCCAAAACTAGCCTCTCGAAGTGGGATACAGCTTACAATAATATCTGCCACTTAGTGCTTGCAGCCCCCCCCCTTAACTCACCGCTGCGACCTCTACTCAAGTCTACAGTGGCTACCCCCCGAGAAACACCGCACCTTTGTAGTTGGGAACTTCATCGACAACATTGTCAGATCCGGTACTCCTGTGTCCCTTGCCCTTCCCCCTGCCCCCGATACTTCCTCCTACCCCCTTCGGTCATGAGCTACACCTGACCGCTTGGTTCCAAGAACCCATACCCAGGCGGGTGACCGGACTTTCACCGTGTATGCCCTGAAAATCTGGAATTTGCTCCCTGCCTGCACTCTGTCCTCCTCCTCCCATCTGGGCTTCAAATCCTCCCTGTGACGTTACCTTATGGGTCCCTCCACTTGTTCATGTATCTCGCAACACTCTCGCTCTGACATGATGAGACAGGCCCTGCCTTCTAGGGTCTATTATTGTTATTTTACCTCTGGTACCTGGCCCTGGAACTGTCACATGTCTCACCTGAGCCTGTCCAACCCCCCAGTGTGGCTATGGTCCCCCCAGCTACCCTCTGGCACTTGTATTCCGCTGCATGATTTTCTGATGGGATAAGGGTTTTTCTCACCTTTATGCACTGAACTACTCTGGGGTATATCGTATATTGTATCCCCTGGAGCACCTACCCTTCAGGGTACCGTATCTTCTGTTGTTTTGCACAAGTACGTATCCGTTAGCTCCCTACGATAGCCCTGTTAAGCTGACATATATCTTGATGTATATCTTTTTTGACTTTCTGTTTGTTCACTCAATCTCTCCCTGTAAATTTTTTTTTACTTACTATTTGTTGACCTAATTGCTCCTTGCCCTGTTTATACTCATCCTGCATCTCGATGTAAACCTCTCTCATGTTACTATGTAAACTGTCTGTAACCCAGTTTGTAACCCTCCCGGGTCTTACCTGAAAATAGGCACTTGGCTGTCTAGTGTGACCTACCCGATTAACAAAAGCAAATAAATAAATAAATAAATTAATAGCATGCCACCTGTCGTTTTGGCAAAAAGGCAGGGGTGAGGGGTTACAAAAATGGAGGCACCGCTTTGTATTTTGTTCTGGGGAGGAGGGTGCTTGGGCAAGGAGGCAAGCGTTTTGGCTATCTGGCAGTGGGTAGCCCAAAATGCTGAAGCAATTTACTATGTGTGTTGCTGTGTGCTGTGGGTCTTATGCTGCTGTTTAAAATTGCCAACTGTTTACCCAGGAGCAGTAAAGCCAAAGAGTGTGCCCTTGTCCTGCATCAAATTGTTTACAGCGTTTTTGCCTGCTTTTAAAATGAACTGTTGTAAATAAAAGTGTGGAAGACTAGGGGTAGCAACAGGAAAATTGTGCCCTGGATGTTGGAAATGCTTTTTAAAATGAATGAGAGACTTGCAGGTGTAATGGCTATGTTAAATGGCTGAAATGGGCTCCCGCCGTGGAGTCAGTTGGTAAAGAAATAAAGTTGCATTCTGCAGTTTAAATTTGCCTGCTCGATGATCACCATGAGGAGAAGAGCCCTCGCGAGGAAGAAGAGGCTCATTTGCATGGCGTCGTGTGATTGGTCAGGCTGCGATCAGTCCCGCCCCTCAGCCGGCTCTACAGAGACTGCCCCAGCATTCGAGGGGGAGTGTGAGTGGAGTGCGTGTACTGGCTAGTGGAGGAGCGTCGCGGAGTGTTAAAATCGCTGTAAACATTGTAAAAATAGACTATCTAGTTTAAAATCAGGCTCAACCCGCTAATCATTCGTCGGAATTGCAAGTTTGGTGGTCGAAAAGACAATCGGTAGGACTGCCTGCCCGTTTCTGTTCTGAGGCCTCCAAGAACTGGCTGCAGGCTGTTTTTCCCCATCGCAGCAAACTGCTACTGATAACAGTAAGTAACAACCTAAAAACTGCTCAAACAGTGATTTTCTGCCCTATGCCATAAAATGTGTGTGTGCAGCAGTAGTCGCCTTGCAACGTAACTGTGTCAAGTCCTGCCAGCAAGTGCAAGTCTGTTAAGCCATTGACTGTGTGCATAGTAATGAATTCAGCCTCAGTTTAAAGTTTGAAGCCAGAGAGAGACTGTGGGTTGTAGCAATGTGCAGCACTAGTTATACAGGCAATCCTGTGCTAAAAACCTGAAGCTGTAAGGGACTGTGAATCAAATAAATGTTACCAGCATGTAAAAAGTCCGTGGAAAATTAAGTGAATGTGTTTAAAACAAGAACAGAGCAAGCTGTGCAGTTTGAGCAAAAGTTATCAGTAGTTTGTGTAAATCGGGTGCGCAGTGGCTTGACCCCGATTCTGAATGTTGATGCACAGGAGTGTGCCGCCATTACAGGGTGGGGTAGGCAAACACAGCAGAGAGGAGCCATATTACAACTAAAGAGTGTGTTCAATAAAGTGGACTTAAGTTACAGTGAACTTTGTTTGTTTTTCTGCAGTTATGGCCTCAGGACCAGCTCGCTATCTGGATCATGCCCGGGTTGCAGTAACAGCAGCAGTGAATAGACTGAGGGCTATTGAAAAGTGGTGCTATGGAGGACAACTGCCTCCTCATGTGGCGATTCCTGGTTTTCCAGTGTAACCCCTAGATGGCGCTATCCCAGGGGCTACTACCCCTGCCTGATTTGCCACCTAACAGGTTGAGGGGCCTGGATGCAATGGCGGGTGCCTCCACCCAGAGGTCAGGGTTTGCAATAGTTAAACTAACTTGGTCACAGCCCTCTGGGACACTGCAACCCCTTTCTTCCCACTAGTGGCCCACACAATACATCAGAATTACCTTCACAGTATACACTTACTCCCAGGTCTGGTTCCGGCACTGGGACCTCCTGTGAAATGAGATACAGTGCAACAATCATAGCACAGTACTTTAACATAGACAAATACTCAGGCAGTATAACTTTACTGAAACAAGCAGCTCTGATTTATTTAGGGGGTATAACAAGGACAGGGGGAAATCAGGTTAATTAGCTTATCACTCTAATAATTCATCATGCCTCTGTGCACAGGCCTATCCCTATCAGTTACTGTCCCTGGTACCCAAGCCCTAGTGGCTAGTCCAAAACCGTGCAGCTAGGGGCCCTTTTCACACAGAGAAAAGGAGAATTAAACAGTCAGCAGTACAGTAATTCCATTTGGATTTATGTGGCATCAACAGGGAGCTAACCTGAATTAGTACTCACGACCTCCAAATAAGATAGGGTCCTTCAATGTCAGCAGGGCTCACTTGAGGTACACAAACCTCTTCACACATCCATATAAAAGAAAGCACTATACCAGGCAGGCTGCATCTGTATCCCGATCGCACTACTGCACAATACCCGGAGAACACACAGCAGATTCAGTTCCTGACAGACCGAAAAGTAATTTTCAGCAATTCCTCCAGTCTTCTACAGGGTGAGCCTGGTTTCTACTTCCAGAGATCCTTGATTCTTTTCACAGGACGGATTCAGTCCTAACAAGTTGTTACACAAGCTGCAGACCGAACTCTAGGCTCTATACACGCTTTTTGACTAAACTGCACACTGAAAGCACAGGGCTCCTTCCTTCTTCACTGCCAAAGCTCAACTGAAACCCAACCGACAAAACCGAGCACTTCCTTTGAGTTCCTCCCAGTTCTTGACTGGATTGGCTGTCACCACAATAGACTGCTGCTGTTGGTCCAAAAAGGCACTGAAGTCTAAACTACATCTCCCAGAGTCACTGCCCATACAATCCTCTTGTGGCTGGCTCAGATTATGAGTCCAAGTTCTGATTCGTCCTAGGCACTATTTTAGAGCTAGCTTACTCCACACTGATTGGTCCAGTTCAGCAGTTCAAAACTAGAATGGGAACTAGCAGATACAGTTCTGACTGCAAAGAAAGCAGGTTAGACAAACTGTAATTTCATTATTACTCTAAATAATTTCTGGCAAACAGTTACATCTTTCAGATAGGTTCCTTGCACCCTAGTGACTGCAAAATGAAGTGAATTGGCAGCAGCTCGAGTGGTACTCAGAGAAGCATACAGTCCCATATAAATCTAATTATGTCTGCAAGCAGACAGCTCTTAAAGAGACAGTACCAGAGGCTCTAAAAACACTCACTGATAAATGGCTTAAATGCCAAACACCATTCAGGCTTGGAGCATTCAAGCAAGCTCCTGGAAGTCTTTTGGGAACCCCCATTTGCAGGGGGGTTACACCCTTCCTGGCCTGGGAAAGCTTGACGTCTGCGTCAAGCAAGTACCCCCATAAGTTTCAACTGCAACCATATACATTTGCATTAGGCTCGCACATGTAATCATCAGTCAATATATCATTTTACCAAGAACACATTTCTGAAACATTGCAGTACGCCACTCTTACACAGTATTACATGCACATTGTACCATAACTCAAGTTATTACCTCTTGTACATGAAACCTGGAAGAGAGGGGCCCTTCCCCATCAGTTACCTTGAGGCTAGATGGGGCAAGGGCACCATACTTAGAGGGCAACACAAGTAACTTGAGTTAGCACTGATGCTCAGTTTGGGCAATGAGCTCGGGACACACACACCTTTATGGACAACATTGAGAGGCAAGTCCACAGGCCTCCCAAGTGAATCATAACTGAGGTGCACCACAGGCTTTTCAGCTCGACTCAGTCTTTCTAGGGGAACTGTTATAGTCTCTGCACTCTGAGCCTCATTTTCAGCATTGTCCTCACTTGTCAGGGGAGTTCCATGGGGTAGAGAGGCTAGAACTTGGGGCACTTTCAGCTCCAGGAGTTACAGTTTCTGAGTCCACAACATTTGGCTCGCATGGAGAGCTGGACACTGGCAGTGGACCGTCAGGCACTCAAAATACTCTTCTTGTTCGGTGTATCACCAGTCTGCCTCAATCTATTATTTTCCTCCCTGAAAGCTCAAACAGTTCAACCATGCACAATGATTCCATTTCATCTGATCTGATGCTTTGCACTTCACTTTCTGGGAGGAGTGGCTCCAGGGACGAGTTGGGGGCTTGGACAGTCCAGAAGGCCCAGCTTCATCTCCAGTATTGACTAGGGATTGCCCTGAAACAATTGACTCCGTTCGTAAGAAGTGATAGTATCCAAAGTCACTCTCACTTTCTTCTGATATGGACTGACAGTCATGCTCAACTGGGACTTGTGAGGGGAACACTTTAACTCTGCTTCTGTAGGTGCAGACTTCCTTGGTCTTTCTTGCAGCAGCTCTAGTCACTGGTCCAGAGGGGGCATCTTCTAGGGGCTCAGACTCAATTAAGATTTGTCCAATGGGCAGTAAATGATTTTATGCATTGTTTTTACATCTTTTGAATTATTCTCAGGCCTACTTTGTACACTGGCAGATCATCTAGTTTGCCCACTACAATGTGAGGGAGATGGTGCCATCTGTCAGCAATCTTGTGCTTGCCATGCAGTCCCAGATTTCTTAGCAATACCCGATCTCCTCCTGGAGTTCCTGTGCTTTCACCTTTTATCATACCTTTCTTTGTTGGCCAGATTTCTTTTGGCAGCCATGGTTTGAGCCAGTTGGTACGCATGAGTTAGCTGGGCCTTTAACTTTGGACATACTGTAAATAGTTGTTAGCTTGAACCCCATCAGAGAGACCCCAAAACACACATCTACTGGTAGTCGAGCTTCTCTTCCAAACATCAGACGGTAGGGGAGAATCCAGTGGCATCACTTTTGGTGCAGTTATAAGCATGTACCAGGGTGCTAATTTGTTGGCTCCATCTAGGCTTGTCCTTTGGGTGCAGGGTTCTAGCATATCTAGCAAAGTGCGTTGAAACGTTCAGGCTGTGGTCCCCTGGGGTGGTAAGGAGTGGTTCTGGACTTCTACTCCCCACAGAGAAAGCATCTCTTTGATCAGACGACTCTCAAAGTCTCTCCCTTGATCAGAATGGATTCTTTGTGAGCCCATAGTAGTGAAACAAAAGTTTCTACAAGTACTTTGGCTACAGTGGATGCTTTCTGGTCTTTGTGGGAAAGCTTGGGCATATCTCGTGAAATGGTCAGTGACCACCAGCACATTACTGATATTTCTTTGATCTGACTCCAAACTTAGAAAATCAATACAGACCAGCTCCATGGGTGCACTGGTGGTGATGTTAACAAGGGGGAGCCCTCTGGGGCAAAGCTTTCTCTGTAAGCAGCGACTCATGTTCGGAATGTGTTGCCCCACATCAGCCCCCATCTTAGCCAATAGAATCTGATCTCACCAAGTCAAGTGTTCTGTCTATACCAAGGTGCCCCATGTGGTTGTGCAAGGACCTCAGTACTGAGTCTCGAAAGGCAGTGGGCAGCACTAGTTGTTGTTTGTCTACTTGTCCCCTCTGTCTACTGTTTCTCTGTATAACAGTTTATTGATCAGTTTCAACTTAGGACCTTCTTTGTATAACAGTGCAGTTCTCAAATCAGTGGAGCTGAATTTGGACACATCTTTTCCCACAGAGGGCTTCTAAAGCTGCTTTGATCATGGGATCGCTGGATTGAGCCTGCCGAATACTGTCATTGTCCAGCTGAGGCAGTGCACCAATGTCTATTGCAGAAAAGTGGCATAAGCAGCAGGTATGCAATTCTCAGAGGCTCCCAAGCAATCCACCATGCAGTCCACTGCGTCTGCGGGACATTTGTTCCTCCTCTGTCAAACTTCCGGAGAGTGCCCAATGTCAGGTTCTGCCTATCGGACCCAATCATTCTGGGGAACGGGCCTCCGGAGAGCATCAGCATCTATGTGGTTCAGACCTGCTCGGTATTCGAGAGCATAGTCATATGTAGATAATGCAGAAAGCCACCTATGGCCAGTGGCATCCAACTTAGCTGAGGTCTGCACATAGGTCAAGGATTATTGTCAGTTTTACTAGTATTTTAGCCCATACAAGTACTCATGGAATTGGTCAACAATAGCCCCTTCAAAGCTAGGAACTCTAACTTATGTACAGGATAGTTCTTTTCGATGGGGTCAGGCTTCTACTGGCAAAGGCCACTGGTCTCAGGCCATTCTCGTGTCTTGGTACAACACAGCCCCAACCCTTGCAAGCTAGCATCAGTGTGCAGGACGAAGGTTTTCTTTAGGATGGCATAGGCCAGCACTGGAGCATGGGTAAGTTGATATATGATCTCATGAAAAGTAGTTCTCACAATCAGGAGTCCAAAGGCCCCAAATACTTCACTGGATGAAAATACACTCTTTCAGTCTTGAGGACGCTGACTTTTGGTATTTTAGTGGGTTGGGATACCTTGAGTAAGGTAAGTAGGCGGATCACTTGAATAGTCCTTGATGAAGCTACCATAATAACCACAGAATCCCAGGAATCTTTGCAGTTCTTTTAGAGTTTTGGGCTGTGGCCAGGTGGTCAAGGCCTCAACTTTACTTGGTCTGTCTCTATTCCTCGGTGGATACTATGTGTCCCAACACTTTTACTGATGTTTGAAAGAATTGACACTTATCAATGGACAGTTTAAGGCCAAAGTCCTCCAGTCGGTCCAATACCTTAAATAATCTGCTCTCATGTTCCTCCAGTGAGCTGCCAAACACAATAACATCATCTAGGTATACCAGGCACTTAGTAAGTTCATGTCCCCCACTGCACGCTCCATCAATCGTTGAAAAGTGGCTGGGGCACCTTGAAACCCTTGAGGCATCCTCATGAATTCATAGAGCTAAGCGGACAGATAAGGCCGCCTTCTCACGTCTCTGGGGCCATCGGGATCTGGTAGTACCCACTGCGGAGATCCAGCACAGAGAACCACTTGCTCTCGCTTAGGCAGTCACAGCATCCTGAATGCGGGCATTGTGTACTGATCAGGATAGTCCACCGTTTAAGGTGCTATAATCCACACACATCCTTACTGTTCCATTTTTTCCTCACTACACAATGGGGAAGCATAAGGGCTTCTGGATTCTTGTATTACACCAGCAGCTAACATCTCTTGCAGATGCTGCTCACATCATCTATGTCAGCAGGTGCCAGGCGTCGAGACCTCTCACGAAATGGTCTTTTCGTCATGCAGCCGGATATTGTGCTCAGCTCCTTGCACGATCCCACATCCCATTCCTTTAAAGAAAACACCTGGTCTCTCTGGGCAAGCTTCTCACTGATCCTCACTTTCCATTCAGCTGGCAGTGGGGAGTCGCCAAAATCAAACAAGTCAGGCGTTACTCTGTCATTCTTCCTTGAACTCTTGCTGCTGTACTGCAGTGTCTGCACAATGCACATTAGCCAGGATGCAACCCTGTTTACTCGAATGTCTCTTCAGACACATTATGAACTTGGACTATTACCCTTCTGGCATAAGTATGGGCTCTAGCGGGCAAAATACTAGGCTTGACCAGCAGTCCTCTGGCAATTTTCCATCGCCTGGTGCATCCAACATTAATATTTTATTCTTAACATCCTTTCTGATACGGACCTCTCCTGTAAGGTACACTGGGCATTTGGCGCCAGGATCAGAGACTCAGGATTCTTCTTCTCCACAATTCCGACCGGTTCCTCTGGTTCTGTTTTTCAGCATCTCTCTGTGCCTCATAGGCCTTCTTAATTAAAGCCGAACTCTTAAAGCTCTACTAGTCTTTGACCCTGTTTTTCATAACACAACTGTGCCAGCCTTCCGAACATATGAGCATTTGTTCCAGTCAACAAAGGGACACCATCATACAGTCCAGTGGGGGACACACATAAGGCTAGGTCTCTACTTGTTCAGCTACCCAGCCACGGAGGTGGGGAAGGACAGCCAAATTCGGATATACCCGAATAGGGGTAGGCCTTTCTCACTAAACCCCATACATGCAGTCCTTCTAATGGTTGTAAGGGTACGCCTGACAAATGCTTCTGATACCAATCCTGGAACATAATTGTCACTTGGGAGCCACTGTCTAATACAGCTCTTGTAGACACTCCATTCACCTTTACAGTGGTCTCCATGGAGGGACCCACTATTCTGGACCAGTCTGGAGAGCGGTAGTGGGGCCTGGGCAACTGACCTTGCCACAAAAGGACGTGAATTAGCATTTTTGGTGCCCTCACTGGGATCATGCGTCGTGCACCTCTTAACCACTGATTTTTCTCCCAAGCTCTCCTTGTAGCCTATATGCAACTTTGTCAGTGTCTTTTGGGGACTGGCATTCCTTTTCATGTGCCCATCTTCCCACAATTATAGCAAAACATACTTTCTGAGTTTGAGCTGGCCGAGGCGCCACACACTGGGAGCCAGGGCGGGGTATTACTAACTGGAAACCTTGGTGCCATCTCTGTCTGCAGCGTGATAAGCATTTGGAGACATCTCATCAGTTTCTCCACTTCCATGGTCAAGGAATCGAGTTCGAGCTGTTATCAGCAGGAGATACATGGGTGGACCCTCCACCCCATAGCAGATGCAGTCGGATAGGTCAGGGCCTGCATTTGCAGGCATGGCCTTCATAAAGGGACTGTTTTTGAATTCCCGGATCTCTCTCAACAGTTCGCCCATTGTGACATATCTTTTCTCTTGTCAGAGCACTCATTGACTGCCAACCTCTGCCCTGAACTTCACTTGATGGGTCACCCTCAGTCACTCGGTCGTGAGCCGCAGCTATTGGTGCAGGTCCCTCCCGAGGTCGTCTCTTTCTCAACCTCGAATTTCTCTCATTAACTCATCATAGGAGGGTGGGGATTCCAGTCGATCTGCCAGGCGTAACTGAAGCAACAGCAGTTCTGAGAAGGGGCAGACTTAGGATCCTGTCCAGCCTGGTTCGTCCAGTTCAATCGCTGGCAAACTACCTTTTCTGAGGCATTCTTGCAACAATTTTTCCAGCCGAGATACATACACAGACAACAACTCCCTTGGTACTGTTGTGCATCTCTTACTCCACCATAGGTCCTCATCAGAATCTGGGCCCTATACACATTCTCCAAGGCCTCAAGATAGGCCTGTGCAGTCGCTTCAGGGTTACTGGTCCGCTTAGCACGGATGGTAGCCAGGCAGGACCGGAGGCTCTCACTAACCCTCTTTCGCTGCCCGAGCATTGCCATTCTAGCACTTGGGGGCAACACAGTCTATCCAGGTCTCCCAGTCATCCTCCCCTTGGGGGTGGGAGGGTGCCAGAGAAGATCCTCAACCTCGTAAGAGTACGATAATGGCAGGTGCAGAAATAGGAGTCTGCATTGGTTCAGCCACCATTACGGGCACTGGAGCAGGAGAGGGTGTTGGGGAGGAACACCCCAGGTGGCAAGAATAGTTTCTTCAAGTCCTCCACAGTTTTCCCTCTCCCAGCAACCATTCAGCAAATTTCTCCTCAAAGTTTCAGATAGTGGTGGGGGCTGATTCTCCTCGGTCTTTACTGTCCTTAGTTATCACTCTCCAAGCAGTGAGGGCTCCTCTGGGGTAATGGTCTGTGGCACTTTGGAGCTATCTCATGGGATCCTTAAACTCTACTAGGGCCAGGAAAGTGTGGGTGAGCAGATTAGCATGCCGACCACCACCACAGGGTTTTGTAAACCTTCCACCTTGGAAAGTACTCCTGCACAGTGTCCGTATTGATACCCAGGGGGTGTCCAGGATAAGATAGCATTTTGGGGTCGATCTCCTCCCCAGTACACCACTCCACCAGCGGTTGCACAGCCACTTGTCGGGTACCCATTTTTTCTTAACAGTGGTTCGTAATATGGCCACTAGAGGACACACAATCCCAGTGTGAGCTCCAAGATGTAACCCCAGATGGCGCTTATCCCAGGGGCTACTACCCTGCCTGATTTGCCACTAACAGGTTGAGGGGCCTGGATGCAATGGCGGGTGCCTCACCCAGAGGTCAGGGTTTGCAATAGTTAAACTAACTTGGTCACAGCCCTCTGGGACACTGCAACCCCTTCTTCCCACTAGTGGCCCACACAATACATCAGAATTACCTTCACAGTATACACTTCTCCCCAGGTCTGGTTCGGCACTGGGACCTCCTCAGAAATGAGATACAGTGCAACAATCACAGTACAGTACTTTAACATAGACAAATACCTCAGGCAGTATAACTTTGCTGAAACAAGCAGCTCTGATTTATTTAGGGGATATAACAAGGACAAGGGAAATCAGGTTAATTAGCTTATCACTCTAATAATCTATCTATGCCTCTGTGCACAGGCCTATCCCTATCAGTTACTGTCCCTGGGTACCCAAGCCCTAGTGGCTAGTCCAAACCGTGGCAGCTGGTAGGGGCCCTTTCACACAGAGAAAAGGAGAATTAAACAGTCAGCAGTACAGTAATTCCATTTGGATTTAATGTGGCAATTCAACAGGGAGCGACCCTGAATTAGTACTCACGACCTCCAAATAAGATAGGGTCCTTCAATGTCAGCAGGGCTCACTTGAGGTACACAAACCTCTCACACATCCATATAAAGAAAGCACTATACAGGCAGGCTGCATCTGTATCCCGATCGCACTACTGCACAATACCCGGAGAACACACAGCAGATTCAGTTCCTGACAGACCGAGTGCAATTTTCAGCAATTCCTCCAGTCTTCTACAGGGTGAGCCTGGTTTCTACTCTTCAGAGATCCTTTGATTCTTTTCACAGGACGGATTCAGTCCTAACAAGCTGTTACACAAGCTGCAGACCGAACTCTGGGCCTTACACGCTTTTTGACTAAAACTGCACACTGAAAAGCACAGGGCCCTTCCTTCTTCACTGCCAAAGCTCAACTGAAACTCCAACCGACAAAACCGGCACTTCCTTTGAGTTCCTCCCAGTTCTTGACTGGATTGGCTGTCACCACAATAGACTGCTGCTGTTGGTCCAAAAAGGCACTGAAGTCTAAACTACATCTCCCAGAGTCACTGCCCATACAATCCTCTTGTGGCTGGCTCAGATTATGAGTCCAAGTTCTGATTCGTCCAAGGCACCATTTTAGAGCTAGCTTACCCCACACTGATTGGTCCAGTTCAGCAGTTCAAAACTAGAATGGGAACTAGCAGACACAGTTCTGACTGCAAAGAAAGCAGGTTAGACAAACTGTAATTTCATTATTACTCTAAATAATTTCTGGCAAACAGTTACATCTTTCAGATAGGTTCCCTTGCACTCCTAGTGACTGCAAAATGAAGTGAATTGGCAGCAGCTCGAGTGGTACCAGAGGCACACAGTCCCCCATACAACACTATGTCTGCAAGCAGACAGCTCTAAAGAGACAGTACCAGAGGCTCTAAAACACTCACTGATAAATGGCTTAAATGCCAAACACCATTCAGGCTTGGAGCATTCAAGCAAGCTCCTGGAAGTCTTTTGGGAACCCCCATTTGCAGGGGGGTTACACCAGTGCATGTATGTCAAATATGCTTGAGAGCTGGAAGGGACATCTTCATGATTTCTCACTGTGCTGGATGCCTAGAAAAATATGGCTTGTATAAAGCGCCTCAAATTCGGTTGGCTCCCACATGGACAAAGGTTCAGGAATCTGCAGTTGGCAGCACACAGCACCAGGTGGAGCCTGTGGAGGAAGGCCCCTCGGGGGAGTGTGGCACAAAGCTAGAAGGTGCAGAGTTAGAGATAGAACAATAAGCTGAAGTTTCGGATGCTGAATCCCAGAAAGAAAGTTCGGATAAAGCATCAATAGACCCCGGGGGGGGGGGCCTAGCCCAAGTCTCTTAGATGAAGATGAGATGCGGGAGGCCTTTGAGTGGAAGGTGTCGACCTCCATGCCTAGTGATGAGTGGATAGTCTCAGGAGTGAGAATGACTGCTCACTCCTGGGCTCAGAGGCTCAGTGAAGAGGAAGATGAGGGGGAACCTATGTGGCCTTGTGAAAAAGGAATGGGTTCACAGCCTCAAGAGCTTGCCTCGGAGGAATGTATGGAAGAAAGTGGTGATGCCACTGCCCTGGCTTCGCAAGAGGAAGAAGTCAGGGATCCGTTTCTAATTTCTTTAAGGATGCGTAGCTGGCAGAACCAGGACTGGCCACCCCCAAGCCAGGCCAGCGGACTTAGATTGACCAAAGCAAGTAAAGAGGAGAGACTGGTTCGTAGCAAGGTAAATGAGATCTATGGTATGACCTTTCCTCGAAAAGTCTGGGAGGAGATTGAGAACTGCAGGAAATCCTGGATCTGGGACGAAGCCATGAAAAGTGTGCATCCTGGGGCCAACAAGCATGTAAAGAACAGACTGTTTCACGAGAAGTATACCCAGTGGAAGAGAGGCAGGACACTGTTTATAGACAGAGTGAGAATAGTGGATCGGAGAGGGACGTGAAATCTCCCACTGTGTGAATTATGTGCACTCAGATGGGGTAATAATTCAAGCTCCTGACCCCCGGTGCTATTGGCCTCAGTGCAAGGACCACCCAGCAAATGTGCCCGTGCCTACAAAATGGAAAGCCGAGCAGTGGTAGTCAATACTGCCACACCAGACTGTGAAGTGCCTTTATTGATTTGCCAATATGGACATCCAGGACTCAGGTGCCCCACATTCATCAGTTCTACAGTGTTCTGGCCTTTCCAGAATCCATCGACTGGCCCACCAGATGACTTCAGATCCAGAGAGGACACCAGCCCAGCTGTATCCTGTTCATCGCCTGGTAATCGGTTGACGTCGGACCAGCTGTTTTCTTTTTGTTCCTGTTCTAAGGTTCCATCTCCAGAGATGACATCATCCCAGCTGTTCCCAGATGTGCCCTCCTGTGGTTCCCGGAAGATGTCCGCCCAGCTGTATCGGCAGAAATGCTGCCAGGGAGAGTCTTCATCAGAGGTGCAGGTCGGTCCCAAAATTTCCATTCTACAAGTGGCTGGTAAGTCCGAACTTTTCTATCTTTATGACATTGCAGTACACACCCTACACTAGCAGACTTCAAAATGTGTGAACTGTCCATAAAGACTTCTCCTTGGACTTTGGCCTATTAGAACTGTGCTTCACCGGCTCCGGCCCGGAGAGACCTTTATTGACTAGCCTTCGGGCATTGTGGTCACTAGTTGGGACTTTTAGGGCACCCATTCCCCAAAATGTGTATTGTAAATAATGTCATTGTTTTCTAATGTAAATACTGTTTTCTACTTTTTCTAAAAAAAATCTTCTTGGGATTTTTCAGGGTTTTGATGGTAGGGGTCTAGGTAGACTGTGTATACAGATTAGGAGTGTGTATTGTCTTTCTTTTTCTTACAGGTGTTCCTTGGAAGACAGAAGAGAAGACAAAAAGAGGAGGAGGGGCTCATCGGAGTTCCTCATCAGTGCTTTAGTGTGTAGAAATTTAAAGTACTGTGGTGGTGTTATGGTTGTTGTTACTGTATTAACCATTTCCTTCCACAGGTGTGGTTGTGGGGGTAGGGAGGAGGCAGTAAAATGGTATTTTAATGGTGTGTGGTTGCAGGTTGCCCAAGGTCGGGGAGGTCCCCGGGTTGTTTATGTTTTTGGGGGTATTAGGTTAGAAGCAGATAGGTTTTTCCTAGAGGGTTCGGGGGGATAGACAGGCTGTGGTCCTGAATGACCATTGGGACCGCAGTGCTGATCTATCAGGGCTATGCTCTGGATAGTTCTACCAGAGCCACTGGGTGTCCATAGTAAGTGGATAGTGTAGAGGCTGATATGTCAGCTAAAGGCCTCTAGGCCCTTAGTGTTGCCTGCCTGTGCTTGCACATGGTAGGAGGGGGCCTGATCACCCACCTCCGCAGGTAGCACATAGGGTGGGATGGCCTAAGGCCAGGTAAATAATGACTGCGGACAGTCATTTTCCTGGTCAAGGGCGAGTATAACCCTCTTGTTACCCGGGGTTACTAGAATCCCAGTAAGACCTAGTGGTAGGCAGGGAAGGCAGCTTGTGAAACTCCAGTTAAATGGGTTTCACACTGTCTCACTCTGTTCTCAGTCTCAGCTGAGACTGAGGGATGACATCACCAATAGAACTATCGCAGCTGCATGAGCCACATTGGAATCTGCAGCAAGGGAGTTGGTTAGAACGTTGGGAGTTTGAAGTCAGTCTTCAGTGAGTGAGTGAGAAGTTGGGAGCTTGCTGGTAAAGCAGCTCAGTGAAGGCTCTAGGAGCCTCAGCCCTGACAGAGGGCTACTTTTAAGTAGAAGGGTGTGTGTCTCCACCTTAAAGAGAGACACAGAAGATAACTGAAGTGGTGGAGACTGCTGTTTTCTGGTCTCAGTGCCCCCTCCCTTTGGGGGGGACAGGAAAGGGTTCCCTGCAGATTCCTGGGGAAACCACCTAGTTCTGCTTGTGAAGGAAAGGCTGCCTGTGTGTTCCAGTGTTTATTTGTGAGAACAAGAAGATTTGTGAGTCGCCTGAGAGTCACCTGCAACGTGAGGGTGAGTGTCTGCTCTGGCTAAAAGAGCCTATGTTTTTCACCCTGGGACTTGTGTGACAATGTGGGGATTGAACTACTAAATATTGGGAAGCCTAGAGTAATGGGCTAAGCAAAGTGAAAGTAGGTTCAAGTCCAGAGCTTGTTGGGATGCAAATGATATGTAGAGGAGATGTGACAGACGTCTACCCAGAATCTACATTTGAAAGTTCAGTAAAGGAATTGTTCAATTTCCAGAGAAATGGCTGGGTATGGGCTGTGGGAGCTGGAGGTGAGTGGCTCCCCATCTTTAGTGACCAGGTCCACCTCTACGGATTTCTTCTGTGGATTTCTACTTTACCTCAGGCACTTGGCCAGTGATGAGGGAAGTACCCAGATGTGGGATTGTAAGGAAAATTCTCTCTGGAGTCGAAGAATCTAGTGTGGTTTGGGAGCCACAACAGGATAATTGGTTCATTCTCAAATGGACCGGGATCAGCAAATGGGCCGGAGGCGAGCCAGTGGGGAAAACCAAGAAGTGTACAAGTCGGGCTGTGTACCCAAAGCTGCGTGCAAGTCCGGCTGTGTGCCTGGTGGGTTTAGAGCCTGAGGGCTGGAAATAGTGATAAAGTGTTCTGTTGTCTCTAATCTGCATTACCAGGAAATGTAGCCCCATGGGGGTCCGTCTATGCTTTGTTTGTTCAGCTTGGATGTGAATAAAAGCCACACTGAAGAATCCCATTTCTGGTTCTGGACATTACAGTTATTGCTTCCTGTGTTCGGATTTACTTTGGTGCCCCTGTGCAGAGTAGCCAAACCTAGGTCCCCTGTGCCGAGTAACCTCATCCTCCCCGAACCCAGTCCCCACCAGATACTGCTGTCAGCTTCAATAGCATGCCACCTGTCATTTTGGCAAAAAGGCAGGGGTGAGGGGTTACAGTTATACATGAGCTGAACCCTTAATATTACATATTAAATATTCTGATATGGTCTAAACTTATTTTTAAAATTCCTCATAAATGTGCATTTACTGTATATAAAAACCTGGTTTGGAAAAAGTGCCCTTTATAATGCAACAAGTGGTCTTTTTATGTTTGGCACCTCCACCTTTTACAATCCTCCGGCACCCCTGTGGGTGGGTACACACACACACACACACACACACACACACACACACACAGCAGCATGTACTCTGACTAAATAAATTTAGGAGGACTGAATTAGAAGCATGCCAGTTTTTGATGACTGTGACTAAACAGCACTATATGGAACCAACAGGAAAACAACTTTGGTCATTTGGTAGCTCTTCGCAGCCCTATCGACTCTGGCTAGAATTTGTTATTAGGGTTGTAAGTTTGGTTCCACAAAAGAATCGAACATCTTAAACTTCGGGTGATTGATTATTTTGGACCATGGTGAACTTTTAGGGGAGGTATGTGGACTTTTGGTTCATCTCATTCTCCATGGTCTGAATGGGATGGACCAGGTGAACCAGTAGAACTGCGGCTGCAGGTTGCACCCAGCCTGACCCAAGTAATGCATAAAACAGCAACAGAAGACCCAATAGTGGAGGGAGTGATTGACTCACTCCACCACCAGGTCCCTGAAACACTGTCCCTATTTTATGCATTTTTCCTTGCCAGACAGCCCTGCTAGTGTCTCTCTCTCTCTTTTCTGAGTTTCTGCCAGTCCTGCAGTTCCCACCAACTGTGCTGCCCTCTCCCCTGGCTCACAGCCTGCTGTATCAGTGTTTTTGTTGTTGTTATTATTATTTTAACTTACTTACCGAGTCCCTGGCACTCTGCTCCACCAAATCATGCTTCTCACAACTTCACGTTACCCTTGGTCCTTAAAAATGAATCCAATAAAAGACCAGGGCCATGTCGCTGAGCTGCCCGTGACTGTCTCATGCACTCCAGGTGGCTTCTATTGCATGGGGTATGCTAATGAGGGCTACCAACTAATGGCAGAGTTGGTAGCCCTCATTAGTGTAGCCATCCCTTGCCCGATATCTAGGGGCCTGATGGAACAGTTCAGGAGAGGGGGCACCACTTAGTAGCAAAACACATCCAGATCAAAGAAATATGGCAGATACCTGGGTCCACCTTAGTCTCCAGAAGATGGTCACTGGGCGCGGCCTGCATCAGGATGAAGAAGAGCAGATAGACCATAGGCTGTGGGGCAAAAGGTTAACTGGCAGCAGGAGTTAAATTCATAAAGCATCCAGGGGCCCACTCCAAAATCCATTTGTTAACAATAAGAAAATGTAATTAAAACAATGTAAAACAGTAAAAAAATGCTTCCAGGAGCAGGGGGCACAGCTTAGGCAGAAAGAACAGTCTTCTGTGGTATAGAACCATGGCACCATACTTATGGCCATTAAGGCTGTGATGCTGAGTCCCCACGGAGCCGAAGTGGCTCCCTTACTGAAATTGATGGCAGCAGCACGAACCCAGCCTTACACAAACCACCAGGCCTCATGACAGCTCGACTCCTGGGCCTACCGCTCTCTCTCTTTCTTCTTGCACATTCGCAGTGGCAAGCACAACTGCAGCACCTCCCTTGATTTCTGTCACCCTACAAAACTGGGACTATTCAACCAGGCCCATGGTATCCCAGTGCATCTCTGGTGCAGGCAATCTGAGGGATGCACTAGCTGAATTCTTTGCTCCCCGCAGGCCATCTTCATCTTGGGTGGAGTGCCACATGGGTTAGGGGATGTGGGGTGCCACCACTGCTCTCCCTACGACACAGGCTGCCACCACTGTGCCATCCCCACCACCTGAGACTCCTTTCCTGGCACTACATCATCAGCATTTGGTCCTTCCTCACCCTGGTGCTGCAGTGCACGCAGGTGGGTGACTTACTCCCCAGGACGCAGCTCCCAGAATCAGGCCCAGCTTCCAGCATGCCACAAACTCAACCACAGCCACTCACCTCCTTGAGCGGACTACCAACAATGAACTACTAAGCCCAAACTGGGCTGGGCTGAGGCATCCGTTCTCTCTCCCACCGGCGTCTCTAAACCCGTCAAATGCCTCTCCATAAATACCACCCATGGACACTAGCTCCACCCAAACAGTGGGCAGACCAGCCCCCCCAACCTCCCAAAAAGGCAACCGAGGCAGTGAAGATTATTGTGGTAAGCATCCCCCAAAGGGGGTGCTTACATTAGTATACCACACGTGCCGGAAGCCACCTGGTGTACGCAAGATGGCTGTGGATGCTGATTCAAGGTGAACTAGTCTGCCATTTATTTGCACACAGAGACCACAAAAGCTTGCACAGGAAAAATAAAATCTACCAAAGTTCCACACCTCATTTAACCAGAAGGGTCAATTTTCATAAACAACTCAAGTGAGCGTTTTTTAATCCCTACAGATTTCTTCATAAATGTCTATGGAAATCTCTTTATGGTATGATGCAAGCCCCTGCCTCAAAAATAAACTGCATCATGACAGAAACTGAAAATACATTGATCCTCCTTGCCCCATTAACTTCAAACTAACTCCTCAGGCCATACCAGTCATCCCTTTCTTGTAGGTTCTTTTTATGACACCATTTTGTAATCTGGAACCATAAATGCATGTAGATCCAGAAGACACAAATGAGGTCAAAAGGTTTCCAGTGTTTAACTTAACATTTTCTTCCAGATAAGCATACACTAGCACTAAATATTGAAAGTGTGCTACCAAACAACATAGAAACATAGAATTTGACAGCAGATAAGGACTGCTTGGCCCACCCAGTCTGCCCATTTCCCTACCTGATGGATAAGCTGCAGATCCTAGTTAACCAGCAGCCTACTTCTTCCTACCCCCAACCCCTAGAATTGCCTTATGACTGTCCCATGCATGCTTGAATTCCACCACTGTTTTTGACTCCACAACCTCCTCTGGAAGGCCATTCCATACATCCACAACCCTCTCTGTGAAAAAATACTTCCTTAAATTACCGCTGAGCTGCCCCCTTCTATCTTCAAATTGTGCCCCCTTGTTCTTGCACACCTCTTTTTTTGAAAGATGCTACCCTCTTGGACTTTGTTGATTCCCTTGAGGTACTTGAAAGTTACTATCATGTCCCCTCTCCCTCCTTTCCTCAAGGCTATACATATTAAGCTCCTTAAGTCTCTTTTCATATATCTTCCGGTGCAGACCCTGCACCATTTTAGTTGCCCTCCTCTGGACAGCTTCCATCCTGTCTATGTCTTTATGGAGATTGGTCTCTGAACTGCACGTAGTACCCAGATGTGGTCTCACCAGCTGTCTGTACAGAGGGATAATAACTTCTTGTTTTCTACTATTGATGCCTCTCCCTATGCATCCCAGTATCCCCCAGCCCTCCTTGCTGCCCTCTCATTGCTTGCCCACCTTAGGTCATCTGATATGACTACCCCAGGTCCCTTTCCATTTTTGTTGTTGTTAGTATCTCACCCCCCATTGTGTACTCTTCCCCTGGGTTTTTGTTTCCCAGGTGCATTACCTTGCACTTCTTAGCATTGAATCTAAGCTACCATACATTTGACCATTCCTCTAACCTTGCAAAGTCCCTTCTCATCCTTTCCACCCCACCTTGTGCATCAACTCTGTTGCAGATCTTTGTGTCACCGGCAAAGAGACATACTTTTCCTTCCAGTCCCTCTGCAATGTCACTTATAAAGACATTGAAGAGGACCGGTCCTAATACTGAACCCTGCGGTACCCCACTACTAACCCCCCTTTTTTCAGAGTGGACTCCATTTACTATTACTCTCTGTGTCCTATTCTCCAGCCAATTCTTTACCCAGACTGTCATCTTGGGACCCACTCCCAGGCTGGCTAACTTGTATATTAATCTTTTGTGTGGGACTGTGTCAAATGCCTTGCTAAAGTCTAGGTAGGCCATGTCCACAGCCCCTCCCTGATCAACTACTTTGGTCACCCAGTCAAAGAAATCTATCAGATTTGTCTGGCATGACCTTCCCGCTGTGAATCCATGCTGCCTAGGGTCCTGTGACCCTCTGGCCTCTAGATACTCAACAATTCTTTCCTTCAGAAGTGATTCCATCATTTTCCCCTACCACTGAGGTTAAACTAACAGGTCTGTAGTTTCCTGCTTCTGCCTTGCTCCCACTTTTGTGAAGGGGAATCATATCTGCCCTCCTCCAGTCCTCGGGTACCACCCCATCCTCCCATGATTTGTTAAAGAGGTAGTCAGTGGTGTCATTAGTTCTACCCTTAGTTCTTTTAGAATTCTGGGATGAATCCATCAGGCCCCATTGCTTTGTCCACCTTCAGTTTTAAGAGTTCTTTCAGAACCCTTTCTTCTGTAAATGGGCTGGTATCAACTTCTGTATCCAGAGTGTTTCTACTGTTTGTTTTAGGTACCTCCCCTCCTTTGTAAATACTGAGCAAAAATATTTGTTTAGTATCTCTGCCTTTCACAGTCACCCTCTGCCCACCCTCCCTCCCTTTATTAAGCCTCACTATCCCTCTCTTGGTCTTCCTTCGCCTCCCTGATGTACCTATAAAAGGTTTTATCCCTTCTTAACTGAGTTGGCTATCTTTTCCTTGGTTTGGGCCTTTGCTGTTCTGACTGCCTTCCCAGCTTCCTTTGCTTTAACTGATACAGTTCTCTGTCCTGTTCCTTCTGTGATTCCTTGTACTTCCTGAATGCTTTCTTTTTCTTGAACCTTCACTGCCACTTCTTTGAGAACCATAGGGTTTCTACCTGCTTGCTTTTGTTTATTTGCTTTACACAAAGGCTTGTTACCTCTGTGATGGCAGTTTTATTATTCCTCATTGTTCTTCCACCCTCCTTCCTGCCCATTTGCTAGTGCATTCCTTAGGCACTCACCATTTTGGCAAAGTCAGCCCCTCCTAAAATCCAGTACCTTTGTCTTTGTATGGCGTGACTCTATTGCTGTGTTTATTGTGAACCATACTGTTTGATGGTCGCTAGTTCCCAGATGGCTACCCACTTCTATATCTGTGATCCTCTCTTCATCTCCATTTGAGAGAACCAGGTCTAAGATTGCTCCTCTTGAGTGGGCTCCAATACTAGTTGTTCAAGTCATGCCCCTGTAGGGCATCTAGAATAACCCCACTCTTAGAAGTGGCTGCTGCAACTGCACTCCAGTTAACATCTGGCATATTCAGATCACCCATCAGCAATATCTCCCTTTTCTGCCATTCTAAGTATACTTTCTATCATTTCCTTGTCCATTTCTCCCTGACAAGGGGTCTGTATACAACCCTGTGCAGATTGTGGTGCCATTGCGGTCTCCAAATTTACCCACAGTGCTTCTTCTCCCTGTTTACCCTTTTGTTCTGTTGCTTTGATTCCTTCCCTTATGTAAAGAGCTACTCCTCCTCCTCTTTTACCCTCCTGTCCCTCCTGTAGATAGTGTATCCTGATATGTTTACGTCCCAGTCATGGTTTTGTGTGTACCATGTTTCTGTGACTGCCACGATATCCAAATGTTCCTCCTCCATCAAGGCCACTAATTCAGGAAGCTTGTTACTCAGACTACGGGCATTGGTACTCATTGTTCTCCATTTTTTGATGGCTTTACCTTCTGTTGCAGCATCCCCCACTGACCTTTCTACCTCGGTCTTTTTCTCATTTAGTACCCTGTTTTGTAGGGAGAGGCTGGGATTTTCCTTCTGCTTCTCAGTGCCTCCCCCCTTGACTAGTTTAAAAGCTGGCCAATGAAGCATTTAAACCGATTGCTCAAAAGACTTGTTCCCTTCCTGGACAGATGCAGACCATCCTGCCAGTATAGGCTGGTGTCCCTCCAGGTGGAACCCCAGTCCCCAATGAAGCCAAACCCCTGTGCTCCACACCATTTTTTCAACCACTCATTAAACTGCATGGTGAAAAGTACCCTCGCCTCACTCGTGCCATTGACAGGCAGCACCTCTGAGAAGGATACTGTGTGTGCTACTTGTCTTAGGCCCCTCCCCAACTCTACAAAGAAACAAGAACTGTAAAAAAGCATAGCCAGGCAAGAAAATAGCAGCCCAGGGCACATCACATGAATACAGAAACATCTAGAATGATTACATGAATCATTAACTGAGAAAACATTGTAAGTCCTCACACTTCAGTTGTTTTTCTCTGTTACTGTTAAAATAATAGTACGATAATCTGTAGCATACAGTAAGCAGGTAACAAAAGTCTTTCTGTGTCGTATTGTTCCAACTAGTAAAAAAACTCTGCAGTCCTCTTCTCAGTCTGCTTCAAAACAAAACTGCCTCATGTAAACTATAATATAACCCACGATAGGCCATGGGTATACTAGGCATTAATGCATGCCTCAGGTGTGTTGTGAGTCATGAGGGTGCAGCCCAAGTCTTCTCCAATCAACTGTGGCATGCATTAATGCCTAGTATACCCATGGGCCCGGACTGGGTTATTGCACTAATAAAATGATACCTTTTCAGACTTAAAAAAATAATCCAAACTCTATCAAATCCTTTGAAATTGTATTTATTTTCAAGTCGTCAGTCCGCCATAAAAAGTAGTTCACTTTAAAACACTTTTTTAAATAAATTTTCACATATTGAAATTAAATAACATTTGATTGTAAGTGTGAATCAGTATTTTTGTTTTTCATTCCTTATCAATTTTGTTGTAAAATTAGCTATTCAAATATTGTAGATTTACAGACAGGTCACAGGTCAAATGCACAATACATTGTTTGTTAAATTATATGTTGTACTGATGATAATGTTTGTATATTCTTGATTTTGCAACTAAACTTAAAGATGTACTAAGGGCCTCGCTGGAAATGAGCTTGTCTCAGGCGAGTTGTACCCATTCATTGTTTTTCTTAGATGAATAAAAAGTTTTGCTACTACTTACTACTACTACTACACTACTACTACTACATACATCCGATACAGAAACACAGTAGTCGTACATTGCATGACAGACAGAATCAATATACATTTAGTTTTAAAATAAAACTTATTCATCAGAGTTCCCTTGTAGTTTGCAGATCTCCTTTTGAAAGTGCTACTGCCCTGAATTAAAAGTGACCTTACTCTCCTTTTTTTTCCACCAGACGTAGAAGCTTAGATCGCAAATCCTAACTTTTTTATTGATTTTCGATTTGAATCATTTAATGGGGGCTTTGCCAATTTCTGAATTTGAACACTACATATTTAATCTTATTTTACCATGCAGTGGTTTTGGATTGACTACCATCTCTAAACAGGTAAGTAGAGCGCATCAATCCAGTGAGCAAGGTGATCTGGGACAGCATGCAGCACACTACCAGCTGGTACTCTCTACGCTTGGTCTGCTGCGGCTCACTAATTTTTCTTCCCTGTTTCTTTTTATTGTTGTCCCACCATCTTGCTGATGGGGATGGTGTGAAGGAACATTATTAGGGAGGCCTGGGCTAAAGGGACGATATTTCGGGAGTCATTTTTTTTTCTCTCGCTAAGCTCATATTTCAAATATGTTGCCTAATATTTTTATTTGCCTCACGAATGCCAGCGTAAAAAAAATGTTGCTCGCATTTATTTTGGTGAAGTGCCTGAAGATGAATGGCATATCAACTATGGGTATATAGGGGATTAATCAATGGACACATAGACACAGTGAACCAATGGGGTTGCACATTTTATGCAGCCCATTTTATAAATAGTCTTAATACAGTTCCCAAGTTTCTGCTAGTAGCATGTAAAAAATCTCCAATATTTTCAAACTTTCTGTGTGAGGACCTTATGAGGATTCAAGAGGTCCTTACTTACACATAAATCTCTGTGCTGATTTGGTTGAATCAGCTGTGAGGATTTGTATAATAAAATAAAGTTTTTATAATGTTTCAAAGAATAGGCATACACAAGAATGAGTTTTTTGCTTATTTATTTTATTTGAAGGAAAGCTGTCATAATCATACGCTCCCCATCTCCCCAAAGCCTTACCCCCTGATTAGGAGTTTCACAACAAAAACACCTTAATTCCAGTGTTTGAACTTTATTTTATTGTTTAAAAGTCTGTGATTCTGCAAAATGGTGCATGCTGCGCGGTTCCATTTCAAGTGAAAATTGTGGTACTGCACGGCTCACTTCAATACACTTATACACTTGTATTGAAGTGAGGGGTGCGGTGCCGCAATTTCACTTGAAATGGAACTGTGTAGCGTGCGTCATTTTGTAGAATCACAGACTTTTAAATAATAAAATAAAGTAAGTTAAAATACTGGAAAAAATATGTTTTTGTTGCGAAGTTCCTAATCTGGAGGGAAGGGGGGAGTGTTTCATTATGACTGCTTTTCTTTAAAATGCCGATTACTGGGATTGCTCCATGGAATGCAATCTTTCATTTCCATGGAAGTCCCAAGGAGTGATAGACTGTAGATTTGGTAACTCCATACATAAACATCATAAACACCATTAGAAGTAAGCAGTGGCGGTTATACATTAATCAGTGTCAGTGCTCAGCAGGTTGCACACTCGCCTCTGAGGCCAGAATATGAGAAGGCTGTGGGTTCTAGCCCCACACCTGGTACTTGGGTTAAATTCCAATACTGACACTGTAGTGCAACATGAGGAGGGTGTTGCACTCCTGAGGTGCCGTCTTTTGGATGAGATGTTAAACCGAGGTCTTGTCTGCCTGTTCTGGTGGTTGTTCAGGTGGACGTTAAAGATCCCTTGTCACTTCTCGAAAATAGTAGGGGAATTTTTTATTAAAACAAAACGTATTCAAGAACCATACATTTCATAAATAAAAAAAGAAGAAATCATACTATATCACAATTTTATATATGAAACATAAAGCATTCATTAACCTGAAGTCCCACATTTTACTTCCCTAAAAATTACTATTCTTCAGCACAATTTTACTTTTCATGTCACAGGTGTATCATTATCAGTTATCTATGGCAATGCTTTCCATAATTCTTGTACAATTTCTCTGGACCTTCCCCTCTTTCTTTTATATACAGTCTCCTTAAATATTGCTCAATTTTATTTAGTTATTCCCTATAATTACCCTCTTTCTGTTGTAGAGTAAAGGCACATCTTATTAGCCAGATATTCCATTTGAAGATCACCATCATAAACTATAATGTACTTAAGTTCCATTTTGCCCATGATCTATCAAATAGTCCATACATTATATGTTCATATTTTAGCTGTCTCATAAAACCTTCCCCCACTGTTGGGCTACAAAGAACCAGAATCCCTTAATAAATTAAGACGAGAGTAACAGATGCTCTATTGTTTCTTCTTGAAATATGCATTTTGATCTAACACATAATCTCTCAGCCTGTTGCTTGTGTTTCTGATTTGATTTTACATTTATTTTTTCGTGGCAAGCCATCCAATGAAAATCCCACACGTTCTCTGGTATTCTTTTGTTATTTAACAGCTTCAACAATGAGTCTCTATATGAATCTGAACATTTAGTAAATACTATTTCAACTGTACACAATGAGGATACTGTAATAAAATAAAACTGTTTCTTATTACTGGTTAAAAGGTGACGTGCTGTCACCTTCCATTGTTTTATTCTTAAGAACATATTTCTTATGTATTCTGGTATTATAACAGATTTTTTTAGTACTTTTAAATTATTTTGTCTCCATTGCTGTAACCCCAGATTGCATGTATCATGTAACATGTTTTCCCAGCCAGACTGTTGTCCAGTAATAAGAGGTTTTATATTGGTAAATAGGAAAAAACTAGTAAAGAAAATTATCGGGTTCACCATTTTCAATCCGCCTTGCTTCAGGGAAAGATATACTATGTTTGTATTTAAGGGGTTGAGGTGACTCCCACATAAAGCTTGAAAGAACAAACTTAAGAGCCCTGTTTCCAATTTTTTTTTTGGGGGGGGCATTACTACTATATAGAAATACTGGAATCAGAAAAGTCTTAATTAAGTAAACCCTCTTTTTTTTGCTTAGTTTCTATTTATTCTACTGGGCCACTTTCTACTTCCCTTTGATCATTTTCTTTTCCCAGTTAATTTCATCTAACTCACCCTTACCAAATTCCACCCCTAATATGTTAATTTGCTCTGGCCTTATGCAAATACCTTCTATGATTTTCCTTTGAAAGGAGATGCGACAGGTAGCTAGGATTCAACCTGTGTAGGTTCTTGTAACTTAGTAAACCAACTTCATTGTCCTTAGTGAGCAGTTTAAAAGTTTTGTTGGCAAGCATTTAAACTAGCCAAGGGTGACGGAAGAAAGCAGGGAGAATCAAACTGCCCACCCCCACAGGTTAATGTAGTTAGCAGGGAGGACCCTAAGGTTGGGAAATCACCAGTGCTAACTAAACTAGGAACAGGCAGAATGGCGGAGTAAAGGAGACAATGGATTAATGGTGGTGGTGGTGGGGGGGGTAATGAGTAAATGCATGAGGATAAAAGGGGGGGATAACAGACAGGGATTAACTAAATATGGAAGGCCATGTGTGCAAATGCTCTCAGCCTGGGAAATAAAATCCCAGATCTGGTGGCCTTGATGGCAGAGGCTGACCTGCACAGTGTCGCTATTACTGAGACATGGTATAATGGGAACCATAACTGGGATGTAGCTTTACCAGGTCATACTCTATTCAGGAAAGACACGGAGGGTAAAAAGGGAGGAGGGGTAGCTCTTTATGTCAGGGAGGGTATAAAAGCCACTGGCACAGAGATTGCCGGGGAGGGCGGAGGCCCTGTGGGTCACCCAAGAGAGAGGCAATGGCACCTCTATTTGCATGGGCATGATCTACAGACCTCCAGCACAAGGGGAAGAGTTGGACAAGGTTCTAGTGGAAGCCATCCATAAGATGGTGACTAAAGGGTAAGTGCTGCTGGTAGGTGACTTCAGTCTGACAGATGTTGATTGGAGTATCTCAGCAGTAGTCTCAGCCATGAGCAGGGACATACCGGATGCCCTTCAAGGGGCATGCCTCAGACAGCTAGTGCTAGAGCCTACCCATGAAGGTGTGATTTTGGACCTGATACTCACCAGTGGGGACAGAACTGCATTTGTCGTGGTGGATGGACACCTGGGGGAAGAAGGGGGTGTGCAGAAGGGGGCTTGGAAAAAGCAACAACCCTGAACAAATATTTTTGTTCAGTTTTCACAGAAGGGGGGAAGGTGAGGGACCACAATTAAGTGGCAGGAACAATAAGGGGAGGGAGGTGGACACCAGTCCATTTACGGAAGAGAATGCTAAAGGAACTTGCAAGGCTGAAAGTGGACAAGGCAATGGGACCAGATGGGATACATCCTAGAATATTAAAGGAGTTTAGGGAGGTGCTGGCAACACCAGTGGCAGCCCTGTTCAGTAAATCGCAGGAAATGGGAGTGGTTCTGGAGGACTGGAGGAGAGCAGATGTAGTCCCTCTACACAAAAGTAGGAGCAGAGAGGAAGCTGGAAACTATAGACCAGTCAGCCTGACCTCGGTGATGGGGAAATAATGGAATCACTGCTAAAAGAAAGGATAATGGAACATCTTGAATCCAGCAGAGCACAGAATCTGAGGCAGCATGGATTCACAGCAGGAAGGTCAAGTCAAACAAATCTGATAGATTTCTTTGACTGGGTGACCAGGGAAGTGGATCAGGGGAAGCGGTGGATGTGGTCTGCATGGATTTCAGCAAGGCCTTCAACACCGTTCCACATAAGAGGCTTGTAAACAAGCTACTGTAGTCAGCCTGGGAATGGGTCTCAAGACGATAAACTGGGTTAGGAGCTGATTGAGGGATAGAACACAGAGGGTGGTGGTAAATGAAGCTCAATCTGAGTAAAGGAGGGTGACCAGCGGGGTGCCACAGGGATCAGTTCTGGGGCCAGTCCTATTCAATGTCTTCATAAGTGACATTGCGGAGGGGCTGGAAGGTAAGGTATGTCTCTTTGCAGATGACACTAAGATCTGCAACAGGGTAAACACTCCAGGAAGGGTGGAAAACATGAGGAGGTACCTAGGCAAAGTAGAGGAATGGTCAAGAGTGTGGCAGCTAAGATTCAATGCAAAAAAAGTGCAAAATCATGCATTTGGGGCACAGGAACCCAGGGGAGGCTTACATGATGGAGGGAGAGATACTGATGGCCACCAAACAGGAAAGAGATCTGGGGGCACTCATATCAGATCACCTAATGGTGGCCAAACAATGTGCCAAGACTGTGGGGAGAACCTGTGGGGTACTGGGGTGCATAGGGATAGGTTATCACCAGCAGAAGAAAGGAGTTGGTGATGCCACTGTACAAATCATTGGTGAGACCCCATCTGGCATACTGTGTCCAGCTCTGGAGGCCACATCTCTGTAAGGACATAGACAGGGTAGAGGCAGTTCAAAGAAGGGCAACAAAATGATGCATGGCCTGCACCATAAGTAATATGAGGAATGACTGGAGGACCTCAATATGTATACCCTGAAGGAGAGGAGGGAAAGGGAGGATATTATAGAGACCTTCAAATATCTCAAGGGCAAGATGGCCCACCAGCACAGCAGTTGGATTTCTGCTTGTGACGCCAGCAACCTGGGTTTGGGAGCAGACTCGAGTTGTTGGAGGGCCGGCTGGGGGAGAGTGGCTTGAGCATCCCACGACAGCTCGCCTCTTCGGGGAAGGGGAGGCCAATGCCCTAACTTGTCTGACCCTCGATTGAGGCTCGGGGTACTGCAAGCCCCACAGGGGAAGGGCGGCCAGATCATGCTGTGGACGTCGGCGCATGCACCTTAACATCATGGTCTACACAGTGAAGGGGAGGAAATGGAGGATAATACCTGCCAGGACCAGGAAGACGGGCTACCCGGAGCATGCCTTCGATGTGCCCCCGCTCACCCTGCCACCTCCGGACCTACGAAACAGTGAGTAGCTCGGGGTGTTGGGGCCATACCTCGTCCCTGCCCAGGGGAAAATCTGAGGCTCCATGTGGGACATGGAGGCAGATGTGGGTAGAGCAGCGAGGCAGGAGGATAACTCCTTGGTGGCCCCGAAGGGTCAGGGCTGGCAGGAGGAGGAGGAGGGGAATAAACTACAATTTCAAAAAAAAAATATCTCAAGGGCATAAATAAGGTACAGGAGGGTAGCATCTTTCAGAAAAAGAGATGTTCTAGAACAAGGGGTCATGACATGAGGATGGAAGAGGTAGACTATGGGGTAATGTATGGAAGTATTTCTTCACAGAAGGGGTGGTGGATGTATGAAACAGCCTCCCATTGGAAGTGGTGGGGACAAATTTGATAGGGGAATTCAAAAATGCATGGAATAGGCATAGGGGAACCCTAGCGATAAGAACAAGATCAAAGTTGGAGATCAAGTAGGGTCTGTGGTTTCTGCAGCAGGTAGAAAAAATGGGCAGACTGGGTGGGCCTAGCGGTCCTTATCTACTCTATGTTGAAAGAGGTACAGCACTTTACCGGCAGCCAGTGCAATTTTGCAGCACCGGGGGAACATGACTGTTCCTCAGAAGGCCAGTTAGAAACCTGTTTGCTGCATTCTACACCAGCTGCAGGTGCCATAGGTCAGTTTAGTTTATTTTTTATACTGAAAAGGCATGTGAGCAAAACTTGCCCATTTTCACAAGCATCCTGTTGTACGCAGACAACAGATACATACAGGTTATAAAATGTTGTACAATACAGACAGGGTCAATAAAAAATTACAAGAGTATACAAGAAGCAATAAAAATATATAAACAGCAACAAACAGAGTTGACAGTTGTAGGTTGATGCAAGCTGGAGATGCCTAAGGTACTCAGGGACAGGAGCATTTACAGGTTTGAGAACTGGACTGGTAAACCTTCAGGTTGTACTTGAAAGAGGCCAGTGAGGTACATTGGACTGGGTAAGGGGGCAGGCTATGGAATAGTTTCACACCCTTGTAGGAGAGGGTGTGTTGACCTTGGGTAGTCTGACAAGATGGGAGCGCGAAGTAGAGAGAGGCAGAATGTGTGGTGGGCCTTAAGTAGGCCAACCTAGGGAAAATGGAGACTATGCTGTTTGGTAAGAGTCCCCTGGAAATTTTGTAGAAGAAGGTCAGGATTTTGTTATCCAGACTGTCCTCTAATGGAGGCCAATTGGAAGATTTGTAGAGGTCACATTGATGAGACAATCTAGGAAGGCAATTGGCAAACTAGATGATGTTGTAATAGGTGGTCCTAAGTCTAAGGAGGTTTCTTTGTCAAGGGTAGGGGCAGTAGATCAGGGTGCAATAGTCAAAGATGGGAAGCAGGAAGCTGCTGGCAGGCACAGTCCTGGATTCGGGAATGTGGAAAGGGTTGACTCTGTATAACATGTCAAGCCTTTGATGTGCTTTTTTAATGAGCTGATTAATGTGAGGATTGTAGGTTAGGTGACAGTCAAGGAGGAGGCCAAGGTACTTAAATTCTGAGACTCTTTCAAAATGTTGCCATCATTATCCAGTATGTTGAAATCGAAGGTGGCAGTTCTTCTAGATCCCGAGAAAACCATTGACTTGGTTTTCTTGGAGTTTAGGACTAGTCCTTTGGAGGAGAACCAGGAGTGAAGCTGGAAGAAATCATGTTGAAGTTTTTCAAGGAGGAAGGATGGGTCCTTTTCTTTGCAGAAAACTGCTGCAACGTTTGCATAAAGTATGATTTTTGTGTGCTTACCGATCTCAGGAAGGGAGTTGACCATGAGAGAGAAGAGGAGGACCTCTATTGACCCCGCGGTACAGAGCATTGCAGTAGTGTAGCCAACACATCACAAAAGCATTTACCAGCATTGCCAGGTGGAGAGGATAAGGTATCTAATCTGGCTGATGTTCTCAGATGGTAAAAGCCACTCTGGATTACTATTGACACCTGAGCAATTAAGTGTCAGGCTCTTGTCCAGAATAACCCCAAAATTTTTCAGCTTTGTGACAGCCAAAAGCCTAGAAGAGCTGACCCACAGTCTTGTCTCCTTTGCAGCAGCAACCACTCTCCCCAATAACCAGCATCAACTACTAATACTTCAGTATTGTCAGGGTTGAGTCTCAACCAGCTCAGTGACATCCAGTCTTGGATCTCAGCCAAGTATTTACTAAGCAACTCTACCATACCAGGTGCCCTGGGTTCAAACAACAGGTACAGCTGGGTATCATCTGCATAACAGTGAAACCCAAGTCAGTACCATCTAATGATCCTTGCCAGGGCCAGCATGTACACTGCAAAACAACATGGGCAATAGGACTGAACTCTGGGGTACACCACAGGGCAGTGACACTGGGAGTGAGGAGAAATTCCCCAACACAGTCCTCTGTGCCCTGTCCCGGCGATAGGACTCAAACCAGCAGATGGCTTTGCCAGTGAGTTCTACATACTGCCTCAGCCGATCAAACAAAAGTCCATGGTCTACAGTGTCAAAAGCTGAGGAGAGAGCAAGGAGAACAAGAACTGACCACCCTCCTCTATCCCTCACCCTGAGAAGGTCAGTTTTGCTCCATGATCAGTGCAGTCTCAGTGCTATGCTTAGACCTAAAGCCAGATTGAAGAGGCTCATAGGTGTCAAAGGCTATGAGGTGTGCTTCTACCTGCAATGCAACAACCTTCTTTGTAACCTTACCCAAAAACGGCAGGCCAGAGACTGGGTCCAAAGATGGCTTTTTCAGAAGAGGCCCCACCAGTGTATCTTTCAGTACAGCTGGGAAGATCGCCTCTGACAAGAAGCACCAAATATTTCCAGTGAACACTGGGCCCAGATGCCTGACACAGCTTACCAGAAGCCTTGTTTGGCCTGGGTCCAGTTCACAAAATGTTGGTCGCGGCTCAGAAATTACCCCACTCATGTCTTCCATTGTCACTGATTTAAACTTGCCCCATGAAAGCTGTACACATCTGTGGTATGTAGGCTTAGCCCTGCTGGGTTGCCAAGCCCACTAGGGGAGATCCCGACCTGAATACAGGACACCCCATCTGAGAAGAATTGAGCAAACTCCTTGCATTTAATTGGTGGAAAGATTATCGTGAACTGCAGAGAGATCAGATGGACTAGCCTATAGTGGTAGTTACAAAAAAGTTGACAGGTACTGCAGTATTTTCTGTCAACCATGAAAAAAAATACAGCAGATTTACCGCTACAGCAGTAAAAAAACCGCATTGAATAACATTGTTTTTTTTTCCATGGTATGTGGTAAATCTACGGTATTTTTTCCATGCTTGATAGAAAACACCAGGTTACCAGTCAACTTTTTTGTAACTACCACTGTATCTACAGTCTGAAAAAGCTGAGCTGGTCAAGTCCTACCAGAAGCAGTCTCCCTGGACAGAAAACCTGCCTTCTTCTGGGCAATTACCCTTTGGTATTCATTGTAATGAATACTCAAAACCAGTCTATCCTCCTGGGCCTTGGATCTCCTCCAACAGCACTCCAACCTTCACCCACTTGCATTTAGCTCCCTTTAGCTTACCATTTTACCACAGTGAACCATGGTGTGAGACAAGGGGGCATACAGGGGTACGTGCCACATGATCAAGGGCTGACATGATAGCCCTATTATAGATCAACACAGCCTCCTCCAATCCCATGGCATATGCTACCATCACACCCAAGATGTCTAGTAACCCTCTGTTAAGGGGTGTATCTGACCATCCCCATTGGGGGTGGACTACAAGGAGGGGGGGGCCTGAAGGAGAACTTGATACCCTTTACCTGAGCCCCCGGGAAAAGACCAAGTCCAAGGTTTGGTCATGTTAGTGAGTTGCAGAAGTAACAACCTGTGCAAGGCCCAGGGACTCCATCACTCCAAGGAAATCCTGTCCATAATGCAAGAGTTCATAGTTGACTCAGGCATAGAAATCACCTAGAATTAGCCTGTTGGTGAGAAAATCCACGATTTCCTGACATCCCTCTTGCATCCCGGGGGCCAGTACACAAGGAGGAACCTACATCCTGCACCCATGCGTGCCCATGTATTCAAATGTTGAGGTATCTCCCACTTGTTGTACCACCAAGTTCAATTCAGATTTTAAACAGATGCCCCCACCACCACCACCATGATCCTTCCTTGAGTAGTGAACCATAGATAATCTGGCTGGGATGTCTACCTCTAACACGGGGCCTGCATCATCACTTAGCCAGGTCACCCTGATGCAAGCTGGTAAAAGGTGTGGTCTCTTTTGCAGTAGCTTTTCTGGTGTCCAATAACGGAATTCATTCTCAGTGGGCCTCAACTATTTCCCATAACCTTGTGCCTCACTACGCCCCCAGTTGTGCAGGTAATCTCACTACAACCTTGTCTCATTGCTTACGTGGCACAAAAAAAGTGAAGTGATTGATAGATTACATCCCAGATTACTGAAGTATACTGCCCCAATGATATATCATCTCCTGACTTACTTATTTAATGTGTCAATATACCATGGAGAGTTCCCTGAAATTTGGAAACTTGCAAAAGTAGTTCCAGTTTTTAAGACAGGTGATGACAGATTACTGTTTAATTATCACCCAATTTCATTACTGTCTGTGGTGTCGAAGGTCTTGGAGAGGTTGATGGAGAGGCAAATTTCAAAAACTATTTAGCAGCCAATTAGATTTTTAATATGAACCAGTCTGGCTTCAGGTCTAACTATAGCATGGATACTGCCCTTGTGAAGGTTACTAGTGACCGCTGTGGGGCAGTTGACGGTGGCATGGTGGGTGAAGCAATTATCATTGACCTTCCCAAGGCTTTTGACACAATAGACCATGGCCTATTACTTAAAAAAACTAAGGGGTATGGACTTTTATAGCCCATTAAGTAACTGTTTGTCTAATAACCTTACAGGCATCAGATGGTTTCCATTGGATGTGTGAATTAAAAAAAAAATCAAAGTGAGGAGTGGGATTCCCCAGGGCTCTGTCCTGGGGCCTCTCCTACTCTCACTCTTTATTAATGGCCTTAGGATCCAACAAACTAACACTGCAGTCCACCTCTACACTGATGATACTGTGGTCTATAGCTGAAGTTCTGACACTGTGTTGCTTCAGGCCAAACTGCAGGCAGCTTTCAATGAGATACGGGGCCTGATTCCAGAACAGATATGTCCAACTGAAACACAGTACGCCAGCACCAAATGCCGCAAATCACATGTTATGCCTGCGACTTGCGACATTTGCAATTCCAAAAGACCCCCTGCGCCACAAGCTGCAACCGCTGCGCCAAACCTGACTTACGATGGAGTTACACCAGAAAAAGCATACGCCAGTGCGTAATGTGACTTGCGACATGTGGAATGCACCTTTACGACAGAAGTGCAATTCCAGAACATGCGACGTAAGTAATAATGCCAAAACAGTGAGACACAACCTAGACCAAGGTGGAGCTGGTCTAACCAGAGGACAGCATATATAACCCCCCCCCCACCAACAGTCAGACAGCATTCAGCAGTGTGTACTGACACACAGCAGGAAGCATGTCAGCATTATCAGCCCTACTCGGCATCATGCTATTGGAGCAAAGAGCACTCAGGCATGCCAGGCACCGTAGGAGAACCCAGGGGACCAAGCAACCACAGCGGCGAGTGACGGTGCTAAGGCCACCTGTGCAGAGAGTGAGACACACACAGACATCCTATGAGGAGTTGACAGATGAGCAGTGCATTGCACGCTACAGGCTCAACAAGCACACCATCAGGGAGCTATGCCAGGACCTGTGGGAGGACCTACATAGTACCACCAACAGGGGTCACCCACTGGCAGTGGAAATGCGCATCAACGCAGCGCTGTGCTTCCTGACAATGGAGACATTCCAAACACCCACAGGGGACACAGTGGACATATCCCAGCTGGTAGTGTCGAGGTGCCTTTGGGGGTTCCTGACAGCCCTGATACGATGCACTATATGGTACATCAGCTTCCCATGGAATGCCCAACAACAGCACCAAGTGAAGTAGGCATTCTACAATGTGGCACAGTTCCCCCACATTTTAGGGGCAATTGACTGCACACATGTGACCATCAGGGCCCCAACAGCAGATGGGGATGCATACATCAACAGAAAGGGGTACCACTCCATGAACATTCAGATGGTATGCGACAGCTAGTGCCGCATACTAGATGTGGTGGCCAAGTACCCTGGATCTTGTCATGACTCCCACATATTCCGGAACAGTGGGCTACAGGAGGCCTTTGAGAGAGGGGAATCACAGGTGGATGGCTAATAGGCAGGCATCAGGGCCAACAACACCTGCATATGTGAGCATGCGGCAGTGTGTGTGAGTGGCAGACAGTGTGCACAGCTGTGAGTGGACAGGGTGGCACAACAGGGGAAGAGGATGCACAGGCAACGCAGCGTACAGATGTGACAGCCACACAGACATGTGGCATGGCACACACGGGATGCATGCAGAGCCAGGGAACATACACAGTGCACCACCCACGGGCATGGGAGAGCCACACAACACCGCGGTATGCCCATACCGTGCATGGACACAGCCAAGGATGTGCATGTGTCTGGTAGTATGTGTCAGCATGTGTGAGCAGGTGTGTGAGTGTGTGTGTGCCACAAAGACAATAGGTAGCTGATGTGGGCAGTGCAGCACAGAGCAACAGGCAACTAAACTGTACCCTCCCCATCCCCAACAGGTGACAGTGGATACCCTCAGATGCCATGGTTGATGACACCAGTGAGAACACCACAGACTGCAGCCGAGGAGTGGTATAATGAGGTCCTCACCAGCACAAGATTAGTGATTGAGTGCACCTTTGGAGTCCTAAAGCCAAGATTCCGATGCCTTGAGTGATCAGGAGGTGCGCTGCAGTACAGCCCTGAGATGGCCTGCAGGATAGTGCTCGCCTGTTGCATCCTACATAACATTGCACTGGCATACCGTGTACCACTGCCCGACACAGACCAAGAGGATGGTGTACCACTGGAAGGCGATGGAGAGCCCGACAGCATGGCAGGAGAACAGTCACAAGGGGGTGCGTCAGCAGGACACAGACGTGAGGTGATACACCAATACTTCTGAGGTGGCACACTACCACCACCACCACCACAAGGATGGCACCTGCAGCAGTATGGAACACACAGCGGTGGTACACAACACCGGCAATAACACGGCACCTGAAGCACCGTTGGATGAATACCACGGATGGGATACTGTCTGCCAGGTGCCATGCAACATATGTGGCAGCACTGCTGCTGTACCAGTGACCATGTGTGTCGTACAGCAACTGGCTGACATGGCTGCACATGAAGCTAGGCTGCTGGTCCATCCACGGATGTCCACTGCATGCAAGGTCATGGGCTGTGTGGAAACAGTTGGCAAGGGGCAACACACAGGACAGTGGCGCATCGTGTGGATGGTGCCACCAGGCACAATGCACCTGCCATGACCACCGGTGCATGTAAACAGTGACTCCACAACAGGTACACAGCACTGAGCAGCACATTTCTGCAGACATCTGGTGGTTGTACACACCATGGTGATGTGCTACCGGTGCCACCCACAGGGCCTACTACGCCACTGGGTGGAATGGTGCTGTAACGGCCCATGGACACCACACAGGCATGACAAACACAGTGTGGTGGCATGCATACATGGCCCAACACAGAGCACTGCTGCACACATAGTACACCACTCTGGCATGCACACCAGTGTGTGACAGTGGCTGTGCCCTGTACAGTCACCACACATGTACCATGTGTGGGATGGGGACACACATGCAACAGCACAGCTCTGTTACATGTGTGTGACCACAACTGCACAGTGACACACACATACACAAACACACACACATGCAGACCGCACACCGGGTTGCCAACTCAAACTTTAAAAAACAACAAGGAAAACAGTCAATGGTGAACAGTACACAAAGAAACAGTAACATGTGTGCACAACACAGTGCAATGCCCCCCCAACAACAACAGCAACAACAACAAAACAGTAGGATGGGCCCAAATGACCCAGCGACCATGTACACAGCATACAGCCCACCCCAAGGCACAGCATGGTCACATTGCATGCCAGTGTTCAGAGCCAATGTTGTTGCCTCAGCAGTACTGCACCCCTGCCCTATTGGTCCCACAGGGCATTCAGCAGGGTACCAAGGGCCCATGTAGACATGCCACATCTCCCATGATGGCAGCCATGAGGTGTATGAGCTGCTGGTCCCTATATGCCGGCTGTGCATGTTGTGGCTGTTCCTGCAGTGGCAGACCGCCCACAGCCTGCTGTCCATGCTCCACCGCAGGTGCCCTGATGTCCACCGCTGGGGCCACACGGTGCTGTTGTTGCAAGGCACCTGTGCCAGTGTCCATGTCAGCCACCTCCACCTGTGGCACATCCTCCTTCACCTACACACTGTCTGCTGGTCCTGACAGTTGTCCCTGCTGGTGGCCCTAGTCCACGGACACAGTGCCAAGCTGCAGCACACTCACGGTGTCCATGCCATCATGCACGTTGTCCTCTTCCCCCTCAGTGGCTGCATGCTTCATCTCCTCCGCCCCCACAGTGGCACCATGCTCCTGTCCCTCAAGCCTCTCCGAGGATGCACGCTCCTTCACCTCCGCACATCATCCTCCTCTTCCTCATCCATGACTGGAGGCAATGGGGTGGGCCCTGCGGTGCCGGCGGCCTGTGTGGTGGGCATACGCCTGGGCATCAGCGGCCTTTTGCTCTGCCATGGCATGCAGCAGTGCCCTGTGCTGTGGTACAACAGTGCTTTGGTCAACTGCAGTGTAGCAATGGCACATGTCAGTGGCATACGGGTGACACCATGACTGCACCGACACACGTGCATGTGTGCCTGTGAGCTGCCTGTGTGGACCATGAGACACACACCAGATACAACACATGACAGAACCATAGTACCTCACCTGCCCCCCTAAAACCACAGTGCCCAGCATCACAGACAATGGCAGTGTGTGTGATGCCCACATATACACAAGGGGCACATAGGGACATCACCCACACATGGTGAGGTACCCCTGTAGACCAGCCATCTGCGCGGATATGCCCTGGATGCACACCACACCCCCATACCCACATTGCTGACCCTGGCAGCACAGCCCATACACATGTTGGACATTGCATGCACCTATCTGACCTCCAGTGACCCTGCATCCAATGCCGCTGCCCACCATGCCGTCCCTCCACTGCATGCTGCCCCTGCTGGTCCTGGACAGCTCAGCTCACACCTGTGTGGATGGAGAACACATTACCATCTGTGTGGCTCCGGTGCCCATGATGTCTGTGGCAGTGTATTGCCTGTGCGTCCATATAAGGTACCATGCCCACCTGCACCAGGTTGCTGGCCAGTCTGCATCTCGTAGTCCCTCCTCTCTGCCATGGACAACAGGTGCCACAGGATGCCAGGGTCCTGCCTGGTGAAGTCCTGCCATTTATGTTTTAGCTGCCTCAGGGTGCATCGTACGCCACTGAGGCTGCACAGGCTTGCCCCGATGGTCCTCCACGCCCTGTCCCTGGCAGCTGTGGTATGGTTCCTGCACCCAGGTGGCAGCAGGGTTGTGCGCTACTGCTGCACAAGATTGACCAGCTGTGCAGTCTCAGCAGCTGTGAAATTTGGAGCCCTGCCACTCAGAGTGCTCATCCTGCTGACCCTTACACTGCCCTACAGGCCCTAGGCCTGTCCTAGCACTTTGCACCGTGTAAATGCTGTCTGCGATGCCTGGTGCACCACGCCTTCGCGATGGCATATGTACACACACAAGACACCTGCAGGCCTCACGTGTGGCCTACTCCACTGCATGCCACACATGCGATATGCATGCATGCAGCTGTGGCCAGCAGTCGTGGCACAGCATGTCGCATGTGGGATAGGTTCAGGGATGTGTGTGCAGGGTAGCTGCCATGCAGTATGTGTGTTGTGGCTGCTCAGGTAGCACGTCTGTGGCACATGGGTGCAGACAACATAGTTCATCGCAGCACATGGCGGTGGCACTGGCACACACAGCACAGTCTGGCGTTCTTCATGTCCACCTATCGCTGCCGCCATTGACGCAGCATGTCACCGTAACACCCCTGCATGTGCCATGTGCCGCATGTGCTGGTCACCATGTGGTGGGCAATTGTGGCATGCAGAATGGACCTGCATGTGGCCACAAGGGAACACAGTCACGCACACGCATGCTGCATACCATACCCTGTCACATTATGCTACACATGGGATTGCCCTATCACAACTGGCACCCTTGATGGAAATGAGTGACACCACGTGACTGGCAGTGATAATTGTTTACTGTACAATACTGCAGTGATACCCAGGTCTGTGTTACAGTACAACAGTTTGTGCTAGATTATCCTATACACACACACACACACACACACACACAGTGGCAGTACACTGCATCCACTCCCACACTGTGCTGTCCCACATCCCACACACACCTGCATGCTGTGCACACACATGCACACATCACACACACAGTCTACACATTGTGCACACCCTGTGTCAGCCCTACAACACTGTTCATGTAATTTGTCCACTGGCTGTTGCATGGCCCTTCTCAGTTTCACTGGGAGGGGGTCCTGTGAGTCCCCATGTGGCATGGGTGCAACAGTCCCTGCATCTGCGCTGACCCCCCCCGCTCCTGTTGCACTGTTGCAGTTCTGCCACTCCTACTTGGGCCCTGCACAGCCACTGTCTTTCTCCTCCTGCCACGCTTGCCTGTGACAGTCGGTGCAGGTCCTGGCACAGTCTCATGGGCTGTTGTTGGTGTGCCGCTGTCCTCCACTCCCACTGCTGGCACCGATCCCTGTGCGGTGGCCTGTACTGTTCTGGCAGCAGGTGTGGCCGCCCTTTGTTGGGCACCTCTGGTGCTGGCACCACTGCTAGTTGCACCTCCGCCACCTGCATCTCCTGGCGGCCCTTGTGACTGTGCCCTGCCCCTGGTCCGGTGGACGGTGGTACCTGCGTCTGGCTCCACAGGCGTGGTGGCAGGTGGTGGTGGCCACACATGTGTGCTGCCTAGCGCTGTTGGCAGCACATCAGGCACTGTGTGTTGTGGTTGTGTCCCTGTACCCTTTGTTGTTGCATGTGGCACAGCCTCCTGCTGCTGGGTCTGCAGGGTCACCTGTGCCTGTGTGGCAGTGTCCTTCAGTTATGGTGTCCATACTGACTGTGTCACCTGTGTGACTGCATCTGTCACCTGCATTTGGCCCACGGCATATGATGCCTGTGTGGCTGCATCTGTCACTTGCCGGCATTGCACTGCTTGCATTGCCTGCATGGCTGCATCCATCACCTGTGGGTGATGCACTGGCTAGGTTGCAAGGATGTTGTGTAGGGCATCTGCCTCCACTGTTGTGCCACTTACCCTTCCATGGCCATTGCCAGTCAAGTGATTGCCTGTGTCTGTTCCCTGGCACAGGCCTGTGTGGCATGCATGGCATTGACCAGCCTCCCTATGGCTGTCTCTGTTGTGTGTGTCCCAGTCTCGATGGCAATGACTTGGGTGTCCATCTGCTCCTCAAGTGTTTTGTGGTGGGCGTCGAGGCAGAGGCGTATGCAGCCCAGCATCTCTGACTGCTCCTCATGGTGGTCCATCAATGTCCTGCAGAACTGTCCATTGTTGTCTGTTCATGGTTGTCCTGTAGGGAGTGTGCCACCTCATCCAAGGTCTCCTCCAGCTCTTCTTGTGATGGGTGGCTCAGGTCTTGGGCTATGCTGGCATCAATGCTGCTGACACTAAAGAGATCACAGACATCCACACCATAGTCCTCCTGCTGGGGCACTGCCGCTGCCTGCTGCATGTCCTTCATAGGTATTGGCTCACTGTCCAGCTCCATGGTGTCTGCACTGCCCTGCTGGTCCTTCACAGTGTCCTGGGTGTTGGTTTGCTGTGTGCTGGGTCGCTCTGTGTCACTGCTTGTGCCACCACTGTCTTCCCCCCTGTGTACTCACCCGCCGTACCTGTGAGGTAACGATAGTGTGTCAGTGCCACTGTGCCATGTCCAGCCCTCCGCACATGCCACCATGCCCACCTCTGCCTTGCATCTGTATGTTACAGTGGCCCAGGCCACAGGCCACATTAACACCATGGTCAGGCCCTTGCAGGACAATGCACAGGTACACAGCTCCCCCATTGACCACAGCACAGGTGCCCCGGACACACTGGTGCAGGGCATGTGCCCATGCTCCTGGCTATGCCCTCTGTACACACTGTCAGTGCTACGCGCCATGCTGCCAGGGGTGGACATGGGCCCCCACGTACTACTGTGCTGCTTTGCATGCTGCCTGTCCCTACTGTCATCCACCACTGTACCACTTCCACTGCGTCTCTACACACCTCCTGGGGTGCATTCTACTCACCATGCCACTGGCCCTCTCCAGCGCCATACAGTTCTCCTGCACTGCTGCACCTCTCTGCCCAGGCCCCCCCACACCCCAAACCCCCATGCCATGGCTTGCAGATGTTGCTGTGGCACTGCTTGTCCATCACCTACCTGTCCTGGTCCCCATCTATGATGTGTCGAGGTCTGTGTCACCATGCACACTGTGCTGGCTCAGGAAATCCAGGACCCATTCCTCATGTGTGCGCTGAGTGGTCTCTCCTCCCTTGGGCCACCTCCTGTTGCTGCTGCATGGCACTTGTTGTATGCATCCTTGTCTTTGGCATGGCACTTAAGGTCACTGAACCTCTTTTACAGGTCCCTTACCGTGTGCCTGGCATTGGCCACCGTGTTTACCTTGTGGGCTACTGCATCCCAGGCTGCCTTGTGTTGTTTGCACAGTTCCCTCTCCCCACACTTGCCCATTAGCAATGTGGCCTATGCCTCCAGCTCATTTAGGAGCATATCTGTCTCCTCTGCCATGAAATTGCATTTTCTTTTACGTGCTGTTGCCACCTGTGCCACTATCACGGCTTGCACCATTGCTTCCACCTACATTGCCGTATGTGACGGGTCTGTGGTTTGCGCACTTGTATATTGGCATTGCATTGCGTCATGCGTACCTGTTCCGACCACTTTGCAGTTTGCGCCATGCGTATGTGGTGTAACTTGTGACTGGCATGTTTCCACTGTTTTCTGTTGTACTTGGCCTTTGTTCTGGAATAGGGCGCAGCTCGCATGCCGCAAGGGTTTGGACATAGTTTTCTGACACAGCGCAGTTTACGTCCTGCTCTAGCCGCTCTCTTGGAATCAGGCCCATAGTGTTTTTTTCAACAACAGTAAACTAATAACAAATTAAGGAAAATACCCGGGTTATCCAGTTTGACTCAACATGTAGGAACAGTCACAATTCACAAATTTCCATCTTTACAGTAAAAAAGTTAAAAATGTCTCTAACTATATGTACCTGGGCCTATGGTTAGATGAAAATGTCAAGTGGGAACACCATCTGAAAGTATTAGAAAAAAAGTGAATCACTTTTCTCATTAAATATGAGGCAGAAAATAGTTCAGACCATAATATAGCCTCTGTCTTAATATGGGGACATTGTCTTTGTAGGCCTTTTGAGAACCTATTCCCAGAGGGTAGATATGTTGTATTTTAAATTAGCACGATTTGTCCTGCTTAGTCCTTGGCAAACGGATCACTGCACTTTACTTAAGGCCCTCTACTGGCTGCCACTGGAGCAAGTGAGGCAACTACATATACTAACTTTCATGTGGAAGTGTGCCAAACAAAAAGTTCCAGTCTATATTATTGAGTTGCTTTCCTACCATACCCTAAAATCAGGGTTAAGGGTGAGCAAAGGCTTTGGAATTTATTGTCCCTAGAACGTGTTCTCGTATACACATCAACTATCCTTTGCATACAAAGGACCCAAGTTATGGAATAATCTTTCATGTGAGCTGCATGCTAATGCTGACTCTCTCCGTTCTCCGTGTGTTTTTAAAAAATCAGTTTAAAACTAACAAAGTACACTGTGAAACCTGTAAGAATTTGTGACATTTGCTGTTCTATAATTTGTGAGTTTGGATGAGTGTAGTTTGTTGGAGAATTGAAAGTAGTTCTGTTTATGGAAATGTTTAATTGTAATTATTTTGTAACATTTTGTAATGAACTATGGTTATATTGTACTGTCTGCACCAAATTTTGGTGCAAATGTTTCAGATCATTGTACAAGCCCCCAACTCCCGATGTCTGGGGTATCCAGATGGTGCAATTGTGGGAGAGGGTGTTGTACGACAAAGCAAACACAGTCCAGGGAATAAAGAAATTGCTCATTACCTGGTTCTTCTGATGTCGGATTTGAGATAGCTTTGTAGGGTGAGGGGCAGGCACATTTCTTTGCTTCGGTGGGCTAACTGCAGGGGGCAAGGTTTGTAAATATGCTCAATATGTACAGTTTAAGTCAGTTAGATTCAATGTCCACTCCAGAATCGAAGTGCAAAAACAAATTTAATAAAACGAGAAAGTTGATGAACTACTGCATGGAGCATGAGGGTAACAGTTACGGGGGGTGGGGGTGGGGGACTTCACAGGCTGAAACCTGACAGCTGTCCTGAACAATCTCTTTTTTTAACAGATTGATTTACAACTTGCAGACATTCCCTCGAGCTGAAAAGGCTACATTCCTGACAGCAGCATTAAATGTTGGCCCGAAGCAGGCCACACATAGAGGTAGTTGAAACTCATCAGTGCTCTCATTTCATATTCCTTCACTTTACTCTGTCTTTGCTTAGGCAATTGCTTACTGTTCACTTCTCTTAGTCTCAGCACTACTCAAACTGATGCAGCAATTGTGACAGCACAAGACGTTTCTACTGTCCAAGTCTCATTTCTTGCTTTAGATTGCATTAACCTTCTACGCAGGAAGTTATTTTAAAACACAGGGGTCTGATTTTAAACCATAGGGAGCTATCTTCCTTACTGAGAGGTCTTAAACTTCCAATTATGTTTCTTGTAGCAAGCTTAAAAACCATCGAAGACCTTCTGGATACCCAATCGCTGATGCTACGTGTCTGCAGCTGGGCTCTTCCAGGCAGTTATGCATACCCCTGGCCTGACCAGTAACTCCAGGTGCTGTCTGCTCATGCAGCAATTTTCTTTTCTGGACTGCCTTCCCCAGGGGACTGCTAGCTGTGCCACACAGAGCACCTGGATGGTCTGCCACCTCTCTGGGGTCCCAACCAACCACTCCCCATCTGGAACGTTTCCTGCCTCCACAGGCTGCACCCCTTGAGAGCCCACACACTGTAGTGGCCAGCGGCCAGGGGAAAAGTGGTAGAGCTGCCACCACTATGCCCTCAACAGTCCAGGCTGCCACCTCTGGACCATGCCCCCAATAGCTCTACAGGGTGCACTCACCTACAAGCAAGATTAGTTAGAAAACAGGGGCCTCCTTCAGTGCTTACCCTCCCATGGTGCCAGAGATCACATGGCAGGCCTCCATCTTTCTTGCTTCTACGGGCTCCAGCTCCCAACAGCACCAACAGAATCCAGGCTGATGCTCCAATGCCTCCCTTCCCATCACAGTCTAAACCGCCACGCTCTCTTATGTGGATCTTCGAGGGAGGAGGGCCAGGGTGGCAAGCAGCCTTCCAGCTGAACTGGCAGGCCCAGCCTCCCCACCTCTCTCTCTCTCTCTCGCTCTCTCCCCGCCCCTTTAATCCCCCCCCTAAAATGGCTCCAAACTCTCTTTTTATACCTCTAGGGATGAGGCCCCCTGCAGGCAGCAGGCAGGCCCACATCTCAGACCTACAGGCACCACTGCTCCCTCTGTCTCTCTACAGTACATTTTAACTAGTAAGCTCCCAGAGGGTGCTTACAATAGTAAATATGCTTTGCTCAGTTGCTTGATTACATCTATTTTCTGTTTTAAATAAAAAACTTGTACTTGAACATGAACTTTGCTACCTCTTTCTCCTGTACAAACTAGATCTCTCTTCCATTGCTTGATCCTCACTTGTGGATTGTTTGGTTGCTCTTGCCTCTGGTGAAGGGGTACTAGTTGCGGAACAGGACTTAGAAATTGCTGTACTTGGTTCTTTGGCTGCAGATTCAGTGTGTCCTCTTTATCCATGACCTCCTCCACTACCACATCTGTGAACACCTGCTGCTCTGGCTGTTCTTCTGCATGACAAGCTGACTAATGTCCTTCTTCTGTTGCTGCTGGTGGTCAGGCCAGGCTGACTGGGGATCGACCTCAGGCCAACCACAGAGTTAGTGGCCATACTAGGAGATGCCATCATGAAATCAGCAGGCATCTTCTGGCCCAGAAAGCGGCTGAGCCACTCTGGACTGCTGGTTAGATTTACCTCTCACCATGCCCTACTCTCACTAGTGAGTACACCAGATCCAGCATTCACCACATAACTGGCCAGAGTGGAGGCCAGTGACCACATATGGCATCTCTCCAGATCTCTTGCTGCCCAGTTGAGCTTCACTCCAAGTAGTCACCTCCTGGATGCGAGGCGGCTCCTCCAGGTGTGCACCTCTTCCACAATGCAGACCTTCGGCCAAGGCCTGCTCCACTTCATGTAAGCCCTTGGCTAAAGCCTCTGCTTCCATTTGAGTTAGGTTGATGGGGGTGGTGGTGGTAGGGGCAAGCACAGTGGCTTGGGTTCCTTCTCTCTTTTTTTTAATTGAGTATACTTTATTAAATTTTTCAAAACAGTATTTTTCAAGACATCACAGTACAGGACAACATCTTTATTAGAGCACACTGCTACAATACAACATATATTCCCCTCCCAAAAGTCAATCAGCAGTTCATACACTGGAGTCGTGTCAAGCCCTATCTTACAGTGAGTGGTCCATGTGGTCACCACTCATCCAACCAGCTCACCATCTCAGACTCCTCTGTAGTTTTGCAACAGAACCTGTTATTGGCATCCATTCCAGTCACATAACGAGTAACAATGTGTGGAGTGTTTGCCACCTCTTACAGTATGCTTTGTACGTGTAATTCATGCTTGTTATTTGTTTCTCAGCATTGAGTGCAAATAATACCTCCATATGTCACTCTGCTCTAGTTGGGATGGTGTTATCTATCCAGTGTCTCAGTATACTAAGTTTGGCTATGACAGCAACTAGAGCTATGTACCCAATCCTGGGTCCCAGAACTTCATCTTTATATCTACGTACCAGGAATATCTCTGGTGTAAAATCCTCCTGAAGTCCCAGCAAGGAGTCCAGGTTTGATTTTGTGTTGTCCCAAAAGGGCACCACTTTCTCATATGTCCATAATATAACAAAAACTAAATACAAAATAAATATGGTATTATGTGCCCTCCACCTTGTCACATCTAGTACATGTGGCTGAAGCAAGCTTACCCATTTTGTGATGCTTACTAGGTGCATGATACATGTTTTACAGTATCTTGTGTTGCATCAGCCTATATCTGTCATGTTTCATGTATTTGTAAATTTCCCTCCAGACCTTTTCCCACTGATGTACTGACCAGTTAAGCTGCAGTTCCCTGCACCAGTACATGCATTTACCATCCAGCTTATTTGGGACCGGGGACTCAAGGATTTGATATAATTGTGAGATGGCATGTGGTTGCTGCATGGCCATAGTTAGCTGCTTTAAGACTAATTCTTTTGACTAGGATGGGGGACCAATCACTGAGGACACTGCACGTTTAAGTTGCAAAAAGGAGGCTGGCCCATCAGTGCAGCGGTAATGCTACCGCTCGCGATGCCAGTGACTCGAGTTTGGGAATGGGCTCAGGTCATTAAGGGTTGGCTGGAGGAGAGGAGGATTGAGCATCCCAATGAATGTTTCCCTCCTCTGGGGAGGGTGGGATCCAAACTCTGCTGCGATAGTGCCACCTGGAGTTCACAGGTGGCAGTGCAGTCAGAGAAGGAGGTGGGAAGGAGGGACATTGTGGAAGCCGGCGTGAGGATGCGCACACAGTGTGCACGGATGCATCTTGATTTCGGAGCACATGATGCCCCTGTGGGAGTAAAAACAGGGGAAGAAGCACCACTGTGGCTCCCAGCACCTCTGTGATGATGAAGACCCTGGTCTGCCTGAGTTCTCCTGCTTCCAGCAGTGCCAGAGCACCACCTGACACAACACATTGTCTAGGGGACCCCCCGAACCCTGCCTGGGAGTGAAGCAATGGCTCCATGGAGGTAGGTGCCTGGGATTGGAGGTAGGAGGGGGTCAGGAGTTGGGAATCAGAGGGAAAAAAACACCAAATGAACAAGTGTAAAAAGGAAAAACAGTGTGAATTCTGGGCCTGATGTCTCACTTGAAAAATGTATTAAAGGGGATAAAGTTGTTCCCTTGTAATAAATGGTCTCTAGCTGGGATTTGCAGTGTACTCAGCATTCCCTCTTTGATTGTACTGTTTGCAGTCTGTACACTGAGGGTCCTAATATTGGTTTGCTAGTGTTCTTATTTGTTTTCAGGAGTTTACACAACTGGTGATGGGGCCTAGCAGATCCATATATCAGGGAATTTCTTAACTGTGTAGGCATCTTGGCATCTGAGCTGTAAAGCAATGATCTCAACTGCACCCCTTTTGCTCTGCACAGCTCTCTTTCAGTGTGTAGCCATAGTGGCTCATACCCCAGTATTTGTTCTTTTTTTTTTCTATCATCTATTTATGCACCTACCAGTGGTGGCCTCTCTCAGGTGGGGATGTTCGGCCAGAAGCTCTGCTGGCCGCCTGAAGCCCTCTGAGCCGCACTCTCTGTTCTGTCCTTCACCCTCCAACCTTGACTGGCCACACGACCCCCCCAGCTCTGAGCCCCTTAGGGTGGGATCACCAACTCCTCCAGCGCTCTTATCTGTAAATCTAGTGGAGCGGCGAGAGGAAGAGGGCGACTGGGAGCATGGCCCGGTAGGGCCCAACATTGGGCATGGGGCTCTGCCACTGATCCCCACCATGACCTACCACCACAGCAGGGGGTTTTCCTCTTAGTTTCTCCCCGTGGGACTCGGTGTGCAGTGGCGACCTGTGCTGGTGCCTGCTGACACCCTGCCCCCCATCTCCACAACTTGACGTCTGCACTGCCCCGGTCTCCTCCAGAGGCCGCTGCTGTGTCGGGCACCCCCAGCATCCCTCCCCGGGAGAGGAGAGCAGTCCTCTGGATGCTCAATCCTCTCCCTCCCCTGCAGACCCCTGACGGCCCAGGTCTGTTCCCGAACCCGGGTTGCCGGCATGGCGCGAGGTGTGGTGTCCAGCACCTCAACCCTCAGTGCCACCAGGCCGGCCCCAATACTTATTCTGTTGGTGGCTGTTTCCTCCACTGTAAGTATTTACTGCTGTGCAATGTTAAATAGTATATGAAAAAGTTCAGGAGCCGAAGCTCCCCCCAACGTTTTGGATTAGTCAGTTTGTCATATGCTCTCCTAGCTACTTTCCCTTCCCACAGGAAGTTGGCTATTCTGTGTAGACACTTCAACCAGGCTACAGGTAGCGCAGTATTTAATATACCTACTGGGTAGAGTAACTGAGGTAGAATACTAATTTTAATTATGTTAATTCTACCCCAAAGTGTAAGTGGTGGGGTTACCCATCTTTCAAAATCTTGCCTTATTTTCAACAGGAATGGGTCCAGATTATTCCTTTTCAGGTCTGTCAGATATCTGAAAACTTTGACACCCAAATATGTCAGACACTTAGCTTCCTACTGAAGACCCATGTCCAATATTTCCTGTTTCGATACCTGGCTATTCAGGGGTAACACGCTTGTTTACATTAAGCTTGTATGCTGATACATTACTGAATTTTTCAATTTCTTCAAGGGCTGTTGGAATACAGATGCTTGGTTCCTTTATATGCAGCAAATGTTATCAGCATAGGTGGATAACTTGCACCCTTGCTGTCCCACAGAAATGCCTTTTATATGTTCATTTTTCTTTAACTGATAAGCCAGTGGTTCCAAGTACAGGTTAAATAACATAGGTGACAACAGGCACCCTTGTCTTGTACCCCTGCTCAACCACACGTTCTCTGACAGCACTCCATTACATTGAATTTGGTCAGAGGGGTGTTGATACAGCACTTTAACCCAACTGACATATTCCTCGGGTATATCATATTTCCAAAGTACATTGAAAGGCAAGGCCAGGATATCTGATCAAAAGCTTTTTCAGTGTCTTGGGAGACCAGGGTCATGGGGACCCTGTCCCCTTCAGAGGCCGAAACCAAATGATGAAGCTTTCCAAGATGGTCACTAGACACCCTGCCCACCATAAAGCCACCTGTTCTGGGATTATGAGGCAGTTCCACACTTTACTTAACCTGTTAGCAGTCACCTTTGCCATAATCTTTAGATTCAGATTAATCAAGGAAATGGGTCTGTGACTCCCTGCTGTTGTTTCATCCTTCCCAGGTATGGGTATTAATGAAATGTGAGCCTAGCTGAGAGTTCCCTCTGAATGCAAGTTATTAAATATGTTTGCTAACAGAGTCGTTAGGTCACTATTGAACTGTTAATAAAAATTGGCTGGAAAGCCATCCTGTCCAGGTGCTTTGTCGAGACTTAGTTGTTTTATGGTTGTAGCCACCTTAGCTTCCTTTGTTAAGTCAACTAAGCAAAGCTTGTTGAGCCTCTAATAGTTGGGGTAGCTGCACTCCCTCAAGGAATTCCCTAATGTTTTGTTCTAGCCCTGGCCAGCTTTGGTCCTCCTGATATAGTTCCTGATAAAAGTTATGGAATATTGTTGCAATCTCCCTGGATTTTGTTACAAGGTGTGCATTCTCTTCTTCCCTCAGCCCTTTGATAACCTGTAGAGGTTCTTGTTGCCTTAGTCTAAGGCCATAAACCTTCTGGCCTTCCCCCTTGATCTGTGTATTTAACTCTGACTCTGAAAATGGCCAGTTCCGCCTTTCCCCATGTCAGTTCTGTATATGTTTGTCTCAATAAATTAAGCTTAATCTAGGTGTGCTCCTCTGTGGTGGGTTTGAGTTGTTTTTCTATTTCTCTGATCTCTGTAAGATCTTTTGCTTTCTCTTTTCTCTCCCCTTTCCTCCCTGTTGCTAATCTAATGGCTTCCCCCTGAAGGTGCATTTTGCAGCCCCGCAGAACACATCTAGTTTGCCTACTGTACCTCTGGCTTCCTGTACAAAGTTCTATCACACAAATAGAAGCTGCATTGAGATGGGGTGCTCACAATAAACTCCAATAGCTTAAATTAAGCACAAAAAATTGGGCATTCACTGCCACCTTTCAAAAAAAGGCACCACTCCATAAGTTAATTTTAGAAAGCTTGTGTAAACTTTATTCATGCCATAAATAAAAACTGCTGGTTGCTGTCCAGCAGTTTTTAATTTTTTTGGCACAATTAAAGTTTGCACAAGCTTCTTTTTTTTTGTGTAAACATAATTTTTTATTGACCACGATATCATTGTCAACATGTGTCAACTCTCGTACAATAATAAAGGTTGTTTACAGAAGCATAAGGCAGTTGTGAGTCATTATTTTGCTTGCATTATCTCAGAGCAGGAGATAGTTCAGCTTTATAAAACCTCCATCCCTTAGGTACAGCATGGGATGGGGTTAATAGAGAGTCTCAACTTACATTACATTGCAGTTTCTTTTCTCTGTTGGTGTGTCTTATGGTTTTCAGACTCATATTAGAAGCCTGGAGAGGCCATGGGGGGAACCCAGCCAAGCCCCCTCCACTCTTGGGGGGAGGGACCACACACTCCCCTGCAGAGTTTGTAAGCATCTAAAGGGTCACTGAGTATATGTGAAGATTTGTGTTCAGCTTGATATGTTCTGTCTCACTAGGTGGTGTGTGTGTGTGTGTGTGTGTGTGTGTGTGTGTGTGTGTGTGTGTGTGTGTGTGTGTAAACTGGTACTCAGTCGGTATCTTTTATGGAACAAAATCCCTATCCTTCCCCATTATATGTAGAAGCCAACTATTTCAGCATGACGCATGCTTCTCAGCCCTATCATTCAGAATGTGTGTTATTTTCTCCATGCGGTAAATCTGGTTGACAGTGGTCTGCCAAGCTGTCAAGGTGGGGACCTGTGGGTGAGCCATGCCCTAGTAAGTAGTTTTTTGACAGCTGTGAGCAAGATGCCGTGGAGTTATCAGATATTGGGATCCTTGAACCCTCAGGGGTATTGAAGTAATAAGAATAGGTCTGTTGTTAGTGGCAGTGGTTCCCCAAAGAGTTCCTCCAGCTTGGCTTGTAGGGCATTGAAAAAGGGTGGTAAGGCTGGGCAGATCCACATCATGTGTGTGTGGTGGGCTTGTACCTCTCCACTCTTCCTCTAGCACTTTGTGTTTCCTGCTGTCAAATAGTGACCTGATATTATAGGGGTGGAAAATAATCTAATTAGATGCTTCCAGGCATGTTTTCTTCATTGGTGAGAACTGGAAATTTTAAAGGTATTCTGGTAGGCTTTTTGCCAGATCCCCATGGTGATGGAAATTCCCAACTCATCCTGCCATCTCAATTGGACATCTGTCGTTGCGTCCCCTTAGGTTTCTTCAATAGGTTGCTACAGGTGGGAGGTCATGTGTCCTGAGTCCCCTAAGCTTAAGAAGGTAATTAGTGTAGTAAAGAGAGCTGGATGTGTCTCTGGATTTCCTGCCACAGTGGAACAGTAGAGTAATAATGTCTTAGCTGTAGAAATCTATAGAATTCTGCTTGATGGAGACAAAATCCTGCCTGCATATTTGTGAAGGATTTAAAGACTCCTTCAGTAACCAACTGGTATAAGTATTGGAGACAGTAGTGTTCCCATTGCCTGAAGGTTGGGTTGATGCAGGCCAGGAGAAAGCTTTCTAATAATGGGATGGAGTACATTAAAGAGAGGAATGGGGCAAGAGGTAGTGATCCATGAATAGTACTACATATTTTGTTTTGGTAAATAAGCCAAGGATTCATAGCGCATAGCTTTCTCATTTGAGCATCTGAATGGTGGTCATAATAAACTCTGAGTTGGGCAGGAGCGACATCTCCTCTACTCACCAGTGGGTTCGCGGGTTGACCATTTGTCTCAATGTTAGACAGCAGATTTAAGTCACCCAATAATAGTGCTGTATATTATGAAGGGCTAGGCTCCCCTTTGACTTCAGAAGACATCAAAATCTCAACTTACTCCATGGGCGTTGTCCAGCCCACATGAACCTGGAGAGCTTTTTGTTCCTCTGTCAAAACATACTCAGTGTTAGTGGGATTGGTATATTATGAAATAAATACAGGGCTCTAGGCAGTATGACCATCCTGAGCACCTCCTCCCTTCTATGAAGGTTTAGGGGGGGCATGTTCCAGTAAGCTAGATCTGGTGATAACTGCGTCAAGAATGGAGTATAGTTATTTTTTGAAGCATTTGCAGGGATTCTGGAGTGGTTCATGCCCAAATATTTTAATTTATCTAAGTCCCCCTTATATGGGAACTGCTGTCTGATTATTTGTGAGGGCTGATAGTGAAAGATCAGGGATTGGATTTTGGTGGTGTTTAATGTATACTCTGAAACCATACTGAAGTCTTCTAAAATATGGGATACTACTGGCAAAGCCTTTTCTGGGTCTTGACAATATAGAAGTACATTGTCGGCATGCAGTGCCACTTGATGTTCCTCCCCCCACTGTATTCTCATACAGTTCTGGATTCATGGATGGCCAGCACCAGGGGTTCTATGTACATGGCAAAATGGTGGAGGAAGAGGGCAGCCCTGCCTCATGTAGGGTAAAGTAGTTGGAGTGATGACCTCCTACTTTTATGCACTTTTGTGGGACCTCATTAATATTTTGCTGCTGCTGGATCATGGAGACTGGGAATCCTAGCCTTCTCATAACCTCACATAAGTAAGGCAGGACATCTGGTTAGACACCTTCTCAGCATATAAACTAAGCGGTACTGAAGGCTCGTTGTTGCATTGCATCTCGTGAATTAGGTGCAGTGTTCTTCTAGTGCTATCTGCTGTGGTTGTAGACCATAAGAACCCAATCTGATTAAGATTTCTCAATGAGGGGAGCACTTTATCTAAACCCCAGGCTAAAATGCCCATTAAGTACTTATAGTCCACACTAAGGATCTAGATTGATCTATATGAATTACATAACTGGGGATTTTTTTCTGGCTTTCATATAACAGAGATTGCTGCATATGATTAAGATGGTGGGGGTGGCTTGCCCAACAGCGTGACATTAAATGCCTTGAGGAGGGGGGGGTCACTATAAGGTCCTTGGTTGCCTTATAAAATTCAGATCCATACCCCTGTGGGCCTGGGACCTTCATGGTTTTAGAGTGTGCTATAGCCTGTTCAGCTGCCTCTGCTGTGACTGGAGCCATAATTTGGGTGCTTTGGTACATAGCCAAGCTCGGCAGAGTTAGTTTGTTTAAGAAGGTAGTGACTGCTTCCCATTGAACCAGTTGTTCAGGACAGTAGAGAGTATGATAGTAGGATCTGAATGCACTGGTGATATCATGTAACTTTGTGAGTCGGGACCCACTGGTAGGGTGCAACAGTGTTGGTATAGTGATCAGACACTGCTGCTTGAGAATCTGATATCCCAATAATCGAGATGCTCTGGCCCCCACATTGTAGTATCGCTGTTTGAGGAAAGAGAGTGCAATCTCAGTTTGTTTTAAGCTGTGGGCATCCAGGTCAGCTTTCGGTCACTGCAGCAGTGGCCACATCAAGGCATGTTACTGTTTGTGTGCCATCTGCAAAAAGTGTAGGGTATCCTTTAATCTTTGTTGTCTTTCATGTCATTTCCTAGTCTGGGCTGGTGTGTACTGGATTATGTGTCCCCTTAAAACATCCTTAAGGGCATCCCATCTAAATGCAGGAGTGGTTTCTTCTGCCTTATTATTGTCCGGAGTCGGACTGGCCCACCCGGATACTTAGTAATTTCCAGGTGGGCCCCCCTCTGTTGGGTACTTGGCCACATTCTGAACTCTGAAAATCTTTGCATTTGTCATCTATTTCTAATTAAATGGCATTGTATGGGCACTACAAGTAAATTTAAGATGAAAACATAGGGCTAATGTATCAGATGTAATTGGAATACTGATAAGAATGTGTCACCCTGGGCCCTCCCTTACTGATTTTCCAGGTGGGGCCCTTCGTCAACTTTCCAGGTAAGTCCCTTGTACCCCAGTCCAACCCTGATATTCAAGATTTCTTCTATTTTACCCACCAAGTATTCCTTGAAATTGTGAGGCTTCAGATAATAGGAATTAAGGCACTACTTTGTGTTTCGTCTTTCTAATCCCATGTTCCTTCTGCTAATCACAGTGGCGTGGTCCGAATGGGAAATATTTGCCAGCTGGCAATCTAGAAGGTTTCTGAGGTACTCCATCTGTGTACAGCAATGGTCTATTCGCGAATAAAACCCATTGGGTGCAGAGTAATAGGTGTGGTTTCTTGTGTGTGGGTGTAGGAAATGCCGGGTATCCACCCAGCCTACTTCCTGTGTAAATCTTTTGAAAAATTTATGGGCCACTGGTTGTTTAGGTGGGGTTAGGTTGGGGGTATCCCAGCTGGGGATGGGAGCAATATTGAAATCTCCAGCCAGAAGTAAGATGCCTTTTGCCAGTTGCAATATTTTATCAAGAAGTTTTTTGAGTATGGTTGAGTTAGTCCCTGGTGGGAGGTATAAATTTGCCAGAGTAACATCTATGTGGTTAAGGGTACTCTGTGTGATTACCAGTCTTCCCTCAGGGTCTTCCCAGGCTGCAGAAGCTTGAAACGTGGCACTGTGGGAAATCAGGACGGCCGTGCATCGCTTTTTCCTGCCTCTGAAGGAAGAGGAAAAGCATAGCCAAATTTAGTTAGCTTATTGTGCTCCTGATGGATAGATGAGTCTCCTGCAAATAAAGTAGGTCAGATTTTGTTTTCTTTTTTCAGGTGGGACATTAAGTGGAATCTTTTGATAGCGGTGGAGAGCCCATTGACATTCAGGGACAGTAACTGTATGCTTGGTTGTACCTTAATGTATTGTAAGGATGTTGCAGTGCCCCCCCCCCCGGGTCCCTGTGTCTGCCCCTTACCTCTCTAGCATCCGAATTAACCATGTCAATTATTGGCTCATGCTGACACTTTGCAATGTACAGCAATCTAAACTGTAAATATTTAGAACCCAACGGAAGGGATACCTTCCTTACAACACAATTCTTGTGCTGCAATGTCCTACAACTCCACTGTGTTGTGGAGTTGCAGGATGGCTCTTTCAGATGTGTCCAGCCAGCAGTATGACAAGGAAAATTGCTCATCTATTCTGTCCTGCCATTTTTCTAGCTTTCCTATGTCAGTTCATAGAGCTGAGGTGGCATTTTGCATTTCTTTGTGAAAATCTGTCAGCTTGGATAGCATCATGGTCATTTGACATTGTAGCACTGAGATCTCCAGTGTGTTTGCTTTGGTGCGGCCTCATTGGTTTGTACAAGAGGCCTGGGATGCTTCACTATCTGAGCCATCCTCAGTACAGCCCCCCATCCATGAACTCTGAGGGGGATAACTTCCTCACCCCTCTTCACTGCATTGTAAATTTGTAAATTTTGTCCCTAGACCTTCACGGAGCTCTGCAGCTATGCTGTTGCTAGGGCCATGAAGTCACTGAAAGTTCTGCACCAGCTTTCTAAAATTAATTTATAGAGTAGTGCCTTTTTTGAAAGGAGGTGGTGAGAGCTCGATTTGTGCTTAAGCTATATTAAGCTCTGTATACTAATTTTTAATTTTCTCACGGTGGCCTTATTCTTGTGGAGCTGGGTGTTAAGTCTTCACACATTATCCAGTTCAGCCTCCCCCATATGTTGTGATTCAGATGCACTGGAGCATGGTCAGAGAGAGCCATTGCTTCTATTTAACAGGCCCAAACTCCCAGCATGCTTTCAATTATAAAGCAAAAAAAACTAAGAATAGTCCACACTGGGAAAGTAGTGCCAACGACAAAAATATCAGGTAAAAAACTTGAATAGTGCGGTTCCCACCACCTGATAAAAATAGACACTCCAGCTCCGATTAATGATAATGCTGTACATGCCTTTATTCACAAGTAAAATACATACTGTCAAACAGACGTCCCTGTATATGCCTTATTATGTATTTTACTTGTGAATAAAGGCGTTTACAGCATTATCATTAATAAGAGCCAGTGTGTCTATTTTTATGAGGTGGTGAGTGCCTGACTTTTCATATTTTTTACTGAATTATAAACTAGTCTATTCTTGAAAAGGAATTATGTGGCCTGGAATAGAAAGTAAAGCTCTTCTCTTGAAGGTGTAATGTTCTCCAGGGGTTTGTTAACCCAGTCATGTCCAATAATTCTCTAAGTCCACGTTTTCCTGATATAAGCTTTCTGCAGACTCTCTTGATTTGTCCAGTTCAGTCTGGCCTACTAGCTTCCAGTGCCCCTGATCAGAATAGGGAGCCTTGTATAGTCTGCTAGTTTGGTTGCTATATTGGTTAAAATGCATGTGAGCCTACATTAGGCCCATAAACTGTTCCTAGAAGAACCTCATTGGTGAGCACTACTCCCTTCACAAAAGAAAGGGTCCTACAAGAGCTTGCTAAGCTCAGGGTGGATAAGGCAATGGGACCTGATGGCATACATCCCAGGGTACTTAAGGAGCTAAAGAAGGAACTAGCAGAGCCATTAGCAGAATTGTTTAGTGAGTCTCTGAGCACAGGAGAGGTCCCAGAAGACTGGAGAAGGGCTCATGTGATCCCACTCCACAAGAGTGGTAGCAGAGGAGGCGGGAACTACAGACCGGTCAGTCTTACCTCAGTAGTGGGCAAGATTATGGAGCACCCTTAAGGAAAGGATAGTGCAACACCTGGAATCCATAGGGGCACAGGATCCAAGACAGCATGGGTTTACAAAGGAAGGTCTGTCAAACTAATCTCATAGATTTCTTTGACTGGGTAACCAGAGTGGTGGACCAAGGGGAGCAGTTGATGTCGCCTACCTTGACTTCAGCAAAGCTTTTGACACTGTTCCACATAGAAGATTGATAAATAAGCTAGGTAGGCTCGGGTGGGTCAGAAGTTGGTCAACTGGGTGGCAAACTGGTTGACTTGAGAAACAGAGAGTGGCGGTAAATGGTATACAGTCAGAAGAGATGCAAGTCACAAGTGGTACCTCAGGGATCAGTCCTGGGGCCAGTCCTATTCAACATCTTCATTAGTGACCTCGCAGATGGACTAGAGGGTAAGGCTTGTCTGTTTGCAGATGACACCAAGATCTGCAACAGAGTAGATGATCCAGATGGGGTGGGCAGAATGAGAAGAGATCTGGATAAACTAGCAGAATGGTCAGAAGAGTGGCAACTGGGATTTAATGCAAAGAAGTGCAAAATCATGCACATAGGGAAGAGAAACCTGAAGCCACTTATAGGCTGGGAGGGAGTTGCTAGCAGTCACAAAGGAAGAAAGAGACTTGGGCATCATCATCACTGATGACCTAAAATCATCCAAGCAGACCTCTAAAGCAGTAGGTAAGGCTAGGGGGGTGTTAGGGTGTATTAGTAGGGGCATCACAAGTCGTAAGAGGGAGGTAATAATCCTCTGTATACAAGACATTGGTTAGGCCCCATCTGGAGTACTTCGCGCAAGTGGAGGCCACACCTTCACAAGGACATTAACCAAATTGAGGCAGTCCAGAGAAGGGCACCAAAATGGTGCAGGGACTGCATCAGAAGACATATGAGGACAGATTAACGGAGCTCAATATGTATACCCTTGAGCAAAGGAGGAGAGAGGTGATATGATCAGACATTTAAACACCTTAAGGGCATAAACAAGGTGAAAGAGTCCAACATGTTTAAATATAAGAAAAATAGCAGGACAAGAGGACACAGCATGAGATTAGAGGGAGGCCGATTAAGGGGAATGTGAGGAAATTTTTTTCTGCAGGAAGGTGGTAGATGCATGGAATGGCTACCACAAGAAGTGGTGGCTATGAATATGGCAGGGCTTCAAACAGGCATGGGATAGGCATAAGGGAGCAATACAAATGACTATGAATAGATAGGTCACTGACAGAGCAAAGGCCGATGGCACATTTATAAGGTAGAAAAAGAAATGGGCAGACTGAATGGGCCTTGCGGTCCTTATCTGCCATCAACTTCTATGTTTCTATGTTTCATTCTGACCCAGTCAGCCATTTCAAATCAAATCAAATCAAATTTTATTTGTAAAAAGTGTATTTTTAAGCCTGTTCAATTCACTTGTACAATAAATTTAAAACAGCCACAAACTGTTTGTTAGTTAAAACAACAAATAGATATAAAACTCATAAATATATAAAATCCATGTAATTCTAAATAAATCAGAAATTTAAAGTTCTAAAGGCAGTCAGGGAAAGCAAGAGTAAATAAATAGGTCTTCAGTGCACTCTTAAAACTCTCGATGGTCAGGCACTCTCTCAACCGACAAGGTAGAGAGTTCCACAGGGTAGGGGCCACACAAGCAAAAGAACGGGCACTTGATGTTTTAAGTTGAACTCTGGGAACCTCTAGCAATCCCTCGTCGGAGGAGTGGAGTGAGCAGAGGGGGCAACAGGGGCACAGGAGATCTTGCAAGTAATGAGGTACCTGCCCATGTAGGGCTTCACAGGTCAGTAAACCGACCTTGAAGGTGATCTGCCACTGCACTGGCAGCCAGTGCAGTCCACGGAGCACAGGCATAATATGGCCCAATCTTGAGGAGCCAATCAACAACCTCACTGCCTGATTCTGCACCAGCTACTAGTGGCGGATATCAACCCCTGGTAGCCCTAGGCAGAGGGCATTGCAGTAATCAAGATGGGAAGTCATGAAGGAGTGGACCAAAGTTGGAAGATCATCAGTCAGAACCAGATGCTTTACGTGGGCGATATTCCTCAGATGATAAAAAGAGGTCTTAACAATGTCTGACACTTGAGATTTAAGTGTCAGGCCATCGTCAAAAATAATGCCCAGGTTTCACACCTGGTCAGATTTAGAAAGAGATATCTACCTTCCTCATCCCAGATTTCTCTAATTAGTTGAAAAACCACATTCCTGGCTATTGAAATTGCCACGCTCCACTTTCTAGTACTATATTTGGCCCCACGTGCTTGTCCAGCCTATTCCCTTCTAAAGTAAGCTATCTGCTTCTGCTTTAAATGAGTTTCATGGATAAACTCTTTGTTAGCTCAGAGTTTTTCTGAAAGTCTGAGAACACTGTGTCATTTTTCCTTAGACTGACCCCTTTAATGTTCCATGATACCATGACCCTCCATTTTGACCCTAGCAAACCTGGCTTGACCTTTACCCAGTCTCCTTCTTTGTAAATCCTGTCCTATCCTGACTCTCTGAAACCATTCCCCCCGCTCTACATAGTACACAGACCCCATTAAACTACCCTGTTTAATACACAAATTCCCAACAACTTATGAGCAACACATAAACCATAAGACATGAAACTTCCCTTTTCCACTTACTGCCCTTGGTCCTTGTGACCACTGTCCTTCCCTTCTGGTCTGTAATGGTCCTGCCACAACTCCTTCCGAACCCTGTTAATGGCAGTTAATAAAATCAGTCCCTGCTTTTGACAGTGGATGTGCTCTGCGTGTCCCCTTTGACCTTTTATCATAACAATCTTATAATTCTAGGCATTAGGCTTAATTAAGATGGAGTTGACATCCCCCCATCAGGGGAGCCGAGCCCCACTGCAGCATGCAGGCTGGCTACTGGCTGTGACTGGCTCACACACACCTGCATGCTTTATGCCAGTACAAACTGGCTAAATTTCGATGATCGCCTAAAGTACCAGCCCTGTCTTCTTGCCAAGAAAATCACAGCTGGCCTCATGCCCACTGCCCTTGTAGCACTGCTCCCCCCGCCTACTAACACCAGATGCACCCGTCACTCAGAGAAAACACCCTACCAGGTCCCCCTTTGCAAAACCTCCATGGGTCAAAGAACTTTCAGGTACTGTGCTCCTCTTTGGCTCAATTCACTTCCCAAACCAATCCTCACGGCACCTACTCTGGGACTGTTCAAATCCCTTCTCTGTAACCACATCTCGCAGGACTCATCCTGTGACTGTACCTGACCCCCCCCCCAACAACCGCTACTGTGCTATGACAATGGACCCCTCTAGGTCCTGCCTCCAGAGTACTTGTCCCTGGCCTCTGTCTCTGACCCAGGCCACTGACTAACTGTCACTCACTGGATTGTGCTGTTTGCACATGACTGTCGTAAATACTTATCTATAACAACTGCTATATTGTATATCACCTCTGTAACTACGGTACCTTGTATGTGCTTCCTGTGCCACTGTACTGCATTGTTTCTGACTGTTGTAAATATCCTGTACTACATTTGCCTGTAAGTACTATACTCTGTATCAATTGTAAGGTGTGATATTTTCTTGCACCTTTGTTTGCACTGTAATGTCTGACACTGTACGCTCTTGTATTGTATTATATGACGTGGGGCCTTTGTAAAGGAGTCTCCAACTCAAAGGTATTAATTCTGACATGTTTCAATAAATCAAATAAATCAAAATGATCAACCTGCCCTCGACAAGGGGAAAAGGCTCAAGGGCAAATCTCATTATCCCTCTTTCCTAATCATTTAAGAACTTTCTAAATGCTCAATAACAATTTGAACAGTTCAAAAGTCCAAACATATGTCCAGTGATAACCTTGTCCCACTTTTCAACATTATTGTGCCCTTTGATGCTCTCTGGCCGCCCATGTACTGCTAGTATCAATGATCTGAAAGACCTCACATATTCTGCAAAACCCCAGTAAGCACCATTTTGTTCTCTGTATACACGCACTTGAGCAGACAGAAACTGTTAGGTTAGGGGTGTTACTTTGAGTCCCAGACTCCCAATTAGGAGGCAGTATAGTGCAGTGGGTTAAGGCTCTGAGATGCAGATCTGGAGACCTGGGTTTGAATCTCACAGTCGCCTAGGTGCATACTGTGTGATCCTGAGCAAGTCACTTAACTTCCTTGTGCTTCCAGGTTGCATCTGGAAACAAGCTTCCGCTTAGTGTACTTCTCCTGGTTAAACAATGTTCCCTTTCCCAATTAACTGCCCAGAGACATAATATTAGTCAACTCACCCCATACAAAGTTCTGATCAGAACAAGAGTTTGTGCACTGGTTTGATGTCCCTGCTATGTCTTCTTGTCGCTCCGTGTGTGTCTTTTTTCTCTTGCAGTGACCTGCCGACTCACCACATGCTGCTCTACCCATTGTCTCACACTGTGTATGGGGACTCTGTCTTGTGACTTTGTGCCTCTCTTGCCAGCAAATCGGCGCTTTCCTATGGTAGGTAGAAATGGCACCCTCTGTCAGTGTCTTTTTTTTTTTTTTTTTTTACCAATTATTTTACCAGGTGAGACACACTATGCTGAAAGCTTGTTTGCAGGTGCAACCTGGGAGCACAAGGAAGTTAAGTGACTTGCTCAGGGTCACACAGTATGCAAGTGGGGGCTGTGGGATTCAAACCCAGGTCTCCAGATTTGCAGCTCAGAGCCTTAAACCACTGCGCCATACTGCCTCCATACTGCGCCATACTGCTCCTCTCTTTGGTGCTCAGCTCATTCTATTAACTGTGCTGTGTTGTGATCATCCTAGTTTGACAGAACTCTGTCGGAAACACCCTTCTCATCCAGGGTATGGATTGCACTGAGCCATACCAAACTGTACCCCTAGTCTCTCAATAATGCCCCAGTCCCGAAATTACTATATTCTGTTAGGGAAACAAGGAACTTTGATTCAACAGTGGAAACACGTCAATTTTCAAACTGTGCCAACTGAATGAGACCTTTGATCATGCAGTTAGTAGGTGTCCTCCAAATGCAGTCTGCAGCTTAACACAAGGTGCCTTGAACTGGTCTGGAAAGAGCAGGCAGAGTTCTTTTTTTGGCTTTTCTGCTGACTGGAAGTGTTTTTTGCCACCATCCATGGTCACTATTAGCTTGACTGGGTAGACAACATAAAATTTTATATGGGCTGCATGTAATTTAGACTTTATCTCCTAATATGCCACTTGCTTTTCTTGTACCTGGGGGCTCAGATCTTGAAATATAAAGAGCTTTTTACACTCCCAGAGTATATCCTTGATCTTTCACGCTTTACTGAGGACATGCATTCTGGGTTTTTCTCCTTGTGGTGGCATTGGCCTAAGTACTGTGTGGGCACGCTCCAATATGTATGCTGAACCATTCAGTGAGGGGCCAGCCAGCTTATTGTACAGCTTCTGTACAAAACCTATTGTGGTTGGCTCTTCGAAATGTTCCAGCAGTTCAACAGTGATCAAATTATTTTGTCTACTCCTTCCCTCCAGATCTTCCAGTTCCTCCTCCAGTTGGGTCACTTTCCATTGAAGTGTCACCACCTCCAGCTCCATGCGGTTGCATGGCTCTTACATGAAGGTGACTCGGGCCTCCGAGTCGCTAACTCTCCTTGACAGATCAGGGCGTATTGGTTTGCTAGGTTTTATCTCTCCAGACAAGTCTAACATTACTTCTTTTATTGGACTCAGTTCATTGAAATAGTGCTCCGAAGTCAACATTTCAGTCGCTGGGCACCTCACTGGGACTGGAGAATTATCCAATTTGTGTCTCTTTGGGCCTGGCTGTCTTTCCAACAGGGGTGGCAGCACACAGATCAGTGCTGATAAACCTACTCCCGTTTCCATCTCTGATTCCATTTTTGGAGAGTCCTCTCTGATAGAAGATGATCACTGGTGTTAGGTGGTTAGGCTGTTTTTTTAATTTTGCAGGATTGATTTGAGTTTTAATTGGTATTGGCTTAGGGTTTGTCAGAGCTGCTTCAGTGTGCTGCTACATGCTCTGACACATCACATGACTCCCTTTCCCTTTCTTCTGAGTCACAGCCCAGTGGATCGATGGTGGGGGTCTGGGACAGTTGCTTTCCCAGGACCCAGTATGGTGTGGTCATAATGGGACATACACATTTTCACTGTCTTCAGTTTATTGGTATGCTTAAAACAGCAGCTGTAGTATCCCAGGGGTGATGCAGTTGACAGTGACCCCACGCAGCCTGAACCAGGGTATTCAAACAACTTTTCCAGTGTTTGGCTCTCTCTTTTTGGAGTCTTAGAGCCCTCATCTGTTGATGACGCAACCATTTCTCATGTTGTGGACTAAGTTCAGACTGTATTATTTTATGGTGGTCCCTGCTCCCTGACATTTCCTGACTTTCTTCTTTTCTTTCAGAGCTCAGTAAGGCTTAGTATATTAGCAGTTTATACCATGCACATACCAGTGACTCAATGCAGGTACATTGAAAATTATGTTTACTTTATTTCAATGGCCTGTACCTTTTCTGGCTCCCTTTTACTTCAGTTTAACTTGGAAGAATCCTCTGAGGGTGGATTTGTGAATGGAGTCCTTAACTGAGGTTAGACTGTGAATGTTGACAGAGGTTCACGGTCATATTTCACTCTTGTGAGCAAGCAAAGGTGGTATTGAGCAACCCGGGCTGTTGCAGACTTTTGTAGCACCGGTGCTATGGTGGCAGCCATCGATAATCTTCCGGTGTCCCAATCAGTCAGTTGTAAGGGTTATAGGATGTATTGTGGTTCTGTGGTCTTTGTCCTTGGTCCAGTCTGTGCTCTGCTTCCACTGGGGCTGTCTTCTTCTATCTCAGTGTCGCTCTTTGAATTGTCATTCTGCTTCTGCTCCGTGCAAGCAGCTGCTCACATATGTAACCAGTGTACAGGCCTTCTTCAAGCCCAGCTCATTTGCATACCAGGGCAGGCTCTCTGAACTGGAGCGTCACTCACATAAAGCCATGCAAATGCTCTGTTACACGCGCCAGCTACTCCTCTCCCAGCTGATTTGTGTGTGGCCCGCTCTCCCAGTTGATCCACGTGTGGTCCGATCAGCTGTTAAAGTATAAACTGCAAAAAGCGTCATTTTTTTCTTTTAAATTGCAAAACGTTGGAGGACCATATTTCAGTGAATCCTGCACCAATTTGCACCAAACAACTTTTAAAACGCTGTGTGAGGTCTCAGATGCCATTTGCTGCTTGCACCCCGGTTTGCCTTCCCCCAAATCCCAGAGGATAGGCCCCCACATGTAAGGGCTGGGCACCCTTTGTGTCTAGGAGGCATCTCTCATCAGAGGAGCACATGCTTTATGCCGTGAAAACCAGTACCTGCATCATTACCTTTTTTCACCACAGGGTCTGGGGCACCGGGGCCAGGGGCACCCATGCACACACACTGGGCACCATTAACTGGAGAAAACACACAAAAATGGAGTTCCACACTGGAGCTTGGATCAAGCTAGATACATTTAATTATGCTGTTCCTTGATGTTGCACAACAAATGATGGACATTTCCCTTGCCAACCACTTCTCTCACTTATTATGGTGACACTGTACCTCTGCATAAACACATGGTTATCTTCCTTTGCTCTAAAGGGCTTTCTGCTGCTACTGTGTCTTACACAGAATTTAGGACATTAAGAGCCTTGGTGATCCCACCAGTGTGCTGTGGTATCTTCTCTGGTAGGGTGAGCGCCACCCTGGGGCAGCTATGCCAGTTTTGGCTCTGTGCTAGTCAGTGGCATCAATTCAACCTGTAAATCACACTATAATCCACACTTTATTTTAAGCTAGTTGGTCTGGCTGTGCGTGCTTCCCTCTGGCAAGATGACTGATGATCCTAGTGGTTCAGAGAACAGGCTTCCTTGTCTAGCCCCATCCCGGGGACTTACCAACACCAACCCCTGCCAGACTCATTCCTCCTGCTGACCCATGTCATTTGGCCACCTGTCGGGGGTGACACATTTTATCAAGGTTTTTAGATTATTACAGAGCATCTCTAATGCAAAGCTTGCTTACAGCTGTGCTTTCTCTCAAGCATCTTCATGGCTGAAGCAGATCCATATGGATCCCAGTGACCTCCCTTGAGGGTCTACCTACCATAACTCCCTATGATGCCAGGCTAGTCACGATCGCCTGGCTTCACGAGGTGAGGCTGCTGGTGTCTGCCTCCTCCCAGTTGGAGACATGGTGGTGCCTTTTCCTCCATCTAGGTTCCAGGGCCTCCAGAGACCTTGCAGAGAAGGACCCGAGCCACCCAGACTCAGGGACCCTACCAGCATCCCTGGGCCTGCAGGCTCTCGTGGTTCAGTTGGAGCCAGGGCACTGGACTCTGCTTAACCCTTCAAGAGTAAGTAAGTAAGTGTTTATTCCTTAAGCACCCAATCCCGGAGGCTCTGGGTGCTTAACCAGAAAATACAAAGACATACATAACATCAACAAAGCAGTAAACAGGTCATGATCAGGTCAGTAGATTCAATAAATAAATAAATATATATCAATAAAATAGCAGTATACCAGTAACATTTTCCAAATGCTTCTCAAAATAGATGGGCCTTCAGACCCTACTTGAAAACTTCAACCGACGGAGCCTCCCTCGAAGATCTTGATAAAGTGTTCCAAAGGGTTGGGCCGACCAACTCAAATGCTCGGTCTCCCAAGATTTTCAACCTGGCCCTGGGAAGCACTAGGAGGCCCTTGGTGGAGGAGCGGACAGGGTGCCTCTGCTTTTACTTTCTCCTGATAGGGCAGGCATTCCCTGCCCTGGGGGACAAACTGCTGGCAGTCCCCAGGCAGGCACATCCTGCAGCCCCATTCTCTCCAGGGGCAGGAGCCCCCCACTACCACTGAACTGACTCAAAATCTGACTGTCCTTGCTTTATTGGGAGCCCTTTCCTCACTCCCCATTGACTGGAGCCACTGTCCTTAGACCAAAATTAATATGTATGAGGCTCCCTCGATGCCTCATTGGTGCAGAAAAAGGCAACTAAACATTCCCAGGTATTTTCCCCCAACAGTCCTTTCACTCCGTCCAAGAGTCCATGGCAAGAATCCTGGCTCAGTGGTTGGCTGGCTGGTGTCACATGGCTGTTAAACATGGTGGCCATGGCAAGCATTGTCCACAGTTTGTACAGTGTCCCCAAGGTTTAAGAATTCCTGCAGCCAAACTCCTTTCTTTCATTTATTCATTTTCCCACCATTTGATAGCCACTCCTGTGCTCTGCATAGTGACTGCACCATTTAACCTTTTCATTTAGCCCATTTCCATTTGCTGCTGCCGTTTCACATAGTGCGTAGGCAGCTCACACAAAGCCCTACTCCCTGGCTGCAGTCCATGGACATATTTATATTTATTTAATTCCCCACACTGGCAGCCTCTCCATTCCTCTTACCCACCTCTCTTTTATTTATTTAATTTTCCTTCTTCCCCTGCCTGTCACTAGTGCTAAACACTGTCTCCCAGCACTAGACAGGCTCCTGTATGCTTCAAAGGGGCGCCACCTCATTAATATTCATGAGGCAGCTTCCTGATTTCTACTGCGTGATTGACGCACACAAAATCTGTCCCTGCCACTCTCTGGCTGCCTCTCTGGTCTTGCTGATGGTCCCAGTCTTTCACTTGACTTTCCCTGAGACCTGGACCAATGGAAAGGACAGCCAAACAGCTGCGGAATGGCCAAAAGAAAATGCACTTCTGCGCATGTGCAGAGCTCGCTGGCACCGCAATGCCAATTCCCAAACCAGCGGCTCCATGAACTTGCTCCTCCGGCCCCCCTCTCTCTGAAAACCAATGCAGGGGCTGGAAGGAGAGACCAGGAAACAGGGGGCAGCCAGGGAAATTGAGACCCAGGACAAAAAAGAATGGAGGGTAGAAGAAAAACCCCAGGGAAATGAGCCTTCTTCTGGGGGCTCACAGGTAAGCTCCCAACAGGGGGTTACTTATAGATAAGGCCATTAGAGAGCACGGTGCCTCCCCCTTTCCTCCCTTCTCCAATCCAAGATGTGTTGCTGGGACCTCTGCCACTCCTGTAGTCTCCTGCTGGAATGCCCGCAGGTCTCCACATGTATGGGTCAAAAGACCTTCTCCTCTACTTCTCCTACCCTGTGGAATAGCCACCTGACCCCCCTGAGGGTCCTTGACTCCTACCATCAATGCAACTCCCTCTTCAAGGAGCACCTACTGGCCATGCTATACTGCTCCTGCTCCCTGGGTAAATGCCATGGTATAGCCGAACAATATCCTGGACAATTGTATTTGCACATTTGATATCATGGGTCAAGTTGTACAGTGCTGTTGTCCTTTATTGAATGTGTTTATGTTACCCTTATTCTTTCTTGGTTGCATTATAATCCTCTTGTTTAATTTATTTTTACAATTTTGTACTTATCGCTATACTTTATGGGGTATAATTACCCTTATTCTATCCCCCCTGCCCTCTGTCGTACACTACTGTCATAGTTTCCTAGTTTTATTTGCCCTATGCTCTGTATTGTACCTAAGTATTATATTGTGTCGCCTGTGCCATCTCCATGGCCTGGGTCGAGCCTGAAAATGGTCCTTGGATCAGTGTACCTACCTGGCTAACAAATGCATAAATAAATAAATAGCAGTGAAAATCCAAGCTGTAACACCTAATAATCTCACCCAGGGGAAGCATGTACACTGTGAGCAACACAGGCAATGGGATCGAACCCTGGAGAATTCCACAAGGCAGGGGCTTTGGGCAGGAGCAGAAATTCCGCTTTACTACCTGTTGCATCCTGCCCATGAGGAAGGACTCAAACCAGTTGATAACAGTACTGGTGGATCCACAGAAGTTCCTAAGGCAACCCAGTAGCACTATGTGGTCCACAGTATCAAACGCTGAAGCGAGATTGAGGAGAACAAGAATTGACTGGTCTCCCCTATCTCTAACCCTAATGAGATCATTTAGCACCCTGACTATGCAGTTTCAGTGCTATGCCGTGACCAAAATCCAGACTAGAATGGCTTGTAGGTGTCATAGGCAGCAAGGTGTGCCTTGAACTGCAGAGCCACCATTTTCTCGATGACCTTTCCCAAAAATGGGAGGTTGGAGATTGGTCGATAATTTGCCAAGATGTCAGGGTTGAGTGATGGTTTCTTCAGGAGGGGGCTTCACCAATGCCTCTTTCAAGACATTGGGAAAAGACCCCTCTGAAAGCTAAAATCAGACAATCTCAGTGAACACTAGATCAATGGACTCAACACATCCCATTAAGAGACCAGTCGGTAATAGGTCCAGTTCACAGAAGGTGGGTCATGGCTTTGAGATTACCTCAATGACCTCTGCCACCCCCACTGGCCTAAACTCACCCCAGACAATAGGAGTGCCTCTGATTGCACAAGGCCCACCACTGTGAGGCTGATCGTGCCCCACTGGAGAAATCCAGGTCCTAACGGAGAGCTCTCTAGTAAGTGGCCTCAAGTTAAGTTAAGAGAGAAGCTGGTTACACATAATTTGAGGAATGTTCAAAATCAAACTTTCTGTCACCCGAAAGTGAAAGCAATGGCCTCAATTATTTCTGTTTTTCTGCACCCCATTGTTAGAGTTCTCTCTCTCCAATTTGAAGAACTGCAATAATTGTGCTGCTTTTATGAGTAAGCGATAACATGGCATGTGTTTTAGAATCATTGCACATTGCAGGTGGAAGCGAAAGCCATGGCGAAGTTACTTTCAGCACACATTGAAGTGCATTAATTTTCAAGGAATCCTTGCCCTGGTGTGGGTTATTGCACTCATAAAATGGATTTTTTTAAATGGAAAACGGTTTTGTTTTCCTTTAGTTGGTTGTTGCTATGTAGAATAGATGGGTTTGTAGGTGAGTTTGGCAACAAAGGCCATGTGAATTTGAATGAAGTCAGCATTTATTTTGAAGAAACGTATGCCCTGTTGTGGGTTTTTGTGTTTAAAAAAATGTAATTTTATTTTACTAGAAAAAGGTTTTATTTTCATCTAGTTAGGTTGTTTCAAGGTGGATTAGCTCAGGTTAGTTTTAAACTGTACAGTTTCTAGGTAAATAATCAATAGTCAGGGGCTGTGTTTTAAATGATGAAGGTGTTCAACTTGGTCGCTTTTTATACCCCATTTTATAATTTTTTTTTAAAGTCCTTTTCTGTAATTCTTTTAACTGTTGTGTTTTATATGTTCTATGCATTGTGCTTCAATGTTGTCTTAAAGGCTAGTAGAGCCATAACAGGCAGACATGACAATAATACACATTTTAAGAAGTAGTCAATTGTAACTTGTCATTTCTGAAGTATATTTCTTTTTCCTTTTGCTCATCAGAAAGTCTTCTATGCATTAATATTGTGCTGGATGTGTGGAACAGCTCTTAGCCTGGCAGCTGACATATTTAGCTCTACTGCCTCCACAACATCATCAGCATTGTGATTTTGCTGTCAATGACATCACAGATGAATTACCTAGCAGTCATTAAACTGCTGTTCCTAAGCAGCAGTAATGTCACATTCAGTGAGGTCACAATACTGGTGATGTAGTGGGGGGCAGTAGAGCTAGCTATGTCAGCTGCCAGGCAGAGTGCTGTTCCACACACCACACCTACTAATATCAAGTAAAGAATATTCTCATTAAACAAAGCGAAAAGAAAAAAGTTCCTCAGATGTAAAACATAATGGTTAGCTGCTTTTAGATTCTGATAATAGTTTTAAGCGGTACACTAGCTCTTTAATGATGTTGACCCAGGTTTAGGAGCAAACTTGGATTGTCAGAGGTCAGCCATGGGAAGGAGGATTGAGCATGCCTTCTACAACTCTCTTCCTTCGGGGTTGGATGTATGTGTGCCCCACAAAAGGATCACCAACTACAGGGAGATTACAGTTGGGGCCACCAGTAGGGAGGAGGGATTCCCCCAGTCGCTGGCACAGCCGCAAATTGGTGTATGTGCGTTCATGTCATTACGCAGTTGGCATCCTTGTGGGAGAAAACACTGAAAAGCCCCAGTCCATCACAGACTATACCAGCACTCCTTGTAGGCCCACACACTATAGACATGGACCCAGATATTCAAAAGGGTTGCCCCATGCGCAAGAGGGTTGTGCCAGCGCAAGTCCGAAAATGCGCCATTCTGCGATATTCAGCGGGAGACAGATGCGCCCCCCCAAATCACACTGCGCAAGAGCGTAATGATAATGAATGCATGTGCAACTGAAGGGGGAGGAACCATGCATAAATGGCACGGTGCGATATTCAACAACATGTGCCATGCACAATAGGGGAGCAAGCGGAAGTTGCGCGATAGCAGAAATGAGCCAAAATAAAAAGGAACAAGAGAGAGGCGCAAGAACGCTACAGGGAAGGCACATGTTGCTGAACCATAGCCAGCCACACAGGCAACACACACACACACAGGGCAGGACAGGGACAGAGCACCTGGAATCCCCAGAAACAGGGGAGGTGTGGGGAGCCACAGCCACAGTGTAGTGTAGAAGGGGGAAGTGCCACACAGCACTGAGGCCACCACAGGAAGGTGCTCCCGGTGCAGGGGAAGTAGCAGCCAGGACAGTGGGGAACACAGAAACAGCTGCCAGGGGGACACAAGCCAGGGACATGGCCAGTGCCACCATCCAGATGAAAGCAGTTATGAGGGGTGAGAAGGCAGGCAGCAGGGGCGTGGCCATGGAAGGGCACATCGGCGGTATGCCCCCAACAGGCAGTACAGAGCCCGCACCAGTTTCGAGCTGCACACCGATACTGAGATCGTGGGCCGGTACCGCCTGAACTGGGCAATTCTGAGGTGGCTCTGTGAGCTGTGCAGTGATGTGATGCAGGCACCCACACGACGGAGCCATGCTCTGTCAGTGGAGACAAAAGTGACAGCTTGCATGTGTCTGCTCACCACGGGTACCTTCCAGAGACCAACAGGGGACATGACAGGCATAACCCAGTCAGCCGTGTCACGCCACCTCACCCAATTCCTCAGTGCACTGCTGCCACATGCTGCGGAGTACATCCATTTCCCCAGCACGCCAGTGGAGCGCACAGCAAACATACAGGAGTTCCACAGGGTAGCACATATGCCTGGCATGCTAGGGGCAATAGACTGCATCCATGTGGCCATCCGCACATCACCTGGCCCCGAAGGGGCCGCATACATTAATCGGAAGGGGTATGCAAGCATCAACTGCCAGGTGGTGTGCAATGCCAGGGAGTGCATAATCAATGTCTGTGCCATGCACCCTGGGGGAGCACATGATGCCTTCATCTGGCAGCAGTCAGCACTGTGCCACAGATTCGAGAGTGGGGATATCCCCACTGGCCACTTAGTGGGTGAGTATGCAAACCACGTGGAAAGACATGGAGCTTGGAAGGGGCATAGTCAGAGGTGACATTGGTATTGGCCTAGATGGCCCAAGGCAGGGCGACGCTGATCACCAAACTAACTTCCACCCTCTACACACAGGTGACAGTGGATACCCACTCCATCCCTGGCTGCTCACACCATACCGGTGGCCTGCGACCCCATCGCAGCAACGCTACAGTGAGGCACATGCCACCACATGCAATGTCATCGAGCGGGTGTTCGGGATGCTGAAGGCACATTTCTGTTGCCTGGACACATCTGGCAGTGCCCTACAGTACAGCCCCTCAAAGGCCTGCGGGTTATTCCTGGCCTGTTGCATCCTGCACAACATGGCCAATGACTGTGGGATAGCAGTACAGGTCGAAGAGGGGGACAGCGATGGGGACAATGAGGACACTGGTGAAGATGGTGATGGGCAGCCCCCCCTTGTGTGATGGGATCCCCGGCTGAGCCGGCTGGCACAGCTGCACTGGGACACCATCACAGATGAGCACTTCAGTCAACCCAGGTAAGTCATGGGGCCATGTGCAACCACCAGTGGCAAAGGCACAACCCACAAACATGCATGGACAAACACCAAGGGTGCATGTCTTCAAGGGAAGTGGCTGAGCATGGAACCACACACGCCGCCAGGGATGGGCAAGGTCTAACATGGCACACTCACACACACACTCACACACACCTCACAAGACATGCACAAAGGGTAGGAGGCATGACAACCCCGACTGCCACCTCTAGCCACACACACGTCCACAGACCACCATGCCCAGTGCCTGTCATTGTGCATATGTCAGATGCTGGGCACCATTGCACAATGGTGGACAGCACAACGCGGACATCATCATGCACACGCCACAGCAGACAGCAGCCGGAAGGGTGTGCAGATGGAACGTGTGAGTGCGTGCAGGGCCGGGTACCCCACCCGTGCATTGCATGCTGAACAACACAATGCACACAGGGCAGTATCAGACAGTAGCCGTGCTGGGAGACAGATCAGTCATGTGTCACAGTGCCACAGCCACCACGGATGTGTGGAAGGCCCCGCCAAGACCCACCAGCAGTGACAGGCTGACAAATGGCCTCATGGGGTGGCACCGACGGTCCCCCAGGGGTTCCACTGCGTGAACGTGACCGTGCTCGTGCAGGGGTCTGCAGCACACCGAACATGCCTGCGCCAGGCATGCTTGGGATGCCCACAGCTGAACCCAGTGTCGACAAGGAGGGTGTCACACGACGCCGGGAACGGGGGGGTGGACATTGCCCTGCATGGTGTCTGCGACGCATGGGCAAATAACTGTGTCTCCATTGTGGCCATGACAGCTGTTATTGCCTGTGTCTGCCTGTCACTGGCAGTGGTCACATCCTTCCGCAACCGGTCCATCCCTGCCAGGAGCAGAGCGGTGTCTCTGCTGTGCCGCTCCTCTGTCTGGTGCAGAGCCGCACTGAGTGCATCCACCGCTGTCACAAGCTGCACCTGCTGATTGACTGATGCTTGGAGTATGCGGGTGTGCTCATCTAAGAGGTCATCTGCTTGATTGGCATGCTGTCCCTCATGGTGTTCGTGGCCCTGATGGTCAGCACCCCTTGAGGGTGGGCGCTGCACACCAGGGCCAGGCCTGGGCATGTCTACAGGCAGTGCACTGATGACTCCCCCGGACACTGTACCCCCATGGCCATTGGCTGACTGCTGACACTGCCCCTCTGGCTGCTGCTCTCCAGGGCTCAACGGTGCCGCCGCAGTGGCCGCAACAGCCCCACTGTCCTGGACACACACCAGTGCTGCCCCACTGGTGCAGACAGGCGCCAGGCTGGGACTGTGATGTCACGCAGGCTTCCACGGCGGCACCACCCACAGCCATGCCTGTGAAGTCACCTGCTGTGTGGCCATCCTGTGGCCCACACGTATCACTGCCCATGATGCTAGCTCCATCATCATCGGAGATGGATCTGGCACCAGCCTGAGTCTCATGGATGCTGGCACGCTGGGCCACGGGCAGGGCCTCCTCCGCACCTGCTCCACCAACATGAGTCTGGACATCCAGGCCGGCCCACTGTCGCCCTGACCCTTGTATGCCTGTGGAGGTGGACGGGCCCTCCTCCATCTCCATGTTACTGCCCTCAGTGGAGAAGCCCACCACTGCTGACCCATGTAGACGCTCAGGAGCTGTAAGGGAAAAACAGTAGCATTAATGTATGTGACCTACCCTGTCCCCCCACTGACAGACCAGGACCTACCATGCAGTGATGGGCTACCACCCATCTGGAATCCACCACCTGGAACACCCTCAATGGCGCAAGACTGCGTGCTGGCAGCAACCTGCTCTTCTTGTGGGGTCAGGCGTTGCACCTTCAGCTGTCCCCCACTGGTCGCAGAACGTACTGCCCTGACCACCTTCTCCCTAATTCTCCACCTGTCCATGCCCATCTTCTTTTTGCACTCCTGCACGGACCGCTGGTGGCTGCCATGCAGGTTGACAGCACGTGCCACCTCTTCCCATGCAGCAGCATGGGCCTGTGGTGTTCCCTGGCATCCTCTGAGCAGCGGCTCGTGGTTGAGGTAGGCCTCAAACAGGGCATCTGTTTCTGCCTTGGTGAAGTTAGGCCTCCTCTTCCTCCCATGTCTCTGTTCCTCTTCCTCCACCTCACGATCGGTCATTATTCATCCTGTGAGAATGACAGGTGTTACCTGTGACTGTGCAGTCCCATGCATGTCCAAAACACCACAGTCCACACTCCCAAACAGCATGCAACTCACCACAACAGACTGCAGTAACCGACTATGGCAAGTGCAGTCCAATGTCGCAGCTTTATAGCGCAACGCATGCAAATGAGGCGAGGTGCATTTTTAAGTGGATGCAAATGCAGTGACTGCACCATTGAATGGTTGATTAGCTGATTTGCATATGCCGGCTGAATATCGCGCTGTTGCGCTTTGCGCAATTGTGTTGAACGTGCTGAGCCAAGGGTGCAGTTCTGTGACATGCGCAGTACACACCTAACTGCGCATGCCCGGGGTGATGATGCAGGCGTCTGCTGCACTGCTGATGTGCTGTGTATGGGAGGCAATGCAGGGCACAGCCACCACTGTGCCAGTGGCGCTACTGCGCTGTTCACATATATGGTGCTGTGGCACTGGGGTGCCGTAGGTGCACTGGGCCACAGCGCTGTAGGCGCTACAGGAGGTGGCTCACAGGCACTCAATCGCGCTGCATGCACTGGGTTCCAATTGTGCTGTGGCTTCCATGCACGAGAGACCATTGACCCTGTGCCTGACCTTTGCCCCTAGGCACCATGCGTCAGGCATGGGTGCACCACTATCGCGCTGTTCGGTGACAGCGCGATAGGGAACAGCAGCGCTGTACCGCACAGCATCTGCACGTGGCAGGACTGCGCTGCCGAGCGCCATTTTGAATCCAACTCTTTGCTGAGATGACGCAGAGAAGGGCAGTGATGTGGAGGCAGGTGGAGCTTGCAAACCTGGTGGCCATTGTAGAGCCCCATGCTGGGGCTCTATATGGTGATGCACCTGACGGGGCCAGGAGTGCAGTTTGGCAGGAGGTGGCTGATGCGCTGAGGAGGCCACTGGTATCGGGCGCCACGGCGGAGCAGTGTCGCCATCGGTTCAGGGACCTCAGGCGCAGGGACCCGGACCTGCTTGCCAATCTGCGGGCACGTGCCAGGAGAGGCACAGTGCCACGGCCAGGTAGGTGCCCCATCCATACATACACTGTTATCATCCATATGGGTATCACGGTTGCATGTGTCCGGCACATGGGGGGGGGCTGTCCAGTGTTGGCCGTGGTGGTGGTGGTATCGGGGTGTGGGGTGGATGGGTATGGCCATGTGGGATTGCACACACATGGGGGCGGGGGGACTTTGCTACCGGATTGTACTGATGTTCCTCTCTCCATTTTTGCACCTTAGGCCCAGGAGAGTGCAGGCTGGCGAGGGAGAGGATGCGCCGCCTGGAGGACCAGCAGGACAGGAGGGGTGAAGGTCTTCAGAGGCACAGGGACTAGCCTGAGGATGGTGAGTGCCTTACATCCATGATTACTGTTGCATGCTGTGTAACAGGGCAGGCAGTGGGGCATGGCCCCCATCCATTGACACCACTGCCATGCACGCAACTTGTTACAGTCAGCACTGTCCAGTGGCACTGCATGTCTGGGATTGCGTCAATGGTGGTCCATGCGTGCACCAGGCACATGACTGTGCCACTGGCTTCACACTGCATAGCCAAGTCACTGTACGGCCACGGTGGTGCTGTGCAGGACATGGGCGGTTGGGTGTGTGCAATGGTCCACATGGCTGTGGCTGCCTGGGTAGGCAGGTCTTGTGGACACGGTCACTGTGGGTGGTCACACACCATCACAGGGGAGTGGCACATGGCTGTATGCCATGCACAATTGGTAGGCTGCAGGGGGCTGGACAGTCACACTTATTGACTCTGCTCCCTTGTCCTAGGTGGACAGCGACTCCAGGCACTGGAACGAGGACTGCACGAGCTGCTACAGGTGGTGAGGGTGACCCTGGAGCTCCTACAATGCATGGACCACCACGAGGTGAGGAGGCAGAGGAGACATCGGCGGCACATGGAGGAAGACCGGGGCAGACGCTAAACCATCCATGCCCCTAATTACACCTTCCTCCCATGGACCCACCCTCACACCCCTTCTTCCCTCTCCCATATGTTCACCCCGGCCCCTTACCTGACCCCATCAGGTATGTGGCCCTTCCCCTCATTGTACATAGTTGTATATAGTTTTTGTATTACCTATTTTAAATACATTTGTTTTGTTATGACAACTGTGGTGGTCTCTGATTTGCAGCGGACTATAGGTGCTCAGCTGCAATGGTGTGCATGGCATCAGGGGTGGTGCACGCATGGGCGTGTGTGTGTGTCCAGACGGGAACCGCCTATGGTGTGGGCAGGGGGATCAGTCACTGTCTGTGGTTTGTGTGTTGCACTCTGTGCACTGGATGCCTGTGTGCAGTGGTCCACAGGGCCTGCACTGTGTGCATGGCACCCCTGTCAGACCATCCATGGCCTGTGCAGCTGACACCCTTGCATGTCTGTGATATGCACGGTCTGCTGGTGTGTCAGTGGTGGCTGTCTATGCTGGATGACAACTGTACCCAGCACAATGCTAGGTTGCCTGCCATCACCAGTATGGTGCACATCTGCCTCCAGTGGTACTGTGATCTCCGCTGTTGTTGTCCCCCCTTCCATGCTGTTGCTTGTGTCTGTTGCAGGGGATGTGCTCCAATGTCTGCCACTTGTGCTCTGGCAGCATGCTGGTGGCATACAGCTTCATGGTGCCTGCGCAGGGTGGCTGGCACACCTGTGCAATGTAGGGGTGCTGGCCGTGTGTACACATCAGCCGTGGCCACATGCCAGTGGCCTGGTTGAAGCGCTACTGTGCCCCTGTGTTGGTGTGCCCTTGGGTATGGGTGGGTGTTTGTCCATGCATTGTGTTGCATCCTGTGTGGTGCATGCTTCCATGCAACACTGTGCGTGTCTGTGCTGGCTGTTGTGGCCAGTGCTGGGATGGGATGTGTCCTTGGGAGGGTGTGCAGGGTGCTGTACCACTGGTGGTGGGGTACGGGGCATGCCCTGTCTCATGTGGGGTACCTCATGTGGCAATGCATGGTCAGTCTCTCAGCTGTACCTTGGGGGGGGGACGTGCAGGGTGGCACTGTGTATGCTGTTGTTGCATTGCCGTCTGCTGCCGCCCGCAGCAGGGTGCACATGGTGGGGCTGCCTTACATGGCTCCGTGGTGCACAGGGTTGCATTGTCACAGAGGGGGTGGTGGCATGCATGTGGTGTCCTGCACTGTTGGGCGCTACTCCTGGGAAAGGTGTATGGTGATCGTGGTGCAGGGTGTGCTCTGCATTGGTGGGATGGTGTGGCACGGGGTGGTTGGCCCTACTTGTGTGCCAGTCACAGCTTGCCAGGGGGTGTGCTGGAGCACCATGGCCTGGCTGTGGGTTGATTGCTGGTATTTATGGGCAGATGGTTATTCCAGCTCTCCCCCAGTTGCGCAGTGCATGGGGTGTGGGGGACAATGTCTGTTCTGCTGTGTGTTCCTCTGCCCATCTGTGGCATGAGTGGTGGGCCCCTGCATCCCTGGTTGTGCTGTTGCATTGCTGCCCTGCTCCACGGGGCATCCCTTGTTGCACTATGGCGCATCAGATATGTGCAACTTCACATCCCTGGTTGCGCTATGGCACAGGTGGTGCGATATTCAGTTGTGTGCCATAGGTGCATCTTGGCCTGCGCAGTTTTTGAATATCGTGCTTCTTGCGCATGGGCACAGTGGACTTGCGCTTGCTCCTGCTGTTGTGCACTTTTTGGGTGCAGTTTGAATATCCGGACCATGGTGTTTCACCCAGCACATGGTGGTCCTCGGAAAGTGGTGGTCAGCTCCTGACCATGAGGAAGTAGGTGATGGAGCTGGGGGTTGCCATCAGTAGGTGGGGCAGAATGGAGAACAGAGAAGAAGCTTGATGAAATAAAGACCATGAGACTGTCATACGGTTGGAAACTGCAGGCCATGCTTTACTAGCGATAGGTTAGTTTTTTTTTTTTAGAACACACTTTTTCCTCCTTACTAAGCCTACGTTTGGAACCTCCATTCATCCTTTGATTTGATTTCATTTTTTTTATTTTTAACCATAGAATTTGTTGGCAGAAAAGGACCACCTGACTCACCCAGTCTGCCCAGAGGTGGTCTAGCTACAGTTCCTTTTCAGTCACGTTTGGCAAATAGGTTCCAACCTTTGCATACAACAAGGTATAAAAACACATGAAGCAGCACAATAGCATTTCAAGTGTACATTGTAGCAGGTACATTTAGATTGCACAAAATATATTTTCTGCCCTCCTCGAGAGTGAGCATCCTGCTCCATGCCTTCTGCCCGGTGTTGAAGTCCTCTCGCAATGCTGCCCCTGGACACCCCACCATGAACCTTCCACTAGATTGCCCCTGAAATGGGACCCTCCACTCTTGAGTTTGGTATTGATGTTGGCTGGGGCATCTGAAACCTGCACAGAGTGCAGAAGAACAAGTCCTGAAGTGGCCATGGGAGGAGGGGGGCAGAGCATGGATGTCAAGTGGTAATCCCACCAATTTGTTCAGCAACAGGACTTTGTCGAAGTCCCATTGTAAGATGAAGTACGGTAGTGACCCACTTGCCTGGATCAGTGGTTCTTAGACTATATATATATATATATATATATATATATATGTTTAGTCTGGTTTGATTTTTCTGTTTTTCTGTTCAACTCTTTGCACGTCTACACTTTACATTGTTGTAATTGCACAAGTGACTTTATCCTTGCACATTTGGGGAACGATATAGTACCTACACTGAAATGCAGTTTCTCAGTTCTGTGACTTATTGCTATCAACGGTGGCAGGTATGATTCTATACCATGTACCTCCTTCTGTGATCTTCTGTTGTGTCCCATATTTATACCCTTTAGGGTAGGGCTAGCCAGGGTGGAACTTGTTGACAAGACCATAAAACAAAGCATGTACTTGAAAGTTACCAAGTTTCCTAGAATAGGATCTCACAGAACAGCAAGCAACTTAATTGTACTTGCACAGAGTTGTACAGTTTAAACATTTACTTGTTGGAACGTAAAAACTGACACTGTCATGATTAAAAGATCAAGTCCCACACTGCTTGCAGAAAGGGAGTGGGTTGATTACACAGTGTCCAATTATTACATAACACAATATACCACAATACCTTTATTAATTGATTTATTTTTACTGATAAACTAATGTAATGGACTAGCTCACTTGTCCCCATTTTCAGCCATGCCTTGTAGGACACAAACATTGAAAATATAGTATTACATTAATTAGGCAATAGTACAAAGGTGGATAAATATTCATGAGGCCCAGATGTACTAGTAAAGGACTGATTATTTTATGTTCTGATCAGGTACCAGGTTTTCAGTACTGTAAACTACAACAGAAAAAATACCCTCATTGCATGCTCGGTCAAGGTCTAGGGACGAGGGGGAAGAAAGGAGAAGAGAGGCAATCTGGCTGCATCTCCTAGACACAAGGGGTAGGAAACTGAGGTTTGGGGTGCTATACAGGCCACCATCCCAGTCTGAGGAGCTTGACAGGGAATTAGCAGGACAAATCAGAAAGGTATGTAGAAAAGGGAAGGTGGTCATTGTAGGGGATTTTAACTTGCCGGGGGTTGACTGGAACATTCCGGCCACCTCCAGTGCTAGGGAGCAAGTACTCCTGGATGCAATCCAGGAGGGTCTCCTGACATAGTTGGTTAGTGTACCTACTAGACTAAAGAACACTTTACATCTAGTGTAGTCAAATGGGGAGGCAGTAAGGGGAAATAAAGGTGGAGGACCCACTAGCCGACAGCGATCACCAAACGGTGTGGTTTAATATCACGATGTGCAGGGAGCCAGAGAAATCAGTCACTCAGGTAGTAAACTTCAGAGGGAAGACTTTGGGAGGATGCAGGAAGTACTGAAAGGGAAACTAGATGGCATAAGGCAGGAGATGGATGCAGAGCAGAAATGGGATATTATTAAACGGGGGATTAAAGAGGCAATAGAAGCCTGCACCAAGACACAGAGTAAGAGGAGCAGAGCAAGAAAACCATGCTGGTTGAACAGCGAGGTAGTGAAGGTGGTGAGAGCAAAATGAGAGGTGCACCAGAGGTATAGAAGGACGGGGAAGGAAGTGAACAGGGAGGAGTATGCAAGATGGTCCAGGGAGGTGACCAGAAAAGTGAGAGAAGCCTAAGGCCCAGAGGAGCTGAGATTAGAGCAGGAATTAATGGGGAAGAAAGACTTTTCAGATACATCAGGGAGAAAAGGAAGTGCAAAGAGACAATAGTGAGGATAAAAGGGTGGGAGTGGACAGAAAAGGATGAGGAGCAGGCAGAAGCACTAAATGAATACTTTTGCTCAGAATACACATAAGGAGCCAGAAGAACTGTGGGTCACCCTGGAAACAGGAAATGGGACAGCCATAAGAACTGGGGTTGTCTACGGCCCCCAGACCAGAGGGAGGACATAGACATTACTGTTAGAAGATATACAAAACATGACAGCTAAAGGGAGGTTCTGATAATGGGAGACTTCAACATGCCAGATACAGATTGGTCAATACCAGCAGGAACATCTGCCAGAACTAGACTCATAGTGGATTCCCTGCAGGGAGGGCCTCAAACAACTGGTACAGCAACCCACAAGAGACAGGGCTATCCTAGATCTAGTACTGACTAACAAAGAAGGGATCACAGATCTCCAGGTAGAAGGTCACCTGGGGCCAGTGACCATCACATGGTATGGTTCAATTTGGCTACTACATCTAAATCATCCCATTCCAAGGCAAAATATGGGACTTCAGAGGAGCTGACTTTGATAAGATGGCCAACAGAGTTAGCTAGCCCTGGCAAAAGAAACACAGGTGAGGAGGTACAGGCAAAGTGGGCAAGCATTAAGGATACAATACTTGAAGCAACATCCCATTGTGTTAGACAGAAAACGAAGTGCAAAAGAAGACGGAAACCACTTTGGTTCTCAAATACAGTAGCAGAAAAGGTCAGAGCCAAAAGGCTGGCCTTCAGAAAATATAAGGGAACACAGCTGGATGAAGATAGGGAGGCATACCAAACTGCCCTAAGGGAAGCAGGTAAGGCAGTAAGGCAGGCAAAGTCCCAAACTGAGGAAACACTAGCACTAACAGTAAAAGAAGGTGACAAGACTTTCTATAGATACATTAGTGAAAGGAGAAAGTCCAGAGGGTATTGCTAAGCTTAATGGAGAAAAGGGAGCATGTGAGGAGGAGGACCTCTGTAAAGGCATCTATCCTAAATAGATACTTTGCTCAGTATTTACTGAAGAGAAGGCAGGGCAGGGCCCACAGCTCAGCATCATGGACACAGGGGAGGGAGGTGAGCACTACTCCCCTCACAAAAGAAAGGGTCCTACAAGAGCGCTAAGCTCAGGGTGGATAAGGCAATGGGACCTGATGGCATACATCCCAGGGTACTTAAGGAGCTAAAGGAGGAACTAGCAGAGCCATTAGCAGAATTGTTTAGTGAGTCTCTGAGCACAGGAGAGGTCCCAGAAGACTGGAGAAGGGCTCATGTGATCCCACCCACAAGAGTGGTAGCAGAGAGGAGGCGGGGAACTACAGACCGCGGTCAGTCTCACCTCAGTAGTGGGCAAGATTATGGAGGCACCTTAAGGAAAGGATAGGCAACACCTGGAATCCATAGGGGCACAGGATCCAAGACAGCATGGGTTTTAAAAGGAAGGTCCTGTCAAACTAATCTCATAGATTTCTTTGACTGGGTAACCAGAGTGGTGGACCAAGGGGAGCAGTTGATGTCGCCTACCTTGACTTCAGCAAAGCTTTTGACACTGTTCCACATAGAAGATTGATAAATAAGCTAGGTAGGCTCGGGGTGGGTCAGAGTTAGTCAACTGGTGGCAAACTGGTTGACTGGCAGAAAACAGAGAGTGGTAGTAAATGGTATACAATCAGAAGAGATGCAAGTCACAAGTGGGTACTCTAGGGATCAGTCCTAGGGCCAGTCCTATTCAACATCTTCATTAGTGACCCCAGTAGATGGACTAGAGGGTAAGGCTTGTCTCTTTGCAGATGACACCAAGATCTGCAACAGAGTAGATGATCCAGATGGGTGGGCAGAATGAGAAGAGATCTGGATAAACTAGCAGAATGGTCAGAAGAGTGGCAACTGGGATTTAATGCAAAGAAGTGCAAAATCATGCACATAGGGAAGAGAAACCTGAAGCCACTTATAGGCTGGGAGGAGTTGCTAGAGTCACAAAGGAAGAAAGAGACTTGGCATCATCATCACTGATGACCTAAAATCATCCAAGCAGACCTCTAAAGCAGTAGGTAAGGCTGAGGGGTGTTAGGGTGTATTACAGGGGAGTATCACAAGTCGTAAGAGGAGGTAATAACCCTCTGTACAAGACATTGGTTAGGCCCCATCTGAGTACTGCGTGCAGTATTGGAGGCCACACCTTCACAAGACATTAACCAAATTGAGGCAGTCCAGAGAAGGGCAACCAAATGGTGCAGGGACTGCATCAGAAGACATATGAGGACAGATTAACGGAGCTCAATATGTATACCCTTGAGCAAAGGAGGGAGAGGGTGATATGATCGAGACATTAAACACCTTAAGGGCATAAACAAGGTGAAAGAGTCTAACATGTTTAAATATAAGAAAAATAGCAGGACAAGAGGACACAGCATGAGATTAGAGGAGGCCGATTAAGGGGAATGTGAGGAACTTTTTTCACAGAAAAGGTGGTAGATGCATGGAATGGCTTACCACAAGAAGTGGTGGCTATGAATACAGTGCAGGGCTTCAAACAGGCATGGGATAGGCATGGGAGCAATACAAATGACTATGAATAGATAGGTCACTGACAGGAGCAAAAGGTCGATGGCACATTTATAAGGTAGAAAAGAAATGGGCAGACTGGATGGGCCTTCTTGAGTCCTTATCTGCCGTCAACTTCTATGTTTCTATGTTTCTATGTAGTGTTCACGGAAGAAAAGGAGGCCACTACCACATGGGCTGGGTGGGTGGGGAGGGGAGAGGGAGGCAACAGATGGAAGAACTGAGGCAAGTAGAGTCCTAGAGGGACTGAGGGCACTGAAGGTGGGCAAGGCACCAGGGCCGGATGGTTTCCATCCCAGGGTGCTGAGGGAGATGGCGGAGGTGTTGGCAGAGCAGCTAGCAGATCTGTACAGCACCTCACTGGAGTCAGGATGTGTGCCATTGGACTGGAGGATGGCACATGTAGTACCATTACACAAGAGTGGACCAAGGGATGAACCGGATAACTATTGCCCAGTAAGTCTCACCTCCATAGTGTGCAAACTCATGGAGACATTACTAAAGGAAAGACTGGTGTTGTACCTGGAGGACAATGGCCTCCAGGATGTGAGGCAGCATGGGTTTGTTTCAGGGAAGTCTTGTCAAACCAACCTGATACAATATTTTGACTGGGTGACAGGTGAACTGGATAAGGGTCATGCAGTGGATGTTCTTTACTTGGACTTCAACAAGGCCTTCGATTCTGCCTCATGGGTGGCTTGGGGAAGTTAACTGGTGTAGGGGTAGGGCCAAAATGATGAACTGGATTACAAGCTGGCTGAGTGGGAGGCTGCAGTGGGTGGTGGTGAGAGAGAACTCTCAACTCCAAGGCGATGACGAGTGGGGTGCCACAGGGCTCTGTGTTGGGAGCCAGTATTGTTTGGGCTCTTCATATCAGACATTGCACATGGGGTGGTGAGCAAGATAAGTCTGTTCGATGACGACACCAAAAGCGGAGCAGTGGTGAATGGAGAGGAGGGATGGAAGCAGCTGCAGGGGGACCTAAGCAAGCTAGAGGAGTGGTCAGAGAGATGGCAGCTGGGATTCAATGCAAAGAAATGTAAGGTTATGCACTTTGGGGTGAAGAACCCAAGGAAAGAATACTGGCTGGGAGGGATTAGGGTGGGGATCACTGAGGAGGAAAAGGACCTAGGGGTAATGATAACAGGGACCATGGACAACACTGCCCAGTACAGGAGAGTGGCTGCAAAAGCAAACAAAATGCTGGGGTGCACAGCGAGGGGGTTTTCATTCAAGCAAAGAGAGGTGATCTTGCCCCTCTAGAGGTCACTGGTGAGTCCGCACTTAGAGTATTGTGTGCAGTTTTGGAGGCCAAACCTAAAGCGTGATATCAGGCTACTGGAGGGTGTGCAGAGGAGGGCAATAAAGATGATATGTGGAATAGAAGGGACAAACTATGACAGCAGGCTGAGAGACTTGAATATGTACACCCTGGAGGATAGAAGGGACAGGGGGGACATGATAGAGACATTCAAATATCTGAGGGGAATCAATAAGGATGGGACCTTTAAGTTATGGATGGGGAGGGTCACTAGGGGGCATGGGCTAAGAATGGGGAGGGAGATTTGGGAAGGAAATGAGGAGACTCTATTTCACAGAGAGGGTGGTAGAAAAATGGAACGCCTACCAGAATGGTGGTAGTATGTAAATCTAGAACAGCTTCAAAAGGGCATGGGACAGGGAGAGGGAGGAGAGTGAGGTGGGGAGGTGGGGGATGGCAGTGGGATGACAAATGGGAGGGGTGGGGCAGCTGCAAATCAGGGGTGCTAGCTGCACACTCAAACAGACTTAGATAGACCGGGTGGTCTGCTTCTGCTGGCAGATTCGTATGTTCGTATGTTACTGAAATGATCTATGGAACTACTAAATTATTTTGGTATGTTGACAATGTGGCAACCGTGATGTTCTTAGAATCTAACATCTCAAGGTGAGTGATACTTTCTAAGTATATGGTGGTATCCAAGATTAGATAGCTACTTTTTCATTTCTACAGTTTTTACAATACCAGTATTGATACGCTGAGATCTAACATTTACAGACACACATTTAGCAAGTTGTAGAAGCACTGTACAATACACATGCACTTCATGAGCAGTTGTTCAACAGACATTCCTTTTTGCTACTCTAGCAAGCAGATGGACAGCTACAAAGGTATGGCTAGATGGGAAAGTAATTGTGCAGGCACTCAGTAACTAATGATAATGGAGACCATACCGAAGGAACGACTGATAGAGCATCTAGAGGAACATGGTCTCCAGGATGCAAGGCAGCATGGATTTATGGGCGTAAGGTCTTGCCAAACAAATCTGATCTACTTCTTTGACTGGGTAACTAAAACAGTGGACAGGGGCCAAGCAGTGGAATCCTCTACCTGTATTTCAGTAAAACCTTTGACTCTGTACCCCACAAAAGGCTGATCAGGAAGTTGGTGGACCTCGGAATTGGAGAGAAGATGGTTAGATGGATGGAGAACTGGTTAGGGAACAGGACCCAAAAAGTGATGGTGGGAGGAGAGTTGTCTAGTACCAGGGTGGTCAAATCCCACAGGGCTCAGTGCTGGGGCCAGTGCTATTCAACATTTTTATTAACGATATTGGAGACGGCATAAAGGGCAAAATGTGTCTGTTCACAAATGACACCAAGCTCTGTGGGAGGGTTGACTCCACAGAGGGTATACAGGACCTTAAGAAGACCTGAGAAGACTTGAAAGGTGGTCTGGAATCTGGCAACTGGGCTTCAGTACCAAAAAGTGCAAGGTTATGCACATTGAAGCCAAAACCCCCAGGACAGAGTACTGCTTGGAATGGGTCAGGATATCTCCCATGGAGAAGAAATATCTGGGAGTGATGATATTTAGTGACCTGAAGCACTCCATGTAGTACAAGAAGGCAGTGGCAAGGGCAAACAGAATGTTGGGGCGCATAGCGAGGGGGATCAGCAGTAAGAGACAGGAGGTGGTACTGCCTTGTACAGGTCACTAGTGAGGCAACATCTGGAATATGCGGTGCAGTTCTGGTGCCCTCATCTTGAAAAGGATATCAGTTTGATGGAGATGGTCCAGAGAGAGCCACGAAGATGATTGCAGGGCAGCAGGGTAAAAATATATGAGGAGAGGCTGAGGGCCCTGAACATGTATTTATTGGAGAACAGAAGAGAGATAGAGATAGAGATAGAGATAGAGAGAGAGTGAGAGAGAGGGAGAGAGAGAGAGAGAGAGGGGAGACATGATTGAGACCTTCAGGTACTTGAAAGGGATCAACAGGGTGAATAAGGGTGGTCTCTTCAGACAAAACTGCAGCAAAAATACGATGAGTCACAGCCTTAACTGGGGCAGGCGGTGTTTAGAAGGGAGGTTAGGAGACATTTCTTCACAGAAAGGGCGGTGACCAATTGGAACATGCTGCCAGAAGAGGTGATTTCAGTGAGGATGCTCGGCATCTTCAAGAGGGGCTGGGATAGATACAGGAGTAGGATAATGGTCAAGGGAGGGGAGGAGGAGAGGGATGGTGTGATCGGGGTGGGGGGGCAAGGACAACAGCTTGAGCTGTGAACCGTGCACAATGAGAGGACTTGATAGACCAGAGGGCCTAATTCTGCTGGCTAATTTGTATGTTCACATGTATGGATATTGGCATAACTGTCAATAAAATTAAATTCACTGAGTGACAAACAGGGGTACTGCAGGCAGAAACAAGCTGGCCTAATAAAGAAAAAATATAGTCCTTAGGGGCCAGCACACACAGCTGTGTCAGTATATCGTGCTGGATTGTGCAAGACCTGAGTTGAAGAATCGCATTGTCTCTTGTACTTATTTGTCAGGTGAAAGGACAAGATATACCGTAATGGAGATTGTGTGCAGACTTTACAAGGTGGGAGGGCTAGGATACGTTATACAATATCTTGTGTGAAATCTGCAGACTGATTTGTTGTGGCATTAGAGGAAACAGGACCTGTGGGTCACATTACTGTGTATTTATTTCAAAGTTTTTACCAGGAAAACATACTGAGCTGGTAACAGCTTGTTTCCAAATGTGTCTTGGCAGTAGAGGACATAGGGGGTAACAGTGCAGAAAAGATCAATACATAAGGTGCATATTAATTGCAATTATTGTACAAAGAACATACATACTGTGCAGAGTAATCACAGTAACCATATAGTGAGGTTAGTGATACAGTAAGGTGCACAATGAATTGCAATAAGGAGAGTAGATGGCTTGTAGGTCCCAATAACAGTACAGCGTGAGCAAAAATGGTTAACTGAGTAGAATGGACAGCCACTGTGAGTCAAGGCTTAAAGGGGTGCGATGCATTTAGAGAGCCCAAGTGGACTAGGTGGGGTGATGCAGAACTGCAAGAATGTATCTTGAGAGCCAGCCCAGTGGCATGGAGGGCTGAGGTTCTAGCACCTTACTTCCTGCCACACTGGTGCCCCAGGTTCGGGAATGAACGCAGGTCGCTCAGGAGTTGGCCGGGGGAGGGAGGCTTGAGTGTCCGAAATACAGCTCTCCTCCCTTCCGGGAGGGGGTGGGGGTCACTGCAACCCACTGCAATACTTTCACTGGAGATGTCCAGGTGGCAGTGCAGGTCAAGGGTGTGTCAGGATGTAGGACCACAGCTAGACATGTTAGAACATCTTCACGGAGGCAGAGCTCACCTGCCACATGCATTGCACAGTCTGGGCCCTAGGGGAAACCTACAAAACCAAGGTGAAAAAACCCACTTGGCTGCAGGATGAAGTCCGGTCTTTTGAAGGCCCCGCACTGATGACCGGGCACCTCGCCACTCAGTCCGGAAGCCGGGGACATGGGGGAAGGTAAGTCCTGGAGAAGTTGGGTGACGGAGCGAGGGGACTGGATGAAAGGGGGCATACTGATATACGTCACATGATGGCTGCCTAGAAGAAGCTGCACCTCCTCGCTACTCCCTGCTGAACCCACCTGATTTAACTGATTTTAAGATCTAAACACCAGATCTGCTCAATAGGAATACCCTGCACACACAGCAGAAAGAGAGTTCAAACTGTACTCACCGAAGAGAATGGATGCAGAAATTAAACTTCCACCGCCGCGTCACACACCACCACCATCACTGGAAAAAGACAAGACCTCTAAAAGGCCAAAGCACTGGGCTGCAGCTTCGAGCAAACCTCAGGCAACAAGTACTGCCCTAACAGAGGAATGGTTCCTAGAAACCATGAAACCATTCATCTCCTGGGCCGGATGGCATTCATCCGAGAGTACTATGGGAATTGACGGACATACTGGCTGCACCCCGGGGGAGCTTTTCAACAGGTCACTTGAGACAGGAGGGTACCTAGGATTACGAGGCACATGTGGTCAACCATAAAGGGGGGTCGAGGGAAATACCAGGTAAACTATAGACCCATCAGTTTGACCTCGTGGTGGGAAAAATTAATGGAGAGTATACTAAAGGAACGATTGGGGGCGATTTGGAGGAGGTGGGAAGTTCGGATAGTCGCAACATGGGTTTGTGCAGGTAGATCATGTCAAACCAACCTTGTGGAGTTCTATGAATGGGTAACATCAGAACTGGACAGGGGTAAGCCTGTGGATGTATTATTCTTGGACTTCAGCAAGCTTGACTCTGTCCCCACAATGGTCTGGTGGAGAAACTGATGGGGTTAGGAGTAGGCCCTTTGATGGTCAGATGGATTAAAACTGGCTAGCTGGATGCACCCAGAGAGTAGTGGTCTGTGGGGAGCTCTCGAACCCTAGAGAGGTTGGTAGTGGGGTACCGCAGGGCTCGGTCCTGGGTCCGATTCTGTTTAATGCATACATATCGGACATCAGGGAGGGTATAGGGTATGAAATGAGTCTGTTCGCGGATGACTCCAAGATGGGAGCAGTAGTTGAGGGAGAAGAGGGGAGGTTGGCCCTGCAAGGGGACCTGGACACCCTGGAAAGCTGGGCTCACAAATGGAAATTAAATTTCAATATCACCAAGTGCAAGGTGTTGCATCTTGGTCGGAGAAACCCTAAACACAGGTACACCCTGGGAGGGGAGGCGCTGGAGGCCTCAATAGGGGAAAAAGACCTAAGGGTCATGGTGGATGCATGTATGAATAACTCTGAGCAGTGCAGGAGAGCGGCTAGCAAGGCAAACAGGATGTTGGGATGCATCGTTAGGGGGATCACCTCTAGGAGCAAGGAAGTGATTCTGCCGCTGTACAATGGACTGGTTAGACCATACCTTGAGTACTGTGTACAGTACTGGAGACCACACTTGAAGAGGGACATACAGCTCCTGGAGAGGGTATTGAGGAGGGCAACAAAGATGATACGAGGGCTAGGGGATTTGACGTGATTAGGACAGACTTGGAGGAGCTCTGCCTGTTTTCTTACTTGGAGGAGAGGAGAGACAGGGGGACATGATTGAGGTCTTCAAGTACCTCAAGGGAATAAATAGGGTAAACATGGAGGGATCTTTAGACTAAAGCAGGGAGGTATCACCAGAGGGCATGGTTTGAAGTGGAAGGTGGAAGGTGAGGGGAAAAGAGGAGGAGGTTTTTCACTGAGAGGTGGTGGACCCTTGGAATGCACTGCCTGGTGAGCTGGTCTAGAGATCCACAGTGGAGGGCTTCCAGAGAGGGTGGACAGACACAGAAAGTGGATGTATCAGATGATGGCCTGTCCCAGAGGGGTGGGGATGGATGATAGGGGTTTCCGGAGCACAAGGGATGGGAGGGTCTAGGCACCCAACTAAGGATCTAAGATTCGAGCAGACTTGATAGACCGTAAGGCCTAATCTGCTGGCAAATAGTATGTTAGTATTCCAGGAGATGGTCGCAGCATTAACAGGTGAACTACAAAGGTTGAGATCTTTTGTTGACTCTCTCTCCATGAGAATGACCGACTCGGAGGCTTGTATATCTTCAGTGGAGAAATAGAAGGAAAAGACAGACCTCAATATGACTGCTATGTGTCACAAGATCCGTCACCTCGAGGAAACACTGGAGGACCTTGAGGGACGGAATCAGCGAAACAATTTAATACTCTTCAGGCTGCCAGAAAAAGAAGAAGGGAACAGCTCCATTACATTCATCCAGAAACTATGTGAAAGGGTAGCGAGCCCTTCTCCCAATGGGTCTACCTATATTATAGAATGGGCTCACCATCTGTTGCACCCCCCACTACCTCCAGGAGCCCCGCCATGTCCATTCATTTTTGAAACTACTCAATTTTTTGGACAAGCAGCATATCCTGACCAAAACAAGAGACTTAAAAGAGCTTAGCTGGGAAGGGCATCATTTACGGTTGGCTCAAGATTTTCCACAGTCTATGCAGGTCAAAAGGCAAGAACTTCACCCTATTGTCTCCAAGCTGATAGCCGCAGGGAAGCAGAATCATGTTAAGTAGCTGGCCATATTGCAAGTTTGGCAGTCCGATCAGTGGAAAACATTCGAGACTCTGGCACAAGCGGCCACAGAACTCAAGAATCTGATTCCGGACTTATTTAAATGAAGCCAGTCACTGTTATGTGCCCTTGCAATTGCCGACTGAGTCCAGGTAGGATGTAGCAAGTGCTACTTCTCTTTAGTATGCAGAGGATTATTTATATCCGAAGGTGTTAATTAGGGAACTTGCAACTTCCCAGATTGCCATAAAAGTTATTTACTGGGTCCTCGCACATATAAGGAAGCGGGTACTAATTGCCATGAATAGTAGTATGGGTGTACCCTTATCTCTTTTGTTAACAGCTGGCAGAACTTTCAGGAGGCCCACGGGGAAGACGCCAGTTAAGCCTTACTCGTCTCCTAATGACCCCATGTGAGGAGGTAAAAAAGGGACTAGTAGGTGTGACGTAGACAGCCAGTTCTGAGTGCTGTATAATATTTTTTTTATATAAAATGTATTAATGAATTCTCTGCTGAAAAATCAAATGCTCTAGGAATTACCTCACCCCCCACCCCCCAGATTTCAGCTAACAGATGCAGGCCAAGAGAAATGCTGACAGCATGTATCACACACACTCAGTTTTTAGAGACAATGTACTACATGAAAGACTTTTATCAAGCATCCTGTTTCTCTGAGTTAATTACAGAGTTGTTTAAGTTATCTTTGTTAAGAGGGAAATCATAAAAAAGGTTTATGACGTTGAAGAAAACACAGGTTATTACACAGAGGTGAGAGGTTGTAAATGCTCATATGAAGCCTGTGTGAGGAGGATGCAGCATGACTCAAAAGAGGTGTCATTGAAATTGAGTTATGCTAAGGTTAAAGAATTAATACTTTAAAATTACATCCTGTGATTGTATAGAAATATATATTTTTTAGATAGTTTGACAGGGAGGAGGAGATGACCTCATGCAAAAGAGGTGGGCAAAACCAGCTTTTAAAGATTATTCTGTTTCACTACAGACACACTTTTGTCTGACACTGACCAAGAAAACATATGAGCACTGAAAACAAGTGGAATTGCACTGTTTTAAACCTTGTTTTGTTTAAAGATATGTATGTCTTGTGATATAAGAGTTCTATATTGTATGTTTGACATATTATTATATATTTTAGTAAAAACTCTAATTTTAGAGCATACCTGGTCTGTCTTTGAATTGCTTTCTTTTGCTAAGAAATATTTATGGTTATAGCAGACAGCAGACATAAGCTTGTATGGTGGTACCAAACTGGAAAGAGAAGCGTTTTAAATCTGAGGTCTTTATTAAAGTTTTAAGGGTTCATCTCTGAATACCTGGTTAGGTGCCCGTAGACAAAGATATCTGGCCCCCCGAAGACAGATATATCTGAGCCTGTGCATTGGGTATGCTAGCAAGAGGTTAACAGTTTGAATCTCTCCAGAACTTGAGACCAAAGGTTGATCCGAACTCACAAAAACAGACAAGAGGGTTACATTGTCTGTTGCACTGTTCACAAGACTGCACTCAGAGGTTGGCACTTTGGGAGCAGAGGGCCTGACTTGCTGAGTGGGTTTGTGACAGTAGGATCCTTTACATATAACAGGCCACGGTAACTTCACAGGTCTAGATCTTACTGTCACCAGCCTGAAATTACATACTAGAGCGATCAAACTCTCCGTATCACAGCAGACTGTTAAGCATATGCTTTAGTTATTCAAACCAGGACAATGGAGGTCCAAACTAGTTAACTCTGGATGTACAAACACTGGATTTCAGACTTATTATTTTACCTATAATACCAGTTATTTTGATAAGTTGAACAGAACATAAACATGGAAAGGAGCCAGAATTGAACTTCGCGAGACTGAAAATAATTACTTATCCCAATCTGACTTATTGGGTTATAGGTTTGATATGACTGCTGTTGAGTTTGGGACTGTAGCTCCTTAAGGTCACTTAGCATTTTGCAGGATAGGACTACAAATGTGGTCTACAAGCTTCTATGTAGTGACCATTGCATGTTAACTGTCTAGCAATCTCACTGTATTTTTTCCTGTTACAGTTAGTTCTTATTACCCTGTTAGAGGTTAAACGCTAGGCTATTATTGTTTTAAGGGTCAGTTTGAATTTAAAGATGTGTGGAGGGGTAGGGAAGGATGGGGGGAATGAGGGATACAGATCTTAAGTGGGTAGTAGTAATCACCTGACTATGCATAACTTTGAAGTTCGGTTGTGAAAACCAGGGGTAGCATTATTCATGTTTAGAATGTTGAACTTTTTCAAGGGAGTTCATTGGGGGAGTTTACTAGAGGAAAGGGGGGTGTTTGTTTTTGATTTTTTCAAAGCACTATTGGGGGTTACTGCTTGGAGGGTTGGGAGGGACGGGGTGAGGGGGGTCTGCGACCATATGATACCGTATCATATTCTCCTGAGCTATTATATCTCACTCGATAGCTAGCACTAAACACAGAATAGCCAGGCATAATGAGTGCACGTTATAACTTTTGCAGCTGGAATGTTAAGGGTGCTCAAGATAGGCGCAAGCAGAGCATGCTCCTTCACCACCTACAGCATCTTCGGGTAGGGATAGCCTATTTACAAGAAACTCATCTGCACAGGGAAGAGATATCTCTCTTTCGGCGAGGTTGCGTAGGCCAAGTCTACGGATCTGGCATCTCTTCCAAATGAGGCGGAGTCATCATCCTAATTGCCGAATCTGTTCCTTTTCGTTTAATGCAGGAAACATGGGACCCCTCAGGATGCTATGCCATTGTCCAGGGCACACTAGGTACCTACCCAATTGTGCTTGGTTCAGTATATGACCCAAATGCAGACTGTCCTCCTTTTTTCTCCCAATGTATTCCTCTCTTGACCTCTGAGCAACCACTACCTATCATTGTAGGTGGTGATTGGAACCTAGTTCCTCAATCGGATCTTGATCGATTGGACACCAGAAGGGTTGGCTTATCTCCAGCACAGAGGGCTCCCCAGGACTTAATGAGTGGAGTGGGTTTGGTGGATGTATGGTGTATTCTTAATCCCACGGCTAGGCAGTACACCTACTATTCCCCCCCCCCATAACACCTACTCTAGGACTGATTATTATCTTGTGAGCTCATTCTGCTTACCAAGCATACTAGCTACAGACATCCATCCTAGAGTGCTCTCTGACCACTCACCTATTGGTGTTACTCTTTTGCTAGGACCAGGAGTGCGCTGAGACACTATGTGGTGCCTTAATGCGCAACTATTACGAGCCCTGGACTCCTTCTCCCACATTCAACAGTTCATTACAAATTTCATAAGCATCAATAGGGGTTCAGTGGACAGAGTGGACACAGTATGGGCAGCACTTAAATATACTCTAAAAGGTGAGTTTATCCATCTTTTCACGGTTCGAGCTAGAAAGAGTAGAGAGCAACTGGAAGTGCTTCTGAGAGACATTTGCCACTTGGAAAGCTCCTTGACACATTCCTCCCAGAGCTCTGAGTGGGCCAGGTTACATTTTTTGCAAGCCCAGTATGCTAATATACTGGCACAGAAGGTGGAACTTGCTCTGCATCGCACTAAAATGAAATACTTAAAAGACAGGGAAAAATCAGGGAAATTACTATCTCTCCATCTCCGCCAAGCGGAAACAACCAAGTTTATCCCGGGACTGTGACTTGACCCTGATGCCATGGTCATAACTGATCTTAGAGAGATGGTTAAAACCTTTAGAGCTTATTTTCAAAATCATTATGAGATAGACCTGTCCACAGACCCATCAGTAGACTTAATATCTGCCTACTTCAACTCTGTGGACCTCCCAACATTACCCTCCCCTTCTGTAGTTCACCTGGGAGCCCCTATCAAACTAATCGAAGTTGAGAGGGCGATAGGACAATTTCCCCCTGACAAAGCACCAGGCCCTGATGGCTTAACCAATAACTTTTACAAAGCCTACATTTCTCAGGTGGCACCTCTTTTAGTGGTGGTTTTTAACTCCTGGTTTGCTGAGGGGATCGGGGAACCCCTATTTCTGGAGGCACTCATTACCCTCATTCCAAAGCCTGGTAAAGATTCTTTCCAGGCTAAAAACTATTGTCTGATATCACTATTAAAATCAGATGTAAAAATGAATTCTAAAGTCCTGGCCACTCGATTGGCCTTGGTAATGAAGCCAGTCATTGGCCAGGAACAAGTTGGTTTTATGACTGGACGATTTTCAGGAGATCATCTTAGGAAACTTCTCCATTTGCTTTCAGTGTCTGGGGAGTCCCCAGTGGTTCTGGTCTCCCTAGCTGCCAAAAAAGCTTTTGATCGGGTATCCTGGTGCTTCCTGTTTGAAACCCTTCATCTTTTTGGCATTCCCGCTGATTTTATCAAATGGTTCCGGCTTTTATACTCAAAACCTTCAGCAAGAGTTTGGTGTAATGGATGTTTATCAGCCCCCTTCCCCTTGAAGCATGGCACCTGGCAAGGATGCATGCTTTCCCCTCTCCTCTTTAACTTTTACTTAGAGCCACTAATACAGAGGCTAAATAGCCTACCCGCCCTGCAGGGCATTCCAATGGGGGATAGGAAGTACACCCTCTCTGCCTATACAGATAACCTTCTTCTACACTTGGAGAACTCACAAGCATCTCTCCCTATTCTACTGCAAGACATAACCAACTTTTCCAAAGTCTGTTTTTACAAACTAAACCCTTCGAAAACCAGAGTGTTCCCACTAAAGAGCAGAGTATCTAAAACTGACATCCTTGATTTGGGCCTTGAGTGGGAACCTAAAGTACTAATTTATCTGGGCATTAAAATCTCGCACTCAGTCCCAACCATGATTAAAGATAATCTTTCCAACCTGTTAACCACCCTTAAACTAGATTTAGATAGATGGTCAGCACTTTCCATATCCCTATGGGGTAGGATCAGCATCCACAAAATGAATGTTTTGCCTCATCTGTTGTATCCCCTAGGTATGTTGGGTTTCCATCTCCCTAAGAGCTGGTTTAATGGTCTCCAAAGGACATTTAATGAGTTCCTCTGGAAGGGCTCAGTTGCTCGAAGAGCCTATAGCAAACCAACTTCTCCCAAAATGCAAGGGGGTCTATCCCTACCCTCAGTATTCTTGTATTATGAGGCCCAACATTCTACCAAATTACTCCAGTGGAGCAGGAAGCCTGCTCAATCCAACTCTGACACCTACACCCCTCTGTGGATGGACATTGAGAGGACACTTGCTGCTAGGACAGGTTGCTCTTTGACGAGCCTACTCTACCTGCGGCCCTCTCAGCTTCTGCAATCTTTATAGCATACACCTATAGAATGGTCCCTCTGGGCCAGTAACTAATTACAGACACATCTGTCTCTGTTCTGGAACAGATCCACTATCTAACCGATATTCAATAATCCCCACTTCCAGATAGGTCACCATCCCATCCCTCAGGCCTTTTGTCCCCAATTATATGACTGCACACTTGTAGACCTACTCAACAGAGAAGGAATTGTCCCTTTCCCTAGTTTCTAGATGCGATTTCAACTAAAAAAATCAGGACTTTTTTAAATTTCTACAACTTAGAAATGCAGCCGTTTCCTTTTTGGGAAACAAACCTTAGAACCTTACTCCTTCAGGAGAGGTAGCCTCTCTAATGTCGATAGTGAAGCAACCACACACAGTTTCTACACTTTATAAACATCTCCAGTCCATAGACCCACACCTTCCTTCGGGTATTTATTATTACTAGGTCCAAGAGCTTCATATGCTAGAAGATAGTGACTTCTGGAAAGCCTCCTGGCAGAATGTGTATAAATTTATTAAGCAGGCTCGACTCTGACTTGTACAATTCAACATAATCCATAACTTATATTTCACCCCAGCAAAGTTATACAAAATGGGTCAGTTTGCATCCCTGTTATGTACAAGATGCAATGAGGCCATTGGTTCCCTTTATCACCTGCTCTGGAAATGCCCTAAAACTCAGGCTTTCTGGAACTCCATTAAACAAGCGTTGGACCCACTCTTGAGCTTAGAGACTTTATTTACCCCGAATGTTGCGTAGCGGGCAGTTTCCCCCCGGTACTCCCCCGAATTAGAAAAGCCCATTTGATGTTAATTGCAGCCATGACGAAACTGGTCATGCTGCAACACTGGAAAGAAGACGCTCTCTCCACAATAGTAGAGTGGCATCGTGAGACCCTTCTGTCCCTCCAATTAGAAAACCGCATTGCAACAAAGCAAAATTGGCCTCAATCCTTCAGTAATACTTGGGAATCATTCTATACCCTACTCTTCCTGTGGGGTAATTAAGCCTATCTTGTAGCACCTAGAGAAATCCCAGTTTCTCCCTTAGCTGAGGTCACAGACATGGGGGTAGGGGAAGGGTATAGGGGGAGTGGGGTTAGGTTTGTGAGTATAGGCCTTAGGGGGTTAAACAATGGCAGTAGATATATTTACATTGTAGACTTTGTGGTTGATGGTTAGCCTGTATTGTTTTAAAAAAAATGCAATAAAGTATATTGAATTAAAAAAAAGAAAGGGGGCAAATGGGGCCATAAAATGTATAGATAGGAAAAAACATGTATCTTGATGTCACAGAAGAAAGTTTTTAGACCAAAAGGAGTGGAAGGAGAACAGATACTGTACCAGGGAGGAGGTTAGCCCAGAGCTTGGATTTAAAGGCAAATGTAACTTGACCAGCAGATGGTTTTGTGTGTGGAAGGGAAAGTTAACGGATGTCAGAGTTATGGAGGGGGTAAGTGGAGAGGTGAGGCAAGACAGGAGAGAGATAAGGTGGGGAGGGAGGGAGCAAACCCAGAATTAAGAGATAAAAGACACGCAGTGGGAGAGGTGCACAGCTTCAAGAGAGGAGAGAGAGAGGGAAGAATAAAGGGAGCAGTGGTAAGTAGAGCGGGGTAAGCAGTCGAGGACAGAGTGGCAGAAATAGTGAAAAGGGGATCTGTTTTGGCCAGGGTGGATGTAGGTGCAGCATTGAACACAACATTGCCATAGTCAAAGATCAGGATGATCATTTTAAGGATGATCTCTCTATGAGCGGTGAGTGGGAGGCATGCTTTATTCCAATATATGATACCTAGCTTAGGATGGAGGTTTTTACCATATAGCTTTTTACCTTGTTTGTCAGGCGCAGACAGGCTTTCAGTCCTGTCCCCACCCCTCTGCTCAGCAACCACTTTCACCCAGCACAACTAGACCAAGAGATCCCCACAGATTAACCCCCATAGTGGGGCCAGGCAGAGGGGGCCACCTCCCCCCCACCTGGAGACTCAAATCCAGTGATGGGTCTGGTGGTTCTAGCGGTGGCATGGGAAGGAGGGCTGGTGGGCAGGACTTCATTCAGCCCATGCCAACCAATTCTCCATTTTCTTCCCTGGTTTTCCCAGCCATGGTAGCACGTTAAGTGCATGTATATGGAGGTGCACACACATCAAGGAACTGCAGCACCTTCCCTTTACTTCATCACTGCCTGAAGGCAGCCAAGAACTGAGTTGACATGCCACCCCACCCCACCCCAGGAGAGGAGAGCAGTCAGTCAGATGCTCAATCTTCGGCCCCCACAACCGACCCCCACCAACCCATGCTAGTTTCCAGATATGGATTGCTGACATATCAAGAGGTGCGGTATACAGCACCTCAGCCTTCCCACCGTCAAGCTGGCTAGTATGGAGTTTTTAATGGATGGCAGGTACATGGCATGAAAAGTCTAGGTGACAGTCCAACCAAATCCTGAAGTATTTGAAGGGGAGAGACCTTCTCAGTTACAACAGTATCATGGGTTTTGAGGGTGTGCAGAGTTAGTGATTTGTCTAGATGCTGCCTGGTACGGAAGGATATAGAAACAGTTTTCTTGGTGTTGAGGTACTACTGGTGGCACTGAACCAGAGTTGGATGTTGGTGAAATCTTTCTGAAGCTTAGCAGCCAGATCAGGAACAGATGGGCCAGAAACATAAAGGACAGTGTTATTCGCATACAGATGAAGATTCAGTCAGATACAGGCCCTGCAAAGAACGTTCAGAAATATGGAGAACAGTATGGGGCCAAGGACAGAACCTTGGGGGACACCTGAAAAATGGGAAGGGGGGGGGAGAGAGAAACCTGAAAAAATGAGTAGTGGGGGGAGAAGGTTTCACCTGTTTGAATAACTTGGGACCTGCCCTCAAGGTTGGGGCTGCACCATCTTACCAATAGGTCAGAGAGTACCACCCTTTTCAGCTTGTCCAGAAGAAGGGGGGTGTGCAACTGTGTTGAAGGTCTTATCCAGATCAACAAAGATAGGTGAAGATAGTAGACCCAAATCCATCCTATTCAGGACAGAGCCAGTGAGCAGGAGGAGTGAGCTAGTGATGCAGTGGTACTTCCTGAAAGTAGACTGGAAGGGTGTGAAGAAGGAGGAAGAGTCAAGAAAGGGGGAGAGCAGGGAAAGAACAAGCTGCTCTTGGAGTTTAGCCAAGGTTTGGATGAGAGATTTAGGGTAATAGTTCCTGGGGAAAGAGGGGTTGCCCCCTTTGGGAAGGGGAATGACAGTTGCTCCCTTCCACACCTCAGGGACAGCACTCAGGGAGGAGAGGATGAGAATGTTGGAGATAGTGTCAGCAATAGCAGGGGTAGACAGATAAAGGAGTTCAGGGTCAAGGCCATCAGGGCTGATTCCTTTGTGAGTATTAAGGGCTAGCAGAGCCTTTAGGTGTTGCTGACAGAGCACTGGATACTGTCAGATACCACCAATCTTCTGGACAGCAGATGCCATCAGATACAATTGTTATCCAACCGATGGATCCTATCACCTAGAATCCAATCTGATACCATCTATCCAGTATGACAATTCAGCATCTGAGGAAGACATAGGACCTCAGATCGCACTATCTGAATTCAGATCCAAAATCCAAATGAGGCTGATAGGATCTCAGGTCCAGATCCATTGTAATTCATTGGATCCAATTATGATAGCCAAAAGCACTACACAAACATCACTAGGTCAGATGAATGGCATGGGGGGGGGGGGTGACCTTACCAAAACAGGTGACTTCTTGAAACCTTGTGGCTGAAGGATAGGAAAAGCATATACCATGTAGACCTGGCTATCATGAAACATATTTATTTATTTGAAACATATTTACTAGGTAAGCAAGTAGAGACCAGAAGGGTTTGTTTCCTGTTGCTGAGACCTGTCAGAAAGAGGAATGCATAAGGGAAAGTCAGGAGAAAAAATAAAGATAAACAATATACAGTCTCTCAGAAATAACACTGACAACAATAAACATAGAAACATTGAATCTGACAGCAGATAAGGACCACTTGGCCCACCCAGTCTGCCCATTTCCCTACCTAATGGATAAGCTGCAGATCCTAGTTAACCAGCAGCCTACTTCTTTCTACCCCCAACCCCTAGAATTGCCTTATGGCTGTCCCATGCATGCTTGAATTCAACCACTGTTTTTGACTCCACAACCTCCTCCGGAAGGCCATTCCATGCATCCACAACCTCTCTGTGAAAAATACTTCCTTACATTACCTCTGAGCCACCTCCATCTTCAAATTGTGCCCCTTGTTCTTGCACATGTCTTTTTGAAAGATGCTACCTCTTGGACTTTGTTGATTCCCTTGAGGTACTTGAACATTTCTATCATATCCCCCGCCCCTCCTTTCCTTGAGGCTATACATATTAAGCTCCTTTAGTCTCTCTTCATATGTCTTCCAGTGCAGACCCTGCACCATTTTAGTTGCCTCCTCTGGACAGCTTCCATCTTGTCTATGTCCTCATGGAGATTGGGTCTCCAGAACTGCACACAGTACTCCAGATGGGGTCTCACCAGCTGTCTGTACAGAGGGATAACAACTTCCTGTTTTCTACTGGTGATGCCTCTCCTATGCATCCCAGTATCCCCCAGCCCTCCTTGCTGCCCTCTCACATTGCTTGCTCCACCTTTAAGTCATCTGATATGACTACCCCCAGGTCCCTTTCCTGTTTTTTGTTTGTTATGTATTTCACCCCCATTGTGTACTCTTCCCTGGGATTTTGTTTCCCAGGTGCATTACCTGCACTTCTTAGCATTAAATCTAAGCTGCCATACATTTGACCATTCCTCTAACCTTGCCAAGTCCCTTCTCATCCTTTCAACCCCACCTTGTGCATCAACTCTGTTGTAGATCTTTGTGTCATCTGCAAAGAGACACTTTTCCTTCCAGTTCCTCTGCAATGTCGCTATAAAGACATTGAAGAGGACCGTCCTAATACTGAAACTCATGCACCCACTAGTAACCCCTTTCTTCCAGTGGACTCCATTTACTATTACCCTCTGTGTCCTATTCTCCAGCCAATTCTTTACCCAGGCTATCATCTTGGGACCCACTCCCAGGCTGGCTAACTTGTATATTAATCTTTTGTGTGGGACTGAGTCAAATGCCTTGCTAAAGTCTAGGTAGACCATGTCCACAGCCCTCCGTGATCTACTACTTTGGTCACCCAGTCAAAGAAATCTATTAGATTTGTCTGGCATGACCTTCCTGCTGTGAATCCATGCTGCCTTGGGTCCTGTGCCCTCTGGCCTCTAGGTACTTGACAATTCTTTCCTTCAGAAGTGATTCCATCATTTTCCCTATCACTGAGGTTAAACTAACTGGTCTGTAGTTTCCCGCTTCTGCCCTGCTCCCACTTTTGTGAAGGGGAATCACATCTGCCCTCCTCCATCCCTCAGATACCACCCTATCCTCCCATTATTTGTTAAAGAGGGTAGTCAGTGGTGTCACTAGTTCTACCCTTAGTTCTTTTAGAATTCTGGGATGTCTAATTTCAGTCCCCCCCCCATAGGCCCAGTACATAAGGTCAGGAATGCGTCCTCTATACCAATGAATTCTCAGCTTGAGGCAGGGAGTACAATTAATGCATTTGATACATCATCACTCCCTGCTAGAAATATGGATTGCTATTCTCCATCGAAACAAATTGTTGTTATTGGAGATTCCGTTATAAAACATTTGGATCGTCCCATTTGTAACATGGACAAATTCAGTCGTACCTGTTCTAGCTTAAGGGGAGCCAGAGTTTCAGATATTACTCCTATTGTTAAAAAATTATTGATGGGGGCTGGGGAAAATCCTTTGTTTGTAATACATGCTGGTACCAATGATATAAACAGAACCAGCCTTGAAGAGCTTAAGTATGATATTATAGCACTTAACAATGTTTTGGCAGACAAAGATAGCCTTGCATGTTTTTATGAGACCTAGAGCTACCAATGCTATCAACACCAAGATTAAAGCTTTTAATGACTGGTTAAGAAGATGGTGCCTTCAGCAGGGCATTTTATGTCTTGAACACTGGGAAACATTCTACATGAAAGATTCATTGTTTTGCTGCGATGGTCTTCACCTCAGCCATAGGGGTAGTACTTTACTGGGTAAAAGTGTTAATTTGGCTATTAATAAACTTTTAAACTAAAAACTTGGGGGGAGGATGGGAATGGGTCCTGTTCTTTAAAATGGAATAACACAGATTCTATTGGATGCAAGGATCTTTCTCTTAATGCAAGATCCCTTAACTTGGTTAAAATGGCCGAACTCAAGGCCAAGTGTCTTTTGGTCAAATATGGACTTATTTCGATTACTGAAACTTGGTGGGACCCTGATACCACCTGGAGCCCACATCTACCAGGATATAAGTTATTTCATAAGGATCGTCAAGGCCAGGTTGGGGAAGGGGTCTGTCTTATGTAAGGGAGGATATAGCCCCATTCCAACTTCCCATTACCACTAATACTGAATCTGTTTGGGTGAATATTCAGTTCAAGGGTCAACCCCAACTGTTGGTTGGAACATGTTACAGGCCCCCATCAGCCAATACTGATTATACTTCACTTCTGCACCAAGAAATTTTAAATACAGCCTCTAAAGGTAACATTCTTATTTTGGGCAACTTTAACATGCCATCCATAAATTGGACAACTTTATCTGGTAGTACGTTGGTTGAAAATGATTTAATCTCGCTTATTGTGGATATGGGTCTTGAACAAGTTGTAGTTTAACCAACTCGTGGTGAGAACATATTAGATCTAGTTATTACAATATAGTGAGTTGCATTACAAATATTCAAATGGGTGCCCTCTGGGTTCTAGTGATCATTATTCCATCTCTTTTTCTTTGTCATTTTTTCAACAACATTTGAATTATTCAGAATTTAAAAATTACAATCAAGCTAAATTTGACATTATTAATTACCAATTAAATTCTATTTCATGGGATGGAATATTATCTTCCCTTTCCCTTGAGAAATCTTGGGAATATTTGAAAGCTTCAATTTATTATTTGGAAGATTTATTTGTCCCTATAAAGAAAAAGTTTAATAAAAAAGGGAAGATTCCCTTGTGGTTCAATAGAACTATAAAAAAAAATTAATTAAACAAAAACAAAGGCTTTTTTTCTCTTGTAAAAAACAGAAGGGGAGACGCTAATGATTTATTACTTTCCAAATATAGGAAAACCCTAAAACTTCTAAAACAAACTATTATACAATCTAAAAAGAAATTGGAGTTTCATCTAGCGCACTCTAAAGATAGTTGTAAATCATTATTTTCGTATCTTAATAATAATAAATTGAATAATAGATATATAGGTCTCCTAATTGTTAATAATTCCATTATTTTAGTAGATAGTGATATTGCAGATACTGTTAATAACCAGTTTTGTTCAGTCTTTACAAAAAAGAAATCCCTAAACTATTTAAGCATTTAGATAATTGTAAATTATACTATACTATCACAGAAGATGATACCTTAGAGGCCATTTACTCTTTAAAACCGACTTCTAGTCCTGGACCAGACAATATTAATCCCAGATTTCTACTAGAAATTGCTAAAGCTATATCTAAACCATTAACTCTAATTTTTAATAAACCCCTATGTGAAGGTGTCATTCCTCATGACTGGGCACTTGCCACAGTTATATCAATCTTTAAGAAAGGTAGCCATTCTAAACCTGAAAATTACCGACCGATAAGTCTAACATCTGTAACAGGTAAACTAATGGAGAAAATTATTAAAAAATTGTTGGAACAGGAATCTATTATAAATAATGTAACTGACATTACTCAACATGGATTTAGGCAGGGGTACTCTTGCACATGGGACTTGACAGAGGTATCCCCATGGATGTTGTTTTCCTTGACTATGGTAGAGCTTTTGATAAAGTTCCTCATGATGTATTGTTGCATAAAATGTTGAACATGGGATTTTCACAGTTTTTAATTAATTGGGTATCAGGCTGGTTAAATAATAGACAACAACAGGTTAGAATAAATGGTTCTCTCTCCCAAATTCAGAAAGTGACCAGTGGAGTTCCGCAGGGTTTGGTTCTTGGACCAATGCTGTTTAATATTTTCATTAGTGATCTACAGGTTAGTTCTGACAATCTTCTTTCAAAATTTGCTGATGACACTAAGTTGGGAGGGTCTGTTAATTCATCACTAAACAGGGATTCTATTACTAATAACTTAAAAATTATTGAGGACTGGGCAGACTCCAATAGGATGATACTTAACTCATATAAGTGTCATGTCTTACATTTTGGAAGGAATAATCCCAAATAAACCTATTTTTTAAATAATATTCCCCTTCAGGTGTCTTTAGTAGAGCGCAATCTTGGAATCCTTGTAAATAACAAATTGTCCTCAACAGATCACTGTACTAGGATAGCCAATACAATATATCCAATGCCATGCTTACCCGTATTCAACGATCTTTTGTGTCAAGAACTCAGGAATGTATTATTCCCTTGTTTAAAGCCTATGTGAGGCCTCACTCTGATTATAGGTCTCCTTTCTGGAGTCCTTATTTAAGGCAAGACAGGGATAGAATAGAAAAAATTCAGAGAAGAGCTACCAAAATGGTTCCTTATTTGGCCAAATTGGACTATTGTGACAGACTTCAGAAAACTGGGTTACACTCACTTCAATTACAACGTATTTGAGGTGATCTGCTATTATTATACAAAATTCACAATTCTCAGGACTTAATGCATCAATGTGGTCTAAATTTGTCTAGTAGAAGAATTAGCCCTCAGTTTCATAATAAACAAATTGATGTTGCAAGTTCCAAAACTAACAAAAGGTTAAATTATTTTACAGTTAGAACACCTATAGTTTAGAATTCATTACCACAAGACCTGGTGGAATGTGATTTAATTTCATCTTTTGAAAGGGGATTGGATCTTTGGTTGGAGTCTACCTACTTTAGGGTTTAATTTTCCCACCATGATGGTGGGGGACAATCTCGATGGGCGATAGCCTTCTTTTGTCCTTTTGAACCAAGTAAACCAAGTAAATCCCATCAGGCCCCATTGCTTTGTCCACCTTCAGTTTTAAGAGTTCTTTCAGAACCCTTTCTTCTGTAAATGGGCTGGTATCAACTTCTGTATCCAGAGTGTTTCTATTGTTTGTTTTAGGTACCTCCCCCTCTTCATTTGTAAATACTGAGCAAAAATATTTGTTTAGTATCTCTGCCTTTTCACAGTCACCCTCTGCCCTCCCCTCCCTTTATTAAGCCTCACTATATCCACTCCTTAGTCTTCCTTGGCTCCTTATGTACCTAAAAAGGTTTATCCGTTCTTAACCGAGTTGGCTATCTTTTCCTCAGTTGGGCCTTTGCTGTTCTGACTGCCTTCCCAGCTTGCTTTTGCTTTAACTGATACAATTCTCTGTCCTGCTCCTTCTGTGATTCCCTATACTTTCTGAATGCTTTCTTTTTCTCTTGAACCTTCACTGCCACCTCCTTTGAGAACCATAGTGGTTTCTTACATCATTTTGTTTTGTTTATTTGCTTCACACAAAGGCTTGTTTTGATGGCAGTTTTTATTATTCTCCATTGTTCTTCCACTCCTTCTTCCTGCCCATTTGCTAGTGCATTCCTTAGGCACTCACCCATTTTGGCAAAGTCAGCCCTCCTGAAGTCCAGTACTTTTGCCTTTGTAAGCAGCTCTATTGCTGTGTTTATTGTAGAACCATACTGTTCGATGGTTGCTAGTTCCCAGATGGCTACCCACTTCTACATCTGTGATCCTCTCTCCATCTCCATTTGAGAGGACCAGGTCTAAGATTGCTCCCTCTCGAGTGGGTTCCAATACTAGTTGTCTAAGTCATGCCCCCTGTAGGGCATCTAGAATAACCCCCCTCTTAGAAGTGGGTGCTGCAACTGCACTTCAGTTAACATCTGGCATATTCAGATCACCCATCAGCAATATCTCCCCTTTATCTGCCATTCTAAGTATACTTTCTATCATTTCCTTGTCCATTTCCTCCCTGTGAGAGGGGGGTCTGTATACAACCTCTGTCCAGATTGTGGTGCCATTGCCTGCCTCCAAATTGACCCACAGTGCTTCTTCTCCTACTTGTTTACCCTTTTGTTCTGTTGCTTTGATTCCTTCTGTTATGTAGAGAGCTACTCCTCCTCCTTTTTTACCCTCCCTGTCCCTCCTGTAGATAATGTATCCTGGTATGTTTACGTCCCAGTCATGGTTCTGTGTGTACCATGTTTCTGTGACTGCCATGATATCCAGATGTTCCTCCTCCATCAAGGCCACTAATTCAGGAAGCTTGTTACCCAGACTATGGGCATTGGTACTCATTGCTCTCCATTTTTTGATGGCTTTACCTTTTGTAGCAGCATCCCCCACTGACCTGACTAGCTAGACAATGAAGCATATACAATAATCAGTATGATGGTGAATAAGGCCACCTGGCCACTGGACAATAAAAACAACATGCAGTCAAGTGAATGGGAAGTGAATAAGGAACTGACATTGGGGGCCATGACTACTTGTGAATAATGAAAACCTCTTCAGTGCAGGGGATAGACTGTGCAAGTCCAGGACAGTGTTATAGCAGTCAATAATGACAATGATTCTGAGATGATGGAACAAGAAAAGAACCAGGCATCTGTTGATTATGCCAAGAATCCTGTTGATTTTGTCTAGAATCCTTTTGCCTCTGCTGATAACCCTGAAAACCTTGATAGATACTGCAGCCAGGGAACAGACTTACAGTTCTCCATGCCAGAGGGTTCTATGTGATAATGGTGATCGCGAAACTGTGATCGCCATTTGGGCAAGTGTACATCGCTGAAAACCAAAATGGTGATGTAGGCTTCCAGCGAGGCAACTCGCTCTAAGTATTTATGCAGGGGGCTTTGTCCTCCACACACCCCTTTACTAAAAATAAACAACTCAGTGGGGGGGTGCATGTCCAGGAGGAGGACAACCACAATTAAAAATAAAATTAACACCTGCTCCCATAAAGAGCACAAAATATTGCATTCCTCCCCAGCCTCAAACCCTACAGCCTCCCCACTGTAGCCAGCCACCCTCACCACCACACCACACAGCCAGCTCAGTGGCTTCTCACCTCACCACCCCCCACATACCTTCCTTCCTCTTCCGGTCTGCATGTCGCTCTTCCCTTTGCTCTGTCCTTTCCCTGTCGCTACCCTTTCAGGGTAGCTGACATTGCAGGCATTGAGATTGAGTCGTTCATATCTGAGTCACTCAATCTCAGTTGCTGTATTAAAGGTATACTATGTAAGAGAAAGATCTGAAACTTCACCAAGCATTGAAACAAAAAAGGTGACACTTTTAAAATTAATAATGGATAAAGAACTAAAAAGGCAGCATGAGAAGCTATGTTTAAGGTAAGGGGCCCAATTCTCAAAAGGTTTAAACTGTCGCAAGCCCTGGGTGTGCCGAACACACGGCGCAAAGGGCTTGCGGCATTCCCTGGCCCGCAATCGGGATTCTCAATCCCGTGCACTACTTACCCAAAGCTAGACCAGCTTTGCTGGTCTAACATTGCCAACCTTTTTATGGGGTTTGCGCCAAATATTTGGCACAAGTTGCTGTAAGAAGAATTAAGTGTCGCAAATACACTTGATCTTTCAGAAGTTGGGTGCATGATGCATCAAAGTGTCTGGCACAGTGTAGGGTTTGATGCAGGGCTTGTGCAAGCTCTGTATTAACCTTTGAGAACCAGGCCCAAGGAGTTGTAATGAGTATACCTGTGCAGCTGGAGAAACCAACAGCCACTAAAGGGTCTCAGTTTGTGAGACCCATATGTGACTTGAGAGAATTTTCTGAGGTACAGAGCGCAAATACAAGCACTACAAGCAGTGATGCTGAATTAAATTTTCAACACCCAAGCAGGCAGTCAAATAATTTACTTGTTGTTCAGCAGCTGGACTCTAAAATAAAATCAGCAACCTTGTGCATTAAACTTGGTACTTGGAGGAAAGAGTGGTAGTGCACAATAAAGAAGCATAGCTGTTAGATTGTCAGTTTCACCAGCCACAGAGCTCAGAAAAATAATATTGTCTGGGGGATATTGTAGAACCTGTAATAAGCTTTGAAGAGAATGCAGCAAGCAGTATGGTAAAAAAAAAAAAAGAAATGAATAGAGATAGTACTAGTATGAAACCAGAGATAATAATTCCTGGAGCAAGCTTCAGTACAGAAATGCATGCCATGTCGCCAGCGTGGTGTTTTCAGCATGCTTCGGGGAATATGCTTGCGGGCCCAAAGACTCAACTAAAGTCTGCATCTGTGCAACAACAATATCGCAAGGATCATGTGGTCTTAGTCGGACAGCCTGACAGCATGATAACCACGATCCCAGCAGAGTCTGTGACGGAGCCTTTAGTGGAGAACTGAGTTAAAATTGAAACTGGACATGTAGAGAACGCTGCAAAATGCAGGCTGGTAAAGCCCAGTTCACAGAAAATAGATATAACCCTGGAGAGAGCTGGATGGGCTCATTCTACTGATAGAAAAGTATGGATTTCACCATAGCCAGTCAGCGGTCCTTATCTGCCGTCAAAGTGTATGTTTCTGTTTCTATATTAAAAAAAAAAACAGCTCAGTCCTTTTCTTCTTATTCTAAAAGTATTATAGAAGACATTAAAGAACAAAAAATGGAACAAGAGTCAGCACACACAGCAGGGACACGGGAGACAGTATCAGCAAAAGGGAATGGCACTGAAATGGTTTTTAATTATGATATTCCTGCCAGTTTTGATTTCTCAAAGATAAAATACCTTCAGCTTTTTAAAAAAATGGCCACTGACAATACCTCAGTGTTAGTGGTTCCCCTCAGGATAAATCAGTTCATACTCTGACAAATTGTGCTGGTACTGTTAGTACATATACATCTCCGATAGTGACATGTCGACAGCGACCAACACTACAATGACAACAGCGCCAGGTTGCTGTAGTGTCGGCACTGGATCCTGGCACTGTTTTCAGTCTTGCACCCCTCCTTTAATCAGCTCCAACTCAAAGTTAATTATTTTAGTAAAGGGCAGAGCCCCCAAAAACATGAAAACAGTGACCACCTTTATGCCAACTGCAAGGTTTCGCTGTACCGTCGGTCAAGAACATTTTTGTCACTGTTCCATCATAGATCCCTATTAGTACACCCCAGACATCTGAGAGTGAAGGAGATGTGTTACTGGAAGTGCCACTAGTATCTGCCCCTCATTCTGACACAGAACCTGCATATCTTTCTGATGCAGACCTCAACTGGATGCAGAACGAGTAATGAATAAAACCTAAATGATACTAGTATGCAAATGGAGTGGTCCCAGAGGGGAAGACGGATCTAATACCTTTGAAACATTACAACCTCCCACTGTGCTAGAAGACTAAGAACATACAGATAGGTCAAAAGGCAGAACCTGACCCTCCTCTGAAAAAAGTATTCAGATTTTTTGGAAGAACAATGCAGAACCAGCAGAAAAGGAGGAATGCAGTCTATATGAAATAGAGGTTTACCTGACCACTCAGACTGTATTCATGTGGCCAGGACTTTACTCAAGGACAGCATGTGTTTCTACGCTACTGAACTCTATGTGCTTATTCATACACTGGGAGATACAACTTTCAGTGTCAGCTTTAAAAAAATTTAAAGTCTTGAGCATTTGTGGGCTAAATATCACCAGCTAAGGAATACCCCATTATGGACCCCTTTTTATGCCATTCCCCTTACAAAGCATGAAATCAAGACAGTAACAATACTTTTTAAAAGGGTAAGCATAATAGATACCTTACACTGGCTGAAACATGTTGTTCACCTGAACCAATTATGGACTCAGAAAACATCTGGGTAGGGACTGGCGACTTAGAGCTAAGCTGTTGTATAATGAAGCTAACGTCTTCCTAATTGCTTTTTCCTGGGAAGAGAAAGGGGGATAGTCTTTTACATGAGGCAGCCCAAAGCATGCTACAAATGCAGCTCAAAACTGATCTAAATGGTGCCTGTGATTCTGTAAGGTGCAGTCTGTATTCAGAAATAGGCCATACCAGCAAAGCATGGAAAAATTCCATCTGGCATAATCTATGTGAAAAGGAATAACAGTCTTTTCATTCATGACCCTGGGCATCCCACAATAGAGGTGATGACGTGGACTACACTGAAAAAGATTTCAATGTCAGTATGATGACAAAAATTAGGTCCTAGGAAAAATAAGCCTACTTCCTCTACACTACAGGCTTCAGATTCGTAAAATAAACCTCCAAAGAGCAAGAAGGATAAAGCAACTGATCAACCTAGGACCAGCTTTGCACCAAATGCTCAAGAAAATAATCCTGCTATGAGGAAGGCTCAGACAGCAGAGGAGCCTGCTTTGGCAATACTATCTGATGCTGCCACACCTACTGAACAAGATCTGGCTACCATGGTAGTGCAAGACCCCACCTCCTCCCCTGAGTTGCAAAGTACAGCAGATTCCTTAAGTGCACAAAGTCTGGATGGTTCTCAAGAGTCTGATAGCATTAAAACTCACGTATGCCTTCCCCAACCACCCAAAAATTTGTAGCCTTTCATATGGTGACAAGCCAAGCGAAGAAACAAGGTCAGCCAAAACTGAAACAGTCTAGGACAGATTCAGTAGTTTTGCACAATCTGTATGAAGTTTTGACATCTAACAGAGACTGGGGAGACGGGGAGAATCTGACACCTTCTCGGACCCATCCTTGCAACAAGATCCCATGACAGAAGCTGAGGATTCAGTAATAGACATAGATTCAGCTGCAAAACCAAAAAAAAGTGTAAAAGTTCAGGCAGAATGAGGAGCAAGGGAGAGGGAAGAAAACTAAATGATGACATTTGGTCTGTTATTTTTGTTTCCTTTGCTAAGGAAATTGAGCATTATGCATTCCTCAGATTTTCAAATTATGACTTTAAATGAGCGTGGCACTCACACCAGCACTGTATATGAACGTGCAAATTGGTGGTCATTAAGAAACAGGGTCAAATTCCCAGACTTGCATCCTAGGGCAGAAGGCTCTATTGGGTAAAACACCACCTTGTGTAGGCAATTTTCTCAAAGCAGCCAACTCGTTACAGATCACCAGAGCGAGGACTAGAGGGGCCTTTGCAATCCCCTTCCATCGCACTTCACTTGGGCAACATGCATTTGCCTACTGGGCCCCCCTATGGATGAATGAACTTCCTGGGAACCTCTTGGCCACCAATTGTCTGGCACAATTCAAAACTGACCTCAAACAGCACCTACTAATACTCTCTAAGTGTACTTGCCCCTGAGTCCAGCCTACCTGCTCTCTCTGCCCCCCCAGCAAGCACTAGGCAGGCCTCAGGTACCCACTGCCTCTGTCCCATCTCATGACTTGCCCCAGTAATCAGTTTGCGTCATGCTCCTTCGGCACCTGCCACCCGCTCTCCCTCCCCCAATTCCCAGTCCTGTGAGTTTCCCAAACAGTCACTACTAATGCTGGCTGCCTGACCATGCCTTCTCACACCCCACCATTTTACTCTAGCATGTAATCTCAGCTCAGCCTCCCCGCACCCCACCATTTCTCCCTATACCTTATCATCCCTCTTCCCCCACCCTCTCACCTCCACCGCAGTACTTACCTCTCTCTCTTGTACCTCCCTTCTTCACCCATCTGCCTGCTATCCCTGCCCCTCTGAACTACTGACAAGGCACTTTGTGGCTGCTTATCCCCCCCAACCCTCATAAAGTGTTTTTTCTTGTTACTTAACTTGTACCTATGTTTTTGAGTTATTCTGTAAGTTCTGAATCCAAGCTGTATCGTTCATTGTAATATACCTTTACTTTCTCCTACTATACTTTGTTTTGCAATCTATGACATGGAACCTTTGTAAAAGAGCTTGTGCTCAAAGGTTTTTTTCCCGAATAACTAAATAAATAAATAAAATGGAAATAGTATTTGTAATATGAGGAAACATCTTGCCAACTTATCTTTCTTTAGAGATTTGAATTATAATACCATATGTTTACAAGACACCAGAATACACACACTATAGAATGTCGCAGAAACAAAAAGATTATGGCAGAAAGGGCCATCTTTTTGGTCACTAGGAGAACAGCATTGCACAGGGTTAGGGATTTTGTTAAAAATGTTAAAGTCATGTCATTAATCAACTTAATTCTAGGAAGGGCACTGTTATTTAAGCAATAATGCATGACAGGGTGTGGGTTGTGCTGGGATGATCTCACGCCTGGGTGGTTGGGCACGAGGCCGCAGGCTGAGTGAGTCCAGTGTCCCAGGTGTGAGGTTATCCCAGCACAACCCACACCCTGGAATGCATTATTGCTAGTATACAATGGCTCTTTGTTATATAAAATTAAAAAATGAAACAATGTTTTTAGTAGATTTTTAGTGTTAGAGTATATGTGTATCTTAAATGTATGGTATCCCTTTGATCATCCATATCCATACAGTGAGGCTGTGCTGGGATAACCTCACTGTGCCAGGGACACACTGACCAATCAGAGTCCAGGAAATGTTCTTGCCATTGTATAATAGACATTAAAGAGCTACTGATGCCTCAAAGAAAACTTTAAGAAACACAGTACTTAGGTACAATTCTGCTAGCATTCTATTTATATTCTCCTCCCCATAATTTATTACTAAAGAAATGTGTGTGAATACATGATCATTGTCTATTAGAGTTCACCTGCTTCTATAGCTTACTCCCTATTTCAAGTCATACTCCTCTGTTGTGACATCACAATCTGTTGCTATGGGAGTAACTATGAGGTCACAAGCAGTGCTCTATGACTTCAGGTAGGGAGAAAGCAGCAGGAATAGACAAAGTTTTCAGGAGCAAAGATCCTGTTTTCATGCCAATTGACCTCAGTATTAAATAAAGGGGAGGAGGAATACAGAACTAATGTGAAATACAAGCTAGGCAGTGCCTAAATATTATGTTTTATTAAAGTTCTCCAGAACATGTCACCAGCTCTTTAAGATGAATCATCTGGATCTTAGACTGATAAATGTATATGAACCACTAACTAAAGATGGCAGAATTGAATTATTCAGAGGAGTTCAACTTTATTTGCACACATCTAAAGGTATTATATTTTGGGGGGCTTTAACTGTAGTTTCAGGAATAATGCTCAAAAGACCAGAAATAAGGAACAGTATTGTGATTCTACTTACATCTGCTTCCAGTGATTATTTCTGTGCAGCTGGTAGACGCAGCTGCAAGTAGGCATGGGGTTACAGAAGACACCTTTTACAAAGGGTCATTAATTACAACGATTGACTATATATTTATTTCACCTTGGGTGGAAACAAGGTCAGCAAATCTTCTCCTGATGGAAACCACAGATCATAGCGCACTTTGCCTCACTGGTAGAGGAACCTGAGTCTAAACTATGGGTCAGTCAGGACTTATAGAAACGTAATACATCCCTTTTAGAGGACGTCCAAGTAAAAGAGCAAATTAGAAATTTATGAAGGACAAACTAACTGTATTAGAGATATATGAGACCCCGCCACTTTGGTGGGAGAATTTTAAATTAGAACTTAAGAATCTGTTTATCTCTATAGCAAAGAAAAAAGTGTTAACAGTACTTTAAGTATTTAGAACTGCGTCATCTATTGCAAAAGTTATTAACTTTAGCAGAACATCTGAACATAATTATGGACCCCAAATTGATTTTATAAAATCAGAAATGGTTAAATATCAATATAAGAGAATGCAGTCCCCCATAGAAGAACAAAGGTTTGGGACAGGGGAAAAGAGAGCAGGTAAACCCTTTTTTTTAATTTCTTTTATTATATCAGTTTTTATACATGTGTTAAGACACTGTACAATGTGTTGAGATAGAAAAGGTAGTAGACAGCAACATAGAGCAGTCAGTAAAATCATTCTTCCTAGGGATATAAATATAATTGAGCAATTACCATCGGCTAAATTTAATTATTGCTAGGAAAAGTCCATCTCCATGACATCATTCTTACTTTGGGGTGGAAAAGTCCATCTTTTAACCTTGTAGTTAAGCCAATATTTACCATAACATATAGGGCCCTTAAATATAAAATGATAGTTTAATTCCCTTTAGACATTAATTGTTACTCTGAGTTACTCTCCCCCCCATCCCACTAGTCCTCTTATGTGAGTAAATAATCTATTACCCCCTGCCAATTCGATAAATTAAGGGCAAAAGGTAGAGTCCACTGCTGAACGATAGAGTACCCACTTCTGCCACTTAGACATGTGAGATGGATTTTTATTTTGTATCTTTACATTAAGACTTTCTAATTGGTATAAATCAGATATTATAGATCTCCATTCCTCCACTGTTGGTATCTGTGCCGACATCCATTGTCGGGTTATAGATTTTGCAGCTAATAAACATGTTGGTAAAAGGGGTATTAACCCATGGAGGAGTGTGGTCTGGAAAGATCCCCAGTAAAGACTGTTCGACTGTTAATTCAACTGACTGGCTAAACAAAGTAGTGAGTTCCATCTGAATGGTAAGCCAAAAAGGCATCAAATTGGGGCAAAGCCAAAAATGTGACCCTGGGAAGCCCTAGGGCAACCGCAACCTCTCCAACAAACCCCATATTTATCTGGAAGGAATTTAAGGAGGACTGCTGGTGCTCAAAATTAGCAGGAGCAGCATTTCCATGCAAATTCCCTCCATAATGGAGCTGAGGAGATCTTCACCACCCTTAAGGCCGACCCCAACCATATCTCCATGGATATTTCCAGAGGATAAGTCTCTATTCCACTCCTGTAGGATAGAGGCAGTAGATTCATGCTGTTCGTTTCTCAACCCTTTATAAATAGTTCCTATGATATGTGTTCCCAGGTTCCCTTGAGTAGCATCTATAAATAATTTTAGTAAATCAGGAGTTGGGGAAGGCATATTAACCTGGATAATCCTATTTCATAGTATTTGGTTACGAATCTGGAAGTAGCGAAATAGGTTTGAGTTATGGAGATTGTACTGGGATTGTAACTTTTCAAAGGGGAGAATTCCTTGAGGTGAGAGAAATTGGAAAACATGTGAAAGTCCCAATCTTCTCCAAGTGGAAAAGACCTGATCCATAAAAATAGGAACAAATGTCTCATCCTCTGAGATTAGCTTACAGTATTCATAAATGGTACAGGTTGGACCAGACTTTCTCACGCGTCTCCAAAGTTTATAAGGTTGGGCTGTAATGGTGGTGAAGGCTCTGGATGGCACCGATCCCTCATCTGAAGAGAACACAATCCTCTTAATATCAAAAAGGTCATTCAAGTGGAACTCTAAGGTTTTCCAAGGAGACTGATTGGACTCTGCCAACCACAAAATTAGTATCCTGAGGAGCGCTGACTTGGCGTATAAATGAAAGTCGGGGAGGTTGAAATCCTCCTGGGCCAAGGATAGTTTAAGGATCGATGACCTTATTCTTGGGCAGCTCCTACCCCAAATGAAACCAGATATTAATCTATTCCAGGACTTAAAATAATATGTTGAGGGGGGAAAAAGACTATTCTGGATCAAATACAGTAACTTTTGAAGGATATTAGTCTGTATGATCTCTATTCATTGGTGAAAGGGAAAAAAACAGTGGACCACCTGTCGAGGTCTGACTGAATTAGTAATGTAAGAGGCTCATAATTTGTAGTGTCCAGGACCTCTGGATCTAAGGGGGATTTGAAGACCTAAATATTTAATCTTGATGGACAACCATTTAAAGGGATAAACCTTTTTTATTTGTGAAGCAGGGCGATAATTAAAGGCCAAGATTTCTGTTTTGGCCACGTTTAACCTGAATCCTGCTATTCTTTCAAACTGATTCAATATAGTCCACGTTGTAGGAATAGATTTAGTCGGAGACAATAAGGTTAGCAAAATATCATCCGCAAACATACTAAGTTCATATTCCTGTTGACCTATTGATATACCTTCCACCGTGGTCGTAGTCCTCAGCACAGACGACAAAGGTACAAGATAGAGAGCAAAGAGGTAAGGAGACAAGGGACATCCCGTCTCATTCCTCTGTCCAATTGGAGCGGGGCCGACAGGGTACCATTGACTCTAACATAAGCCTTCGGGGACCTGTAAAGATTAATTAAACAAGTTATGAGTGAGGAGGGAAAAAAGAAAGGCCCCAAGGGTGTCCCACAAAAATGACCACGAGACACAGTTGAAAGCCTTTTCAGCATCGAGGCTAATAAATACTGATGGGATTTTTCTAGTATGGACATATTCCTGTAAAACCAGGGTCCTACAAATATCGTCTGCGGTACTCCTATTTTTAATGAAGCCAGATTGATCAGGTTGGATAATCTTTGGGATGATAAATTTTAATCTGGAAGCCCAAATAGCCATGAAGATTTTATAATCTACATTTAAAATAGAGATAGTGTGGTAAGATCTGGGGTCTGTAGAATCCTTATGTGGTTTTGGTATAGGGGTAATTGTTACATAATCCCATTATGGAGGAGGCATACCACCCCGAGATATCTCATTAAATAAGGAGAATAGTTTGAGGGTTAGTTCCTTGATAAACATTTTGTACCACTCTGCTACATAACCATCAGGACAGGGGCAACTCCCAGAGTTAAGAGATTTTATTGTCTCTGTTATTTCTGACTGGGAGATGGGATATTCAGGTGAGCAAATTTGAAGTGGAGACAATTTCAGAAGGTTGGCTTGCTTTAGAAAGTGAGAGGGATCAGATGAGGTCGGAGACAAATTTGGGGAATATAACTTAGCATAATAATCTGAAAAAGCCTGTAAAATATGGTGATCAGTGTAGAGCGATTTCCCTGTAGTAGGGTTTTTGAGCTTAAGGATAGTAGAAGAGCATTTTCTGGAACAAAGCTTCTGCATTAGTTTTCTAACCCCTTGGACCACCCTCGTGGACTGTTTGTCTAAGATACATTAGGGATTGTTGTATTTTATTATCTATAATTTTTTGTAAAGCCGTTTTAGTGTCCCGAATTAAGTTTTGAGGTCAGTATCGCCCACTCTGTATAGCATTTGGTAATTTATTAATTGCTCCGACAACATGCGGTATTTAGCATCTCTTTCTTTATTCCTTTTTGTGGTATATGCTATTATTTCCCCCTGAATTGTTGCCTTCATTGCATCCCATTGGATCACTTCAGAAATCTCTGGGGAAGCAATCTCAGAAACAAATTGGGGGATTCTGGTTTTAATTTCCTCCTGGAATTCTTTGTCAACTAATGTTAACAAGCTCAGTCTTTATAGGGAATTTTTCTTCTCTTTCTACTCATGTCTAGCTTCAAGATCAGGGAATGGTGGTCAGATAAAATTTTCAGCCTATAGAGATATCCTGAACCACTGATAAATGTTCACATGATACCATAAAATAGTCTAATATAGAATACGATTTAAATCTGGGGGAATAATAGGTGTAACCAGGTGCAGAGGGGAATAGGCATCTCCACACATCTACAAAACCTAGGTGATCCATGGTATTTTTGAACTGCTTCGTGGTTGTAGAGTTCCTGTGTCATTGCTGGTTAGAACAGTCAATATGTGGTGATAGGGTCAAATTAAGATCACCCCCTAAAATTAACTGACCAAGAAAGAGGTCCAACCTTGTTGATATAAATCCCCGCAATGTTGGAAATTTTGTCTGAGGGGAGAAGTATGCACTGGCTAAGGTGACCTTCTGGCCATATAAAAGACCCTTGACTATTACATATCTACCTCGGGCATCAATATGTGTTTGTAATATTTCCGGAGGAGTATTTTGGAGAATTAGAATAGCTGCCCCTCTTTTTTACCCCTCAGGTGCGATAATGAGACAACCTGGTACTTATTTACCCATTTTAATTTAGGGTGTTCAGTGTCTGAGAGGTGAGTCTCCTGAAGGACAATAAGATCTGATACTTGTTTGTTAAAATACTGCATAAGGTGGGCTCTTTTGATGGGGTCATGGAGACCATTAATATTTTGTGATATATTTTTAACTGGATTAATTGACGTCATATTGTTTGCTTAGTATTTTAGTTAAATTTGCTTTGTTCCCAGGGTCAAAGAAGAGATATCAGTCCAGACCACACTCCTCCAGGGACCACGGTCCAGCTGTCAAAGAAAAGCTATCCACTGACTGCTTTTTAAAATATGTAAATCAATAAAGCATACCTGATTAACAAATATTCTTGACACGTGTGTCCCCCAACCCCAAATTCATAACAAAGATCTATTTGGTAAAATATCCTGTAGTAATCTGGAAGCAGTAAAAATAAAATGTACGCCAAGGCATTTGGCACTTAAAGCAATTTGTCTTAATTCCAGATATCTATAAAGAGCTATGAGAAAGTTTCCCCGACCCCCTGAATAGCAGGATCAAATAGCCCATGACTAAAACACAAAAACTAGAACTACAAGTACCCTAATAACCTTAACCAAAACTATATATAATATGATTCCCAAGTGGGAGGTGCTCTTTCTGAGCTCCCCCTCAGACATGCTGCCCTGACTTCCTGAGGAAGTAGGAGAGAAATGTGGGGCTCCACAGGCAAACCTAGAGATTAAAAACCCCAGGATTAACCTGGTGGAACTGATGTATCTTGGGTCATTTACCAATCATTCCCCAAATGAGGCTGTCCACCCAAAATTCTGATACACAATTGGCCACAATATCTTGTAGCGTATTGGAAGAGTATGTTAAACTGGACTATAATAGTACTCAAAGGCTGGAAAAGATAATCTAACTGTAGATACCATATGTACTTATAGCTTGGTGTGAGCCTGTAAAATAAAACTCTTTTAACATTAGGTAACAAAGAGATGCTGTTTAGTCCTTCGTAAAATTTTACCCTCCCCAGATCAAATATATGGAAACCAAATCCTTCAAAATATCCAGTTAATTCAGTTAGAAAATTCCCGACTGAATGTCCTGTCCCTGTAGGAGCAGATGAAAGCTGAGGACTCGAGGCCTCCTCGGGTCCACCATAGTCAGTTAAAGAAATGAAGAATGCAGTAAAAGCAAACAAAACTGAAAAGTCACTCCAATCCTGAAGCCATCCAGAGGCACTTGACCCATTGGCCCATATTCACCATCCTTTTTCAAAAGGTGACCTCCAGATAGGGATCCCCCCCGGAGATTAGCCCAACCAGTGAGACAGCGGGCTATAAGGGTAGGCGGAGGGGCTCTGAGACGGCCGGAACACATGCAGAGGCAATGAAAGTAATGGGGGCAATAGTCTCCAGAAGTCTCCTCTAGCCAGGGAATCTCCTCGCCATTAGAGTACTGCAGAAAGATCCAAATGGTAACATATTGCCGAATTGCATATAGGTTTTACAAGTCTGGATTTTTTGTGTTGCCTGAACCATAAAGAGACGTCCCCCTCCTACACCCCTGCAACAGTCCGGCTCATCCATTGCCCCCCCCCCTCGCGGGAGAAGAACAGGCCCCAAATCAAAAAAATATAAACTTAGCTGCCATTCTTAGGAGAAAGCTCAGGTAGGCATTGTAGGATTTCTTTATTGTTGTAAGCACCTCAAGATTACAGCTAGTGGAGTTGTTGATGCTTGGAGCTGCTTAGGACGTTCTGTCTGGTTTGTTAGACCCTGATGAGATTTCACTGTCTCTGCCACCTTCTTAGTAATGATTCCCCTATTTAAGAGATCTGCAGTGGCTTCAGATGCTAAATTGTACGTTTGCTGACCAGTTGGAAGAAAAACCACTAATTTAGCAGGCTAGGGAGTGCGGAAACGTATTTTCTGAGATCGTAGTATAGAGAACAATGGGCTGTAGTCCTGGCATTGTTTCTGAGTACATGGTGCCTAATCGTTATCAAACAGTAAACGTTGTTGTCCGCACATCACTCTGCCCCTTTGCCAGGCTTTTCTCAGGAGAGCCTCCTTGGCTTGGTAACTTAATAAATGAATAACAAAGGAATGTGGCCTTGCTTCAGGTCGGGAAGGGTTTAGGGCCGGGAGCTCTGTGGGCCCTCTTGACATCCAACTGGAAATCTGGATCCAATTCTAACACCAGTCGCAATAGATAGTTGGCAAAGGCCCTAGGATAATTTCCCTCTTCATCTTCTAGAAGGCCAAAAATCCAAATGTTTCTCCTCCTTCCCCAGTTTTTGGCATCCTCCTGCCTTATGGACATGGCCAGTAGTTCAGCCGCAAGAGCCCTAACTGTTTGTTCAAGCTCATCAAGACGAGATGTATTTAGAGAGATCTGATCGTCTGTGTCCGACACATGGCTCTGTAAGGTATCCATTTCAGTTCTGATGTTTTTTAGCGATTCACGGACCTCGCCTCTGAAGTCTGTGATCGCTTGCAGTATAGTTTCAGAATTTGGTTCGGGAGGTTTTTTTTAGCCTTTTTCCTTCAGTGCAACAGTAGGTTTTTTTTAGATCTGAACCCGGAGTATGCCTCGTTTGTTGATCGCCATCATCCGGCAGACGGTCCTCTGTTTCAATCATTTCAGCGAAGGGTTGGAACTGGTTGCGGTTTTGTTTAACCATTTTCATTTGAGGAGCACTTGTTGAGATCAGTTAGGCTTCAGAAAACATCTGAATTGAGAGATTTATAACTGTTTTTGTGCTCTTTTTTGTAGGTTTAGGTGAGAGCCTCTCAATCTGCTTGCTCACCCAGACGCACCGGATCCGGAAGTCAGCAGGTAAACCTTTTTGATACATGTGCAGACAGGGTTAAACATAGAATCATGACTAAGCTTATTCGTCAACAGGGAGCAGTATACACTGATTTGCAGACTATTTTAGAAACTCTCAGCGATCATCACGATTTATTGTATCCTTATAGTACATCAGACTAAAGCTCCCCCTAAATTAACCTTTTTACGCTTATTCTGCTCAATGAATATTGTCCCCCTCCTAAGTGATCTAAACCACACTGACTGCTCAACCATATCAACAGCATCCTCTTTTGATACTGCCCTCAGCTATTTCCAGACTAAATTCCTGAAAGTCTGGGACCTGCACGTACCTCTAAAACTCACCAGAGTCAGAGGATCTCATCTCCCCTGGGTTAATGCTGAACTGCTGGCCTGTATGCATGCTCACGATCAAGCCTGGAAGGCCTACAAGACATCTAGGTCCCATATTCTCCTTCTCCACTACTGTTATGTTAGGAATGCTTCTACTACAGCCACCAGATATGCAAAAGCAGATTATTTCTCCACCTCCTTTAACTCCAACATGTCATCCTTCCAAATTCTGGAAAGTTGTCAAATCCATCTTCTCTCCCCCCTCCCAACCCTGCATTCCAATCCTCATACATAACAATTCCACACTATCTGATCCTCCATCTGTAGCATTGACCTTCAACACATTCTTCACATCCTGTGCTTCCTCACTCCCAGCTACTCTCCCTCCATTTACACCCAATCCCACCCAAAACTCCATCCCCACACCAAACCCAACTACCACCCCCACTTTCTCCTTCTCATTCACCTCACCAAATGATGCCTACAAGGCCCTTCTTGCCTTGAATACCAGTGAAAGTAAGAGTCCTGATGGGCTAAATCCCAAGCTACTCTATCTCTCCCCCTCCACTATATCATCCCCATGGCTACACTCCTAAACTTGTCTTTCACTCTTGCCTCAGTTCCTTCAACCTGGAAACATTCTACAGTTATTCCCCTCCCTAAAGGTGGTGACCCCTCTGTCCCAGGGAACTATCAACCAATCTCTCTATTCCCTATTCTAGCTAAGGTCCAGGAGCGTATTGTACTCTCTCAACTCACCCTCTCTTTTTACTCAAGCTCCTTCCTCGCCCCTTTCCAGTCTGGCTTCCGCAAGTCCCACTCTACCATCACCTCCCTTTACAGCTCATTGACTATACTCATCGACATGGATCAGGGACACGTAACCTCTGCAATATTTGTTGACCTGTCTAAAGCCTTTGACACTGTATCGCACTCCCTTCTCCTCCAAAAACTCTCAGCCGCTGGGCTATCCACCTCAGCCACAGCATGGTTTCAACCCTACCTAACAGGCAGATCTCAGTCGGTCAGGATTGCCTCCTCCTCCTTCTCTCCTTCCCTGCCCATCAACACTGGAGTCCCTCAGGGCTCAGTACTAGGCCCAGTCTTATTTTCAATCTTTCTTAATGACCTCCCTGCAGCCTGCTTTTCTTCCCAAATCCACATGTATGCAGACAATACTGTCCTCTACACTTATAGTGCCTCTCATGCTGATGCAAAGTCTAGGCTGCAACATGATTTTGATAGGGTACAATTATGGTTCCAATTCAACCAACTGTTCCTGAATGCTAAAAAGACAGTCTCTATGTCCTTTGGCACTAGGCAGAGGCTATCTAAACTCCAGCCTCCCCCTGCCGTCCACACTCTGGATGGTACATCTATTGAGAATGTCACCTCCTTTAGATACCTGGGAGTCTGGTTAGATCACTACTTGGACTTTTCGGCACATGTGAATGCAATTAAAAAGAATCTGCACCCAAAACTAGGTGCTTTATACAGAAATGGATTGCATTCCACAAATAGCACACCATTCTATTGTGCAGAAAATTATCCTCCCCACCTTTGACTATGCTGATATAGTCTACAGTGCCGCACCAAAAACTACATTGGCCAGACTAGACACCCTCTTTAACTCCTTCTGTCACTTTATTCTATCCTGCTCCCCTAGTACTCATCACTATGATCTGTATAAAGTCCTCTCCCATCCCTGGAATCAAGACGCCTGTCCCATACTGCTAGCTTCATGGCCAAATTCTGGTCTAGTACTCTTCTCTCCTGTCTCTTGTCTTCCATCTCTGCTTTCACCCAATGCACATACTCCCTTCGTAACACTGACCCCAAATCCTTTGCTATCCCCCTCTGGCACACCTTCGCTGGACAATCCATCTTTTCTTACCACTGTCCAAAGCTATGGAACTCCCTCCTCTTTTCCATCTGCAACACAACCTCACACAAATCCCTCACCTCTGTTTTACATGATTACACATACTCAACCTGCTCCTGCCCAAATATACCCACCTCACACTAATAGAATCTTCTCTCTACTCTTCCTAACTTTACTTCCATCCCACTACACCACACCCCCCAAGTTCTACTCCAAAATTAATTTATCAGTGTTTCCCGTTGATGCTATAGTCAGCTAACTAATAGCCTTCATTGGGAAATGGACTTTAGCTAGGCAGTACCAAATGCACCAATCAAATGCTGCACCTATTGCTCAATCTAGACGCCTTTCCAGGTTTGTTTATATACTTCTGATGTAAATACTGCTGTATTATTTGCTGAAATATCAGATCTATACTGCTGTTATTTTTCATTGTAAGAGACAAATGTACAAATGTAAAATGTCTCTGTTTGAATGTTAATTGTACTCCACCTCCCTCACCCTCCAGGATGCATCTGGAAATGAGCAATCTTACTCAGTATGCCTTTCTGGTGAAACTTTTTTTTTTTTTTTTAATATATATAGGTGTTTTTGCTCCCACTGGCAGGTGGCTCTGGTTCCTCCCTCAGAAGGACTCGATCTCCAACTGCACATTCCCTGAACCGATACCCCCTAATTCTCCCATGGGTTTCCCCCAAGTGGCAGGGCTGGGGTGAAGGGGCGCTGGCTTTATCCTCACCCCCAGAGTGAAATCCAGACTTTGGGGGCTGGCTGGGGTGCTGGTGGGGCCATCATGGAGCCTGACGGATCCTTTTTCGATTGTCTCCCTTTCCCCCTCCCCACCAATGTAAGGACTTTGGTGCGTGCCCTCCCAACCTGTACTGCCCTCTGGCCATCGCGAGAGGGCAGTTAGTGAGCAGAATGGCAAACCTACCTCCCCTGAGAGAGGAAATCAGTCCTCCGGACTCTCGATCCTCTCTTGCCCCTGCTGACCTCCGGCAGTTTGGGCCTGTTCCCGAACCTGGGTCAACAGCGTGGTATGACGTATGGCGTCCAGCGCCTCAACCCTTAGTGCCACTGGGCCGGCCCTGGTGAAGCTTATAAATAAATAAATACATACACACATACATTTGTATGTGTACAATACATTTGGTTCAACTCCTGTAAGTAAAGCAGATAAGGAGCAGTTTTTTCAGGGGCTGCAAAGCCCCTCTTCTGCCACCTGAAATTTTGTCAATAATAGAGGCTCCCATTACAACACAGGAAGTGTTAGAAGCTGTTAAAAATTTAAATAATGCCGTGGTGCCAAGAGAAGATGACTTGCTATGGAATTCTTTAAGATGTATATGCATGAACTAGAGCAATAGTTCTTAGACTTTGTCACAGTGAGCCTCCCCAAATCCATGGAAAAGATTTTGAGCCTCCCCTTAAAACTAAAATAATCTTGGGCCTCCCCAAAGAAAAATAACATACTGTTCTTTGCGCAGTACACCTTGAATATATTAAAACCCCTTTGAGTACTTGGCTCACATTCAGTTCTTTGTCCTATAGTGACGGGAAACCTTTGAAAAAGAGCTCCTGTGATCAAAGGTGTTATCTGAATAACAAATAAAACAAACAAATATTGTTATTCAGCTTATTACTTTGCTCCTTCCTGCTATTGCTCTTAGCACTTCTATGCTCAACCCTTGTATTTGGGCTATTCTGCCATCAGGCTACACATTGATCAATTGCCACCACTCATTATTAGTTTATTGTTCATATTTGTTTGCACTATTGTTCACTGTGTATTTCTTGATTGTTTTGCAGTTACCTTTTGAAATGTATTCACTCCCTACCCTTCCCTGGGTACACCTGAGATGAACCTTGGCTCATTCACCTTCCCTTGTCACCTATTAGTAAATAAATACATTAAATTCACCTACTATTATCCTCTTTCAGTTTGCTTCATCTCTTCACATAAAATATATAAAACTCAAAATTTAAATACAGTACTTTTTAAGACTTGCTTGAGCCTCCCCTGGAACAGGTTGGGGCCTCCCCAGGGAGGCTGGCCTCACCATTTGAGAATCCCTGAACTAGAGGAAGTACTAGCTAAAATTAGGAACTCCTTTCTTACAGAGGATCAGGAAGTAGCTGTCTTTTTGAAAGGGATTGTGTTTTTTCTTCTTTTAAAAGGGTGAGGCAATAGATATCAGGAACTGGAGACCTTTAACAATCCTGAATACTGCTGTTAAAATTATAGCAACAATATTACCTAAACGTCTAGCCACAGCTGCATCTGTGATTATTCATCATTCTCAAAACATGTGCTTTACCAAATAGGAAGATACAGGACAACTTGTTTATGTTACAGGAGGTGTTGAAAGTATTCAAAGGGGGGCTGCATAAGGAATTCTCCTGGCACTAGGTCAGTAGAAGGCATTTGACAGGGTTCAACTGATTTCTGGTATTATGTTTTACAATATTACAGAACTACTTTGAAGTTTATAAACTGGATTAAAACGCTGCATATGTCAGCAAGTTTGACTCCCCCAGTAAATGGGAATCTTGGCACAACTTGCAAACTTTTCAGATGGGAGAAGCAAGGGTGCCCACTTAGTCCCATATTACATGCTTTTTACATTAATCCCATTTTACGGAAAATAAATATGACACAGACAATTGACCCACTACAGGTTGAGGGGTTGTCTGTTAATAGTAAATCACTAGCTTATGTGGATGGTACCTGCCTACCTGTAGGTGATATTAAATCAGGACAAAAAGCAGTAAACCTCTTTGAGCAATTCAGATTTATTTCTGGATCTCGGCTAAATATAAATAAAAGCACGAGGGTAGGTTTTGGACAAACAGATCTTAAGAGTCAGGATGTAGCAGGCATATGGTTTACAACTGAACCTGTTAAACTGCTAGGAATATGGTTTGGGAATAAAAGTATGGCTGATTTTAACTGGATAAAGAAAACAGAGGCAGCAGAAGTAATGATTAGGAAATGGTGCACCTGGCCCCTTTCTAAATTAAAGAGAGTTTTTATGATTAAAACCTATTTCATATCTATGTTTTGATATTTAAACTTTGTATTTCTCCTTCCGATTCGCTTAGCGGCAAAATTGTATGGTGTTTTTTTTCATCACCTTTGGGGGAGTAGATAAAACCCTGTTAAGCATGGACAGACTTATAAGGCACTTAAAGAGGGAGGGTTGGCAATGATCACTCCCATAGCATTTTTGTACTGCAGTTTTTTTCAGTTATAATTTGAGACCCATAATTCTAGGCAAATCCTCAGCAGGCCTGCTTTTATTTTCAGGGAAATGTACCACTTTACTGTATCTTTGGAAATAGGGTAAACTTAGGACTGTGAGAGGACGGGGGAAATCTGAACCCTCATGTTCTTGAAAGTTCTTTTTAAATTAAAAATATGGAACATACAAGAACTGCTGATTCAAGCTTACACAGGGAAAAACTGTATCACTGGGTGCAGTGTAACAACTTTTATTTAACACAGTTTTTTTTCTGTGCAGCATGGTATTCCAGACAAAGTGATAATCTCTCAGCTAACAGATGGTTGTGTGCCGAAAAAGATGTGGGATTTGTGAGGTTGTGCGTACATGAATAATTAAACATAAAGTGTAACAAAACATAAACAGGTGCCAGAGAGAGATACTGTGCTAGACCAGGATGTCCATGCCAAGAAGAGAGCAAGAGTCACCTTTTTTTGAGTGCAGTTACATTAAAACATTTTGGAAGCTGGGCCTTTGGCATGTGAAAAGATACCACTTTCACGATGCCCGGCTGACCCGGGTTTGAGATGGACTCGGGTGTCAGAGGGGTGGCTGTGGAAAGAAGGTTTGAGCGTCTGATGATTGCTCACCTTCTCTCGAGGGGAGGGTGGGATTGAGGCCTGGCTCCTGCTGACTCCTGATGGAAAGCGGGAGAACAGCAGTGTATCTGGATTCCACTGCCTAGGGGAGTGTGACAGACGTTGGTGTCTGCCCTGACATCCTGCACATCATGCTCCTGTAGGAGAAAAACTGGAGGAAAATGGCACACTGGCTGGTGAGATGATGACCTCCTGGACCCTCACCACTGGGAGCACCTGGACCACAAATGGCCATCCCAGCAGCACCCAGGCCCACTGACAGGCCAGGAAGGCTAATTCCCTTTCTAGGAAGGGGATCTGCCTGATGAAGGGATACATTGGGGTACCCTGGGTGGCTGCAGTGTGGGGTGGTGGGTGGTTAGGAATAGCCCAGGATGAGAATAGGTCCTTGAGAGACCCGAAGAAGTGATTGGCTGGTGTGCGGTTGGGGGGCACAAAATAAAAAAAAAACATTTTGGAAACTCTTGGTAAACAGATGGGTATACCTGCATTACAGTATGTCACTTATGATACCCTTATTTTAGGGAAAAGAGACTCACCTTGGAATACTTGGAATACCAGATCTGCAAATGTTATTTCTGGAGCTCTTCACATTGTCAATGGGTAGTTAGTACATATGGAGTAATGTGCATCCCTACTAGTGGAAATGGCACAGCCCAAGGCTGCAAACCAGCATAGAATTCTGGGCACATGAACATTCCGAATAGCAAGGACTCTCCAATCTTTGCTGTGCCACTGAAGGGGAAGAAGCAAAGAAGATTCCCACTGAAGAAAATTTAATTTTTCTGGGTCTAACATTACAGTTGCACTTCTGCAGGAAAGCTTGGGCTACCTGGTGACAGGGAGCACCCCAAAATTTAGAAATTGTGCCTGTTGAGCTGCGACTTTCAAATTGACTAACCGGCATTGCTTTTTTCCCCATTTCCATTGCCTGATTGTACTTGGATTGGGGGCCATGTACTGCCATGCTATTTTCTGAGTATCTTTCCGGTCTCCGATTTCTCTTTTCATTGTCCTTTCTCATGGTGCCTAGGTAAGTGATTTTCTTGGTGTGATCTACAAGGGTTCGGTTAGCTAGGTTTTATTTTCTCCCTAGCATCTCTATTGGTGTCAGTCCCCCCCCCCCCGGTGATTCTTAGCAGGAAAATAACCTCTAGGGTTATGTGTATTTTGTTTTGTTTTTTTATTTCCTGAGGGACTGTTTCTGGAGCGCTGTTCTCAGTGGGAATTTTTACCATATATCTACTTGTCACTGGAATATCTGTTTCATGTGGGATACTGAGTTTCTGAGCCTGTTTCAGGCTCCCATTAGTGCTTATCATTTGAGTCTTCATTTTTTCTTGCCTAGTGGTTTTTTTATCATATTTTTATTTATAAGTTTCAATATATAAAACTTACAAAAAATTATCCACAGAGGAATACATAATACACATGTCCACATACATCCACTTACAAATGAATTACAGGACATCCTCCCCATAGTTACAGCATGAGGAGAAGTACCATGTTTGAAAATAACAGGATTAATTTAAATAGAACAGCCTCTAACAGCCTAGAGCATTACCTGGGGATAAGAAATAAGGTAAAATCCATAGAAATGCCATCTTAACAATTAGGGACCCAGCCCAAACTATCCCCCTACATTAATAACTACTATCCAATCAGTAGATGAAATCCCAAAGATGAGCCATATTTAAGAAGTCAAAAAGTAAATGAAATCTCAGGTAAATATCAACATATGTTTCAGGACTATACAGGGAAACAGACAGATTCCTGACAGTACGCCATGGGTTCCAGTAAAATTGCTACCGAACCCCTAACCCCCCCCCGATCAGTCATGGTGTTGAAAGTTCAGCCATGAAAAGTCCAGATCAAAGTCATAAACATTTAAACATAAAATGGTGTGATTATGCTTCTAGGAGCAGTCCCATAGGGATCACTGTAAAGTACTCACTGCCCCACAGGTTTTAGTCATCCACTAGGGCTCCTTCATCCGGCGAGACCCCCTCACTTTCCCGCTGTTCCCTTTCAATCTTCTCCTGGAGCTTGTAAGCCTCCGAAGGAGCATTAAAAAGATATGTGTGGCCTTGCCATTGTACCTTCTACTTCGCCGGGAGGAGAAGCTGATGTGTCACCTTCAGAGCCCGCAGTTTGTTTCTGACCCAGTCAAAGGCCTTCCGTTGTTGCCTAGTAGAGTAGGATAGGTCGGGGAACAGGGATATTTCAGCTTCCCCATAGCGCAACTGCCTCTTGCGTCTTGCTGCTGCCAGGATCCTGTCTCGGATTCCTACCCCCGTGCAGACCACCAGATATGTGCACGGTCCGAAGGTATTAGGCCCCGGGCACCAAGGAGTTATCCGGTAAGCTTTTTCAAGTGCCAGGGGAGGATCATCTTCTGAGAGGCCCAAGAGTTGAGGTATTAAAGATAGAGCAAAATTCAGAGGGTCTTCTCCTTCCGATTGTTCTGGTAGGCCAATAATACGAACATTGCACTCCCTTGCCAGGTTTTCAACATTTTCTAACCACAGTCAGAGGAGAGAGTTCTATTTTAGTGACTTGTCAGTGGTATCAACTGATTTAAGAGAGGCTCCTTCAGCCCGTTGTACCATGCGTTCACACCCTTCAACCCGGGTTTCAAGAGCGCTAACCTGAGGGGTAAGGACATCCAGCTTCTTGTCCATGTCTCTAACAGTTTTCACCAATTGGGCTAATGTAGCATTAATTGTGCCCTGTGAGACCTCCTCAGGCCCAGAGCCTGTATCGTCGCAGGCACCTTCAACTTGTTGCGAGCCCGCACCTTGTGCAGTTGCCTTCGGTTTGAAAAATTCAGCTGACAATGAGGAGCTTTTTTGTTTTCCCATTTTAGGCATTTGGCTTGAAACAAACCACACAGGGTCCTATCTGGAAGTCCAAAAAATGAAATAGGAGCAATTTGATATTATTTTGGCTCAATTCTTTGGGAGCTTTACAGATATGCGTCTGCTCCACTATGCTGCCAGGCCACGCCCCTTGCCTAGTGTTTTTAATCAGCGTCTTCATTGGCTCCACTGAGCTGTGAGGAAGCCGGCCATTGTCTGCCCATTTGTCATTTGGGGGTCATGCTTCCTTCTCTGTTTGAAGCCTTCATACTCCTCAAAACTAGCGTTTCTCATGCCCTTAGGTTGGGCTCGCCCTTGCTGATGTGGTGATGTCACCCATAGCTGAGTGACATCACCAGCTTGCACACTCATATGCATGCACTTGTACTCACTGTTTATTTGACATGGCTGCCAGGAACTACCATTCTCACTGACTTAGAGCAGTGTGACCATTCCTTACAGACAAGCCTTTTAAGTAAATGCTGAAATGGAACACTAGTCTCCTCTCAAATACTCCTCTCATAGTGTTCCTGATCTGCTAGTCCCTCAGTTTTTTTTCTTCTGCAGCAAGAGTTATTCAGCCTCCTTTTTTTCTAGCGAGAGCTGGGAGGGGGGATAAGAGGCTTGGGACAAAATATAAGCATTCTCACTTAACTGAAAAAAGTTATCTGTATAATTTAGGACATTATATTTTAAAAAGCCATTGGCAGAGGCACCATGGCTTATCGAAGACCTATGTTTTTTAGAAGGTGTAAGACCTGCAGGAAGGTAATGAGACTCTCACCATTAGGCTCCTATTGCCCTCATTATATAACTCATGCTAATATGTTGTCTTGGTTCCCCCCAGCTGTAACACCAAACAGGGGGGTGCACCTGGTGTACTGACTGGCAGTGGCAAAGCAGAATTGTGCAGATCTTTGTTGTTGCTCCTTTTTTTTTTTGTATTATCTTTTCCCCTCTACGTGCTGCCGCTCTCAGCCACTCCTTCAGGCTGTGCCAAGGCTACACTTTATCTGTCCTGTTCCTGGCCCCCGTCCCTCACATTGCAGACATCTTCGGGGTAACCCGGACGTAGCCCTTCACCGGGCGGGTCCCTCTCCTCCGAGGGGAGAGGCACCTGAGGCAGGGCAAGCACAATACTTGGCCCTGGGGTACTGCTGAGGGACGGATGGCTTGCGACATTTACGGCATTGAACTGCCAGGTGGCCATCATCTGTTTGAATACAGAGCCATTTTCCATTTTTCTGGTGACGTTCCCTCCTTTGTGCTGCATCTGCATTACCCCCTGTCTCCACCGGAGGTCACTGCAGAGCGGCGCACTCCCACAGCCCACCCCAGCAGAGGAGAGCAGTCTTACAGATGCTCAATGCTCTCCTTCCCTACCAGCCCCTGGCGCTCGAGTCCTGCCTCGAACCCGGTCACTGGTGTGGTTCTCGAGGCATGCCACGCCAGCTGCTGCGCCACTGGGCTGCCATGTTGTTGCTCTTTTAAATGAGTTACTGAGCAGTAATGTTCCACAGGACATCCCCACTAACACACACACACCCACCCAAGGCAGGCCCCTCAGGTCGGGGGGGGGGGGCCTCACAGGCACATATAGGTGTGCCAGAGGAGGACAAGACTGCTAATCCAGATCTGCAGGCAGATTCCGACCTTGATTACACAGAGGGTCAGGATGATGATACAGGGGACTTTGGGGAAAATCCTGACCCCAAAGTTTTTTTTTTTTAATTTTATTTTATTTCATCTAGGATTACAAATACCTTTGAACCAAGGCTCTTTTACAAAGGTTCCACGTCAGAGACAGGACAATACAATCGTACACAGTGCAGTAAAGCGCAAAGAACAATAAAACAGGTGATAACAAAGCAAATAAAACAACAGTTTTAACATACAGTTGCAAAAACTTTATTATAAGTAGAGCTTACTGGGGCAGTTGTCAATCAGGGTAGAAGAGCAGGAAGAGTAGCGGGGTTGGGTGGTAGTGGGGGGGTGAGTAAGGAAAAGGGGGTGGAAGGAAGGGAGTGGAGAAACGAATGGCTAGGTGGCATGGACTGCTGAGCTGAGAAGAGGGTTCCAGCTAGGTACGACAGTCGCAGGTGCTAGAGGCAGAGAGGTGGAGATGGAGGCTTGATTTAAAATGTCCTAGCTTTGGGGCAGAGGAGATGTCAGTGTTAAGGTTATTCCACCAATAAGGAGCCCAATAGGTAAAAGAGCGTTGACCCAAGGAGGTTCTGCAGTGAGGGATCATCAGGCGATGAGAATCTGAGCCTCTCGTGTGATGGGAGTTACTGCTAGGGCTGAGGAGAGAAAGTACTCCAGGAGGTGCCAGGCCCATTGTGATCTTTTTAGCCATTATGCAGGTTTGATATTTTATGCGATTAAATAGTTGTAGCCATCCTGACTGAGCGTAGAGGTCACATGTGTGTGTTAGGCGGGGACACCCAGTGACTAGACGACATGCTTTGTTGAGCGAGGTAGAGATATGTCTAAGGGGCCGTAGTTGTAGCCACTCCGTAAATGATGAGCACATAGTCGATGATGGAGAGAATTGAGCTTTGCACTGCACTACTCAGGGCAGCAGGAGTTAAGCTAGACCTGTGTCTGTAGAGAAGGCCAATATGCACGTTGGCAACTTTAGCGACATTGTCAATATGGGACGTGTAGGACAGGTTACAGTCATGAGTGATGCCTATGTATTTGACGGTAAGGACCTGTTCGATAGTTGACCCACGCTGGTTTGTTATGATCAGTGGATGAGACCTGTGTTTGCTGTGGGAGTTACGAAATAGCATAGACTTGGTCTTTTTATAGTTGAGTATAAGTTTCTGTGAACTGAGCCATTTTTCTACTGATGCAAAACTGAGTTGGAGATTGTTCTGCAGGGGGGTGCTGGTCCTTGTGGGAGGAGAGAATTACTGCGTCATCCACATAAAGAATAATTTGTTCAGGGCAAGCTTTAGGGAGGTTATTCAGGAAAAGGGAAAATAGAAGTGGTCCCAGTATGGAGCCCTGGGGAACACCCAAGCGGACTGGTAGAGTGTTTGAGAGAGTACCTGCAATCTTCACTCATTATGATCTGTTTGACAAGTAGCTTTGGAACCAGGCCATTGAGTCAGGGGAGAGCTCCAATATTTGAGAGTTGGTTTAGAAGCAGGTTGTGGTGGACGGTATCAAAAGCCTTTGTTAAGTCGATGTATACAGCCCTGGCGAGGTGGCCGTTGTCAAGGGAATTGTGGATAGCTGCGGTAAACTCCATTAGGGCAGATGTGGTGCTATGTCCTTTCCTGAAGCCATGCTGCTGAGCACATAAGATGTTGTGGTTGTTCATGTAGTCGGTGAGTTGGTAGGATACAATACGTTCAAGTGTTTTTGATAGGGGAGGTAGTATGGAGATTGGACGATAGTTCCCATGCTGAGTCTTGTCGCCACTTTTGTAGATGGGGGTGATGATAAGATTTCCATAAATTAGGGAACTGGCTAAGGCAGAGTGAGAGGTTAAGGATCTTGGTAAGTGGTCTGATAACTTCGTCAAGTGTGAGGGACAGTAGTTTTAGGTCCAGAGAGTCGCCGCTGAACCTTGTGTTGGCAAGTGGCTTGCCAATGTACTTGCGAGCTTCATGCTGCTTGACTGCTTTGAAATAGAAGGGGATGTAGGTAGTAGAGTGGGAAGTGTAGGTGGGGTCCACGGGAAAGATAGGGTCTGTGAAGAAGTCAGGTGGGGGAGAATGGAGCTGAGGTCAGTGAAGGCAGTATTGAAGGTATTAGCGATAGTTGCTGGGTCAAGAGTAATGGTTCCGTTGATGCTGAGCATATTTGGGGATGTTAATGGCTGTTTTCCAGTGACTGCCTTGATGTTGTTCCAGAAAGCTCTTCCATTACCCCATGTGGTAGTGAGGGCTTCCCTGTAGTAGGAGCTTTTGTGATTTTTAATGGCCTTAGTGCAATCATTGCACCCACGCTTGTAGTTCTGATAAGGACCGCAAGGCCCATCCAGTCTGCCCATTTCTTTTTCTACCTCATAAATGTGCCATCGGCCTTTGCTCTGTCAGTGACCTATCTATTCATAGTCATTTGTATTGCTCCCTTATGCCTATCCCATGCCTGTTTGAAGCCCTGCACTGTATTCATAGCCACCACTTCTTGTGGTAAGCCATTCCATGCATCCACCACCCTTTCTGTGAAAAGAATTTCCTCATATTCCCCTTAATCGGCCTCCTCTAATCTCATGCTGTGTCCTCTTGTCCTGCTATTTTTCTTATATTTAAACATGTTAGAACTCTTTCACCTTGTTTATGCCCTTAAGGTGTTTAAATGTCTCGATCATATCACCTCTCTCCTCCTTTGCTCAAGGGTATACATATTGAGCTCCGTTAATCTGTCCTCATATGTCTTCTGATGCAGTCCCTGTACCATTTTGGTTGCCCTTCTCTGGACTGCCTCAATTTGGTTAATGTCCTTGTGAAGGTGTGGCCTCCAATACTGCACGCAGTACTCCAGATGGGGCCTAACCAATGTCTTGTACAGAGGGATTATTACCTTCCTCTTACGACTTGTGATACCCCTACTAATACACCCTAACACCCCCTAGCCTTACCTACTGCTTTAGAGGTCTGCTTGGATGATTTTAGGTCATCAGTGATGATGATGCCCAAGTCTCTTTCTTCCTTTGTGACTGCTAGCAACTCCTCCCAGCCTATAAGTGGCTTCAGGGTTCTCTTCCCTATGTGCATGATTTTGCACTTCTTTGCATTAAATCCCAGTTGCCACTCTTCTGACCATTCTGCTAGTTTATCCAGATCTCTTCTCATTCTGCCCACCCCATCTGGATCATCTACTCTGTTGCAGATCTTGGTGTCATCTGCAAACAGACAAGCCTTACCCTCTAGTCCATCAGTAGGTCACTAATGAAGATGTTGAATAGACTGGCCCCAGGACTGATCCCTGAGGTACCCCACTTGTGACTTGCATCTCTTCTGACTGTATACCATTTACCACCACTCTCTGTTTTCTGCCAGTCAACCAGTTTGCCACCCAGTTGACCAACTTCTGACCCACCCCGAGCCTACCTAGCTTATTTATCAATCTTCATGTGGAACAGTGTCAAAAGCTTTGCTGAAGTCAAGGTAGGCGACATCAACTGCTCCCCCTTGGTCCACCACTCTGGTTACCCAGTCAAAGAAATCTATGAGATTAGTTTGACAGGACCTTCCTTTTGTAAACCCATGCTGTCTTGGATCCTGTGCCCCTATGGATTCCAGGTGTTGCACTATCCTTTCCTTAAGGAGTGCCTCCATAATCTTGCCCACTACTGAGGTAAGACTGACCGGTCTGTAGTTCCCCGCCTCCTCCCTGCTACCACTCTTGTGGAGTGGGATCACATGAGCCCTTCTCCAGTCTTCTGGGACCCTCCTGTGCTCAGAGACTCACTAAACAATTCTGCTAATGGCTCTGCTAGTTCCTCCTTTAGCTCCTTAAGTACCCTGGGATGTATGCCATCAGGTCCCATTGCCTTATCCACCCTGAGCTTAGCAAGCTCTTGTAAGACCTTTCTTTTGTGAAGGGAGTAGTGCTCACCTCCCTCCCTGTGTCCATGATGCTGAGCTGTGGGCCCTGCCCTACCTTCTTCAGTAAATACTGAGCAAAAGTATCTATTTAGGATAGATGCCTTTACAGGGTCCTCCTCCTCACATGCTCCCTTTTCTCCATTAAGCTTAGCAATACCCCTCTGGACTTTCTCCTTTCACTAATGTATCTATAGAAAGTCTTGTCACCATCTTTACTGTTCGTGCTAGTGTTTCCTCAGTTTGGGACTTTGCTGCCTTACTGCCTTACCTGCTTCCCTTAGGGCAGTTTGGTATGCCTCCCTATCTTCATCCCGCTGTGTTCCCTTATATTTTCTGAAGGCCAGCCTTTGGCTCTGACCTTTCTGCTACTGTATTTGAGAACCAAAGTGGTTTCCTTCTTCTTTGCACTTCCTTTTCTGTCTAACACAATGGGATGTTGCTTCAAGTATTGTATCCTTAATGCTTGCCCACTTTGCCTGTGTACCTCCTCACCTGTTTCTTTTTGCCAGGGCTAGCTTAACTCTGTTGGCCATCTTATCAAAGTCAGCTCCTCTGAAGTCCCATATTTTGCTTTGGAATGGGATGATTTAGATGTAGTAGCCAAATTGAACCATACCATGTGATGGTCACTGGCTCCCAGGTGACCTTCTACCTGGAGATCTGTGATCCCTTCTTTGTTAGTCAGTACTAGATCTAGGATAGCCCTGTCTCTTGTGGGTTGCTGTACCAGTTGTTTGAGGCCCTCCTGCAGGGAATCCACTATGAGTCTAGTTCTGGCAGATGTTCCTGCTGGTATTGACCAATCTGTATCTGGCATGTTGAAGTCTCCATTATCAGAACCTCCCTTTAGCTGTCATGTTTGTATATCTTCTAACAGTAATGTGTCTATGTCCTCCCTCTGGTCTGGGGCCTGTAGACAACCCCAGTTCTTATGGCTGTCCCATTTCCTGTTTCCAGGGTGACCCACAGTTCTTCTGGCTCCTTATGTGTATTCTGAATTTCTGTAGCTTTGATATTTTCATTAACATACAGGGCCACCCTCCCCTTTTGCACCTCGGTCTTTCTGAACAATACATAGCCAGGTACTGAAGTCTCCTAAGTGTGGTTACTGGTAAACCACGTCTCACTAATTGCTACTATGTCCAGTTTAGCCTCTGACATTATTGCCTGCAGGTCTGGGATCTTATTTCCCAGGCTGTGAGCATTGTGTACATGATTTTCCATTGGCCAGATTTTGGTGTGTTAGTTGTTGGGTGAAGTTTGGCATTACCCCTGTGCATCGTATGGGGAGACAAACCTTTTTTCTTACCTGGTGATGCAAATGAATGGCAAACACGCTGAATTCCTGTTTGACCACTAGCTGAGGGGGGAGGGGTGTTCTTCCCATTCGACGTATGGGGTGCTGCACCCCTCTCCCCATTTGCTTCTGGATGTCAGTTGGTGATCCAGAGTCACGGGCCATGAGCCAGAGGCGGTCCCTAGCTTTTAGCTGTGATATTAGGTCGGCAGTAATCCAGGGATTGCAAAGGGATTTTACTTTACGCTTTTTGAGGGGGGCGTAGATATCACAGGCTTTGTTGAAGATGGAGACGAAAGAGTCCAGTGCTGTGTTGACATCTTCTTTATGGTAGATAGGCAGCCAGTCCTGATTCCTGAGATGGGATTTAAGGAGAGTCAGGTTCCCTTGAGGGAGGATTCTACTTGTTGCAAGTGAAGGTGGGGGTTTGTGAAACTTGTTAGACCATACACAGATGATAGGAGAATGGACACTGGGAGAGTCTGGAAAGATGGAGATATCGTTTTTTCGGGTGGGGTGATTGGATAGAACCCAGTCCATTAGTGAGCTGGTACCAGTTCTGTAGTTGTGCCTGGTTGGAGAGTCAACCATCTGAGAGAGGTGAACTGAGGAGATGGCATCCTTGAGACCTCCAGGGTCAGGGGCAAGCCAGTTTATGTTAAAATCACCAAGCAAGATTAACTCAGAGTCCTGTGGCTGCATTCTGGCGAAGTCCAGGACAGCGTTTAGGCCTTTCATTTGGTCTTTGGGTGGGATGTAAACAGCGGCTACTGTGAGTATTTTGCCGTGGGCTCCAAGGATGATATGGACTGGGAGGATCTGTGCTAGTGAGTCTGAGGGCGAGGTAGTTAGGGGGTGACCCAGGAGAGAGTCTTTGAGGTATAGTGCACAGCCCCCTCCTCTTTTGGACTGCCGATCCAGTCTGAAGACTGTGTAGCCAGGCAGGGAAATTGCAGAGTCGGGTATCTTGGGTGTGAGCTAGGTTTCGACAACTGAGTTGACGTCAGGTGTATGCTGTCTGGTAAAAACTTGTAGGGCATCAAGCTTGGGAGTGAGGCTGCAGATGTTGATGGTTGCAAGGGAGAGAACACCAGTGTGTTTAAACTTCTTTGCTGTCTCAGAGGATTGGGAGCCAGGGTTTGGGTGTACATTCCCTGACAGTAGTAGTAGAAAGAGTAGAAGCTTCAGTGTGGAGAGTCATAAGGGCCTAAGGGAGAGTTTACGAGACCGCACAGTGTTGATTGTACAAGAGGGGTATAGGTGTTGAATCCAGAGGGTGGTCATATATTGTAGTAGGGGGATTGGAGGTGGAAGGGCCCAGTGACCTTGGGTGGATGATCCTGCGAGTTGCTCTTCATAGCAGGAGTGGGGGGCAGTGGTGTGGGGAGGGAGGAAGAAAGGAGAGGGTGCCAGAGAGGTGGTGGATGAAGTCGAGTTGGAAGTTGGGAAGGGGGGAGGGGTAGCAGGTCCCAGGAAGATAGCAGAGAGGGGGTAGTGACAAGAGAATAATTATCCGAGCAAGCATAGTGAAGAGGGCAAGTCAGCAACCAAGTTGGTATAGTAAAGAAAGGTAGTAGAGGAGCACTTTAGGAAGAGGGAGGGAAGGGGAGTGAGCTACAAGGAGAAAGAGAGAGAGTGGAGAGAGGTCAGGCAAAAGAGGGAGTGGAAAATGCAGGGAGAGGATAAGGAGGACCAATAGGAAGAGGGGTAGGGTGGCAGCTAAAGAAAGAGGGAGGGGCTTAGGGCTATTTAATTAAGGCTGGAGGGGGGTTGGGGGCAGGCGTAAAAGTGGCACTTTCCTATGCTTTTCAATGGGCGCAGAAGCCCAGAAACAGCATAGATGAGGTGGACCAATCCCAGGCAGAGGCGTAAAAGCCTTGACCAATCAGAGATGGCAGCAAGCCTCTGCAGCCAATGGAGGCACTCGGAGCTGTCCCGGTCAGGTCTGCGAAGCTTACCCGGCTTTAGGTGGTCCTTTGACGGCTGGAGAAGGTGGTGAGGGCGGGCGGCTGGCATCCTGAGCTGCGGCCGCTCCGGCGGCAGGGACAGACCCGATCAAGGGCCAAGATCTGTGGGAGAAGAGAGACAGAGGAGAGAGAGGAGAGAGGGGGTCAGAGGTAAGCTAGAGGGACAAAGGAGTAGTGATGCAGATGAGAATCAGGGGGCGGTGGAGACAGCAGGGGTCGGAAGCTAGTAGATGAGGAAAAAATTGTTCACAGCTGAAAAAGAAGGTGGGGGGATGGTAGCAGACAAGGACAAGATGTGAATCACCTGCCCAGTCACCACAGGGGGAGGGAAAAGGACACGGCAGTTAGCCAAGGGAGTTCTTGATGAGGAGGGAGTTCTTGATGAGGAGGAGGACCCCCTCTAATGAAGAGGAAGAGGGGGAGTGTCTAGAGCCTAAGAGGAGGATTCTGATTCCTCCCCTGTTCAATACTAAATATATCCTATCTTATGACAGAGGCTTGTAGGACATTACATTTGAAGGGGGTGCAAACCATGGAGGCATTAGATGTGAATCCAATCCTGTCAACGTCCTTTTCCTCAGTCAGTAGCCAGTACCCTTGATATACTGGTGTCCCATGGTTGGGTAGTCATTTGGGAGAAGAGCTCCCTCAACCCATCTCAGTACCTGGAGCACTTGGGCACGGTGTTCAGGATGGACAGGGGGTAGGCCTTCCTCTCAACAGCCATGAAAGAAACCCTGAGATGAGAAGTTCAGTGGCTGAGAAGCCAATCATTGCCTTCTGCTCACAGCCTACTACAGATTTGGGGACTGTTTACTGCAACAACAGAACTAGTTCCATGGGCCCAGTTACACATGCAACCTCTTCAGAATGGAATGCTAACAGCCCGGAACCCGATCTCGGAGGGCCACTAGTGTCATGATCCCACTTACTCAATGTCTTTGACAATCGCTGAATTGGTGGGGGAGCTCCGAGATCCTGAACAAGGGGTCCACCTTAGCAGTTCCCCCAGAGTTGTTTGATCCTGACAACTGATGCTAGTCTGTTGGGCTGAGGTACAGTCCTGCACCAAGTTCTGGTCCAGGGTTTTTGGTCTGCACAGAAACAGCAGCTAAATATCAATGTGTTGGAAATGAGGGCAATATGACTTGCTCTCTTTCACTTTCACAAGCTGGTATGGTGAAAAGCCATGAAAGTAAGGTCAGACAACGCCATCATGGTGGCGTATATAAACAGTCAAGGAGGCGCAAGAAGCAGGGAGATGCAAGAAGAAGCAACTGAACTACTACTGTGGGCATAGGAGAATCTTATAGATCTCTCGGCAGTTCACCTGGCAGGAGGGTTGAACATCTAGGCTGACTGGCTAAGCTGACAGACTGTCCATCCAGGGGAGTGGATGTTAAATCCAGAAGTGTTCAGCCTTCTGTGCAGAAGGTTTGGTCATCCTCAGATCGACCTGTTCACCTCCAGACAAAATGCTCAATTACTGAGTTTCTTCAGTCAGTACCAGTGTCCACAAGTGGAAGAAGTGGGCACTGTCACAGACGTGGGATTATTGCAAGGCATATGCCTTCCCTCCTTTGCCAGTCCTTCTAAAAGCCATTCACAAAATAAGACACTGAAAGGGAAGCTTTCTTCTGATAGCCCCTGAATGGTCAAGAAGACAATGATTCTCAGACCTAGTGAATCTAGTTCTGATTCCCAATCTGGGAGGACCTTCTCTCCCAAGGACCTATTCTGCATCCAAACCTGGAGGTGATGCAGTTGGCGGTCTGGCTCTTGAGAGGAGGAGATTGCTAAAACAGGGATTTTCAAAAAAGGTAGTGGATACCCTGATGGCTGCCAGAAGAGTTTCTATGTCTGCAGCTTATGATCAAGTGTGGACCACCTTCTTGGCTTGGGCCACAGAGAGACATATCTGGCCTTCAAAAGCCATGGTCCTGCAGATTCTGGATTTTTTGCAGATGGGAGTGGACAAAGGATTGGCATTGAGCACCTTGAGAGGCCAGGTATCATCGCTTGGAGCTTCCATGGGCTCTTCACTAGGGTCAAGCCGGGAGGTTATACAATTCCTAAGAGTGGTGAGCAGGAGCAGACCTCTGTTTTGCTCCCCAGTAACTCCACAGGATCTGAATCTGGGTTTGAATGTCCTTTATAGAGAACCGTTCAAGCCTCTTTCATCAGTTCCGCTTGACGGTCTATCGTACAAGATGTGCTTTTTAATTACTACGTGCTCAGCCAGAAGGACTAGCGAGCTTCAGGCCTTGTCCCGCAAATAACCTTACCTTATCATTCATAAGGACAAGGTGGTTCTTTTGTTCCGAAAATACCTACAGTTTTTTACGTAAATCAAAAGACATGTCTCCCATCCTTCTGTCCAAAGCCCATTCATTCAAAAGAATGAGAGCTGCACAAGTTAGATTTACAGAGGGCAGTTAGGCTATATCTAAGGTGAACTGCAGAGTTCAGGAAATTGGAAAGTTTGTTTGTGCTCTTTAGAGCAGCATAAAAAGGTCAAAAAGCCTCCAAGGCCACTTTGGCAAGGTGGGAGAGGGCATGCACCACCAAAGTCTATGTGGCAGTAAAGAAGAAAGCTGTGGTTCTCATCAAGGCTCACTCCACCAGGGCTCTGCCTACTTCCAGGGCAGAGAGAGGGAGGCATCTGTATTAGGATTGTGCAAGGTGGCAATGTAGCCCTCCATTCTCGCATTTACTAAGGACTACAGACTGGATGTGCAAAGCTCTGCCAATGCGGTCTTTGGCTGCAGAGTTTTGAAGGTGGCAGTTAGCAGATAAATTCTTTCTCTTTTATGGGTTGTATATGGGGCAATATTCTCCCCCACCCAGCTGGAAATGGATACTGCGTATTAGAACCCATATGTACTGACTACCCATTGACTATGTGGAGCGCTACAGAAAGAAGAAATTCCTTCATACTTACTGTAATTTCCTTTTCTGTTAGCGCCACCATTTTCAGCAGGGTTTTTCCTGGGAGTGTGGGTCCTGCTGGAGAATATTGTCCAGTACGCACCTGGGAGGTCTGTTTTGTGTTCAGAAAGTTTGGTTTGTAAGTAGTTTTTGACATCCAACTCTGATTTATTTGCTGACGTCAAAATTAGGCTACAGAATATTTGGTTACAGGTACACAAGTTAACATGTTGATATTTCTGAACGAGTGGTGTCTCTCTGGTACAGGTTAGTGCTTACACTGTTTGTAGTTATTCTATTGTCATATAACTTTTATATTAGCAGTTTTGGCCAGTCTCGTACTAGCCGGTTAAGAAGACTAAAGAAGATTCAGCACAACAGAAACACAGACGACGTACATCCTTCCATCATTACATGCGTCAGAGTGAGGTAGGGAATAATTTATTTTAGAAAATGAGCTTGGAAAATTAGCGAATCTGATTGGCTGAAATGCCTGGGGACGCATTCATTTATTTTCCGATAGAGCCCTGTAAAAAACGAGTGCCAATTCGGGGTGCCCTATTACTTCGGCTATCCTTTGGCACCCCAAATGTTCACAGTAAACAGCCACCATTTCTAAAATTCTCGCCAGTGAGCTATTTAAAAGTAGTAGCTGAGTTGGCTGCTGCTCCCACCCAGAGCAGCCACCCAAAAATACTAAAATTAAAGCTAATAGGTGGATATGCCCTAGGAAACGCTCCGACTTCCAAAGGCACATTGTGTTCACTGAGAAAGACCGACATCTCAACGCCGTTACTGAGCATAAGAGCATGGATTTTTAGGTTTCCCATACCGCCGATAGACATCCATCTGGGCGGTAAAGGAAATCAAGAATGACGCTTCTCTCATACACAGCACCTGGAGATACCACTCGGTCGCATAATCAGTAATGAAAAATAAACACATGCCTCAAGTAAATGAAGACCCTCCCCCCCCTCTCTCAGTTTCAATTTAAAAAAAAAGAAACACTTTTACTCAGCATACGCTGTTAGAAAGCACTATCGATGCTCTGGTCAAGTCACTCGCTCATCATGCCTGACTCATGAATCCCTGTTGTCAACTGAGTGCCGCCTCCTCCTCCTCCTGACTCAGTTAACGTGGTGACAAATGAAAGAAACAAATACAACTTAACAGTACCTAACCCCAGATGTTCCCATATGGTTCAGAAAATGTAGAAATCACAACCGTACTATGTGTGTGTGTTTATATTGATGCTCCGGTCAAGTCACTCGCTCATTGCTTTGTAACTGCCGCTGGAGACGCGCTACATTTAAAACCCCATCGAAACTGTCCACGCATTTCCCCCTTGCAAGAGTGGCTTCAACAATAAAAACAGCACTTAAAACATTTATTTCAGGTCTAAATTAATGCGTCCTGCACAGACCACTCACTCTAACAGAAAAATCCAGGAATCCACCTTATGATTTAGGAGTCCAGTACACAAGACGAGGAATGGATGCTCCTCCACTCACACAGCTCGCCTTAACTGCAGCTCCTCTTGCCAAAAGAAAATGAGCAGTCTCTTTTTACGTTAAAAAAAACACTACCTCAATCATTTTTTTTACAGCAGAGACAAAGGCAGGAGAAAAGTGTCTTAAAAATAGCAGCACCTTCTACTGGTAATTGTATCAGTAGAGGGACTACTTTACAGGAAAACTTTTTACCTTTTTTTATTACTTGTCAAGTGGTTTCTTTTATTTTAAATATTTTGTATATTATTACACACTTGCCCATTTCTAAGTGCAATAATACCTTCCAGGGTGGCGGTATTATACGGACCTTCCATGGGTTATAAGGCCCTCCGCCTGTGGCATCGGCCTCATTACCTCTGGGCGGTCCGGTATAGCCAATACCGCCCACCCTGTCAGGTATTATTGCTTACATATCTTCTTAAGGAAAAAGTGCGGTTTTGCTAAAAAATTAATACAGTGGATTATTGCCAAAGGGAGCAGTGTATTTTTTTTTGCTTATATATAACTATAGGCATTGCAAGGGAAAAAGTGACTGAAGAGTCCTTGCTATTTGGAATGTTCTTATGCTCAGGATTCTATGCTGGTTTGTAGCCTTGGGCTGTGCCATTTACCCTAGTAAAGGTGCACATTACCCCATATGTACTAACTACCCATTGACAATGCTGGAGCTAACAGAAATGGAAATGACGGTAAGTATGAAGGAATTTCTTCTGTTTGCATGTATTAAATGGTGGATTTGGCAGTGCCAATGTCAATTTGTGCTGCAGCACAAATATATTCCTGTGGTAAACCTTGTGGTATGTATATAGAAAAAATGCTGCTAAGCTTTAGCAACTTAGAACAGAATTTTCTGCCAGGACCACTATTTAACAAATTATGGTCATAATTTAAGTTTTAAATGGCTTTTAATATTTAGAAATGTATAGTTTGTTTTGAATTTATGTTTTGCATGAATAGTTAGTTTTCTTTGTACTATTTTTGTTATCATAGACCCGGTGCCATATGCCAGTGGGCTACCCCCCTTTGCCTGCTGTCTCTGATACCAGGCAAGGGGCCTGGGTCCTGCTATGGTGACAATTGGGAGTTCATTCCCAGAAATATTGATAATAGCATGGTGCCTCCACCCAAAGTAACATATTACTGGGCCAGATATCCACTTAGTACAGCCCCATGGGATTCTGTACCTCCCCACCTCCCCAGCCAACCACTCTGCACACTGTATCCCCAAAAACCTTGTTCCACCATAAACCATATATCCCAGCAATAAGCACTTGCAATGAATTTCACTAACACAGCAGTTTCAACAAACAATTTCACAGCTTTATTCAGGGGGTGAGGAGTAGGGAAGGGATACCGGGACAAAAGGATTGCTGTGAAAGGAAGAAGAAAAGTTAGTGAAGTAAGCAGCGCTAATGAATATTTGGGCCCACTGGCCAAATCCACCCCACTGGCACCAGCGTCCTCAAATTATCTCTCAGGGTACCCACAAGATGCAAGCCTGATCAGTGCCGCAGGCTGGCTGGCTGTTGGGGCCCTGAAATATTATAAACTGAAGTTGAGAAAACAGACCACTTCCCCCTTTCCTTTCCAGGAACCAAGTTCCGGTTACTCACAGTTCATTGATCTCAGCACCTGGGGGATGGAGCTCCTTGTCTAATGCAGCAATGCAGAACCAGCATGGCCAGGATCCCTCTGACTGGATGGGACTTGCTAGAGGATCTTACAGCTGGTTACCTTGATTATAGTTCTGGCCGCTTGTCACCTTCAGCCGCTTCTGGCCCATTGCAGAGCACTGTGACAGGACAACACCAGCCCCAGAAGGCCCAGACCCGGGAGTGGCTCCACAGCCTGGCTCCTCCGATGGGTCGCAGGTGCCCTAGCACCCCAGCAAGTGCCTGTGACCTCCTGAGACAGTGAGTCCCACTTTGGAGGGGTTAGCAAGTTCCCTCCCTGGCTCTGGGTAAAGACTCCCAAATGGCGGTGGTCCTCCTGCAGTCCCTGTACTGAGTTCTAGGCAAGAGAAATTCACAGGCAGTCGCTCCAATAAAGTCCAGTGCCTATTTGGGTGGGTGCTAGCCTTTATTCCAATAAGTGCGGGTTCAATTCAATGGGGGGAAACCCAGGAACAACAGCCCCCTGCACACCAGTTCACACTTTCCAGTTAAGCAGGTCCACAACCTTTTCTTTGGCTGCAGCCGAGCCTCAGCTCTCAGCCACTTTCACCAGTTCACTCAGGACACACACAGCACCTGGCTAGCACCCCGATGACCAGAGATGCTCTGCCTCTTCAGAATTCCAACTACAGTCCCACACAAGCAAATGACCTCTTAGCAATAACTGTAGCACTCTGATAATCCGTACAGTCTTCTCAGCTAGTTCAGCTTCCCAATGCAGGGTTTCTGCAGCATTTAGTTTTCTCCCAACAATAACAAAGCAACTTCTCATTATGTGGGGAAACAGAGTCACAGCTCAGTCTCTTTTCCTTCTTTCTCCTTTCCAATCCACTTCTGCCAACCAGCAAATCTCCAAATGAGGCCTGGGTAAGCACCTGAAGCTCAAAGTCCACTCTCACAGAATAGTCCTGACTCATACAGAGCCCGGGAACAAACTGAAAAAATCCCAGAAAGTCCACAGTGTTTCAGCTGAAAACCCAGTGCCCTGATTGGCTGATGGAGCCTGTCAATATTCAATATCCATAAAGATCAATATTTCCTGCTTGTTATTGCAGCATGATCTAGGTGCCTAAATTAGTCCCCTCCTTTTCTCAGGAGTCCCTTTGACCAAGTTTTGGGCGCCTAGATCACTGATCGGCTGTAATGGGGGTTAAATGTCACAAACATGTCAGCTACCATCAAGTCCCATGGAGTTCACACAGTTTCCCAAGCTTCACAATGTGACTGCAGCCCAACATGGGCTGGAGAAGCATCAGGCAGGAACTGGACGAATTTGTACAATTTCTGGAAAGTACCAACCCGAACTCGAAGTTCATGGTGAGTGCCAGCCAGGCAGAGATCAACTTCCTGGATCTACTGATAAGGAAGTTAGCGGATGGTACAGTATAGACTAACCTATTCAGAAAGCAAACTGATAGGAATACGGTCCTCCATGCCACTAGCTGCCATCCTAAGCACCTTATTTAGAACATCCCGAAGACCCAGTATCTGAGAGTCAAACACAACTGCAGTGAAGAGAGTGATTACAGGGAACAGAGTAAACAGAGGAAAGAGGTTTGAGGAAATGGGGTACACTCAGCAGGTCTTTGACCAGACTGAAAGAGACACAGAGCCAGTTAATTGAGAAAGCCTCTTGGTGGTAAAGCAAAGACAAATGGACTGAGAACAACCACTCAGTTTTATTTCCAGATACAGTGAACATGTTGGACAAGTTAGAGATGTTATCCAAAAAAACTGGAATATTATTTATTTATTTATTGATACATATTGGAATTTACAACCTTTGAGTCAGAGACTCCTTTACAAAGGCTCCACATCAGGAGATTACAGTGTAATTACATAAGACAATTTACATAGAGTAGAAAAGAATAACAAGTGTTTACAATGAATGTTTTGGAAAACAAAATACAGAGACATCAAAGTTTTAGGCCACTGGGGCAACCAGCGGAGCCTAGGTGAGAGCGTCTTACTAACAGTGTGTCATTTTCAGCAGGACCAGCATAGAGAATGGTCCTTTGTCCAAGGACATGGTCTATTGGCCGATCTAAGGAGGACAATAGCAGTCACAGGCAACCTCCTGTTGGATGTGGATCCGAAGGAGGGATTTGTAATGGCCAAGTCTGGGGGCTGAGAGTATGGGCATGGGGAGTGCATTGGACCAGAGTGGAGCCCTATAGTGGAAGGTTCTCTGTCCCATCAAGGTTTTGCAGAGGGGGACTTGAAAGGGGGATTTCTCAGAGTAGCACATGTTTTTGATGAAATGAGCTGGTTTCAGTAGGGATGTGAGACATGGGGGAAGGGGTGAGGCCTGTCCTAATTTTTTGGGCAAAGAGGCAGGTCTGGTACTTCATTCACCCATCAAAATTGAGCAAGTTGGTGCGAGCGTAAAACGTACATGTGTGGGTCAGGCGGTCACAGCCAGTGGCCAGCCTGCAGGCTTTATTCAGGGCAGTCCTGACTTATTAAAGGCTGTGTTGTCAGCTGCACCATAGATCAAGATTCCATAGTCAATGAGCGAGAGGATGGATGAGGAGATTGCCAGCTTAAGGGCATCGGGGGGGGGCAGTGTTTGTAGCAGTGTAGGAGTCCTATATGTGTGCAGACAGCTGAGGTTAGGAGGCAGACATGTTCATGATATGTTAGCCCTGAGTCGAGTGTAACCCCTGGGTACTTAAAAGAAGTGACTTGCTCCAGTATTTCATTACAGACATTTTTTATGAGCAGGGGATGTGAACTGTGCTTGTTTTGGAGGCGGGCAAATAACATTATTTTGGGTTTTTTTGTAGCTGAGTACAAGTCTATGGTCAGTGAACCATGACTCAGCCTCAGTGAAGGATTTTTGAAGTGACAGTTGGAGGGTGGTAGGATCAGGGTGGGTGTGCAACAGCACCGCATCATCAGCATATAGAAGGACTTTACCAGAGCACGCACTTGGGAGGGTGTTGAGAAATAGGCTGAATAAAAGAGGACCGAGGATGGATCCCTGAGGGACCTCTGATGTAACTGGGAGGAGAGAGGACAGGGTATTGGTAATTCTTACTTGTTACGTTCTGCCGGGAAGATAGTCAAGGAACCAAGAGAGGACATCTTGTGCCAGGCTGAGGTGGGTAAGGGAGGATAGTAACAGTGAGTGGTGAACAGTGTCAAAAGCTTTTGACAGATCTATGAATACAGTGCCTGCTAGTTGACCGGTATCTAGAGATGTGTATAAAGCATTGGTGAGTTCCAGAAGAGCAGTCATGGTACTGTGGCTCTTCCGGAAGCCTTGTTGTTCATGGCAAAGGATGCTGTATTTGGTTAGGTGGTCAGAGAGTTGAGTTGCAATGATTTATTCTAAGGCTTTGGAGAGAGGTGGGATTATTGATATGGGGCTGTAGTTACCCGGCAATGTATGGTCCCCGCATTTATGGATAAGTGTGATAAGGGCAGTTTTCCATTTTGCAGGAAAACAACCTAGTGATAGGGAGCGGTTTAGGAGAGCTGTGAGTGGGTGGAGTACCTCATTAAAAGTTAGTCTCAGCAATTTAAGGTCCAGGGAATCACTGCTAAATCTAGAGCTGCTAATTGCCTTTAGGAGGAATGGGGCTGCCTCGTGTTGAGAGACTACTCTGAAACGAAAAGGGGGAACTTTAGAGGCAGCAGCAACAGGAGGGGTTGGGGCAAAGAAATTGGTGGGGAGCACTGAGCTGAGATCAGAGAACGAGGAATTAAGTGAGTTAGCTATGAGTTCTGGGTCAGTTGTGACACACCCATTTACACACATTTGAGGGGGGCCGGGTTACAGATTTACCACTAAGTTCTTTTAGGTTTTTCTTAAACTTTCCTCCTGAGCCCCATGTAACTGTTAGGGTAGTCTGATAGTATTCGGCCTTAGCCTTGCAGATACTCAAGGTGCATTTGTTCCTGGTCGCCTGGTAACACTGCCTGTCGACTAGTGACCAAGTCTCCAGGGCTCTGTGCCAAAGGGCATCCCTTTCCTGAATTTAATATAGCGGAGGTTGGGAGATCCAGGGAGTGTCAGCACCCTTGATGATTCGTTTACTGAGAGGGGCAAAGAGGTCACAGGCTACACTGAATGAACAGATAAAGCATTCTAGGGCGGAGTCAATGTCTGGAGCTTCAGTGATGGGGGTTCAGTCCCTGTTGTAAAGGTATTGTTTGAGGTGTCCCAGTTTACCAGGTTTGAGCTGCTGTTGCAGAATAGTTATGGGTGTTTTTTTTTTAGTTTGATAGGTCCAGTGGCATAGGACTGGGGAGTGGTCACTTAGCGAGTTTGGTAGTACATTAACTTTCGTGAATTTGTGTGGGCGATTTATGAGTACAAGATTATGGTTATGCCATGGAGTGAGGTAAAATAAGAACAAGTTCAGCACGTTACAAAATTTTGATTGGAAAGATGGCCGCCAGGCTGGGCGTGCATTTGCTTTCGTTCTTACGTTGCACTTGAAGTGTTTTAGTTTATTGTTTTTTAGCTGCGTTTAACATTTTACTGTTTTATCGCTTTTTTTTTGCTTTATTATTGTTTTATTATTTCTTCGTGGACTGTGTTCAGTTACCAGTTTGTTGGTCTGACAACTCCGAGACTCTGGACTTTGGGGGATCCTGGAGATGCAAGAAAGGGTATTATCCCTTTGCCTGTTCGTCGGAGCTGTACGGTCGCTACATTTTTTACAATTAAGCTGCTGGTTTTAATAATCAGTTGGGCTAGCAGTTATTACATTAGCTCTTGTGAACTAGAGGTTGTGAGCTGAGTGCTGGGAGTATTCATCGTTTGTTTTTTGTTTTTTTGGGGATTTTGCAACTGCTCGTTGGTGCTTGAGGATTTATTGGAGCCTAAGGACCTATCGATTTAATCGACCGCAGGCCGTGGGCTGCATGGAGAATGGTTTCACAGACTTTTTAACTCTTGGATCTATTGGCCTGGTTCGATCTCTTTTACACCTGGTTGTTCGTGAGTACTGAGGCCGGAGCCTAATTGGACCCCGGCTTGGTTTTTCTTCTTGTCCAGGACAAATTTTTTGCGAGGGTTTACTTCGTGATGAAGATAGAATATCTTTGAACTGAGGCTCTGAGTCTGGATTTTGACTATCTTGTGGGCCTTGCCTAATTGGGGACTTTTAAGGCTTCTTTCCCTGCTTTTATTGCCCTTCATGGTGAACCCCGGCCCCTCCACCTATAGTGGTGCGGGGGGGGGTCTCCCTCACTGGGGAACCAGTGGATGACGGTCCCTTCCTCTAGGGACCCTGGGGTGACCATCTGGGTGGGTCCTCCAGGGTTTCGTAGCAATCTGCTGTAGCCGGGTGGTGAGCTGGGGGTAACCTGTTGGGTTTAGCTAGGGAATATTTCCAGTCCCAGCTTTTTCTGTTTTTGTGGACAGACTGTTGACTGATTAAAATACCCTGATTCAGTGAGAGTGTTTTCTGGGGTATTGGCCCTTGGATATGTACTTAATTTTCTTCAATTTCATTTTATTATTTGTATCTGGTGTCTGGAGAATCCTGTACCTTGGAAGATCTGCAGTGAGAGTGCTTAGGACTGGGACCTCCTGATGTTCTTTAATTGCCTTTAATTACAATACTTGTATTTATTTTGTTTGTTGTATTATTTTATTTTATTTATTTAAATGTGGTAGTGAGAGTACTATTTTGTCTCACCTGGTTACCATAGTGAGAGTATTGTGGAACCCGGTGGGGCTGTTTGTTTATTTTCATTTAATATTATTTTTATTTATCTTTGGTTTATTCATTTTATTAATTTGCTTTAATTAGTTGATTTATTTTTAGTTCGTTTGTTGTCTTTGGGATTTATTGGGGGTATTGTGATTTATATTTTTTAATTGACTTCAACTGCTTTACTGCTTTATTTGAAAATTAGGATTGTTTGTGGTGTTTTACCACATTTTGGGGGTATTTTATAGAATGTGCCTGCTTGCACCCCCCAGTCCTGCACTATTCGACCTCCTCTCTCCGCGTCCTCCGACCGTTCTCTTCCCCCCCACTTTCTGCTTTCGTTTACCAGCACTGTCGGGCACTGGGAATTGCCGCACAGGGTGGGGGGTGGGCTGGGGGCAGGACATTGGAGCTCGAATGAATGGGTTTCCCATAGGAGTGATTAAGTCCAGAAGAAGCCCTGGGGTGAAATGGAGCCTAGAACATGGTAATCCATGCCTAGTCCCCATACCCAAGGGCACCTCCTTTTTAGGTGGGCAAGTAGCCAGGACAGCCTACGAGCACCGTCCAACCCGGGTGTTGTTATGCCTTGCCAGATCCATTAAGAACAAAACTGCAGTGATTGCGGATTGTTTTGGAACAGTGGATCTGGCTTGCATCACCGAGACCTGGTTGGATGATAATGCTGCCCCAATTTTGGAGGCAGCTATTCCTCCCGGGTACTCGGTGATACATCGCCCGAGGTTGGATCGCAGGGGTGGGGGGGGTAGCGGTCTGTTTTAAGACAGAATTGGGCCTCACTGGTGTTCCAGTTGAGGAGATGGAATCATTTGAGTGCACTGTGGTAACTGGTTGGGGTGCAGGATAGCTCTCATTTACCGTCCACCAGGGGATGAAAAGCTGTTCCTGCAGGAAGTAGCAATTCCTGGATTGATGACGAATCCTCGCTTTTTGGACAACACTTCCTCCAGTTGATGACATCACTGGGCTTCACACAGGTTATTTCCTCAGCTACTCATAAAGGTGGTCATTCTCTTGATTTGATCTTCCTCCTGGGGATCGAGTCCTCTGACTTGGGGGTGGAACCTGTCAGTTGGTCTGATCACTACACCGTGAGGTTCAATTTTTCTGCCCCCCCCTCAGTAGGTCTGCCCCTGTGGAGATGGTCAGTTACCGCCCTTTGCGGGATGTGGTCCCTGAAGACCTAGCAGCGGTGATTGACCTCTCGGTGCTCGGTGAGACCAGCACCGATCCACAGCATTTAGTGGTAGCCTATAATAAAGCTATTACTTCAGCTCTTGATCGGATTGCTCCAATCTGTGTTCATCCCCTTCTGCTTCACCCTCGGACCCCATGGTTTGATGGGTTGCTAAGGGAGATGCTAAAGTTGTGTCATAGGTTAGAACGTCGTTGGCGTAAATCCACCTTGGATACCGACCATCTTATTTTGTTAGAGTATTATCAGCTCTATCAATCAGCGATTTCCCATAAGAAGGCAGAATTCCTGTCCAGGGAAATTGCTGTTGCTGGGAACTGACTGGCTCAGCTCTTCCGAACTGTGGACAGGTTGTGCAACCCAACCTGTCTGCAGCTCCGTCGAGTTTTTTCACAAATTAAGTGTGATGAGATCGCTCGATTCTTTGCGAACAAGGTGGCTGATATCAGGCAGGAGATCTGCCTTTCTCATTCTATGGGTGATATGGTTGGTCAGTGCTTGGTCACTATGCCCTGTGTTTCCTGGAGTACCTTTGACCTACCGGATTTCGTTGAGATTATGAGGATTGTCCAGGGGATGCACCCCACGTGCTGTAGTTTAGACCTGGGCCCTACTTCCCTAATTTTGGGTTGTAGTGATGCCATTGGCGCGGTCTTAGCTCAGATTGTCTGGTGCTCCCTGGAATCGGGTGAGTTCCCTGGCTCCCTGAAGGAGGCGGTGGTGACACCCCTTCTGAAGAAAGCTTCTTTGGACCCGGAGTCTCTGGCTAACTACAGACCTACTGTATCTCAAACCTTCCTTTTGTGGGAAAGGTTATCAAGAAAGTGGTGGCAATCCAACTGGAGAACCATCTAACCATCCATAATCTATACGAACCTCTCCAGTCAGGCTTCCGTAAGAGGCATAGTACTGAGACGGCTCTGGTTCGGGTGCTCAATTATCTCCTGATGGCGAGAGATTGGAGGAACCATTCTATTCTGGCACTCCTTGATCTCTCCTCAGCTTTTGACACTATCGACCATGGGGTCCTGCTCGAGCGCCTGAGGTGCATCTGTGGGCTGATGGGTACAGTGCTCAGATGGTTTTCATCCTTCCTCACCAGTCAAACTCAGAGAGTTGTCTCGGGAATATTTTCTTCTGAGTCTTTCTCTCTGCCTTGTGGGGTACTTCAGGACTCGGTGCTGTCCCCCATGTTGTTTGCAGTGTATATGCTGCCCCTCAGAGACATTGTAAGGCAGTATGGGCTGAGGTTTCATTGCTATGCTGATGATACTCAGCTCTACCTGTCTTTTGCGCCCGACCAGATGTGCCCCCTCTCAGTATTTAATAGCTGCCTCGTTGAAATCCAAGACTAGATGAGTTCCAGTGTGTTAAAGTTGAACACGGGAAAGACTGAGGTTTTGGTGGTAGACCCTGGTCGCAGGATAGAGGGGTTAGGGATGGACTTGCCCTCTGGTTTATTCCGGGGAGGTGAGCAGATCCCTACCTCTGAACAGGTGCGTGACCTGGGAGTGATACTTGATGATGGTTTGACCCTTCGTTATCAGGTGTCTGCTGTTGTCAAGTTAGCCTTTTATCATCTTAGGAACATTGCCAGGATCAAGCACCTTGTTCCATCCAGTGACTTGCCAATTTTGGTCCACGCCTTTGTGACCTCGCGCCTTGACTACTGTAACTCCCTGTACCTAGGGCTTCCTGGGGTTGATAGCTTCTCTAACTACCTCCACCCTCATAGACTGGGTACTGGTGAATTGCCTTGACCATGTGCAAACTGCAGGCATCTTGGCAGATGCTATCACAGACCACTCCCCCACTTTCTGTGTATGGAGCCCGGAAACTGCTCCCCCAACCCTCCACGCTACATCACAGTTACAAACTTTGCCAAACTGGACATGGAAGCTTTCCTCTATGATGTACCCTGTATCAACTGGTCTGACATCTGTCACTCCCATGATGTTCAAATAGCCCTTGATATCTTCATTGATAATTTCACAGCACTTCAGGATAAACATACCCCGAAGGTCACCAGAAGGGTCAGGGGTAAACAAACAAGATAGCTACACAAGGACCTGCTGGCTAACCTGCGCACATGGGACAAACTCTGGAAGAAGTATAAAGTGTCCAGACTACTGGAGGATTACAATACCTACAGGGCCTCTCGGAGCACCTGTAAAAAACAAATCAGAACAGCTAAGAGCATCTACTGCAAGGAACTGCTCACAAACTCTGCTGGTGACCCTAGAAAATTCTGGACGCACATCAAGACCTTTCTTGGGGCTACCCAGTCATCGACCCCAGGAGATATGATCCTAAATGGTGTACATTGCAACTACTCGAACACTATAGCGAATGCCTTTAACAGATTATTCACGGACCTGCCTCAGTACACCTCATTCTTCGTTTCACCTCCCACAGCATCTCAGCCTTACTGCACACCCCAGAGATCTGCATCTGGTGCTGACCACTGCCAAGTAACTACTACCCCTTTCCACTTTAAAGCTATAGCTAGATCCGAGGTCCAAAGGCTATTGCAAAACATATCCGACAACATTAGCCCTGGCTCAGATTCACTCGAGCCACGACTCCTGAAGCTAGCGGCACCATTGATTGCCTCGCCACTGGCCAAGATTTTCACTCTGTCTCTCTCTCTCTCTCTCTCTCTTGGCATTGTCCCAGATCTCTGGAAGATTGCCCGAGTTATGCCTATCCTTAAAAAAGGAGACCCAAAGGATATCAACAACTACAGGCCCATAGCCATCCTCTCTATGCTAAGCAAGCTACTGGAGAAGTTTGTTGCAACCCAAACCACTGACTATCTCACAAAGAACAACCTTCTCTCAGACACTCAGCATGGTTTCAGAAAAGGGCACAGTACCTCAACCGCTCTTCTCAAATTCTCCACCGATGTGCTCTGCAACATGGACAAAGGCCTACTCACTGGAGCAGTATTTATCGATCTTACCAAAGCTTTCGATCTTGTTGATCATCCCCTGCTTCTCTCAACTCTGCATAGACTTAACTTCTCATCCTCAGTAGTTGACTGGTTTAACAACTACCTATCAAACAGATTACAACTTGTTAAATTTAACTCCACTCTCTCGGATGTGACCGGCACTGACATCGGAGTACCCCAGGGCTCCATCCTGGGACCCCTTCTTTTCTCACTATACATCAACAACATAGATTATGCCATACTCTCCTGCTCAGCTATCTTATACGCTGATGATCCTGTCCTTTACTACAGCACTGACAAAGTTAACATCATTAACAAAAATCTCTCCTCGGATTTCAGGAGTGTGCAAACATGGCTAAATGCTAATAAGCTCATCCTCAACACAAAAAAGACCCAAGCCATGCTATTTGGCACTGCCCCCAAACTCGGGGCCTGTAAGGAACCCCTCCTAGTCCATGACTCTGGGGGGTCTCTCATCGACTGTGTCACATCCTTCAAATACCTGGGAGTCCTCCTTGATAAATCCCTTGATTTCAGTCTGCACATCCAGTCAACCTGTAAAGCAACAAATGCCAAACTTGGAATCGCCTAAGACTTGTCACCTGCTAACACCATCCACCAAATTGGCAACTGCCAAGGGTATTCTGCTTCCAGCGCTGACATATGGTGTCTCCACTTTTGCTAATGCTCATAAGACTGCTCTCCATAAATGGGATGTCGCGTATAACAACATATGTCAGTATGCCTCCTCTTCCCATCGCCTCAAGCACCACTGCACATTGTATAGCGACCTAGGCTGGCTCTCCCCAACTGCCTACCGACTATACTCCCTAGGAACCCTCACAGACTCTGAAATCCGTAACCAAACCCCCCTCCTCCCTTGCAGCTCTACTTGTACCACAGACACCTGCCCACGGACTACGCTCGGCAAACAAATTTCTACTCACCATACCCAGGTGTCTTACTTCAAAAAGCTCTGGAGCATTTCATTGCACCACCTCAGCCACCTGGAACTTCCTCCCTCCTGCCCTGAGGCAGGCTAACTCCCACCCAATCTTCAAAAAAGAACTATATCGCCACCTATTTCGGGACCCCTGCACATGCTTTGATCCCACTTAATGCCTCACAGCTAACCACCCTATTTCGCCCAAGACACCGCTGCACTTCTAAGCAAGCTTTGCTATAAAATGTCTTTATAGCTGCCACTTAGCCCAGTTTCAGTTATTTGCACATACTAATGTCACTTTTGTCATCTCTGCATAGCTATATGTATTATCTTGAGTACTGTCTGACTTGATCTGTATTCTAACCTACCTGTACTCAGTGGTGCAAGTGGTAGACAAGAAGTACAGGAACTCCAGCAAATATGAAATGCAATCTGAAGGATAGCTGTGTGAAGACACGTCTATCTGTTTAAACGCTAGTAGATTCCTTTAGAGATATTGAAGTATTTGTAGCAAAACAGCACTGTTGTACAAGTCAAATGTTGTTATGGAAACCCTGATTTCAGGTCACAGGGCCAGAAACTGTCATTATGTTGCTGGTTTAAGAAATTTAATTTCCAGTGTCAGTGGAAGAAGTACAGGAACTCCGTTCCTGTTGCAGAAAAGGTAAAGGAACTGAGTTCCTGTGTGTTCCTGTTCACTTTCATCACTGCCTGTACTATATACTATGTACCTGTACGATATACTATGTATTGTATAATCTCATCTCATTTTATGTATGTATTCTCCCGGGTCGTGCCTGAAAATAGTCAGCTTTGGCTAGCGCACCTAACCCGGTTAACAAAAACTAAATAAAATAAATAAATAAATATCCGCCACTTGCAGCTAGTGCAGAACGAGGCTGCACGTTTATTGACTGGGGCATCAAGAAGATCTCATATAACCCCAGTGCTGCGCGATCTGCACTGGCTGCCAGTTCAGTGGCGAGTCACCTTCAAGGTAGGTTTGTTAACTTACAAGGCCCTACACCGACTGGGTCCTGACTACCTGAAAGAACTTCTGATCCCTTACACCCCTGTGAGAGAACTCTGCTCGGCTGATGAGGGGTTGTTAGAGATTCCGAGGGTTAGATTGAAGTCATCTGGGGCTCGGGCTTTTATGTTCACTGCCCCATCCCTCTGGAATTCTCTACCTCGTCAGCTACGGGAGTGCAGGACGGTGGGGAGTTTTAAGCAGGCACTGAAGACCTTTCTCTGGGACAAAGCATTTCCTGATTTTCAATGATTTTATTCTTATTTATTGTTTAATTTTGTTTGTTTTTAATCTGTGAAGCGCCTTGATGATTTGAAAGGCGCTATACTAATAAAATTATTATTATTATTATTATTAAGATCAAGGAGGGTCGAGGTACCCATTCTTGGATTGTAGCGGGTGGTAGTGGGAACTAATTGGGTAAGGTCAGAGGCTGCTAAGGCATCCTTTAGGGGAGCAGAAGTGTCGGAGAGCCAATTAGTACTGAAATCACCTAGTGCGATGATTTTGGCCTTGTCAATATTGCGGCATAGAGAAAGTTTGCTTGGGAAAAAGAGGTGGCAGTATTAATGATCTAGTATCCGAAAAAGAAATGATGTGGATTGTACAGCTGGGCAGTCACTTTACTCCTGTACTTAACGATAGGATGGAAATATCCAGTGTTGTCGGAAAAAGATATATTTCCTGGGTGCTACTAGTAAGTAGAAGTTTTGATTTGTGTATGTATGTATGTATGTGTGTATATAATATATATATATAATATATATACATACACACACACAGCAATAAAGGAGTAGGGATAGAGATATCTAGTTCCAGCATAACTAACCTGTTTACATGTTTGTCTCATTCCCTAGATACCACATGGTATGTGTTTACAAGAGAGTCATGGAGTATGCAGGGGGTAATATGAATCTGCACTTTAAAGTGAGACATAACCCTGCCTGACTCGACTTGAACCCACTATTTGGAATTTGGATTTAAGGGAGACAGTCTTTAAATGGAGTAGTTAAAATGGACACTCTTGCTGTATCACATATATATAAATTGTTTCTGCTGTTTTATCTGCGGTATTATTTTGATGAAACAAAGTCTCCTTAATTGCAATTTTGCTGTTTTTCAGTACAGGCTCTAACGTGCTTCACTTTAATACTACTGTGAGACATGTGTATATATATATATATATATATATATATGAATTAAACAGCCATTTGATGCATTTGCTTTATTTTAAATATTTATTTCCCACAGTGACTGTACAACAAGAATAGTACCCCCTAAAACAGGGAAAATCATTGTTATTATTAGTAACTTATTATGCTGTATATATTTGATCAAGATATTATATTTATTCACATATAATGGACACACTACCTCTTTGAGAAAGTATGGGAATTTAAGAAGAGCACTTAGTGATGTCATAGTGACTCTTGAGAAAGCTCCAGAGTGAAACCAGATGAGTCACTGAGGGTCACGACTCTGCACTGCTTTGCATTTTGTGGACACCTTTCACGTAAGTAATTTTTAAGATATTAGATGAATTAAAGTTTTGATACCCGCTCACTCTGTGCTGGCTGTTTTTGCTCCTACTAGCTCAAAATTATACTTTGGGTAGCCAAACACCCCACCGGATTGTAGCCCCAACTATCCTCTGTCTAACAAGCCCACTCTCATTGAAGTGATCCCAACAGTTTAGCTGCCGCTGTTGCTGAAACTCTGTCCCGCTAGGAAGCAGGCAGCATCCTCATCATGGGACCGCTCATCAATATTCATGACCCCCGAGCGGCCTCACTGTTCAAACTCCCGTTTTAGCACAGCTATGGGCTTCTGCCCAGTTCTCTTCAGGTTTCCCATCCCCAAAGACATTGGAAGGGCACTGGGACCACAGACAGACTTCCTGCTTTTGGACCGCAAATGCGGTCGGAAACTTCAAAGCACACCATGCGCATACGCGAGTGCCGGCCCGAAACAGACACGCCGGCAGCTTGCAGCCAGGGACCCATGCCTGAACAAGGCAGAAAACAATATGTGGGCCATCAGAGGAGGTATGGGGGACCAGGAACACCAGCAAAACCGGGAGAAACGGGGACTACAGCGGGCAACTCCAGGTAAGCCCCCAGAGGGGGGTTACACTACTGTTATGTAACTGGTCTGTATATTTTGTCTTTGATATTTATATTAATAAAGTATTCCCTACTCTTTGGAGGGGGGGGCACTGTGGCTGTCTTGCTACTGCTGGCAAGATGGCTGATCCAGGTGGAGGTGGAAGACGAGGAGGTGTAATGGAGGACAGAAGCATGTTGGTGGAAAACTGTCCTGTGATGCCGGAAATTGTTTTGTCCAGTCATCCTGCTGAAATAAAAGATTCAGCAGAATATTCTCAGTTTTCTAATACCCTATACAAGCCAAGATGAGTGTTTTAGACAACTGAGGAGGTGCTACAGCCCTAGTACCTGGAGACAAGTTACCTGAGAAGCAGCATGATAGCACGATGATAGTGATCGTCTGCCAGCAGATTCAGATTCAGAAGGCTGCCATGAAGAGAAGCTGTTCTTGGCCAGGATCTCGAAGCACAGGTTCCTCTTGCTACAGTATGTGTTTTGGCAGAGGAAGGTGCAGCCCTGGCTGCTGCAACGAGTTACAAATCCAGAAGAAATGGTGCCGAGCATTACATCTGATTGGCAAAGTCTTGAAATAGCTAAGTCCACTACTTCAAAGGAGCTGCCGATGCCAGTTCTAGAAGTGACAACATCATGCTCAGTTGCAGCTAGAAGACAGCCTTCAGAAAGCTGATTCCTGGGACAGCAGCAAGGCTGCCCTACTCGGACCCCTCTGAATTCTTCAGCATGTTCAGTGGAGCATGCCCTAGAGACAGCAGGCTGGGAGAAGCTGGCAGATGGGAGATGACTTGCCGGTAACCAACCAAGAGCTCCTGAGCTGGTACAAATGGACAGATAGGTAATCAGGAAATGTGATCCGAATCTGCACCCTGCTTCTGTACAAGCTGGGAGTAATGGGGGAATTATGGAGAACACTGTGATGGCAGGTTGAGAAAAACTTATGTGGGGCCATCTACACATGTTTCTGACAATAACTGTCCTAGCAGCGGTGCACAGCCCCTGACAACAAATGAAACGTCTGGGCTACGTGCTCCAGTTCAGTGTCCTCCAAGCATGTTGGCTGTTCCTTTATAATCAAATAATAACACATTACCTGCAGTGCAGCATCATCTGAGTTACCCCTTTTTACAAAGTCAGGACACTACAAAAGCTGTGGCCTCCATGTCTGTTCTGGAAAGCGTTCCTAAGCTGATTTAAGTGCCCCAGCCCCCTTCAAAGTATACTACTACTTTTCAACACCTCCAGAGCCTTGCGACACTGACCTCCCACCACCTAGGAAGGTACAAGGAAAGACAGAAAGTCCCAACTGGAGAGTTTTGAAACCACAAGAAGGAACTGCAGCTACATTTTTTGATTTTTGTGTCTTCCTATATTGAACTAGCACAACAGGGAAATGCCATGTGTCTGCGGTATGTGGGTGGGTCGGTGGGGGGCAAGAGTTTCCTCTGGACTGAAAATATGTCATTTGGAAACTGTTGAAAAAGTCTGTCTTTTGCAGCTTCTAAACTTTATACCTTCATTCACATATTACAGGAAGAAACTTATGATACAAGTTTTAAGACTGTGGAGTCGCTAGATAGATTTTGGGCCAAGTATTCTGAACTGAAAGACTCTCCTCTGTGGGCAAATTTTGTTGCCATACCATTAACCAAACTTGCTGTTAAAGTGATAACAATATTGTTTAGAAATGAAGGCATCAGTGTCTCTGATATAAAATATTGGTTGAGTCAAAAATATGAGGTGCTGGATGCACCATCTCCTATTTTAGATGAGGAGAAGGTATGGATGGTGGGGAGGGTGTTTCAGGGTCAAACTCCGCTGTGGGGGCTCTATGCTGATGCAGCTCCTGAGTAGTTTCTTCATAGGAAAAGATAGGGGTGTGTGTTTCTATCAAGGGTGATCCCGAGCATGCTTTAAGTGTGGGTCCTGGTCCATTTAAGTTATGCCTGTGATCAGCAGAAGTGTGGTTTCTGTTTATCCTATGGTCACCACAGATCTAGCTGCAACAACCCAATTAAATGTCACCTTTGTGTACAGCAGGGGCATTCATTTCAAAACTGTCCCTGGGCTTACCATAATCAAGAGGAAGGTTATGATCAAGATTATCTGACAGGTAAAGCCCAGCACAGCAAACCCTTCCATAGGCCCAGAGGGTTTGCAGGCAGGGCTTCTTGGCAGCAGGTCTTTGATGTTCCAGAAGAGGGTGGTGTAGACCCTGACCCTGTGCAGAATATGGACCCTAGTGGCCCGGGTGTAGCCAGACAATATACAAATATACACCAGGACCATGTTTGTTGCATTATTTGGTACAATAAATACAACTTTTGTATCTCATGACACTGGTTGTTGCCATGCATGGGTAAATACAAATGCCATGCATTGTTCCATAAGACACCCACATACCAGCCCTGAGCCTGTAAAGTTGTATTGTCCTTGGGATGCAAAGAGAGTATTAGTGACCAGTCCTTCTAGTTTCAACTCCTATGAATAAAATTACAGAAAGGTTCAGTAATTTCTTTGTTAGTTTTCATGGAAAAAGGAAGCAGTTCAGAGCCTATTTGCTACCCCTTAAATAAAATTGCACACCATGGAGTGCTTGGAGTATGCCTGCCTACACCCATGCCTAGTGGCAGATCTGGGGAGGCTTCACACCCCATGATACTGTCAGAACCACAGATTCCCTCAGAGCACAGTGGTCCAGCTACACGCCAGGAAGAAAAAGACACTCCACCATCCCCAGTCACTCTGCAGACAGCCCAGGTAGAACAGGATATTCAAAGTATAATGCTCTTCCCCCACCACCACCACCAAGACAGGAGGAACGTATGGAGATCTCGGTGCCAGAGGCTGATCTCACCCCTGTCCCCAGGAAAAAGAGGGGTTGTAACAGAAAACAAAAAGTAGTGAACCCTTGACACTCTTCCTATAGGGAGCAGGCTCTCAGCTTTCAGAATGAGAAAGTTGTGAGGGGGAAGGGATACTGAGGAGGAGGATGACAACTCTGAGGTCTCCTCGATTCCCTCCTCTGACTCAGAGGACTCACAAAGTGAGGCCTCATAATCAAAAGAGAAATTTAACTGCTCATCTCCATCCCTTTGGCTCAGAGGAAACTCTTTGTGATGTCTTGCTAGTCCTTCTACTTTCCACTCTGTATTAGCATGTCCTCTTTGCACATGATTTCATTAAATGTCAACAGTTTGAAATAACGTAAGAAATGTCTAACTATATAAGAAATTCTAAAACAGCAGCCTGGGGATATTACTTTATTACAGGATACCAGGATAAAAACAGATTTAGACATTTTGAGGGCACAAATGTTTTGGTCATTGGTAGAGACCTGTGTTTTTCTTAAATAAGAAATTACAAGAAATTCAAGGTGTAAAAAGAAATAAAATGAAAAGGAACACATAAAAAAAGTTAATAAATGATGCTTTTTTTATCAAAAACTAAATAAATGCTTGCAGCAGTTGTTGTTTAGGCTCCATTGTTGCCACAGAGATGGTCTGCAAGGAAGTGGCAGCGGAACGGTCTGATTCACAAAACCTTTCAAGACCATAGCATAATGCTGCGTAATACAATGTAGTATACTAGGAATCTGATTTCGAGTCTGTATAAGGTCATTTTGAGGTATTTTATCAATGTAAACTTCATAACAAGAAATAAAGCTACATTTTCAACGAATAAAAATAAATAACAAGAAATTCCAGAAAAATTAAAAATAAAAATTATAAATGTAACCCCCACCCAGGTATGCCGTTTCCATCTGACAGCACTACCTGGTGGGCTGGGTTCGGGGAGGAATATGTCACTCGGCACATTGGCTAGGTTTGGCTACTCTGCAACAGGGGCACCCAAGTAACTCCGGACAAAGGAAGCAATAACTGTAATGTCCAATACCAGAAGTGGGATTCTAAAGTGTGGCTTTTATTCACATCCAGCAGAATAGACAAAGCATAGATGGACCCCCACGGGGCTACACTCCTGGTAATGCAGATTTATGGAGATCAGAACACATCCTCATTCACTTTAGCCCTCAAGCTCTGAAACACACTGGGCACACAGCCCAAACTTGTATGCTGCTCTGGGTTTTCCCTGGCTCGGCTCCCTTGCCAGCTACTTGGACACTTTCCATATAGCATGGAAACATCTACTGGTGGCTCCCTAAACCACCTACGAGCACTTCTGCTCCATCAGGGAATCTTCCTCATCAATCCCACATCTGGGTACTTTCCTCAGGCACTGGCCAAGTACCTGAGAGAAAGCAACAGTTGTCCCAAAGCAAACCCGTAGAGGTGAATTTGGTTACTACTGATGGGGGCTCTCCCACCTCTCGCTCCCATAATTCATACCCGGCCATTTCTCTGGACTATAACACCTCATCCTTTAAAACACTTTGCTGTGTAGATTCTCTTTAAATGTATTCACATTAAATCTACTGTCTTTACATCCCATTTGTGCTGAACTTGAACATACTTAATAAGTGGCTGTGTCCATTACTCTAGACCCCCCACAGAGTTAAGCAGTCCAATCCCCACATCTTCCAAACTGTACTTGACTGTCTTTTCCTGACCCCACAGTAACAGTCACTTTAGTTTCATCTTGTTTCAGGTGAAAACACATTGGCCCTTTAGCAGAGCGAACTCACCCCTTGGTTGCAGGTGCCCACAGGCATTTTCTCCTCAAAAGAAATCTTGTCCAAAACTTCTGGTGCCTCAGCACAAACTTAAATCAGGCAGCTTCTTTTTTCCCTAGCCGGACCAGGGGAGTTGCCCCTGGAAGCAGGCTGATTCCTTCCCTCCATCCCCGCAGGGATGGGGTCCTGAACCACTGAAAGCGGTCTCTAACACTTCAATGTGCTCTTCTTGTGTTCCTCTTCAGGTGAGAACACACACCTATACCAAAAAATAGCTCTTTGACAGAGCTTAGAGCTCTGAGGGCCTGCTTACAGCAGAGCACCTCTACTACAGACTACACAGACTCTACTGAACTCTACAGAATGTCCTCAAATTCCCCAACGTTCTACTCTAACCTCCAACTGCAACATTCCAGTGTGGCTTATGCAGCTGCAACAGTTCTAAATGATGTCATCCCTCAGTCTCAGCTGAGACTGAGAACAGAGTGAGACAGTGTGAAATCCATTTAACTAGAGTTTCATAAGCTGCCTTCCCTGCCTACCACTAGGTCTTACTGGGATTCTTGTAACCCCGGGTAACAGGGGGGTTAAATAAAAAATAAAAAGAATTTCACTGCGCTATAGTCATTGGATCCTTCATACTGATCTCTGGGGGCAGAACCTCTGTAATGGTGTGGGGGTTTTGCTTAGGGGTTATGACTGGCATCTTTTAAAACTGGTAGAAATACACTCAGGCAGGGCTTTGATGTTAGATATTTCCAGTGGCATCAATAACCTCAGGATTATTTGCATTTATGCCCAACAAACAAAAGCTGCAAGGGTGGAGCAGTGTCGGAAAATTTGTCCCTTTCTTTTTACTTCTTGTGGAATAATTTTTGGTGGGGATTTTAGCTGCCCAATCCCTAAGGGTCCTGAACTTCAAAAAAATAAAAAGGTATCCTGTGATTTAAATGACTTGCTAAAAATGGTCACCAAGGCAGGCCTGTTTATTTATTTTATTTAAAAATTGGTAACAAGCTGGCCAGGTGGCGTAGACGGTTGAGGCACTGGCGCCTTACCTCTTGTCACACCGGCGACCCGGGTTCAGGAATGGACTCGGGCGCTGGTGGGTCGGCAGGGGTAGGAGCTGGATCAAGTATCTGGAGGACAGCTCTCCTCTCCTGGGGTGGGCTGGGAAAAGGCGTTGCGCTGTAGTGGCCCCCGGTGGAGACCAGGGGAAGCACAGAGGCAGTGCGAACTGGGGAAAGCAGGAGGGAAAAACAGAAAACATGGCATCTCCACCCACCAGGTTGACGGCCGTCCTGGGCCAAGTTCCTCCTCAGACGCCACTAAGACCGACAGCAGCAGCACCCAGAGCCAATGCCTAGGCCACCAGGCCCTTCCTCCTTGGAAGAGGAGGACCCACCCGATGAAGGGTTACGTCGGGTTACCCAGTGGTGGCTGCAATATGCGGTCAGTCGGCAGAGCCACGGAAGGTGCAGGTCCACAGGAGCAATTGGCCTGAAGGGGGGTGAATGGAGAGGAAAAGAAATAATACAAAAAAATAAAAATTGGTAACTCGGAAAGGCACACTGAGCCAAAGATCGTTTCCAGGTGTGACATGGAATCTATGACTGTCACATGACCATGTGATTCCTATTGTACTGTATATGAAACAGGTGGTTACACGTACTGTAGAGGTGCTTTTACTGTCCTGATTGATAGCATATTTTTCTTCCAACATACCAAAGTGCTGGATGCAGGGACATGGATGACAGAATCATCTTATCACCTGGTTGTGCGTAGCACTTTATCAACAGTTTAGGCCCCAATAAAAGGGAGGGGTGTGAGGTGCATGAACCACACCATTTTGGAGGAGAAAATGCTCACAGAGAAATGGATATCACTGTGGCAGACACGTTTATCTGTCCACAGTGGATGCAACAGCTGAGTTGATTGGTGGGAGGAGTGTAAAAAGGATTGTAAGTTATTTTTCTCCAGATTTACAGCTAGCAGAGCATGTAGACAATACAAGAAATATTTGAATCTTTATGCACAATTACATAGGCTTATTGATCTAGCTCAGTGGATCTCAAATGGTGAGGCCAGCCTCCCAAGGGAGGCCCCAAACTGCTGCAGGGGAGGCCCAGTCAAGTCTGAGAATGTACAGTATTAACATTTTAAGTTTTGGGTGTTTTGTGTAATGGAATGAAGCAAAGTAAATATGAATAATGGCAGCTGAATTTCTTTACTTATGCACTATCTGATGACCAGGAACGGTCCTATGAGCCAAAGCTTGTATGTAGGTGTGTATTTATGTGTCATTTGATGATTAGAAGGCACAATGAGTCAAGGCTTGTTTCTACAGTAGGTGTTTGTTGATATGTAAATTGATGACTGGGAAAGGCACACAGACTCGAGGCTCGTTTCTACACAAGGTTGTTTATAAGCAGATGAGTGACTGGGAAAGGCACACTGACCCAAGGCTTGTTTTTACAGTAGATGTTTATATACAAATGAGTGACTGGGAAAGGCACACAGAGCCAGTGTTTGTTTCGGGTATCACCTGAGGGAAGAGTACGTGAAGGTGCTTAACAACATGGTAAGAGGAGAGATGAAGGTGGCTAGGTAAGTTGTTACAAATAGAGAAAACAGAGCAATAAGGGCCCAAGAGTCAGAAAAATAGAGTGACAAGGATAACCTGGGGTGTGGGGCTGGGGGTGGATAAGTTGAATAAAAAGAGAATATACTCAGTAAACTTTATTAGTTTCACTATATTCCTGGTGTACTGTGCAAAATATATGTTTTTTTATGGGGAAAAGTTGTTTTTTTTTCCAAATTTAAGGGAGGCTCGAAATCTTTTCCATTGCTTAGGGGAGGCTCACTGCTATAAAGTATGAGAACTAATGATCTAGTTATAAAAACAAGGGGACTATACACAGCAGATATGTTCAGTTAAAAGAGCTGTGTTTTCCTACCAATACAATGGGGCAGAGTCATTAAAACAAGAATTACGGTTTGGGACACAGGGAAAACAACAGTTTTTTTGTTGTACTTCAGGGATGTGGAACAGAACTGAATGTAGAAATTTTACATGACTAAAGGATAAGCAGGGAGTTCAAAGATCACAGATTAGTGACATATTACAAGTAACTGAAGACTGTGTATCTGAGACTTTTTCAGCCATATCTGTAAGTCCCTCAGACATTGCAGATTTCCTGGATCAATGTCCCATCCCTGTTTTGCAGCCAGCTATATGGCAATTAATGACAACTCCAGTGACTCTACCAGAAGTTGAGCATACAATAACGCCACTACTTGGGAATAAATCCCCTGGTAGTGATGGATTGCCTGTAAAGTTCTATAAAACCGTCAGTCAGTTTAAGGTTCTGCTTTGGTCTCTCCGTATAATGAGATTATATGCTCTGGATCTTTACCTGCTTCTGTGCATAAAGCTCTGATTATCGTTTTGTTTAAAAATGGTGATGGGCCGGCCCAGTGGCGCAGAGGGTTGAGGCGCTGGCGCCTTACCTCATCCCACTCCAGCGACCCAGGTTCGGGAACAGACTCGGGTCGTCGGGGGCTGGCAGGGGCCGGAGAGGATTGAGCGTCCGTAGGAATGCTGTCCTCTTCTGGGGGTGGGTAGTGGGTTCTTGTCGCACTGCAGTGGCCTCTGGTGGAGAGCAGGAGCAGGTGCTGACGCATGCAAGAAAAATGAGGGAGTAATCAGAAAAGCGGAAATACCGCTTCACGGTAGTCGGATGACGGCTGCCCGGCGCTCTGAGGCCATCAAAGGTCCTACCGAGCTCCCCGCCTCAGCAGCATCCCTGGGGCTAAAAGTAGGAGCGCTAGCCTGCCTCTTGGCTGGTGCCTTCCCCTCAGAGGAGGGGGACCCATCCGGCGAAGGGTTACGCCGGGTCACCCTGGGGATCGGCTGTGATCTGAGGCGGTGGAGTCTCGGAGGATGGATGGATCAGAGGACTGCCTTGGCAAGCCTGAAGGAGTGGCTGCCAAGGAGCATGTAGGGGATGAAAAAAGAACACACACACAAAAAAAATGGTGACGGATCCCTACTCCCTGATCTAAAATCTTGGCCAGTAGGTTAGTGTAGTTGGCAGGGAATCTCATTTCACCTCAAAAGTAAGCACTTTGCCTAGAAGAACAATCCTTCACAACTTGGCTCTGATGAGGGAGATCTTTGAGAGAAGTAATTTGAGGACTTTTTCAGGCTATTACCTCTCTTAAGATCCAGAAAAGGTATTTGTCAGATTGGCACATGACTATTTGTTTTGTACCCTGTTACAATATGGCCTTATTCCCATCTTTATTAGGTGGATCAATATATTTCATGCTCAAGCTAGTCTATTGCCATTTGATTAATGGGTGGACAGGAAGAGAGCTCAGGATATGTTGGCCAGTGAGACAAGGGTGTCCCTGAGCCCTGTTCTATATATGTTCGGGATTAACCCTTTGAAACGAATGATAAAGGACAGCTCCCCTATTACAGGGTTGCAGTTACAAGTTGAATCTCCTCCCGTCAAGATATAGGCCTATGCAGATGATCGTAACTCATTTGTAAAGATACTTCTATGGATTGTCCTTTGCACTCTACTTTACAAATTTTCTCAAAGGCTTCCGCTTCCCATATAAACATTACTAAATGTTGTGGAATAGGCTTAGGAATTGAAAACAAACAAGTATAGCAGGCATACAATTCAAAGGACTAGGACTGACATGTCAGGACTATGTTTTAGTGATGGGATATGGCTTTATACAATTGGGAGACTTGTATTACTGCTGCATTGCGCCAGGTCCAACATTAGAAAATATGGAAAATGTCCAAAAAGAAAAAAATCTTTCAGACTGAGTCACTTTTAGTCCCACAGTTTTTATGTCATTTATGTTTTCACTCACTCCCTTTCATTTTTTTTTCATATTATATTTTTATCCTCCTGTGGAGCCTGGCAGGTGGCTCTGGTCCCTCCCTCGGAGGGAACTTGGTCTTCAGTCGCACTGGTCCCCCGTCCGACACCCCCTAAATCCCACATGCCCCCCCCATGGCAGGGCCGAGGCAAAGGGGTGCCAGATTTCCCCCAACCCAGAGCAAAATACAGACATTGGGGGCAAGAATGGGGTGCTGGTGTGGCCATCATGGAGCTTGCCACCTCCTTTTTCCTCCAGTTTTACTTCCGCCCCCCTCCCCACCGATGAAGTACATTGGCGATGTGCCTCCCAGCTCACATCTTCCCCTGGTTGACGCCAGAAGACAATCGACAAGCGGGACGGCAAACCCTCCCTCCCTGAGAGAGGTGAGTAGTTCTCTGGATGCTCAGTCCCCTTTCTCCCCTGCTGAACCCTGTCGGCCAATGCGACGTGAGGTGTAGTGAGCAGCGCCTCAACCTCCGGTGCCACCAGGCCGGCTGCTCACTCCGTTTCTTTGGAAGCAGAATTACTGAATGTCTTTTTTGTTTTTCTGGGGGAGTAGGTTGAACCCAGTAAAGAGAGGGGTCACCTATCTGCCTATTGCACAGGATGGAACAGGGATGATTCATTCAATAGTCTTTTTTTTGTGTGTGTGTTTCTTATTTTAAATTTTCAGAAAGTCCTAAAACAAGAATCAAAGCTATGGGTCCATGTAGTCCTTGACTGGCTGGAGCCTTTTTTAGGACTGTGGGCGGAGCCTACAGCCCTTCTGCGATCATAGCTCCAAAAACAGCCTATCGTGAAACCTTCCATTGGACTTATGGAAGTATCCTTCAGAAAGTCCAATGGAGCTTAAAACACTCCGCCACGATCGGCTGCTATGGAATAACAGCTGCACTGTTTCATCTGTTACTTCCGCATTCCGTCGCATGAACTGCGCATGTGTGACTTGCGTGCATGTGCAGTTCTGCTGGTGCCGTCATGTTGCAAATGGCAAAATAGCATTTGCCGCAACTGCGAATGTGCGCATGCCGCTCATGTGAAGTTGTGTCGCCACCGCCGCCAGCACCGGCAACAAAGAAAAGGCACCAAAGTCGGCACAGTCAGAGGTGGGGAGCAGCATCCTCATCCCCATGGTAACAACTAGATGATTGCTGGTGTGTTACTCGGTGCACTGCCAGCAGAAGGCTCCTCTTGCTAACTCCCAGGAGATCAACAGTTGACCACCACCAGCTCCACGACATACTGTGCCCCCAAACTCATGTGGCACACTGGGAGCCTACCCCAGTGTGCCTAATTTTTTTTCTCCCCCCTACCCACTGCTGCCAACATTGGGGTGCCCAATCCCTGTGTGTACACCCCCCCAGTCATGTGGCACGCTGGGAGCCCACCCAGTGTACCCAGATGTTTTTTTCTGTAAAACAGAAAACAGTCCCTCATCGTCTTTTTTTTTTGTTCTCCCTGTAAACAAGAAAATGGTCCCTTGTTATTGCTGCAGTCACCTTCCCATCCCCACCCTCCCACTGAACACCCACCTCCCCACACCCCTTACCCTGTACTCACCTCCGGAGGTCGGTGCTGTCATCTTCTCTGGACTGGAACACGTCTGCACTCTTCAAAGCTGAACCGTGAACTGACGAATCAAAGGTAAGCCTGCTATAATGCCATTCAATGGGGTTTTCAACTTATGCTGATATCTTTAGCCATTTTTTAGAATTTGTTCCCCAAATTTTCAACATGGGGTTCTAGGGACCCCAGCTCATGAAAACAGTCACTGTCATTTTGTTACTTGGTCTCGAAAGGTGATTTTGCAGTTGCTGCACAGAATCACCTTTCAAAACTGATTCACAAAATGACAGTGCCACTGTTTATGAGATGGGGTCCCAAAAAGTCCATGTTGCAAATTTGGTGAAAAAAATCCCAAAAATGACTGTGTTACGAGTGTGCATTGCACAGTTTCTATGTATGCTCCTAACTTCACCAGTTTTCAATATTTTCACTCCACATTTTCAACATTGCCAATTTTGCACACCTCCTTCAAACAGTACAGCTGTCATTTTCCACAACCTGCCCAAAACGTGTTGCACAGAAGCGCATGTTTGCTCTGCGAAATCACCTTTCGGGACAAGTGAGCAAAATGACAGTGGAGCTGTTCATGTGGAGGGGTCCAAAAAAGGCCATGTTGAAAATTTGGTGCATCACCTCCAAAAAATGGCCAGGTTACACCTGGGCACTGAATAATTTCCACGCACATGTGTAACTTTGGTCATTTGGTAGCTCTTCACAGCCCTATCGGCTCTGGATAGAGTTTGTTCTTAGTTGGTAGAAGAGAAAAATCTGTATTCATATTGCAGTTTTGGCTAATACTTGACCCAAATACATACAACCAGGTTTTACTAAAATAAGGCAGTGGTGGCTAACTCCTGCAGCAGTACAGACAAGCTCAAGAAAAGCTTTGTATGAGACTATTATGTCACAAAAATGTTATATTGAGCCAGACTTCACATCTTGTCCAGTACAGTGTCCCACAGACTTCAGCACAATTAGTACAGAAGCAAGCTCCCCCCAACATGTGGGATGCCCTGTGGCTCAGTGTTCACAGTAGGCTGTGGGTTTCATACTGGTTTTCATACTGGGTGATAGAACGGAAGAAGGCTCTACTGCCCATTATACAGTTCCCCGCATAGTGGGCTCATTTTATCTCCTTAAACATACTAATTGGTTGATCTCCCTTTTAAATTTGCCCAGTGTACCACTCAGGACAACATACTCTGGAACTGCATTCCATATTCTAGCTGTTCGATGTATAAAAGAATAGTATCTTAAGTTTGTTTTTACAGTCTTTAGTTTTATTTGCAGTTTGTGTGCTCTTAGGACTTCTGGTTTATCTACCAACTATATCCCAAGTTCCTTTATTAACTCTGGATCTTTCATAATTTTAAACAGCTGTGAGAGGTCCCCTCTCTTCCTTCTATGCTCCAGTCTAAACATATCCAGTCTTCTCAGCCTATCCTCATAGCCATCATTTTTCATGGACCATATCGTCTTAGTATAAGTCCTTTGCACTTTTTCTGTCTTGTTTATTTCCCCTTTTGTAGAAGGGCTCCACAGTGATGAGTCATAACCTATATGGGGCCATACAAATGCCCTGTACAGTGGGAGAAGGCATTCTTTAGATCTATTTATAGAGTTTCTTTTAATATTTCTAATCAAATAGTTCATTTTTCTAACTACCTCCAGCCTGTGTGCTATAAAAGTCATGCCATCATCTATCACAATCCCATAATCCTTTTCCCTATCTGATGCTTCCACTTTAAGGCCATTTAAATAATATTCATTTCTGGGATTCTTTTTCCCCATATGCAACACTCTGCATTTCTCTATACTAGATGGCATCATGTTCTCTATTGCCCATACTTCCAGTAGTTTTAGATCATTTTCAAGTCCTTGGATACCCTCCAGTGTACTCACTTGCCCTCCCACAAAGGCACACGTACAAAGGCAAAGGTACTGGACTTCAGGAAGGTGGACTTTGCCAAAATGGGTAAGTGCCTAAGGAATGCACTAGCAAATGGGCAGGAAGAAGGAGTGGAAGAACAATGGGGAATAATAAAAACTGCCATCACAGAGGTAACAAGCCTTTGTGTGAAGCAAATAAAACAAAACGATATAAGAAACCACTGTGGTTCTCAAAGGAGGTGGCAGGGAAAGTTAGGGAGAAAAAGAGAACGTTCAGGAAGTACAAGGAATCATAGAAGGAGCAGGACAATAAATTGTTTAATTTAAAGCAAAAGGAAGCAGGAAAGGCAGTCAGAACAGCAAAGGCCCAAACCGATGAAAAGATAGCCAACTCTGTTAAGAAGGGGGATAAAACTTTTTATAGGTACATCAGGGAGCGAAGGAAGACAAAGGGAGGGATAGTGAGGCTTAATAAAGGGGAGGGGGAGTGGGCAGAGGGTGACTGTGAAAAGGCAGAGGTACTAAACAAATAATTTTGCTCAGTATTGACTAATGAAGAGGGGGAGGTACCTAAACCAAACAATGGAAATACGCTGGATACAGGGGTTGATACCAGCCCTTTCACAGAAGAAAGGGTTCTGAAAGAACTCTTAAAACTGAAGGTGGACAAAGCAATGGGGCCTGATGGGATTCATCCCAGAATTCTAAAAGAACTAAGGGTAGAACTAGTGACACCACTGACTACCCTCTTTAACAAATCATGGGAGGATGGGGTAGTACCTGAAGACTGGAGGAGGGCAGATGTGATTCCACTTCACAAAAGTGGGAGCAGGGCAGAAGCAGGAAACTACAGACCTATTAGTTTAACCTCAGTGATTGGGGAAATGATGGAATCACTTCTGAAGGAAAGAATTGTTGAGTACCTAGAGGCCAGAGGAACACAGGACCCAAGGCAGCATGGATTCACAGCGGGAAGGTCATGTCAGACGAATCTAATAGATTTCTTTGACTGGGTGAACAAAGCAGTAGATGAGGGAGGGGCTGTAGACATGACCTACCTAGACTTTAGCAAGGCATTTGACACAGTCCCACACAAAAGATTAATATACAAGTTGGCCAGCCTGGGAGTGGGTTCCAGGATGGTAGCCTGGATAAAAAATTGGCTGGAGAACAGAACACAGAGGGTAATAATAAACGGAGTACATTCTGAAGAAAGGGGGGTTACTAGTGGGGTACCGCAGGGTTCAATACTAGGACCGGTCCTCTTTAATGTCTTTATAAGTGACATTGCAGAGGGACTGGAAGGAAAAGTATGTCTCTTTGCAGACGACACAAAGATCTGCTACAGAGTTGCTACACAGGGTGGGGTGGAAAGGATGAGAAGGGACTTGGCAAGGTTGGAGGAATGGTCAAATGTATGGCAGCTCAGATTCAATGCAAAGAAGTTCAAGGTAATGCACCGGGGAAACAAAAACCTAGGGGAAGAGTACACAATGGGGGGTGAGATACTAACAACAACAAAAATGGAAAGGGACCTGGGCTAGTCATATCAGATGACCTAAAGGCGAGCAAGCAATATGAGAGGGCAGTAAGCAGGGCTGGTGGGATACTGGGATGCATAGGGAGAGGCATCACCAGTAGAAAACAAGAAGTTGTTATCCTTCTGTACAGACAGCTGGTGAGACCCATCTGGAGTACTGCGTGCAGTTCTGGAGACCCAATCTCCGCAAAGACATAGACAGGATGGAGGCAGTCCAGAGGAGGGCAACTAAAATGGTGCAGGGTCTGCACCAGAAGACATATCTAGAGAGACTTGAGGATCTTAATATGTATAGCCTCAAGGAGAGGAAGGAGGGGGGGAGATGATTGAAACTTTCAAGTACTTCAAGGGAATCAACAAAGTCCAAGAGGGTAGCATCTTTCAGAAAAAGAGGTGTGCAAGAACAAGGGGACACAATCTTAAGCTAGAGGGGGGACGGCTCAGAGGTAATGTGAGGAAGTATTTTTTCATGGAGAGGGCTGTGGATGCGTGGAACAGCCTTCCTGAGAAGGTTGTGGAGTCAAAAACATACTATCATACTAACATACTAAAATGCCAGCAGAATAGGCCTAATGGTCTTTCGTGTCTGCTCGTTTGGTCAGCCCCCACCCTGGGTGCTGACCTTGCTGTCCCCCTCGCCTTCTCTGGCTTCTCCCTTCCCAGTTCCGGATATTCTTGCTGCATTGGATTTTGCTTCCTGAACCCTTCCCCTGTACCTGTCCCAACCCCTCTTGAACCCCTCCACTGTCTCTGCCTCCACCAGCCCCCTAGGTAGTGCATTCCATGGCTCTACCACCCTCTCAGTGAAGTAGCACCTCCTCCTTTCTCCCCTGAATCTTCCCCCCTCCAGCTTCCACCCATGCCCTCTAGTGGCCCCTCCTCCTTCCTTCGAAGCACCCTCACTGTTCCTCCCCTATTTACTCTCTTCATGTACCTGAAGACCTCTATCATGTCCCCCCGGTCCCTTCTCTCTTCCAAAGTGTACATATTTAGCTCTTCGAGCCTCTCCTCATAGGTCCTGTCCCCCAAGCCCCAAATCATTTTGGTTGCCCTCCTCTGGACCCTCTCCAGGAGGGTTAATATCCCTTAGTGCAGCCTCCAAAACTGCATGCAGTACTCCAGGTGCTGCCTCACCAAGCAGTTATACAGAGGGAGTATCACTTCCTCCTTCTGGAGGTGATCCCCCTAGCGATGCATCCCAGCATCCTGTTGGCCTTGGCTGCCTCCCACAAGTCTCAGAGTTGTTCATCTTGACATCCATCACCACCCCCAGGTCCCTCTCAGCCATTGAGACTTGTAGTATTCCCCTCCCAGGGTGTACACTTGGCCTGGGTTTCTGGCCCCCAGGTGGAGTACCTTGCATTTCCCTGCATTAAACCTCAGCTTCCACTTTCTAGACCATCTTTCCAGAGCCTCCAGGTCCCCCTGCAGGGCCACCCTTCCCTCCTCCCCATCCACCACCACCCCCAGTGGTGGAATTCAAGAATGCATGGGACAGACATAAGGCAATTCTCGGGGGTGGAGGTCGGAAGAAGTAGGTTGTTGGTTAGCTAGGATCTGCAACTTATCCATTAGGATAGGGAAATGGGCAGACTGGGTGGGCCAAGCGGTCCTTATCTGCCATCAAATTGTATGTTTCTATGTTTTCCAACTTTACATCATCTGCAAACTTAACCAATATATTCCTTATGTTGTATGTCCCCTATATATAATGAAAACAGGGCCGGGCCCAGCACCGACCCCTGTGGCACCCAACTTGTCACTCTAGCCAAACCTGAATATGCACCCCTAATCCTAACTGTTTTTTTTCCCCAGCCAACTCTGCACCCATCTAATCAGCCTACTGTCCACTCCTAGTTTTTCCATTTCTGCAATAAGATGATTATGTGGTACCTTATCGAATGCTTTCTGGAAATCCAGAAAGAAAACATCCACTGGTTTCCTGTCATATACATTTTTGTTGATTTGTTTGTAGAAAATAAGCTGGTTAGTCAGACATGATCTTTTTTTTTTTTATCTGTGCTGCCTTAGATCATTCACATCTAGCTCTTTGAGATCATCTTCCAACTTGCCCTTCAAAAAGCGTTCTGCTACTTAACACATTATCACGGTCAAACTAACTGGCCTATAGTTAGTCATTGATGTTTTTACCCCTTTCTTTTTATATAATGGGATCACAATGGCATTTCTCCAATCCTCCGGTACCTCCCCTGTGGAAAAGGACTGGCCAAACAAGTGTGCTAGGGGCACTGCTATATGAGCCCTCACTTCTTTCAGCAACCTAGGGTGCAATAAGTCAGGCCCTGCTGATTTATGGGGTTTCAATTTACTCAGCAGTTTTTCTATATGCTCTGCATTAATCTCCAAAATCCAAGTTCCTACTTAGATTCTGCTTAATCATTGGCCTATCTTGTGCCTTCTTGTCATACACTGAACACAAATACTGATTTAGTTGTTCCGCCATCTCCACTGGTTTGGTCACCTCCTCCCCTCCTATATACAGGGGCCCTATCTAATTTGAAGTTTTCCTGTTATTATTGATATAGAAATATAGTCCCTTTCCGTTATCCTTTCTGTAAACTAGGTTTGTTTCCAATCTCTTTCTTTCTGTCCTTATTTTCGATTTTAGCTTCCTCAATACTTTTTCTATATTCCACACTTGCCTCGATGTTCCTTTGCTTTTTCGTTCTATCATATGCTTTTGTTGTTTCCTTACTCAACTTCATAATTTTATTTGTACACCACATAGGTTTTTTTTTCCTTGCTTTGTAAATAATTTCCTTCTGGGGATGTGTTTTTCTTCCATTTCATGGAGTTTCCATTTAAATATATCCCACATCTCTCCTACATTTTTCTTTCTAAATAAACCTTCCCAGTTTCATTCTGCCAGTTGCCTTTTGATTTTATCGAAATCTGCTTTATTGTAATCTCTAATAATAATAGTCCCTTTTTCGAACACTAGCTTTCTTTTTATATAGACTTGTACTATACCATGGTCACAGTGGCTTAAATTATCAATAATGCTTATTTTAGTTATTATACCTTCTTTATTTGTAATTATCCAATATATTGTCTCCTCTTGTGGGCTTTTATACTAGCTGAGTCAACTCTTCCATCATCTCCAGGTATCTATTATGCATTGTATTATGTGCTGTTTTCTTTACCCAATTTATTTCTGGTAAATTAAAATCCCTAATCATATATCTTCCTGCATTGCTACTTGTCTAATTTCAACATCAATAAGTTTATCTTGGGCTTTATTGGTATTAGGTGGATGATAGAACAGTCCTAACAGAAGCTTTTTTTGAGTTTGTGAAACTTGCAATGATACCCATAAATATTAAATCTCTTCAGGGTGATCATATTTATTCTATATTGTGCTCTTAATTCTTTGTTTTATATTGATTGCAATACCTCCTCCTTTCCTATTTTCTCTTTCTTTTGAAAACAAATCATATCCCTCAATCTCCCTAGCCCATACTATATCATTGTCCCACCATGTCTCAGTAATACAGCATATATCTATACCCTCTGCTTTTAACCTTATCTCTAGTTCTGATTTCTTCAACATATTTATGTCCTTGCATTTAAGGTCCACATTTCAATCCATTATAAAGTTTTGTATAATTTGGTTTTGATCATGTGACTCTTTTCTTGGTATATTGACTCCTGAGTTTCATTTCCCATCCTTTTATCCTCTCTCCCTGTTTAATCAGTTTAAATAGGTATCTAATACTCTTAATTGCCATCCCCAACTTCCTGCTATCCTTTTACTCAAATGCAAGCTGTCTTTACAAAAGTACCTGGATCATTCACAAATTGTCCCAATTGGATATACGCCTAACCCCTCCTACAGCATCCAACACCTTAACCAATTATTCAAATCCTTGATTTTCTTTTGATTACTCTCATTTTCCCTTGGTACCGGGAGGATTTCATAAAAATAAGTTTTACATCCTAACCTACTTGCTTCCTCTCTTATATTTTTGTATTCCTGTTTAATATCATCTATGTTTTGATTCTGTATATTATTAACACCAAAATGTAAAATTATCACATTATTCCCAGTTTTATCTTCTATAATATTAGGCAGCATTTCTTGAATGTCCCTAACCTTTGCTCCCCAGAAATAACTAGTTGTTGTATGTTCTTTGTTCCCCCACAATGTGTACCTCTCTATATATTTTAGAATTGAATCACCCAAAACATAAGCATTAATTTCCCCAGTTGTCTCTTGTATTGTCATACCTATATTTCCTGCTTCCATGTCCTCTACCCCACTAGCCTGCATTCTGTCATTGTGTACCTCTGGTCCTTTGTTTTCAACTTGATTTACCATATTTACCTGTGCATCAATGGGTGAGGGGAACATGGAAGCAGACACCATTAGACAAAAGGACTGATGCCCCAGGACAGAGTGTGTAACCATTTTGGAGGCACAAGAACACTTGTTCAGAGAGTGCCCCTTAGTGACAGGACTGTGGACTTTTCCGGGACAAGTGGGATTCTAAAGTGTGGCTTTTATTCACATCCAACAGAATAGACAAAGCATAGATGGACCCCCATGGGGCTACACTCCTGGTAATGCAGGTTTATGGAGATCAGAACACATCCTCATTCACTTTAGCCCTCAGGCTCTGAAACACACTGGGCACACAGCCCAAAATTGTACGCTGCTCTGGGTTTTCCCTGACTCGGCTCCCTTGCCAGCCACTTGGACACTTTCCATATAGCATGGAAACATTTACTGGGGGCTTCCTAAACCACCTATGAGCACTTCTGCTCCATCAGGGAATCTTCCTCACCAATCCCACGTCTGGGTACTTTCCTCAGGCACTGGCCAAGTACCTGAGAGAAAGCAACAGGTGTCCCAAAGCAAACCCATAGAGGTGAATTTGGTTACTACTGATGGGGCTCTCCCACCTCTCGCTCCCATAATTCATACCCAGCCATTTCTCTGGACTATAACACCTCATCCTTTAAAACACTTTGCTGTGTAGATTCTCTTTAAATGTATTCACATTAAATCTACTGTCTTTATATCCCATTTGTGCTGAACTTGAACATACTTAATAAGTGGCTGTGTCCATTACTCTAGACCCCCCACAGAGTTATGCAGTCCAATCCCCACATCTTCCAAACTGTACTTAACTGTCTTTTCCTGACCCCACAGTAACAGTCACTTTAGTTTCATCTTGTTTCAGGTGAAAACACATTGGCCCTTTAGCAGAGCGGACTCACCCCTTGGTTGCAGGTGCCCCATAGGCATTTTCTCCTCAAAAGAAATCTTGTCCAGAACTTCTGGTGCCTCAGTATGAACTTAAATCAGGCAGCTTGTTTTTTCCCTAGCCGGACCAGGGGAGTTGCCCCTTGAAGCAGGCTGATTCCATCCCCCCATCCCCGCAGGGATGGGGTCCTGAACCACTGAAAGCGGTCTCTAACACTTCGATGTGCTCTTCTTGTGTTCCTCTTCAGGTGAGAACACACACCTATACCAAAAAATAGCTCTTTGACAGAGCTTAGAGCTCTGAGGGCCTGCTTACAGCAGAGCACCTCTACTACAGACTGCACAGACTCTACTGAACTCTACAGAATGTCTTCAAATTTCCCAATGTTCTACTCTAACCTCTAACTGCAACATTCCAGTGTGGCTTATGCAGCTGCGACAGTTCTAAATGATGTCATCCCTCAGTCTCAGCTGAGACTGAGAACAGAGTGAGACAGTGTGAAATCCATTTAACTGGAGTTTCACAAGCTGCCTTCCCTGCCTACCACTAGGTCTTACTGGGATTCTTGTAACCCCGGGTAACAGGGGGGTTAAATAAAAAATTAAAAGAATTTCACGGCGCTATAGTCATTGGGTCCTTCATACTGATCTCTGGGGGCAGAACCTCTGTAGTGGTGTGGGGGTTTTGTTTAGGGGTTATAACTGGCATCTTTTAAAACTGGTAGAAATACACTCAGGCAGGGCTTTGATGTTAGATATTTCCAGTGGCATCAATAACCTCAGGATTATTTGCATTTATGCCCAACAAACAAAAGCTGCAAGGGTGGATCAGTGTCGGAAAATTCGTCCCTTTCTTTTTACTTCTTGTGGAATAATTTTTGGTGGGGATTTTAACTGCCCAATCCCCAAGGCTCCTGAACTTGAAAAAAATAAAAAGGTATCCTGTGACTCAAATGACTTGCTAAGAATGGTCACCAAGGCAGGCCTGTTTATTTATTTTATTTAAAAATTGGTAACAAGCTGGCCTGGTGGCGTAGAGGGTTGAGGCACTGGCGCCTTACTTCTTGTCACACCAGCGACCTGGGTTCAGGAACGGATTCGGGCGCTGGTGGGTCGGCAGGGATAGGAGCTGGATCGAGTATCCAGAGGACAGCTCTCCTCTCCTGGGGTGGGGTGGGAAAAGGCGTTGCGCTGTTGCAGACCCGTGTAAGACCAGGGAAGCACAGAGGCAGTGCGAACTGGGGAAAGCAGGAGGAAAAACAGAAACATGGCATCTCCACCCACCAGGTTGACGGCCGTCCTGGGCCAAGTTCCTCCTCAGACTCCACTAAGACCGACCGCAGCAGCACCCAGAGCCAATGCCTAGGCCACCAGGCCCTTCCTCCTTGGAAGAGGAGGACCCACCCGATGAAGGGTTACGTCGGGTTACCCAGTGGTGGCTGCAATATGCGGTCAGTCGGCAGAGCCGCGGAAGGTGCAGGTCCACAGGAGCAGTTGGCCTGAAGGGGGGTGAATGGAGAGGAAAAGAAATAATACAAAAAAATTAAAATTGGTAACTCGGAAAGGCACACTGAGCCAAAACTTGTTTCCAGGTGTGACCTGGAATCTATGACTGTCACATGACCATGTGATTCCTATTGTATTGTATATGAAACAGGTGGTTACACATACTGTAGAGGTACTTTTACTGTCCTGATTGATAGCATATTTTTCTTCCAACATACCAAAGTGCTGGATGCAGGGACACGGATGACAGAATCATCTTATCACCTGGTTGTGCATAGCCCTTTATCAACAGTTTAGGCCCCCATAAAAAGGGAGGGGTGTGAGGTGCATGAACCACACCATTTTGGAGGAGAAAATGCTCACAGAGAAATGGATATCACTGTGGCAGACACGTTTATCTGTCCACAGTGGATGCAACAGCTGGGTTGATTGGTGGGAGGAGTGTAAAAAGGATTGTAAGTTATTTTTCTCCAGATTTACAGCTAGCAGAGCATGTAGACAATACAAGAAATATTTGAATCTTTATGCACAATTACATAGGCTTATTGATCTAGCTCAGTGGATCTCAAATGGTGAGGCCAGCCTCCCAAGGGGAGGCCCCAAACTGCTGCAGGGGAGGCCCAGTCAAGTCTGAGAATGTACAGTATTAACATTTTAAGTTTTGGATGTTTTGTGTAATGGAATGAAGCAAAGTAAATATGAATAATGGCAGCTGAATTTCTTTACTTATACACTATCTGATGACCAGGAACGGTCCTATGAGCCAAAGCTTGTGTGTAGGTGTGTATTTATGTGTCATTTGATGATTAGAAGGTACAATGAGTCAAGGCTTGTTTCTACAGTAGGTGTTTGTTGATATGTAAATTGATGACTGGGAAAGGCACAGACTGAGGCTCAGCTTTCTACACAAGGTTGTTTATAAGCAGATGAGTGACTGGGAAAGGCACACTGACCCAAGGCTTGTTTTTACAGTAGATGTTTATATACAAATGAGTGACTGGGAAAGGCCCACAGAGCCAGTGTTTGTTTCGGGTATCACCTGAGGGAAGAGTACGTGAAGGTGCTTAACAACATGGTAAGAGGGGGAGAGATGAAGGTGTCTAGGTAAGTTGTTACAGATAGAGAGAAAACAGAGCAATAAGGGCCCAAGAGTCAGAAAAATAGAGTGACAAGGATAAACTGGGGTGTGGGGCTGGGGGTGGATAAGTTGAATAAAAAGAGAATATACTCAGTAAACTTTATTAGTTTCACTATATTCCTGGTGTACTGTGCAAAATATATGTTTTTTTATGGGGAAAAAGTATTTTTTTTTTCAAAATTTAAGGGAGGCTCGAAATCTTTTCCATTCCTTAGGGGAGGCTCACTGTTATAAAGTATGAGAACTAATGATCTAGTTATAAAAACAAGGGAACTATACACAGCAGATATGTTCAGTTAAAAGAGCTGTGTTTTCCTACCAATACAATGGGGCAGAGTCATTAAAACAAGAATTACGGTTTGGGACACAGGGAAAACAGCAGTTTTTTTGTTGTACTTCAGGGATGTGCGAACAGAACTGAATGTAGAACTTTTACATGACTAAATATAAGCAGGGAGTTCAAAGATCACAGACTAGTGACATATTACAAGTAACTGAAGACTGTGTATCTGAGACTTTTTCAGCCATATCTGTAAGTCCCTCAGACATTGCAGATTTCCTGGATCAATGTCCCATCCCTGTTTTGCAGCCAGCTATATGGCAGTTAATGGCAACTCCAGTGACTCTACTAGAAGTTGAGCGTGCAATAAAGTCACTACTTGGGAATAAATCTCCTGGTAGTGATGGATTGCCTGTAAAGTTCTATAAGACCATCAGTCAGTTTAAGGTTCTGCTTTGGTCTCTCCGTATAATGAGATTACATGCTCTGGATCTTTATCTGCTTCTGTGCATAAAGCTCTGATTATCGTTTTGTTTAAAAATGGTGACAGGCTGGCCCAATGGCGCAGAGGGTTGAGGCACTGGCACCTTACCTCATCCCACGCCGGGGACCCGGGTTTGGGAACAGACTCGGGTCGTCGGGGGCTGGCAGGGGCCGGAGAGGATTGAGCGTCCGTAGGAATGCTCTCCTCTTCTGGGGGTGGGTAGTGGGGTCTTGTCGCGCTGCAGTGGCCTCTGGTGGAGACCAGGAGCACTGCTGATGCATGCAAGAAAAATGAGGGAGTAATCAGAAAAGTGGAAATACCGCTTCACGGTAGCCGGATGACAGCTGCCTGGTGCTCTGAGGCCATCAAAGGTCCTACCGAGCTCCCCGCCTCAGCAGCATCCCTGGGGCTAAAAGTAGGAGTGCTGGCCTGCCCCTTGGCTGGTGCCTTCCCCTCAGAGGAGGGGGACCCATCTGGCGAAGGGTTACGCCGGGTCACCCTGGGGATCGGCTGCGATCTGAGGCGGTGGAGTCTCGGAGGACGGATGGATCAGAGGACTGCCTTGGCAAGCCTGAAGGAGTGGCTGCCGAGGAGCATGTAGGGGATGAAAAAAGATCACACACACAAAAAAAAAAATGTTGATGGATCCCTACTGATGAACCGGAGACCGGTTTGCCTTCTAAATGCAGATCAGAAGATTTTATCGAAAATCTTGGCCAGTAGGTTAGTGCAGTTGGCAGGGAATCTCATTTCACCTCAAAAGTAAGTGCTTTGCCTAGAAGAACAATCCTTCACAACTTGGCTCTGATGAGGGAGATCTTTGAGAGAAGTAATTTGAGGACCTTTTCAGGCTATTACCTCTCTTAAGATCCAGAAAAGGCATTTGTCAGATTGGCACATGACTATTTGTTTTGTACCCTGTTACAATATGGCCTCCCTCCCACCTTTATTAGGTGGATCAATATATTTCATGCTCAAGCTAGTCTATTGCCATTTGATTAATGGGTGGACAGGAAGAGAGCTCAGGATATGTTGGCCAGTGAGACAAGGGTGTCCCTGAGCCCTGTTCTATATATCTTCGGGATTAACCCTTTGATACGAATGATAAAGGACAGCTCCCCTATTACAGGGTTGCAGCTACAAGCTGAATCTCCTCCCATCAAGATATAGGCCTATGCAGATGATCGTAACTCATTTGTAAAAGATACTTCTATGGATTGTCCTTTGCACTCTACTTTACAAATTTTCTCAAAGGCTTCCGCTTCCCGCATAAACATTACTAAATGTTGTGGAATAGGCTTAGGAATTGAAAACAAACAAGTATAGCAGGCATACAATTCAAAGGACTAGGACTGACATGTCAGGACTATGTTTTAGTGATGGGATATGGCTTTATACAATTGGGAGACTTGTATTACTGCTGCATTGCGCCAGGTCCAACATTAGAAAGTATGGAAAATGTCCAAAAAGAAAAAAATCTTTCAGACTGAGTCACTTTTAGTCCCACAGTTTTTATGTCACTTATGTTTTTGCTCACTCCCTTTCATTTTTTTTTCATATCATATTTTTATCCTCCTGTGGAGCCTGGCAGGTGGCTCTGGTCCCTCCCTCAGAGGGAACTTGGTCTTCAGTCGCACTGGTCCCCCATCTGACACCCCCTAAATCCCAAACGCCCCCCCCCCATGGCAGGGCCGAGGCAAAGGGGTGCCGGATTTCCCCCACCCCAGAGCAAAATCCAGATATTGGGGGCAAGAACAGGGTGCTGGTGTGGCCATCATGGAGCTTGCCACCTCCTTTTTCCTCCAGTTTTACTTCCACCCCCCTCCCCACCGATGAAGTACATTGGCGATGTGCCTCCCGGCTCACATCTTCCCCTGGTTGACGCCAGAAGACAATCAACAAGTGGGATGGCAAACCCTCCCTCCCTGAGAGAGGAGAGTAGTTCTCTGGATGCTCAGTCCCCTTTCTCCCCTGCTGACCCCTGTCGGCCAGTGCGACATGAGGTGTAGTGAGCAGCGCCTCAACCTCCGGTGCCACCAGGCCGGCTGCTCACTCCATTTCTTTGGAAGCAGAATTACTGAATGTCTTTTATGTTTTTCTGGGGGACTAGGTTGAACCCAGTAAAGAGAGGGGTCACCTATCTGCCTATTGCACAGGATTGAATAGGGATGATTCATTCAATAGTCTTTGTTTTGTGTGTGTGTTTCTTATTTTAAATTTTTAGAAAGTCCTAAAACAAGAATCAAAGCTATGGGTCCATGTAGTCCTTGACTGGCTGGAGCCTTTTTTAGGACTGTGGGCGGAGCCTACGGCCCTTCTGCGATCATAGCTCCGAAAACAGCCTATCGTGAAACCTTCCATTGGACTTTTGGAAGTATCCTTCTGAAAGTCCAATGGAGCTTAAAACACTCCGCCATGATCGGCTGCTATGGAATAACAGCTGCACTATTTCATCTGTTACTTCCGCATTCCGTAGCATGAACTGCACATGTGTGACTTGCGTGCATGTGCCCGTTCTGCTGGTGCCGTCATGTTGCAAATGGCAAAATAGCATTTGCCGCAACTGCGAATGTGCGCATGCCGCTCATGTGAAGTTGTGTCGCCACCGCCGCCAGCACCGGCAACAAAGAAAAGGCACCAAATTCGACACAGTCAGAGGTGGGGAGCAGCATCCTCATCCCCATGGTAATCACCAGATGATTGCTGGTGTGTTACTCGGTGCGCTGCCAGCAGAAGGCTCCTCTTGCTAACTCCCAGGAGATCAACAGTTGACCACCACCAGCTCCACGACATACTGTGCCCCCAAACTCATGTGGCACACTGGGAGCCTACCCCAGTGTGCCTAATTTTTTTTCTCCCCCCTACCCACTGCTGCCAACATCGGGGTGCCCAATCCCTGTGTGTACACCCCCCCAGTCATGTGGCACGCTGGGAGCCCACCCAGTGTGCCCAGATGTTTTTTTCTGTAAAACAGAAAACAGTCCCTCATCGTCTTTTTTTTTTTGTTCTCCTGTAAACAAGAAAATGGTCCCTCGTTATCGCTGCAGTCCCTTCCCCATCCCCACCCTCCCACTGAGCACCCACCTCCCCACCCCCCTTACCCTGTACTCATCTCCGGAGGTCGGTGCTGTCTTCTCTGGACCAGGACACGTCTGCACTCTTCAAAGCTGAACCGCGAACTGAAGAATCAAAGGTAAGCCTGCTATAATGCCATTCAATGGGGTTTTCAACTTATGCTGATATCTTTAGCCGCTTTTTAGAATTTGTTCCCAAATTTTCAACATGGGGTTCTAGGGACCCCAGCTCATGAAAACTGTCACTGTCATTTTGTTACTTGGTCTCGAAAGGTGATTTCGCAGTTGCTGCACAGAATCACCTTTCAAAACTGATTCACAAAATGACAGTGCCACTGTTTATGAGATGGGGTCCCAAAAAGACCATGTTGCAAATTTGGTGAAAAAAATCCCAAAAATGACTGCGTTACGAGTGTGCGTTGCACAGTTTCTATGTACGCTCCTAACTTCACCAGTTTTCAATATTTTCACTCCACATTTTCAACATTGCCATTTTTGCACACCTCCTTCAAAACAATACAGCTGTCATTTTCCACAACCTGCCCAAAACGTGTTGCACAGAGGAGCGTGTTTGCTCTGCAAAATCACCTTTCAGGACAAGTGAGCAAAATGACACTGTAGCTGTTCATGTGGAGGGGTCCAAAAAATGCCATGTTGAAAATTTGGTGCATCACCTCCAAAAAATTGTCAAGTTACACCTGGGCACTGAATAATTTCCAAGCACATGTGTAACTTTTGTCATTTGGTAGCTCTTCACAACCCTATCGGCTCTGGATAGAGTTTGTTCTTAGTTGGCAGCAGAGAAAAATCTGTATTCATATTGCAGTTTTGGCTAATACTTGCCCCAAATACATACAACCAGCTTTTACTAAAATAAGGCAGTGGCGGCTAACTCCTGCAGCAGTACAGACAAACTCAAGAAAAGCTTTGTATGAGACTATTATGTCACAAAAATGTTATATTGAGCCAGACTTCACATCTTGTCCAGTACAGTGTCCCACAGACTTCAGCACAATTAGTACGGAAGCAAGCTCCCCCCAACATGTGGGATGCCCTGTGGCTCAGTGTTCACAGTAGGCTGTGGGTTTCATACTGGTTTTCATACTGGGTGATAGAACGGAAGAAGGCACTACTGCCCATTATACCGTTCCCCGCATAGTGGGCTCATTTTATCTCCTTAAACATACTAATTGGTTGATCTCCCTTTTAAATTTGCCCAGTGTACCACTCAGGACAACATACTCTGGAAATACATTCCATATTCTAGCTGTTCGATGTATAAAAGAATAGTATCTTAAGTTTGTTTTTACAGTCTTTAGTTTTATTTGCAGTTTGTGTGCTCTTAGGCTTTCTGGTTTATCTACCAACTCTATCCCAAGTTCCTTTATTAACTCTGAATCTTTCATAATTTTAAACAGCTGTGAGAGGTCCCCCTCTCTTCCTTCTATGCTCCAGTCTAAACATATCCAGTCTTCTCAGCCTATCCTCATAGCCATCATTTTTCATGGACCATATCATCTTAGTATAAGTCCTTTGCACTTTTTCTGTCTTGTTTATTTCCCCTTTTGTAGAAGGGCTCCACAGTGATGAATCATAACCTATATGGGGCCATACAAATGCCCTGTACAGTGGGAGAAGGCATTCTTTAGATCTATTTATAGAGTTTCTTTTAATATTTTTAATCAAATAGTTCATTTTTCTAACTACCTCCAGCCTGTGTGCTATAAAAGTCATGCCATCATCTATCACAATCCCATAATCCTTTTCCCTATCTGATGCTTCCACTTTAAGGCCCTTTAAATAATATTCATTTCTGGGATTCTTTTTCCCCATATGCAACACTCTGCATTTTTCTATACTAAATGGCATCTTGTTCTCTATTGTCCATACTTCCAGTAGTTTTAGATCATTTTCAAGTCCTTGGATACCCTCCAGTGTACTCACTTGCCCTCCCACAAAGGCACACGTACAAAGGCAAAGGTACTGGACTTCAGGAAGGTGGACTTTGACAAAATGGGTGAGTGCCTAAGGAATATGCTAGCAAATGGGCAGGAATAAAGAGTGGAAGAACAATGGGGAATAATTAAAACTGCCATCACTGAGCCAACAAGCCTTTGTGTGAAGCAAATAAAACAAAACGATGTAAGAAACCACTGTGGTTCTCAAAGGAGGTGGCAGGGAAAGTTAGGGAGAAAAAGAGAACGTTCAGGAAGTACAAGGAATCACAGAAGGAGCAGGACAGAAAATTGTTTCAGTTAAAGCAAAAGGAAGCAGGAAAGGCAGTCAGAACAGCAAAGGCCCAAACCGAGGAAAAAATAGCCAACTCTGTTAAGAAGGGGGATAAAACCTTTTATAGGTACATCAGGGAGCGAAGGAAGACCAAGGGAGGGATAGTGAGGCTTAATAAAGGGGAGGGGGAGTGGGCAGAGGGTGACTGTGAAAAGGCAGAGGTACTAAACAAATAGTTTTGCTCAGTATTGACTAATGAAGAGGGGGAGGTACCTAAACCAAACAATAGAAATACGCTGGATACAGGGGTTGATTCCAGCCCTTTTACAGAAGAAAGGGTTCTGAAAGAACTCTTAAAACTGAAGGTGGACAAAGCAATGGGGCCTGATGGGATTCATCCCAGAATTCTAAAAGAACTAAGGGTAGAACTAGTGGCACCACTGACTACCCTCTTTAATAAATCATGGGAGGATGGGGTAGTACCTGAAGACTGGAGGAGGGCAGATGTGATTCCACTTCACAAAAGTAGGAGCAGGGCAGAAGCAGGAAACTACAGACCTATTAGTTTAACCTCAGTGATTGGGGAAATGATGGAATCACTTCTGAAGGAAAGAATTGTTGAGTACCTAGAGGCCAGAGGAGCACAGGAGCCAAGGCAGCATGGATTCACAGCGGGGAGGTCATGTCAGACGAATCTAATAGATTTCTTTGACTGGGTGACGAAAGCAGTAGATGAGGGAGGGGCTGTAGACATGGCCTACCTAGACTTTAGCAAGGCATTTGACACAGTCCCACACAAAAGATTAATATACAAGTTGGCCAGCCTGGGAGTGGTTCCAAGATGGTAGCCTGGGTAAAAATTGTCTGGAGAACAGGACACAGAGGTAATAGTAAACGGAGTACACTCTGAAGAAAGGGAGTTACTAGTGGGTACACGAGGGTTCAGTACTAGGACCGGTCCTCTTTAATGTCTTTATAAGTGACATTGCAGAGGGACTGGAAGGAAAAGTATGTCTCTTTGCAGACGACACAAAGATCTGCAACAGAGTTGATACACAGGGTGGGGTGGAAAGGATGAGAAGGGACTTGGCAAGGTTGGAGGAGTGGTCAAATGTATGGCAGCTCAGATTCAATGCAAAGAAGTGCAAGGTAATGCACCGGGAAGACAGAAACCCAGGGGAAGGGTACACAATGGGGGGGTGAGATACTAACAACAACAAAAATGGAAAGGGACCTGGGCTAGTCATATCAGATGACCTAAAGGTGAGCAAGCAATGTGAGAGGGCAGTAAGCAGGTCTGGTGGGATACTGGGATGCATAGGGAGAGGCATCACCAGTAGAAAACAGGAAGTTGTTATCCCTCTGTACAGACAGCTGGTGAGACCCCATCTGGAGTACTGCGTGCAGTTCTGGAGACCCAATCTCTGCAAAGACATAGACAGGATGGAGGCAGTCCAGAGGAGGGCAACTAAAATGGTGCAGGGTCTGCACCAGAAGACATATCAAGAGAGACTTAAGGATCTTAAAATGTATAGCCTCAAGGAGAGGAGGGAGGGGGGGGACATGATTGAAACTTTCAAATACTTCTAGGGAATCAACAAAGTCCAAGAGGGTAGCATCTTTCAGAAAAAGAGGTGTGCAAGAACAAGGGGACACAATCTTAAGCTAGAGGGGGACGGCTCAGAGGTAATGTGAGGAAGTATTTTTTCATGGAGAGGGCTGTGGATGCATGGAACAGCCTTCCTGAGGAGGTTGTGGAGTCAAAAACAGTGGTGGAATTCAAGAATGCATGGGACAGACATAAGGCAATTCTCGGGGGTGGAGGTCGGAAGAAGTAGGCTGTTGGTTCGCTAGGATCTGCAACTTATCCATTAGGTAGGGAAATGGGCAGACTGGGTGGGCCAAGCGGTCCTTATCTGCCATCAAATTCTATGCTTCTATGTTTCTATGTTTTCCAACTTTACATCATCTGCAAACTTAACCAATATATTCCTTATGTTGTATATCCCCTATATATAATGAAAACAGGGCGGGGTCCAGCACTGACCCCTACGGCTCCCCACTTGTCACTCTAGCCAAACCTGAATATGCACCCCTAATTCTGTTTTTTTCCCCAGCCAACTCTGCACCCATCTAACCAGCCTACTGTCCACTCCTAGTTTTTCCATTTCTGCAATAAGATGATTATGTGGTACCTTATTGAATGCTTTCTAGAAATCCAGAAAGAAAACATCCACTAGTTTACTGTCATATAAATTTTTGTTGATTTGTTTGTAGAAAATAAGCTGGTTAGTCAGACATGATCTATTATTTTTTTATCTGTGCTGCCTTAGATCATTCACATCTAGCTCTTTGAGATCATCTTCCAACTTGCCCTTCAAAAAGCGTTCTGCTACTTAACTCAGTATCGCGGTCAAACTAACTGGCCTATAGTTAGTCATTGATGTTTTTACCCCTTTCCTTTTATATAATGGGATCACAATGGCATTTCTCCAATCCTCCGGTACCTCCCCTGTGGAAAAGGACTGGCCAAACAAGTGTGCCAGGGGCACTGCTATATGAGCCCTCACTTCTTTCAGCAACCTAGGGTGCAATAAGTCAGGCCCTGCTGATTTATGGGGTTTCAATTCACTCAGCAGTTTTTCTATATGCTCTGCATTAATCTCCAAAATCCAAGTTCCTACTTAGATTCTGCTTAATTATTGGCCTATCTTGTGCCTTCTTGTCACACACTGAACAGAAATAATGATTTAATTGTTCCGCCATCTCTACTGGTTCGGTCACCTCCTCCCCTTCTATATACAGGGGCCCTATCTGATTTGAAGTTTTCCTGTTATTATTGATATAGGAATATAGTCCCTTTCCGTTATCCTTTCTGTAAACTAGGTTTGTTTCCAATCTCTTTCTTTCTGTCCTTATTTTTGATTTTAGCTTCCTCAATACTTTTCTATATTCCACACTTGCCTCGATGTTCCTTTGCTTTTTCATTCTATCATATGCTTTTGTTTTTTTCTTACTCAACTTCATAATTTTATTTGTACACCACATAGGTTATAATTTCCTTCTGGGGATGTGTTTTTCTTCCATTTCATGGAGTTTCTGTTTAAATATATCCCACATCTCTCCTACATTTTTTTTCTAAATAAACCTTCCCAGTTCCATTCTGCCAGTTGCCTTTTGATTTTATCAAAATCTGCTTTATTGTAATCTCTAATAATAATAGTCCCTTTTTCGAACACTAGCTTTCTTTTTATATAGACTTGTACTATACCATGGTCACAGTGGCTTAAATTATCAATAATGCTTATTTTAGTTAGTATATCTTCTTTATTTGTAATTATCCAATCCAATATATTGTCTCCTCTTGTGGGCTTGTATACTAGCTGAGTCAACTCTTCCATCATCTCCAGGTATCTATTATGCATTGTATTATGTGCTGTTTTCTTTACCCAATGTATTTCTGGTAAATTAAAATCCCCTATAATCGCCATATCTTCCTGCATTGCTACTTGTCTAATTTCAACATCAATAAGTTCATCTTGGGCTTTATTGGTATTAGGTGGATGATAGAACAGTCCTAACAGAAGCTTTTTTTGAGTTTGTGAAACTTGCAATGATACCCATAAAGATTAAATCTCTTTAGGGTTATCATATTTATTCTACATTGTGCTCTTAATTCTTTGTTTTATATTGATTGCAATACCTTTTCCTTTCCTATTTTCTCTTTCTTTTGAAAACAAATCATATCCCTCAATCTCCCTAGCCCATACTATATCATTGTCCCACCATGTCTCAGTAATACAGCATATATCTATACCCTCTGCTTTTAACCTTATCTCTAGTTCTGATTTCTTCAACATATTTATGCTCCTTGCATTTAAGGTCCACACTTTCAATCCATTATAAAGTTTTGTATAATTAGATTTTTGATCATGTAACTCTTTTCTTGGTATATTGACTCCTGAGTTTCATTTCCCATCCTTTTTATCCTCTCTCCCCTGTTTAATCAGTTTAAATAGGTATCTAATACTCTCTTAATTGCCATCCCCAACTTCCTGCTAACCTTTTTACTCAAATGCAAGCTGTCTTTACAAAAGTACCCTGGATCATTCACAAATTGCTCCCAATTGGATATACGCCCTAACCCCTCCTACAGCGTCCAACACCTTAACCAATTATTCAAATCCTTGATTTTCTTTTGATTACTCTCATTTTCCCTTGGTACCGGGAGTATTTCGGAAAAATAAGTTTTACATCCTAACCTACTTGCTTCCTCTCTTATATTTCTGTATTCCTGTTTAACATCATCTATGTTTTGATTCTTTATATTATTAACACCAAAATGTAAAATTATCACATTATTCCCAGTTTTATTTTCTATAATATTAGGCAGCATTTCTTGAATGTCCCTAACCTTTGCTCCCCAGAAATAACTAGTTGTTGTATGTTCTTTGTTCCCCCACAATGTGTACCTCTCTGTATATTTTAGAATTGAATCACCCAAAACATAAGCATTAATTTCCCCAGTTGTCTCTTGTATTGTCATACCTATATTTCCTGTTTCCATGTCCTCTACCCCACTAGCCTGCATTCTGTCTTTGTGTACCTCTGGTCCTTTGTTTTCAACTTGATTTGCTATATTTACCTGTGCATCAATGGGTGAGGCGAACATGGAAGCAGACACCATTAGACAAAAGGACTGATGTCCCAGGACAGAGTGTGTAACCATTTTGGAGGCACAAGAACACTTGTTCAGAGAGTGCCCCTTAGTGACAGAACTGTGGACTTTTCTGGGACAGGTATGGCAGTCGGATCTCATTAGGGAATAAACATATGAAAATCTAATACACTGGCTCATGCCACAGAAATGGACGTCCCTGAATGTAGGCATAATATGTGTCCTTTTCATTATTCTGAAGTTTTATATTTGGCAGGCACAGTGTAGTTCTGCCATACAATAAAAACATGTCACTTATGGTGAAATTCTGATCTCCATTAACTTACCATTGAGAAAAGTGTATCGGGGGATGCCTGTGAGTTTTCTGTCACACATTTAGGGTTCCTTTGGAAGGGCTTTCTTCCAGTTTTGTTTAAAAAATAAATGTAAGCAATTATGCTCTAAGGCTTGTGCTGTTCTTCTCTAGTAAGGAGTGACAGTATATGAAATGAAGTTCTCCTTCTTGTTCTGAGTGTTTTGGGGATTTAATTGTATGTGATGCACATTATTACCTTCCTAATGTTTTAACTGATACTTTGTATTTTGTTTGTTACTTTCATTTTTTTGTACTTTTTTGTTGATTGTTGAATTTTATAGAGGGCAAATATGTATGTGAGAAATGTAAAGATGCGCATACTTTTCCATTGTGGCCACATATTTGTGGTTAGCTATGTAAGTGTTCTCCTGTTTATGGCACTTAAAATAAATTTGCTATTAAAAGCAGTACTCCTGACTTGGGTGCAGTATTTTTGCTTTTGCCTCTGTGTCTCTTCTATACAGTAGCACTAAGTACTTTGTTCCTCTTGCGGCTGAGTTTGTCGGATTTTCATTGGTTGAATTCTTTGGGGGGGCGGCTGGCTTTCTGTTGGTGAGTCTGGAGGTAGGAGAGGAGGACAGCATGGCTGTCCAGGTGGGGGAGAATGCTTCCCTCTCCATGCGGAGAAATGAGGAGGCAAATACCCCCAAAACATCTATAGGGTACGGGTGTGACTGTATTGGCAATGAGGAGAAGATGTTGGCTCTTGGTGGTAACTCCGCTGGTGGCCCTTCTGTATCTATGAGTGAAGTGCCTCTGGCTTCACAAAATAAACCTGTTACTGACCTAGACAATGTTGATAAGTTGGAGGCAGCATATTGCTAGAAAAGTGAGCACTTACTGTTGCTACTGGCAGAGGAAGAATAAAGGTTTCTAGCCCAGAGGTCAAGACCCGATCCCTGGTCTTCTGTTGAACAAGATATGGTAATGAGTTCTCCTGCTGTTGGTATCCTGAAAAAAGTAATGATCTGCAGTCTGGATTCCCCCAATGTGGTATGTGTTCCTGGTGCAGCTGAAATGCAAGCAAAAATTTAAAGTTCTGTGCAGGATACAGTACTGGGGGTGCCGGCACATCAAACAGAGCCCAAGGCTGACATGGCAGCTACTGACAGTTGCCAGACAGAACTGCTGCAATTTCAGCAGAAGGGTGCAGCTGTCTCTTTTTGACTCAGATGTGTCAGGGTTCAAGTGTCACCTCCCTGAATATTAATAGTATTCATAATAATGTCAAGAGATTGGAAACTTTTTCAGTCCTGTGAGATTTAAACTCAGATATTGTATTCCTACAGGACACCTGATATCACACTCAAAATGAGGTGAATTTGGCTCAGAGAGTGTGGGCATGTGGTCCATCATACTGGTCCCTGGGGAAAGGCAAATGTTCAGGAGTAAGTGTCCTCTTTTCATATTACTCTGTGGTGTTGCATAGACTGATTGATCTTGTTCCTGGAAGGGTTTTGATTTTACATATGTCTTTTAGGGACCTTGAACACAAATGCATTAACCTGTACTGTCCTCAGACTAAAACTCTGAGAACTGATGTATTTACATTTTTTAAACCTTTCCTATATACTAGAAAAGGGATCATCACTGGGGGGGGGGTTATTATGGCTATTGGTCCACACTTATCAGGGGAGGTAACAAAAAGGTATATATTGTGATTCCCATTTTCTTAGTCAGATAATCTCCTCTGCCCTGTTAGTGGATGCCACTAAGCCAACACCTTCAGCCCAGGAACACACTTTTTAAGGGGAAAATATCATTATGAATCGATTTTCGACTTTTATCCCCCTTGTTAGAGGTAAACATTTTTAAGGTGCTCCCTATAGAGAGTCAGACTGTAAGGGTATATAAGTTGCTATTAGCTCACCATCTTGCCCTAAAACAAAATCTCTTCTTTGGGGATCGATTTGTGCTATTATGACTGACACATTTGTTCAGAATAAGATTAAGACAGTTACTGATAGCTGGCTGCACAACAATTGACTTATATGAGTCAGTTATAGAGTGGTGGGAGGCAGTAAAGTTGGATATTAAGCAGTTATGCATCTCTCTTGCTAGGAAAAACAAAAAGGGGTAAGTACTTTAAGTACCTCACACTGAGGTGTCAGTTACAGAAAAGGGGTGAGTACTTTAAGTACCTCACACTGAGTGTCAGTTACAGAAGAGGGGTGAGTACTTTAAGTACCTCACATTGAGGTGTCAGTTACAGAAAAGGGGTGAGTACTTTAAGTACGTCACATTGAGGTGTCAGTTACAGAAAAGGGGTGAGTACTTTAAGTACCTCACATTGAGGTGTCGGTTACAGAAAAGGGGTGAGTACTTTAATTACCTCACATTGAGGTGTCAGTTACAGAAAAGGGGTGAGTACTTTAAGTACCTCATATTGAGGTGTCAGTTACAGAAGAGGGGTGAGTACTTTAAGTACCTCACATTGAGGTGTCAGTTACAGAAAAGGGGTGAGTACTTTAAGTACCTCACATTGAGGTGTCAGTTACAGAAAAGGGGTGAGTACTTTAAGCACGTCACATTGAGTGTCAGTTACAGAAGAGGGGTGAGTACTTTAATTACTTCACATTGAGGTGGCATTTACAGAAAATGGATGTGTACTTTCAGTACCTCACACTGAGGTGTCATTTACAGAAAAAGGGTGAGTTCTTTAAGCACCTCACATTGAGGTGTCAGTTACAGAAAAAGGATGAGCACTTTAAGTACCTCACATTGAGGTGTCATTTACAGAAGCTACTGATGTTAGCAGTTGAAACCAATCATGATTTTTGCATCTCAAATAGTGCAAGTTAAAAAGGTCAGGAGACCATTTCAATATCAATGGATAGCATCTCTGCTTCAAGAACGAAAGTTTGGGACACAGGGCCGTAAAGCTTAGGTCAGTCCTTTTGATGACTGCCAGGCTAGGGTTTCAAACAGGGTAATTGATAAATTAAAAGGCTGGTCTGGACATTACCATGATAATCCTACAGGGATTCTTTCAATAGTAGATGAGTACATTAGTGCAATGGTACTTTTGGGAGGAAATTTGATACTTCTGGGAATTTGGATGCCTTCTTAGCACCCTTACAAATCCCGGAGTTGCCAGAAGTTATGAAGGCAAAACTGGTAGCCAACATTGACGAGCTGGTGGTAGCAGAAGCTATCAGATCTTTTCTTGTTAACTTATATTTTATTGTTTTAAAATAAACAACATTATACAGTTAATATTGCCTACCACAGAGCTGAGTGCAAGGATCCATCCATTGGATAACAGGGCAATAAAATAGCATAAGCAGACTGGTGTTAGGAGGTGGGGGTATTACTGCAAAGTTCAGAATCTGGGTCTATGATAGCTGCACCTCACAAGAATAAGGTGATCCTCCCAAGAAAAGGTATCTCAATAATGCTATATTCAACAATAATGTTGATATGATCCCATTCCAAACATTTAACATTTCCTATAAGCTATCAAATCTTTAAATTCAAATACTGCCCCTGGGAGTGATGGTGTTCCGAGGGGATTGTGCATGCTGTTTCAGCAGGAGATGATGAATATCTTGACTGCCCTATATAATTGTGTGTTGTCAGAGAATAGCTCTGGGTCCACCTTTTTACGAGGTATCATGATATTATTACATATAAAAGTGGATAGGGAAGACCTCAAGAACTGGAGGTCTCTTGGTTTATTAAATACTGATCTTAGATCTTGTTGAAAATCTTGGGTAACAGGCTGACAGCAGCAGCATCCATTCTGATCCTCCCTGCAAAGCCCTGTGCTATCCCTTGAAGGAAAATAAAGGACAATCTGATTTTACTGTGTGAGCTAGTAGAGCAAGGGAGTCTTAATGCAGTCAAGGGCCTTCTCCTTACCTTGGTTCAGGACAGGCCTTTGATAGAGTCAACACTGATTTTTTATTTGCTGTCTTACTTAGGTATGGTGTGCTACCTCTCTTCGCCTCCTGGCTTAAATTTTTGCAATCGATTGATATGGTATTTCCTGTTATAAATGGGTTCAAAGGTCAGGAATGTTTTTTTGAAGTCAGGAGTTAGACAAGGGTACCCAATTAGCCTGGTTTTGTATTTGTTTGTTCTAGAGCCCATTCTTAGAACTATTCATCAAGATCTGGTGATATTGCAGGTGGACACTGTGCTTGGATAACTGACACACAAGTCAGCAGCATACACAGGTTGTGTCTGCTTACTAGTGAGAGATGTGGGCTCTGGAACTACAGCTCTGGCTCATTTTGACAGGTTCGCTGCAGTCTTTGGTTCCAAATTAAATAAGGAAAAGAGCTCTGGAATGGTTCTAGATGCAGGGCATACATTAATTATTTCCTGTATGTTGAATATAGCCATCAAACCTGGCCCTATCGAAAGCTGCAAATAGAGTGGTGGTTCATTTTAGAGATCCGGTTACTCGTTCCACCACAACATGTCCTAAGAAGATTGCACACATTTTTGGCCAATATTATTCTTCTGTTTACAATACTGAAAGAGGGCCAGATCAAGCAGAACAGATAGAGAAATATCTAAGCTGCTTGCCGTTACCCAAATTTACTTTAGAACAAAAAACACAGTTGGACACCCCAATCTCCTTGGCTGAGGTCCAGTACAAAATGAAACAATTAAAAAATGGGAAGGAGCCGGCCCGGTGGTGCAGAGGGTTGAGGCACTGAACGCCACACCTCCAGCCACGCTGGCAACCTGGGTTCGGGAATGGACTTGGGGTGCTGGGGGCTGGCAGGGGAAGGAGAGGATTGAGTGTCCAGTGGACTGCTCTCCTCTCCTGGGGTGGGTTGGGTAGCAAGCCTCACTCTGTAGTGGCCCCCAGTAGAGACAAGTAGCGGCACAGGAGGGACAAACCAGAAAAATGGAGCAGCTCTAATGGCCACCTGATGTCATTCTCTGCTACCACTGGAGTCCTCCAGGGAGCCCTCTCTCAGTCTCAGCAGCACCCTGGACCTAATTGGAGTGTGCTGGTATGCCTGCCCCTGATGCCTTCCCCTCGGAGAAGAGGGACCCACCCAGCGCAAGGGTTACACCATGATACTTCGGGGATGGCTGCGATGTGGGACTGAGGAACTGCTCAAGAGGGGACAGCCGGGGAGTTGGGAACATGTCAGCCCAAAGGAGTGGGGGTCATTGGGGACGTGAGAGGGGGAAAAAACATCACACACAAAAAAAAAAAAATGGGAAGGCCCCAGGAATGGATGGGCTTGCTTCTGAATTTTACAAATCCTTTGCTCCAATACTTTTTGAACCTCTCATGGCTGTGTTCAATGAGGTTCTTGCAGGGGACAAAGGGGCCCCTCCCACTTGGAACTGTGCCCAAGTATCCGTACTTCTGAAACCTGGTAAAGATCTGGAAGACTGTGGCTCATATCACCCAATCTTCCTCTTGCCAGTGTATCTCAAGATCTTCACAGGCATCATTGCTGACTGCTTGCAATCCTATATTTCATTCCTGGAGCATTGTGATCGACTGGGTTTATCTCAGGTAGGTTCCTTCAGGATAACATCCTTAGATTACTTAATATTATTACAGCCAAACAGGCTAAAACCACCTTTCAGCTGGCAGTCGGCATGGATGTCAAGAAGGCGTTCAACAGGGTGGACTGGGGCTTTATGTCTGCCACTCTGTGGAAATTTGATTTTGGCACAAAGTTTGTCAATGCGATTATTTCACTTTATGAGTCCCCGGAAGCCCAGGTTAAAGTGAATGGCTTTTTTCTAATTCCATCAGGTTAAAAAGGGGCACCAGACAGGGCTGCCCCTTGTCGCCATTGCTTTTTGCCCTGTCCCTGGAGCCCCCTCGCAATATCCATCCGTCAAAATGCTCAAATCAAAGGAGTCATGGCTGGCAATGTTGAGCAAAAAATAGCGTTGTACGCGGATGACTCTACTTTTTTTGGGCGACCCACAGTCCTTGTTGCCACAACTCTTGCAGGAGCTAGAGGGTTTTGGGATTCTGACTGGCTATAAAATAAACTACTCAAAATCGGAAGCAATGGTGTTAAGTGGGATCCCCCTGTACATTTTAAATGGACCTTTCCATTTGCCTGGGCCAAAAGAAACACTTTTAGGTATTTAGGCATTCAGATTTCTAAAGACACTTCTTTCTTACTTCAAAATAACTATATAAAATTGTTTCATACTTTAGAAACTGACTTCACTAGATGGAAACTTCTACCTCTAACGTTGTATGGGAAAATACAAACCATAAAGATGAATGTTCTTCCCAGATTTTTATATTTGTTTCAAAATGTGCCCATTCCTATCCCAAACGCCTTTTGGAATGGTTTGCATAAAGCTATTCAGCACTTTATATGGTCGGGGAAGTGTCCCAGGTTAGCTAAATCCGCTTTACAGGCTCCAAGATATTTTGGGGGGGGTCTCGCTCTTCCCAATTTCCCTTTATATTATTTGGCAGCCCAGGGTGCCCAGATCTGTACATGGGCAAAAGGAAGGGTTGAATTGGGTTGGTGCCAAATAGAGGCCACTTCACTATCAGGGCTTTCTGGACTCTGCCCACCAGTGTCATACCTCCTCGGATTTGGCCCAGGACTCATAATCCCTGGGTCAAACACTCATTTTGTATCTTACTTGGACTTAGAACACTAACTAACACTCTAAATACTATTGGCCCTCTCTGTCTCATATGGCATGACAATTTGTTTCTTCCTTCTAAACTGGATCCAGGGTTTGCCTTTTGGGAAGGGCAAGCACTCACTACTTTCAAGCAGTGTACGGATGATAACAGTTGCCTCCCCTCCTCTAGATTAAGGGAGATATATGCTCTCCACAGGGAAGACCATTACCATTTTCTCCATGTACAACATTTTATTATGACCTCTGGAAACCTACCTTTGGTGCGGAGAGACCTAACTCCTTTGGAAGATTATAATAGCACATAAAATATGCTACTTAGCAGAGATAAAACTCTAATGTTAGTGCTGGCTTCCCCCTTGGAAATTATCAGGCATAAATGGGAACAGGAAAGTGGCTCCTTGATTTTTCCTGATCAGTGGTCTCAACGACTCCAGCTGGGCTGGCAGGTAGCTGCTTCCCTGATGTGGAGAGTATTTAATTGGAAAGTGTTGATTAGGTTTTTTTGTACACCAGTAGTCAGTAAACACTTTCATTCTAGCTATACAGACACCTGCTGGTGCAACTGCGGGTGTGGGGTTGGGGGTGGGCATGGGGTACTCATTCTCACATGTTTTGGGACTGCTCAGTCATTGGGAATTTCTGGCATTCAATCCATGCAGAGCTCCAGAGGTGTATGGGTGTTTCTATACCCTTTTCCATTCAGGAGTTAGTTTTTGGCTTTCTTGGATTGCTGAACTGCCCGAGTGTAATTTGGAAACTGTGCAAATTATGCAGGTGGCTGCACTGAAATGTATCACTTTGAACTGGCTTTCCTCTGTACTATCCTTGCTGACCCAATGGCAGGCAAAAATGTGGGAACTTGAACTTATGGAACACATTACCTATTCCTTACACCTAGTTAAAGACAAGTTTGTGGCCATTTGGCAACCACGGCTGATGATTGAAGGCAAAGGGGAGATGTAGGGACCTAACTGAATGGGGAGGATCTAGGAGTGGATGCACCAGCTCAAAGTTTATGTGTTTTAAATGTTCATATTGTTTTGTTTAATAATTAAGAGTTTATTATTGGGGGGGGCGCTAATGAGCAGCTAACTCGAACGGTTGCAACTCTCTGGAGCTTCGCACCACAAAGCCTTAAAATTGCCTAAAAACCTTCTAAAAACTGTTCATTTCAACATCAAAAGCTATCTTAACCAAGACTGCAATGGATGAGTACCTGGTTTCGAGGAAATTGTCGTGGCATGGTAGCAAGAATGCAAAAAAATCGATTGCTTTGGAACAAGTGGCTCCATGTGGCCCAGGCCCCATATCTTTCTCGGTCACGGAGCTAACAGTTTGTAGTAAGGCCATTTTGGAACAAATACTGGCAGATCTCACACCGAAAGGGGACAAAGTAGAGAAGTCAATCGGCAGCCTGGCCTCAGAGGTTGAGCAACAATCGAGGAAGATACAGGAGGCAGAACAAAGAATATCGGATATTGAAGATACTACAAGAGGCAAGCCTGACAAGTTAGCTAAGCTGGAGCGGGAGGTGGAAGATTTAAAAGATGCCCTAGACTACCAGGAAAATTATAACCGCCACAATAATCTTCGCATCAGGGGTCTCCCAGAGGGAGCAGAGCGAGGGAACCTCCTGGAATTCTGTGCTACAACCCTTCCAAAGCCGCTTAAAATACAAATGAAGGCAGGTAAGATTAAAATAGAAAGGGCACACAGGGCTTTGGTGCCAAAGCTGCCCGGTGACCAGCCTCCACGACAAGTGATCTTCAGGATGCATCATTACCCTGACAGGCAGGCATTGATGGCGGCCTACAGGAATCAGAAAGAGATTGTCTTTGAGCGGCATAGGTTAACTCTGCATCAGGATCTCTTGATCAGAATACAGAAAAAATGACAGCAATTCAATAACCAGATGGATCAGCTATGAGAACGTGGCCTGGAATTTTTTCTGGCATACTCTGCGGTTATTAAGGTCAAATGGGAAGGTGCATCGTACTCCTTCTGGGAACCAGCTAAACTGCAAAATTACATAGAGGAGTGGGATAAAAAGAATAAGTCAGATGGATGAACTCCACAGTGAGTACTTTGGGACTTTATTGTCTTTAACATCAATAACCCTAGAAGTGGAATAGACTCTCTCATAATTTAGCTCCCATGGACATACGAGGATGGGTAGGGGGATGAAAGTAGGGAGGGGGGGATTCTGTTTTACGAAAAACAAAACAAAAAAAAATGTTTTACCCTCTTACGTTGCCTGGAATTTGTCTAACATCCACTAAATGGTGCTCATAGGATACTGTGTTGATGTGAAAGCATAGGAAAATGGTTTGGCTCCCAGAGACACTCATATGGCCTGCCACGAGGTGCAGGGATCACGTATACCAAGTCCCTTGATATGAATTACAAACCCTCCGTGAGTCTAATCAGCAGCAGAACAACGGCAATCTACAGAGACAAAATCTGAAAAGGACTTATATATGTTTTTGAGGGGTTTGGTCTAGATACTGTCCTCCGAATTGATAATGAGGGACACATTATATATGTTTTTTGGGGGACCGAAATTCCTTATGCAGAGTTATCTGGGGGCTAAAAAGTGAATTGAAAGAAAATAGAATGGGAAAAACAGTTATAAGGAATGCTTGCTTGGGCAATGACGAGAAGGGGGAAGGAGAGAAACGAATGATGGCGAGATTAGCGGGGAGAGGGGGATACCTTGTATGGATGGAGACGAGGGATAATGGGTGGCTGCATTGGTGCAACACCCCAGAAGCCCTGCAGTCAGCCTTAAAATCCTTATTGTTAAGAGAGATCACGAGTAGAAAAGGGGGGATTACTCACTGTGAGAGAAGAGACCCTAAGTAAGATAACGTGCAACGGAGATAAGTGGGGAGGTCTGTATCAAACATATCTCTATATGTGCCTACAGGTACATACCCACCAAAGGAATATCAAAAGAAATGAGTAGAGGATACAGTGTAGGCAAGGGGAAATACATATATGTTTAAAATGGTGGTGTGGGGGGAAGGGGCATGGAGATGGGATAAACAGAATACAGACTATACCAGATTATAACCAGACTGAGACTAACATCTAGAGGAAAGGGAGAGGATAATTTACTAATTAAGATGAAACGAAGAAAAAGGGAGGTAGTAGAATGGCTATTTCACAAAAGTTATCAACTGTTTCAGTATTTGGTACACATGTTGGTGTACACTACAGTTTATAGTTATTGTTGCTGTTTTTTAATTATCTTTTCTGCTTTGCCAATACTGATACTAAATGTCAATCTATGTGCAGAAGACGAAACCACAAACGAGCGGGGGTTACAATGAGATATAAGGGGAAGGAGGATCATAGCTAGGCCCGGACACAGCCTCGTGGTCTCCTGGAATATGAAGGGATTCTCCTCACCAACTAAGAGGACAAAGATACTTGCAGCACTTAAAAGAAAACAGACAGATGTAGCATTGCTACAAGAGACCCATTTGACACCCAGGGAACACACTAAACTGGTGGGGGGCTGGGTTGGGGCCTGCCATGTATCCTCTTATAGCTCCCACAAGCGGGGCATAGCAATTTTAATTAATAAGAGCTTTCTCTTTGTGCACCACCACAGAGTTAAGGACCCCACAGACGGAAGGTATATTTTTGTGGTGGGGGAGATTCAAGGGAAACTGACCACCTTTGGTAACATTTATGCCCCTTCTGTTTTGGATCCAGCCTTCGATCAGAAAATTGTAGACATCTTAGTGAGAGAACAATTTCCCAACTTGGTTATGGGGGGGACTTCAATTGTGTTGCGGACCCTGAGTTGGACTACTCGGGGACAAGGCTTAGACTGGTCCCAGCGGTACAACAATGGCAAAGTAGCCTAACAGAGCTGGTACTAGTGGATGCTTGGAAAGCGGCCAAACCGGGGGCCCGCGAATACATGTTTTATTCCCACCCACACACTACCTGGTCCAGACAAGACTATATATACATACAGAGAGAAGTATACTCCGCAGTCACTGGAGTGGAGCATATCCCTATCTACTTGTCTGACCATGCTATGGTCCAACTCAAGCTGACTGTGGGAGAACAACAGGGGCCACGGGGAGGTTGGAAATTTCCCAGTTACTTGCTGTCTAGGGAGGATTTTAGACAATTCTTTAAAGACCAATGGAATATATATGAGACAACGAATAAAAGGTACAGTGGAGGCAGAGGAAACGTATTGGGAGGCGAGCAAGGCATACATCAGAGTAGTAGTAATGGGTTATACAGCAAAATAAAAAAATGAATTTAAAAGCAAGAATGGGGGGAATTAGAAGACACAATACGATGTCTAGAAAAAAAGGTAATTGAAAATGGGGACAAACAATCGATGAGAGAACTTCAGACAGCTAGAGAAGCCCTAAATACATGCCTAACTGAGAAAGCTCGAGCTAAACAGATGTTTGCTCGATTAAAAACTATATGAATGGAGCAATAAACCGGGGCCATTACTTGTGAATCTAATTAGGGGAAGGAAGACCTATAAAAGAATCATTAATATAAAAGATAAAAGGAGCAACTTAGTACAGGGAGACATGCAAATTAAGCAGCGCTTTCAAGAAACATAGAAACATAAACATAGAATTTGACAGCAGATAAGAACCGCTTGGCCTATCCAGTCTGCCCATTTCCCTACCTACTGGATAAGCTGCAGATCCTATTTAACCAGCAGCCTACTTCTTCCTACCCTCACCCCCTAGAATGGCCTTATGACTGTCCCATGCATGCTTGAATTCCACCACTGATTTTGACTCCACAACCTCCTCCAGAAGGCCGTTCCATGCATCTACAACCCTCTCTGTGAAAAAATACTTCCTTAAATTACCTCTGAGCCACCCCCCCATCTTCAAATTGTGCCCTCTTGTTCTTGCACACCTCTTTTTTGAAAGATGCTACCCTCTTGGACTTTGTTGATTCCTTAAAGTACTTGAGCGTTTCTATCATGTCCCCTCTCCTCCTTTCCTCGAGGCTATACATATTAGCTCCTTTAGTCTCTCTTCATATCTCTCCCGGTGCAGACCCTGCACCATTTTGAGTGCCCTCCTCTGGACAGCTTCCATCCTGTCTATGTCTCTGCAGAATTGGGTCTCAGAACTGCACACAGTACTCCAGATGGGGTCTCACCAGCTGTCTGTACAGAGGGATAATAACTTCCTGTTTTCTACTGGTGATGCCTCTACCTATGCATCCCAGTATCCCCCCAGCCCTCCTTGCTGCCCTCTCACATTGCTTGCCCACCTTTAGGTCATCTGATATGACTACCCCCAGGTCTCTTTCCATTTTTGTTGCTGTTAGTATCTCACCCCCCATTGTGTACTCTTCCCCTGGGTTTTTGTTTCCCAGGTGCATTACCTTGCACTTCTTAGCATTGAATCTAAGCTGCCATACATTTGACCATTCCTCTAACCTTGCCAAGTCCCTTCTCATCCTTTCCACCCCACCTGTGCATCAACTCTGTTGCAGATCTTTGTGTCATCTGCAAAGAGACATACTTTTCCTTCCAGTCCCTCTGCAATGTCGCTTATAAAGACATTGAAGAGGACGATCCTAATACTGAACCTACGGTACCCCACTAGTAACCCTCCTTTCTTCTGAGTGGACTCCATTTACTATTACTCTCTGTGTCCTATTCTCCAGCCAATTCTTTACCCAGGCTGTCATCTTGGGACCCACTCCTAGGCTGGCTAACTTGTATATTAATCTTTTGTGTGGGACTGTGTCAAATGCTTTGCTAAAGTCTAGGTAGGCCATGTCCACAGCCCCTCCCTCATCTACTACTTTGGTGACCCAGTCAAAGAAATCTATTAGATTTGTCTGACATGACCTTCCTGCTGTGAATCCATGCTGCCTAGGGTCCTGTGCCCCTCTGGCCTCTAGATACTCGACAATTCTTTCCTTCAGAAGTGATTCCATCATTTTCCCTATCACTGAGGTTAAACTAACAGGTCTGTAGTTTCCTGCTTCTGCCTTGCTTCCACTTTTGTGTAGGGGAATCACATCTGACCTCCTCCAGTCCTCGGTACCACTCCATCCTCCCATGATTTGTTAAAAGGGTAGTCAGTGGTGTCACTAGTTCTACCCTTAGTTCTTTTAAATTCTGGGATGAATCCATCAGGCCCCATTGCTTTGTCCCTTCAGTTTTAAGAGTTCTTTCAGAACCTTTTTCTGTAAATGGGCCAGTATCAACTTCTGTATCCAGAGTGTTTCTACTGTTTGTTTTATGTACCTCTCCCTCTTCATTTGTAAATAATGAGCAAAAATATTTGTTTAGTATCTCTGCCTTTTCACAGTCTCCCTCTGCCCACCCTCCCTCCCTTTATTAAGCCTCACTATCCCTCCATTGGTCTTCCTTTGCTCCCTGATGTACCTATAAAAGGTTTTATCCCCCTTCTTAACTGAGTTGGCTATCTTTTCCTCGGTTTGGGCCTTTGCTGTTCTGACTGCCTTCCCAGCCTCCTTTTGCTTTAACTGATACAGTTCTCTGTCCTGCTCCTTCTGCGATTCCTTGTACTTCCTGAATGCTTTCTTTTTCTCTTGAACCTACACTGCCACTTCCTTTGAGAACCATAGTGGTTTCTTACATCATTTGTTTTGTTTATTTGCTTCACACAAAGGCTCGTTACCTCTGTGATGGCAGTTTTTATTATTCCCCATTGTTCTTCCACCCTTCCTGCCCATTTGCTAGTGCATTCCTTAGGCACTCACCCATTTTGGCAAAGTCAGCCCTCCTAAAGTCCAGTACTTTTGCCTTTGTATGGCTTGACTCTATTGCTGTGTTTATTGTGAACCATACTGTTCGATGGTCGCTAGTTCCCAGATGGCTACCCACTTCTACATCTGTGATCCTCTCTCCATCTCCATTTGAGAGAATCAGGTCTAAGATTGCTCCCTCTCGAGTGGGCTCCAATACTAGTTGTCTAAGGCATGCCCCCTGTAGGGCATCTAGAATAACTCCACTCTTCGAAGTGGCTGCTGCAACTGCACTCCAGTTAACATCTGGCATATTCAGATCACCCATCAGCAATATCTCCCCTTTTTCTGCCATTCTAAGTATACTTTCTATCATTTCCTTGTCCATTTCCTCCCCCTGAGAAGGGGGTCTGTATACAACCCCTGTGCGGATTGTGGTGCCATTGCCTGTCTCCAAATTTACCCACAGTGCTTCTTCTCCTCCCTGTTTACTCTTTTGTTCTGTTGCTTTTATTCCTTTCCTTATGTAAAGAGCTACTCCTCCTCCTCTTTTACCCTCCCTGTCCCTCTTGTAGATAGTGTATCCTGGTATGTTTACGTCCCAGTCATGGTTTTGTGTGTACCATGTTTCTGTGACTGCCACAATATCCAGATGTTCGTCCTCCATCAAGGCCACTAATTCAGGAAGCTTGTTACCCAGACTACAGGCATTGGTACTCATTGCTCTCCATTTTTTGATGGCTTTACCTTCTGTTGCAGCATCCCCCACTGACCTTTCTACCTCGGTCTTTTTCTCATTTAGTACCCTGTTTTGTAGGGAGAGGCTGGGATTTTCCTGATGCTTATCAGTGCCTCCCCCTTGACTAGTTTAAAAGCTTGCCAATGAAGCATTTAAACCGATTGCTCAAAAGACTTGTTCCCTTCCTGGACAGATGCAGACCATCCTGCCAGTATAGGCTGGAGTCCCTCAGGTGGAACCCCAGTCCCCAATGAAGCCAAACCCCTGTGCTCCACATCATTTTTTCAACCATTCATTAAACTGCATGGTGCTAATTACCCTTGCCTCCCCCATGCCATTGACAGGCAGCACCTCTGAGAAGGATACTGTGTGTGCTACTTGTCTTAGGCCCCTCCCCAACTCTGCAATGTCCTCCTGCACTGCTCTAATCTCATGATGAGCCAAGTCATTTGTCCCTAGGTGGACAATTATGTCCAGCTCAGACTCCCTTACAGCTGTTCTCATGATCCTGAGGATGCGCTTCCTGTCCCTCTAAGCCATGGCACCAGGCAGGCACCTTACTTCAGTTTTCCCAGCTCCCCCCAGTTCTATCCCCCTAATAATTGAGTCCCCCATCAGGAGCTGCTTCCTTTCCCCATGGTGTCATCTGCCTCCTTCCTGTGGGCCTCCCTTGTGACAGTTGTCATCAGTCTTTTCTGCAGGTGCATCCATAGGGGAGCTATGCTCCCCCAGAATGGTGTATGGATTGTGGAGTGGAACAATTGACTGGGTGTGCCTCTGTTCCACCATCCTCACCCTCCCTGAGCCCACTGTGGTCCAACTGCTGTGCTTTCTTCACAACCTCTGAGGTAGTGGTGGTGGCGCTAGTGCTCCCTGGATGGGGGAGGTTCCCTTCCTACTGTCCAGTGTGGCCTGGGGGAAGGTTTCCTTACTACTGTCCAGTGCAGCCTGAAGGCGGGCAACTTCCTCCCTCAGGGCAGAGGTTGTCTGCAAATAGGCAGCATCTCAGCCTCAAAGACTCCCGGAAGACTGCTGCCCCACAGCCATTACATTGCACTACTCCCACATGTTTATCTACTTTTTTGTTTGTTTTGTGTGTGTGTGTGTGTGTGTGTGTCGGCGCATGTGTGATTGGTTTGTTATATAAATATATATATTATACAATGTGCATGCTTATATTGTCAGTGCAGTGTGCTAGAGAGATATAACAGTGATATGCACTCTTGAGAAATGATGTCAGAACCTCAGGTATAAAGGAACTATTTCCAGGGGTGGGTGGGGTGAGGGGTGGGAAGGGGTTGGGCCTAAACTGTGCCCTCACAAAACAATCAGCTAAAAGCTCTCACCCACCACTGCGATGAGAGCCTTCCTGTCAGCAAGATACCCTACACAACAATTTGACAGAGAAAATACCCTGCTAATCAAACAGAGAAAAATCCAGACATCCAAGTCAGACACAGGTAAACCTCTCCAGCCCCAAAACAGCCTGGTGGTTTGTTAGCCACAAAGGAAAATCAAATATGCAGTTATTTCAGCCCTTCTGAAGATGCTGACAAGATAAGCAGTTTTGAAAACCCCCTTCCTGAATTAAAAACTAAAATAATTAAACACAAAGCAATACCGATGTAAAAGTAAGGAAAACTTCTCTCAGATGTAAGCAAGAGAGAGAGATTAGTTACAGATATCTAGTCCACTGTAGTATATCCCATGCAGCTTCTCATTTGTTTCAAAGCACACCCAGTACACAATTTGGAAGAAGATGGACTGCTATGCAGCCCTGTATACTGTGGAATGCACAGGTACAGAGCAGCTGGGAGAAGATTTCCTCAGGGGTTTCACTATCCCAACTCTCACGGAGACACAACAAGCTTTTCTGGGCAGTACGATCTCTACCAAAGAAGTGATACAGGCTATAAATTTACTTAAAAGAGGCAAGACTGCTGGGCCAGATGGATTCACGGCAGAGTACATTAAAGAGCTTAAAGAGAAGGTGGCAGAACCCATCAGAAAGGTACTCGAGGAGGTGAGGGGGGAGAGGGGCCTACCCAAGTCATGCTGCGAAGCACTTACTTGTTTGCTTCCCAAGCCGAACAAAGATCCCACGGATTGCTCCTCATACAGACCTATATCACTCTTGAATTATGACTGTAAAATAATGACAGAGGTTTTAGCATTAAGACTGGATAAACTATTACCCCTAATAATTAACCCAGACCATACTGGCTTCGTCCAAGGTAGAATGTCATATCATAACACGAGAAGGCTACTTAATGTAATGTGGTGGGGGAATAAACATCCGAGGCAGGCATATGTGTTATCCATGGATGCTGAAAAAGCCTTTGACAGAATAGAATGGGAATATCTAATTAAAATTTTGGGGAGATTTGGTCTGGGAGAAAAATATATCCAATTGGTTAAGGCTTTTTACACAGCCCCCACAGCAAGAATATTAATCAGTGGCTCACCATCAGACGAATTTCGGCTTGGGAGGGGCACAAGGCAGGGGTGTCTCCTCTTCCCCTCCTGTTTGCCTTAGCCATAGAACCACTGGCAATTAAGATCAGGGAGGACCTGCAGATCCTAGGCATACCAGATAAACAGGGAGGACAGCATACTATAACTTTATATGCGGATGACATCTTACTTTTATTAACCCAACCTGATAGATCTGTACTCGTTCTTTTAAAACTGGTGGGGGACTTTGACAAGTTTTCTGGTTATAAACTTAACCTGAATAAATCAGAAATAATGTACTTAAGAACTGTGAGGGACCAAGGAAATTTAAATACCTGGGGACTCAAGTTAGAAAAACGGGCTTTTACTTACCTGGGTGTTAAGGTGAGCAATGACTTGAGGAGAATGTATGACCTAAATTATAAACCGATGGTGGACGCGATCCTGAATGACCTACAAAGGTGGAGGGCTGGATTGGTCGAATAATTGTGCTCAAGATGAATGTACTCCCCAGAATTTTGTAAGTCCTTCAAATGATGCCAAATGGGTCTCAAAAAAGGGACATTCAAATTCTGGAAAGAGAATTTGGAACCTTTATATGGCAGGGCAAAAAACCACAAATTAGTTTGGCAAGGCTAAAGGCTTTACCAGAGAAAGGAGGCCTTAACCTACCAGACATGAAGGGTTATTATTTAGCCACCCAGTATAGGTATGTCCACAACTGGGTCAATAAAGGGGAGGTGGCCACCTGGCTAACACTAGAGGAGAGTGGGTGCTCTGGTAGACTTACGCCTATCTGGGATTGGAGGGAATGAAGTCATATAAGAGACAGGAGCATCCAAACCCACTGGTAATTGCATCATTGGAGGCATGGGCCTGTATTAGACAATGAAGGGGAGCTAAACAAGAAAACACAGTACTGGTGCCAGTAGCTGGCAACCCGGATTTCTTACCAGGATTGGGAGACGAGGGGTTTAAACTTTGGCATGACAAGGGTATTAGATATGAAGGGGACCTGATCTCCCGAATGGGAATGCATTTTTTCAAGACCTCCAGCTGGGCCTAGGAATTCCAGCCTCACATCTTTTCAGATTCTTCCAGATCCGGAAATATTTGCAGAGTCTGAACAGAAAGACCAATAAGGATTCTGCATTGGCAGAGGTGGAAAGAGAAATATTAGGAGCCCAGACACAGGAAAATGGATTGATTAGCCAGGCAGCCAAATTAGATAGGGTGTATTTTAAAGGGGATCACCAGAGGGCAAAACAGAGATGGGAAAGAGACCTCATATGGTCATGGAAGATAACTGCTGGGAATTGATACTGACTTCCCATATGGGATTATTACTTTGTAATAGATATAAAGAATTACAATACAAATTCCTACTTAGACTATATTATCCTTTGGCTAGTGTGCACTGGTTTTACCCGGAAATTTCACCCACATGTGGGAAATGTGGTGGGGCCAAGGGTACCTGGATGCATTACTACTGGGAATGCCCAGGAATACAGACATACTGGAGAGGGGTGATTACTGAGTTGAATAAAATAGCAGGATACCCACCGGAGGAATCCTCAAGATCACTACTGTTAGTGGTGGCCGGATAGGAAATTGGAGAATAGGAACTTCACCCCTGACGGATTAGAATACTCCTGGTAGTAGCCAGATAAGGAATACAAAACCTGTGGACCACGGGGAATGTTCCTATGGTTGATCAGTGGAAAACACTCATCCTAAGGCACTTCAGTAGACAGGCTAACATATGTACTAAAAGGACAGGAGGAAAGGTACCTAATGCATGGGCAACACATACGATCACTTTAACTCTAGGGGAAGCCACACTCCTTCGGGAGGAATGAACGTCCTAGGGAGCCCTAAATGTACACATCAGAGAGGGAGAGAAGAATGTATAATGTGTCCCTAGTGGTTAATTAAATAAATGACCTTCTGCAGTATAGGATGCTTATGAAAATGTTAGTAGAAATAAAACACAGTGAGACGTGGATAAAGTTAAGGCAAAGCACACTTATTTTTATTTATTTATTTTTACATCGATCACAGTGTAGACTATTGGCAATGAAATTATCTGCCTTATCTTTTTTCTTCTTTTTATTAAGTAGGTGTAGCTGAAATTCCCTGTGATTCTATTTTTCTTGTATTTTTAAGGATACACCATGTATGTGTTAATCTAGTAACAATACATATCTAAGTGATTGACCTGTATTTCACTCTCACACCCCCCCTCATATGGAGGAAGATGCTTTGTACATTTAATGCTGTATCACTTTATATGAATATACTTGCATGGTGTATGGAAACACCACAATAAATATATGATACAAAAAAAAGAGTTTAATCTTCAATGTTGAAGCTTTGGTGGTTAAGCCTTATTATACCATCTACAGAAGGACATAGCAGAACTACGGGACAATTTACACCCTTGAAGTTTTCTTTTTAGATTCGTATTTTAAATTCCACTGGGGACCCCTCTTAGACCATGAGGCTCCTACTTAATATGAAACACTGCCAATCACCCAAGGAAATACATTTCTAAATTATTTGGACTGAACTATCTTTAAAATGTCTGTGCATACAAACTTACGAATAATACAGATATGCTATTTCTATGTATACCTTTATAATTAATCTCTTTATCAGTTTACTTGTGTTATGTACTTGTATTTGAGTGGTAAAATACTTAACGGACAACAAAATATTAGATAAAAAGCAACATGGATTCACTAGTGGGAGATCTTGCCAAACAAATCTGATAGAATTTTATGATGGAGTAACGAACGTGGTTGATTAAGGAGGGGCAGTTGATGTTGCCTACCTGGACTTCATTAAGGCCTTTGACTGTCCCTCATCACAGGCTGATAAATAAGACAGAGAGCCTAGGGGTGGGACAGAAAATAACTAGATGGGTGGAAAACTGTCTGAAGGGTGATGGTAAATGGTGTACATTCTGGGGTAAGGAAGGTTATGAGCGGGGTTCCTCAAGGGTCTGTACTAGGACCGATCCTTTTTATGTTTGCTTGCACGCATGTGCAAGAAACATAGTGCCATCATCTGAGTTTTTGGAGGTGTGGCAGCTGTCTTCCAATTCAATCAGTGTGTTTGCAGGTGCGGCCGCAGTTCTCCAATGAACGCTGCAGCTGTCTATGACAGCAGTTGAAAATGCAGTGGCTGTACAGTTGAAAGGGAGAGCTACGCTTCAGTGAGCAGCGATAAGATATTGAGTGCTCATGTGCACTCCCCCTACACACACGCACTGCGCATTATACTGCGTGCTTGTGCCCCCACGCACACTGTTTAATAGCAGGGGTGCCTAATCCCTATCGGCTGTGCTGTGCTCCCCAATAGAGTTCCAGATGCCATTTTGGGAGCCCACCCCAGCGTGGCAACAGATCGTATGGCCGGGACGGGGTGCCCAATCCCGTCGGCTCCACTCCGCCCCCAAGAGACTACAGGGTGCCACGCTGGGAGCCCACCCCAGCGTGGCAACAGATCGTATGGCCTACGCGGGTGCCCAATCCCCTGTCAGCTCCATGGCTCCCCAAAACAGCCTTCCCGCTGCCACGCTGAGAGCCCACCCCAGCATGGCACAAGTCCCATGTCATTTAAGTTAAAAAAAAAAAATAAAAACTTGAAAGAAAAAAACCTTTGCTTGCTGACTGTCCTGACCCAACCTCCCCACCCCGCGCCCACCCTCTGCGCACCCTGCCTCCCCACCCCTCCTCACCCCATACTTTCCTCTGGAGCTTGGCGCGATGATCTTCGGTGGACCAGGAACACGTCTATACTCTTCAAAGCCGACCGCGAACTGAGGAAATGCCGGTAAGCTGTATAATGTAATAAATAGGATTTTTTCAACTTTAGTGCATATCTCGGGCATTTTGGGGAATTTTTCACCAAATTTTCAACATGGGGTTTTTGGGACCCCACCTCATGAATTCTGTCACTGGCATGGTTTTAACTGGCCCTGAAAGGTGATTTCGTGGTCATTGCGCTGAACCACCTTTCAGTACCAATTTCCGAAACAACAATGTCACAGTTCATAAGGTAGGCCCCCCAAAACCCTATGTTGAGAATTTAATTAAGCATCTAAAAAATCTTTATGAGCATGCGTTGCACTGTTCTATACACGCTTTCGTAAGTTACATGAGGTTTCAATATGTTCACTCCAGATTTTCAACATTGCCATTTTACCATACCTCCTTATGAGCAGTACAGCTGTCATTTCTCACATCTGACCCAAAATATGTTTCCACGCATGTAGCGCACAATGGCGCAGTTGGTGTGCGAAATCAATGTTCGGGACAGAGTAAGAAAATCACAGTGACACAGTTCATGAGCAGAGGTGTTAAAATGGCTATGTTAAAAATCTAGTAAAAAAATTCCCCAAAATTACTGTTTCACGAGCATGCGTTCAGCAGCTGTTCTCATGCGTAAATGAGATTCGGCAATTTTCAATATTTTCACTCCAGATTTTCAGCATTGCCATTTTACCACATGTCCTTATGAGCAGTACAGCTGTCATTTTTCACATCTTGGCCAAAATGTGTTTCCGCCCAGGTAGTGTACAATGGCGCAGACGGTGTGCGAAATCAATGTTCGGGACAGATTAAGAAAATCACAGGGACACTGTTCATGAGCAGAGGTGTTAAAATGGCTATGTTAAAAATTTAGTGAAATACGTCCATAAAATGACTGTGTTACGAGCGACCATTGAGCAGTTTCCACGCACCCTCGTAACTTCATGGATTTCTAATATTGTCAGTTCAGATTTTCACCACTGGCATTTTTCCACACTTCCTTATGAACAGTACAGCTGTCATTTTTCACACCATGGCCAAAATGTGTTTTCGCATTTCCAGTGCAGAAATACGTGGTCGCTGTGGGAAATCACTGTTCGGGACAGATTAAGAAAATCACAGTGACACTGTTCATGAGCGGAGGTTACAGAATCCCTGTGTTGACAATCTGCTGTAAAAAATTCCCAAACTAACTGTATTACGGGTGTGTGTTGTGCATTTTCTATGCACACTTGTGACTTCACCAGTTTTTTAATATTTTTACTGCAGCGTTTCAACATTGCCATTTTTTCCACCTCCCCATGAACAGTACAACTGTCATTTTTCACATCCTGTTCGAAATGTGTTTTCGCACCTGTGGTGCCAAATAGCGTAATCACATACGAAATCAGCTTTTGGCTACCAAACTGATATTGCCACTGTTCATAAGGTGGGGGTCACAAAAAAAACATGCTGAAAATTTGGAGTGAAAATGCCAATGAACGCCTGAGGTGTTAGGGTTTCCGACCATAATGCCCCAGCCTGTAGAGATTGAGAGGCATCAGGGGTGTGACTTGGGATTCTCGGCTGTAATGCTCATACCATTCCACACCATGCGGCCAGTGAGAGGCATCGAGGTGTGCCTTGGACTCTTCGGCCCCAAAGTTCACCCCACTCACCTATACAGGACCCATCTCACCGTATTTCCTGATGGAATGGGGTGAGCATAAGGGCCAAAGACCCCAAGGCACACCATGACACTTGTCAGTGTCTGCAGGGTAGGGTGTGGTGAAATGGCGTGGCCATTATGCCTGACGACCCAAAGGCACACCCCAATGCCTGTCAGTCTCTGCAGGGTGGTGGTGGGGTTGGCTTCAGTTCAATACTTCACTGCCATTCCTATTATGCAGCTCTCTAACTCCTACACTACCAATGCCAATGCCAGCAAGCAAACATTCAGCATTGACAAATGCTTGTTAACATATATATTAGTGATATATCAGAGGGAATTGAAGGGAAAATGTGTCTGTTTGCAGATGACGCAAAGTTATAAAATAGGGTCGACACTGAATGAGGGTGGAAGTGTGGAGGCCATGAGAAGGGATTTGAGTAAACTAGAAACATGGCAGCTGAAGTTCAACACAAAGTATGCAGTGGTGCATATAAGGTGTAAAAATTGACTGGCCAAGTACTCACTGGGGAGCAGATAAAGCAAATAAAATAGGAAAGGGATCTGAGGATTATAATATCAAACAAACTTAGGGTAAGTGACCAATGTAGTAAGGCAGTTGGCAAAGTTAATAGAATGATGGCATGCGTAGGAAGGGGCATAACGAGTAGGAAGAGGGAGGTGCTGATGCCATTATATAAGACCATGGTTAGACTGCACCTGGAGTATGGGGTACAGTTCTGGAGGCCTCATTTAAGAAAGCACATAGATGTAATAGAAAAGGTTCAGAGATGGGCAACAAGGATGGTACAGGGTATGCAAGGGAAACCATATGAGACAAGATTGAGAGAATTAAATCTGTATCTGCTGGAGTTTAGAACAGAGAGAGGAGACATGATAGAGACATTCAAGTACATAAAGAGGATAAATAAAGTGAGGGAAGGAAGTCTATTTAAAAGGTAAGTCGGAGTTAAAACAAGAGGTCATACTTTAAGATTGGAAGGAGGAAGATTTAAAGGTAATGTAAGGGGGTGTTATTTCACTGAGAGGGTGGTTGAACCCCAGAACAGCTTACCTGAGGCAGTGGTAGCTGTTGAAACAGTGAAGGGATTCAAGAGAGCATGGGATAGACATGTGGGGTTGGTTAGAGGACAGAGGATAGGCTCCTTGTGCACCGGTGACAAGTAGGAGAGGGGGGAGATGGGCAGACTGGATGGGTTGGATGGTCCTTTTCTGTTGACACATTACTATGATACTATGTATAAGTTAATTGTATATGGACGCTTCTTGTGATATATCAATACCAAAACATAAGTGAAGCTAAAAAGACCTTGCCCTATCCAGGGGTTAGGCCTATTGTTTGAAACTATAAACCAGGCTGCCTTTAACTGGGATCTGACGGCCAAATGTGCGGAGCCTCAAGTAAATAGGGGAGATGTAAAGAAGGACTTCTTCACAGAAAGAGTGGTGGATGTCTGGAACAGCCTCCCAGCGGAGGTGGTGGGGGCAAAAACTGTAGTGGGATTCAAGAAGGCATGGTATTGGCATAAGGGAACCCTAGTTGCAAGGAAAGGGGGGGGAAGCTGGTGATCAAGTCAGGTCTGTGGTATTACAATAGGTAGGGAAAATGGGCAGACTAGGTGGGCCAAGTGGTCCTTGTCTGCTGTCAAACTCTATGCTTCTGTGTTTCAGTGTTTCTGTGTTTTTATGTTTATATGTGTCAATGACTTATGATGAAGGCTAAACGTGTTTTTATGATAAAATGTTTTTTGATTCCTTTGTTTTTGTATACCAGCTGTATTTTTCCCCTTCCTACTGGATTTATAGTATTTTTTTCCCAAATTACTGTGGGGGAGTAGGCTCAATCAGATAAAAAAGGATCTCACCTATAGGGAAGTTAAGGATGGGGGAGTTAATATGACAAACCTCATTGTTTTTTAACTGTGTTTTTTTCAGCTTTAATATTGGTCTCATATTAACAGCTATGTTATCTCAAGGCCTTGAGTTATTTCAGGAAGCGTGTGTGTTTGGAGGAGAGGCTGAAGCAGGCTTGCAGGAGAAGAGCTTAAGAGGGGATGTTGGCTGTGCGTTCAGTTAAGAAGAGCTGAAAAGAACTACACAGCAGAGGTGATTTATTTTATTTTGTTTTCATTTCAAACTTGCAGGGTTTGTGTAAGGGAATAAACAGAAGGGCTTTAGATTAGGGTATTTTGTGCTCTGTTTTTGTTTAGTGTTCTGCAATTCTTAGTAGCAAGGAAAGGGGACTGCTGTAGTTAGCAGACCATTTTCCAGTATCTTGTTGCTTGGCCAGAACAGTTACAACCTGTGAAGCAAGAGTGTGTTTGGAGGAAGGGCCGAAGCAGGCTTGCAGGAGGAGAAGAGCTTAAAAGGGGATCTTGACTGTGGGTTCAGTTAAGAAGAACTGAAAAGAAGTACACAGTACAGATGATTTATTTTATTTTTTTCATTTCATATTTGCAGGGTTTGTGTAAGTGAATCTCTGATTGAAATTGTTTTTTTGCAGGGTATATTTTCAGTTAAATTGTTGTGCAGGTTGTCCTGCTTAAAGGAAGGAAAGCACTCATGGGGGTGATGGGTCAGAGCTGTAGTTGATTGTTTCTGGAGAGACAATTCAAACAGCATTCTGGCAGTGTGCTTTCTCTGTGGAGGCACCCACAGTAGAGACCAAGGAGGATGCTGGAGGCTGGCCCGGTGGCACTTAGGGTTGAGGCACTGGATGCAAGACCTCATGCCATGCTGGTAACCTGGGTTTGGGAATGGACTTGGGCTGCCAGGGGTCGGCAGGGGTATGAGAGGATTAAGCATCCAGAGGACTGCTCTCCTCTCCAGGGGTGGTTTGTGGGTTTCTCATTGGTTCTGAGTGGCACCCAATGGAGATCAGGGGCACTACATGGAGTGATGCAGCTGTGGTGGCCGGAGCAGTGCAGGATGTCAGTACGTAGCACGCACAGATGTCATTGCATAGCCGCGCTCCAAGGGAAATGAACACAAGAAAATCTATGGCTTCAAGGATAATCGACAGCAACCTCTGGTGCCCTGCAACCACACTCCCAATGTCAGGCTCGCTCTGCCGGCTCTCCTAATCCCTTGTCTGACCCTGGTCTGGCACACTAGATTATAGAGTGCCAGGTTGGATGGTGGCCCTACCTCGGGGGGTTCAGAGCCAGGGGGAGGGTCCGTCAGGCTGGGCAAAGATGGGGGTATCTGTCCCTGATTTCCCAGTAGAGGGAGCTTCAGATGGGAGGTAGAAGCTGCAGTGGTATGTGGGGTGTGCCCAAGAGAGTTCCCTGGGCTAGCCGGTGAATAAACAAAGTTAAAAAAAAGGAGGATGCTGGGAACCTCCGCAAAGGAGACCCACAGAAGGGTGGCATGGGACCCCACCGGGGAAGGAAACAACTCCTGGTGGGGGACTCAATCATTTGAGGGGTAGAACTGGGGAGGGAGGGGGAGGAAGGTAAGGTGCCTTCCTGGCATCATGGCTTGAAGGGACAGGAAGTGAATCCTCAGGATCGAGGAGCAGCTGCATGGGACAGGGAGCTGGATGTCATTGACCACCTACAGACAAATGATCTTGCTGGGAATGGGATCAGAGTAGTGCAGGAGGAGTTTGTGGAGTTGGGGAGGGGTCTTAGACAAGTAGCATGCATGGTAACCTTCTCGGAGGTGCCACCTGTCTATGGCATAGGTGAGGCTAGGGTACTCCACATTATAGGATTCAATGAATGGCTGAAAAACTGCTGTGGAGCTTAGAGTTATGGCTTCATTGGGGACTGGGGGTCCACCTGGAGGGATACAGGCCTATACTGGCGCAATGGCCTGCATCTGCCCGGGAGGGGAATCAGGATCCTCAGTGATAGGTTTCAATGCTTCACTGGAAAGCATTTAAACTAGCCAAGGGGGAGGCATTGGAAAGGAGCAGGGAAATCCCAGCCCCCCCCCTGACAAAACAGAGTAGTTAGTGAGGTAAGCACTAAGGTAGAGAAGTTGATAGGGAACAGGACAGTGGTAAATGGAGAAAAAGGCAAAGGCAGTAAGGACAGGGATGGGGCTTAATGGAGTTACGGCCATCAGAAAATGGAGGGTGATGAGTACCAATGCCCATAGCCTGGGTAACAAGCTCCCTGAACTAGTGGCACCCAGATATTGTGGCAGTCACAGAAACATGGTACAGAGAGAACCATGACTGGGATGTCAACATACCATGGTACACAAACTACAGGAGGGACAGGGGAGGGTAAAAGAGGTGGAGAAGCAGCTCTCTATTTAAGGAAATGGAGCAAAGCAATGGATCTAAAGGGTAAACAGAGAGGAGAGGATGCACTGTGGGTCACCCTGGAGACAGGAAATGGCACCACAATCTTCATGGAGGTTGTATACAGACCCCCATCTCAGGGGGAGGCAATGGACAAGGAAATTATACAAGGTATCCTTAGAATGGCAGAAAAAGGGGAGAGTTTGTTGATGGGGGACCTGCATATGCCAGATGTTAACTGGAGCATCTTTGCTGCAACCACATCCAAGAGCAGGGTCATTCTCGATGCCCTACAGGAGGCATGCCTCAGACAGCTAGTGTTGGAAACCTCTTAGGAGAGAGTAATCTTAGACCTGATACTTTCAAATGGGGATGAAGAAAGGATCTCAGATTTAGAAGTGGGTAGCCATCTGGGAACAAGTGACCACCAAACAGTGTGGTTCACGATAAACACAGCCATAGAGTCAAGCCATACAAAAAGCGAGAGCATTGGACTTTAGGTGGGCTGACTTTGTCAAAATGGGAGAGTGCCTCAGAAAAGCACTAGCAAATGGACAAGAAGGAGGGTGGAGGAACAATGGGGAAAAATCAAAACTGCCATCACAGAGGCAACAAGCCTTTGTGTGAAGCAAATGAACAAAACAAAATGAAGGAAAAAAACACTATGGCTCTCAAAAGAGGTGGTGGGGAAGGTTAGGGAGAAAAAGACAGCATTCAGGAAGTATAAGGAAACACAGAAAGAGCAGGACAGAGGACTGTACCAGTTAAAGCAGAAGGAAGCGGGGAAGGTAGTCAGAATAGCAAAGGCCCAAACTGAGGAAAGGATAGCCAACTTAGTTAAGAAGGGATAAAACCTTTTATAGGTACATTAGGGAGCGAAAAAGACCAAGGGAGGGATGGTGAGGCTTAATAAAGGGGAGGGGGTGCGTGGGCAGAGGGTGACAGAGAAAAAGCAGGGATACTGAACAAATACTTCTGCTCAGTATTCACAAAAGAAGAGGGGGGGTACCTAAACCAAACAATAGAAGCATTCTGGATAGGGGGATTGATACCAGTCCATTCACAGAAGAAAGGGTCCTGAAATAACTCCTAAAACTGAAGGTGGACAAAGCAATGGGGCCTGATGTGATTCACCCCAGAATTCTAAAAGAACTAAGGGGAGAACTAGGGACACCACTGACTACCCTTTTTAACAAAACATTTGAGGATGGTGTGGTACCCGAGGACTGGAGGAGGGTGCAGGTGATTCCTCTTCACAAAAGTGGGAGCAAGGCAGAGGCAGGAAACTACAGACCTGTTAGTTTGACCTCAGTGGTAGGGAAAATTATGGAATTACTTCTGAAAGAAAGAATGGGTGAGTACCTAGAGGCCAGTGGGGCACAGGACCCAAGGCAGAATGGATTCACAGTGGGAAAGTCATGTCAGATGAATCTAATAGATTTCTTTGTCTGGGAGACAAAAGTAGTAGACCAGGGAAGGACTGTGAACATGACCTCCCTAGACTTTAAGCAAGGCATTTGACAAAGTCCCACACAAAAGATTAATAAACAAGTTAGCCAGCCTGGGAGTGGGTCCCAGGGTGGTAGCCTGGGTTAAAAATTGTCTGGACAACAGGATGCAGAGGGTAACAGTAAACAGAGTCCACTCTGAAGAAAGGGGCGTTATTAGCGAGGTACCACAAGGTTCAGTACTGGGACTGGTCCTCTTTAATGTCTTTATAGGTGACATTGCAGAGGGACTGGAAGGAAAAATATGCCTCTTTGCAGATGACACAAAGATTTGCAACAGGGTTGATATACAAGGGGGTGGAAAGGATGAGAAAGGACTTGGCAAGGTTGGAGGAATGGTCAAAAGTATGGCAGCTTAGATTCAATGCAAAGAAGTGCAAAGTAATGCACCTGGGAAACAAAAACCCAGGGGAAGAGTACACAATGGGGGCAGGGAAGGGGAGGTACTAACAACAGCAAAAATGGAAAGGGACCTGAGGGCAGTCATATCAGATGACTTAAAGATAGGCAAGCAATGTGAGAAGGCAGTAAGGAGGGCTGGGGGGCACTGGGATGCACAGGGAGAGGCATCACCAGTAGAAGACAGGAAGTTGTTATTCATTTGTACAGACAGTTGGTGAGACCCCATCTGGAGTATTGCGTGCAGTTCTGAAGATCCCATTTCCACAAGGAGATAGACAGGATAGAGGCAGTCCAGAGGAGGGCAACTAAAATGGTGCAATGTCTGCACTAGAAGCCATACAAAGAGAGTCTAAAGGAGCTTAATATGTATGCCCTCGAGGAAGGGAAGGAGAGGGGGACACGATAGAAACTTTCAAGTACCACAAGGGAATCAACAAAGTCCAAGAGAGTAGCATCATTCAAAAAAAGAGTTGTGCAAGAGCAAGGAGGCACAATTTGAAGATAGAGGGGGACATCTCAGGGGCAACATGAGGAAATATTTTTTCACAGAGATTGTGGTGGATGCATGGAACAGCTTTCCTGAGGAGGTTGTGGGGTCAAAAACAGTGAGAGAATTCAGGAATGCATAGGACAGACAAGACAATTCTAGTGGGTGGTAGGAGGAAGTAGGCTGTTGGTTAACTAGGCTCTGCAGCTTATCCAGTTGGTAGGGAAATGGACAGACTGGTTGGGCCAAGTGGTCCTTTTCTGCCATCAAAGTCTATGTTTCTAAGTTTATGGACCATTGCTCAGAGTTTGAGAGTAGCTTAATAAGCTTTGCAATATTAGGGATTTTTCCTTGCCTAAGTCCCCTTATGTTTTCACTTGTTTCCAGGAGATCAAATGTTGGGGCCTCACTTGTCAGTTTGTTAAGGATAACTCAGGGAAGTTTATATAAATAGAATAATGGATAGTTTTGATTTTAGTCTTTGGTAACTGGGTAAGGCCCACTAGGCACAAGTGCCTGTTTTCAGGGGTGACCTGGGAGCACATGGTGGTTAAGTGACTTGCTCACAGTCACACAGTATGCAAGTGGAGGTTGTAAGAATCAAACTTAGGTCTGGTCTGCTGGATGTATCAAGCTCGTTCACACCTTGCTCCTCTAACCTCTAGGCTATACTGCCAGCCCAGGTTACTGTGCATTACTGGTGAATAATTCGATGCGAGAGGTACTGGACACATAGGAACCTTGAGAGCGAAGCTCGAGAGGTTCCTGTGTCCAGAACCTTGACATGGTATCACTCACCGGTAATGCACAGTAGCCTATCCATTATTTTTTTTAAATATATGGCTCCAATTTTTTTTTTAAATACTTGTAATGTTGTAATGGGCAGTTGGCCGCTGCAGTGATGGAGCATTTTAGTCCTGGCCAACTGCCACTGCAGTGTCTCTGTTCTCGCCCCCCCCCCCCCGTAAGCAGGCTATATAACTATGGTGTGTTATTTTTGCTTTGGTAGACAGTCCTACCTTTTTGTTTGTTTGAGAATGCAGGATCAACCGGATAAATCCATTTTTGAGAGAATTTAAAAAAGAATAGGGGAAATGCCACAGACACAATTCAATCTCGCTAGGCAAGAGACGGCCGTCTTGTTTTAAAAGTTGTTCTGCCCACCCACAAAGGAAAAGTGGCCAGTCAGAATGTGTGCTTTGGAAGACATCGGGTGACAGACATGTGGTTGGGCTGTTGAGTTTTACTGATAATACTATCATTCAGGTCCCAAACAATACTATTATGTTACCTGAATGATAATATCACTCTTGAATGGTGGTATTATTGCTCTGGGAATGATGGTATTACCGGGAATTTTTTGTATGCTTAACAACAGTATTATTTTAAAATCCATATATTAAAAACATGTTATTAATAAGTATTTTCTAATCTCTCTGGTGTGTGATCCCTTGCAAGGAGTATTCCCGGATACCAGAACTAAACAATTGACTGATGCCAGAATTCCACAGAAAATGTGTGATGTTGTGTGGCTTTGTGCCCACAGACAGTTGAATGTAAAAGGGAATGCCAAGCATAAAAACACAGAAGAAAGGTTACCTGAGACAAGCCTGTCATCAAAATGTGGAACCCATGGTGCTTCTCTAATTCTCCTACTCTTAAAACCTTTTTCACCCTTTCTGGCCAACAGCTGGGGAGTTCCTGAATTTAGAGATATTTATTTTTAAAGTTTGATTTGGGTGAGCCAAGTGAGGCGTAGAAACAATGGAATTCTAGTACAATACTGCTGCTGTTTGCATGTTTAAAGTGGCAAGCAAGATGCCAATTTGTACCACAGAAAAAGGTTATTCTGTTGCAGGTGTTATTGAGTAATGTACAAAATAGAGGATAACGTATGGGCATGCATCGGTAACCGGTTTGTTAACCGGCAAGAGGTTGCCATGGTGACCGTGTAAACCTCAAGAGCAAAGCTTGAGAGGTTTATATCACCATGGCAACCTCGAGCCAGTTATTCAAACTGGTTGCCGATGTATGACCATACATTATATTTTATAAATGTATGGCCATACATTTCAATTTTGAAAATTCAACAGACTCCTTACTGTTTACATTTAGGCACCGCTGCAGCCATTCCGGGTTATGCTTTCACCACCGAGGCCATTTCTGGAAGGCTCGGTCTTGTAGTGGCACATGCGTAAAGTGATCCCTGTTGTTAACCTATTGATGTGACATAGGATCGATAGGTTAACAACACTGGAACGGACAGATGATGGTTAACAACCTTAGGAAATGATGATTTCCTAAGGTTAACAACGTTCTACCATACACTATATGAATTCACTGCTGTAAGAGAGTATGAATATAAGACGTTGTCATGAAGTGTTTGTGAATATTTCTGGAAAGGCACTGATTGTTTGGAACAGGGTCAGAGGGCAGACAATTAGGGTATTTGTGATGATGGATCTGCTTCCCTTTCCTTTCTCTTCTTTGGTGCTGTGGGTGATGGGAGTTTTGTTTTGCTGATGTTGTACAAGGTGTAGTTCTGCTGGTGACATAATGAAATGTTTGTAATTGTTGATATTTATTGTAATAAAAATGCTCCTACTTATGCAAAAATTACCTTGGTTTCTTATAGTTCTACCTGGACACCCACCAGGACAGCACCAGAGATGGGCAGAACATCTCATCTGACATGAGCCTAATCCCTGTGTGGGACTACAACTCACAACCTTCTGACCCAGAGGCGGATGTGCTACCAGTGGAGCTCTGTTGACATCTACAAGAAAAACACTAACACCATTGTCCATGCTGCCTGTTAAATAAGGAAAGCATCAGCAACAATTTCTAACATTTGAATATCTTAGGGGCTTCATATAGCCCCAGACCCCAATCAGTAATCACAGATCTGTAATTCATTTTGTACTGAATGCAAGGAATTTTTAGTGCAAATGACAAAGCTATCATGGTTTAGCTGATTGGTTTTATGTGGAGTTAGCTGGCAAAACTTTGTGAAGAACATGGCAGGACTCTTTGCCTCACTATTCTGGATTGTCTACTACTTTGGGGTACAATCTCTTAAATGGGAAGTAAAGTTTGAAAAGGAAGCAAGCAGTGGAACCTGGAAATGTCACTCTACTGAACCAACAGGTTGACACATTTTTGTTTTTTCTTAACAGATCCAGAAGCAAATGGTATGATACCTTTTATTGGACCAACTTAGATGTTACAAAAAAAAAAAAAAAGCCTAAGCTTTTAGACCAACCAAGTCCTTCCTCGGAAGCTTATGACAGTTATTTAGAAAATTCCATACAGTTAACACCCAGATCATACATAAAAACCCCAGAAAAAATTCTCATTGGTTTAAAATACTCATTTAAACCATAGCAGCAGTTTAAATCAGCAGAATCACATTTCACCAGTTTGTTTTAAACTGAAGAGGCTTTGAAGGTCAAATGTCACCAAAATGAGATAAGGACTCTTTTAACCAGGAGAGACACACTAAACTGAAAGCTTGTTTACAGATGCAACCTGAGAGCACAAGAAGTTAAGTGACTTGCTCAGGGTCACACAATATGCAAGTGGGGGGTGTGGGATTCAAACCCAGGTCTCCAGGTTTGCAGCTCAGAGCCTTAAACCATTGCACTATACTGCCTCCTTAAAACACTTAGACATAACATAAATTATGAATGTCTCAGTGTGCTTTGTGAATACAGTATAATGAAAAGCAAGAACTTTAGATTCAATACTAACTTATGTACATGTTAAAATGTGATATTAATGTATGTCAAAACAAGCAAAAAAAATATATAACAGAAATTTACTATACATGGCATAAAGAAGGTTAAAAGAAGAGTTTCCCGAGTGTGAGCAACTGTCTCACATATTTATACAATATACAACCTATCTGCAAGCGTTTTCCCAATTATACACTCAACTAGTTACTATATTCTGTAAACCTTAAGATCTTCAGTACTGTAACATGATATTATACAAAATAATATCAATTGTCAGTGCAAGAGTCAAATAAAAAAAAAAAACTGTCAAGGGACAAAATGAGACCATACATCCTAACATGTTAAGGGTTCAATATGTACCAATCGCTATAATATATACCAATGGAATTCAACCTGTCAGAGACCCCCAAGTAAATGGAATCACGTATCCCACTAATGTGACAGTATATAATCAAACTACTATATGTACAGTAACAGTCTAAGGAATCTGAATACACAGAGTGAGTACAATTCAGGCTGCATAACAGTGCAAACAAACACGAACAGTATGCAAATTCTGAGAGGTAACAATTGCCCCCTTAAACTGGTGGAAGAAAAGCACAAATACAAGGGCTAAACAGCAATGTACTAAGAGCAAGCGCATTAAGAAGCAACATGATCCAGGAGAAGGTGCGGTGGGGGGGGGAAGGGAGGTTGTTCCAGACTGAGGAGAAAAATGACAGAGAAAGCAGTCTGACATATGGAGGTGTTGCAGTGAGGGGTAACAAAGGTCTGACAGCATAATGAGTAGGATAACCATGTTGTGGGTGTTATACAGAGGGGGAAGAACAATTAGATGAGTGAACTGAGAATTAACTCAAGGCATTTTAGTTTTTTCGTATTGAACCGTGCCAAGTATGATATTTTTCTATGATGGAGACAGATTATTTCTTTTTTTGGGGGGGGGCTCAAGATTAATTCTGTGGCTTGGGGGAGGCACACTGTAGCAAAGTCTGAGAATGAATGATATAGGATATCAGCTTCTCTGCTGTGCTCGTAAGGGCCTTGCATATCTTGGCAGGAAATTCTAGTCACAGTGTAACATGGAACGCAATGACAGCTTTCTTCCCAGTTTCTTGAGAAACTGTTAACTGTACAAGTTCAGCTCAGTGGCTCAATAAGTTGCATCCTTCCCTTTGGGGCAGGGACATCAGAAAGTCATGGGTTTGAGTCTCACACTAGAAACTTGGGCTAATATCCAATACTGACACTGTAAGGGAAGGGAAGGAGAGGAGAGGAGGCGCTGCTACACTGTTCAGGTGCTGTCCTTCGGATAAGATATAAAGTTGAGGTTCCTTCTGAAGCTGAAATACCATGGTAATTATCACAAGAGCAGGGGATTTTCCTTGTTGTCTTAGCCAGCATTCCCCTGTCTATTACACAGGTCCATGTAACCCACCCTTAAGGAAGCACCTGGAAATGAGCTGTCAAGACTCAGTGTACCTTTCCTGGTCAAACATTATAAGTAAAAAAGAAACAATAAAGCTGAAAGTCAGTCTGACCTGTAAGCCAACATTTTCTGTGAGATGTTTGACCTTCAAGCACGAACTATCATAAAATAGCAAAAAGTAAAAAAAAAACAAGGGGACTAGTAAGTACCCAGGCCCTTGGAAATCGCAAATTCCACTTAATACTGTTAACTCTTTTAGTCACCTCAGAGTAAATGTTTGTATTGCTGTCAGTTACATCAGAAGGTAGACAAGTAAATCTTCTGGCTGTGGCCCAACTTTGCAAAATAAACAAAGGTTTTGTTAAGGAGTTGATAGGGGAGTTCTCACACTATGTAAGGCAAACAAAACAGATTTCATTTTACAGTGTTTGTATAAAAGAGTTACATAAAACTTCTTAAACCTGTTTGTTTTTAAACCAAAAGGGGGGTTTTATGAGAAGACTAACACATTTTAACGTTTTAAAAAAGAACATTTTTCAGTTAAATTTGAATGTTAGTGCCCTTTGCCTTATTAAAGCAGCATCATTTGTTAGTCGCCTTGCCGTTTTTTTAAGTAATAATGTATTTATGGCAAAAATATCACTAGACAAATTTTTATTCATTTTCTTTCATTCTTGAACATAAGATGAGGGATTTTGAAAATGTGAAAGTTTCTTGCAGCCTTGCAAGGCCCACTATGAAGAAAAATAATATTTTGTAGTGCAGGGCTATTTACTATCAAAAACATGAGCTAGCATAATCAAAATACATCCACAGTATAAATCCACTATTTACAGTCAAAAGGTATCCTCAGCAGAAGAGATTTTTAAGTAGTGCTAGTGGCAGACATCTTTAATTACTTGAATCATTAATTACAAAAAGAGTTATAAAAAATGTGTTTTAAATGTCTGAAAAAATTAAAAGATAATGTTTATGAATTTCAGGGATCAGACATGCATTTTTTCTAAAACAAACTGTATGTTGAAAATGTTTGTGGATTAACAAATAGTGCTGCTTTAAATGGGACCCTGAATGGGACCATTCTATGGTTACATGCCACAAAGGTCAACATGGTTTGAGCACTCCAGCAGCTAGTAATACATACTTTATTGACACAGCGTATTGAAAAAAATACCAAAAAGTGTACAAACTGACCAATGAGACAAGCCTCGGTGCTTCTACTAACAACTCTTCCTCGGGGGCATGGTTACATGCCGATTAATCCTCATGAACTTTTAATATATCCTTTCTAAAAGACATAGAATTCTGCAAATAGTTAAATGGGAACTGTCAGCTTTCCAGGAGTAAAAAAGCTGGACCTATAGCTCCTGATTAACTAAAATGTACCAGTTTTGCATTTTTTTATCATTTACACAGCTAAAATCTGTGAGTTTGTGTAGTTGATCCTGCAACCCCCTGACGGTCATTATTTTCCTGGAGTCCCCTGTGGTCAGCATGATGATGTGACTGACAGGCTAAGCACACAGGGGACTCCTATGTAGAAACACAGAAACATAGGCAGATAAGGACCACTTGGCCCACCAAGTTTGCCCATTTCCCTACCTATTGGATAAGCTGCAGATCCTAGTTAACCAACAGCCTACTTCCTCCTACCCCTCCACATGAATTTCTCTATGTCTGTCCCACGCATTCTTGATTTCCTCCACTGTTTTTGACCCCACAACCTCCTCAGGAAGGCCATTCTGTGCATCCACCACCCTCTCAGTGAAAAAATACTTCCTTACTTTGCCCCTGAGCCATCCCCCCCATCTTCAAATTGTGACCCCTTGTTCTTGCACATCTCTTTTTCTGAAAGATGCTATCCTCTTAGACATTGTTGATTCCCTGGAGGTACTTGAACATTTCTATCATGTCCCCCCCCTCTCCCTCCTTTCCTTGAGAGTATACATATTAATCTCCTTTAGTCTCTCTTCGTATGGCTTCTGGTGCAGACCCTGCACCATTTTAGATGCCCTCCTCTGGACTGCCTCTATCCTGTCTATGTCCTTGTGGAGATGGGGTCTCCAGAACTGCATGCAGTACTCCAGATGGGGTCTCACCAACTGTCTGTACAGAGGGATAACAACTTCCTGTTTTCTACTGGAGATTCCTCTCCCTGTGCATCACAATATCCCCCCAGCCCTCCTTACTGCCTTCTCACATTGCTTGCTTAGCTTTAGGTCATCTAATATGACCACCCCAGGTCCCTTTCAATTTTTATTGTTGTTAGTACCTCCCCCAACCTTGCATACTTTTCCCCTAGGTTTTTGTTTCCCAGGTGCATTGCTTTGCACTTCTTTGCATTGAATCTAAGCTGCCATATTTTTGACCATTCCTCCAACCTTGCCAAGTTCCTAACCCCACCTTGTGTATCAACCCTGTTGCAAATCTTTGTGTCATCTGCAAAGAGGCATACTTTCCCTTCCTGTCCCTCTGCAATGTCACCTGTAAAGACATTAAAGAGGACCGGTCCCAGTACTGAACCCTGTGGTACCCCACTAGTAACCATTCTTTCTTCGGAGTGGACTCCATTACTACAACCCTCTGCATCCTGTTGTCCAGCCAATGTTTTACCCAGGCTACAACCCTGAGACTCAATCCCAGGATGGCTAACTTGTTTATTAATCTTTTGTGTGGGGACCGTGTCAAATGCCTTGCTTAAGAAATTAATTAGATATGTCTGACATAATCTTTCCGCTGTGAATCCATGCTGTCTTGGGTCCTGTGCCCCACTGGCCTCTAGGTACTCAACAATTCTTTCCTTCAGAAGTGAGTCCATCATTTTCCCTACCACTGAGGTCAAACTAGCAGGTCTGTAGTTTCCTGCCTCTGTCTTGCTCCCACTTTTGTGAAGGGGAATCACATCTGCTCTCCTCCAGTCCTCAGGTACCACATCATCCTCCCATGATTTGTTAAAAAGGTTAGTCAGTGGTGTCACTAGTTCTCCCCTTAGTTCTTTTAGAATTCTGGGGTGAATTCCATCAGGCCCCACTGCTTTGTCCACTTTCAGTTTTATTGATTCTTTCAGGACCCTTTCTTCTGTGAATGAACTGGTATTGACCTCCCTATCCAGAGTGCTTCTATTGTTTGGTTTAGGTACCTCCCCCTCCTCTTCATTTGTGAATACTGAGCAGAAGTATTCATTCAGTATCCATGCTTTTTCACTGTCCCCCTCTGCCCACTCCGCCTTCCCTTTATTAAGCCTCACTATCCCTCCCTTGGTCTTTCTTCACTCCTTAATGTACCTATAAAAGGTTTTGTCCCCCTTCTTAACTGAGTTGGCTGCCTTTTCCTCAGTTTGGGCCTTTGCTATTCTGCCTGCCTTCCCCGCTTCCTTCTGCTTTAACTGGTACAGTTCTCTGTCCTGCTCCTTCTGAGTTTCCTTATATTTCCTGAATGCTACCTTTTTCTCCCAGCCTTCCCCGCTACCTCTTTTGAGAACCAAAGTGTTTTTTTCCCAAAGTCAGCCCTCTTAAAGTCCAATACCCTAGTTTTTGTATGGCTTGTCTCTACTACTGCGTGTATCGTGAACCACACTGTTTCGTGGTCTCTTGTTCCCAGATGACTACCCACTTCTAAATCCGAGATCCTCTCTCCATCCCCATTTGAAAGTACTAGGTCTAGGATTGCTCCCTCCTGAGTGGGTTCCAACACTAGCTGTCTGAGACATGCCCCCCATAGGGCATCGAGAATGACCCTGCTCTTGAATGTGGGTGCAACAATGGTGCTCCAGTTAACATCTGGCATATTCAGGTCCTCCATCAACAATATCTCCTCTTTTTCCGCCATTCTAAGAATGCCTTCTACCATTTCCTTGTCCATTGCCTCCCCCTGAGATGGGGGTCTGTATACAACCCCCGAGTGGATTGTGGTGCCATTTCCTGCCTCCAGGGTGACCCACAGTGCCTCCTCTCCTCCCTGTTTACCCTTTAGTTCCATTACTTTAATCCCTTCCCTTACGTAGAGAGCTACTCCTCCTCCTCTTTTACCCTCCCTGTCCCTCCTGTAGATTGTGAACCCTGGTATGTTGACATCCCAGTCATAGTTCTCTGTGTACCATGTTTCTGTGACTGCCATGATATCCAGGCATCATCTTCCATCAAGATCACTAGTTCAGGGAGTCTGTTACCCAGACTACAGGTATTGGTACTATCGCCCTCCATTTTTTGATGGCCTTACCGCTTTTAGCCCCATCCCTGTCTTTACTGCCTTTGCCTTTTTCTCCATTTACCTCTGTCCTGCTCCCGATTGATTTCTCTACCTTGGTGATTACCTTGCTAACTACCCTGTTTTGTGGGGGGAGGTTGGGATTTCCTGCTCCTTTTCAGTGTCTCCCCCTTTGCTAGTTTAAATGCTTGCCAATGAGACATTTAAACTTATTACCTAGGGTTCTGGTTCCCTTCCTGGACAGATGCAGACCATCGCGCCAGTACAGGCCTGTATCCCTCCAGGTGGACCCCCAGTCCCCAGTGAAGCCAAAACCCAGAGCTCTGCACCATTTTTTCAACCATTCATTGAATCCTATGGTGTGGAGTACCCTAGCCTCACCCATGCCATAGACAGGCAGCACCTCCAAGAAGGTTACTGTACATGCTACTTGTCTAAGGCCCCTCCCCAACACCACAAACTCCTCTTGTAGTGCTCTGATCCCATTCCCAGCCAGGTCATTTGTCTCTAGATGGACAATGACATCAAGCTCCCTCCCCTGTGCAGCTGCTCCCGCAATCCTGAGGATTTTCTCCCTGTCCCTTCAAGCCATGGCACCAGGAAGGCACCTTACCTCCCTGTCCCCTTCCTCTCCCAGTTCTATCCCCCTAATGACTGAGTCCCCCACCAGGAGTTGTTTTCTTTCCATATGGGTGCCAATGCCACCCTCCTGTGGGTCTCCTTAGTGGAGGTTCCCAGCATCCTCCTTTGTCTCCACTGTGGGTGCCTCCATAGAGGAAGTGCACTCTGCCAGAATGGCGTATGAATTGTGGAGAGGTATAGCTGGAGGGATGCTCCTCTCTTCCACGACCCTTACCCTCCCTGAGCCCTCCTTGGTCCAACTGCTTCTCTTTCTTGGCAACCTCTGAGTTAGTGGTGGTGGCCCTGGTGGTCCCTGGGCAGAGGAGGAGGAGGTTTCACGAATCCTAGCCAGGTCGGCCTGGAGATGAGCAACCTCCTCTCTTAAACCAGAGAGGTGTCTGCAAATAGGGCAGCATCGCAGCCTCCAGAACATCTCCCAAAAGACTGCAACCCCACAGCCATTGCACTACACCACTCCCATCATATCTTATTGTATTGCCCCTTTCTTTTTGCTTTGTATACTTACTCTCTCCTCCCTCTATTTATTTTTTTACCTACTTTCCTACCGCCTATGTGACTTACAGCTCTCGCCCTTCCTGTTTTGGGACAGGAACTTCCTGTATTTTTTGGTAGTCTCCTCCTTCTTCCTTGCTCAGAGTTAGACCTCCAGTAACTAGGGAGGGAGGGAGAGAGAGCTACTCTTTTCCTTCAAGAATGGCGAAACATATGTGTCTCAGTGATCCTTTCCTTCCTACTGCCAAACAGAAAGTTCCTGTTGTCAATCAAATCCAGTGCCTATAGAAGTGGAACTGGCTAAGGGTGGGTGGGTAGAGGGAGGGAGGAAAGAAGGGCAATTAGTAAGAAAAGTTCTAGCACTTTAGTCAGCTGTTCCTTGCTCTGAAAGCAAGATTGCTGTCTGCCAAATGCTGGCAGCAGGGAACTGTAATTGGAGACACCTGATTTTCTACTGCCTAAGCCACAGCCCCAATTAACTTCTCTCCTTCTAATTTAGCAAATTAAGAAGCTGATACAGTCTTCTTTCCCCAACACAGAAAAACACACTGACTCTTTTTTTTTATCCTAAATGAGACCCCACACTTCTAATAAAGTATATGTTTGCTTAATCCCAACAGGCTCTGACTTCTGCTGAGTTAGAAGTGTTCTATTAGTAAGAAAAGTTCTAGCTCTTTAGTCAGCTTCTCCTTGCTCTGAAAGCAAGCTTGCTGTCTGTGAAAAGCTAGCAGTGGGGCTGTGTCAGTATAGAGGAAAATATTAACACATATATAGTGCATGTTTGCACTTCTAACACTGGTACCAACTGACTGAGAATAGCACTTTCCTCAGTACCAGCATTAGAAGTGCAAACATGTGGTGTATACGTGTTCTTTTTTTGCCCGGTTCCCCTGTCCTATGAAGAGGGTTCAGCCCCTGCATCGCTCTGCCCCACCATACCCGGGGATTACCCTCCCTGGGCGGGGCCACTGGGAGGGCACCCCCCCAAGAGACACTATTTGGCAAGCCATGGCTTACCCCCCAGAGCAGGACCCCCTGGCAGACGAGGAAGGGTAATGGGGCAGGAGCAGAGCAGAGTGCCACGTTGAGGGGGCTGGATTTTTCAGATGCTGCATTTTCCCCTAGAGGTGGGATGTGCAATGATGTCAGAAGAACAAGTCCTACATCTGTCCTACCTCCCACACACTATTCTAGGCGCTGGCCAAAATGGTTCTCCTGACCTTGATAGGAGCCACTGCTGTGCTGGACACCCCTTCCCAAGAGAAGGACAGCCATCCATTGGATGGTCAGTCCTTCTCCACTCGGCCAGCCTGTTGACTTCCCGGGTCCGTTCCCAAACCTGGGACATTGGCATCGCATGCAGACACCTTGCTGCTGCACCAGCGGTCCGGCTGTAATGCATGTGTGTTAATGTTTTCCAACTACTATACTGGCACATAGGAGCCCTCTGCAGCTAAGCCCATCAGTCACATCATCAGAGGGCTGGCTCTAGGGAATTCTGAGTAAATAATGGCCGGCAGCAGGGGTTACAGGATCAACCAGATAAACTTACAGATTTCATCCATGTAAGATATTTAAAAAAATTAATAAAACTAGTGCATTTTAGCTAATTGGGACCTATAGGTCTCACATTTTTTCCCCTGGAAATCTGACAGTTCCCCTTTAAAGGCGGAAACTAAGTTGATTTTTTTTGTTCAGAAACAACACAACAGGGTATGTCTGAATTCTGCATCTGAGAACAAGTCTTTTTTTAAGAAGATTGCTAACTGGGTACTCTGCTAAAAAGAAAAAGATGAATAAAATAAAATTAGTGCAACTAGAAAGGAACGAAAACCTCTAATTGCAAAACACACAAAAAAGTGAATTCCAACAAAAATCTACTTCCAGCGACAACCAAATTCAAATATCTTACAAGAAAATTGGGCTGAAAGAGCACTCGAAAGGTTAAATCAACAATACTGGGAAGGAGGAGAACAACTTTCTAGGTTACTGGCTATCCGACTACAGGAAAAAAAAAACAAAGGTGTTATTGCATGTAAAAAAGGAAACGGAGATTAAGTCACAACCGATAAATAAATAGGGAAATTATCAAATTTTATGGAACACTATATGAAAATAAAAAGCAACACTACTGTAATGCTCTGTATGTTGGGGTTGGTGGGCGTATGCTGTGAAGCCCGCAGTTGCTGCAGCATGCAGCTGCCCAATTACTTATGGGCCTTTCTATATCCTGCCATATCTCACCAGCATTCCGATATTTGCACTGGTTGCCAGTGAAGTGACATCTCATTTAAAGTGAGTTTGTTAACCTACAAAGCCATACACGGGCTGGGCCAAGACTACCTAGCTGAGCTCCTGCATCCACACATCCCCGTACGCCAGCTCCACACCAATGGAGAGGGGCTTCTGGTGGTTCCTCAGGCTAGATTGAAGATCTCTGGGGACTGGACCTTTGAGGTAGTGGGCCTAACCCTCTGGAATTCTTTAACCAGAGCTTTGAGGGAGGCCCCTTCAGTGGAGGCCATTAAGAGGGGCTTGAAACATATCTGCTTCAGGAAACATTTGGGGATTATTAGTAACATCATATTTTAGCACATCCTAAATTGTTAGTCTGTTTTTACTAATTTTGTTTGTATGAGTTTTATATGATTATTTGTTACATAGATACATAGTCATTGTTGGCAGATAAGGGCTTCAAACAACATGAAGTCTTGCTGTATTCTGAATATATGCAGCTAGCCCCAGCACTTGAACTGCTCCGGAGAGGAAAGGATTAACTCTATGCAGCAGCATAAAACGTTGAGCTCGAGCTCGATTTTCAAACCTCTGTCTCTGGTACATCTCAATGTAACTGTCAGATTCTTTACTCCGCCTAACTGTGAAGTCGCTCCGGAGATTTCTCCTTCGCTTTGGTTCGGTTAAAGTAAAAATTATTCAGTTTCATCAACCGATTTCTTTATTTTTTTGGTTTTGAATCTTTGTCTACGGTACAGGTAGTGTAAGTAGATAGGTAGTGGAATAAAATCATTTAGAAATTGTTTTCTTCGGTTTCTGATCAGTCAGTCAGGTTGGATACTGAACATCTTGTGTTTTTGTGAATTGTTCTGGGTTAGTAGTGGTGTCCAGTTCCTATTGGTTTAAAAAAAACAAACTTTATTCAGTTTTTTCCACAGCCTATGACACGGTTGGTAACCGATAGAAGAGTATTACCTGGCTTGAAAGCTGTAAAGGGTAATTTTGTTAGTAAGGCTATGTCTGAGAAACCCAAGAAAAAAAACTGGTCCCACTGGGTTTCAACAGTGTACTGAGCGTGGGGAGGTTTTTGCTAAAGCTGAACCCCACCTCACCTGTGTTTATTGTCTGAGGTTTGACCACCTCAAAACAGACTGCCAAATTTATAAGAATTTTCCTAAAGCCACTTTAGATAAAAGATTGAGTAGGTTAAAGGAAAAGGAAGCCAAGAAGTCCGCAGTCCTGGATGGCCAGCCCGGTCCGGTTTCGACCGAACCTGAGGGGGTACCCGCTGACCTGGGTGATACCTCCTCAGGCAAAAGGAGATCCGACTCTGAGGGGTCAGTTCTGGTGAAGAGAAAGAGGAAGTCGCCCGGTTCAGATCCAGTACAGCAAAGTCCAACCGCTGACAAAATAGCCAAAGTAATAAGTAGTGTTCAGTTGCTTCGCCTGGTTTCCGTCCGAACCGACACCACCGGTTAAGCAGTCGGCTCGATCGGATCCGACTCCATCGGATTATGATCCGGATGCATATTATGAAGTGGAGTGGGTGGGAGACGAAGATTATCCCGATAACGATGATGATGATGGCGACGATTTTGGAGGCCTAGATGAGCCTATAAAGCCGGACATCTCCCCAGACAGGCCTACCAATGTCTCTCCTCCTAGGCTTTCTTAGTACCCTTCCCAATTTTTGTTTTACAAAAAAGTGGCTGAAACTCTCCAGCTCCCAGTGGTGGACGCTGCTGAAGAGGATGAAGAGCCTGATTATGTTGAAATGATGGATGTCCCAGAGTCCAAGAGGCTGTCTATCCCTTCACACAAATCTTTGGGGAAACAGACAAAGAAGATTTTGCAAATGCCTAACTCCTTACCTTCTGTGGATAAGAAAATGGACAGGAGGTACAGTACATGTTACCAGGCTCTGGTACAGAGTCTGTATACAACCATTGCAGCCATGTTGGGGTAGTGCAGGCTGCAGCCTGTGACAGGGCTAATATTCCTTTGGCTTCACACCCCCCAGATAAAGATTCCAGGAAGGTGGATGCCATGGCCAAGAAACAGTACTTGGCATCCTCCTTGGGACTTAGGCTGGCAACCTATATGGCCTATACAGCCTGGTACCAGAAGTCCAGGTGGGACACTGTCTTGGAACTGGCAAAGAAGGCTTCCCCCCAGCTAGCCAAAGGGCTGGAGGAGGTGGCTGCCGATGGAATTGAGGCATCAAAAGTGCAATTTCATGCTGCTGTTGACTCTAATGATGTGGCATCTAGAGTCGTAGCTACATCTGTGTCTCTTAGGAGATTTGCTTGGCTCAGATGTACTAGCCTTTCTCAGGATACCCTGGCTAAGGCCATGGATTTCCCTGTGGTTGGTAATTCTCTGTTTGGAGAGCAGACAGAGGCTTACGTGAAGAAAATGGACAGATACAGGACCACCTATAGGAGTGCACAGGCCAAAGAAAGGCAAGCCACTCCTCAGAAGCAGCAGTCTAGGGGCAGGGGCAGGCCTTTCCATAGGCCTTTTTACCAAGCCCAGGCCTCCTCTCCTTTCCCACAGAGGGGGTTCTTTCAAGGGAGAGGTAGGAAGGGGATGAGCAGGGCTGCTTCCTCCTCCCAATCCAAGGCTCCTGCCAAACAGACACCCTGATGTGTCAGTTTGGGTCACCTCCCCTATACCAGTAGGGGGCAGGCTGGCTTACTACTTCTAGGCCTGGAAGTCTGTTACTTCAGACAAGTGGATCCTAGAGGTAGTAAGCCAGGGCCTGGCTCTCAGTTTCAAAATGTTTCCCAAATTGAGGGTCAAGTCTTTTCCTCCTGCAACAAGTTCAGAAACCATTGCCCTAGAGGCAGAGGTTTCCTTCCTACTGGATCTCAGAATTGTGGAGAAAGTTCCTACACAGCACAAGGGCAAGGGTCTGTACTCCAGATACTTCCTTACCCCAAAAAAGACAGGGGAGTGGTGACCCATCCTAGACTTGCGATATCTGAACAAACATATCACAAAACCAAAATTCAAAATGGTGATGGTGACTCTGGGAATAATTCTTCCCTCTCTAAGGCCAGGGGATTGGTTAGCTTCCCTGGACCTCAAGAATGCCTATTGCCATATTCCTATCAGGTGCTTCCACAGAAAGTACCTCAGGTTCGAGTTACCCTCAGGTCATTACCAGTTCAGAGTCATGCCCTTCGGACTAACATCAGCTCCAAGGGTATTTACAATGTGCCTTGCAGTAGTAGTAGCCTTCCTCAGAAGGCAGGGTATCTCAATCTTTCCTTATCTGGATGACTGGGTCATTGTAGGTCAGTCCTCAGACCAGGTCAAGTCAGCTCTGGAAGTCTCTCAGAATCTGCTCAGTTCCCTGGGATTCCTTCTCAATCTTCCCAAGTCTGTTCTTGAACCAGCACAACTTCTTACTTTTATAGGAGTACAGTTAGATACTGTCCAGGCAAAGGCCTTCCTCCCACTAGCAAGGGTAAAGGCTCTTACAGATCTGACTTCTTCCTTTCGGCCTCTGGTCTCTTGCCCAGCTAGACACTTTCTTCAACTCTTAGGCCACATGGCAGCTTCAACTGCAGTGGTACAAGAAGCCAGGTTTCAGATGAGGGACATTCAGTTCCACCTAAGGTCTTTTTGGTCTCAGAAAAAAGACTCTCTCACCAAACTGATTCCAGTGACTCAGACTCTGGTCCAAGCTCTCCAGTGGTGGCTGGATCAGGACAATGTCAGACAAGGTGTTCCATTTCTCAGTCAAGCTCCCTCAGTGGTTCTAATCACAGATGTTTCTCTCCTAGGTTGGGGAGCCCATCTGGGGGCCCTCACTGCTCAGGGTGTTTGGTCACAACAGGAGTCTCTCCTTCATATCAGTCTTTTGGAACTCAGAGCAGTGTTCCTAGCTCTTCAGGCTTTCTCAGAGTTAGTCAAAGGCAAAGTGGTGCAGGTCAGGACAGCCACCACCACCACAATGTGGTACATTAACAAGCAAGGGGGCACTCATTCCACGGCCTTGTGCACGGAGGCCATGAAACTGTGGTTTCTAGCCTACTCTCTTCAGGCTTCCCTGACAGCAGTTCATCTTCCAGGGAAGGACAATGTGCTGGTAGATGCTTTGAGCAGAATTTCCCAGAGCCATCAAGAATGGACCCTGGACCCTCACATCCTGAAAATAACCTTCGCCAGATGGGGCACTCCAGAGATAGATCTCTATGCAGCCCCAGACGATCATCAACTTCCTCAATTCTGCTGCAGACCTCCAGTCCTAGGGACTGTTCCTGTAGATGTTCTCCTATTGGATTGAAAGGGCAGGTTTCTGTATGCCTTTCCTCCCTTCCCTCTGTTGTTCAGAGTTCTGGTCAACATCAGGTCTCAACTCTGCACAGTGATACTAGTGGCTCCAGACTGGGCCAGACAGCCTTGGTATCCTCTGCAGTTGTCTCTGGCAGTGTCATTCCCCCTATCTCTTTCCAGGAGACACAATCTTCTAACCTCCTCTTAGTGGACGATTTGGTACCCCAATCTCCAGTCTCTCAATCTCAAAGCCTGGTTCTTGAAGAGTTAAAATATGCAGGCCTGCATCTTTCTCAGGGAGTGATGGATATTCTGAAGGTCTCTAGGAAACCTTCTACCAGAAAATCTTGTAATTCTAAATGGAAAAGATTCAGCATTTGGTGTTCTCAGAGAGGCATACAACCAGAAGCTTCAGGCATTGCCACAGCCTTAGATTACCTGGTACACCTTAATAGCCTAGGCCTTAGGCCCGCAACCCTTAAGGTTCATCTAGCAGCTGTCTGTCTTTCTTTCTGCAGGGAAGGGCTCTTCCCTGGCGTCACATCCTGTCTTCAGTAAGTTCTTCAAAGGCCTGGTTCACATTATCCCTCCTTTCAGAGAGCCTACCCTGGCTTGGGATCTGAATGTCTGCATTGCACAGCTTATGCAGCCACCCTTTGAGCCTTTAGCTTTGGCCGATCTTAAGTACTTGACCTGGAAAACTGTGTTCCTGGTAGCTATTGCTTCTGCCAGGAGGATTAGTGAATTACAGGCCCTGTTAGTTGAATCTGACTTTATTTCCTTCCATAGAGATAAGGTGGTCCTCAGGATGAATAGAAAGTTTCTACATAAAGTGGTATCGGATTTTCATCTGAACCAATCTGTGTCTCTACCTGTGTTTTTTACTGACCATTCTTCTTCAGGGGAGAGAAGATTACACAGTCTGGATGTTAAAAGGGCACTTAGCTACTACATAGAGCATACTAAGGCGCATAGAAAGGATTGCCTCCAGCTATTTCTCACTTATGGGGAAGTGGGAAAAGGTAAACCTGCTACTAAAAGAACTATAACCAGGTGGATTGTCTCTTGTATCCAATTCTGCTATGCCAAAGTGGGCAAAGAACCTCCTTCAGGCCTGAGGGCCCACTTGACTAGAGGTACAGCTGCCTCTCTTGCTGCTGATAGAGATATCCCCTTGGTAGAAATTTGTAAAGCAGCAACCTGGAAAACAGTCCATACATTCACCAAGCATTACTCTATGGCCATCCAGACTAGAAGTGATGCTAGGTTTGGTACAGCAGTGTTGCAGAGCCTCTTCTCAAAGTAAGATTCTGTGTCCCCTCCTCCTGGGGGAACTGCTTGGTAGTCTGCATATAGTCAAAATACAGCAAGAATTTATGTTGTTTGAAGAACAAATTACTCACCATAGTAATGTTGTTTCTTCTAATGGAGTCTTGCTGTATTCTGACCTCCCTCCCTGCCTCCCCTCTCAGAACCTAGTTTTTGGGATGTGGGCTGGCAGGTACAGTGTTGCACCTCAGGGGTGTACCTTGTACTCCTCCCTCTATTCAAGGTGGGGTGGTTGTTGTTTTATTGCTGTTTTATTATATATATATTTATTTCACTATCTATTTTTTTTCTTGGGTTCTTGACTTGAGTCTTTCGGACCCAAGTTCTGTTGCCTTTTGGCCTAAAATGAAACAATTTCCATAAATTTAGTTAGTTAGTTTTGCTCGTAAGAATCTGACAGTTACACTGAGATGTACCAGAGACAGAGGTTTGAAAACCGAGCTTGAGCTCAACATTCTATGCTGCTGCATAGAGTTAACCCTTTCCTCTCCGGGACAGTTCAAGTGCTGGGGCTAACTGCATATAGTCAGAATACAACAAGACTCCATTACAAGAAACAATATTACTATGGTGAGTCATTTTTTCATATTGCCTACCCAGTCTGCCCATTTGAGCTTGTTATTTATTTCTGTGTTTTATGTGGTGGATAATTGTCTTTGGGTTTATATATTGCTGTTATATTGTAATGGTGCCCTGGGCCTCTGAGGAAGGGTGCCACAAATAAATAAAGACGATCACTACTACTACCTAACATTTAAAACATTGAAAAGCTTCTCTTCTCCATAGGCACTCAGTCAGCTCCAGATTTCTTTCTAAATCACTAGTTAAAAGAACATAGAAAATTAGTTATGTTGCTGTTTTGGGCCTTGTGACAAAAGATCCAGAAAAATAGATACAACTTGATACCTTACATCTGATATAAAAGATGGCGGCTAAGCTGAGCCAGCCTGAGCACTAGCTTTTTATTTTGTCGGTTTTAATCTTGTTTTATCTTGTCTATCTGTTTAATTTTATTTTCTACATTTTATTTTACGTTTATTTGTTTGCTCATTTTATTTCATTTGTTAACAGACTAGTTAGGGCTGAAGAAGTGAGTTAGATTAGGGTGAGAGACATTTTTGCGGTTTGCTGAGTACCGAGTACCAGATGTTTCGGTTTCTCGTTAGCGTGCCTGGCTCTTCTCTGGCCACAGTGTGACAGGCTGTGGAGTCGGGGAGTTGCGGGGAGGATGTTTGCTTGTTTTGGGGCTGTGTTGGAGTACCTCGAAGTTGTGTGAGAGGACTCCACATTTGAGTTGATAGTGCTACCTCCCCCCCAAGGAGAGCTTTGGCGTTTACCTGACCGCTTACCTGACCACAGTGTGGCAGACTGTGGAGTTGGGGAGTAGTGGGGAGGACTTTGTGCTTCCTTTTCTGGCTGGCGGTTTTACTTTTTGCCCTTCTGGAGGAGAAACTTGGACGAGGAACTGGAATTGGAACTCTGACCTGTGTTGTATGGGGATTTCTGAACACCGTGGAGGAATTGAAGCTGTAGCTAAGGGACTGTGCTGAACCATAACCCAAATTACTGCGGTATAGGGGTTTCCTTAATTTGTGCTGGGGAGTCGGGGGTCAAATTTTGCTGTGGCTTAGGGGATCTGAGTTGTGGACTGGCCGGGGAGTTGGCCGGTGGGCTCAGGGTCCTCTTTGGTTCCCCAGGGGGTCTACTGATAAGTGGATCCCAGTGGTGGTTCATTTTGTCACGGTGAATATTTTTGACTCGGGCTCCAGCACATAGATTTCTCTTTGTGCCTGCCTGTAGTGGATGTTGGCGTGGAAGGAGTGGTTCAGTTGACTGCTACCTGTGCCCTATAAACTGCAAATACGGTCAGATGTTTTTATTCCTACCTATTTCTGGTGACTTGGATTATGTTATTGACTCTGTAAGCAGTGAGAGTGCTTATATTTTTGTCTGTTCTCCAAGCAGTGAGAGGGCTTGGATAGCTTCAATCACTTCTACTCTGCACCTGAAGCTTGCTTTATTCAAAGTTTGCTGGCTCAATTGTATAAATCGACTTTGAGTACATATTTTCCTTTAGCCCCCTGGGTAGTAAGATAATCTTGGGAGCTGAATGGTTTTTGTTTTAACTGTTGTCTCTTAGTGAGACCTGGTTATTTAGATTATTTTTGGACTGAATGGCTCAAGTTTAGGTTTTAATTTTAATTGTTATTTGTTGGGTTTTGGGGTATGTAATATTTATTGTTAATTGTTTTATTATTTAGATAAGTTGATATTGGGATTCTTTGTATGATAACTAATTGTTTGGATTATTTGTGATATTTATTTAGTTGTGAGTTTTTGGGTTATTGAATGCCTGGGATGTTGGCCCCCGCAGTCGTGCACTATTCGCCCTCTGCTCTTCGCGCCATCTGCCTCTTTTTTCCTCCTCCTACTCTCCAATTTGCCACCTACCAACGGTGTAGGGCTTTGGGTATCATGCGTAGGAGTTGGAGGTGGGGGAGGGGGTGCAAACAGTGGAGGGTGAATGAGGGGTGTCATCACATCGGGGTAGTAGGATCCAGGAGATGCCCTGGGGCAAAATGGAACCCAGATCATGGGGCTCCATGCTTGGTTTCCATACCCTAGGGCACTACTGATTATAGTAGGCAGATGGTTCGGGTGGCCAGAGAATTTTGTCCTACTCCAGCAGTGTTATGCAATGCCAGGTCCATTAAAAACAAGACTGCAATTATTGCGGATCTTGTTGAAATGGTGGACCTGGCTTGCATCACCGAGACCTGGCTGGATGAAAATTCTGGCCCCATTTTGTAGGCTTTAACTCCAGCTGGGTACTCGGTGATACACCGCCCGAGATTGGATCGTGGTGGTGGGGGGTTGTGGTCTGTTTCAAGACTGAACTGAACTTCATGAGTGTACTAGTTGAGGAAGCAGAGTCGTTTGAGTGTACTGTTGTAGCAGGTGTAGGTTGTGAGATTGCCCTCATCTACCATCCACCCGGCGATGAGAAACGATTCCTTCAGGAAGTGGCAGACTTCGTCGTCGACATGACGTTTGAGTCACCCAGACTGATGGTTCTGGGTGACTTTAATGCCTAGTTCAATGATAAACACTTGCAATTTGGACAGCACTTCCTCCAGCTAATGACATTTCTGGGCCTTACACAGGTGGTTACCACTACTACTCATAAACATGGACACTCCCTCGACCTGGTCTTCCTCCTAGGGATTGAAGCCTGCAACTTGGGGGTGGAACCAGTTGCATGCGCTGATCACTACACCGTGAGGTTTAGTTTTAGCACCCCTGTAGGCCTTTCCCTGTGGAGATTGTCAGGTACCGCCCTTTACGAGATATAAGTTCTCAGAGCCTATCTGCGGTACTTGACCTATTGTCCCTTTCTATGGCAAGCAGTGATCCAGAGACCCTCAATTTGGCCTATAATATGGCCGTCTCAGGGGCCCTGGATGTTAGTGCTCCAGTTCGAGTTTGTTCTCTTTCCCTTCGTCCTCGATCCCCATGGTTTGATGGGGTTTTGAGGGACATGGGGCGACTAGGATGAAGGCTAGAGCATTGCTGGTGGAAATCTGCCCTTGATGCCGACTGCCTTTGATTGATGGACCATTATCAAGTCTATCAATCCACAATCACCTGTAAGAAGGCAGAGTTTCTGTCCAGGGAGATTGTGGCAGCTCAGAACCGACCAGCTCAGCTGTTCTGAACTGTGGACAGACTGTGCAACCCAGCCTGTCTCCAGGTCCGGAAAGCATTTTCACAAATAGAGTGTGATGACCTTGCTCATTTCTTTGCTGATAAGGTGGCCGACATCAGGGCAGGGCTCCAACCAGCGCACTCTCTGGGTATTGCTTGTGATCAGCATGAGGTCACTGTCCCCCAGTTTTCCTGGAGTACCTTCAGCTGCCCTGACTTCATGGATGTCATGTGGATCATCCAGGGTGTGCACCCTATATGCTGTAGTTTGGACCCTGGACCAACTTTCCTGATCTTGGGTTGTCTTGATGTTATCGGTCTGGTCCTAGCATGGATAGTTAGGTGCTCCTTGGAATCTGGAGAGTTTCCTAACTCTCTGAAAGAGGCGGTAGTGATACCACTCTTGAAGAAAGCTACTTTGGATCCAAACTGCCACGCTAACTACAGGCCAATCTCTAACCTCCGTTTTTTAGTGAAGGTGATTGAGAAAGTAGTGGCAGCACAACTGGAAGACCATTTAACCATCCATGACATCTATGAGCCCCTCCAGTCAGGTTTCCGAAAGAGACATAGTACCAAGACAGCGCTGGTTTGGGTGCTCAATGATCTCTTGATGGCTAGAGATCGGAAGAGCTGATCCATCTTGGTTCTTCTGGATCTATCATCAGTGTTTGACACCGTGGACCTTGGGTTGTTACTTAGCCATCTGAGGTACATCTGTGGAATAACGGGATCTGTCCTCAGGTGGTTTACATCGTTCCTCATTGGAAGAACTCAGAGAGTGGTATCTGGAGTGTTTTCATCAGATCCAGTTTCTCTGTCTTGTGGGGTTCCTCAGGGTTCGGTTTTGTCACCCATGTTGTTCGTGGTGTACATACTACCCCTTGGAGACATTGTAAGAAGGTATGGGCTGAGGTTTCATTGTTATGCCGATGATATCCAGCTCTACCTTTCTTTTGCACCCAACCAGGGTGGAGCTCTCTCAGTCTTTAATAGCTGTCTCAAAGAAATCCCGGAGTGGATGGATTCAAGCTGGCTGAAGTTGAACTCTGGTAAGACTGAGGTGATGGTTGTGGAACCTGGTCGCTGGACAGGAGGTTTGGAAAGTGGTCACCCTCTGGACTTGTTCTCGGGGGTGTCTCCCTCCCAACTTCTAACCAGGTGCGAAACCTGGGGGTAATTTTTGATGAAGGGTTGACCCTGCATTTGCAGGTGTCGGCTGTCATCAAATCCTCCTTTTACCATCTAAGGAATATCTCCAGGATTAAACATCTGGTTCTGTCCAGCAACCTTTCTGTTCTGGTTTACGCCTTTGTGTCCTCACGCTTAGACTACTGCAACTCCCTATACCTAGGGCTTTCTGGGGTTGAAATCTGCCACCTGCAGCTGGTGCAGAACGCGGCGGCCTGGCTTTTGACAGGATCTTCTCGGTCCTGTCATATTACGGCGGTGTTGCGGTGAACTGCACTGGCTGCCAGTTCAGTGGTGGATCACCTTTAAAGTTGGCTTGCTGACTTTTAAAGCCCTACACGGACTGGGTCCGGACTACCCGAATGATCTCCTGGTTTCCTATTGCCCTGGGTGATCACTCCGCTCAGCCGGCGAGGGGTTGCTAGAGATTCCTAAGGTACATTTGAAATCTTCGGGGGCCAGACGTTTTATGTTCATGGCTCCCACACTATGGAATTCTTTACCTTGTCGGTTACAGGAGTGCATGACTGTGGAGGGCTTTAAATCAGCCTTAAAGACCTATCTGTGGCACCAGGCTTATGGTAGTGATTAGTTGGTTGTAATGGTATTTTGGTGTTTGTTTGATTTTAAGACTGTTTTATTCTGATCTGTTTGATTTTAATCTGTACGGCACCTTGGTTTTTGAAAGGCGCCTTAAAAATAAAAATATTATTATTATTATTATTATATAATTAAAAGAAATAACTATTGAGGAAATCCAGAAAATAATAACTTCCTTACCAAAACAGAAAATGCCCAGGCTTGATGGCATACCAGCCAAATTTTATCAAACCCTTCTGCAGGAATCAGTCCTTAGTTTGTACAAAGTACTTCAAGAAACTGAAAAGAAGGTAGCCCTCCCAATCATAATACACAGTTATTCCAAAAAAAGGAAAAGACCCCACAGAGTGCACCAGTTAATAGCTGATATCTATGTTAAATACAGATTACACGATCCTACCAAAACATTTTAAATTCTAGATTACAAAATCTCCTACTGGAAATAATTGAGCTGGAACAAGTGGCATTTATTCCTGGGAGACAAGGAAGAGACAATACGACAGTGCTTCGCTTAGTCCTGTCAAAGGCAATGAACAATCCTCCTGATCCAGCTGTCTTGATATCATTAGATGCCACACTTGCAATCAATGCTATAGAATGGGAATATTTAAACCTTGTAATGGAGAAATGCGGTTTTCCTGTACAATTCAGTAAATGGATTAACATTCTATATCTGGGGCTTCCAGAATTACAGAGTTAAATTTGACACATTTCAACAAAAGAAAGGCACCAGACAAGGATACCCACTTTCCCTGGCACTCTTTGCACTGATCATAGAGCCTCTGATAAGAAAAATATAGGTAAATGGTAAAATATGAGCCATAAAAAGAACTTCTGTAAAACCCTAGCATTTGCAGATGATATCCTGCGTGCCATTCAAAATCCATGTTCGTCAGCCACAGCTCTCATCAACACTGTAGATGATTTTACCAAAATTTCAGGCTTAAGCATTAATTGGAACCAATCTGAAAATTTCCCCTTAAAAATACAGTTTCCTCTAACAGCCATATTACCACTAGTTCATACTCCAATTTCCCATTAAAGCTGTCACCAGAAGGAATAATATACCTTGGGATAAAGATCACGCTAAACATTAAAGACCCTTTTAAAGAAAATTTAATTCCAGTAATCCAAAAAGTCAAAACAGAACTAGCCAGCTGGGAATCTCGTAACTTATGTATATGAAGGAAAAATGCAATAAAAATTATCTGTGTTCCAAGAATATTTTTTTACGTTCTGAATTCCCTACCAGCAAAAACTGGGATTAGCTGGTTTAAAAAAATGAAATAACTGGCTCCAAAAGTTTATCAGGAACAGTAAAACATCTCAATTAAGCCTTGAAAAACTAAGTCTAAAGAAAAAGAAAGGTGGATTCATATTGACAAATTTCATACTGTACCATTTGACTTTCTCTCTAAAACAAGCCAGTCTGTTAGAGAAGTCTCACATAAACAGACAGGCTCCACTATAGATAAGATATGAAATAGCAATAGCCCTCCCAAACTCAGTTTGACATTTTCTGTTTATTCCAGTTCCTACACTGACTGCCTGTAATCCTACCATTCTTCAGGTCATTGAGTCAAACAAGTCAAAAAGATTAGGAAATGCCTCCCTATGGGATTAACCTCTATCTGGAAGAACCTGAATCTTAAATTAAATCAAAGTCAACACAGGTTCAGGGAGAGGAGGTCATGCCTTACTAATCTGAATAATTTATTTGAGCCTGTGAGTAGGGCAATGGATCAGGAGATTCCTATGGATGTACTGTATATGGACTTCTCTTGTGCTTTCGATATGGTGCCACATGTGAAGTTGTTAGATAACCTCAAAGAATTAGGCACTGATCCTCATATTCTTTGATGGGTAGCATCTTGGCTTAATGGTAGGAGTCAGACAGTGGCGGTGCGAGGATTTCATTCTGATTAGGCTGAGATGATGAGTGGGGTGCTGCAGGGGTCAGTGTTGGGACCCCCTGCTGTTTAACATATTTGTGGCGTCATTAACATGCGGAAATACAGCTTGGCTCAGCAAATTTGCAGACAACATTAAAATGGAGGCCTTGGTAAACAACATCGCAGATGTTCGCAACTTCCAAAAAGAAATTCAGGCAGTTGCTGACTGGGCTATCAATAAGAGGCTTGATTTTAATATTAATAAATGTAAAATAATGCATTTGGGGAAAAAGAATATTGAAGCCACCTATTACCTAAATGCTGAACAGCTACAGTCAGTGAAAGAACAAAGGGAGCTGGGAGTTACCATAACAAGGAATCTTAAATTTGATAGACACTGTGGAGAGTTACTAAAATAGGGGGATAGAATGCTGGGCTGCATAGCAAGAAACGTTAAGAGCAGGGATAGGAAGGTTGTCATGCCACTGTACTGTGCATTGGTGCAACCCCATGTTGAGTACTACATACAGTTTGGGGCACTACAAGGTAAACAGGCTATAGATAGCTTGGAGAGATTACAGAGAAGGGCAATGAGAATGGTGAGAGGAAATGGAGGCTTGACATACATAGAGAAGTTAGAGGTGTTAAACATGTACCCACTAACATATAGGAGACTCCGAGGGGATCTATGCTTGGTATATAAGGCTACACAGAATAAAGATCTATGGGAATGCCTGCCGCTTGAAGGCAGAGAGACTGAAAGACTAACAAGGGGTCCCCATCTGAGACTTAGGGGGAGCAATTTAGGGGAAACAACAGGAGACAGTGGTTCAACCAAAGGGTGGTCGAGGAATGGAATAGGCTCCCAAACGATGTTATACAGAGTGGTAGTATGGGTATATTTAAAAATAGATTGGACACATGTATGACACAAAAAGGATTTATTGGATACAGAGGAGCTTAGGGAATGATTCAAGTCCTATTGGCCTTTTTGGGCTTTGGAATTGCAGCCTTCCTATGATTCCTATGATCAACACCTACTCTTCTCCAAAGTTCAGCATGGCTTTCAGAAATGCCATGGCACAGACGCTGCCCTAATCAGACTGACATCGGACATACTCAACGCCATGGACCAAGGCACCCCAATGAGTGCACTATTCATCGACCTCTCCAAGGCCTTTGACATGGTCAGTCATAAACTGCTCCTTGCTAAGCTTCAACGGCTTGGCATGGATCAGCTCTCACTCTCCTGGACCACAAGCTACCTGACAAACCGATCTCAAACAGTCCGCTGGCAGGGCGTCCAATCAACCCCAAAGCCTGTGATCTCTGGGGTACCCCAGGGCTCCATCCTAGGTCCCCTACTATTCTCTCTGTTTGTGAATGACATTGAAGAGGTTTGTGCACCCTGAAACCTAATACTCTATGCGGATGACACTGTAATCTACCACAGTGACCCCCAACCCTCAGTCATTGCAGCCGAACTTCAAGCTTGCCTGGCAAAACTTGAAACATGGTTCACTGCCAACCACCTAAAGCTAAATGAGGAGAAAACAAAAGCAGTCCTTTTAGGGACCCGGTGACTGGGCAAAGACTGTAGCGGTCTTCTCCAGATATCATCAGCCCAAGGAAAGTGTGTCGAGGTCACTGACCAGTTTAAGTATCTTGGGGTTACCCTTGACCAGGAGCTAACCTTCAAACCCCACATAGATGTCTTAACAAAATCCATCCACCTGAGGCTGGGCCTACTATACTGCCTCGGAAACTCCCTCTCTGGAGAAGCACGTCGAGCCATTGCCAACTGCAACCTCCTCCCCTCATTGCTTTATGGCTCCCCACTACTACAGTCCCTCAGAGAGACCGAGCTAAACAAGCTCTCCACCCTCTATTACCACATTGCTCGCTTTGCAACCCACTCCTCCCCTAGGAGGCATCACTGTGAGGCTCTCAAGGACCTTCACTGGCCAACACTCAGGCATAAACTATCCTTTTCCCCTGCCTGCCTTACCTACAAACTACTCTCCATTCACCATCCACCTCACCTTAGCGACCTGCTCACCCCCAAAGTCTCCCTCCATAACCTTCGCTCTATGTCCAGTCGGCTCCTGAACATACCCTGCATCCGTACCAATCAAGGAAAACGCTCCTTCCAGTTCACTGCCCCACACCTCTGGAACTCGCTCCCCTCTTCCCTGCTTGACAAACCCTCCCTCTCCTCATTCAAGGCTGGTCTTAAAGTCTACCTCCTTGAACTGAGCCACTGCTGCTGCAACCGCTAGATAATTCACCCTACCTCTCCCCACCATAATTGGCTACCGACAAACTCTTTGCTCCCTATGGACTAGCTAACCTCTATAGACTGTTACCTCTGTAGGCTCATATGCCCCACTGGCAATGTACGTACACTGCTCTGGTGTTTTTACTGAATTTGCTCCTACACCGTCTTACCATCCCCTTGCCTCCAGTACAAACTGAGTATGTAGTTTGAAGACTGTGGGCTAATGTACCCCACTGACAATGCATGTTCTCTGACTCTGTTACTTACTGTATGCTGTCTGTCCCTGCCTTACTGTTACCAAGCCTCCTGTACAAACTGTATATGTATTTTAAAGCTGCCTACTGTACCTAATGTAAAGTGGTTGGTGTACTCAACCCCGGGTCGCCCCTGAAAAAGGGACCTCTGGTCTCAGAGAGCTTACCTGGTTAACAAAATCTAAATAAATAAATAAAATTTGAAGGGAAAATGCTTGATCAAAAAGGCTGGAAAAGAAAAGGCATTCTTAACCTAAGATAGCTAGTTCACCACTCAGGGCTTCTCAAAGCCTTTGAAGAAGTAGAATTTAATTACAGCAGATTACACTTCTGTCATGACTTACTACTTTGACGAGTAGTAGAACCCTATATCACTAAAATAATATCAGAATCACCTGATAATGATGGGCTGAATTTCAAAAAATAGCATCTGGGAATGTGGGAACAGGGGAAATGTATATTGTGCCCTGCCCAGAACAAAACCCCACACTCAAGTCAAAGATAAGATAGAAAAAAGAATTTGGTGTAGAAATCTGCCAAGAAACATGGAATAAACTGGACAAATGCATGCAACTCCTTGTGTGAAATTCAAGGAAGAGTTATCCAATTTAAAATAATTCATTACAAATACTGCACACCAAACTTTCCCAAAAAATCGATGCTCGATGCTATTTACTGTGGCAAATGCTGGAGATATAATGCAGATTTCTCTTTCTTTCTTTCTTTCTTTCTTTCTTCACTAGGAGTCATTTCCAGATGTGTCCTGGGGAAGGGAACGGGGAATATCATATAAAGCATTTACAATAAATATATACAGGATACTGCAGTACTATTTCAATAAAGAACTAATAAAAATGTAAATACTAAACAGAAGACATATGAATAGATACGGGAAAAACAGATAGTCAGGGCAAGATTAGTGAGGGGACGAAGGAAGAGGGTCAAGGACAGTTGTAGGAGGGAGGAAAAAAAATCATAAGGAGAGACTTTAAGGAGAAAGCTGAAGAGGCAGAGCGAACAGGTAAGGGAAGGGAGGGCCAAAAAATTTAGCAAAGTAATAAGAGAAAGCAGACTGATCAGCTGTATATTTCCTATAAGGAATGATAAGGAAATGAGAAGTAATATTACTTAACGGATGTCAGGAACCTGAGGGAGAGGATAAGAGGGAAGTAAGGTACAAAGGAAGGAAACCAAACCAACATTTAGATATGAAGGAGGAACAGTGGAGAAGGCACCTGACATCAAGAGAGGGGAGAGAAAGTGCAGAGTAGCGTGAACAGTGGTGAGTATGTAGTGAATATTCTGAAGGAAAAAAACAAGAAGAGTTGAAAAGAGGGTCCAGTCTGGCAAGGGTGGATTTGGGAGCACTACTGTAGACTATATCACCATAATGAAAAATAGGGAGAATCAGTTTTAAATTAATCTCACGGCGTAGGGGAATTCCAGTGATGCCCTCCATCCGATGGCTACCTCAGTTACAAGCTCTTCAGCCGGCTAAGCCTAAACCTCACTTAATTTTGCTTCTTCAGATCTTCAAAGTACTGCAGAGGTATGGCTCAACAAAAGAATACAGGGGATGGCAATGGATATACAGTGGTAGTCACACAAAAGTATACCGGTATCATGCATCGCACGTCATTGCGCAGTAGCGGTATACATATTATTCAATGGGTACCACACTTGCGCACTGCTTGGTATACCGTGCTACTGATAAACTTTTGCACGATTACCACTGTAGTTTACTGCTGCATGAAGGGGATGAGTTTGCCCATGAGGCCTCTGACTCCAACTGCTCCAGGATCTCCCAACTGTCAACATGCTCAAAAACACAGAAGGCCTCTAAATCTAAATCCAAACAATATCCAACCCCAAAGGCAACATCTCATTGTAACAGAAAATAGATAAGATCCTACTCGAACTTATAGACATCAAATCTAACTTTGAGTCATTCAAGGAATCCTTGTTCTCGTTCTGTTCTGATCTTATGGACCTAGAAACCAGAAAAAACACATTAGAGGAGTCGCAGATGGAGACCAAAACACAGCTTGATAAAACTCATACAACATTAGCACAAATAATTAAAGTATGCCAAATGACTGTCAACAGACAAGAGGATGCGGAAAACAGTCACCGCCGCAGAAACCTTCATATCATTGCTGTCCCTGAAAACAGTAAAGGCCCTAATTTTACAGACTTTGTAGAAACTCTTCTACTCACCTCTCTAACCCTTGATGACAGCCTGCCATTGGAAATTGAGCATGTGCACCGGGTGCTCGGACCCCAGCCAACCAGCCCCAATGCTAGACCCAGATCTATAATTATCAGATTCCTGAGATTTCAAATGAAAGAGCTCATGTTGCACAAGGCATGGACAAAAGGAAAAGTATTCTAAGGCACCACCCAAATTTTTTAGGAAAATGACTATGCCCCAGCCACAATGCAGTGCAGGAGGGAGTATATACCACTGTTTTTGGTGCTGTGACAAAATAAGCTAAAATCTTGCACACACCGTGAGATTGGTAGTCCAATTCCCCAATGACCAACAAACGATGAGAATGCTGCAACAGCCTACCAAGACATTCAGTGACGTGGCTAAACGATTCCTTCCTAGCTGGCCTTACCTCAGAGGCCTGATCTCCAAAGTCCCCTGGAGAGTACTTCCACCTCTGGCCTCAGCTCACAGTGTTTGGCTATGGACACACTGAAGGGAATGCTGACACAGACCTCCACCACAGACAGCTGAACACCACCCTGATTTTGCTCATCTTCTTGGTGGTGCAGTTAGTACCTTGGTGCAGTGTTGGGGGGCCTGCTCGTGCCTCCTTCCTGGTGTGGGGGAAGTTGTTGGTCAGTGGGGTGGCCTAGCCCTGGCCTGGCTGGGCCTCACCCAGCCCCTGGGGGGAGTATCCGGGTCACTTCTGGGACCCAACGGCTGATCAAACAATCTCTGAGATCCCACCAGCATCCCTCTGTTGAGGCAGTTAGAGTAACACCCCAGGCGTGGGGGTGGCGGAGCTCCTGGGGGGGGGGTGACAGCAGAAGGTTTTCTGGGCTGCAGGCTGTATGAATGGACCATGCCAGTTAGATAGGGTGGGCCTCCACCTAAGTGTTTAGACCACGTGCAGGGCAAGACAAGGGAGATTAAATGATAGGGATGGGTGGAGGCTTCCCAGTCCTTGGTTAGCAGGGAGCTGGGTGGTGTGACCCTTCCTAAAGATTCCCCACTAAATAGGGGCAAAACACAAAGCCTGCTGTCCTGCGTGTGCAGGGTTTCTTAAATCAGCTCTGAGATTGAGGGGAGGTGCAGGAGGGGCAGCTGGGCTACACTCCCTGTTGTCTCACGATTTTCCCTAATGGCAGGATCCTATTAAATAGGGCTCTCCCACCACCAAACTGGCTACTAAAGACTTTGTATAGCCTGGGATGCTGCTGGTTGCCTGCTTCCTCTCCAGAGCCGCACGACGATGCTGACTTAAACAAGTTGGGATTTTAGGGGACCAGGTGGAGACCATAAATACATCATTCTTGGTGCAATAGCTCAGTCACTGGTTTTGTCCCTGAAGGGGGAGCTCTGCCAGGACACTGTGGGGCAGGGGTGGGACTGGTGGATCTGGGTGGGCTGTTCCATGGCAGGAGGGTCATATAGGTTGGGTGGCCCCTCTGGACCCTCCGCTGTCCTGGTCCTCTCACGCATTGTGTGTGGGGGAGGGGGTGGGTTGCACTGGGCTGCACCAGGGACTCTGGAGACACTACTATAAGTAACCTATTCAAGACAACCCTACTGCATACAATTTTTGGGGGGTTGAGACATTCAGGCATACTGTGTTATTATGGGATTGAGGAGTTAACCAGCCTGGAATATAAGGGATCAGGGTAGAGACTTTGGGTTGTCGATCGTCTATGAGGAAGGGGATAACAGACTTCAATTGTGAACTAACTTTGTGGAATGTACTTTTGGAGTTACATCATGACGCATCTCTCTATCAGGAGTGGGGGACCTAGACAATGTTTTGACGTGTCAGCCACTGTTATCACACTGCTATGGTAGTGGCAGGCCTTCCCTGTCAAAAATAGACTTTGATTTTGCTAGGGCGGGCTAAGGGAGCTCAGGTGCAGTGAAAGAAATGGTGCACCTTTTTTCTGTTACATCCCTATTGTCCTAAGCCCCCTTATTTCATTTTTTACCCTAGTACTATTGTTTACAGTTATATTAACCCTTTCCCTTCCCCTGGACAAGGGTCACTGGTACCCTATGGAAATTGCAGTAGCATCGAACTGGATTTTCCAACTTTGGTGGTCCGAGTGGCCACCAAACATAAGACTCCATGCAGTAGCATCCTCACACTTGGAAGTCACAGATTTTTTGTTCAATGATGGGATACAGTGGAGGGATATACCTACACTACACCCGTCTCTTAGACTTTGGCCCTGTTGGCCATTGGCCCTGTTTTCTAGTTTTACTTGGTAGTGAGATTAGCTCCCAGTTGAGTTTAACTTGCCTTTTCTTTTGTTTTGTTTTTATGTGACATAATAGAAGGAGTCTGGTGCAAGATCTCTGAAATAATTTTCATAGTACTTCAGTCATCTGCTATCCTTAAGATGAGGAGTCAAGAACAATTTAATATGGTCAATAGATACAGATCCAGAGGAAATGTTCCTTCTGAGCAGAGTATGGCTGATTGGTTCTGTAGTTGGATAGTGGGATCCGAGGGGGGGTGATGGAATACAGTCATGAGCACCCCATTTAGATTATTTTCACACAATGTAAATGGGCTCTCCGGACCAATAACAAGATATAGGACTATTACATCTCTCAAAAAATATAAACCTGACTTGCTGCTTCTCCAGGAAACACATCTTTTCTCAATAGAACACCAGAAACTCTTAAAATGTGGCTTTTTCCACATAGTCGAATCCGCCTATAGGAATAGTAGGCGACGAGGTGCAGTTATATTAGTACCGAAGACATCCCCGTTTACAATATCTCACCAGTATTCAGATGGGGAGGGGCACTTGGCCTTGACGGTGGATACATGGGGACATACCGTGAACAATTATTTATGGTGGACAGCATTTATATACCCCCCAGAAGTGATGCGTCCTCCGTTCAACGGCTAATAGATACAATCCTACTACACTCACAAGGCATATTGATCTTGGGGGGGGGATTTGAATTGCTTGCTGAACCCCTCCATGGATACTTCAGCATCACAACCATCATCTCCAGCTACAGGTCAGAGACATCTTAGGAAGCTTTTAAAAGAGGTGGGCTTGGCTGATACTTGGTGGTACATGAACCCCTCCACTCATCGCTTTACATTTTATTCTCACGCCCATAAACATTACTCCCATCTAGACTACTTCTGTATGAGTAATGAACACCTAGACCAAATACATTCTGTAGACAATAAAAATATCTGCTTATCAGACCATGCCCCAATTGTACTAGAACTTAAAAACTCCCAAGCTCAGAAAAATACACGTTGGAAATTTAAAAATTCCCTACTAAAAGACCCCGAGTTTAAAGAACTGTTGGAAAAGAAGATTCTAGAGATAGCGGGGGAAAATTCCTTCCAGCAAACTTCCCCACAAGTTTTGTGGGACACTCTCAAAATGGTTTTAAGGGGATATGTAATAGCTTATGCACAAAAGAAGCGTCAGTCTGAAGCCAGGCTAAATGAACTGCAGGAGGAACTTAGATTTTTACAAGATGCACATATGCAAGAGGACCATTCCTTAACAGACCAGATCGTCGCCACTCAGCAGGCCATACAAACATTATTAATGGCTAAAACCAAACAGACACTTATTTGGCTCCGTCAAAAATATTATGAGGGAGGGGCAAGGGCCTCCGGGATTCTGGAACATCGTCTCCCTAAACAATCTCAACTAATCACTATTGTTAAAATCAGAAACACACAGACCGGAGGAATGGTCACATCCTTCTCGTAAATACTACAAATCTTTAAACAATATTATACAGATCTTTATATGGAAAAATCTCCCCTGGGTATTCAGGATATAGAAAATGTCCTCTCTAACCTTAAACTTGGTAAGTTAAGACAAAGTAGGCTGAAAGCCCACTTAATTGTTTTCCATTCCTAGTGGGGTTAATGGCATAACTGATTATGGATAAGAAAATCATCTAATCTGTGCTTAAATTGCTCAAAGCAGGTTGCCAATACTATGTTACTAGGTAGGGAATTCCATAATTTTGCCGATCTAATAGCAAAAAAAATTGATCTTTTAACTGTTTTGACCCTAGGAACATATAATTGTCTGCTATGGGATCTCAGTTCCTTGGCTGATATAGTTTTACTTTTTAACCCACATAACCCCATCAAAATAGGATTCTGCAAAATCTTATAAGTCAGAAGTAAATCACCCCTTTTCCTTCGTGTCTCCAAGGTAAACAGTTTTAAATCATTAATTCTAACCTGTATTCCTTGTTTTTGAAACCTATTAACGATTTTGTTAGTTTCCTTTGGTTTTTTTCTATTAACTTGATCTCCCTTTTTAAATATGGGCTTCAGATAGGAGATCCATAATCAAGGTGTGGAATGACATAAGATTTATATAATTTCATTAGGCACTCTCTATCCCTTGTTAAGAAGGTGTTATTTATAGTTCTTAATAATCTGTTAGTAGTAAGTGACACGTGATGACAGCGATCAACCAAAGCAAAGTCAGTGTTCACCCAAATTCCCAAATCAAGTTCCTTCTTGGAAGATTTAAGAGTTTTACCATTAACTTTATACTTATATCCAGGATTTTTCTTACCAAAGTGCATAACAATGCACTTAGATTCATTAAGTTCCATTTTATTATATTTTCCCCAATTTTAAATTTTTTCCAAGTTCTGACAAAAATCTAGATGATTCTGCAAGGATTCCACTTCGCGTCCTATCTTGGTATCATCTGCAAATTTTGAGATGACACTTTTTATACCTCTCCCCAGATCATTAATATACAAGGAAAACAGCATAGGACCAAACATCGATCCCTGGGGAACTCCACTGGTGACACCCTTCTCCTTGGACAGTACACTGTTAATCCTAATGGACTGTTTGCGATTTTTAAGCCAATCATTGATCGAATCTAACAATATATTTATTGATTCCAATGACATTTTATTTGGATATCAATAAGTCATGGGGCACTGTATCAAATGCTTTTCTTATATCCAGGAGGATAACATCAGTGGAGATATTCCTATCCAGACGGTCACTTACAAACTCATACAATGACAAGAGAGTTGTAGCACATGACAGTCCTTTACAGAATCCATGTTGAGACTGATCTAGAAGGTGTAGTACTTCCATTTCACTTTCTATCCTGTTTTTAACTATCCTTTCCATCAGTTTAGAACAGATGGAATTTAGGCTAATTGGCCTATAGTTAGACACACTGGAACAATTTCCTTATTTATGAATGGGCACTACTACAGCCCTTTTCCAGTCTTCTGGAACCTCACCTGTTAGTAGCGATGTATTAAATAACATGGTGAGAGGATAAGACAGTGGTGTTGCTAAATTTTTTAAGACTACAGGACTTAAGTTGTCAGGGCCTGGTGATGTTGTCTTAAGTTTCAATAACTCATCTAGCACTTCTGTCAGAATTTTAATCGGGAGAAAGTTTTCCAAGGCAAAAATAGGATTTGGGCTGGTGGATGGATTGAATATAGAGACAAAATACTGATTAAAATGTTGAGCTATTTCTTCAGCATCTGTAATCAATTCCCCATTTTGAACAACTGACGTAATAGCATTTATTGCTTGTTTATTCGTATTTATATAAGCGTAGAAGCTCTTTAAATCCTTTTTACGGGCCAGGTTTTGTTCTAGTCTACTTTTCTCCTTCTTTATCAATTTATGTAGTTTAGCTTGCTCAGCTCATTGTAATATCTGATTTTTACTACTAGGGTTAGTTTTAAACCTTTTAAACAACTTATATTTTATATGTATCTGTTTTTTAATAGATTTATTGAACCATAGTGGAATGATTCCTTTTTTGTATTTTTTCCTCATTGCAACATGTCTATGAATCGCCTCTTGAAGGATGTTATTAATTTTGTCCCACATTTTTCCAATGTTGAGCCTTTTAAGTCTTAAATCCAAGTTTATTTTATTTAATTCCTTTATTATTTTTGTCCACTCAGTGTTTTTATAATCTGGAGTTTCTATAGAAACTTTATTTTTCATCCTAAAGCAATTTACATAACATTCAACCATATTATGGTCACTAGTAGCCAAGTGACTAATAACTCTTGGGCTAGTAATACATTCTGGATTATTTATGATAGTAATGTCTAGAATGTTAGCATCTCTGGTGGGTTCCAAAACTAACTGGTCACAACCACATGAAACAATGGTATCTAACAGGTCTTTTTCAAAATCATTTTGTCCAGATAATAACTCCTAATTAATACCTGGAGCATTGAAATCACCAACAATTAAGACATCTGCTAAGCCAGAGGCTACCTCAATTTCTTGTAATATTGAATTATTACTACTTTTTTCCGCTGATGGAGGTCTATAACAAACACCCAAAATTAATTTGGGGAAGGGAGATAGGTCAAGATTGAGCCACAAAGTTTCTACCAAGGTATCATGTTGCAGATTTAGATTTAATTCAGAACAATGAATATGATTCGATATGTAACAGCAAACACCGGCTCCATTTTTTACCAATCCATTTTTTTGTGAAAAGTTGGTACTCCAGTATGTTATTGGCCCATGTGTTAGTGTCATCCCACCAAGTCTCTGTCACACAAACTATATTATTAATTTCAAACAGTAATCTTAATTCTGCTAGTTTGCTGGCATTTAAACTTCGGGCATTAATATTTAACACTTTAAGTTTGGATTTGGTGTTGGTTTGGCTGTTTATTGTGGTACTGCCCCTGTCCCCCTTTCTAATTACTTTAAAGTGTGACCAATAATGTCCTCAAAAGTTCTTCTTAATTTATAAGCCCCTCATTTGCTTAGATGTAAACCATCCCAGCAATAAAATGTGTTTGTAATAACAAAGGTTTCCCAGTGTGTCACACATGAATATCTCATTTTCAAGGTCCATTTTCTAAGACATTCATTAATTTGTTTTATCTTTTTTTTTCCTTTTGTAACTCAGCTCTTGGGACTGGTAAGATTTCTGAGAAATAAATTTCACAGTTCAAAGTTTGTAATGTGTTTGCCAAATCTGTATATTCCTGCTTTATGTCCTCAAAGGTTAATTTATTCAAGTCATTTGTTCCCGCATGAATAATCACAAGTGGGTTGGTACCAGAATTACTAAGGATATTGCTGACCATAATATGTATATCTCTTATTCCAGCCCCTCTAAAAGTGGAGCAAGTAATGTTGTGCTTATCCTGTCTGCAGACAATCTGATCAATGTACTTGATTATAGAGTCCCCCAACACATAATATTGCCTAACAGTAGGTATATTACTATTAGTTATACCTGGTGCAGGAATATCTTCATTTTGTGTACCACTTATATGAGGATGTCTGTTTGGTCCCATTACCATCATGTCAGTTTCAGTAATAGAGGCTTGATTTGGAATAGGAGACCTAGACTTGGCTTTATTGACTTTATTTCCTTTCTCCACTATTTTATTAGTAAGTCCTTGACTGGTTTCAGTGGGACCAGGGTTTGTAATCAAACTCTGGTCATCATCTGTTGTTTGCAAGGGAGATTCTGAATCTAAAGTCGGAGAGCTGCTAATGGGCAAACTAATCAAAGTTTCACTATCCAACATTAAATCATTATTTAATTCTCTCTCTGATGGTATTATGGGAAGGCAATCATTTACTATATTGAGGGGAACAATTTTTCCCAAGCTGGTGCTACTAGAACTACAGTTAGCAAATTGAGCCTCCTTGTCACTGTTAGACAAATTAATTAGGGTCTGAAATCTATTTGCTACAACAATTTGGGTTGCTCAAAGCCCTATGCCTTGCTTTTGATTTGTGCCCATACTGCACCAACGTCCAATCCTCCAGACCAGTTTCAATTATCCCTTCATCCTCTAAGTTATGCTTTCTTTTCACATTTGTGTGAATTGTCACACAGCTCTCCTCACTAGTAACAATATCAGGACAATTTGAGTAGGTAGCTTCATCATGTAAATTGCTGCTACTTAGGACACCATTTTGAGCTTTTAATTTCTGAGCCATGTTGCTCTGCTGATTTTCAATCTGGTCAAGTTTAGCATGAAATGCTGTAATGTCCTCCCTTAACACACTGTTGTCAAGACACATTTTACATATATACATAGTGCATGCAGGTAGAATGTCAAATAGGGAGTACATGAAACAGTTTGTGCATTTTAGTCCAATTTCTCCATCAAGTGTCATTGTGGTATCAGGCAATAGTTTATTAGGAACAGAAGCACTGGTCAGTGGGCCCTGAGTAAGTTCTGGGATATGATTTTTGCCCATCTTGTTACAAAATGCCAACGTTGTACTTTATACTATAAACTACACAGCACCAGTGGCATTTGGGCTATAAACGCATGTAGCAAACTAAATAAATTTGACTAACTCCACATACAATACTCACGGCTATGGTTATACTTTCTGGAGTACCCTAGCACCCCTTACCCTGCTGGACACACTAGACATGCGCTACAATGCGGCGTATCTTCTGTACCAACTGCGTTACCCAGCCGCAGCGTTTCTCTGGCTTCGGCTCGGGCAAGTGCTTAAGTACTCTGTCTACCTGGAAGTCTCTCAGAGGTCATGTGACCAGACTCTGAGACTGCAGGTTTACAAACTAAAAACTAATTAAACTACTAGTTCTGGAGAACTATCTAGTGACAGTAAACTGTATACAAAACAGTCCACAGCCCAGGAAAGACCAAACTGGCAATAAATGTACAGTCACTGTTCCCCAAGTTTCATTTATGTATAAAAGCATTCAGTTCTATCAGCAAATACAGAGGTCTGTTGTGATCAGACTAGTGCAGGTATTCCTTCTTTAAATTCCTCAACAGGTCTCCCAACTAACCCGTCCGATAATGGCCCAAGAAGTCTATGAGACCATTAAAAACCTTAAAACTGGGAAAAGTCCAGGCCCTGATGGCTACAGCGCAGAGTTTTACAAAGCTACCTGGCAACTTTTAAAGGAATCGCTATTATTGACCCTTCAGGAATGTCATCGTACTGTGGAATACCTGAGGTCGTGGACTCAAGCCACAATTTCAGCTATATTAAAACAAAATAAACCAGCACATTTATGTGACTCCTACCACCCCATCTCTGCACTCAAATCAAGCTTATAAAATCTATACAAGTATCCTGGCCCATAGATTATTTATTTATTTATTTATTTGCTTTTGGTAACCGGGTGAGTGCACTAGGCATAGAAATGCCTATTTTCAGGCACGACCCAAGAGAGAGACAATGTAAAATACAAAATGCACATACATGTGACGCAGCACATGAGATAGGTATAGAAAAAACAACATAACACTAAGCAATTGATTCAGAGAGTAAATCATCCTGGAAAGGTGGAGACAAAATCCAGTATGAGGCAAACAGGGATAGCATCTAGGTCAAAATACATAAACTTTTGTTGAAACAGAAAGTAAAATAAGTATTGCAAAATAAAGGTTTCACACAGCAAAGTACAATAAGTGCTAAAATCTTGGATGTAATGAGAGAGGGAGGAGAGGAGATAGTGTAGGGGAGGGGAAAACAAGTGAGTGGTGAGAGAAAAAAACATGAGAGAGAGGTTATATAGAGAGGCAGGGAAACAGCATACAAGAGGAAAGTTATTTCTGAAAGAAGGGGTGCTAAGAAGGGAGTGGTCTATGGTGTATTGAAACAGGTGCATGGGCTAGTTATGTGCAGATGCTCCCGGTGACGGGTTTTAAAACTAGCGTGGGTAGGTGCTCCTTGAACAGTTGGAGGTAAGGAGTTCCAGTATTTTGGGGCCATATGTGCGAAAGCACATGTACCCATGTTAGTTTTACATCTGGGAATGTGGAAAGGGGCTAGGTCAGCGGATCTGAGCCCATAGGAGAGAGGTTGCTTAAGGAGCAGACAGGCAAGTGATGATGGGATGCCAGATCTGACCCTGTTATCAATTAGTGACCCAAGGGACTGGAGTCGATGGGCATAGGGGCTGGGCCAGTTTAGGTCAGAATAAAGCTGGCAATGGTGTTTGTAACATGGAGATGCAGAGGCATAACGGCAGATATTGTTGTAAGTGGTGTCCCACTTGTGGAGGGAGGATTTAGAGGCAGATAGGTATGTGACTGATCCATAGGATGGGGCTGGGAGCAGAAAACCTTGAGCCACAGCTAGTCTAGCCGATGGGGTAAGGGCATAGTTAGTGCGACAGGCGCCTCCTAATTTAGCGTTTACAGATTTACAGGTGTTAGTTATGTGAAGGTCAAAGTCCAGGGATTCATCCAAGGTAATGCACAGATATTTTATGGATTTAGTGCTAATCAGTGAGGATCCGTTAGCACAAGGGATTTTTAGGGCATCAGGGTTTAATTTAAGTCTGGCAGGTGATCCAAATAGCATAGAGTGTGTCTTGCTAGTATTAAGAACGAGTTTATTCTCTGTTAACCAAGTCTGAATAGTTGAGAAATCCGAGGTAAGAGGTTGGTTGAGGTCAATTAAGTTTCTTGCGCTGTGATAGATCACTAGGTTGTCTGCATAGAGCAAAGTTGAACAGGTGGAAGCAAGTGCTGGGATGTCATTTATAGAGATACAGAAAAGCAAATGACCAAGTGTGGAGCCTTGGGGCACTCCAACATGAATAGATGATGGGGCCGATGTAGCTGAGTTGAAGACTACAGCCTGCTTTCTTTCGGACAGGTAGCCTTCAAACCATGCCACTACATCAGAGGAGAACCCAAGGGTACGGAGTTTGGTAAGAAGTAGGGTATGGTTAACCAGGTCAAATGCTTTTGTTAAGTCAATGAAGATGGCACCTGTCAGGAGGCTGGAGTCCATAGCAGCAAAGATGCCATTAGTAAGTTTGAGGAGGGCAGTGGAACTACTGTGTTCCTTTCGGAACCCATGTTGGGAGCTGGACAGAAGGTTATACTTCTGCAGATAGTCTAGGGTTTGGGTGGCTACTAGTTTTTCCAGGATTTTACTGAGGAGGGAGAGGATTACTATAGGATGGTAGTTCGTGATTAGCTTTGGATCTCCTTTTTTAGGAATGCGTGTGATCTTTGCTATTTTTCAGATGTTGGGGACTGTACCCTGACATAGAGATAGGTTGAAAATTTTGGATAGGGGAGAGGCTATAATCGGGGTGGTGATTTTTAGAAGCTTGGGTTCCAGCCCATCGGACCCTGTTCTGGTATTGTCTGGGGCTGAGAAGAGTAGTCTCAGTACTTTGGTTCTTGTAATACACCGGAACCTGAAAGGGGGATGCTTAGGTAGGGGTTGTTCATCTGCGTTGGGGGAAGAGGCGTGAGCACTGGGGAAAGAGGCCTGGTAGCTGGTAAGGTCAGAGAAGTGGTGGTTAAATGAATTTGCTATAGTAACTGGATTATTGCAATGTATGCCGTTTATCAGCATATCATTAGTATGGGCTGTTTGATTTGCTCCAAGGAGGGTTTTTATTGTAGCCCAGTATTTCTTAGAGTCGCCCGCTGCTTTAGTTAGCAAATCTTTGCAGAAGGAGCTTTTGGCTAAATGAATTTGCCTTTTGCATATATTTCTCTGGGCTTGGTAGCTGCTATAATCTTCCAGGAGCCCAGTGGATTTGAAACGTCGCCACATTCTTTCCCTGTCTGTGATCAGTGCGAGTAGGTCTTTCGTGAGCCATTTAGTTTGGGAACCGCGGATCCTACGAGTGACACAGGGAGCACGGGTGTCCTGGAGTACACGAAAACAGGCCAGGAAATGGTCTAACGCCATCTGGGCATTATTAGAAGTGTGGATGGGAGACCAGTCAATCCGAGTGAGATCATGTAAGAAATTATCTTGGTTAAAGTTAGCCAGGTTTCAGAAGGTGATGAGTTTAGGAGGTGGAGATGATTTGTTGGTAGCACGCCAGGTGCAGTAGATTAGAGAGTGATCACTGATGGAGTCAGCTAGGGTCCCAGCACAAACTATACTATCCGGGCGGTTAGTGAGGACCCAGTCTATAAGAGTACTCTGCCGAGGGGGGGGGGCATTATCCTAGTAGGGGCCGTGATTAATTGGTGGAGGTTTCGACCTTGGACCATGGTATGTGTTGACTGGCTAGATTTACTCATCCAGCTTAGGTTCAGGTCCCCAAGAATGAGAACTTCATTTTGGCCAATGGTATTGTCTACCTGGGATAGTAGTTCCTCCAGACCAGCTCTGCCCCCAGCCGGAGGGTTATAGGCACAGACCAGGTGAAGCTTCTTGGAGCCACATTGTAATAGTGCATAGATCACTTCGCAGCTGGAGAGGCTAGGTTGTGTATTGTGGGATATTGTCAAGTGAGGTTTAAAGAAAATGGCAACCCCACCACCCCGCTTTGATGAGGTCCTATCTTGCTGAATGATGTTGTAGTTAGGTAGAGAGCAGAGTGGATCGGGGTGGAGGGTTTTAGCCAAGTTTTGGATATGCAGAGGATATCAGGGTTATGTTGTGCAACCCATACCTCGAGTTCAATCTTATTGCGAAGCAGGCTCCTAATATTTAGGTGGGCAATGCGGATGCACTTTGTATCATGCCAGTTTACATCCTTACAAAATAAGTTATTTGCAGGCCCTGGGTTCTTCTCTATATCCCCGGCTAACATCAAGGTTAGATGTAACAGGTACCAGAGTTTGCGGAGGATGTGGGAGGTGGGCAGGTTTGGGTTAGGTATCGGGGATTTATTCAGAGTGAAAAATAGATGGTATGTGAATTTATAATGAATGAGAATAGGGAAGGTGGCAGGAGGCTGGTCTAGAGGCATATGTGTAAAAGATAGCCTAGAGTTGCCAGGGTAGGCATTATTAAATTTAAAATTACTGGATTTTGGGTAGTTTAGTAAAGGGAGCCATATGAGGGTAATAACTGTAGAGGCTATTAAAAGTATGACACAGGGAGTGATGGCCATGTTTGGTATTTTTAACAGTGTCATTAGAGTAGTATGTGATTGTGAAAACGATGTAAAACCAGCGTTTTGAATGTGGTTCCCAGTAAGAAGGCAAAATTTAGATCAGGCGCCCTCTAGCAGTCACAAGGTTTAAGCTGCTAATGGAAAAGTGAGGAGATAGTTAAAATTTGGCGAGGGGTGTGCTAATGGGCATGGTTTCACCCTATATAACTAGAGCCGGACAAGGGTGAGTGTGGTGGGGGGCGGGTGTGGAGCAGTTGCACAGTGCCTGCGGGGTTTCAGCGTGCAAGTTCCCAGTTAATCTCTTCCTTAGGAGCAGTCTCCTCATACTTGCTTGCACTGGGCAGACAGTACAGTTTAAAATGTGCCCAGTGCGCGAGGAGCTGCTCGTAGGCTCTGTTGTTTACTTCCAAAGTCAATATTCACTTTAAAATGAAGCCTTTTGCCTTGCTGCTCGCCGGAGTAATTTAGCCCCTTCTTAAAGGAAGCCAAAATCAATATTCTACTTTAAAGTGAAGCCTTTGCCTTGCCGCTCGCAGAAGTAGTTAATCCCCTGCTTAGAGGAAGCCAACAGGTACTGTTTTACTTTTAAAAATGAAGCCATATGCCGAGCTGCGCACAGATGACATCCTCCCCGCCCTGGTCCACCCAGACCAGTCTGGGTTATTAAAACCCATCAAACAGCAGATAATATCAAGCAGACTCCCTGTCTGATTGAACATGCATGTCATAATGATACCCTACTTGTGATTCTTAGTCTGGATGCACAAAAGGCTTTCGACAGGGTATCCTGGTCATTCTTGCTTTAGACCCCGTCAAAATTCGGCTTCCCAGTTTCATTTCTCAACAATATCAAAAGAATATATTCCAAACCAGAAGCCTCAGTCAAAATTAATGGTTCATGCTCAACCACTTTCCCTTGTCTCGTGGAACGAGTCAGGGATGCCCCCTCTCCCCATATCTATTTGCTTTATATGCAGAACCTATAGCACAGTTCCTCCGCCAACATATTGGGCTCCAAGGGTATCAGATTGTAGACCGAGAACACAAAGTAGCATTTTACGTAGATGACCTTTTATTATATTTATAACTAACCCCAAATCTTCCCTAGAGGCCCTAGAGCAGTGCTTGATAGAGGTAGAAAAGGTGACAGGATACAAAGTCAACCCTAGTAAGATGGAGATACTGCTAATACGCGGCACTTTGTCACCTTTACTAAAGACCACATATCAATATAAATGGAACTGCACTTCTCTCAAGTACCTGGGTATCCTTATTCCTCCTAACCCGGAAAGAGTTTTTTCCCCTTAATTATAACACACTCTATTCTAGGGTACGCAAAGATTTTCGTGTATGGACCCACTTACCCCTATCACTTCTGAATAGAATACAATCCATACAAATGACAGTATTGCCACATCTCCTGTATCCAATGAAAATCATTCCCCCACCCTTATCTGGAGGCCAGATGGAATAAAATGATATCCACATACCTTTGGCAGGGTAAACAGCTGAGAACTGTGCTTAAAAAACTCCAAGAACCAAAGGAGGGAGGTGGGTTGTTCCTTCCAAATCTAAGAGGTTATGCTTTACGGACCAATTATCACACATGATATCTTGACTAGGCCCCCCTTCCAAGATACCTTAGTGGATCCAGGTGGAACACACTACTTTCTCCTTGCCACTGGATTACACAACAGTGTTCCAGCCTGAGGGTGGTAGCATTAATTTAGAGCAATCCCATTATAACAGACACCTCTTGCGTCATTGGGCAACCTATTTAAAAAACCCTAGAAACTTGAAAGAGGCCAGATGAATGGGTATCCCTGCCCTAGATAATGCTTTTGTGCCTTCCCAGGTGGATTACGGGTTCAAAAACTGGGTTCGAAGAGGTCTGGCCCCTGCCTATCAGTTTTACATGGATGGTAGTTTATCATTCCAGCAATTACAGACAGAATTTTCCCTATATAACAGAGATTTTTATAGATACTTACAGATGCGTCATTTTTTGGTTGCAACTTTAAGCTTACACATCCAGCACCTTTCTATACCCAATATTTTGCCTCTTATAACAAGTGTGTGAAGAACAGGCTCCGCGATGTCTTACCTCCCGATTCTATAAAGCCATCCTCTGCTCGCCTCATTCACCTTGGCAGGGGGTTTATAATGTATGGGCGGCTGAGCTGATGACAGAATTCACACAACAGGACTGGCTTTTAATCTGGAGGATACAGCACCAAATTATAGGATATTACACATGCAGAGTTCGGTTGGAAAGTAGCAGTCTGTTTTTTTCGCTCCCCTCAGATTACGGCTAAGTTTTCCTCCAGAGGTGATTCTTGTTGGAGGGGATGCAGGTGTAAAGTTTCCACACATGCCCATATATTTTGGTTTTGTCCCATTCTCTCACACTTTTGGGGTGACATAGAGAAAATATTATGGGAATTATTCCCAGAGTTAGGAAATTTAACCCCTGAAATTGCGATTCTGTTACAGTTCCCAAAACGGTTCAAACAGAAACAAAAAATATACTTGGCGAGTATCCTCCTGGAGGCAGCCATGAAAGTTATAATGAGGAACTAGCTGAAACCTGAGCCCCCCCCTTACAATCCAGAGTTGGGAGGACCTAGTCTATGATATATGTAAGATGGAAAATATGACAGCCAAGATTGAAGGGAAACTAGACTCCTTAATGAATAGATGGACAATTTGGTTCTTATATACAGTGAACCAGAGACCGGACCAGGTTCCCCAAAACTTTGATTAATAAGGATGGGTGGTAGATTAGGCCCGGCTGGCCCATAACAAGATCAGGCATCACACCCGTGGGTTTGGGAAGTGACACTTTGGTTACCCTGGTTTTTGTCCCCTGACCCTGATGGAACCATGCAGAAAACCTCCTTTTGTTAAGGGAGAAAATAATCTCATAGCGCATAGGAAGTGGGATACTAGCTTTATTCCTGTAAAGTGCACCAAGCTTGGGGTGATGTTTTTAGTGAATGCCACCAATATCAACAAAGAAATCAAGATGATGGTCAAGCCAGACACCAAGGTACTGAAAAGAGGAAACATTCTCAATAATAACACCATCAAGGGTGTAAAAAGAAGGGAGAAAGGCAAGTCTAGATATCCTCTGACAGGTATCAGAAGTCATGGAGACAGTTTTTTTGGCATTGAGAGATAGCTGGTTAGACTTATATCAGCGTTGAACATTGTCAAAGTCCAGTTGAAGCTGTGAAGTAAGATTGTGGGCAGAGGAGCCAGATACAGAAATAACTATCATCAGCATACATGTGAATGGACACATTGGAACGGACAGAGGGAAGGTCATTCAAGAATATGGAAAAAAGAACAGGACTCAGGACAGACACTTGAGGGACACTTGAGCAGATAGAAAGTGGGGATGAAATGGAGCTGCCGGTCTGGCCAGATTATGATCTGCCCCTCAGGTAAGAGCTAAACCAGTTTATAGCAGAGTCAGAAAGACCGCCACTTTAAGCTTATCAAGAAGGAGGGGGTGTGACACTGTGTCAAAAGCTTTGGCAAGATCTACAAAAATGGCAGATGTTATCAGAATCTGATCCATACCAGTAAGGATGGAGTCAAGGAGTCGTAGAAGGGAAGTGGAGGTGGAATGGGATTTTCTAAAACCAGTCTGAAAGGGAGTGAAGAAGGAGAAGGAGTCAAGTAAGGTAGAGAGTTGTGATAGTACAAGGTGTTCCTGTATTTTAGCTTCGGTAGTTAAGAGAGAGATGGGACGATAGTTGTCGGGAGAAGATGAAAACCTTTAGGGATAGGAATGACTGTAACCTGTTTCCAAACATCAGGAACAGTAGCAGAGGAAAAGGAAAGGTTGAAGAGAAGGGCAATTGGCAGTGCAATGGCAGGGGCAGAGAGAAGCAGAGGTTTGGAATCAAGGCCATCAGGGCTACAACATGTGTGAGGATTAAGAGCAAGTAATAACTTAAGTGTAGCCATGACAGTGGTAGCAGAGAAGGAAAAAGATTAGCAGGAGAAGAAGGTAGAGAGAGGGAAGGAAGGGGGGAGGAGGAAAAAGTGATGAGAGAGGGCACAAGTAGTAAAACTGGAGTTAAAGAAGGAGGCAACAATAGAGGGATCAGAGATGAGGGAGTCATCAGTCTTGAGAAGAGGAGAGGAAGACTGGTTTGGAAGGGAGAATAATGAGTGGACATGAGGGGTGATTAACATTGTTCTGGAGTGTGGATGCTAAATATTCTGACTTTGCAAGTCTTATGGCTTTGGTACAGGCATTACGAAGTTGACAATAGCTTGCCAAATTATTTAGTGAGCCTGTGATTTTAAAAGAATGCCAGGCAAGATCTCCAGTACGAAGGTATGCCATAATCTCTGCTGTAATCCAGGGAAGGTGACAGCCCCAGTCTCTGGTTTTTCTCAGGGGAACATAATGATCCCAAATAGCCATGAATTTGAACTGCAAGTAATTCAGAGCCAGGTTTATATTATTGGCAGTAGAGAGCGGGGACCAATCAGTTGCCCCTAAGTCAGCAAGGAGAGAGTACAAGTCTAAAGACCTAAAGGATCTGAGATGAATACATTTGGGGGGGGCCTTAGGAAGATGTATTTTGCACACACAGTTAACCATATGGTGGTCACTGAGGGCATCAGGAAGGATTCCAGCATCCACAATACAATGGAGATGAGAAAAGAGGACCCAGTCTAACAATGAACGATTGAAGGATTTAGAGTTTAGGCGGGTGATAACGCAAACCTCTCTCATATTCTCTTGTCATGCAACAAACTTAAACCTATCTGGGAGGAACTAAAGAATTTGTGTTCTAAGCTATTTACTATTGATAAATTCTCGCCTAGACTCTGCATATTAGATGATACCTCTCAATTGTTTAACTCCCTTAGTCATACCAATTCTGGATTCTAGCAGCTTGCCTTGGGCTCAGTACTAATTCTCTCCTAATAGAAATCCATTTACATACCTTCCATACAAGATTGGATCCAGTGTATGGGAAGATAAGTCTTTAATGAAAAAATCAGTTCCACTGCTCTTGATAAACTATACCTATTTATCAAAACCTGGACCCCCTTTCTGAAATTTCTTGAAAATCCTTAGACTCGGTATTGTATATAATTGCAGCTTGTATAATAATTATCATATAATAAATGGATAGCATTTTTTTCCCATAGAGAAAGGCATTTATAATTTGCCATTATAGAGGAATGTTTATAATGACAAACATGCGCCAATTCTCTATGCGAAAAAAGGCATGAGCCACCACTTTCCCTCGTGACCATCTGAGCTGTCTCTCACTGTCAGAGTAAGCACTCTCGCACACACACCTCAGAGACGGCAGACATTGAGCAGTTTAACTAGTACCAGGCATTGTTCATCCGAGTAAGGTAATTACAATTTCAACAATAGCAAAAGTGCACCCAAAATAAGTATATTTGTAAAAAAAATACTGAGATAATCAACCTGAGGTGGTGGATTTTTCACGCAATTCCTAACATCTCCTCCTGGAAACATAGAAACATAGACTTTGACGGCAGATAAGGACCACTTGGTCCACCTAGTCTGCCCATTTCCCTACCTATTGGATAAGCTGCAGATCCTAGTTAACCAACAGCCTACTTCTTCCTGCCACCCACCATAATTGCCTTATGTCTGTCCCATGCATTCTTGAATTCCCCCACTGTTTTTGACCCCACAACCATTTCAGGAAGGCCATTCCATGTGTCCACCACCCTCTCTGTGAAAAAAAACTTCCTCACATTGCCCCTGAGCCATCCCCCCCCCCTTCAAATTGTGTCCCCTTGTTCTTGTACATCTCTTTTTCTGAAAGATGCTACCCTCTTGGACTTTGTTGATTCCCTTGAGGTACTTGAAAGTTTCTATCATGTCCTCCCTCTTCCTCCTTTCCTCAAGGGTATACATATTAAGCTCATTTAGTCTCTCTTTGTATGGCTTCTGTTGTAGACCCTGCACCATTTTAGTTGCCCTCTTCTGGACTGCCTCCATCCTGTCTATGTTCTTGCAGAGATGGGGTCTCCAAAACTGCATGCAGTACTCCAGATGGGGTCTCACCAACTGTCTGTACAGAGGGATGACAGCTTCCTGTTTTCTACTGGTGATGCCTCTCCCTACACATCCCAATATCCCCCATCCATCGTTATTGCCTTCTCACATTGTTTGCTTATCTTCAGATCATCTGATATGACTACCCCCAGGTCCCTTTCCATTTTTGTTGTTGTTCATACCTCCTCCTCCATTGTGTACCTTTCCCCTGGGTTTTTGTTTCCCAGGTGCATTACTTTGCACTTCTTTGCATTTAATCTAAGCTGCCTTACCTTTGACCATTCCTCCAACCTTGCCAAGTCCCTTCTCATTCTTTCCACCTTCCCTTGTGTATCAAACCTGTTGCAGATCTTTGTGTCATCTGCAAAGAGGCATACTTTTCCTTCCAGTCCCTCTGCAATGTCACCTTTAAAGACATTAAAAAGGACCAGACCAAGCACTGAACCCTGTGGTATCCCACTAGTAACCCCCTTTCTTTGGAGTGGACTCTGTTTACTATTACCCTCTGTGTTCTGTTGTCCAGCCAATTGCTTACCCAGGCTATCACCCTGGGACCCACTCCCAGGCTGGCTAATTTATTTACTAATCTTTTGTGTGGGACTGTGTCAAATGCCTTGCTAAAGTCTAGGTAAGCCATGTCCACAGCCCCTCCCTGGTCCGCTACTTTGGTCACCCAGTCAAAGAAATCTATTAGATTCATCTGACATGACCTTCCTGTTGTGAATCCATTCTGCCTTGGGTCCTGTGCCCCACTGGCCTCTAGGTACTCAACAATTCTTTCTTTCAGGAGTGATTCCATCATTTTCCCTACCACTGAGGTCAATCTAACAAGTCTGTAGTTTCCTGCCTCTGCTTTGCTCCCACTTTTGTGAAGGGAAATCACATCTGGCCTCCTCCAGTCCTTAGGTACCACACTATCCTCCCACGATTTGTTAAAAAGGGTAGTCAGTGGTGTCACTAGTTCTCCCCTTAGTTCTTTTAGAATTCTGTGGTGAATCCTGTCAGGCCCCATTGCTTTGTCCACCTTCAGTTTTGGGAGTTCTTTCAGAATCTTTTCTTCTGTGAAAGGACTGGTATCGACACCCCTATCCAGAGTGCTTCTGTTTATTGGATTAGGTACCTCCCTCTCATCTTCTTTTGTGAATACTGAGCAGAAGTGTTCATTCAGTATCCCTGCTTTTTCACTGACCCTCTCTGCCTCACTATCGCTCCCTTGTTTTTTCTTCGCTCCCTAATGTACCTATAAAAGGTTTTATCCCCCTTCTTAACTGAGCTGGCTATCTTTTCCTCAGTTTGGGCCTTTGCTATTCTGACTGCCTTCCCCGCTTCCTTCTGCTTTAACTGGTACAGTTCTCTGTCCTGCTCCTTCTGAGTTTCCTTATACTTCCTGAATGCTATCTTTTTCTCCCTAACCTTTCCTGTCACCTCTTTTGAGAACCATAGAGGCTTTTTCTTTCATTTTGATTTGTTTATTTACTTCACACAAAGGCTTGTTGCCTCTGTGATGGCAGTTTTGATATTTCCCCATTGTTTCTCCAACCCTCCTTCTTGCCTGTTTGCTAGTGCTTTTCTGAGGCACGCTCTCATTTTGACAAAGTTAGCCCTCCTAAAGTCCAGTACCCTCACTTTTGTATGGCTTGACTCTGCGGCTGTTTATTGTGAACCACACTGTTTGGTGGTCACTTGTTCCCAGATGCCTACCCACTTCTGGATCTGAGATCCTCTCACTGTCCTCATTTGAGAGTACCAGATCTAAGATTGCTCCCTCCCAAGTGGGTCCAACACTAGCTGTCTGAGGCATGCCCCCAGTAGGGCATCGAGAATGATCCTGCTCTTGGATGTGGCTGCAGCAAAGGTACTCCAGTTAACATCTGGCATATTCAGGTCCCCCATCAACAATATCTCCCCTTTTTCTGTCATTCTAAGGATTCCTTCTATCATTTCCTTGTCCATTTCCTTCTCCTGAGATGGGGGTCAGTATGCAACTCCCATGCGGATTGTGGTGCTATTTACTGTCTGCAGGGTGACCCACAGTGCCTTCTCTCCTCCCTGTTTACCCTTTAGTTCTGTTGCTTTGATCCCTTCTCTTACATAGAGAGCTACTCCTCCTCCTATTCTACCCTCCCTGTCCCTCCTGTAGATTGTGTATCCTGGTATGTTGACATCCCAGTCATGGTACTCTGGGTACCATGTTTCTGTGAGTGCCACGATATCCAGGTGTCCCTCTTCCATCAAGGCCACCAGTTCAGGGAACTTGTTACCTAGACTACAGGCATTGGTACTCATTATCCTCCATTTTGTGATGGTCTTACCCCTTTTTGCCCCATCCCTGTCCTTACTGCCTTTTCCTTTTTCTCCATTTTTTTTTAAAACTTTATTTATTCCTCTCATACCCTGGGCATCCTTCAGGAGTGCCCACATGGAACTCCTCCTCTACTCCCAACCTGAACCCTCCGCATCTCCCTGACTGCCTCCCCCAATCAATCCCAGGCAGACCCGAGCCCCGGTACCATCTCCGGGGCTGACTCCGTTCTCCCTTCAGTGGCGGCTCCTAAGTATGAGGGGCCTACCTGAACATCATCGGGTCCTCTGGAGGCAGTTCATGGGCATGTCTGGGCTGGTATTTGGGATGTGGGAGGGTCCACCAGGGCCTCCGTCATCTCACTGGTGCATAGGAGGCATTTTTTTGCCTTTTGTTCCCACCCCCTCGGAGCCCGGCTAGCACGGCAACGTAGCTCCGTAGCTCCGCCCTCCCCCTGTCATGCACCATGCTGCTCAGTCGGTGAACCCCTAGCTGCCGTCAGAGGTCGCTCCATGAGTGAGCGTATCCCACCCTCCCCCCTGGAAAGAGAGAGCAGTCCTCCGGACGCTCGATCTCTTCCACTTCTGCCGACCCCCGGCAACTCTTGGCTCGTTCCCGAGCCCGGGTCACCGGCGTGGCATGAGGTGTGGCGTCCAGTGCCTCAACCCTCAACGCCACCAGGCCGGCTCCTTTTTCTCCATTTACCTCAGCCGTTCTCTATATCAACTCTTCTATCTTGGTGTTTACCTCACTAACTACCCTATTTTTTTGGGGAGGCTAGGATTTCCCTGCTCCTTTTCAGTGCCTTCTCCCTTGGCTAGTTTAAATGCTTGCCAAGGAAGCATTTAAACCTATCACCTAGGATCCTAGTTCCACTCCTGGACAGATGCAGACCATTGCACCAGTATAGGCCTGCATCCCTCCAGGTGGACCCCCAGTCCTCAATGAAGCCAAACCCTGAGCTCTGCACACATTTTTCAACCACAGATTGAATCCCATGGTGTGGAGCACCCTAGCCTTCACCATACCACAGACAGGCAGCACCTCCGAGAAGGTTACCGTGCATACTAGTTGTCTAAGACCCGTTCCCAACTCCACAAACTCCTCCTGCATTGCTCTGATCCCTTTCCCAGCCAGGTCATTTGTCCATAGGTGGACAATGATATCCAGCTCCCTCCCCCATGCAGCTGTTTCCACAATCCTGAGGATTCGCTCCCTGTCCCTTCAAGCCATGGCACCAGGTAGGCACCTTACCTCTCTCTCTCCACCCTCTCCCCCAGTTCTACCCTCCTAACAATGGAGTCCCCCACCAGGAGTTGTTTCCTTCTTCTGTGGGATCACATGCCACCCTCCTGTGGTTCTCCTTTGTGGAGGTTCCCAGCATCCTCCTTGGTCTCCACTGTGGGCGCCTCCATTGAGGAATCACACTCTGCCAGAATGGCGAATGAATTGTGAAGAGGTACAACTGGAGGGATGGGTCTCTGTTCCACCACTCTCACCCTACCTGAGCCCACTGTGGTCCAACCACTCCTCTTTCTTGGCAACCTCTGAGGCAGTGGCAGTGGCCCTAGTGGTCCCTGGGTGGGAGAGGAGGTCCCCCAAATCCTGGCCAACTCCAGCCTGGAGACAAGCAACCTCCTCCTTCAGCCCAGAGAGGTGCCTGTAGATGGGACAGCACCACATCCTCCAGAATGTCTCCCGGAAGACTGCCACTCCACAGCCACTGCACTGCACCACTCCCATCATGTCTTAGTTGTGGCCCCTCAACTGTTGTTTTGTATGCTTACTCTTGCCTCTCTCTGTTTATTTATTTATTTTTTTTCTCCCTACTTTCCTATTGCCTCCGTGCCCTTAAAGCTCCTGCTCTTCCTGTATCCTCTCCATATCTCTTCCCGTATCCCTCTGCCGGTCACATGCTACAGTTGCTCCGGTAACCATGACCTCTTAGCAACTCTTACAACCCAGCAACAGAAATTTGGGTGAATTCTTTCTTGTATTTTTTAGCAAAGGTTTTTCTTGTTCCTGTTGAAAATGTGCAAATGTTACAGTTTAGCGGTTCAGACTACAATTTCCTGTTAATATTTCTTCCGAATAAAAATGTCAACAATGTCACCGAGGTAAGACTGTTCCTTCTATTGATCCGATTCACAGTTTTTATATAATTGCTGAGGTGAAAAAAATGCTCCCCAGCAATTATATAAAATAAAAGTAAGGTCGAGTGTATGTAAACTCAGACGTTTACACTTTCGGGTTAGATGTTATTCATAAACCCCTCGAGCTTTGCTCTCAGGATTTATGTAGCATCTAACCCCTCGGGTGTGTGAAAACTTCTCATTACACACACTCACCCTTACTTTATTCTTTATATGAATGTCATGTTGCTTGAACTGTATCAATATTATCATTTATAATTCTATTTGTTCTGTTGTATTATTAATGTCATGTTATTTGCTTTAAAAAATCTGTGACAATTTAGCAAGTAATCAAATGGGACCCCCAGGTTTTGTATGCTTTTACAGGTTATCAGGAGTGTAAAACAGGTCAAAAATTGCAAACAGCCTCAATATACTGTAAAGTTAACAGGTGCCCTGGACCCTGGTTTGGTTCAACGCACCTGTCTACAAGGCAAGGCAATTTATCTTACATAACCCCAAATTCACAGGGGCTTAGAGCACAGATAGAGTATCAGTAAAATCAAAGAGAATGAAATAAATCCAGCATTAGACTAATACCAGACATATACATATTAGTATTTAAATTTTACATAAATCAATTTAAATGAAATAGAAAGACATAACTATTAGACTGATACCAGACATATACATATCAGTATTTACATTTCAACATTTCAAAGTTTCAACAGATATATGTGAAGATGGACAACCTGTGTGTGTGACTGGCCTAGGTGGAGCTGTATACTTTTGCAAACAATCAATTTTTGTTTATGTAGTGCAAATAAAAGAAGCCTCTCTAAGCACTTTTCAAAGCTAAAGAGTAAACATTGCTCTGTAGTACTGAACACACACACACATACACATATGCATATATGTATATATATATATATATATATATATAATGAATGCAGCATACAACAAGTGTAAGCATATTAAATACAAATACAGAGACAACTAGACGATTGAAGCAATGCTTATCTTGTGTGGTATCCATTCAGCATAATCTGTGAGCCCCTAAGGCCTCTGGGAGGATAAACTATGGCGCATGGGGGACTTGATCAGGAGTGTTGGTGGAAGAATATTTGTGGGGAATAGTATGCATTTGACTACTGCGGCCCCTATTGCTCTCATTTTCCCTAATGTCCACTTATCTTTCCTTCCCCTTCCTTTAAATATATTTTTTATTTGTTTACAGTATATTTCCTTGTTGGGTATAGTACTGTGTGTACAGTGTCACTGCTGTGGGAGGGACTGCATGGGCCAGGACACCATAATAATTTATGTGTGGGCTTAATAGCCCCTGAGTGTCACTATTTAGGTATCCCCTATTGCTACCCCAGATGGTGGCACTGCATCAGCTAATGACTTGGGTACTCAGTGTGGCACTGCACCAGTAACCCAGGACAGCCCCCTTACAGAGGTGGGAGAGGAGGGCCCTGGACACACACTACACATTGAATTCAATTCAGTTTTAGTCAGGATAAAAAACATTGATCAGACCTTATTTACAGTGGTGTTGTGTTAAGGCAAAACATCTGAGGATGAGCGAACATGTTACAGACATAAATAGTGCTAGACAGTATACAACTTACAAGGCATTGTATTTTCACACAGGCACAACAAAGTTTCAGCTGCAAGGTGAGGCCCAGTGCAGGTGGTATAGGGACAGAAGCTCATAGTTGTTGCTACCTAGATTATGCCTCTGCAATAATGGCAGCAGAGTTTATGCCCAGAGGAGACTGAAAGGAACCATTCCACGACTTTTGTCATTGAGGGCAAAGGGCGGTTTACCAGGTGTAGGGATTCTGGCAGGGAGCTCCATGCAATCAGGTATCTGTGACTGAAGGAGAGGGACCCCTGGTTCATATTGATGTGCGGTTCATTCATCTTGCCTGATCCAGTGGAGTACAAGGATCTACAACAGGATTTGTAGGTAAGCCTTGAGTGCAAATAATAGGGGACGATACCTTTGACACACTTCAGGGAGAACAAAATGAAGTACAGCTCTCTCCTTTCACTCAGGGAAAGCCAGTTTAATGCACTGTACAGCTTACAACGATAAGTGTAATGAGAGCAGTCAAGTATCAGCCTGGCTAGGCTGTTGTAAATATAACCGGGTTGCCATGTTACATACGGTTACTACCCCTGCCTTGCAGACTCAACAGGGTTAAGGGGCCCGGGCTCTGTTTCAGAAGGAAAAGGGGGCTCTTTCTCAGATAGAAAATAAATAGCGTGGTGCCTCCACCCAGAGTAAAATTATAGTGGGCCAGTTGGTATGTTACAACCCTCTGGGATGCTGTACCTAGTCACCTCCCCTCAGTCACCCAACACACAAAATACCACTTTAAATTGTAACTATTTAAAACACATGCAATTAAAGGCAATTACTAATAATATGCTCATGGACAGCACTGAATAACAATAGTAAAGAATTTATTATATAGGGAGGGGTAGAAAAGGGATGCAAACATAAATAACAGGCAGATTTGATACAACAGGTAAAACAACAACAGTGGTAATGACCATGCCCACCCCCAATGCACAACAGCTAGCCCACCTCCCCACTGGTACCAGTGTCCCCTAAAGTTAGTCTGGGTACAGGTCGAGCTGTACAACAGGTCTGCAGCTTACTTGGCTGTGACAGGATTCTGGCAGCTTGTCACCTTCTGAGCTGTTTGCAGAGTCTGTCAGCTTGTCAGCTTCTTGGCTACTTTTTCAAGGATGCTGGATCAGAGCAGTACTGGGGACCAGGGCCACATGCTTACCACTCATGTCCAGGCATCTAACTCCCTGGGGCAGATGATGGGTAATGCCCAGCTATGGCACTAGCTCTCCAGTTCCCCAGACCATCTTTGGCAGATAGTGATGCCTATTTTGGAGCTCAGGAATCATGCAGTCTTTTCATCTCTGCAGCTAGTGGCCTTTAGTACCTCTGGAAACAAACCCAGCTCATCGATTAGGGCTAGGGGTAGCAAACAGTCTCTTGGACGGCTCCCACACTGCAGGCTCGAACCACAAATGGCTTCTTTTGCTTCAAACTGGATTCCCCAAGCAATGGGAATTTTCTGGAGTGTCTCTGTATTCTGGCTGTTTGACCCAGGTTGCACTTCAGGCATTTGGCAGAACATAGTTCAACCCTCCTCAGAGGTGGAGGGCTTTTCTCAGGTGTGGCACAGTTTTTCTAACACAAACAGCTCTTAAACATTTTCTCTGGATTTCCAGGTGATAGAAAGCTTGTTTTTTGGAAAGTCACCTGAAATTCAACTGTGGAAGTCTTAGGCCAACTTCCAGACTTTTTCTTGGCTCATTCTGTGCTCCACTGCTAAACTTAGAGTGCCTCTGGCAGAACTGCCTCGAGCTGAATTTTCCACAAATGTCTAAGAAGAAAGATTGCGGCATCCTATTCACTGGCACCACTGTCCATCTGTAAAATTAATACGTATAAGGTTCACTTGGCTGACACTAAAGGCACCAAGAACATTTTCCAGTCCCCCTACCTAAGAGCCATAGTAGCAGTCCTTAAAACTCCTCGTATACTGATTAGATAACGAAGAGTCAGGGGTTGCCAAAATGACACCCATATAAACAGTTTACATGGGGTCCCAAGTTCAAAGTCTTGTTGCAGGCAAACAAAGCTGTTTTAACAAATGACTATCCCAGAGTCCAATAGCTGCCTCTCTGCCCTGTTATCTGGTTGTGGAATGGAATCTGAAAAAGTCTTTCTTTGTCTGTGGCTAGCACCATAGCACTAAGTCCCCAGGCAAAAGGCAGAAATACATATTCACTGAGCAGTCTTGGCTGTTCTTAAAGTAACAGTACACACATAAGCACTTGTACCTTTTACAAAGTTTACTTTTTTTCACTCCCTAAGTGTATCTCTGAACTCCCTCACTCATGCTTCTGGGATTCCAGAGGTTGGAACACACAGGAGACACTTGTCATAAGCTGCAGGGCAGATTTAGCATGGGTGCCATAGCACTAACAGGATATGTGAGCAGACTGTCAGCTTGTACGTTCGAGCAGGAACCAGCTTGAATGTGCACACACTGAGCTGTGCGGCACTTTACTACTTGCTCAGCTCTAGCTGTGCTGTACCATCAGGTGGCGGTTTTTAACTATTTACGCACAGCTCCTCCAGAGCCCCAGCAAAGCAGACACACAGGATCTGGAAGGAACAATAAAGGGGCACTAAGGGACCCAGGACTGGCAAGACCAGATGGCTGGGAGGCAGACCAGGTGAGCCCCACCTGTCTGGGGGGGGAAGGGTTACATAAAGAACATCTAATTTGGCCAGTCTGGATTGGGCAGCACCACGGGAGAAAATATCCATGTAGTCAAACAAAGGGAGTATCATTGGTTGGATTATTCTTTGTCTGCAGTCCTAGGGCAGGAAGGATTTGTTTCTGAAGAAGAAGCCAATCTTTAGGTCTAGGTTTTTGATGAGTTAGTCAATGCGGGTGTTCCCTGTGAAGAGTGAGTTGACCCAGAAACCCAAATATTTGAATTCACTAACCTCTCACAGGAGGGATCCATCTTTGGTAGCAATGAGCAGAGGGGCAGAGCCAGTGTAGCTCTTCAGTCATGGGACAGACCCAAACACAATAGCTTTGGTCTTTCTCACATTTAAAGACAATTTTGAGCTGAGGAGAAAGGCTTGCAGGCCATGAAATCCCTTTTAGAGAGCAGTCCGTACAGCAGGGATGTTGACTCCAGAGGCATACAACACAGTATCATCTGTGTACAACTTGCAGTTCACACCTCCAACATGCTGACCTAAGTCTCTTCAGTATAAAGAGAACAGTAAGGGACCAAGTACTGATCCTTGTGGTACAGCTTTAATGACTTAGAGGGAGTTGGACTTGGTGAATGTATCCTGACAATGTTTGTGTGGTTAGTTAGACAACTGTCAGACCAGCTGGCTACCTCTGAGCTTATGTGCAGCTCCATTGTCTGGTCACTAGTATTCTGTGGTTTACTGAATCGAAGGCATTTGATAGGTCGATGAAGATGGCACCAATGTATTTTACTCCCATCTGTGGACACAAGCAGCAAGCTTTTGTTCAGGAATTCCATGATTTGTTTGTTCAGCATGTGCTCTAGTATTTTGGAGACCACAGGCAGGACGGAGATGGGTCTAAAGTTGTCTAGGTTGTCCAGGTCACCTCTCTTATATATGGGCCCAATGCTGACAGCTTTCCAGCCAGAAGGAACAAAAGCTAGCTTTAAGGAGTGATTGAAGAGGTAGGTCAGAGGGCTGAAAATTTCAAGGACAACAAGTTTGAGCAGTTTGGTGTTCAGAACATCTGGACCACCACTTTTCCCGTCTTCTAAGTAGAGCAGTTTGTCCAGGATGTCTGAGGACTCCATTTTAGAGAACAAAAAGAGGCTCCTGTGGTTGCTAGGGAAGCTCGGGTAGAGGGAGGTGGTGAGCTGGTGTGGGTGTCCTGATTGGTAGATGGAGCTTCTTTGGCATTTAGGATGTCCACATCAGGAGCACTGGCAACAATGACAAAGTGGGTGTTCAAGCGATTGGCTATGTCGTGGGGTGAGTGGCAGTTGGGCAAACCAAATGATAGAGCTCAGGAATGCAGCACATTGTGGGGCCCTTCAAACCAGTGATAGTTTTTCAGAAATTCTTGGTGTTGCTAGATAGTGCACTAGCAATAAAGGATCTCTTGGTCAGTGGCACTGGAACAATTTTTATAGTGGGGGCGCTGAAAGCCATTGAATAAAACTGTAAACCCTGTATAGGAAGCCATATCGAACTTATTGAAAATGTTGAAAAAAGGAAGAATATAAGCATGGCTATTGCCAGGATTTTTGTAGGGGTGGGTCTTTTTGTAGATGAGGGTACTTTTTCACGCTGAAAGTGCGGCCAGAAATTTTCTGTAAAGGCCAGGGGTCTGGGGCCTGCCAGGTCCCCAGAAGCTTTGGGGTTTTGATGCTCTGTGGTGAATTTTGGGGCTTTCATTGAAGATAAAATACACTTTTGTTAAATTCCCCCCACCACTGATTCATGTAAAAAAATGAATTATTTGGCTGGCTTCTGGTAGCTAGAGTCTGTAGCTGTAGGGGCACATAACTGACTGCGATGCCTGCTGGCTTTTTGGTTTATACTGTATTCTGCTGGTGTACACATATCCACCACACCCCTTTCCAGAGCCCAACTCGCTATATTTAGAAAACAAAACCCTCCCTGCCCCCCAAGCCCCATAAGCAGTGTTCCCAATGATGCAATGTGCTCCCTCCATGACTTCCCTAATTTCCAAGTTTTCTCTCACACATTGTCACCACCTAAGAGGCTCATACCTCTCCTAGTCCTTCATCTGCTCTTGCATTTTTCAGTTATTTAATGACGCTTACATTTGTAAGCACCCTCTGGCTGCTTACTAGTTACATTTCTGTGTGCTAAGTGTAGTTAGAGAGGAATTGGGATCTGTGGTGCCTGTGAGTCTGGGAGGCAGGGCTTGGTTGCTGCTGGCAAGGGGACCCTCCCTTGGGATATAAAAGAGAAGGGCTTTGGTGCCATTGGGGGCAGGCCCGTGGGGAAAGACCCGAGGAGAGAAGCTGAGGGGTTTGGCCTGCAAGTTCCAATGTAGGGCAGTGGCGGGGCCAGGGTGGGCCACTTGCCACCCCGGCCCTCCACCCACCTTGAAGGCCAATGATGTGGAAAGTGACTGTTTCAGGTGTGAAGCAAAGGGAAGCAATGGAGCAAATAGAGGGGCCTGTCAGTGCATTGGGGAGCCAGAGCCCGGGGAGAAAAAAGAAAAATAGAGGCCTGCCAAGTGAACTTTGGCACCTTGGTAGGGTAAGCACTGATGGGGCCTGTAGCCAAAGAAATTGTGTCTGTGGGTGGGTTCAACAGTGGGTCAGAAGGTATCCTGTGAGCGGCCCCGCTATGGCAATGGAGCCTGGGGCACGACTCGGAAGTGGCAGCCTGAGCAGTTGAGGATGTAGTGGTGGCAGCACTATCCTTATTTTCCAGGTTGATGGCCACTGCAGAGTTGGGACTCCCTGTTTGAGCAGCCTGTGGAGGCTGGGAAAGTCCCTCTGGGGGAGTGATGTTTGGGACCCCTGCATGGTGGCAGCCCATCAGGTGCTCTGGTGTTGCACTGGCAGAGGTCCCCCTGATGAGCCAGTTCAGAGGTTTGAATCACTACATAAGTGGAAAATGCCGGGAGTTACTGGAATCAAGGACGGGGGTACCTGTAACCGCCAGGAATTTATTTACATAGAAACACAGAAACATAGAAGTTGACGGCAGAAGGAGACCACTAGGTCCATCTAGTCTACCCATTTGTTTCAGACCCATTTTGACACTCTAGTTGCCCTTTGTAATCAGGGCTCCCTTGTGTCTATCCCATGGATTCTTGAATCCCCCCACAGTGTTGACCCCCACAACCTCTTGGGGAAGGCTGTTCCAGGCGTTCATCACTCTTTCTGTGAAGAAAAACTTCCTGGTGTTGGTAGAGAACCTCCCTCCTTGCAGCCTGAGGTCATGTCCCCTGGTCCTGGAGCCCTTCTTGAAGTCAAAAAGTTCCTGTGTCTGTACCTTGTTAATGCCTTTTATGTACCTAAATATGTTTCAATCATGTCCCCTCTCTCTCTTCTCTGCTCCAGGGAGTAAATATTCAGTTCCCTAAGGACATGTACTGCAGACCCTGAATTATTTTTGTCGCCTTTCTCTGTACTGTTTCCACCCAGTCAATGTCCTTCCTGAAGTGAGGCCTCCAGAATTGGACTCCTTATTCCAGGTGAGACCTGACCAGCAATCTATACAGTGGTAGTACCACCTCTCTCATCCTGCTCATGGTTCCCCTCCCAATGCAGCCCAGCATTCTGTTGGCCTTCAATGTTGCCTTTTCACACTGCTTATTATCCTTCAGTTCATCTGAGATTATGATTCCCCAGATCTCGTTCCTGGTTTGAGGCCGCCAGTCTTTCGCCTTGTAGGTAATACTCCTTTCTTGTATTTTTCTTTCCTATGTGCATGACCTTGCACTTTTTGGCGTTATTTATTTATTTAAAAGTTGATAACTGGGAAAGGCACACTGAGCCGAGGCTCGATTCCAGGTGTGACCCGGGGCAAGGGTGAGGGTACAGTATGCAAATAAATATGTGAACACATGTACAGTATAGATCTCTACAATATACAAATAAGAACAGTAAAACAAATATACAGTATGGTTAGCAACAATTAATAGTAGGAGCAGTTACAAATTATAGAGTGGAGCTTACAATAGTTAGCAGTTGGAACAGACTGCAAGAAATTTGACTACAGAAAAAACACTGGTAAGGGTATGGGTCATAGGGATTGACAGTACTGTGACAGAGCAGCATGGGTAAGAATAGGCATAGCGGGCAAGGAGGCAAATGAGTAAACAGTGCAGGTAGTACGACTGAGATTCAGTGTTAGCACACATTAAAATTAACGTCCGTGAGGTTGGAGCTGGAGCTCGCATGAGGTTGAAGATGGGGTGAGGGTGGGAGCAGGGGCAGGGGGAAGTAACAGAGGGACTTGTGATTGGTGGGGGGATGACAGAGAGTTGGGGAGGGGGAGGCACCTGAAGTAGTTTTTGATTGACACAGTCGTTGGCAAGCTGCGAACAGCAAGGGATAATAAGTTCCACAGGGGAGGAGAGATGGTGGGCAAAGGATTGCCTCCCAGCGGGAGAGTGAGGAGTTGTTAAAGAGAAGGAATGTGGGTCATGGGAATGCAGAGTGTAGCAAGTGCAATGGGTGGAGGCTGAGAGAGAGGTGAGGTAAGAGTGAAAAGTGTTGAATCAGATCTTGGAGATGAACGTTGTGCAGTGTGCTAGCCAATGATTTGCTATTGAGGGGAGGGAGACAGTTTGGTATAGGAGGCAGTGATGCGTACGGTATAGGAGGTTTGTGGTGAAGTGACAAAATGCATGGAACAGTGGCTCAAGCTTAGCTAGGGAGGATTGTGGTGCTAAGCTATAGATCACATTGGCATAGTTGAAGGAGGAGAGGATAAGCTTTGCAATAATTTCTTTCCTGACGGTTAAGGAGAGACAGGTCCCGTGCCCAATTTAGGTCAGAGCTTGTTGTGAATAGAGTCGAGGTGAAGGGAGAAATCCCACCTGGGGTCGAGCCATACTACCAGATACTTGTAGGAGTCTACTGCTGAGATTTTGGACCCATCTAGGGCAAAGAAGGAGGGAGGTGAGGATAGCTTGGCCAGCTTCTGGGCAGTGCCAAATGCCATCGTGACAGTTATTTTGGTGTTACATTTAAGAAATTCAGCATCAAGCCAATGCAGCAAGTTTTTGAAATCTGACTGGAGTGTAGGTTCGATTTGGGATGAGGAGGGGCCAGATGCGAAGATCACTGAGTCGTTGGCATACATATGGACTTGGGAGGCTGGGCAGACAGGTGGGAGAAGGTTTATAAAGATGGAGAAGAGGGTGGAGCCGAGGATCGATCCCTGAGGAACTCTGGCTAGGATGGGGAGGGGGTGGATTTGGCTTCTCCCAACTGTACATACTAAAATCTGTCAGAGAGGTAGGCCTTGAACCAATTGATGGTGGGGGGTGAAGAGGCCTATGGATGCTAGGTCATGTATTAGAATTCTGTGGGCTACAGAGTCAAACTCCTTGGCTAAGTCTATGAAGATAGCCAAAGTCAGGTGACCCTTATCCATAGCTGAATGGAAGTAGTTAGTGAGACGGAGAAAGGAAGAGGAAGGAATGGTGTCGCCTAAAGCCAGATTGGTATGGGGTGAGAATGTCATTTGAGGCCAGGAAGGAGTTTAGTCTTTTGGAGACGAGGGAGTTTAGAGTCTTGGAGAGGGAGTGGAGGGGGAAGATAGGCCTATAGTTCCTGGGGATTGAAGGGTCTCCCCCTTTGTGTAGGGGAATGACCTTTGACAACTTCTAGGCTTTAGGTAAGGAACCAGATGAGAGGGAGAGATTGAGCAGATGGGTTAGTGGGGGGACGATGGCTGGGGCTGAGATTTTCAGAAGAATAGGATTAAGTCCCTCTGGGCTCTGTTTGGAGTTTAGGGATTTAAGTGCATGCAGCACCTCTAGTGGGGTGATGGGGGGAATGTATGGTCGGATAGCGGGGAGGAGGGGGGTGAGTGGTAAGATGCATGAGGGGTATGGATCAAGGAGTGCGGGGAGGTGGAAGGGGGATTCCCCATGGGTAGGTCACAAGTAGTAAAGTAGCGATTTATGGAGGAGGCGGCATTGCTGGCACCATCAGGAGACTGAGATCTGGGGGGTGGGTTGGGAGGAGGACCCTAACAGGGAGTGGAGAGTCTTCCAGAAGGTGGCTGGAGTGGGACGGGAGTTGTCAAGCTGGGCTTTGAAGAAATTTGCTTTGGCTGAACGGACTGCTTTGGTGCAAGCATTTCTTAGAGTTCTATATTTTTGGAGGTCTGAGGCATCAGAGTAGACCTTATAGGTTTTCCAAACTAGATCTCTTTCCTTGAATTGCTTCACCAGGTGGGGAGAGATCCAGGGAAGATGCCTGCACCTTAGTCTCAGCCTCTTGAGGGGGCCATGGGAGTTCCAAATATTCAGGAAGGTGGAACTGAAGGCAGCCAGGGCAGAGTCTATGTCCGGGGCGGTGAAGACTCCAGACCAATCAGCGAGGTAAAGGTCAGCTAGCAGAGAGTGCTGGTTCAGGGACCTGAACCACATTTACTTAAGTGGGACAGGAGGGGTGCGAGACTTCCTGTGACAGTGGGTGATACAGTGGTTGCTGAAGGCATCAGGGAGAGTATCGACTGAAGAATATGTGTGCAGGTGACTTGTAACCAGTCGATTAGTGAGTGGTTGTTGGTGCGGGGGTTAAGCCTGGTGGAGTTGGATATGTGTTGCATTAGGTTGAGGACTTCTGTCTTTTGGGTGGTTGACTGAGCTTGTGAGGAAGCCCAGATCAGATTGAAATCACCCAATATAAGGAGCTCACTGGAAGCGGAGAGAGAAAGGAGGGAGGTGAGTTTGGAGACCAAGGAAGCAGGGGATGGATTGGGGGAGCAATAGCACGTTGTGACAAAGAATGGTGAGGAAGAAGTGAATGTAAGCCCTGAGCGGAGCAGTTTGTGTGATTTTGGGATGGCTTCCTGGAGGACAATGGAGGCTTGAAGGGACTCGTTGACATATGTGACAATTCCACCACCGCGTTTGCCCCAGTCCTGGCAGAAAATGGTATTAGCTGGAATGGCTACAAGGCATAATGTCGATGGGCTAACCCAGTTCCAGTAGACTGCAGCATCTTCTCAGGGGAGCTGAGACCCTTTTCAGGTACCTTGTGAATGTCCATGAGCTCCTGCTGCAGCAACTCCGTTGGTCCGATTAACGAGTGGAGGGAAGGTTACAGAGGAGCCTAGTTTAAACAGAAAAGAGACAAAAGGATAACGGAAGAAAGGAACAAAAGGAATGAGGAGGGCACACTGTGCACTCGCCACCCTGACAGTTGGAGCAGGTAGGAGCAATGGTAATTCCGATTTAGTAAACCAAAACGGAGAAAATAAGTAAACAAGTTCCTTAAAGCAATCGGAACAATGCCTCAAAAACATGCAGACTTTGTACAATCTGAGTGAATAAAACTAACACCTGCACTCAGCCAACCATAATTAATTAAGGTGTTCCCTACAAAGGGGCTTGTCGGTTGAGTGTTACAGATCAGGAATGCACTAAATAACGAATTATTTATTTTAACCCAGTTCAAGTAGGCTGCAGCGTCTTTTGGGGGGAGCTGAGATCCTTATCAGGGTCCAGCTGCCGAGCATTGGCATCAGCGATTGGATGTCTGAAAGGGTTCTAGTGGTTCAGTTCTTGCTAAGGGAACATCAAATTAAAATGTGCAGAATAAAGACCGTTAAAGAAGAAGGGTATGCTCCATATGTTATCAGCACCCCCCCCCCGGTAGAGAAGGTGTGTGACCAGGCAGATGGGAAGGAAATGAAAGAGAGTGAAGGAGTTTGGGACAGTAGAAATGTCTTGTGCTGTTATAAGCCCTATGTTCAGTACAGGAATGGAAGTATAAGAAGACAGCCTGACTCAGTAATGGGAATTGCTGAGGAAATGAAGTTTAAGGAATGAGCTATGAGATGACAGAGTGGATTAGTACCAAGCTACCTCTTAGGGTGGCCTAATTCAGCCCCTAACGTGCTGCCAGGAATTTAGCCCTCATTGCTTAAGGGAGATCTTCATGAAATGAGTCAATCTGTTAGACCAAGAGACTGTTGCAGTAAATTTTCCAGCTATGTCTGTGAAGGAAACCCATCGATTGAAATGCCCCATGCTCCATGGAGTTGTTGATACTGTTTCACAGTTAATTAAATCGTGTTGCACTTTCGATTCTGGCGTGGACAACGAACTTAATCAACGTGAATGTGCATGCTTGCCTCCTAACCAATAATTCCCTTGGAGCCTCTTGGAACACCCTGCAGCAGACTTTGTTCCCTTGTTACTGTGACTCCCAGTCACTGCCATCAATGAACCAGGTAACAAGCTATTTCTGTTTCTACTTTCTTGGACTGTGGTTGCTTAGGTTGTACAGTGGCCCCCTCCCATGTTTTTACCATCTGGATACCCCTTGACAAGGGGGTTGGGGGCTTACACATTGAGAGAAGACATTTTCAGTAACTGGCATCTCCAGGAGGAGGTGACAGTGGATGCCAAGGTTACACATGCATACAGTATATTTACAGCATTCCTGACCAACAATGCCACCACCCACCCCATGGAATTACTGTAATGTACTGTGAAATATTATTTTTGTTAACAAGACCCATCTTCCTAAAAACCAAGTAGTCTGCATGTACCCCAAATGATACAATAGCTGCAAGGAACAAAACTACTCCCATGACAAACAAAATGAGACAAATTCAGAATGTTCCCTCCATTGCCAGGTTAATAGGGCCCATCTCATGAGCTCAGTCACTGTTCTGGTGACAGGAACTGGAGACTGGGGTGGGTGATCAAGATCAAAACACTGCAGCAGCTTATGATCATGTTCCCAAGGCGTGTCAGTGGTCTGGTGAAGTTGACTTGGCCCAGCAAATGACTAGGTTGGCTCAGAGTCAGGCTACAAGCTGCATCTGCAAGGGACTTTAGACCACTCTGGCAGGTACATAGTGAGAGGCAGGCTGTTGTACAGAGAAAACTTTTTTATTTTGCACATGCAGCCACGCTCTGAGTTTGGCCATAGTGCAGGTAAGTCTACCATATGCAGGGATGGCGAAGTGGGTGAACCTACGCCAGGTGGGGACAGAACGCTAACTGACTGTTTACTGTGGGCAGGGACAAAGTGAGGGAACTGCACTGCATAAATCATCAGCTTACCAGATGACGCCAGTCCCTGAAAATAGTTAAGTCAACATCCATTTTCCCTCTTTGCACCTCGTCTTCTCAGCTGTCAGTCAGCTTCATCATGGTCGGGTGTCCACTGCTGCGTCGACATAGTCTTTTGGGCTGTGGCTGAATGTGCTGTTCACACACTGTAGGGATCAATCGGCGTCACTCGAGAATGTCAGCCGCACACTGATTGGCCAGTTGGAATGACTGGTGTGGGCAGTGTGTTACGGGGAAGGCACAAGGCATACGTAATGTACGCATGCCACAAACAGTATGGGGGAGACTTAAAGGGACACACAGTCATAAACAAACAGAAAACCCAAAAAGAAAAATGGGGGGGGGGGGTTCAAGCCAGGAGGGTTTGAACCTGACAAACCCCAGCTGGCAACGGGCCTGATCAGAGATTTTTTTGCACATATAATATAAAAAAGTGAAGTGCACAGTGCTCAGAACAGTCACAAAACTAGCACTAGATGTTGCAGTTGATCAAGGATTACTTTTTGGCAACCCAGCCAGCGAAGAGTTACAATACATGAGTCCACTGGTAATCAAGTCATACATCAAGGTCACAAGCTATGGGAAAGACAAAATATTATGCTGTTGGAAATATATCTTAGGTGAAAGACCCCCAACTTTAAAAGTTCTGGTTGATTGTAAATGAAAAGAAAAATATGAAAAAGACAGTCCGAGAGGTACAGTGCAAAACACCTTGGCGCTTCGCATCTGAAACGGGATGCTTCGTCAGGAGGAGGAGTCAGATTGCTGAATCTGACTCGTCCTCCAGATGAAGTGCCCTGTTTCAGATGTGAAGCGCCAAGGTGTTTTGTGCCAGCTGTGTCTGTTTAATAAAATATACTGGATGGCTTTATTTTGAGTACGTTTGCTCCTGTTTATTTCAAGCCATGAGAGTGCAGCCTTTTGTGTTTTGCTTCGTGGCTCAGTTTGTTGGCGTGCACCCGCTCCGAGAGCACTGTGAGAGCAGTTAAGTTTGTGTCTGTGCCTTACATAAAGTGCAGGGGTAACATAGCATCAAATATAAAATAAAACAACATAAATAAACACATCAATAAATAATTCAGCATAACACTATTAACAAGTACAGATTTAACTGGGATGGCAATAAAATGCATAAGATGTTACTCCCCAAAGGATAAATTAAATAAGTAAGTCTTTAGACCTTTCTTTGCAAGTTCCATAAGTCTGGTGGCCACCTCTAAGGCCTGGTCCTCCGAGGTTTTTAACCTAGCCCTTGGCACTGCAAGGAGGCCCACCTTGGTGGAACGGAGAGAGCGCAAAGACACATTAGGGTGCAGAAGAGCCATCAGATAGCCAGGGCCCAGCCTGTGTAGGATTTTGTAAGTTAGCAGACCAACTTTAAAGGAGATACACCACTTTATCGGCAGCCTTTGCAGTTCACACAGCACATGGGATACATGACATGTCCTCGAAAGACCAGTCAGCAGCCAGGTGGTTGAGTTCTGCATCAACTGCAGGCACCGCAGTTTACCTCCACTGATTCCATGGTACAGAGCATAGCAGTAGTCAAGCCTAGATGTTACAAATGTGTGTACCATCATTGCCAGGTCTTCAGGGAGATAAAGGTCCTAATCTAGCTGATGTTCCTCAGGTGGTAAAAGCCACTTCAGACCACTGCAAACATCTAAGCCTCAATTGCCAGCCCCCCAACCCCATCTAGAGTGACCCACAGATTTCTTACCTTAGTAGAAGCAAAAATCCCAGAGGAATCAAGCTGATGCCCTGTCTCTCTACTGGTAGGTGCCACTCTTCCCTTTTGGTCCGGATTGACAACTCACACTTCAGTCTTGTCAGGGTTGAGTCTTAGCCAGCACAGTGACATCCAATCTGGGCTCTTGGCCAAGCATTTATTTAGCACATCAACTGCACCGGGCATCCTGCGTACAAATGACAGAGAGAGATGGATATCGTTTGCGTAGCAGTGAAACCCCAGTCCACATCATCTAATGATCCCTCCCAGGGGCAGCATATACACTGCAAACAACATGGGCAAGAGAATCGAGCCCTGGGTTCAGTCAGAGGACAGTGCCTCTGGGAGTGAGGAGAAATTCCCCAACACCACCCTCTGTATCCTATCCCTGAGATATAACTGAAACTTGCAGATGACTTTGCCTGTAAGTCCTACGTATGCCCTTAGCCAGTCTAACAACAGCCTATAGATAACAGGGTCAAAAGCAGAAGAGGGCTCGAGAAGAATGAAAACTGATCACTCTCCTCTATCACTCACCCTGAGATGGTCATTGTGCACCCTGTCCAGTGCTGTCTCTGTGCTATGCTTAGACTTAAAACCAGATTGGACAGGTTGATAGATGTCAACAGCAATGAGGTATGTCTTTTTTTTGTAATTCTTCTTTTTATTGAATTTTCAACATATATACACTTAGGTCACCAATATTTAGACATGTATGTAATCGTCAGGTATTACAAATATTACAGTCGGGTTGTACTAGTGCTATGACATTCATTATGGGTTATCCCCTGCGTGGTTCTAGATCTAGTTTGCAGTTACACTCTTAATTCATTGTGACTAAATACCAGTTACTTCACCCAACTAAAGGCCCAGACATCCATGGCATCTCCTCTGTGTAGGTCTCATGCTCCTTGGGGACCGGAAGGCCAAGTGGGGCGCAGCCTGTGCAGTAATCCACCATCTCCCCACCCAGGTGTCCCTCACCGTCAGTCTCCCACAGATACCCTAGGGTACGTAAAGTAGAGTCCTTCAGCATGTAATATATCTGCCACGTGTCCATCTAACCTTAAATTTCTCCCTTGTTCATTCAGGTTATGTGTGATTTTTCCATGTTATAAATCTGCAGTGTGATGTCCCACCAATCTTGGACTGTGGGGACTTTGTAGTTAACCACTGCCTTGTGATTGCCTTCTTTGCAGCTGTTTATTAATAAAACAAGCAGATATCTGGTATTGGGGCCGCTAAACACTCTAGGAAGATCCAGAAATAAAAAAATCTCCAGGGTAAGCCGGAGTTGTGCATCAATCAGTTCCTGTAGCTGGGACTCGAGCTGTACCAGGAAACCTCGCAGAACCGGGCATGTCCATAGTATATGTGTCAGGGTGGCACATGATTCCCCACACTGCCTCCAGCACTCCGCTGTAGAACTGGAAGAGTAGTGCCTTGTGACCACGGGGAGGCGGAAATAGCGAACCTTAGGACTTTCCAGGCAAATTTCGCCATTGGTGCGAGCTGGTTGCTCGGCTTGACAAAATGCATGCTCGCTCTAGTCCTCCAAGGTGAGCTGGTGTCCCATCTCCTGCACTACAGGGAGCGAAGTTCTCAGTGCAGGCACCCCTTGTGAATTAAGTGCCTGATAGTATCGTGAGATCAGGTGCTCTTGAGCCCTTGTGGCATTTAGCTGTATCTGGCAGTGGATCAATGCCGGTATCCTTCAGGATCCCATATCGTCATGTGTAGGCTCTCTATATAGTGTCGCAGTTGAAGATAACGGAAAAGTCCCCCATGTGAAGGTGAAACTTTCTCTGGATCTCTGCATATGTCCAGGTATTTCCCTGAGTCATTATCTGTACCAGGTATTTTAACCCTTGTTTTTCCCAGCGTAAAAAAACATTATCCAAGTTATTAGGAATAAAATCTGTTAAGCTTGTTATCGGGCAGATGAGTGCCTGATAGGGCCCCAAGTTCTGTGCCTTTTTTATTACGGCCCAGTTTCTGAACTGCGCTCCAAGCCAGGGATCAGGACTCCCTAAGCTTCCCTCCCCCTGATCCTGTCGGTATAAGGTCTTGAGGTACGCCCGATCACTAATTAGGGTCCTTTCTATCTCAAGCCAATGCGGTGCAGGAATTCCCCTCTGTCTGGTCATTATGTGTGCGAGGGTGGTTGCTTGTTGGTAAAGCCTCAAGTCCGGGAGAGCTATACCCCCTTCCTGGCGGGGGAGAGAGAGGTCCCCAGCTGAATTCGGGTCTTCTGAGAGGCCCATATGAAGTTCCGTGATAAGACGGTTTATATCCTTAAAGTTTTCAATGGTACAGTGAGGGAATATTTTGGAATAGATACAGAGTCCCTCGGAAGGACGTTTCATTTCAGTCGTGGTCCTATTCTCCTAGAAAGGCCGAGGGGCAGGGTGGCTCAAGCTTGTAATTTTTGTTTTAACTGGGAAATAAATGGTGTATAATTATATTTATAATATTTCGTGGGGTTTTGGGATATATATACCGAGGGTATTTCAGTTTTGCAGGTCCCACCTACCTGGAATGATATCCGGTGTCCTATGCTGGGGTGTAATTAAAGGTGAGGATCTCCGCTTTGGCGAATTGAGTCTATATCCAGATACCGCACCGTGATGCGCTAAGTATCTGTCTCACGGCTGGGATTGTGCAATCGGGTCTCGTGAGGTATAAGAGTATATCGTCCGGCGTACAGAGCTACACGGTGTTCAGTGTCTCTATCTTGATCCCTCGAGTCTGGTGCGATTCTCAATATGTTGCGCCCAGTGGTCAATGATCATGGCTTAACAACAGGAGATAATGGGCATCCCTGTCGGGTGCCCCTTTCTGGGTTGAAAACTCAGAGTGGTGCCTGCTCACCTTGGACACATGCCCTGGGGGCGGAGTATATGTTTTGAAGGGTTTGAACGAACAGGAGGGAACTGAATTTGCTTAGAGTGTGTATAGATAGGACCAGGAGACCCTATCAAAGGCCTTCTCTGCTCAAGACTGATTAGGCTACCGCCTCTCCAGTTTCTTGCATCCGTTGCACCACATACAGGGATCTTTAATACTGTCTGAGGGTAGTGCGATTTGACAAACCCTGCCTGGTCTTTGTGTATTAATAAAGGTAATAAGCTATCTAAACGGTGTGCCAGAATGTTCATAACAGTTTATAGTCCTGATTAAGCACAGATATCGGTCTGTATGAGGCACATTCTTGTAGGTTCTTACCGGCTTAGGTATCACCAAATTGTGGCATATGACCCGACTGGGGAGGAAGGTTCTCCCTCAAAGACCCGAGTTAAAGACCCGAAGAAGCAAGGGGTCAATCTGGGCTCTCACCGCCTTATAAAACTCTGGACCGTACCCGTCCGGCCCTGGAGCCTTCAAAGATTTGGCTTTGGCAATTGCCTGAGCTACTTCCAGGTCTGTAATAGGCTTCATCAGGTCCTCCCTGTGCGCCTCGGAAAGAGAGGGAAGAGAGACCGCGTTCAGGTGCTCCATCATGTGTTTGGCCGAGACTGTGGTCTCTGGGGTGTAGAGAGCTTTATAGAACTTTGCGAATGCGTCTACTATGTCCTGTACGCGGGACAGCTGCTGGCCTCCACCAGGATGTCTAATGGACGCAATGGTTGCCCCTTTCTTCTGCTTACGCACCTGATAGGCAAGCAACCTAGTTGCTCTTGGACCCACTTCATAAAATCTTTGTCTCAGAAAGGTCAGGGCTATTTCGGTTTGTTGCTGAACCAGCTGGTCCATTTCCGTCTAGTTTGTTTTAGCTGGGAAGGACCGACTCGTCACCCTGCTGGTACGCCATCTGGAGAAAGTGGAGTGTTTCTTCCAACTTACTCCTGTGCTCTTGTCTCTGCCTCCCTAATTCCACTGTGTACTTGATGATGTGTCCTCTGAGGACAGTTTTAATTGTATCCCAGTGTACTGAGGGAGTAGAGTCCTGTGATGGGTTATCCGTCACTATTTCCGTGATTTTATCTGAGAGGAACTCCCTAAATTTTTCCGATCGCAAATGGATAGGGTTTAATCTCCATTGCGTGTTCCTCGGTTGAAGGCCCCATTCCCAGCAAGTTGTCAGAGGCGATGATCCAGATGGAGATATCTCCCAGTTGGGCCTCCCACAGTGCCTATGTTTTCTATCTGGGTAAATGTATGGTCTATACGGAATACGTGTGATGTACCGGGAATAATAGGAGAAATTTTTGGCATTTGGGTGCAGTTTCCGCCAAACATCACACCATCCAACCTCTGATATAAACTTACTAAAAAACTTTTGGGTAGGTGTTAGCCTCCGAGGTCTTCGGCTGGTTGAGTCGACCTGGGGAACCATAATCAGATTGAAGTCCCCTGCCAGCATAAGTATGCCTTTGGTTTTCTGGACTACCTTATCCAGCAAGGGTCTTAGTCTTGAGACCGTTATACCCGGTGGTAAGTAGGCATTTGCTAACGTCACCTCCACCCCATTAATTTTCCCTTGGGCAACCACCAGTCTGCCCTCCGAATCCGACCAAGTGGACTCCACCTGAAGTTGGGTGTGCGGGGATACAATAATAGCCACTCCACGTTTCCTACCATCTTTACAGGATGAATGAAATACCTGTCCCCTGCTTAGTTTGGCTAACTTGGTATGCTCGGCCGGATCATATGTGTTTCCTGTAAGAAGGCAATGTCTGCCCAGCCCTTCTGATGTAGTCAGTGCCCTGGATCTCTTGATCGGTGAGGCCAGGCCCTTGATGTTAAGGGATAGCAACTTCAGTGTGTGGGCCTGCATTGTGCATGTCCATTGTGATATTTTATACCCGGCCTTCCCAGTCCCCCGCAGGAACCCCCTTTAAGGTCTAACACATCTTGTGACTGTATTCCATGTTGTGTAAATTTGGTGACTCCGAAACAAACAATACAGTACAAACATAACAATATGCAAAGATCAACAGCAAACATAGAACCTAACATAACCCGTTCTGGCCAACTTGGCCGGCGCAACCACTACTGGCACTTCCACTGGTCTGGGCTTAGCCCTGACCTGAGGATGGGTTTATGACCCAACCTAAAGGCCCTTATTTCAGGGCTCAAGGCACCGAGGTACCTGTCCGGGTAAGGTAGTAAGGAAAAGTGTCCGTCATGCGGGTGTCGCAGGCTTCCCTGGAAGCTGTACTGCAGCTAGAGGGACTACCGCCGTGTGTCTGGGGCAAGGGCTTTCTCCCATCGGCTCGGCTGAGAGCCCCAGGTCGCGAGCCCACGGCGCTCACCTGGTTGCAGTGCTTCCCCTAACTGAGTGAGTCCTCGAACATGAGAGCACGCTTCTCGGTCCCCTTGGTGCCCCCGCTCTCCTGAGCTTGTAGTTGTGCAATCTATTACCTCCGCCGCTATCCACTCGGCTTCGGCCAATCATCTCATAGCAGGAGGAGGGGAGGGGTGCTCCCCGCTGAGGTCCGATTAAGGCAGGTAATATATTCATTCTTGATTCTGGCCCATGTATAATTCCCCCCCTTCAGGCGGAGGTGAGTTTGCGTTGCTACATCGGGCCCCCCGAGGACTCATCACCATGACTAATCCTTCTAACCCCCGTCTATAGTTACGTTTCATGTGCCTGGGTTCTTTATACCCCACAGTTAATTAATTATTGCCCGCCTTTTATTCCCTTCACCCCCAACCCCCTCTCATTGATACGTTGGGGTGCTGACCATTTGTTGTCAGGGAGGCACATCCCCCGGCTTCCTCAACCCTCCTTGCCAACCATGCAGGTGATACCACCTCTCCCACGGGCATCCCTGCATTGGCATCTCAGCTGGCCCTGAGGACTAGAGCCACGTGGCGATCGCCGGTTAGTGGAATGCGCCCTGGCTCCACGCAGAATCCCTGATCCCCCTCCCCCAACTCACTCCATCAGTCCTCAGCTGGCTGCAGGTTTTTCATACGACCACCTTGAAATCAATACCCCCACCCCCTTCCCCTTACTCCTTGCACCTCAGTGTGATTCCCCTTGGCCCCAACCTGGTCCCCGCAGCCTCTGCGTAGCTAGACCATGCTGCTATTCCCGCTTCTAGGCTCATGGCAGCCGCCGCGCGTGGCACCCCCTGTCTGAGCCAAGGTTCATCCCCCTAGTTAAACCTCCAGTTAGATCTCGACGGACCGCCACCTTTACTACTACGCGTCCCTCAGGTTCCCCTCCCCCCGGGGATCAACCTCCATACCGTCTCTCTCCCTCTTCTAGCAACCAAGCGGCGGGCTGGGATCATGACCTCGGCGGATATCCCCCCCATCCTCCCCAAACAATCTCCGGGGCGGCACGAGGCCGCTCTATGACCATGCCATCATTGACCCAAGCATACCCCATGGTCGTCTCCCCACAAATCCTCCCATGTAGATCTCGCCATGTGGTACACTTTATGACTCTCAATCCAGCCCCCATTCCACCCCCCATTAAGTTCCCAATATCAACCCAGAACATACCCATCATACTCCCCACCGACTCCCCTGTCAAAGCCCCATCAGGAGAGAGAGCTTGGCTGTGGACCTTATTGAGAAAGTCATTTTATCCAGTCCACAGTAATTAGGCCCAGTCCCTGTATGTACTTGCGGTTAGTTCAGGTTTTAGGTGAATCAGTGCCTCCCTCTGCTAAGGCACCGGATCTGGCCCTCAGTGATTCCACTATTGACTGGATGGCTTCTAAGCCCTGGCGGCGTCTAGCGTCGGTGACCAGCACTCCAAACCTTCTGGGCTAGCTTGGCGGCAGGGGTTGCTGCAGGTCTCCTCTGTTGCTGCACAATCTCCATTTTCCTCTTCTTGAGCTCCGTTATCGCTTCCGTCGTGCTTTCACATGTGTGCCCCCTCCTTAAAGTGGATCACCATTCTCGCTGGGTATAGCGTTTTAAAACGCACTCCTGCCGCTTTAAGAGATTTCATTACCGGAATGTAGGCCTTCCGGCGCGCCATCACCTCCGGGGCAAAGTCATTCTCAAAGAAGAGCCTGTGGGTACCATAGAAGACCGCTCCTTGCCTCCACGCTGTATGTAGGACTTTTTCTTTTTCTTGGTGTCTCAGGAACTTAATTAGCAGTGTACGAGGACGGGCTCCTGCTGCTGGATTGGGGCCCAGAGTGCGGTGGGCTCTCTCCATTTCAAGTGAAACCTCCTCCGGTAGTTTCAATAGCTCCCTAAGCATTTTCTGCATGAATGGGATAATTTCGTTACCCTCTGTGCCCTCTGGGAGCCCCGACAGCCGAATATTATTTTGGTAGCTCCTACTCTCGGTATCTCATGCGGTCCCTGAAGGCCTCTCAGCAGGCCGTGTAGAACGTCGCTTCGGTCTCTCCCACTCTCCTATCCGTGGCTGTTAGTTGTTCCTCCTGTTCCTCCTGCTTCCTTTCAATCTTGCCAATATCCGCGCGAAGTGCTGTAACTGTACTCCGATCTCCTTCCTAAAGTCCCTTATTTCGCCAACATCTGTGACTTTGCCTCTGTAGGGTAGATAGGGGACCTGGTCAGCCTCGCTGCTTTGCTGTGGCGGAGGTCGAGGAGGCCCAGCGAGTCTCCTCTTGCAGAGTCTTCCTCCAAAGATCTTATTCCATCCAGGCGCTTGGGGGATCCACGGACGGAGTCACCTCTTTTCTTTGGCATTTTACCACCTCTGGGTTGTATTGGATATGCTCTATTTCTGTGCAAAGCAGTTTTTATTGAGGTGTTTAATTTTTTCAGCAGGGAGCCTTACAACCCAAGTTGTTGCTCAGTGCATGACGTCACCGGAAGTCCTCAATGAGGTATGTCTTAAGCTGCAACTCAACCACTTTCTCAATAACTTTACCAAAAAAAGGCAGGTAAGAGACTGGTTGGTAGTTTGCCAGGATGTCTGGGTCCAAAGATGCTTTTTTCAAAATGGGTCTCACTAATGCATCTTTCAGTGCAGCTAGAAAGACCCCCTCTGACAAGAAGCACCTTAGAATTCCAGCAAACACTGGGACCAACTGCCCGATGCAACTCACCAGTAACCTTGTTGAGCCTGCATCCAGTTTGCAAACAATGGTTGCATCTCAGTGATTGCCCCATACACCTCTTCTATTATCACTGACCTAAGCTGTCTCCATGACAGCTGAATGTATCTGAGCTGTGTAGACTCATCCCTGCTGGGTTTCCACAGCCCACTCAGCAAGATCCTGGCCCAAAAAGGGGACACTCTGTCCAAGAGGAATTTCACAAACTCCTTGCACTTAGCAGATGAAAAAATTCTCTCAGACTCCAAACAAGCTGGGTGGAATAACCTCTCCACAGTCCAAAAGAGATGAGCTGGTCAATTCTTCCCAGCAGCAATCTCCCATGACAGAAACTCTGCTTCTTCTGGGTGTTTGCCCTTTGGTATTCACTGTACTGAATACTCAAAGCCAGTCTGTCCTCCTGGGTTCTGTATCTCCTCCAACAATGCTCCAATCTCCACCCTCTTGTTTTCATCTTCCTTAGCTCACCATTGTACCATGGTAAGCCATGGCATGAAACCAGAAGACATACCTGAGTTGGTGCCACCTGATAGAAGGACACCTTCATATCCTTGTTATAGGCCACCACAGCCTCCTCTGGCCCAGTGGCACATGCCACCACCACACTCGAGATATCCAGTACCTCCAGGAGTCCTTCTGGCTGTAGCCTTCTTAAAGGGTGGTTGTGGACCATCTCCACTGGGCGTGGACTACTAGAGGGGACACTGAAGAAGAACTTCATGGTACAAGGATCCAACCAATTGACCCAATTAACCTCTAGACACTTATCCTTAAGCCCGAGGGAAAATACCAAGTTCAAGTTCATGACATTGCCATGTTGATAAGATGCAGAAGAAATGGCTTGTGCGAGGCCCAGGGACTCCATTCCTTGGAGGAAATTTTGTCCAAAATGTGAGAGTTTGTCATCAGTCTTGGCACTGAAATCACCCACAATAAGCCATTTGGTGACTCCAACACCCTGTTAGTGATTAAATCCATGATTTCCTGCAGGAAATCCCCCTCTTGCTTCAGAGGCCGGTACACGAGGAGGATCCTGCAACTTGCACTTGGACCCCCACGCACATGAGTCAGGAGATGGTTAACCAGTAAAATGAGGAAGTGTTACACTGGGGCTATAGTATATGGCCTGAATAAATACAACAATGTGCCTTTGGTTCTATTGTGTGCAACGTTCTGTAATGTTGATTACCGGTACCGGTAAGTATGTCGTGTTTATCCTGTTTGCAGTATGTGCCTGTTTGGTAACAGTATGTCTCAGTGCCAGTATTTCTGCACCTGCAATTGCCCATTGATTCGGAGGGGCCTGGGCAATGTTTTCTGCCTGCTTGGGGTATATAAATACGGAATTTGGCCTGCCAAAAGTGGTTCTCCATGCATCCCAGTCCAGGGTACTGGTTTGGACAGAGTTCCAGCTTTTGCTCCTCTGGGTGTGCGTCTCTAGCTGCAAATGGCTAGAAGAAACAGCAGGCCCAGAAATGGTGTCAAGGTTCCAGAGTCCAGGGGGCACTGGCTCCCTCTGGTGTAGGTCTCTGGAGACTGGAGACAGTGGTGGCCTGTTGGGGACTCACCCTCAAGGAGGATCTCCTGATTGCTTCTGCACAATCATCCTGTGTTCCTGTAATGGTGAAGAAATAGCCTGCACCATCATCCTGTGTTCCTGTAATGGTGAAGAAATAGCAGACTTAATCCTGAGTTGGCAGGGGACTGTGGCCTAGAGAAAGGGGCCCTATGTATGTACTGGAAGACTAGGGAAGCTGAGGCCAAGGATCTGAACCTCAGCGGTGAGGGACAGACCTGTTAATTTGGTAAGCCACTATTGCTGTGACTGCATTATGCACTGATTACATCCACCATACAGGCATGGGGCTCAGGCTCTCCAACATTTGATAGATGAAAATAGGTACACCTGTCAAGAACCGGGGAAGGGGGCACCCCCTACTTTTGCCCATGAGTACTCCAAGGGCCCGTTTGCTTGCACAAACAACTATTTTTGCCCTGTGCCCTTTCAAACTTCAGCACTCCCACATTTATGCATACAGCAAGAGGAAATTCCCATAGACATACTTTTCAACCATCCCACTGAAAATAAATATATCAAAAGGGATTCCCTGTGCAATGCCTAAATCTAAAATCATGTAATGACTGCAGTCCCTACATCAGGTATAATTCAAAACCTCACAACTGTCTTAACAAGATTTCTTACCTGTAGCTATGTTTTTGTGTTCATCTTCCAAACTGCATGTAAAGAAAATAACGTCCCACAGCTTCCATGCGGGGCTCCATGCACAGTCCAACCCTGGCACAGTGTTAGAGTACAACCACCCGGGTATGTCTGACTGCCAAAATAACCCTCCATGTCGCTGCTAGAGGCCTGATTCTTTACAGACACATGACCCAACCCAATGTCATACATACAGTCACTTGCGCAATCCCTTGACCCTGTATCTCTGCCGTGAAAAGCAACCTTTCAAATTGAGCAGATTTCCATCACAGGGTTGCTCCCACATGCTCTGCACTGACTGTTCAGAGCTACTGTCAGAAACCCTAGTTTCCCATCCGTTTTAGAAGCCGAAAGTTTAAATGTGGTGCTCTATGCAGAACACAGTGGAAGCGTTTTGTCTGGGAGGTTTGTTACTTTCAAGGACCCGTGTGTCTCGTTACTACGGAGATGAGTGATCGCAGTGCAGGGGGTGGGGTGTTGGAAGGAACTACTTATGGTCTGGATCCCGCCATGCTGCATCAGCTGCTTCCTGGGTCCGAGGCAAGCCTTCGCATGTCCGTGGTCACGGTTACCGTCTCTATGATGCCGGTTCGACAACACTTTCGTCAACCGGCATCACAGTGATGGGATTTATGTCGACCACAAGTTGCGGTTGACATAATTCCTGATTGTCTCCTGTCCTTTTTTTTTATTGAGGGCTTCTTCTGCCCCCACCCCCATACTTTAGATTATCAACTCTGAGTCAGAGTTAATTTGGGGAGGTGCAGGACTGGAGACTGTGCCCCGTTCCAGGTGCATCAACACAGTGAACTGTCGATTTTGTTGACAGCGATGTAGGTTGCTGTGTTGGTGTCACTGTTGGGGGGATATTCCATGGTTACCATAGGGACAGATGCTCTGGACCGCTCCAACCCGCACATCACCTGTGCTGCTGCATAGAAGATTGGGGAACACAAATAAGTATTTTTCTAATTTCTGGTGGCCGTCAAAATTCGGTACAACATACTGTCTTCTCGGGATCTGGTACCAGTGTCTGACAGCTGGTATTGCACCAGCCAAATCGGTACAGTTGGAGGGTATGTAAGAACAGGTCAACAGAGGTAGTTTATACTTCAATGTGGTGTGTGTGTGTGTGTGTTTGGAAGGGTACACCCCTTCATCTAGAAACATAGAAACATAGAAGTTGATGGCAAATAAGGACCACAACGCCCATCCAGTCTGCCCATTTTTTTCCTACCATATGAATGTGCCATAGGCCTTTACTCCTGCCCTCCTTAAGAGGCACTGTGTCACTTTGTGACAGTCAGGGCCGGGTACACCTCGATGTCCCTTTATCCCACTGGCTATGGGGCACCAAAATGTACCTGCAGATATCCTGTGTGTCACCTTTAAGTAAACGGGAATGTGTAAATGAAAGTAAAGTGTTGGAGGGAACTGAGATTTGAACTGTAAATATGCTGACAGTAACTGAGCTGCTAATAAGAATCAAGTCGATGACTGGTTGGTTGGAGACAGTACACCGTAACAGTTATTATGCCACTGAATGTGATAACTGATTTGGATGCTGATTTGAAACTCTTCTTGCCAGCAAATCTGACTGCCAGTGTTTCTGTTAACCCACGGCCTCTGACAGCCGTTCTCGCACCCGTCAAACACTACCCCATCACACTCCCACCCTCCTGTTCCACAGCTGCCCACCTCCCCCCCACCTCCCACCACCTACTACCTCCCCTTGACAAAGCCTCACCTTGGCTGCTAAAACTGCATTTCTGCAGATTGGGAGTGCCCTGTCTGAACTGTAACATTATTGCTAAACACTGTACCACACTTAATTAGTGCTGCATTAGGTCCTGTTTCTCCTCACTTGTTGTACCCTGCTTAATGTTGTAACTGCACACTAGTACCATTTGTTAGTTGATGTCTTTCTGTTCTGCAATATTTCATCACCTGTAAATGTCTTGTATTCCTTGTTGACTTGGAGCCTTTGCAAACAAGCCCCCGACTCAAAGGTATTAATCCGAATTTGAAATAAATGAATAAAATAAAAAAACTTATCCCAAAACAGGAGCAGTGGTTGGGTGCTGGCTGCAGGCTCGCCATCACTGCCTCAAGCTTTCTGCACTGGCTTCTGTATATTGGAGTTTTGCAAGCAATTTCCTTCCTATAGTGTGGTGCCTTATGTACAAGTGATTTCCTAAAAGGTACAGTGTTTAATGCAATTGCAACAGCTAATGCAACAGTAATAAAGTTATAGAATTACAGTTGAAATGACTCAAGATTTTCCCCAAGTTGCCATGCGGGGACAGTAAAGTGTAAAGTGAATTCACAATCTATTTTTTGACAAACAAAGGTAGCTCTTTTTGCTCTGGAGCCAAGAAGATGGTGAAGAATGTGAAGATGAAGAACAGCTGGCTGGATGACACCATCGACGCACTGAATAGACAGGTGGCATGTGCTGTAAGGACTTTCTTACTCTGCAGTAGCAGTCCAGTCAAGTCCCTCAGCTGGCTCATTCAATTGAGAAGGCCATGCAGAAGAAAGGTAAGTGAGTCTACACTGAAGGGACACATATATATTCCCAGGACCACCTTGAAAATGAGCTTGCTCAATGGTGTTTATGCCTGGTTAAATAAAGTGATTGATTGATTGATATAGCATGGCTGAGCAGGTCCCTCCATGGTGCACAGGGACTTTATAGTGGCTCCTCAGTAGACCACACCACCAGGGTTGTGGGGAAGGTTCCAGACCAGGGAACTGTACAATATACAAAAAGTGACTCCCAGCAAGACTGTACCATTCAATACCCTGAAAACTGACTTGCCACTGAGGTCATTGCCCAGCCCCCTGCTCACCAAAAGACAGTTTAGTAGGGATAGTATGAAGTGGGGGGTTGTGTTGCAGTTGTCAATAGCTTCATGTAGATGTTAAGCAGTATAGACACTAAAACTAACACATACCCTGTACATTAAAGGTGTAAGTGAGGAACTAAAATCTCCCAAGGTGACAAAAAAGGATCTAGTAGTAAGATACTGCAAGACATAGAGCAGCACCACACACACCAGCCAAAGGCTTAAACCACATCAGTGCAGCACTGCACACACCAGCCAAAGACTTAAACCACATCGGAACAGCACCCCACACACCAGCCAAAGACTTAAACCACATCAGAGCAGCACCACACATGCCAGCCAAAAACTTAAACCACATCAGAGTAGCACCACACATGCCAGCCAAAGATGTAAGCCATATCTGAGCAGCACTGCACACACCAGCCAAAGATGTAAACCACATCATCGCAGCACCACACATGCCAGCCAAGGACATAAAACACATCAGAGCAACATCACACATGCCAGCCAAAACCTAAACCACATCAGAGCAGCACTGCACATACCCGCCAAAAACTTCAACTGCATCAGAGCAGCACCACACACACCAGCCAAAGACTTAAACCACATCCGAGCAGCACCGCACACACCAGCCAGATGTAAACCACATCTGAGCAGCACCGCACACACCAGCCAAAGACTTATATCACATCAGAGCAGCACTGCACACACACCTGCCAAAGACTTAAACCACATCTAAGCAGCATCGCACACACCAGCCAGACGTAAACCACATCAGAGCAGCACTGCACACACACACACCAGCCAAAGACTTAAACCACATCAGAGCAGCACCGCACACACCTGCCAAAGACTTAAACCACATCTAAGCAGCACCGCACACACCAGCCAGACGTAAACCACATCTGAGCATCACTGCACACACCAGCCAAAGAATTAAACCACATCCGAGCAGCATCGCACACATCAGCCAAAGACGAATACCACATCAGAACAGCACTGCACACACCAGCCAAAGACTAAACCACATCAGAGCAGCACTGCACACACCTGCCAAAGACTTAAACCACATCAGCGCAGCACCACACATGCCAGCCAAAGACATAAAACACATCAGAGCAGCACCACACATGCCAGCCAAAAACTTAAACCACATCAGAGCAGCACCACACACGCCAGCCAGATGTAAACCACATCTGAGCAGCGCCGTACACACCAGCCAAAGACTTAAACCACATCAGAGCAGCACTGCACACACCAGCTAAAGACTTAAACCTCATCAGAGCAGCACTGCACACACCTTCCAAAGACTTAAACCACATCCGAGCAGCACCGCAGACACCATATTAGAATAATACAAGAGATTAGTGAAGTTGTTAGGTGCTGTGGGAGCTCTTATATTGCAGCCCTATTGAGAACTGAGCCAACCCCCAACTTCCCTCTGACTCAGCGGAAAATAGGGTCGCAATGCAGGAAGTTCAGTCCGATATCAGAACTGATGCTGCAGTGATCTACACGCTGCTGCATGTAAACGCTGGGCAGTAGCATTTCAGGAGGAATGGTAGGGAGCAGTGTGGATGGGAGCGCAGTGAGCAAGGTCAGTGCAAATGTGCCTATAGTCTCCAACACATAGAGGAGGAGAGCATGGTTGCCCATTTCAAACGCTGTGCTAAGGTCCAACAATAAAACAACTAGTCCTCCCGTGTCAACAGACATTAATGGGTAACTTGTGACTCTAACAAGTATTGTCTCAGAGTTGCATCCAGTATGGAACTCGGACCAAAAAGCATCAAGCAAGTTGCTAGATTCTAAGTGGGCAGTAAGTTGTTTTGCTTGTGCACACCAGAGTAACTTGAAGGAAAGGGAGATCAGAAATGGCTAAAAAGTTTTTAAAACCATTCCCATCGAGATTAGGTTTTTTTAAAGGTGTGGACAACTGCAGTTACTTTGAAATATGCTGGAGCTGTCAGTGAATTCAATTAGAGAGGAGTTATTAAAATAGTAGGGATACATTCTTCAGGATGAGATTTCAACAGATACAATGGATATGGGTCAAGTGAGCAGTAAATAGGCCCTTTGGTGCTGAATATATTTTGAACGTATTTAGATTCAGGCTGTATATCTACAGCTAACGCATTTTATGGGTTAATTCTGGCAGTTAAACTATGAACCTCAGATACTGATTTGGAAAGCAATTAAAGCAAGCTAATCAGTATTCCAGATAACGGCTTGGCTAGCTGCCTGCACCGGTAGGCAGGGCACTGTGTGAGCACACACTGGTTTATTAAGGTAGCCCATTTAAGTTCTGCTCTTTTTCCTAGGAGCAAAAGTCCAAGATCACTGTATATCAGGTAGTGGTGGGTTGAGTTATCATGCCCCACTGAAACCTGCACATATTGTATGCCACTGTGACTTTGTGCAGTGAGGGGGCAGCTGTGGATCTGTAAACCTCACTGCAATACTCCACAGCAGGCAAGAGGGATTGTCCTAGAGTTAAGCACCTAGTGTATGGGACGAGGCAGTTTTCTATTCAGTATAGTCGCGGGCTTCTGGTTTGAGCCCTTTACAGTTCTAATTATGTACTTGGTGAAGTTTAGCTGAGGGTCCAGTCAAAGGCTAAGGTATATGAAGGCTTGGACTGTTTCTAAGGAGCCCCAGAACAACACAAGATCTGTAATGTGTAAGGGCAACAGCCTTGCCACTGAATGCCATTACTTTCATTCTGCTGCTGTTAAGAATTACTTTTTTTGCATCCATCCACATTTGCTCATGAGTTTAAGGGAGCTGGGGAGGTTGGGGTGGAGGGAGGATGACTATGGACCCCTAGGATGCAAGTATGCCTCACAGCACAGACTGAATAGACCGTGAGGCCTTTGTCTGCTGGCAGTTTTTTATGTTTCTAAGTATGTTATTGAAGGCAGTCTGTAGTACAGTATGAGGGTGAGGTTAGTTGGGCAGTGGGCACTTGTATTTGGCACAGATTATGGTAGCATCCATATAAAGGTGGGTTATGTTGTTGTGGCTGTTGCAAGTGGATGGTAGATTATTTACAAATATACCAAAGATCAGAGACCCTAATGTCAGACATTTTGGTGGTGAGATTTCACCATTTAATATAACTAGTTGCTGTCTGTCCTTCAGAAATGCTTGGAACCAGGACAGAGCATTTTGTGAGAGCTCAAGCAGGGGCACGGGGTCATTATGTTGCAAGACATAATGCCATAGCACACTATCGCTGCGCGGTATGCCTCGACCATCATGTCTTTGTTCTGTGGGGGCTCTGCCCCACACCCCCATTATGGGGGCTGTGCCCCCGGACCCCCACCACTAAAGATTCTCAACTCTGGGGGGGTCCAACTCAGGGAGCGCACAGGTCTGGGTTTTGCCATAATGCCATATGCTATTAAGCGTGCAACACTATGACCCAGTGCATCAAGGCAGGCATATCTTAATATAAGTCAAAGATTGTGGTCCATGGTGTCGAAAACCTTGGTAACGTTGACACTGATGCTGCCCCTGTGGTTATGGCTAAAGTAAAGATAGGTCATTCATGACTTTTAAGAGCTCAGTGGCACTAGAATGGTTTGGCAGGAAACCAGATTGTGTCACATGGAGACAGTTATGTCTGAGGATGTGCTACAGAAGCTGTTTATGCACCAGTCCTTAAAGGTATTTGCCGTGGACTGAGAGAGCAGAAAATAGGCAATATGTGTTTGGGTCAGGTGGTGGCAGTCCTTCTTGAGAAGAGAAGTCACAATGTGTACTTTCTAGGATACTGTGATTTGCGCTGTGCATAATGAGTGGTTGAGTAAGGAGGCAAAAGGGTAAGCCTGTAGGGCTGCTGCGAGCCATAGGAACTGAAGTTCAATTCAGTTGAAGCTGGCACTTTGAGTAATATTGAGTTCATTCAGTAATTTATACATCTCCTCTTGCTTGATGTCAGTGAAGCTGAAGGATGCTGCTAGTGCTGGGGCAGAGAAACCCAATGAGCTAAGGGAGGTTGAATTCGAGGTGGCATGTGAGGGAGGTTGTGACAGGACATGCAGAAGGAGGCTGAGGTTTGTAAAGTGAAGATTAAAGGTGTCAATGATCTTTGGGCTTCCCGTGATTAGTGTATTATGTTGAGCTGGGTAATTGGTTGGGATTCATTTTTCCACAGTGAATCTTTAACGCCAGACCGGAGGTACTTAGGTCTGTTGTTATTTGTCATCCACAAATTGGCATAATACACTGCCTTGATATTCCTAGTTGCAGACATGGCAAGTTAACATAGTTATGTTTAAGTCTTCCACTCACTGCCATCTAGGGGGGCCTCACCTCTCACCAGGCCTTGTCATGTTGGTGGAAGCCATTAACAAGGGCAGCAGTGATCCAGTCATAATCACCATCCCATACCCTTATGAATAGTACAAGTGTAAGCCCCCACTCCCCGTCTAGGGGTATCCAGATGGAAAATATAAGGGAGAGGGGCACTCCACAACACAAGCAACACAGTCCAAAGAATTAGAATGGAAGCAACTTGTTACCTGGGTTCCTTGAGTAGTTGTGATTGGAGAGCACGGCAAACAGGGGAACAAATCTGCTGCTGAGTGTTGCGGAGGCTGCAGGGGAAGATTGGTTAGCAGTTAAGTATGCACAGTCACATTGATTAAGTTCATTGTCCACTCCAAGATCAAAATGCAAAATGATTTAATTTAACTTGAAAAACAGTAACAGCCACTCCATGGAGCAGGGAGTTGTAAATGCGTTGGGTTTCTTTCACAGTCACAGCTGGGAAATCTACTGCAACAGTCTTTTGTGCTAACAGACCATTTATTTCATGCAGATCTCCCTTAAGCCGAAAAGGCTAGAATTTCTAGCAGCTTTTCTAGGGCTGAAAAGACCACTACATGAGGTAGCTTGCCAATGAAACATTTCCCTGATGCATGTCGAATTCCTTTCTCTCTCTCTCTCTCTCTCTCTCTCTCTCTCTCTGCAGCAGTTACATTTCTTTCCCTTCACACGCAGTTCCATTCTTCTACCGTTACTCTGGCTTATGACAGCACAAGACATTTCTACTGTCCCAAACTTTTACTCTCTCTTCAATTCATCTCCACAGCCTGATCTTATACCTTTTCCACCTGGGGGCTATTAATTATGGAACATACTTTTCTGTCCCTTCTAGGTCTTATTTCCATACGTTTCAATTGATGTTTATATAGCAAGAACTGAACCGCCAGAACCTTTTCAGACATCCAATCGCTGATGCCTCGGCTTGCGGCTGGGCCTTATTCTGGGATTTTGGGTGCCCTGGACCTGATCCCAGTCCTCACCAGCACGCTCCACTCATGCAGCAATTCCAACCTCTGAACTGACTCATCAGGGGGACCTCTGCCAGTGCCACACAGATCACCCAACAGGCTGCATCCCTGCTGGGGTCCCAAACATCGCTCACCCAAGTGGACTTTCCCCGTCTCCATAAGCATCTCACCCCGTAGGTCCCAACCCTGCGGTAGCTTCCAACCTGGGGAAATAGGGGTAATTCTGCCACTGATACACCCTCAACTGCAAGGGCTGCCACTCCCAAGCCGCACCCCAGGCCCTATTTGCCATAGTGGGCCCACCTACGGTAATCCATTCCGACCCAACAGCTGAACTCACCCATGGGCTATCTTTCTTTTGGGCAATTTAGGCCCTATTGGTCCTTACCCTACCTAGGTACAGAAGTTTACTTGACGGCGGCCATTTTTTTTGCTTCTCCCCAGGCTTCGGCTCCCAAATGCACTGACAGGCCCCATCTGCTTTGCTCCATTGCTCCCCTCTTTGCACAGCTGAACCATCGCTTTCAATTCACAGGTCTTCAAGGGTGGAGAGCTGGGGTGGCAAGCAAACCACCCCGGCCCCATCACAGCCCTCTGGCTGAACTTGCAGGCCGAAACCCCGCGGCTCTTCTCTCCCCAGGTTTCTCCCTCGATCTCGTCCCTTTGGCGCCAAAATCCCCTGTTATTTATACCCTGTACTGATAGGGCCCCACCTGCAGTCAGCAGGCAGCACCACATCCCAGACTCAGTGGCACCCCAGCTCTCTCTCTCTCTTTCTCTCTTCCTAGCTACCTTCTAGTAACCAAACTGAAACTAGTAAGCACCCAAAGGGTGCTTACACAAGGAACAGTCTGTTGCAGATTCATTTTAGAGCAGAGGCAAAAATGGTCTGAAAGGATAATATTTCACCTCTTTTTTTTGTATTATTTATTTATCTCCCCTGCGACTCACCTACCTCTCCTTCAGGCCAATTGCCAAGGACACTCAGCTCTCGCTCGTCTCTGCCACCGACCCAGACCCCACGATGCAGCCACCTCAGGGTAACCTGACGTAACCCTTCCGTCGGGTGGGTCCTCCTCTTCTGAGGAAAAATGGCCTATCGGCCCAGGCATTGGTCCTGGGTGCTGCTGCGGCTGGGTCGGCTGTCGCGGAGCTCAAGGGAGCACTGGTCCGGGGTCGGCCGTCATCCGGTAGGAGGAGACGCCATTTTCAGTTTTCCTCCGATTTCCCCTAGTCGCCTCTGAGCTTCCCCTGGGCTCCACCAGGGGCCACTACAGAGTGACATCGATCCCCAACCCACCCCAGGAGAGGAGTCCTCTGGATGCTCAATCCTACTCCTTCCCCTGCCGACCCTCTGACGCCCGAGTCCATCCCCGAATCCAGGGCGCCGGTGTAGTGTGAGGTAAGGTGCCAGCACCTCAGCCCCTCTGCGCCACCAAGCTGGCAATATTTCACCTTTAAATGTGGCATGTCAATGACTTGAGTGGTATCTAAATGCTTAGTGTGATCCTGCTGGTGGGTAGGAACCTTTATTACCTGATTCAAACCATGGTGATGCAATAAAGTAAAAAGAATCCTTGGCTCTGGCATCAAAGACATTATTCACATGAAAACTGAAGTCACCCAAGTTTTTTTCAGAACAGAGACTTGTAGCTGAAAAAAAAATCTAATTCAGTTTGAAAACAGACAATATTGTGGTGTTGGCAAAACAGTTATCAACACTAGTTTAGGGTACAACAGAATTGCTCAAAGGGAGCATTGATAAAATCAGTTTTTGAATAGCCCTGTGGGAGTTGTTAAACATCACTGCCACTCCCCACCATAGCCAGTTGGGAGGACTTTATGCAACTAAGAAAATTCAAGACTAGATTCAGTTATTACGGAAACATCAGATTCATTCAACCATGTTTCAGTAAATCATAGAAAATCCAGTGTACCGTCAGTTACTACATCATTTACCAGAAAGACTTAGAAGACAGAGAGGATTTTCAAAATGGCAGATGCAAATGGCTGTACCATGCCCCAGCTACAACATTGTTGTCAACATCCAGGACAGTGATGGGCACAATGCTGACAGTCGTCACTATGCCGTCCAAAACAAAAAAAACTTTTTGTGGGGGGCTGTGCCCCCCCCAACCCCTCTTATTAAAATAACCAACTCTGGGTTGGAGTTGTTTCGGGGTGGGGGCATATCATCAGGAGAAACAGTGCCAGTGTACAGCAGGACCATTACAGCGACCTGCCGATATTTGTCACTGTCATGGTCTTCGCTGTGAAAGTTTTGTTGTTGTGATGCAAATTCATGTTGTGCCTGAGTCAATATCTGTCTAAACAGATCCAAGCAGCCCAGCTGGTGATGACAAAAGAGGTGTCCCTTTGCATCAGAAAGTCATGATTGACAGTAAAAAAAAAAAACTGATGCAAATGCCATTTGTTTAATTTGTTTGCCACAAGTACATCTGTTTTTGGACTCAGACTTTGGATACAGTTAGACCATCTCTGAGAGTTTTGATGGATTTCCCTTTTAAAAATAGCAGTGGGTGGATCTGGGATGGGTCCACTTGAAAATCTTGCCCCTTATGTAAAAAACGCTATAAACAAGGAACTAGCAGATCCAGGGGCTACTAGGCTAAGCAGTTTCCCAGGTGGACTCTGAATAAAATTTGGGGTATTGGGTACAAATCATTTTGGGCTTGGTCAACTAGTAGTAGCAGATGGAATGCAACTCACAGGGTCAACCAATTAACAATCAGAATCTGAGTCAAATTCAAGGTATTGGGCCCTGCAGGTCTAGAACATCTTGGTCTTATTCGGCTAGTAATAATAGGTAGAATACATTTCGCAGGGGAGGGACTGAGAAAATGTTCCACTGACCCTCTACATATGAACATGTGAACATATGAAAGATGCCAGCAGATAAAGGCCTTGTTGGTTTATCATGTCTGCTTAATTGTTCAGCTTGTGACTTACATCAAAGCTTCCTCTACCCCCTACTTCTTTTCCAAGACAGGCCCCCCCATACTTATTTTACCCCTGACTCTTTCTCATCTTCTTTTGAAGGCATCCACTGTCTTTTGTGAGACCAGCTCTACGGGTAGCTTATTCCATTTCGCCACCACCCTCTCCGTGAAATAGTTTCTCCTTAGTTCCCCTCTTAAATCTATTCCCCTCCAGTTTCATGCTGTGTCCTCTAGTAACCCCTTCACTTTTTAGCCTGACCATGTGGTCTGTATCACACTTGTTTATGCCTTTTAGATATTTAAAGGTTTCTATCATGTCTCTCCTGTCTCTTCTGTCCTCTAAGGGATACATGTTGAGCTCCCCCCAACCTGTCCTCATAGGGCTTCTCTGCATCTCATTTATGTCTTTCTTTAAGTAGGGGCACCAGAACTACACGCAGTACTCCAGGTGCGGCCTTACTAGTGATCAAGACAAAGGCAGGATAACTTTCACACTTCTGGAGGTGATCCCTCTGGCTATACACGCCAACATCTGGTTGGCCTTGGCCGCCGCTCTTCTGCACTGTTCTGAGTGGTTTAACCTCCCAGTTACTATCACACCTAGATCCTTTTCTTCTTCAGAGACCTTTAGCCATTCCCCCCATGTAGTATTTGTACCTAGGATTCCTGGACCTGAAGTGCATGACCTTGCACTTCTTGCCATTGAAACTCAATTGCCAAGACCTTGGCCATTCCACTAGTGTGTTCAAACACCTACGAGTATTTTTTTTAAGTCTGAGAAGATCATGGCGCACAGGCATTTGCTTGGAAATAGGGTTTAAATCAAAATTAATGTAACTAAAAGGTTTAAGAAAATACATGGACTATATAACACCCTGTGAGTACATGCCCGGGACTGTAGACAAACAATAGTGATCATTTACATAAATACTGATTATATTTATACTGGAGTAAAGCAGTTACAGCCAATAGAAATGGCACTAAAATAAAATAAAATAAAAGCTGGCCTGGAAGCATAACGGTAATGCTGCCACTTGCCACACCAGTGACCCACGTTTGAGAACAAGTGCAGATCGTAGTGGGATGGCCAGGGGAGGAAGGCTTGAGCACTCCCAGGGATCGCACTCCTTTCTTGGGGAGGGGTACACTGCTCTTGCTGTGTGATTGCAACTGGTGGCATTTAGGCTTGTCTTAAATACCTGCAGATGCGAGGACAGCACCATGACATCCACCCAAAATTCACTGCGAAACTCATTGAATTTATTCTGACCCACAACAACTTTAGTTTTAATGGCAAACATTATGTTCAAAATATGGGAACAGCAATGGGCAACAGGATGGCTCCACAGTATGCCAATCTTTTCATGATGAATTTGGGGGAATATTTCCTAAAACAATGTACACACAAACCACTTGCTTATTTCCATTATATTGATGATCTATTTATACTTTGGACTGAGGATACCTGCACACTCAAAGAATTCCATCAGGAACTGAACAATCTCCATTCATCCATTAAATGTTCCTTGGAGTACTCTGACACCAGTGTTAATTTCCTGGACACCACAGTTACCACCGAAGATGGAACCTTACAGACCTGTATTTACAGGAAACTGGCAGACAGACCAAAGTACTTACACAGAAACAGCAAACACCCAAGGCACACTAAAAATCTGTAATGTACAGTCAATCGCTTCGTTACCACCATATCTGTTCAAGTAAGGAAGAAAGGGATGAACACCTGGCCACACTGAAAAAAAAAACATTTATTGGGCAGGGGCATTCTTCTAGAGAAATTGACAGAGCAGTGGAATGTGCTATGCAGATACCAAGGGAGCAACTACTTCAATACAAAGAAAAGACTATTAAGGACCTCCACTCAATATTTAGTGAGGATGACACCTCGAAATGCATCTTCCAAGAGCCACCTCTACTGTCTTTCAAACAAACACCTAATCTATCTGGACAATCTCTTCAGGTCAGAAAAAAGGGGAGCTACACGGGGTGGGGGAGGTACACATCAGCCTATTAAAGAATGTAGTACTGCTAGGAGAGTGGTAGAGCTACCGCTTGCCATCCAGACAACCTGCGTTCACGCCCCGAGTCCAGGACGTCTACTACCGACCGGTGAGGTGAGGTTCTGGTGTCTATCTGGACCCTTTCCACCTTGGGGATGGAGGGAACCTCCTTTTGCTGGATGACTGCCCCTGGTAGACCAGGGAGGGTGTGAGTTGTGAGGGAAAGAACAAGTGGCCCCTCTGGAGTAGCCTTACAATGGCATGCACTTGCTCGCCTTGAGAGTGACTTGGAGGCATCGCACACCCAGAGTGGGGTTAGCAGTGGAGTTCCAGGGGTAGGGCAGGGCTCACCTGCATACCTGATGGCTCTAATAGGTGCTCCGCTGGGTCATTCTTAGGCCCACACCCTGGGATGGGATAAGGGAGGACTTAGGGGTAGAAAATACCCCAGCAGCACCAGGCAGATGGAGCCGCCCTACCCCCCCATACCACAGTCGGGTCATTTTGACTCCTGCCGTGCCTTGCCAGCTCCTCATCCCAGGCCTTGACCATTGAGTGAAGTGTTCTCCACCTGGCTTGGGTAACTGGGGGTCTTACCCTTAGGGGGCAAACCGTGGGTTATGGTCAGGGTGTCCTATGGGCAGATACATATGAACATATAAATGTTCCAGCAGATAATGGCATTATGGTCTATCTAGTCTGCTTGGGTGTGCACTTTCCATTGTGTTTACAGAAGGAACTGCCCATTCCCAATATCCTCCTTGACCCCTCTCAAATATCCATCCCCTCCTTAATAAACTAATACTACCACCACTCACCACATTGGTGACCCAGGTTCGGTATCAGACTCGGGTCATTCGGGGTTGGCAGGGGAGGGAGGAGACTGAGCGTTCCAAGGACAGCTCCCATCCCTTGGGGTAGGGGGGGAGAGGGGTGCTGCATCCTCCTTCTTGATTAGTGCCTGGTGTGGGCCAGGTGACAGCACACAAGCGCACATAGATGGAGAGAGGGGGAAGTCATCAGAGGCCAAACATGCATGGTTGGGCATCACTGCATGCCAGCACCCTCTGGGAGAAAACCAGGAGCTGAAGTAAAAAGCCCTGGTCTGCTGTTGTGCCAGCATCCACTGCAAGTCCACAAAAGACTGATATAGTGGGCCATCCACTACTATTGTGGTCCTATGCAAGTGGTGGATAACTGGTACATCCATTTACCAAGTCTGTTCAGTTGTGCAGCTAGCAGCCCTTATTCTGCAGCTGCCCCTCCCTTGCCCCTCCCTCTTGCCCTTTCCCATCCCTTTTTGAAGTGCACAAAATACTCCAGGTGTGGCCTAACCAGCGATCTATGCAATGGCAGAATCACCTCCCCCACCAGACTGATTTTGCTCTTTATACCCACCGAAATGTCTGCAATGAATATCCCAAACAACACTGGTCCCAACACTGAGCCCTGCGGAACTCTGCTCATCACCGCCCTTGGGGATGATAGCTCCCCACCCACCACCACTCTCTGCTGCCTTCCTTGATGCCAGTTCACTACCCAGCCCACTATATTCACACCCGCCCCTGTACCTTGTAGCTTACTTCCTAGACTCCCATGAAGCACCGAGTCAAATGCCTTACTGAAGTCCAGGCATAGGACATTCACTGCGTGGCCCTTGTCCAGTTACCTAATTACCCAATCATAGTAATTCACCAGGTTGATCTTGCAGGATCTGTCAGCGAAAAAGCCATGATGTCTACTGTCCTGCAGCCCATTGACTTCCAGAAGGGACACCGGCTTCTCCTTCAGGATTGCTCCATCAGTTTACCCATGATGGATGTGAGGCTCACCGGTCTATAATTCCCCTGTTCATCCTTGGGGCCACTCTCTTGAGCAGTACCACATGAGCCATCCTCCAATTCTGAGGTACACACCCTGAATCCAGTGAGGCATTGACCAGGTCTGCCAAGGGCCCTGCTAGGACCTCTGCCAGTTCCTTCAGTATCCTGGGATAAATGCCATCTGGCCCTGGTGCCTTGTCCACCCTTAGTGCCCTCAAGCCCTCCAGCACACTGTCCTCCATAATTTCAAAGGTCTGTCACCCAATCTTCTTCCATTCATGACCTCAAACCCTGCTTAGGTATCTCCCCCCCCTTTTCTTTAGTAAATACCGATCAGAAGTAGTCATTCAGCCCTTCTGCTTTTCACCCCCATTTCCACCCATCCCTTCTCTCTTAATCCTTACTATATTGTCCATACTGCTCCTTTTCTCCCTGATGTACCTGAAGAATTCCTTCTCCCCCTTCATTAATGCCCTGCGCCAGCCTGAGTTCCTTTGATGCCTTGGCTGCCCTTACTGCCCTGTCACCTCCTTTGCTTCCTTCAGGTAGTCCTCCCTATCCTCCCCCCTCCCTGTTTTTTTGTACCTCCTAAAAGTGGGCCTTTTCTTCCTTACCTTTTCCATGACTTCTTTGCTCACCCAGCTAGGTTTCTTTGCCCTAGCCTTCTTTTTTTTTTGGGCAAGACCTCCTGTAATTTTCTCGGCCCTGGTCACGGACCCTGGAAGCCTCAGCCACCATCTATGGCAGCCGGGGTCCCCCAGTCACCCCCGACTTGCCCCCCGGAGGGCGGGGCCGTGGCCACGTTCATTCCGTGGCCACAGAACTAGTATCTAGTCGGGGGACCCGCAGTGATGGTGGCCACTCAAAGACCTCCTGGGAGGGCTTCATTGACTCTGGCCCTCGCCCGCCTATTTTCTTTACTTTTTCCTTCACGGAGGCAGGGACGTGCAATGACGCCAGCGCCCCGCCCCTCACAAGAGATTGAGCGTCGGCAGCATGAGATCTCCCGGCCTCTGTCAGGAGTTCTCAGTGCTCTGAGTGCTTCCCTCACCCTCCCCCCGGAGAAGGAGAGCAGTCCATAGGATGCTCCATCCTTCTCCTCCCGGCCGGGCCTCCGATGACCCGGGTCCGTTCCCGAACCCGGGTCGCCGGCGTCGCAAGCGAAAAACCCACCGCTGCTCCAACGGGCCGGCCACTGCCCTAGCCTTCTTACTCTTGGCCTTGCCACAGGTTTTAGTTGCCTCCATTACCCCCAGCTTAATGAGCTCCCACCTCTGGTTAGTGTCCATACTAGGTTGTATTTTGGCCATGTACTCTTTTACTATTTCCCACATCTTCTCGAAGTCAGCCCTCCTGAAGTCCAACACCCTTGTGTCAGATACTACTCCATCCTTACCCATATTCAGCGTGAACCATACCAAGTGGTGGTCGCTCCCCGCCAGTGATTCTTCCACCCTCAATTCCCTCACAAACTCCCCATTTGCCAGCACTAGGTCCAGGGTGTTCCCTAACCTGGTTGGTTCACTGACCATATGCATCAGAAAGTTGTTCTGGAAGGCATCCAGTAATACCTGCTCCCTTTTATTCTTTGTGGCAGGGGTACTCCAATCCACTCCTGGCAGGTTGAAGTCCCCCACGATCACCATACTTCCCTTTCTGCAGGCCCTCCTGGTCTGTCCTGCTAGTTCCCCATCTCATTCTTCCATCTGTGAAGGTGGTCTATATACCACTCCCATCCTGAGACTCCTGTTTCTTGAGTCCTGGATTTGCATCCAAAGTACCTCTGTATTGCCCTCCCCCTCCTCTCGTATACACTTCAGTCTTTCCCTCACATATAGCGCCACTCCCCCCCTTTCCTCTTTACTCTATTTCTGTGGAATATCCTGTACCCTGGTATCGCCAGGTCTCAGCCATGTTTACGGGTGGCCAGGTTTTGGTAATGGCCGCCATGTCCACCTCCCCCTCCACCATGAGGGTCTGGCGCTCTGCAGTTTTATTCCCCAGGCTTCCAGCATTCATGGTGACCACCCTCTCCCCATTATCTTCCCCCCCTCCTTCCATCCCATTCTAATATCCTCCCTAGTACTTGCCCATAATCCCGTGTCTCTGTTTTGGGGGGTAAACTCATTTGTCTGCCCATCCTGTGGCCTCTGCTTGCCACCTGCCCACTTGCCACCCCCTGCTTTTAGTTTAAATACCCAGCCTCTTCTATGTAATCACTTATCCCCTTTTTCAACACTCTCTTGCCTTCTTCGCTTAAGTGCAGTCTATCTTTCGAGTAAAGACTACTGTCTGCCCAGGTCCCTCCCCACCCCCCACCAGCCCATACCCTTTAGCCTGACACCAAGTTCCTAACCACTAACTAAATTCCTCTATTCTCCATTTTCTTGCAGACTCACCCTGGGAACAGGAAGTATCTCTGAGAAAGTTACTGATCTTCCTGCCTGCCCCATCACATATTGATCCTAGTTCCTCAAACCTCCTCTGAACTACATTTACCATCCTATCAGCCAGGTCGTTTGTCCCCAAATGCAAAATTAAGTGAAGTTTCTCCCTACCTCTTCTAGCATACTTCAGAACAGATTGCCCCACCATTTCTGCTGTCATTCCTAACTTTTTTCTGCCCTATGACCTTGGTTTCCCCGACTCACTGACCCTGGACTGGGTATCCCTGGCTCAGAGTCCCCCCTCTTACCTTTTCCCTCTCTTCCCCCTTCTGAAGTAGTGAACATCTTTAACTCTTTTTTAGGCAACCTCGACAAATACAAACCTAACCCCTCCCCACTGCACTCACCATCCCCCCCACACCCCAGCTGCCCCCACACTATTGACAGGCCTCCCCCTGATTTCTATGTTGAGGCCCTCAAACCTGTGGATACCATCAAGATTATTTTTAGGAACAACCCGAAACCCAAGAAAGGGGCCAACGGTATTGAATATAAAATCCTGAAACTGTCCGTTAGTGCACTAGCAGTTCCCATCACTAATCTACTTAATCGCTCCCTCTGTTCTGGCTCTTTTCCCAACACCTGGAAAACTGCTATCATCAAACCGCTTTTCAAGTCAGGGTCCAGAAACGAGGTCGGAAACTACCGCCCCATTTACATACTCTCTCCCCTTTCAAAAATGATCGAGAAAGTCATCCACTCCTGCCTAGCTTGTATCCTACCAACTACTCTTTAGTTTCCAGCATGGGTTCAGATCCGGTCACAGCACCAAAACAGCCCTGGTCAAGTTCACGAGCAACATCCTCAAGACTAACAACAAAGGACAGTATACTGGGTCTGTTTTTGTGACCTAACCAAGGCGTTTGACCTTGTGGACCTTGCCCTCCTTCTTGACACCCTTAGAAGTCTACACCTCTTGGATAATGTAGTTAATTGGGTTGGAAGCTACCTCTCCAGGAGATCCCATCAAACCACCATCAAGGGCCACCTCTCTGCTAAATGTCCTATTAAATATGGGGTTCCCCAGGGCTCCATCCTGGGCCCTCTCCTTTCCTCACTTTTCATCAACAACCTTCCCTGTATCTGCCAAGCCACACAACTTGTCCTTTATGCCAATGATGCTGCCCTCTTCTGCAGCGATGAAAATCCTGCCACTATGTTCCACAATCTGTAGTCTGATTTCAATAAGCTTCACTCCAGGTTCTCTATGAATGGGATGGTCCTCAATTCCAACAAGACCAAATTCATGATCTTCTCAGGCCCCAAGAAAGCCCCTCTCACTGGTCTCACACTACTCAACAACTCTGGCAACCTTATTGAACAGGTGTTTGATTTCAGATACCTTGAAATCCACCTGGACCCCCACCTCTCCTTCAATGTCCATATCAGCATCCTAATCAAGAAGATCCACATGAGGCTTAGTCTTCTCTACAGGATTCAAAAGTTCCTGATTCCTGCCTCCAGACTGTGCCTTGCCTGCTCTCTTCTCCTACCTCTCTTACACTACAGTTTAATCATTTTTGCCCCTCCACCTCTTCGCTCCTCTTCTCCAAACTAAGATCAACATACAACAGCATAGCTCACTTTGTCTCTGGTCTCCCCTTTAAAACTCACCACTGCACCCTTTATTCCTCCCTCAGTTGGCCCATCCTTGAAGGGAGGTTTAATCTCAAAGTGCTCTCCTTCCTCCACAAGGTTTACCTCAAAATACTTCCACCCAGCGTAAACTCCCTCTTCCTGCTAGCAATCCCTGGCTGAATAACTAGAGGTGCCTCCAGCTTAGTCTTTGCCACCCCTTTTTCCTGGCCAAAGCATGCTCAGAAGTCTATCTCCTTCAATGACACTAAGTTGTACAACAAACTGCCCTCTTCAATCCAGGCCTGCAGGTCCATCAACTCGTTTAACTCCTTCCTCAAGGCTCACATCCTTAGTTCATCCAAATGTGGTTGCCCCTCACCGTCTCCATGACTGTGATGGTTCCAGCCTGTCTCCTTGCCAACTTATGCTGTAAACTCCCCAGTTTACACCCACCTTACACTCCTGTTCTCAACCCTCCTCTCCCCTCCCCTCCCCTCCCTTGCCCTCTCCTTTATATCTTTCCTGCTCTCCCCTCCTTCCTCTCCCTATCACAGTCATACCTTGACCTAACACTCCCCCCATGCTAACAGCACTTTAAAACAGGTTTCCCCCTCAGGCTTCACTTTGGGGCCTCTGCCAATCTCGGGAGACCTGTTTTCCTCACATGCTGCACTTTGGGCGCCTGCCCCTCTCATGTACCGTCTCTCTCTATGTCTATGATTGTTTTTACATTTTGATCTTATTACTTTGTACAGCCTGTACAATTATTGTACCTGCTAAGCCATTATTTGTTGTGCTTAGCACTTAGTTACCCTTGCCCTCACACTGTTACCCTCTGTCTCTGTCATATTACTGTTTACTGTATCTGTTGTTTTTTACACTGGACGTTTGTGAAAATGGGCATTTGTGCTCACATAATTCCAGTATACAAATAAAATTGATTGATTGATTGATTGATGGCCTCCACCCATATGCGGCTATGCCTCTCCCCCTTGCTATCCTACCTGACTCCCTTTAGTATTGAGTCCCCCAGCACTAAGATCCCACCCCATTTTCCCACCGCTTGCTCCCCTTCCTCCCCTTCCCTCCTCTCCCCACGACACCTCTTCTTCCTCCTGCACATTAGTTCCCCCTTCCGCCCCTGTTATGATTCCCCCATCTATACTCCCCCATACCACTTTCATCCTGACTACCATCAGTTGCGCCCCCAAGCTCATCCTCTTTCTCTTCTTCTTCCTTTCCCTCCAGAACTGTAAAGTGATTTTCTGAAGACCCTTCTCTTAGGCCTACTTCTCCCTCCCTCTTGCTAGCCCATCCCACCCGTTCCAACTCCTTGTCCGTCACTCCTTCCCCTCCTCCCTCCAAACCGTATCTTCTCCTTTCCGCTTTTTTCTGCCCTACGACCTTGGTTTCCCTGACTCACTGACCCTTGGACTGGGTCTCCCTGTCCCGGAGCCCCCCCAACCTTTTCTCTCTCCTCCCCCTGTCTGCTTAAGTTGCCCTCCCTCCTCAGCTCCCCTCCTATCCTGTATCCTTTTGAATACAGTCTTGTGGCTGGTGCATCTTTTGTGGTTGTGATTTCATAGAAACATAGAGACATAGACTTTGACGGCCGATAAGGACCACTTGGCCCACCCAGTCTGCCCATTTCCCTACCTGATAAGCTGCAGATCATAGTTAACCAACAGCCTACTTCCTCCTAGCCCCACCACCACTGGAAGTGCCTTATGTCTGTCCCATGCATTCTTGAATTTTCCCACTATTTTTGACCCCACTACCTCCTCTGGAAGGCTGTTCCATGCATCCACCACCCTCTCTGTGAAAAAAATACTTCCTCATGTTGTCCCTGAGCCGTCCCCCCTCTGTCTTAAAATTGTTCCCCCATGTTCTTGCACATCTCTGTTTTTGAAAGATGCTGCTCTCTTGGACTTTGTTGATTCCCTTGAGGTACTTAAATGTTTCTATCATGTCCCCCCTCTCCTTCCTTTCCTCTAAGGTATACATATTAAGCACCTTTAATCTCTCTTCATGTGGCTTCTGGTGCAGACCCTGCACTATTTTAGTTGCCCTCCTTTAGACTGCCTCAATCCTGTCTACGTCCTTGCGGAGATGGGGTCTCACCAACTTTCTGTACAGAGGGATAACAACTTCCTGTTTTCTACTGGTGATGCCTCTCCCTATGCATCCCAATATCTCCCCAGTCCTCCTTACTGCCTTTTTACATTGCTTGCCTACCTTTATGTCATCTGATATGACTACCCCCAGGTCCTGTTCCATTTTTGTTGTTGTTAGTACCTCCCCCCATTGTGTACTCTTCCCCTGGGTTTTTGTTTCCCAGGTGCATTACTTTGCACTTCTTTGCATTGAATCTAAGCTGCCATACTTCTGGCCATTCCTCCAACCTTTCCAAGTCCCTTCTCATCCTTTCCACCCCCCTTGTGTATCGACCCTATTGCAGATCTTTGTGTCATCTGCAAAGAGGCATACTTTTCTTTCCAGCCCCTCTGCAGTGTCACCTATAAAGATATTAAAGAGGACTAGTCCCAGTACTGAACCATGTGGTACCCCGCTAGTAACCCCCCTTTCCTTGGAGTGAACTCCGTTTACTGTAACCCTCTGCGTCCTGTTGTCCAGCCAATTTTTTACCCAGGCTACCACTCTGAGGTTGGCTAACTTGTTTATTAATCTTTATTAACCTTTTGTGTGGGACAGTGTCAAATGCCTTGCTAAAGTCTAGGTAGGCCACGTCCACAGAACCTTCTGGTCTACTACTATTTCAATTAATTAAGTTTTTATTCACAGTCTTTCTGGGTCTCCCATATACCAGGCAGTTCCTACCTTTATCAACCACCCTTTCCTCAAAGACAGGGAAAGCTTATCAGGGTCCTGTGCCCCATAGGTGCGAGGATGAAACCTAGTTTTAGGCCCCCACATTTGTAGCTCTCCAGGGCAGTAAGGACACTTCGACTCAGATTCAGGCAAGCAAAAGGTTTATTGTGTCAGGCCACAACAATAGTTGCTGTCCCTAGCATCTCAGTCCCACAATTGGCCCTTCGCCATGGAGGGGCAGGTGCCATTGCTGAATGGCATCATATTGAAATGGAACACAGCAGACTGCATAACTGGACAGTTTTGTGGTCTGCTGTGTTCCGGTTTAATATGATGCCATTTGGCAATTGCACTTGCTCCTCCATGGCTGTGTTTCAGTTATGCTGTCCAATACCATATCTACAGTATAATACTGTGATATATACTGTAGCACTGTACATGATCTCTGAATAAAATCAGACAATTCAGAGGCATACACTCTGCCGGGTGCCACAGCAATCCCATACTTGCCCGCTGTCTCGCTGGCTCACACAATGTCTCCCCCATGCCCCTTCTGCCTCCTGGCAAGTGGATTTACCCCCACCAGTGCTGGTCCTTCTTGTGTGGTGCTGGGCAGGGTAGCCAGATCTCTGCAGCATTTCTCAGAGGTGTGCCAACAGTTTGGTGCGGTTGTACACCTGCGGCAAGCCTGGGGATTTTGACGCCGGGACCCTGAGTTTTGTAGAATCTGGCACAGGGTCCCTTGTGCATCTGGAGTTTGCTGCAGCCCTTGAGCGACACAACTTGCATCGCTCTCAGGGCTCTTTGAGAATTGGGCCCTGAGTGTCCAGTTTCAGTGATTACCCATAGAAAAGAAAGCAATAAACTATTTAATAATTTCATAGCGAACCACATTATAAATCACATTTAGTCACTGATAGGTCAATTAAATAGCCTCTCAGAATTTTCCCAAAAGGAAATAGTGATTCTGACTTGGTTTTTAACAAGTAGTGTTGAATTCCAAAATTTAGCAGCTACAAATGTGCAAGACCTTTGACACTGGGCATCATAGGAGCCTTTGATCTTGTACAATAAAATGAAGGCGAGGGATTAAACATATTATTCAACACAGGAACATTCTTTTCAATTACAAAGGTATGAGTAGTTAACCCCATATAGTATTAAGTATGAAAATCCAATTGAAGCTAATTTAGGCTACTATACTGTGATGGGTTGGAATAAGACCCTTTCCAATTTGTTATGCAGAAAGAGTTAAATGCAAGGATCTGTTCTATCCTCTTCTTTTCTGTCTCGTCTGTCTGGTTGCGTAACCAAATGTTCTTGTGAGACCTAGTGACTGATCACTCTGACGGTCTCGCAATTCACCGCCTCTCACTATCTCTCTGTCTTCACTTGCTGTTTCTCTTTTCTTACCCCCCGGATATCTGCGGTTATAAAAATATATGTGAATCTTTATGTGAAATTAGGATCCCTTGGTTTGAAATGTGTATAGTTATACTGTTGAAATGATTGCTGAAAGTTATTTGTAATTTAGGGGGATGCAGTTTGAGCTCCTCTCAGGTTTAGTTGCAGACTCTTTTGCAGAGCTGTCAGCACGAGGCCAGCTTGGGACACTGTTCCATTTTCAGGCCTGCTCTGCAAAGAAACTGACAGAAACTCTGATACATTTTATGAGAAACAGGATGTCTCCTTAATGAGCTCAGGATGAAGAAGTTAATTGTCAGGCAAAGACTTGTAAAAACAGCAGCAATATTTTTGCTAGAGAGACTTCCTAGAAACTGGAAAGAAACCCTCAGATGAAAGACTTTTGTTTTCTTTGTTTGTACTGCCTTTGTATTTTGCTATCCTGATATTTTTTTATTCTATTGTAATTGATAATGATAAAACAATACTGTCGAATTTTATAACTGCTCCTAGTTTTCTGATGATTCCTGACCTACAGTATGCCTTGAAGACAAATACAATTCACAGTGATGTGTCTGCCTATTTGACTTCAAAAATAAAATGAGATTCCAAATGCAAAAGCACCCTAACTCTAGACAGTGGAGAGTCATTTAGACCTGAATATATCACCCTTCTGTGATGAGATCAGCCTGTTCTACACTTCTCTTTTCCATTAAAGTGGCCCTGCTATCTGGTGTCTCTGTCCTGTAGTAGGGCCTTTCTATCTGGTCTGGCTCTCTCTCTCTCCTCTGTAGTGGGACCTTGCTAGCCTGTCTCTCTCTTGCTTACACACCTATCAGCCTGCCATGTCTCTTTCTCTCTCAGTCTCCTCTGTAGTGCATCTGTCCTATCTCTCTCACTCTTCTGAAGTTGAGCTGCAGCCTAGTCTCTCTCTTTCTCCTGTGGTAGTCCTGCCTGTCTAATGTCACTCTTTCTTGTATTGGGCCTGTTTATCTAATCTTTCTCCCTCTGCTATGGTCCTTCCTTTCCTGTCTAATCTTTATAGTGGGGACTGCATGCTCTGTCTCACTCCCTCCCCCTTCCTTCTCTCCTGCAGCAGGCCTCCTGCTCTTTTTTTTCCCCTGTTTTGTCAATCTCTCGTTCCTGTAATGACTCTGAATGTCCAGATGCTCTCTATCTCTCTCTCCTGTATTGGGGCCTATCTGTGTAGTCTCTTTCACTCTCATACGGCAGGCCTGCCTGTTCAGTCAGTCTCTCTCTCTCTCTCTCTCTCTCTCACTGAAGTGAGCCTGCATGCCTGGTCTCTCTCCCCCTCTCTGTCTCTCTTCTGATGTGGGATGGTCTGTTCAATCTCTGGCCCTCTCTGCCCCCCTCCACCTGAATGTTCAGTCTCTCTTATAGCAAGCCTGCATGCCTGGTCTCTCTTTCCTGTTGCAGTCCTGTCTGTCCAGTCTGTCTGTCTTTCTCTACTCCCTGAGTCCCCCGGCCCCTGTAGCAGGGCTTGCCTATCTGGTTTCAGTCTCTATATCTGTCTTCCGTAGTGGGTCTACCTGTCCAGTCTCTCACTCCTGTCATTCCTGTAGCTTGTCCTACCTGTCTGGTCTCCCTTACTTTCCTGTAGTGGGCCTGCTTGTTTGGTCTCTGTCTTTCTCCCTCTCCTGGAGGGGGGAGTTCGTCTGCTCTGCCTCCAATAACAGGGCCTGCCTATCTGATCGCTGTCTTCCTCTCTGTCCTGTAGTGGAATGCCTGTTCGATTGGTCTCTCTCCTGTATTGAGATTTACTTTTCCAGTCTCTTTGGCACTTGTCCAGTTTTTCTCTCTCTGTGCCCTGCAGCAGTATCTCACTCAATCTCCATGCTGTAACAGGGCCTGCTTATCCCATCTCTCCCTCCTCCACTCTCCCACTCCCCCCTCCCCCAGTATCAGACTCTGCCTGTCCTGCGCATCCTAGTATAAGAGCCTACTTATCTGGTCTCTCCCTCCTCCCCAGTATCAGGCTCTGCATGTCCCGCCTGCCTCTCACTCTCTTACTTGTAGCAGGACCTGCCTATCCAGCCTGTATGTGCATGTGTATACCTCTCTCTCTCTCGCGCTCTCTCTCTCCTGTTGAAAGGCCTGGCCTCTTAGGTTTCTCCCTGTTCTCTCTCTCTTGTAGTGAGGCCTGCCAGTTTGGTCTCCTTCACTCCTATAGCAGGACCCAAATGGTCTCTTCTCAATTCTGGCCGGTATCTTACTTTTCCTGCCTCTTTCTCTATCTTTTTTTTTTTTATGTTTACATTTTTAGTGCCCCCCATTATTTCACTGTGCCTTCTTGGCATGCGCGGCGCTGAGGCACATCGCGCCGTGGATTCTGAGATGCCTCTCCTGGCTTGCTACCCCTCCTCCCACCTACACCACCACCAGACTCCACCCGGTGTGGCGGAACTACGGGGGGTGGCAATAACTCTGGAGAGGAGAGCGCCCGTTAGGCAGCTCGATCCTGCTCTGTCCTCCCCCTCCTGTGCCGCCACCCTGACGACCTGAGGTCATACCCGAACCCGGGTCACCAGCGTAGCACAAGGTAAGGTATAGCGCCTCAGCCCTCAGCGCCACTGGGCCGAGACTTTCTCTATCTTTCGTCTGTTCTCTCTACAGCCCCGCCATCATACAGTGCCTGTCCCGGTTTGGCTATCCTCTCTCCCCAGGCTTCTCTGCTCAAAGCAGTCACTGTTCTTCCCATTTTTGTTCCTTGGATCCTCTCACAGCCTCCTGTCCACAATTGCTGCCGCAGTTCCACCCCTGTGCCTCCTTCTGGTAGCATCATCCTCTCCATCAGGAACACTAATTCCACTCCTGGGGGAAGGGATGGATTAAGGGGGAGGCCACAGTGCTTGGAGGATGGGTCAGGAACACTAACCCTGCGTCTATCACTATGGGAAGGATGGGGTGGCACAGTGCTAGGGGAGGTGGGCTAGGAACACTAACTCCACTGCCTTGTTATGGGGGAGGGACAGAGGAGGGGGAGACAGTGCTGGGGGAAACTTTCCTGTTACAGGGTCTGGATGTCTAGTTTGTCCTTTGTAGAGAGGCCTGTCTCTCCTTCTCTCTGTCTCTCAGAGTGAGGCCTACCAGTTCAGGGACACACACACACACACACACACACACACCACTAATCTCAAGGTCATGTCTTCTAATTCTGAACTCTGCTCACAGTCAGGATATATCACCAATCAACTGGATCCCAGCAGCAACACCTGGTCCTACCATCCCCAGAAGCATAGTCCCAGAATTCCAGTTTAGGCTGGTAACTTGCAAAGAAGTGCTCAAGCTGTTAAAGAAACACAGTGTACAGTAGACGGCTCATCTGGGTATGATAAGCTTGAACCAAAACTATTAAAGTTGGCTGCCCCTGTAATTGCCTCCCCACTTGTTATGCTGTCTAATGAATCCCTCTTAGAAAGGAAAATCCCCTCAAGATGGAAGGTGTCCCTGGTGGTACCAGTTCATAAGGGTGACCCTAAAGAACCTGTTGAAAACTACTGCCCCATCTCTCTCTCTCTCCTCAGCCCAATGGCCAAAGTCCAGGAGAGATTAGAATAGAGTCAGACTGAGGACTACACTGAGCAGTGAGGTCTGCTGACTGACAGATAACATGAATTCAGAAAGAACCATGGGACATACGTGGCTTTGGTTAGACTGACCACAGATATCTTAAGCACCATGGATAAGGGGCAGGTGACAGATGCGGTCTTTGTAGACCTCACCAAAGCCTTTGACCTGGTCAATCATAGCCTTTTGTTTAATAAGCTGAAACAACTGGGCCTTGACAGCTTATCCCATCGGTGGGTCTAAGATTATCGAATTAACATGATGCTGTTAGTAAAGTGGAAGTGAGCCCAACTGGGGCAGCGTCTGATTACAGACGGTTTCCCACAAGGATTCATCCTTGGTCCACTCCTCTCTTCCCTCTTTGTTAATGACATGCCAAGGAACTGTTGAGGGCAAATATACTGCTTTATGTTGATGATGCAGTACTTTATTAAAGTTTCAAAGACATAAACAGTATAAACTTTCATCTTTCAAATGATTTCCAAAACATTGGTCCATGACTAACAAACTGGTCCTAAATGCTAAAAAAACTAAGACTATCCTGTTTGGCCCCAGGCATGTGGGTTCAGCTATCCTATTTGGCCCCTGGCATGTTGGTTCAGTCCATCGGCACTTGTTATCCATTATTATGCTGCTTGGGTCTCCTATCAAGGTTGTGGAGTCTATTAAATATTTGGGGGTACATCAACCAAAAATTGACTGTAAAACCCATGTAGAACAGTTAACAAAGTTCCTGCTCCAAAAAATTGGTTTCCTCTACCAACTGAATACCTTCCTCACAAAACAGGCTCGGTTAGCAACTGCAAATTGCATGCTACTCCCTGTCCTGTTGAATGGTGCCCTGGTCCTCACAGCTGTCCAGATCTCTGAAATGCAAAAGCTCAAAATACTGTATCACAGAACTAGCCACGTTGTAGCTTGGGCCCCACTTAGGGAGCATCATTGCAATGGTCTAAAATCACTAAACTGGCCCACACTAGTGGGTAGACTGGAGTACCCCCTGCACAGCTTGGCACTCGCATTAATAAAAGGCACTACTCCTCCTGGTTTGAAGGATCTATTGCTTGCTAAGCCTCAGAGAAGGACTCTTCAGTCCGCAAGCTGTAGACTCCTAGAAGTACCTAAGATGAGGTTCAATATGAGGTGCAAATTCTTTGCCACTGCTGCCCCACCTTTATGGATAAACCTCCCACCCACCCTTCAAGACTGCGCCTCACTTAGGGGCTTCAAGAAAGGACTAAAGGCCTTATTACTAGAGTGTAACCAGCCTACCTGCCTTCACTAATATGTTTTTTCCCCTTAAACGTGATTTACTATTGCAAATGTCTGTACTTGTTTTACAGATGCTACTCTTTGTACCTGTCCTGCTCGGTCAGCTGCTTGTGTGATCTGCCAGACCATTATTGTACTTATCTAATCCACACAGACTATATGTAACTTTGCTGCTGAGCCATGAAAGTATATAACCCATTGTAATTCTCTGTTGTCTGAATGTATTAGGTCTGTTCTGATATGTCCCTATGTCATTAAACCTGGGTCGCCCTGACAAAGGGACTCTTAGGGCCCAATTTTAGAAATTTGACGCAGGGCTTGCATCAAGCCCTGTGTCAGCCAAGAAGTTTGTTGCAAGTGCACCGAAGAATGTAGCTTCCACAACTGCGCCCAATTTTAGCACATTGGGTACAGTTGTGACATTTTACACAACCTACGGCAACTTGCACCAAAGCTGTGGCGCAAGCCCTGTAAATTGGCTCCCCAATAGCCCAAAGGTAGACTGAGGGGAACTGGTCTGTCTGACTGTGTTGGATGCAAGGTACTTGAGTCGGGGTTTGCGGTGGGCTTCCTTTGAAAATCGCATATGCTGCACCATCAGACTCAAGTCGCCACTTGCGTCAAACCCCCTGCCACAAGTTCATTGTGTCGATCCAGCGTTGTTTGAAAATTGGGTCCTTAGTCTCACTGGGCCTATCTAGTCAACAAACTTCAGCAAATAAATAAAATATCACACAGTATATAGAGTACTGTATGGTCTCTCTCATCTTTCAGCGGCCCCACCATCACACAGTGCCTTCACTGGTCCTGCTATCCTCTCTCCTCAGATTTACCTGGTGGTAGCAGTCACTGTTCTTCCTTGTTTTGTTCCTCTCTCTGTTCCATGACTCCTCTCACAGCCTAATGTCTGCAATTGCCACTGCAATTTTGCCCCTGTGCCTTCCTCTGGTGATGTCATCCTTTCCACCAGGAACAATGGCGCCATCACTATGGGGAGGGGAGGGACTGAGTGAGGGGAGCCACACTGCTAGGAGGTATGAGCCAGGAATGTGAAGGACACATACCATACTATCTCCCCCCCCCACTGTGGCTGAGCAAGACAAGATTTTACCCCACAATAAAGCAAACTATTATAACAGCAACCAAAATCAAAATATTGCAAGAAGGGACTCCTTACCTTGCCCAGAAGAGCTCTGCTTGTCTGGTGCTCTGGTTGATGAATGGCAGCATACAGTAGCTCTCTTCTCTGGGGCAATGTCCAGCAAGATTGGAAGGGATATGCAGCCTTTGAGGTGGCTTGCTCAGGCTAGGCAGGCAACAGAAATGTGTAACCCCAAGGGCACAGATTACACAATGGCAGAAGCTGTGCAGATAAGAGACACAGGGCTTGCAGGCTGGCACAGGATGAGGCAGAGGAACAGTAGGAGGGAGACTTGAGAAGCCAGCTTGCTACAAGCAGATTATGCAATGCAGCAATACTTGGCTTATTTATATACATGTGATTTTTCCAGCAAGGACTAGGATGTCAAGTCACACAGTGTGAGCTCAGGTCTGTAGGGACAAGGAGTGAGCAGAAAGCAACAGCAACAAGCTGGCTAGCTGGCCCAGCATCAAGAAGCTCGGTGCCAGAATGGCCACCAACCCTCACCCCCAGTCTCTCTCTCCCTGAGTGAGTTGCAGGCTGGCTGCAGTGAGTCAATGATTTAAAGCAGCAGCCCTGAGCCTTAAGTCAAATACCTGAGGGCTCTCTTTGCTTTGCTTGAAGGCAGGCTCTCGTTGGGTGGCCTGGAGACACAAAAAGAGCAGACTGAGGTGGATGGGCATCTTTGTGGAGCATCTTCTTTCTACACTTGCTGTTTCACTCAGAGCTCACTGTTTCTCTGTCTCTCAATAGACATGAACTGCAGTATTGTAATGTCAGCGGACATGCGGTCAGCTCACCCTGACAGTGGAATTCCTCCAGTGAGTCCTCTTCTCAGCTTTCAGTGATGCTTCGATGGACGGATGAAAGAGTGAGTCATTTCTGCCCCTTGGAAACACTTAATGGGGCAGGAGCAGACCTGAGGGAAAAAGGACAGCTGCAGTTATCGGATGCTTGTTGTGTGTGGGGAGTACCCAGGGTCAGAGAATGTGAAACCGGGGTCAGGGGAACACATGTCAACAATGCTGACTTCCTAGAAGGCAGTGTGGGTGGCCAAACTCAGAGCCTAATTGGCTCTATGCTAATATTTGTGCACGTGTGTGAATGGTAGCTCCTAACAAAGGTGCTTTTTTGGAAAGGTACAGAGCCATGTGGAGTTGATGTCCCCAGGCACAGCTTTCTGTGAAATTAGCTGTGCATCCAGTACAGGGCTCAGAAGTAGCCAAAACCCATGTTGTCACACAAAATCCGTGACGTGATGGGGGTGGGGAACAGAGAGACTCCAAAGCCTTAAGTAGAGTCTGTCTGCATTTGCCACAGGAGGGATAAAAAAGACTTGTGTTTGTTGGAGACAACATAGGTGGGGTAAGTTGTGTTGCAACTTGCTTGAATTGGTGCATTTATTACAGAGTGAAGGGTAATTTTGAGACCAGTCAGAGCAGACCACATTTAGGGGCCATATAAGAACTGGGTCTAGCCCTGTAGTTTAGGGACGGGGTGCTAATTGTGTGGCCTCAGCTAGTTGCTGATTGACCTCCTGCAGTCAATTGTGCACCACCAGGAAGGGAGCAGATTCTGGATAAAAGCAGCTAGTGACAACATGTCCCACATGTTGGTGTCCAGCGAGTGAAAGGAACAGCAAAGGAGTGGAACAGGTGATTGGCATCGTAGGCATCAGCAGAAGGAAGTGGAGAAGTGGCGGACTCTGCTGGTTGACTAAGGCAAGGCACCTGTTCACTACTGTGTAACAGTCACTGCTGGGAAGGGCAGAAATTCAAAGGTAGGCCAAAGCTGGGCATAGGAGCAACATCAACCTAGGGTAGGAGCATAAAAAGATTTAAACAAGGCATGGGGGAACACAAATAGAAAAAAAGAAAAAAAGGGGAAAAATAGAAACACCCTATTGGGATAAAAGTACAAAAGTATTTCCAGGTAGCACAGGGAATAGAAGCTGAGAATGCTGGGAGTGGTGCAGTGCAGTGGCTATGGGGTGGCGGTTTAAAAAAAAACTTCTGGAGACTGCAGTGTTGCCCCATCTGCACACTCCTCTCTGCACTGAGGGAAGAGGTTGCTAGACTCCAGGCCAAGTTGGCTAGGACTTGGGGAACCTCTTCCTCCACTCATGGGTCACCAGTTCTGCCATGTTATCTCAGAGGATGCCAAGGGGGAGGAACAGCTGGACTATGGTGGGCTCTGGAAGGGTGCAGGTGGTGGGACAGAGGCCCATTCCTCAACTGGTACCACCATGTAATGCCTACGCCACTCTGGCAGGGTGGGACTGCTGGGAGGAGGCATCTGCGGTGTGACTAAGGAGGATGTGGGGGCCCTCCATAGTGGAGACCCCAAGGAGGGTTGGTTGAGGAACCCAGAGGAGGAGGAAGCAACTTCTGGTGGGGGACTTGACTGTGAGGGGGATAGATTTGGGAAGAGGAAGTGGGAGAGAAGCAGGTTAGGTGCCTACCACCTGGCACCATGGCCTGGAGAGATGTGAAGCAGATCCCGAGGATCACTAGGGCAGCAGGACGGGAGGGAGAGCTGGATGTTATTGTTCACCCGGGGACTAATGACTTGACTAGGAACAGGGCTGGGATAGTGCAGGGGGAGTTTAGGGATTTGGGGAAGAATCTTAGGTAGCTCATTCAGTGGCTTTTGCTGAGGTGCTGCCTGTTTATGACAGGGGACAGTAGAGGGATCTCTACACCAAGAGCTTCAACTCTTGGTGCAGGAATGGTACAGAGAGGAAGGGTTTGTCTACATTGAGGATTGGGGAGCAACTTGGGAGGACAAGGTCCTATACAGGGGTGATGGCCTGCATCCATCCTGGAGATGAACTGTAGTCCTCAGTGAATGGTTTAAATGTTACTTCAATTAACATTTAAACTAGCCGGGGGGGGGGGGGTGGCTGAAAGAATTGGGGAGTCAGAAACAGCACCCCCCTCCACAAGCTGAAGTAGAGATTAAGGAGAACCAGAGGAGAAACAAATCCCCCAGGATGCAAATTAATAAAGGAAGCAGGGTGGTAGAAATAAAGGGGGAAGGGAATGGGAGCATTAAAAAGAGAGGCAGGAAGGAGGGACGATAAAAAGAAAAAAAAGGGGTAACAAGCAGAGAGGAAACAAAATCTGGAAGGCCACATGTGCAAATGCTAGAAGTCTAGGAAATAAGATTCCCGACCTAGAGGCCATCAGGGCAGAGGCCAGCCTAGATATTTTGGCCATTACTGAGTCATGGTGTACTGAAAACCATGACTAGGACATGGCCATACCAGGCTATACTCTGTTCAGGAAGTATTGGATGGGAAGGAAAGCAGGGCTTTATGTAAGGGAAAGCATAAAAGCAACGGAGATACAGGGAATACAGGGGGAGACAGAGGTACTGTTGGTCACCCTAGAGATGAAGAATGGAGCCACTGTTCACACTGGAGTGATCTACAGACCTCCAGCACAGAAGGATGAATTAGAAAAGGTACTGGTGGAAGCCATTAGCAAGATGGCAGAAAAGGGGAAGGTGCTGGTGGTGGGGGACTTCAACTTACCAGATGTAGATTGGAGCCTCCCAGCTTCAGCTAGAATCAAGGACATCCTGAACTCTCTGTAGGGGGTGTTCATCAGGTAACTAGTCAGTGAGCCCACTCATGATGGGGCAATACTGGACCTGTTACTCACTAACAGAGATAGTGTTGCAGGTGTCAAGGTGGGAAGACACTTGCGGACCAGTGATCACCGTACAGTGGGCTTCAGTATAAGGATTACTGTGGAATTGAATCACACAAGGGTGAGGGTCCTAGGCTTTAGGAGGGCAGATTGTACAAAGATAGGGGAATGCTTCAGGAATTACCTGGTTGGGGGGGGGTGGATGAACAGTGGGCAAAGTTAAAAGGGAGTATTGTAAAGGCAACAAATGTCCAAGTCAAACAAGTGAGCAAAGGCAAGAGGAAAAAGAGACTGCTATGGTTCTTGAAAGAGGTGGTTGAAAAGGTAAAGGCTGAAAGGGCAGCAGTTAGAAAGTATAAGGAGACACGGAGGTAGGAGGATAGGGAGTTGTATCAGGGGAAACAGAAGGAAGCAGAAAAAGCAGTAAGGAACACAAAGGCGCACTGAAGAGAGAATAGCCCAGGAGGTAACGAAAGGGGATGAGGTATGTAAGTGAAAAGAGGAAGACCAGGGGTGGGATTATAAGGTTAAATAGGGAAGTGGGGGACTGTGCAGAGGGGGACCAGGAAAAGGCAGATATCCTGAAGAAATACTTTTGTTCAGTGTTCACAAAAAAAGGGTGGGGTGGGGGCACAAAAATGTAACAAAAGCTTTTGAGGAAGGGAGGTGGACACTAGTCCTTTTTCAGAGGTGAGAGTCCAAAAGGGACTTGCTAATCTGAAGGTGGACCAAGCAATAGGGACAGATGGGGGTGCATCCAAGGGTATTGAGGGAGCTCAGGGAAATACTGGCTACACTTCTGACAGTTCTAGTTAACAACTGACTGGAAACAGGAGTTGCTCTGGATGACTGGAGGAGGGCTGATATAGTCCCTCTACACAAGTGGTAGCAGGGGGAAGGCTGGCAGTTATAGGTGGTCAGCCTGACATCAGTGGTGGGAAAGCTAATGGAATCACTGCTGAAGGAAAGGATTGTGGAATGTCTTGAATTCAGTGGGTTACAAAATCTGAAGCAGCATGGTTTCACAAGGGGGAAGTCACGTCTAACAAATCTGATAGATTTCTTTGACTGGGTGGCAAAGGATTTAGATCAGGGTGGAGCAGTGGACATGGCCTACCTAGATTTCAGTAAAGCTTTCGATACTGTTCTACATAGCAGACTAGTAAGCAAATTGGGTAGCTTAGGAGTGGTTAATAAGGTGGTAAACTGGATGAGAAATTGGTTTGGGGATTGGTGACAGAGGGTGGTGGTAAATGGAATTTACTCATAGCAAAGGAGGGTGACCAGTGAGTTGCCACAGGGATCAGTGCTGGGACCAGTCCTTTCTATGGGAGGGCTTTAAGCCTGTGGTTTAATGGGCAGAGCAACAAATGTCACTCCGTCATCTAGCTTAAAGCATCACAAACATCCAATGCTTGCCAGGATTCTTTTTCATTGATGCTGGCGGATAGGCCCTCCATGCTGCTTGCATCGTTTGCCCTGTGTGCTCCTTTTCTCTGACTGCACCTCGATCCCTCTCGGTTCCCACTTCTCTACATTCTCCTGTCATGGCTACTTCTTGTGCAGTTAATTTTTTGTCTTGCTCCCTCCTGCTGCTGACCGGCGTGCAAAGTCTTTCTCACTCTACCCCACCTCCCGGTTCTCGTTTCCCTCTGTCCTTCCTTCCTTCCTTCCTTCCTTCCTTCCTTCCTTCCTTCCTTCCTTCCTTCCTTCCTTCCTTTCTCCTCTGCCAGTTCCCCATCCTCTTGCTCTTGGCCCATTCCTCTTCCCCTCTTCCTGACTGCTGTTTTTTCTGCCTGCTTATTTCCTTACTTTTCCCTCTGTTTCGTGTACATCCCCCTCTCCACCAATGCTTCAGTTAACTCCATTTTGGGAGTATTTGACTCCCAAAAATAAAGCAAAAACTTCCAAAATAAAGGGGGAGGAAGTCATTGAGTTCCAAATATAAAAAGTAAAATTGGATGACTTCCAAAACTGAAGGCACAGAAGCGAAAAAATTGTATTTTGCCACTAATATTTGTATTAATATCCATAAATTGATCCTTTTTAGAATACTGGCTTTTAAACTGTTGGATATGGGGAAGTATTTTGACATCCCAAAAATTGGAATGACTTCCAGATTTTGACTCATGGAAGTATTTAACTTCCACAAAAAATGAATTAACTGAACCCCTGCTCTCCACTGTGGTCTGGGCGTGCTGCCCTCTTCGCATCTCTGTGCAGTTGCTTTGCTTGGCCTCCCCATCTGTCACAGTGCCCTGCTTCTCTTGGCTTCTGCGGTGCTTGCCTCCTTGGATCGCTGCGCCTGCTGTCTGGCTCTCCTCTCCTCCTGGTTATATGCCTGTGCTGCCCTTGTGGCCGCTTCCTTCGCTTACTCCATTTCCAGCCCTAGGTTCTCTTGGTTTGTTCATCCCCCTCTTCATCTGACCGGTGAGCCTGCTGCAGCTGGGACTGCTGCGGTGCTGCTCATGTGGCTCCTGCCGTCTTCCTTTCTGCTGCCCCTGCTTCTCAGGGGCCTGCCGCAGCTGCTACTAGTTGCTGTGTCTACTTCTCAGCTCCTGGGGATGGATCCCCAGCCCCCCAGCTCATTTGCTTGGGGACTCTTGTCCTCTTTCTCTGCTAGGACCCTCTCTACCATGCCTCTCATCCTCTAAGCTCTACAATATCATAGCTATGGCTTTCCAACTTCACAGCAACTGGTCAGTATCTGAAGTGCTTTCTAATTTTACTCAATTTTCTATTTACACATGGTGTACCCCTTTTAGTATCTGCTATGGATCGTCTTCTTTCAGCTTGGTTCCATGAATTCTTACCTTGTGTGTCCAGACATTGCTCTACAATTTTGGGGAACATCGGTTACCTTGTGAGGGACAAGGGTGCAATTGAGTGTGCTAATCCTAGTGCTGTGCGGGATTCATAGCAGTTGGGAGGTATACTTTCCGCTACCTTCTGCCTTTACTTTCCTTCCAGGACCTGGACTGTTTTTCTGCTGTGACGGCATTGCTTTTTTCTGCCTTCATTTGCTCTGTTGTCTGTGGTTGTTGTAATGCATCCTGCTATGCCCGCCTCCCACCTGGACTCCTGGCTTTTTTGTATATGAGTTTTATTTCTCTAGATGGATTCCATTTCTGCATTGCACTGCTGTATTTTCTGCATTTCGCCATTTCTATTTCCTTGGCTTCCATTGGTCTGATGTGCTCAGTGCTTAGCTTGTTCTTTGCCATCCTACCTCTGTATTCCACCTCAGTGAGTGCTTGGAGTCTTTTACTCATGTAAATTTGCTAGTCATTTATTCCTGGCCCTTGCATTCCTGCTCAGTGGGCTTTCCTGGCTCTTAGCCATCCACTGTGCGGGTGCCCCTTTTTGGCCTGTTTCGTAGGCTCGTGCTTTAACTTGCCTGCTGCGAGGTTGGGGGCTGCTGTTTGTTTCGCAGTGTGGCCTGCTCTCCTCCTCAGCCTGGTGGCTTCTTTTATCCATGGCCACCATCACCTCCTGGGCCTTGCTTCGCTCTTCTTCATCTGCACTCCTGGGACATCAGAGCACTCGCCTTCCCTCTTCACCCAGCTCCAACTGGCTGTCCCTCATTCCTCATACTACTTCCACGATGGCCTGCCTATCATTCCTATGTATGCTACTCTTAGACTGCCACCGAACATCTCTGACCCTTTACAGACCCGATCTCATCGTTCTCCATTGCCTCCCTCTCCTTCAACCTCCTCCCGCCTCTGCTACCTTGCATCGAGGCTATCTCCACATACCGGCTGGGTCCTATGCTACCCCATTGACCTCCCTCCTTCTGTCATTTCATGCCTCACTTTCCAGTACCTGCCTCAATGGCTTCCCTCTATCATTGTACCTCATCTACTTCCTATTTTTACCTTTCTCGTCCTGGTGCCTTTTCTCATCCCCACCGACTCCATCTGACCTGCATTTGATATTTCTTTTGGGCATACCGATCACACCTTACCTGCCACCTCATTGATCCATGGCCCTCCTGCCCTTGTATCCAGTTCCTGACTCTGGTACTCATTACCCATTTCTTGTCTCATCGAGCCTCCCTTCCTGGCTATATTCAAGTCATCAGCTGTTCCTGATTTCCTCCTGTCCTGGTTTCACTCCTTTTCATCCAATTTACTTGCATTCCTCCATATCTCGCCTCAGCCTGCTCAGCTCTTTCAATCACTCCATCGATATGCCTTGGCTGCCTCCCTCTAGCCTCCAGTGTCAGTCACCTTGCTTTAACTCTGTCTCCATTCCTGCCATGCTTTCCTCTCCATCGCCCCTTTTTACTGGCTGGCTGGAGGCTATCCACTATCATTCAAGTTTCTTTCACATTCCTTTCCAAATCTACCTCATTTCGAGGAGCCTACTTCACCACATCACTCTTTTCAATTCCGTCTCTACCTCCTTTCGAGGTGTGTACTTGCTCACATTGCTTTATCAGGCATATCACTCCTCTGGTTCGTATACCCTCTGGTCCCAGACATGCCTTCTTGGCCTGGGAGTATATCTCCTTTCAAGGAGCCTCATTACTTGCATCATTCTTTTGAATCCTCTGATCTCTCATCACCCACCCATTTGGCTCCATTCGTTTGTATTGCATGTTCTTGCCTTATCGGCCTTGGTATCTTCTTCCTCACCTTACTCAATCCGGTGTACCTATCATTTGATCTTCTGCTCCCTGCTTCAGGTTTCATGCCGCCCCACCTGGCAGCGGCTGCAGTCCCGGCTTCTCTGGCCACTGCATGGCTCTGCAACCCCCCAGCGTGCCAGCACGCCTACTCCCAGACCAACCAGTTCTGAATCCTTGGGGTCTTCCACCGTGGCCACCTCTCTGATCTTTCTGACCGCGCCTCTTGACAGTTTTTGGATGCTGCCCCTATTTCCTTCACCTTTGGCTGCCTTATCATCCTGCAACGCTAGCACCTGTATGCTACCTGCTGCATCCTTCTGTGTTATCCTCAGTACTAGTCTCCCTTGGGAGTCTGTCTATTTCTGCACTGCAGGTCTACCCCTTCTTTGTTTCCAGTCTCTCTCCTAGTAGACTGCTCCACATGCTGATTATTGCCTTCTGTGTATCTTGGTGCTTTGTGATGTTTCCCCTTGTCCCCCCTCCCCATTCTGAGGATGTGCCCTGTAGTTCTGCTTGCCTTCACCAGCTTCAACAGGTCTGTGTGCTTTCCCTGTCTATTCCTTGTAGTATTCTAACCTTTTTAACCATGTTTCTCCTCACCTTTCTCTTTTCTAGGTTGATACTTTGTATAACTCCGGTGTTTTGTATGGCTCGTTCCCTCTGCAACCAATTGGCTTGGTCATCCCGTGCTCATCTACTTCCATTGACTCTGATCTTTGTGTTTTTCTATCTCACTTTCCCCATCCTCTACTCCTGCTTTGGCATGCCCTAGTTCTGCTCCCTCTCTTCGGCTCTTTCTGCAATCTCAGCCATCCTGGTTTCAATCCTGTCATGGCTTCTATCTCATCGTAACCCGATTTATCTATTCATTTACTTCACCATTCATATTCTCTGGCCTTCCATGGCTGTCTCCATCCAACCTTCCCTTGACCCAGGCCTCTGTGCCACCTCATCCAGCTTGCCCTCCTGCCCCCTTGCGGAGCCTTCCTCCTTCCCGGAGTCTACTTGCTACATGTTGCCCGTCGTCGATCCCTTCATCAGTGATCCTTCGTCTCCTTACTCTCTTGGCATGCCTTAGTGTGGTTTGCTGCCCAGTTTGCGCTGTTCCCTTGCTCTGTCTGGCCATGTGTCTCCTGAATCTTGTGCTGCCTTCTCAATCTCTTCCCCGTGTGGTTCTCCTCCCGTTCCGGCTGGGTCCTATGCTACCCTATTGCCCTCCCTATTGTCCTTCATCCTTTCCTACCTTGCTCTGCAGTAACTGCCTTCATGGCATCCATCCCTCATCATCCCTCCTCTGTTCCTGTTCCCTTCCTCAGCCTAGCACTTATTCTCGTCCTGATCATCATGGATTCTTTCCTCTCTTGGCTTCCCTTCTCATTGTATTATGTACGATTTGACTCCCCAAGATCGCCATCCTGCATTTGCCTTCTGGTTTGCAGATCCTCTGGTTCATGATGTGCCTTCTTGGCCTTGGCATCTGTCTCCTTTCGAGAAGCATCATTGTTCGTATCGCTCCATAGAGCCTGATACCGTCGTTTCAGTTCTTTTCCTGTTCATTTCCGTCTCCTCTTCTTCCAGTTCCATGCTGGCTCTTCAGGATTCTGCTATCTTCGCTTCACTCATTATCATACTTCATCCAATTTTGCTCACTCCTCATTGTACCTCATCCAGTTTTGATCCTTGATCGCTTCTCCTGAGTTGCCTCTGGTTCCGGATCTCCCTTCTTGGCCTCGGAATCTACCTCCTTTCAAAGTGCCTAATTCCTTTCCTTCCTTCATTCCAGTTCATTTTTGTTTCTTTCCTGTCTCCTCCTCTTCCAGTTCAGTTCTGGCTATCCAGGCTTTCCTCCGCTTTTGGCCAACTCTCGATATTCTTTTTGGGCATACCTGTCATAATTCCTATGCCACCTATCAACCGCAGCCATCCTGCCTCATGTATCAAGTTCATAATTCCAGTCATATCGAGTTCATGAATCCAGTTATCATTCACTCAGCATTACCTCAAGTTTATATCTTTACATCATTTACTTGAACATTCCTATCATTGAATTTCATACTACCTCATCGACTACAACCTCAGGCTCTAATCGTTCAGAGTCTAATCACTTACATCGCATAATCAAACATGCCTCTTCAATCTCAGTGTATGCTCACTTGCATCACTCAATCAAACCAGTCTGCATTATCATTTGTCTCCTCATCAGCACATCTGCAATCTCCTTGTGAGCACATCTGGATACCCCTTGCTCCTCTGTCTCATACATGGATTTACTCCCTCCTAGCCTTGCTCCTCTGATCTACTATCTCTCATTGACTAGTAGCGTATCCTCCTTGGGTCCCGGCTACCTTATGTTCCTTATTTTGTCTATGCTTCTTTTGAGTTTTCCCTATCATATCGTCATCCTACTTACTTATATCCCTCATCTATGAACCATTCTATCAACATATGCCCTCAAATCAAATGTCAGCCTGGAGGGAAGGCGACCTAGGCCTTGGATCCCCCAGAGGTTTCCTCCTCAAAGGGTTTTTTTCCTCTCCTCCATGCCAATGGTCATAATATTAGCTAGAGTTAGTGCTTTCTTCTTGTTAGTTAGTTAGGTTCCGCTGTTGGATGGAGGCAGATGGTGGCCTGGCTTTCCTCTCTCTCATCAAGAAGTTAGCCCTTCTTCTCACAGAATTCATTTATCATCCTCGCCTCTTCAAAGCTTGATATCTTTGGGTATTCCTTTGGGGCTTCTTTCTAACCTACCTTTAGCTGACTCATTCATTCCTGGCCCTGTGGGGGACCCTAGGGTTCCTCGCATCGCACCCCTATTGGTTGGTATATCCCATGGATAGAGAGGCGGAAAGCCACAAAAGCAAATCAAGTTACACAAGCATCATCTCATATCATCTCATTCAAGTTGTGTAAGCACATCGAAATGTCTTTATAAGTGACATTGCAGAAGAGCTAGAAGGGAAGGTCTGCTTCTTTTTGGATGACACCAAAATCTGCAACAGGGTGGAAAGGATGAGCAGAGACCTGAGAAAACTAGAGGACTGCCCAAGGGTATGGCAGCTGGGTTTCAATGTGAAAAAGTGTAAAATAATGCACTTAGGGGACAGAAACCCAGAGGCAGAGTACAAAATGGATGGCATGGTATTGACAACCACCAAACAGGACAGAGACCAAGGGATAATCATATAGAATGACCTAAAAATAGCCAGGCAGTGCAACAAAGCAGTAGGGAGGGCTTGTAGAATGTTGAGGTGCATAGGGAGGGGTATCACCAGCAGAAAGAAGGAGGTGGTGTTGCCTCTGTATAGATTGCTAGTAAGACCTCACCTTGAGTACTGTGTCCAGTTCTGGAGACCACATCTCTGGAAGGACATAGACAGAGTGGAGGTGGTCCAGAGGAGGGCAACTAAAATGGTGCAGGGTCTGCATCAAAAGCCCTACAAGAAGAGACTGAAGGACCTCAATAAGTACACTCTAGGACAGAGGAGGGAGAGAGGTGATATGATAGAAACCTTTAATTACTTTGCAGTGGTAAATAAGGTACAGAAGAGACATATTTTTCAGAAGAAAGGGTACTCAAGAGCAAGGGGACATGCCGTGAAGCTGTAGGGGTAGATTCAGGAGAGATGTGAGGAAGTACTTCTTCACAGAAAGAGTGATGGGTTCCTGGAATAGCCTTCCAGTGGAGGTGGTGTGGTTCAAGAATGAATGGGATAAGCACAGGGGAATCACAGTGGAAAGGAAGGGGGGGAGAAAAAGCTGTAGATTGCGCACACCTGACAGTGACACACCTCTGAAATGCATTTCTTTGTAACAAAATATTTGCTGTGCACGCATCTGCAAGCTAACATAAAAGGCTTACTGCTACTGTAGGTGGTATTCAGATGACTGCTCTACTTGGTCCCTGCAACCTGAACGCAGAAACAGAGGACCAAAAAAAAAAAGAAGTTCTATTAGACTTACCATTACTTATTTTTCTGTTAGCTCCAACATTGTGAATGGAAATTGCAATATGGGTAATATGCACACTGACCAGGGTCCTCAGGCACAGCAGTAGCTTCTTTAACTTACAGTTTATTGATTTTCAGTAAAAACTTGCCCTAGCATGCAGGTGAGCGGTCATTTCCATTTTAGTCACTCATTTTAGCATAGAGTATTATTACTCCCACAATCACTTGGTACAACAGGTGGGGGTAAATCTAAATTGGCAAATGAACAACATTCCTGGCAGATAATGCCAGCCACATTGAGAAATGCAGAATAACTCCTAGATAGATCCTCTGAAGTTGAGAGCAACTTTTTAGTTGCTTTAATCCACAAAGCAGTATAACTTTCAAGAATTATTTTTCTTTGTTTTGTTTATTTAAAATCTGGTAAATCCATGGGCCAAAGACCCATTTTCATGGGTGGCCAGAGTAACAGTCATATATAAATCTACATTACAGACAATGAATAAAATACATAACATTCATTATAGCCGTCACTCATTCCAACTAATTATTAAAACATTTACACTGACTCAAAGAGAATACATTTTCTGTTATCCCACTATTGACCTTCACCTCCAACCTAGCAGCATGGAATGCTAGTGTTGTGAGTGTTCCAATGTCTTATTTCACGCAGTCCACAAAACTGCCATGCAGTGTATTATAGACACAAAGAACACTCCCAGCAACCAACATAACTGACTTGCATAAACATAGGTATCGCCAAGACATAGCAAATGAGGAAAATAGAATATTTACAGTACCTTTCTTGAAAAGATAACCACTCGCAGTCATATTCTCTCCAAGTCAAAAATGTCTCACTCCGTACTCCAGTCTGATCATTCAGAATTCATTGTGTGTCCAAATGTCTATCAGAAGAAAGAGTTGTATAGCAAACAACAATTACTCTAAAACTTTTTAAACTGTCAGGAGAAACTGATTCCACAGGGTAACCAGAAATGATTAGTCAAGTGCCTTTGTTACTGTGAGACATGCAGCGATACAAAATTATACAATATTTAGTAAATAATATAAGAACACAGGTATAAAAAAAATCAAATAACAAAAACTTAATACAAGGCTATTCATAAGAAATCATCAGTCATCCCCATTAATATTTGATGAAAATTGGGCACTACACAAGAAACTATACAGTCCCTCACATCTAGAAGATTGAATTCTTCAGTGCAGTCTGCCCAGGGCTCCATATTAGATTGAATAATTTATAAGTTATAATTTTTTAAGCTTTGTTATAAAATGGGTGGGGGAAGCACTACATCTTGATTATCCGAGAGGGTTCATAACACAGGTACTTACGGAATGATAATCACCTATCTGAGAATCCTTTTGGTAAGCAGGATACTATACATCTAGATATCAATGCCTCCCAGAAAGTTTTAGAAAAACACTTTCTGGCAGCCATATAAGTAAAGTAAAAAGCAGCACACTGCCATTGCAACCATCACTTAGAAAACTATTAAATTTGTACCATATGACTACCCTCCATCCAGGTCCACTAAATCACACACTATACTTGTTGAATTACAAATGAAAAAACATAACTCAATGTCTCACCTTTTTTTCTGTGTCTTTTTTCTTTCAGGCCTCAGAAACCATGTCCTTGGTTTGAAATGCTTTGCTGTAGTCTCTAACATCCGCTCCCACCAACTCACCCATCCTGACTGTGCACCCCCCCTCTTCAAAGTAGGCAGACTGGACACCTGCTCGCAAACTCAACCCCTCTTTCCCTCCTGAACACACATTCTGTACCCCTGCTCCGCTTTCCTGATCAATGTACACCCCCGCCTTGCCCCAGGGGAGAACATGTAAATGACAATCGAGTTTGTCATCCCACTCCTTGGTCATTTTGGCTTGTCATGCACTTACTCCTGGTATCCTATTCCTCAAATGATTGGCGGGCTCTAGTTCTTGGCCTGGTGTGCTCAGGAGGATCATGACTTTACACACCTATATCATATGTATACACTGTTCTAATGCTGTGATCTTTAATTTACAGTTGCTTTACCTGTATGTTGTCTTTTCACTGTTAAAATTGTATGTCTGCATATTGTGGAACTTCATGGGTCATACCCGAAAACAGTGTGCTCACCTGGTCAGTAAAAACTAAATAAATAAAAAGTCCACAACAGACCACAGTACTGGCAATGTATATATTCACAAGCTGATAATCAGTTTATTTTTTCTTTTAAATCCTGTTCCTCCCATGCTTACTCTGGTAACTAGTCAGAAAACAGCTCGCAACACAGAGTGAGTGGGAGAACCAGACTGTGGGTGGGAGAAACAGCTCAGGCGCTTTCATTTTTGTGAAGAAAAAAGACTGCCAAGAAAGGCCAGCAAACAAACCCTCCCCCCTCAAAAATTAAATTAAAAGCTAAACTAAACAAAAAGGTAATAAATAAAAAAAGCAAATGTAAATCAAACACATGTATAGTAATAGTGCTACATAGTGAACACAACAACCAAAGTATAATACAGTGGGCTAAAACATTAACTAGTGTATCCCCATTTGTGCTTTAAACCTTATGAAATGTTCCCTTTTCCCTGACTTTTGTTTTGTACTTTTTTATTCTTTTTTTTTTTTGCATTTTGATCCTTTTTATAAGCACAGTAAGACATTCCAAATAGGTGTTTGTCATGGGATAAACACCCACCCAGGTGCTGAAGGGCCGAGGCATTTACCATGCACCTAGTTCGGTATTTATTGCATGACAACCACCTCCTCATCATGCCTTATTGCTTACATAGTGGATTCTTTCCACATATACAGAGGCTAAGAATTAAGCAATAATGCCCTCTAGGGTGTGTGTCGTGCTGGGATAACGTCACGCCTCAGGTGGTTGGGGGTGCATCCAATAACTGAGGCGTGACGTTATCCCAAACGACACACACCCTAGAGGGCATTATTGCTATTATACAATGGCTTGTTGTTATACAGAATAAAAAAAAATCATTTTAAAGATGTGTTTGTGTGGAAAAATATTTTTGGTTTTTAAAAGAAGATGAAACAATGAAGCACATCATCAAGCACATCAAGCAGCACATAATCAATCAAAAGTTCATCTACTGGTTCACAGTGAGGCTGAGGCTAGACCCGTGATGTTGTACTGGGATAACAGCACGGGGCCCAGCCCAAGACTGACCAATCAGAGTCCAGGATTTTTTCTTGCCATTGTATAATAAGCCATTCAATAATGCATAGGTAGGTGCAAGTTTACCTTTCTATGATCTAGCTATGCATCTTTGTGCATTGATTAAAGCAATGTTGAGAAGTTTCCTATTAGGTCACACAGGTAACATTTGAGTAGAGAAGATAACTAAAGCATATAACTCACTTTCTAGATAAAAATTTATCTGTAATACCTTGTTAACTGTATTAAATATAGAGCGTCAAAAAGAGGTATGAGTACTGCATGTTACTATAATATGTGTAAGTAATCTTATTTCCTTAGCACATCAGATGTGTAAAGGAAATATATTTGAATTAAAGTTACTTAGCAGGTATGAAGTATAGTAAATATAATGAAATATAGAGTACAGAATTGTATTTGGTTGAATCAATTACTTAAGGATGGTCACAGAGAACTAAAAATTGCTACCCATTTTTCATCTGAAAATGTCTTATTCTTTTTGCCAGGCCAGTTTCAGTTTTTGCAGATCACTCAGAGTATTTGTTATAACTAATGTGTATATTTTAGAACTTAGTTCTTCATCGTGGCCAACTAGAGGAGAGTTTCATTGAAAAGCTTAATAGTTCTACTAAGGCCACTCTAATCTGGAGAAATCTAAAAAAAATGTTTCTTGTGTAAGTCATATGTATCTTGGAGTTGCTCAAATGACATTAGAAAATTGTTCTCAAGCATATGAACATATGAAGAAGCCAGCAGAAGAAGGCCATTTGGTCTATCAAGTCTGTTCATATTGCAGGGTCCACAACTTGAGCTAATGTCCCTGACCTCCCTCCCCACTCCTCCCATCCTCCCTACCCATAATCCTTACCTTCCCCCTATGCCTATCCCAGCCTCTCTTAAAGCTGCCCACTGTCTTAAATGAGATGACCTCTTTTGGCAGCATATTCCAAGTGTCCACCACCTGCTCTGTGAAGAAGTGCTTTCTGACTGCCCTCCTAAACCTCTCACCTTCCAGCTTAAGACTGTGCCCCCCCTCGTGTTATGGTTGCCACTCAGCTTAAAGAGACTCTCCTTATCAACCTTATTTATCCCTTTCAAGTACTTGAAGGTCCTAATCATGTCCTCCCTCCCTCACTCTCCTGTCTTCCAGGGAGTACATGTTCAGTGCCTCAATCTCTTAGTCCAGAAGCCAGGTGCATTTATCTATGTGTCTAGGTCTGAAAGGTTTGATAAGGCCCAAGAATTTAACAAATGCATTTGTTCTATTTTCATTCCTATACATAACACAGAAACGGACATGATGTGTGATATAAATAGAATTGATTATGATATGCCCGAAATAAGTAAACAATAAATAAAGAATAAATTAGATTCAATTAAAATTAACAAATCCCCAGGTCCTGATAATCTTTACCCACGGTTGTTGAAAGAAGTAGCTTCCTGGTTGATTGATCTGTTACACAAATTGTTTAATATGTACCTAACTACTAGATTAATACCTAACCACTGGAAGTCTGCACTGATAACACCAGTACACAAAAAGGGCAATAAGAGTGAAACATCTAATTATAGGCCCATCAGCCTGACCAGTATTTTGGGTAACGTTTTTGAGGGTACTTTAAAAGATAGAATAGAAGATGATCTAATGCTTAAACAGCTTATGGACCCAAACCAGCATGGCTTTAGAAAGAAAAGATCTTGCTTAACTAGTAACTTAGTATTTTACGAGAGAGTAAGTAATCTCCTTTATGAAAAAGTACCAGTTGATATATTATATCTGGACTTGTGTAAGGCATTTGATAAAGTGCCACACTATACCCTGATAAATAAAATGAAAACATTTGGGATGCATCCCATGTTGGTTAACTGGGTAGAAGAGTGGTTAAGAAACTGTACACAAGTAGTACGTATAAGAGGATATACATAGGAACAGTTACCAGTGGAGTGCCGCAGGGGTCTGTCCTGGGACCCATTCTGCTTAATATCTTTGTGTCAGATATGACAGTTAATCTCAAAAATATGGCAATAAAATTTGCAGATGACACAAAGATTGCAGCTAATGTAGGCTTACCAGATGAAATAGCTAACTTCATAAATGACCTTCAGGAACTCGAATACTGGTCTAACCAAAATGACATGGAATTTAACACCAATAAATGTGTAATTATGCATCTGGGTGTAATAATCCAAATATGCAGTATAGGTTAAAAGATTCAGACTTGATATCTCTAAAAGAAGTAAAGGATCTGGGAGTAATCATTAAAGCAGACCTTACTTTTTCCTCCCATTATAATCATATTAAGAATAAAACAAATAAAATAATTGGTTGTATCAAAAGGTTGTTTGTTTCCAGAAATAGGGCATGCATTCTCCCTTTGTATAGAGCATATATGCGCCCCCACCTGGATTACTGTTCCCCATTATGGAGTCCCCACCTTAGACGTGACATTAATACACTGGAGGGTGTGCAATGTAGGATCACTAAGATGATAGATGGCCTGCAGAACAAAGACTATGGGGAACGACTAGGGGAACTGGGGTTGTATCCGCTGGAGAGCAGAAGAACTAGGGGAGACCTTCTTCTGACGTTTAATATAATAAAGGACAATAAGCTTATGGCTCAGTTGGGAATGACATTGAATATGAGGGAATGCAACCTCAGAAGCCATCAATTTCAACTATCTTTAACATTTCCCAGATTAGACATCAGACGTTCATTTTTCACTCAAAGAATCATATCAATGTGGAACGGGTTACCTAAAACATTGTTAGATACAGAAAATGCTGAAACTTTCAAGACAAATTTGGACAAATAATTATTAAATTAGGTATAAAGATATCCAAAATTTTGGAGATGCACTTATATGGGCCACGGCCTTCTGTGTATCTATTACTCCTAGTATGTAAACCTAGTATGACTGTTTCTTATGTAAAAAAGAGTGTAGAATCCAGATTTACTGTACAACTCTTATTCGCTCAAAGTTGAACATTTTCTTGGATAATGCACTTCTTCAATGAAAAAATGAACCGTCAGTGAAAATTGTGTATATTTTAATTAATGGTCCCTTCTTTAATTTTCAACTCTATAAGCTTTTATTGAAATACTACAGACATTGTAACAAGCAGCAACATATGTATCAAAGGCTTAATATTAATGTTATTATTTATTTTATTCTATATTTAACTTGAAACAATCAACTTTTTATGATGTTTTATGAACCTAAGTACAACAATCAGTATTCTTGTTTACTGTCTTCATTATCTGACATGTTAAGCAAATGTATCTCATCAATATCGACATCACAGTCACTGTCGTCATCTTCTTCACTTGGATTGTTGTGTTCGTTCAATTGTTTACTTAAAGGGACACTGTCAACCCCCAAGTGTCCCCAGTTTAAAAAACATATTTTACGACAGCCAACATTCAGTAAAGTTTGCTTATGTAGCTGGTAGTTTGATTCTGACTCTTATTTTCTTTAAACAAGTGAAAAACAGACTGCCCAACATACTGGTGTTATCACACCAAAACAGGTTTGTTTACATCCCTCGAACAACTCCAATCACATTCTTTCCTGGACTTGGGAACACCCACAAAACAGTCTAGCCCTTCATGATGCAATGGGAGTTTAGGAGACTTCTTTCTTATGAGTGACTCCACTGGTTGGGTGTGTTTCTAATGCTCAGGAAGTATGCAGTAAGAACAGAACCAGGATTATAAACAAAACAAGGTTGTTTATAAATATACATTGCCATGCATTTCATATCTACTGAACAAGGAGACAGACAAAACAAACAGCAACATCAGTAAATTTTAGAGAGGGTAAACAATCATAAAATGTGGGTTTCAACTAGAAATAATATGATGAAAAACAGGTTGACAGTGTCCCTTTAAGGCTGGTGGTACAACTTCAAATGTGAACCACGTTGGCTTGTATTTGCCATCCTCATAGGTCCAGCCATTGTCCTCTGGCTTCAGTACTGTCATTTCTGGTTTGTCTGAGTTTTTCCATAACAATGAAATGTAATTTGCACAGCAGATGTGTTGTGCCAGAGTGGATTTGCATGGTGGCAGCGAGCTTGCGTCTGCTCCTTTGATCTTCTCTAAAGGTGCATCTTTGACACTCGGTCGATACTTGACGTTGAACATACTGTAGCGGGCTGTGTTGACACTCTTTACTTTCTGTCCATACAAGGTACTCACAAAGCTCTCAATTGTATCCTCAGTTTCTTTAGGCAAGTGTGGACATCCCAGTTTTCCAAATGCCTGTGTGTACTCTGTATTCTTTTCCATAATTGTTAGAGGTTGCACCTTCCCCTTGCCTTGGAACGCTGGTGAATAGTCACATCCTGTCAGTGCATGGAGACCTGGTAGAGCTACACACACAGATCTGCCTAACTCTGCTGACAAGTGGGATACATCTATAAATCTTCTTGTGTTATTCCTTGAATGGCCAACATCCATGTAGAAACATAGAAACATAGAAAGTGGTGGCAGAAGGGGACCATGCGGCCCATCTAGTCTGCCCATAAGCCTGCCTCTTCCCTTAACTGCTTTTCAGTGTTATGATGCCCTTGTATCTATCCCACGCTTTCTTGAAAGTCCCCACCGGTTTTGCCTCCACTGCCCCCTGTGGAAGGCAGTTCCGTGGATCAACCACTCTCTTGGTGAAGAAGAACTTGCATGTGTTGCCTCTGAATCTGCCCCTCTCTACCTTCATGTTGTGCCCTCTGGCTCTTGAGTGATTTTTGATATGGAACAGGTCCTGGACCTGCACCTTGTTTATTCCTTTTAGGAATCTGAAAGTCTCGATCATGTCTCCCCTCTCCCCCCGCTGCTCCAGGGAGTACATGTTTAATTCATGCAGCCACTCCTCATATGATTTGTTGTGCAGTCCATGAATCATTTTAGTAGCTCTCCTCTGCACTGTTTCCAGTCTGGTAATATCCTTTTTAAGGTGTGGTCTCCAGAATTGTACACTGTACTCCAGGTGTGGCCTCACCAGCGATCTATAGAGTGGCAGGATGACCTCCTTTTTATGTTGGCTCGGGCATGAGCAGCCAACATATTGCGGTAGTAGCAGATTTGGAAGTGCAGTCACTGTTGGGTGAATGCAGGGCACGCATCAGTAGGTGCGTCCCTCATTCCCCAATCAGCCAGCAGCAGGAGCCAACACCCTGCATATCTAATGTGGCCACAACACCTGGGAAAAGGTCAGCTGAAATGAAAGTGAAGCTCTCATGCAGTGTGACCACATCATGACTCCCGACGTGCAGACAACATGGCGGCAGTGATTGCTGCTGCCTGTCACAATGCTGATGGGGGAGCCCACTCCCTGTCAGCATAATTCCCCCTTCCCCATTTCCACTGTGTGCTGAGGGGGTGCCCAATCCTCTTCGGCATCATGCGCCCGCCAAAAAAATGTTTTTCTTTGCCGACGGGGGCCCCAATCCCCATCGGCTTCAGTTGCTCCCTTTCCCAGTTAGATCTGCCGATGGGAGAGCCCACTCCCCGTCGGCATGATGTCACCCCCTTTCTTCTGTGCCGAGGGGGGTGCCCAATCCCCCTCAGCTTGTGTCCTCCACTCCCCTTCCGTATGTGCCGACGGGGGTGCCCAGTCCCCCATCGGTTACTGCATCCCCCCAAAAAAACACTTGGGTGGTACACTGGGAGCCCAACCCAGCGTGCCAAATACCCTGTAAAAAAAAAATTGTCCCGTGATGTTTTTTTTTACCCTGTGAAAAAAAAGGTCCCTCGCAGTCTCCCTGCCTCCCCGCAACCCGTGCCCACCCTCTGCGCACCCTGCCTGCCCACACCCCCCCGCCCCATACTCCTCCGGAGTCTGGTGCGACGATCTTCAGTGGACCGGGAACACGTCTGCACTCTTCAAAGCCGACCGCGAACTGAAGAAATGTCGGTAAGCTGTATAATGGAATGAATAGGGTTTTTTCAACTTTGATGCATATCTCAGGCATTTATTTGGAATTTTGGCACTGAATTTTCAACATGAGGTTTTTGGGACCCCTTCTCATGAATTCTGTCACTGTCATGGTGTTATTCGGCCCCGGAAGGTGATTTTGCGGTCACTGTGCAGAATCACCTTTCGGGACCAATTAACGAAATAACAGTGCCAGTGTTCATGGTGGCCTCTCAAAAAGCCTATGTTGCAAATTTGGTGGAAAAATCAAAAATGACTGTTTCTGGCGTCGTGCGCGGTTGCTCTGCGCTCATAACCCAGCAATTTGCAATATTTTCATGCCAGATTTTTAACATTGTCATTTTTACACATCTCCTTGTGAACAGTACAGCTGTCATTTTTCACATCCTGGCCAAAATGTGTTTTCACACTTCCGGCCCCGAACAGCGCTGTCGCTGTGGGAAATCAGTGTTCAGGACAGATTACAAAAATGACAGTGACACAGTCCGGCCCGGTGGCGCTGAGGGTTGAGGCACTGGATGCCACACCTCACTCCAGGCCGGTGACCCGGGTTCGGGAACGAGCCCGGGACGTCGGGGGTCGGCAGGGGAAGGAGAGGATTGAGCGTCCAAGGACAACTCTCCTCTCCTGGGAGGGAAGGGGCACACACGCTCGGTGCCTGACTGGCCTCTGGCGGAAGCCAGAGGCATAGCAGACAGGAGTGCACAAGGGGTTGGGAAGTGGCAGTCATCGGTGGATATGCCTTGACATCAGGGCGGAGGCCACTCCCGAGGAACATCAGAAATACCCCACGGCACTCCTGCGTAGATGGAGCACCAGGCCCGGATCCCCAACACCCCTACCTGTCCCAGTGACCGGCGTCCTGACGAGACAAGGAATTCGGGGTACTTGCCTCCCCACCTCATCCCCACCGGGGGGTAAGCCAAGGCTACGTGGAGGATGGACCGCCACGGGATACAGGTAGGAGGTGGGGACTAGAACGGCCATAGGTGTCTCCCAAAGAGAGGGGAGTACCGTGGGAGGGAAGGAATATAAATAGAAAGTATAAAAAGAAAAAAATGACAGTGACACTGTTCATGAGCAGAGGTCCGAAAATGCCTATGTTGAAAATGTGGTGATGATACTCCATAATTTGACTGTGTTATGAGCGTGCGTTGCGCAGTTTGCATGCACGCTCATACGTTCGTGAATTTATAATATTTTCACTTCAGATTTTCAACATTGCCATTGTTCTCCACCTCCTTATGAACAATACAGCTGTCATTTTTCACATCCTTGCCAAAATGTGTTTTCGCAGTTCCGGCGCAGAATAGCATGGTTGCTGTGGGAAATCCATGTTCAAGACACATTATGAAAATGACAGTGACACTGTTCATTAGCAGAGGTCCTAAAATGCCTATGTTGAAAATTTGGTGATGAAAGTCCATAAAATGAGTGTTTTACGAGCATGCGTTGCGCAGTTTCCACGCATGCTCGTAACTTCATGAATTTGTAATATTTTCACTCCAGATTTTCAAAATTGGCATTTTTCCCCACCTCCTTATGAACAGTACAGCTGTCATTTTACATATCCTAGCTGAAATGTGTTTTCACATGTCCAGCGCAGAATTGCACGGTCGCTGTGTGAAATCAGTTTTCGGGACAGTCTGAGGAAATGACAGTGACACTGTTCATGAGCAGAGGTCTTAGAATGCCAATGTTGAAAATTTGGTGGTGAAAGTCCATTAAATGACTGAGTTGCAAGCGTGCGTTGCGCAGTTTCCATTCACCCTTGTAACTTCACAAATTTGCAATATTTTCATGCCAGATTTTCAACACTGCCATTTTTTTACGCCTCCTTATCAACAATACAGCTGTCATTTTTCACAGCCTGCCCAAAATGCGTTTCCGCAGCTGTGGTGCACAGTGGCATGGTAGCTGTCAGAAATCGCCTTTTAGGACACCTTAACAAAATCACAGCGCCACTGTTCATGAAGGGAGGTCCCAAAATACCTATGTTGAAAATGTGGCTAAAAAACTCCCACAAATAATTGGGTTACGGACGTGTGTTGCGCAGTTTCTATGCATGCTAATGATTCCACCAATTTTTCATTTTTTTCACTCCAGATTTTCAATGTTGCCATTTTTGTATGCCTCCTCATGTACAATACAGTTGTCATGTTCCACATTCCTGCCTAAAATTTGTTTTCGTCCCTGTGTCATCAAATGGCATAGCTGCTGTGCAAAACCACCTTTCAGCTTACAAACTGATTGTGCCGCTCTTCATGAGGTGGGGTCACAAAAAGCCCATGTTGAAAATTTGGAGTGAAAATACCAACACACGACTACGGTGTTAGGGTTTCCAACTGAAGCACCGGGACTGGCGTCAGGGGTTTGACTTGGGATCATCGGCTGTAATACTCACGCCATTCCACCCCCACCCCCACCCTGCAGCCAGTGACAGGCATCGTGGTGTGCCTTGCAGTGTTTGGGCACAAAGTTCACCCCATTCTCCTATACTGCACCCACCTCTGCGTATTTCCTTATGTAATGGGGTAAGTATAATGCCCAAAGACCCCAAAGCACACCACAACACTTGTCAGTGTCTTACGGGTACAGTGAGGTACAATAGCATGAGCGTTATAGCTGAAAACTCAAAGGCACACCCCAATGCTTGTCAGTCTCTACAGGGTGGTGGTGGGGTTGGCATCACTTCAATACTTCACCGCCATTCCTATTATGTATCTCTAACTCCGGCACTACCAATGCCAATGCCAGCGAGACAACATTCGGCATTGACAAATGCTTGTTTCTATTGGCAATCCCCCTGCTTATGCATTTCAACATACCATTTGCTTGCAGTGCTGCTTTTTCACATTGCTTGGACATTTTTAGTCATCTGTTATAATTATTCTCAGATCTCTTTCCTGTTTAGAGGCTTCCAGTTTTTCTCCCCCTAGGTAGTAATCCACTCGACTCCTGGGTTAGTCCTTCCAAGGTGCATGATTTTGCATTTTTTAGTATTGAAGTTTAGTTGCCACGTTCTTGACCACTTTCCTAGAGACTCAAGGTCAGCCTTCATCTTCTCCACTCCTTCTGGGGTGTCCACTTTATTTTCTATCTTTGTGTCGTCAGCGAACAAACTCACCTTGCCCTCCAGTCCATCAGAAATGTCACTAATGAAGATATTGAATAGGATTGTTCCAAGCACTGAACCCTGTGGGACTCCACTAGCTATGTCTCTTTCCTCTGAGAGTTAACCGTTCACCAGTACCCTCTGTGTCCTTCCAGTAAGCCAACTCCTTACCCAGTTTACCACCCGATGTCCTACTCCCATCCTGTCTAACTTGTTTAGCAGCCTTCTATGTGGGACCAAGTCAAAGGCTTTGCTGAAATCCAGGTACACTATGCCTACCTCACCTCCCTGGTCTACTATTTTCATTACCCAGTTCAACAAGTCAAGTAAATTGGTTTGACATGACTTCCCTGTGGTAAAGCCATGCTGCTTAGTGTCTAATTTGTTGTTGTCCTTGAGAAAGGATATAATCCTCTCTTTGAGAAGGGTTTCCATTATTTTACCTACAATTGATGTGAGGCTTACCAGTCTACAGTTGGCTGCACTCACTCTGCTCCCACTTTTGTGTAAAGGGATAACTGTGTCCATTTTCCAATCTTGTGGGACCTCGCCCAGTTCAAATGATAAGTTAAAAAGATCAGCCAGTGGGGCCGCCAGTTCTTCTCTTAGTTCTCTCAGTAGTCTAGGGTGCATTTCGTCTGGTCCCATGGCTTTGTTTGTATTGAGCTTCTTCAGTTCCTTTAAGACTGCTTCCTTTCTAAAGAGTTCTGAGTATACTCCATAGCTGCCATTATTGTCTCCTGTAATGGTGGGTTCACAGCCATCCTGCTCCTTGGTGAGTACAGAGCAAAAATATCTGTTTAGGATTTCCGCTTTATCCTTATCCTCAAAGGTCTCTCCATCTTCCTTCTTGAGTCTGACAATACCCCCTGTTTTTCCTTTTTCACTGATATATCTATAGAAAGTTTTGTCTCCCTTTTTGACTTCTCTGGCTATCCTCTCCTCTGTTGTTGCCTTTGCTGTTCCGATTTCATTGCTTGCTACCGTTTTTTTTTTTTTTTTGTAGTCTTCATGGTCCTTTTCGGATCCTGTTTTTTGGTATTTCCTGAAAGCAACCCTTTTCTCCCTAACCCTGGTGGCTACTTCCTTAGAAAACCACAGTGAGTTTTTCTTATTTTGCCTTGCTCAACCTCTTTATGCTTTATGGTTTGCAGTCTGTAGTATAGCCTTGAGAGGTGCCCGGTACTCTTCAACATCCCTCCCCCAAACTATATTTACAAGTCTCCCTTTAAGACCTTCCTTCATTGCCATGAAATTTGCTCATCTAAAGTCCACGGCTTTAGTTTTAGAGTGCTTGGTTTCTGTTTTTGTCCTGACAAGAAACCGCACCATGCAGTGATCGCTGGACCCTAGGTGGCTTCCCACCTCTACCGCCACGATATTGTCCCTGTTTGTTAGTAGCAGTTCAAGGACAGCATCCCCCTTGTTGGGTCCTTTACAAGTTCAATCTATTGCAGATGACATAGTGTTTGCACTGTCAAGGGGAATAATCAAACCACAAAAACACCTCTTGTTGGGCATGGGTATTAAATCCATGACAGGCAGTAAGAAAGTTGTAACTATTTTGACCCTAGGTGACTTCCCACCTCTACCTCCACAATATTGTCCCCATTTGTTAGTAGCAGGTCAAGGACCGCATCCCCCCTTGTTGGGTCCTTTACAAGTTCAATCTATTGCAGATGTGCAGTTTGAGATTATCGTTTAGACTTGCATGATACAGCAGAACGACCAGAATATCAGAATCATCTGCTCTGACCACTACATGCACATCTTCACCCTCATTTTGTCTTTGATGCTCTGCGTCATTTGCTCTTTGATGTTAAAGATGGCCCTGCCTGGTCGTGGGCATCAACTTCTGATCTTTGCTTATCTGTGTTTGTTTTTCTATTGTGTGTGTTTCATTTCTTGCTGGTACTTGGTCATCCATGTGTGTTCTTGTCATAGCTTCTTCAGACCTTTCTTTGGGTACAGCTGTCTCCTCAGTACTGGATGATATGTTTTTGTATGCTATACCCACAGTGTCATGCAAAGTTTCATGACCGTCAAGTATCTCTGTCATCTCATCATAATTGTCGAAAGCCAAAGCAGTGGATAAACCTGGCTGTATGAGCAATCTATCTGGTATAGCCATATTCTTCTCCGTTATATTGGTTATGACTGCATTTTCTAGTTCCTCCACAACATGGTAGCTGACACAGTGACCAAACCTGTTCAAAATAATTACAACTTTCTTACTGCCTGTCATGGATTTAATACCCATGCCCAACAAGAGGTGTTTTTATGGTTTGATTATTCCCCTTGATACTGCAAACACTATGTCATCTACAGTAGATTGAACTACCCTCTCCTGTCATTCACTGCCCACTTCTGATGAACCAGTGAGTACAGTACGTAGAAATGTCTGAAGAACAGGTGGCAGTTTTACATTTTCTTCTATTAAGTCTTCAACTTTAACTTTGGTTTTATTATGAGACTGTACCTTTAGGAGTTCCTACAACTGTTCTCTTATGTGTTGAGCTGCTTGTGCTTCCCTCCAGTCAGTCTGTTTCTTAGCAGACCCGATGATTGTACCCACTTTTCTACTTTTGGTATCAAATATGATACCATCTTTGAAGTGATATGCCAGTTTTGACCGCAAGCTCTGTGTGTCGTAATTTGTTTCATGCCCACTACACTCCATAAGAATGTCCATGTACCTTTTGTGTAGAGATAGCAATGATTCTTCTTGCATTCCATTAACAATGATGCAATGCACATACTTAACAAGTTTGGAAAAGGCAACCTGGTGACTGTACCTCAGCTGACTGTATTCACATTTTGTACCTGTGCCCTTTATTCGTTCTGCCTTTTTTACATACAGGTACTTGTTTTTACAGCTGTTGTGGTACTTCACTTCTTTGGGTATGAGATCAGTACTGCCTACCATCATATCCATTCATCAATCGTCCATTTCTTTTGCTGCGTTTTATATGCTGTGTGCTGCCCCATAAGTTACCCATGTTGTAGGATATTCAGAAGTCTCCTTTGACCCATTAGGATTCATTTTCTTGTATGATTTGCAAAATATAAATTCCTTTGGGAATATGCCTGATGTAGATGCTACAGATTCAGACAGAGCACTGTGAACTTGGGAGCTAAGCAATTTTGCTGGATAACTCTTTATGATGTCTTTTTTTAAAGTTTCATTAGCTTCAAGCTTACTGGAACGCTAATATGCATTATACAATGGCAAGAAAAAATCCTGGACTCTGATTGGTCATTCTTGGGCTGGATCCATGCTGTTATCCCAGTACAACATCACGGGTCTAGCCTCAGCCTCACTGTGAACCAGTAGATGAACTTTTGATTGATTATGTGCTGCTTGATGTGCTTGATGATGTGCTTCATTGTTTCATCTTCTTTTAAATAACAAAAATGTTTTTGCACACAAAAACATCTTTAAAATGATTTTTTTTATTCTGTATAACAATGTGCCATTGTATAATAGCAATAATGCCCTCCAGGGTGTGTGTCGTTTCGGATAACGTCACGCCTCAGTTATTACTAACATACTAACATACTAAAATGCCAGCAGAATAGGCCTAATGGTCTTTCGTGTCTGCTCGTTTGGTCAGCCCCCACCCTGGGTGCTGACCTTGCTGTCCCCGCCTTCTCTGGCTTCTCCTTCCCAGTTCGGATATTCTTGCTGCATTGGATTTTGCTTCCTGAACCCTTCCCTGTACCTGTCCCACCCCCTCTTGAACCCCTCCACTGTCTCTGCCTCCACCAGCCCCCTAGGTAGTGCATTCCATGGCTCTACCACCCTCTCAGTGAAGTAGCACCTCCTCCTTTCTCCCCTGAATCTTCCCCCCTCCAGCTTCCACCCATGCCCTCTAGTGGCCCCTTCCTCCTTCCTTCGAAGCACCCTCACTGTTCCTCCCCTATTTACCCTCTTCATGTACCTGAAGACCTCTATCATGTCCCCCCGGTCCCTTCTCTCTTCCAAAGTGTACATATTTAGCTCTTCGAGCCTCTCCTCATAGGTCCTGTCCCCCAAGCCCCAAATCATTTTGGTTGCCCTCCTCTGGACCCTCTCCAGGAGGTTAATGTCCCTCTTTAAGTGTGGCCTCCAAAACTGCATGCAGTACTCCAGGTGCAGCCTCACCAAGCAGTTATACAGGGGAGTATCACTTCCCTCCTTCTGGAGGTGATCTCCCTAGCGATGCATCCCAGCATCCTGTTGGCCTTGGCTGCTGCCCTCCTACAAGTCTCAGAGTTGTTCATCTTGACATCCACCACCGCCCCCAGGTCCCTCTCAGCCATTGAGACTTGTAGTATTTCCCCCCCCAGGGACTTGGACGTACTCGGCCTGTGGCCCAGCACGACACACACCCTGTCGGGCATTATTGCTTAAGTGAAGTTCTTGTAGCAGATATAATGATATCCATGGCTGGTGGAGTAACATTCAGACAATTCAAGACACACCATGTTGTATTTTGACAGTGTTTGACTAGAACACCTTTCCTTTGCATCAACTACTTTCTCTCAATGAGCATCACCAAAAGGTAGTGGGTCTCCATGGTCAGTGCTAACTCCTGGATCAGTGTGTGGGATGCATCGCCTCTACGGTTTGTGAGAAGTCTTGCTAGCCATATCTGAAACATTAAATAAATTACATTAATAACTGAGTAAACTGAGTCTATTAAATAAATTAGATAAATAAATAAGTAAACCGAGTCTATTACATAAATGTAAAACTTTTAGTTACTCTTAAGAAAATGTACAACTATGGACGAATACGAGTTGTAAATCTGATTTCTACACACTTTTTTACATGAAAAACAGTTATCAAACTGTTGGGACCCAGACACATAGATAAATGCACCTGGCTCCTGCTCTATCTCCAGTCACCTATTGTCAAAATATTTCCCCTTGTCAAAGTGTTGAGAAAACTTGCTTGAAAAATGGGTAGAAAAATTTGTTCATCAGAAAAGAGTGGGAATAGATTTGTACTTGGCTATTCAATATTTTCTGAGATTTTTACAAAATTGTTAAGGTGATTTCTAGAAATTTAGAAGAGAAGTGGTACCACTGAAAGTTAGGAAGGCTTAAACCTGTTCTTATATGAGAAGCATTGAACGTGAAAGATTTCAAGCAGGGTCTCTTGTTTTCTGAGAAACCTTGATACCATATTCTCAAGAGCTTTACAAAACCTGTCACTGATAATCAATGGTGCTGCTCATAGTGTATATATTTGTGGATGAAGAATATTCATTTTAATATTAATTTTAATAACTTGGACCTATCCCAGTGTAACCCCTAGGTGGCGCTATCCCAAGGGCTACTACCCCTGCCTGTTTGACTACGGACAGGTTGAGGGGCCTAGGTCCCGTGGCGGGTGCCTCCACCCAGAGGTCAGGGTTTGTAGTGGTTAGACTAACTTGGTCACAGCCCTCTGGGACACTGAGACCCCCTTTTATTCCCTCTAGTGGCTCACACAGTACACTGGAGTTACAAACCCAATACCCCACGTATACACACTGTTCACTCATATAGATACCACTTACCCTCGAGACTGATTCTGCAGCACGTCTCTGAGGACCCCCTGTAAAGTAAGGTTGAACAACATACACAGCAAAACACAATACTGATTCCATAAGTAACAACACCACAGACAGTATATAGTATAACAACAACAAATCTGATTTATTTAGGGGACAGTAACACGGGAGGGGGAAATCAGGTTAATTAGTGGCATTAAATCACAGTACTGTGCACACATACAGGGTCTGAAAAGTCACACTCTGGGTACCCAGGTTGGGAGGGGGCTAGCCAGGTTTGTTGCCCAGGGTTGGCCAGCAGGTGCAGAGGGATAGGGCCATGTAGAAAAAAGATATGCACAACACCCAATTGTAATCCGGAACCGGAGGGCTCAGTCAATGAAGCAGTGAAACAACAAGAATTAGATGATACACTTGTGATTGAAAACAAGCTGCAGGGGAATACCCTGATTTGTATTCGCAACACCCAAGCTGAGGATCGGATGGAGAATGTCCTTCTGGATTGCCAGAAGAACAGAGCATGGAGACAAGGTCCTTGTGACTGGACCCCACTGCAGTTGATAGCAAACAGATGTAGTCCAAATTAAGCTGGGGGTTTACTTCCAGCTTCAGCACACAATTCACTGTACAGGGGATTTGAAATAGCGATTCCCCACAAGCACTATGCACATTTATATGTAAAAGGAAAGTACTATACCAGGCAGGCTGCTCCTCGATCCCATCGCAATTATTGCAAAATACCCAGGAGCACACACAGCAGCTTCAGTTCCTGACAGACCAAGCATGATTCAGCAATTTCTCCAGTCTTCTACAGGGTGAGCCTGGTTTCTACTCTTCAGATCTCCTTCTTTCTCCTCACAAGTCAGATTTAGTCTGATTTGGCGCTTGCAACAGCTGCAGGCTGAACCTCAGGGCCTCTCATGCGCTTCCTGCGCAAAACTATACACCGCAGAAGCACACAGCTCCTTCTCTCTTCACTGTCACAACTGATCTGATCTTTCCAGTCTCAGAGCAGGGCATTTCCTTTAGCTCCACACTATTCTGTTGGCTGGTTCGGCTGTCACTCACAATAAGACTCCCTCTGTTGGTGGAAAAAGGCGCCAAGGCCAAAACTACATTTCCCAGAGTCACTGCCCATACAATCCCCTTGTGGCTGGCTCAAAATTAAGAGTCCAAGTTCTGATTCGTCCACAGGCTCCATTTTAGGGCTCCCTTAACCCAATTGGCCCAGCACAGCAGTTTAGGTCCAAAATGGAGGGGTAACACACACAGAGTCCCAGCTGCAATAAAGGCAGTTTAAACAAACTACAATTTTGCTAATGCTTTAAATGATTACAGGCAAACAGTTACAGCTTTCAGATGAGCTCCCTTTGCACCTTCAGCGACTGCAAAATGGAATGATTACTCCTCAGCTCGAGCGGGATTCAAGCATTAAATACATAGTCCCCCCATACAAACTAATTAAGTCTGCAAGCAGCCAGCTCTTAAAGAGACAGTATGTGGAGGCTCAAATAGCACTCACTTGCAACCACATTTAAGCAGTTCAGACGCCGAACACCACCCAGGCTTGGAGCATTCAGGCAAGCTCCTGGAAGACTTTTGGGAACCCCCATTTGCAGGGGGGGTTACACCCTTCCTGGCCTGGAAAAACTTGGCATCCGCATCAAGTAAGTACCCCCATAAATTTCAATACAACCATATACATTTACATCAGTATCACATTAGGCTTATACATGTAATTATCAGTTAACATATCACCTTGCCAGAAACACATTTCTGAAACTTTTCAGTACATCACTTTTTACACAGTATTATACACACATTGTACCATAACTCAGGTTATTACCTCCTGTACATGAAACCTGAAGAAAGGGGGCCCTTCCCTATCAGCTACCTTGGGGCTGGATGGGGCAGGGTCACCATACTCAGAGGGCAAGACAAGTAACTTGGAGTTAGCACTGATGTTCAGTTTGGGCAATGATCTTGGGAACACATACACTCCTTTATGGACAACATTGAGAGGCAAGTCCACAGGCCTCCCAGGGGAATCATAACTGAGGTGCACCACAGGCTTTACAGCTCGACCAGTCTTTCTAGGGGGAACTGTTACACTCTCTGCACTCTGACCCTCATTTTCAGCATTGTCCTCACTTGTCAGGGGAGTCTCCATTGGGGAAGAGAGGCTAGAACTTGGGACACTTTCAGCTCCAGGAGTTACAATCTCTGAGTCCACAACATTTGGCTGACATGGAGAGCTTTCGGACACTGGCAGTGGACCGTCAGGGCACTCAAAATACTCTTCTTGTTCTGGTATATCACCAGTCTGTCCCAGTCCATCATTTTCCTCCTCTGAAAGCTAAAACAGTTCAACCATACACAATGATTCTATATCATCTGACTTGATGCTTTGCACTTCACTTTCTGGGAGCATTGGCTCCAGGAACAAAGCTGGGGGCTTAGACAGTCCAGAAGGCCCAGCTTCATCTCCAGGATTGACTAGGGGATTGCTCCGAAACAATTGACTCAGTTCGTAAGAAGGGTAGTGTTCAAAGCCACACTCACTTTCCTCTGACATGGACTGACACTCATGTTCAACTGGGACTTGTGGAGGGGAACACTTTAACTCAGCTTCTGTAGGTGCAGACTTTCTTGAGTTTATCTTAGCAGCAGCTCTAGTCACTGGTCCAGAGGGGGCATTTTCTGGGGGCTCAGACTCAATCAAGATTTGTCCAATGGGCAGTAAATGATTTCTATGCATTGTTTTAACATCTTTTGAATTATTCTCAGGCCTTACTTTGTACACAGGCAGATCATCTAGTTTGCCCACTACAATGTGAGGGAGATGGTGCCACCTGTCAGCAATCTTATGTTTGCCATGCAGTCCCAGATTTCTTAGCAATACCCGATCTCCCTCCTGGAGTTCCTGTGCTTTCACCTTTTTATCATACCTTTCTTTGTTGGCCAGATTTCTTTTGGCAGCCATGGTTTAAGTCAGTTGGTACGCATGATTTAGCTGGGCCTTTAACTTTTGCACATACTGTAAATAGTTGTCAGCTCGAACCCCATCAGGAGAAACTCTAAAACATACATCTACCAGCAGTCGAGCTTCTCTTCCAAACATCAGGCGGTAGGGGGAGAACCCAGTGGCATCACTTTTGGTGCAGTTGTAGGCATGTACCAGGGTGCTAATTTGTTGGCTCCATCTAGGCTTGTCCTTTGGGTGGAGGGTGCCTAGCATATCTAGCAAAGTGAGGTTGAAATGTTCAGGCTGTGGGTCCCCCGGGGGTGGTAAGGGGTGGTTCTGAACTTTCACACTCCCCACAGAGAAAGCATCTCTTTGATCAGACGACTCTCAAAGTCTCTCCCTTGATCAGAATGGATTATTTGTGGAGCCCCATAGTGAACAAAAAAGTTTTCTACAAGTACTTTTGCCACAGTGGATGCCTTCTGGTCCTTGGTGGGGAAAGCTTGGGCATATCTCGTAAAATGGTTAGTGACCACTAGCACATTACTAATATTTCTTTGATCTGACTCCAAACTCAGAAAATCAATACAGACCAGCTCCATGGGTGCACTGGTGGTGATGTTAACAAGGGGGACAGCCCTCTGGGGCAAAGCTTTCCTTTGTAAGCAGCGACTTCAAGTTCAAATGTGTTGCTCAACATCAGCCCCCATCTTAGGCCAATAGAATCTGGATCTCACCAAGTCAAGTGTTCTGTCTATACCAAAGTGCCCCATGTGGTTGTGTAAGGACCTCTGTACTGAGTCTCGAAAGGCAGTGGGCAGCACTAGTTGTTGTTTGTCTATTTGTCCCCCTCTGTCTACTGTTTCTCTGTATAACAGTCTATTGATCAGTTTCAACTTAGGACCTTCCTTGTATAACAATGCAGTTCTCAAATCAGTGGAGCATAATTTGGACACATCTTTCCCTGCATAGAGGGCTTCTAAATCTGATTTGACCATGGGATCTCAGGATTGAGCCCGCTGAATACTGTCATTGTCCAGCTGAGGCAGTGCACCAATGTCTACTGCAGAAATGTGGCAATAAACAGCAGGTATGCAATTCTCAGAGGGTCCCAAACAATCCACAATACAGTCCACTGCGTCCATGGACATTTGTTCCTCCCCTGTCAAACTTCTGGCAGAGTGCTCGAATATCAGGTTCTGACAGTCTGACCCAGTCATTCCGGGGAACAGGCCTCCAGGAGACAGCATCAGCATCTATGTGGTTCAGGCCTGCTCTGTATTCAACAGCATAGTCATATGTAGATAATGCAGAAAGCCACCTATGGCCAGTGGCATCCAACTTAGCTGAAGTCTGCACATAGGTCAAAGGATTATTGTCAGTTTTTTACTAGTATCTTAGCCCCATACAAGTACCCGTGGAACTGGTCAACAATAGCCCACTTCAAAGCTAGGAACTCTAACTTATGTACAGGATAGTTCTTTTCGGATAGGGTCAGGCTTCTACTGGCAAAGGCCACTGGTCTCAGGCCATTCTCGTGCTCTTGGTACAATACAGCCCCCAAGCCTTGTAGGCTAGCATCAGTGTGCAAGACATAGGGCTTCACTGGATCTGCATAGACAAGGACAGGAGCGTGGGTAAGTTGATATATAATCTCATGAAAAGCAGCTTCACACTCAGGTGTCCATCTGGCTCCAAATACTTCATTGGGACGGAAATACACTCTCTCAGCCTCAGAAGAAACCGACCTCTTGTATTTTTTGTGAGTAGGAAGGTAACCTTGAGTAAGATTAAGTAAAGGACGGATCACTCTTGAATAGTTCTTGATGAAATGGCGATAGTAGCCACAGAATCCCAGGAATCTTTGCAGTTCTTTTAGATTGTGGGGCTGTGGCCAGGTGGTCAAGGCCTCAGCTTTACTTGGGTTGGTCTCTATTCCCTTGGTGGAGACTATGTGTCCCACATACTTTACAGATGTTTGGAAGAATTGACATTTATCGATGGACAATTTTAGGCCAAAGTCTTCCAGTCAGTCCAACACCTTAAACAATCTGCTCTCATGTTCCTCCAGTGAGCTGCCAAACACAATAACATCATCCAGGTACACCAGGCACTCTGATAAGTTCATGTCTCCCACTGCACGCTCCATCAGCAGTTGAAAAGTGGCTGGGGCACCTGAAATCCCTTTAGGCATCCTTGTGAATTCATAGAAGCCAAGTGGACAAATAAAGGTTGTCTTCTCATGGTCTTCTGGGGCCATCGGGTTCTGGTAGTACCCACTGCGAAGATCCAGCATGGAGAACCACTTGCTGCCATTCAGGCAGTCTAAAGCATCCTGGATGTGGGGCATTGTATACTGATCAGGGATAGTCCGCTAGTTCAAGGTGCGATAATCCATGCATATCCTTACTGCCCCATTCTTTTTTCTCACTACCACAATAGGTGAAGCATATGGGCTTCTGGATTCTTGTATTACACCAGCAGCAAGCATCTCTTGCAGATGCCATCTCACATCATCTATGTCAGCAGGGGCCAGGCGTCGAGACCTCTCACGAAATGGCCTTTCATCAAGCAGCCGGATGTGGTGCTCAGCTCCTTGCACACATCCCACATCCCATTCCTTTAAAGAAAACACCTGGTCTCTCTGGGCAAGTTTTCTACTAATTCTCATTTCCATTCGGCTGGCAACGGGGAGTCCCCAAAATCAAACAAGTCAGGCATCACTCTGTCATTCTCCCTCGAACACTTGTTACTGGGTAGCACTGCAGTATCTGCACAATGTACATTAGCCAGTGTGCAACGTCTATTTACTCAAATTTCTCTATCAGACACATTATGAACTTGAACCATGACCCTTCTGGCATAAGCATGGGCTCTTGCAGGCAAAATACTTGGCTTGACCAGCAGTCCTTCCGGCAATTTCCCATCGCCTGGTGCATCCAGCATGAGGATTTTATTCTTGACATCCTTTCTGATACGGACTTCCCTCTGTAAGGTACACTGTGCATTTGGCGCAAGAATCAGAGACTCAGGATCCTTCTTCCAGACAATTCCAACCAGTTCCTCTGGGTCCACTTTTTCAGCATCTCTCTGTGCCTCATAGGCCTTCTTGATCAAGGCCGGGATTCTCAAAGCTCTACCAGTCCTTGACCCTTGTTTCTCATAACACAACTGCGCCAACCGTCCAAACATATGCGCATTCGTCCCAATTAGTAGAGGAATCCCATCATACAGTCCAGTAGGGGGACACACTAAGGCCAGGGTCTCTACTTGCTCTTCCACTCCAGCCACAGAGGTAGGGAAAGATAGCCAAACTCGGATATACCCGGAGTAGGGGTAGGCCTTCTCACTTAACCCCCATACATGCAGTCCTTCCAGTGGTTGTAAGGGTACGTCTGACAAATGCTTCTGATACCAATCCTGGAGCATAATTGTCACTTAGGAGCCACTGTCCAACACAGCTCTGGTGGGCACACCATTCACTTTTACTGTAGCTTCCATTGAAGGGCCCACTATTCTGGACCAGTCTGGAGAGGTGGTAGCAAGGGCCTGGGTAGATGATCTAGCCACAGAAGGATGTGAGTTAACATTTTTGGGACCTTCACTGTGGTCATTTCGTGCACCTCTTACCCACTGTTTTGTGCTCCAAAGCTCTCCTTGTAGCTGGCTCACCACTCTCTCTAAGTCTTTCCGAGACCGGCATTCCCTCTTCATGTGCCCATCCTTCCCACAATTATGGCAAAATATGTCAGCTGAAGTTTGGGGTGACCGAGGCATCACATTGGGGTTGGCGGCATTGGTACTATCAATAGAAAACCTTGATGCCACCTCAGCCGGCTGGGGGTTGGACATTTGGAGACATCTCTTCAGTTCCCTCACCTCCATAGCCAAAACATCAAGTTTTGAACTGTTGTCAACATGAAGTGCCTGGGTAGGCACCCCCACCCCCATAGCAGAAGCAGTCGGGCAAGTGTCAGTGCCCGTACTCGTAGGAGCAGCCTTCATGATGAGACTGTCTGTTACTTTCCTAATCTCCCTCAGCAGTTCACCCCATGGTGGCACACCCTTTTCCTTCTCAGAGCACTCATTAACTGCCAACCTCTGCCCCTGAACTTCACTTGACGGGTCACCCTCAGTCACTCGGGTCGTAGCAGCAGCTATTGGTGCAAGTCCCTCCCGGGGTTGCCTTTTCTCAACTTCTCAAATTTCTCTCATTAGCTCATCATAGGAGGGTGGGAATTCCAGTCGATTGGGCAGGCGTAACTGAAGCAACAGCAGTTCTGAGAAGGGGGCAGACTTAAGGATCCTATCCAGCCTGGTTTGGTCCAATTCAATCACTGGCAAACTACCCTTTCTGAGGCATTCTTGCAACAATTTTTCCAGCCGAAATACATACACAGACAACAACTCCCCTTGGTACTGTTGTGCATTTCTTACTCTCCGCCACAGGTCCTCATTGAATCTGGGCTCCCATACACATTCTCCAAGGCCTCAAGATAGTCCTGTGCAGTCGCTTCAGGGTTACTGGCCCATTTGGCACAGATGGTAGCCAGGGCAGGACCTCAGAGGCTCTCACTTACCCTCTTTCACTTTTCTGCTTCCGAGCATTGCCATTCTAGCACTTGAGGGGCAACATAGTCTATCCAGGTCTCCCAGTCATCCTCCCCCTTGTGGGGTGGGGAGGGTGCTGGAGAAAATTTTTAACCTGCGGTAAAAGTCGTGACTATTGGCAGGTACAGACATAGGGTCTAGCACTGGCACAGAAGGAGGGGCAATAACGGGTGCTGGAGGGGGAGAAGGTGTTGGGGGAGGAACGTTCTCAGGTGGCAATAATAGTTTCTTTAAACCCTCCACAGTTTTCCCTTCCTCCAGCAACAACTTAGCAAATTTCTCCTCAAAAGTTTCAGATAGTGGGGGAGGCTCGTTCTCCCTGGGGTCTTTACTGTCTTTGGTTATCACTCTCCAGACAGTGAGGGTTTCCCCTGGGGTAATAGTCTGTGGTACTTTAGAACTGTCTACAGGGGTTCTTACACTCTATTAGGGCCATGAAAGTTTGGGCGAGCAGATCAGCCTGTCGCCCCACCACCACAGGGTCTCGTAAACATTCGACCTTGGAAAGTACTCACTCTGCAGTGTCCATACTGGTACCCAGTGGGATATCCAAGATAAGTATAGCATTTTGGGGGTCGACCTCCTGCCCAGTACACCTCCTCACCAACTGGTGTACAGCCACTTCTGTTGGGGTATCCATTTATTTTTAACAGTAATTAGTAAATGTGGCCACTAGAGGACGCTAATCCCAGTGGTGCCTCCAAGATGTAACCCCTAGGTGGCGCTGTCCCAAGGGCTACTATCCCTGCCTGTTTGACTACGGACAGGTTGAGGGGCCTAGGTCCTAAGGTGGGTGCCTCCACCCAGAGGTCAGGGTTTGTAGTGGTTAGACCAACTTGGTCACAGCCCTCTGGGACACCGAGACCCCATTTTATTCCCTCTAGTAGCTCACACAGTACACTGGAGTTACAACCCCAATACCCCATGTATACACACTGTTCACTCATATAGATACTCTTACCCTCGAGACTGATTCTGCAGCACGTCTCTGAGGACCCCCTGTAAAGTAAGGTTAAACAACATACACAGCAAAACACAATACTGTTTCCATAAGTACCAACACCACAGACAGTATATAGTATGACAAGAACAAATCTGATTTATTTAGGGGACAGTAACACGGGAGGGGGAAATCAGGTTAATTAGTGGCATTAAATCACAGTACTGTGCACACATACAGGGTCTGAAAAGTCACACTCTGGGTACCCAGGTTGTGGGGGGGGCTAGCCAGGTCCATTGCCCGGGGTTGGCCGGCAGATGCAGAGAGATAGGGCCCTGTAGAAAAAAAGATATGCACAACACCCAATTGTAGTCCGGAGCTGGAGGGCTCAGTCCATGAAGCAGTGACACAAGAATTAGATGACACACTTGTGATTGAAAAACAAGCTGCAGGTGAATACCCTGATTTGTACTCACAATACCCAAGCTGAGGATTGGATGGAGAATGTCCTTCTGGATTGACAGAAGAACAGGGCATGGGGACAAGGTCCTTGTGACTGGACCCCCACTGCAGTTGATAGCAAATGGATGTAGTCCGAAATAAGCTGGGGTTTACTTCCAGCTTCAGCACACAATTCACTGTACAGGGGATTTGAAATAGCGATTCCCCACAAGCACTCCGCACATTTATATGTAAAAGGAAAGTACTATACCAGGCAGGCTGCTCCTCGATCCCGACCGCAATTACTGCAAGATACCCAGGAGAACACACAGTAGCTTCAGTTCCTGACAGACCAAGTGCGATTCAGCAATTTCTCCAGTCTTCTACAGGGTGAGCCTGGTTTCTACTCTTCAGATCTCCTTCTTTCTCCTCACAAGTCAGATTCAGTCCACTCTGGTGCTTGCAACGGCTGGCTGCAGGCTGAACCTCAGGGCCTCACAAGTGCTTCCCGCATGAAACTATACACCGAAGAAGCACACAGCTCCTTCTCTCTTCACTGTCACAGCTGATCTGATCTTTCCAGTCACAGAGCAGGGAATTTCCTTTAGCTCCACACTATTCTGTTGGCTGGTTCGGCTGTCACTCACAATAAGACTCCCTCTGTTGGTGGAAAAAGGCGCCAAGGCCAAAACTACATTTCCCAGAGTCACTGCCCATACAATCCCCTTGTGGCTGGCTCAAAATTAAGAGTCCAAGTTCTGATTCATCCACAGGCTCCATTTTAGGGCTCCCTTAACCCAATTGGCCTAACAGCAGTTTAGGTCCAAAATGGAGGGTAACACACACAAGTCCCAGCTGCAATAAAGGCAGGTTAGACAAACTACAATTTTTGCTTTAAATGATTACAGGCAAACAGTTACAGCTTTCAGATGGGCTCCCTTTGCACCTTCAGCGACCGAAAAATGGAGCGATTACTCCGTAGCTCGGGCGGGATTCTAGCATTAAATACACAGTCCCCCCATACAAACTAATTAAGTCTGCAAGCAGACAGTTCTTAAAGAGACAGTACATGGAGGCTCAAATAGCACTCATTTGCAACCACATTTAAGCAGCTCAGACGCCGAACACAACCCAGGCTTGAAGCATTCAGACAAGCTCCTGGAAGACTTTTGGGAACCCCCATTTGCAGGGAGGTTACACCAGTAATGTAAGTGGTAAGTGTTTTCTGCATCAAAATTTCATTTTGAAACCTTAAAAATTATAACTTTTCCTAATTTATTTGAAAGGGCTCCCACAGACACGCAGACATGACTAGGCACTGGCTGTCTTTGTTGTACAACTGTGCACAAAGAAAAGCCCCTGAGTGTCTCCTAGCCCTCCTCACACAGACAAGCAGTGCCTACTCACTCATTTCAACAGCAGCGTTCATTTTCTCAGTTCCCAGGGAGAGATGTGAATTTAGTAGAAAGGTCTTTGCATTTGCTGCACCAGACACCTGGAACAAACTCACTCTGCAGCGAAGGAATGCTTCCAGCTTGCAAGTGTTCAAGTACAGTTTTCCCAGCCATCTTGGAAATGCATGTATTTGTTTTGGGCTAGAATCTCCATCTAACTAACCGCAGTCACGCTGCATAATAATATCCATACCTTTTGTTTGCAGTGAACCCACTATGTTAGCTTGTTTTGATTACTGTTTGGATGCACGTATCTTCAGAGTTTGCTTGGTTTTCCTGTGTGTACGTTAGCCTGTATGTAACTATTCCTGCTGGGCTATCAATCAATCAATCAATCAATCAATCAAATCTTTATTTATCCAGGCGATCACCATTGAGCAAGCTCATTAACAAGGTGGACCTGCTGTTGGCAGGGACAAATGTACAGTTACATATAAATGTACATAATACAAAAGGAACACGATGTTTACAATAGTGATAGGAGCAGTATATATACATTCCAAAGGCACATGTACAAGTAAGATATACATAACACAACAGTAACATGATATATACAATACCCACAGTAGCAGGATGTGTATGGTTGTCATATACAAACCACAGAGAAAAAAAAAGAAAATCATTTATATTCCTGTCCATCAGGAACATGTTAATGGCCTGTATGGAAGTCCCTTAGCTATGGAGGTGCGCATGACGGTGTCTGGGGCTTAGGATTATGTGATAGGAGGAGGGTGGTGTATAAGAGGGGGTGCAGAGGGTCCTAGGTGCGATTGGGGCAAGGAAGGGGGATAATAGTGGCAGAGGAGGACTTAGATGAGCAGCAGGGACTAGAATGGATGAGGAGAAAAGCAATAGTCAGGCTGCTAGGAGCGATAGAAGTCATTACAGATTTCAGCAAATGTTTTGTCATAGAGAGTCGTAAGCAAAGCAAAACTGACAGGGGAGCTAAGTCTCAACGATTTTTGTATCCTTTTCCAGAGCGTGGGCAAGACATAGCTTATGGCGGCCCTTCCAAAGCGAGTGCTGACCCTTGGGTCTTTCAGGGAAACCTGAGAGAGACTTCTCAAGGCATAGTTCCCGATTGGACTGGGGGGGAGACAGTCAACAACGTATTGTGGGAGTTTGTTGGTAAGGGCTCGGAGCGTCCATAGAGCTGCATTTCTACACCACCTATATTGAAGGGAAGGCCACCCTACGGCTGCGTATAAAGAGCAGTGATGTGTGGAGAACGGGAGGCCAGTTATAAATCTCAGTGCTCTATGATACAATACGTCCAGTTTTGCAAGGTGTGAGGCAGGGCATTGGCCATAAATGAAGTCAGCGTAGTCAATTAATGAGAGGAACGTAGATTGGACAAGCTGTCTTTTTGTGTCTGTGGTCAAGAGGCGTTTAATTCTGAAAAAAAGACCAAGTCTCTGCCTCAGCTTTTTCAGCAGTTCTTCTGTATGTTCCACAAAAGAGAGTCTATTGTCTCGCCAGATACCCAGATATTTGAATTTAGGCACAAATTCAAGATTTTCACCTAATAAAGTGGTGATGGAAGGTAATGGACCAGCGACAGCAGAGTAAGCTCCTGGGCCTGATGGTGAGAAGAGCATGGCCTTGTTTTTTTTTGTATTTAGTAGTAGCTTTTTGCTAAGGAGCTGGTGCTGCAGCGTATTAAAGTCAGTTTGTAGGTCAACGCAGGCAGCTTCAGGAGATTCACGGCTTAAGTAGAGCACCGTATTGTCAGCAAACAAGTGGATACTGGCTTCCTTGATGCCTACGTCCAGTCTGTTGATATAGATGGCAAACAATAATGGGCCCAGTATGGAGCCCTGATGGATATCTCTTTTTATCAGTTTAAGTGGAGAGAGCTCTCAGCCTTGATTTGTTTCCACCTGCCAGAGAGGTAGTCTTGGAACCATCCCAATGAGGTTGAGTCAATGCTTATAGTTTTTAAGGTGGAGAGGAGCAGGCAGTGGTCAACGGTGTCGAATGCCTTACTGAGGTCCAGAAACACGGCACAAACAAATTTTTTAATATCTAGGTCCCGTTGCCAGTCATTAGTAACTTTTGCCAGAGCCGTGATTGTACCATGCTTTGCTCTAAAGCCAGACTGCATTGGGTTTAGCAAGCTTGAATTGTCTAAGAAAGATCTCAGCTGTGCATCCACAATTTTTTCCAGTAGCTTGGAGAGTATGGGTAGGAGGGAGATTGGCCTATAGTTATTTAGGTCACAGGGATCCCCTGATTTAAACAGGGGGGTGACGTGAGCAGTTTTCCATACCTTGGGGATGGAGCCTTGTGCTAGAGACAGGTTCAATACGTGTGATAACCTGCTGACTGCTGCTATCCTCCCTGGGACCCCCATGAAAACGAGGCACTGCATTTCCTGGTGCTATCCTGGTTGGAGTAATGTCAATAAATAAATAATGCAAATAATGAGAATGCTGTGATTCTAAAAATGAAGGCATGCAATGCATGTAAAGGCATTATAGGGAATAGATTTTAAAAGCTGAGTATTACATTGGTCTAGAGGCATCCCAGTCAGCAAAAACAAAATAAATAAATCAAAGAACTTTGGACATGGGGTGGATTTAGTCAAACTTTAAAAATCAGCAACAAGGTAAAATTTGTTAAAGCACAAAGAGGAATTTAAAGAGATCGGTAACAGTTTGTATTCAACAATAGTAAAAGAGTCAAACCATTCAGAATGGTAATAAAAAGGATGAGAAAAGTAAAAATAGCAAAGGTGTAGTCAAAATTAGAAAGAAAGAAAGATCATAGAAAAAAACAAGCTTAATAGAAAATAACAAAGAATTAAATAAATGTTTTAACTTGTGGAAACTATGCATGCAGTGGATGAGGATGATGAATTTGTCTTCTGGCAGGCTCGGAAAATAAAAAGGGGGCATAGACAAATGGGACCAAAGTCTAACTCAAGCCTTGTTCTGGATGACAGCTGTCATGAGAACTCAGTTTCTTCATCTCCAGTAAGGTTAGGTAGTCATCCAAAGGAAGTGTAGCTGGATCAAATGAGTCTGTACTGCTAGAATTTAATTCCTCAGATTGGTAAATTACGACACCATGTGGTAGGACTGCCCCATCAACTATACATATAGAAGGCTATTGAGCTGGAATATTGCTGGTTTGCCTGACAAATTACAAGATGATAATTGGGTGAATTTTGTTAGAAATTTATATTTGTTTTGCAGGAAACATGGATGCTGCCTACTAAACCTTGTATCTTGGGAGGTTACCAACACTAGGAAATGAAAGCTAGTAGAGTGCACTTGTTTGGTAGGCCATGTGTTGTTTCATTTCATTTTCATTTTATTTTTTATACTTAGTCACAAGGTGAACAAAAATGCCCGTTTTCACAAAAAATGCCTGTGTCGGTCTTTTAGCCTATGTATTAACTATGCTCTTGATTAAAGACTTACTGTATTGCACTTTGATTACAAAGCACCTGCAAGTATGCATGTATTTATTATCTTGAATAGAGCTCAGTTTAAAAAAAAAAAAAAAAGTCCCAGGTGTCCAGTGGTCCCTCCGCTCTCCTGGTAGCTTTCTCTTCTTAAGAATCCCCCCCCCCCACATGATGGTGGCCAACACTTATCCTCTACTCGCCTCCCTGGCTGGTCGCCATTTGCCCCACACAAGTCCTGTATCATACACCCCTGCATAACAATACAGGACTTGTGGACTGAAAAAGAAAAACACTAAGTCTGACTACAGCTGTACTGCCATGGCCACAGACTTAGCTTGTCTTTCATGCAGTTTTAATTTTAGTAATTACTTGGTCAAATGGTCCATACTTTGGGGGTTTGCTTTTGGATCCCCCCAATGACCACATTAGTGGTGACTTACAACTCCAGCCCAAAATGGGTGCTCAGCACTTGCCCTCAGAACATTTATTTTGGGTAGGAGCTACAAGCATACCTCTCAGCTGTCACACATTACAGAGTATGTCACTCATTTTACCTCTCAGAAACCCTCTCTCCCACGTGGAGAAGGACATAGTCCACATTTCCCATAGAAAGTTTAAAGTAGCAGTTGACATTACTCTATTATGTTTAGATAGCAGCAAATATAAATATGTTGACAACTACATTGTTCTTTCTGACTTACGAGTTCATATTCTGATGATGTGTCACACATTTTGTCTGTATGTCATGTATCGTGTTACGAACTTGGGTGATGAATGATTGAAAGGTATGATTACAAGTCAATACTAATGTGGTCGGGGAGGTGGTCTATAAGCCATCCCCTAAGTTTGGTTCAGAGAGGTTGTCATTTGGCCAAGTTACTACTAAAAGTAAAATTGCATGGAAGTAAAATTAAGCCTGCAGGCATGCATGGTACAGCATGTCCTGTATCAATATACAGCAGTGTATATTGCTACAGGTCTTGTGTGTGACAGCGCGTGGTTGGCTAGGGAGGTGAGAGAGGGGGAGAAGTGCTGGCCACTGTGTCAGGGTGAGGTATGAGTGGGGATTTTTTTGGGGACAGGAGACTAACACGAGGGGGAGGAACAACTGCATCAAACACACTCCACATGCCCCCTGAAAAAACGTCATGCTTAGGATGTAAAGCACGGGGGTTAGTGCCACACTCTGTGCTTGTCACTTCAATAAATGCCCTGAGTTTTGCAGCATCCCCAGTGTGCGGCTTCCTGTGCTCTACCTGGGAGGGACAACTGAACACCAGGAACTTATTTCATTTGGGGATCAAGTGAGGGTAGGGGGTGCCACTGGACATCAGGGAAGTTTTAATATGGTATTTGGGGATTGGGTGAGGGGGGGTACCACTGCATGCCATGTAAGTTTTAATAAGGCATATGGTGATTGGGAGAGGTTGGGGGTAACACTGGATACCAGGGAATTATTACCAGTGGGAACAGGTGAGGGAGAGATGTCCACTGACTATCAGGGAGAATGTTTTATACTGTGCATGGGGATCGGGAGAAGGGGGGTTAAATTGCACAGGGTTAGTTTCTTCTTTTTTTTTAATTTCTGTTAATTTAAAGATGTCTTTTTTTTTAACTTTATTTTTATTAGATGATCACATATACATCCGCTTCATCCTAGATCCCCCCGCAGGACACAGGTGTGAACACTTCAACAGACTGGGATGGTAAAGGCTAGAGGACAGAAGATTATTAAACTGCCTAGTTTTGAAGCACAAATGCCACAATAAGAAGGCCCCAGAATATCTAACAAAAAATATCCATCTAAGAGACATCAAGGGGTCATTAAGATCTGTGGGAAAGTTAGAATTGTCACTCCCAACCCAGAAACCTGGAGGTGGACAAAACCACTTCCTGTACGTAGGTCCGAAACTCTGGAACTCCATGCCAATCAACCTCAGATCAGTGGACAAATCCATTAGTATGAACAAAATCAAACACTGGCTCATTGAGCACACCAACAAGCCCCAGCCCTGCTGTCTAGCTCCAGAATGAAAACATGAGCATCCCCACCTTTGTATTATTGCCTACCGGGTCATAATGCTGCATGCTTAATAACGTCCGACATTATGGCTAACGCAGTGCAGCGCAGTATGCTACTGCTACTGGTGCAATACGCTGTACACGGTATTGCACTGGTAGCAGTTTCTCAGGCAGAGGATAAGACCTCTGCTGAGAGCAGGTTTTAACAAGCAGCTGCTGTGGCTCACAGGACTGAGCCACAGCAGTAGGAACCCAGGCGAAGTGTCTGGGACTGGGTTTGATTCCCGGTCCCAGAAACATTTTATTTGTTTCAGACTTGTGCTCTCCACAAGTTGGACCCCCCCTGGAGTTGAGAATCTTTACTGGGGGGGGTCTGGGGGCACAGCTGTCCACCATAAATCGTGCTGTATTGGCAGCGCGATTTTGCCATGCGGCATTCTGTCTTGTGACATTGACCCCCATGCTGTATTATTGCACTTCCTGTCAATTATGTTGTTACTTGCCTGCAACTTTGTCTACATGTATGAATGTACCTATACCACAAATGTTGTAACAATGTCTATACATGTTATTTTATGTTCCTCTGCTTGTATCTTGTGCAGTGTACTGGACCTCATTGAAAATGAGCTCCGCTCAACTGAGTATCTGATTCATACAATGATGAATAAAGCATTTTACTACTACTACTACTACATGTACATTACATATAATGATTGCAAGCTTTCAAGACATAGGAACCTCTAAGTCATAGGTTATACACAGGATATAATACTTGCCACCCTTCGATACACCATAATGAGGTACACCTATACTGAATATAGTATGTAAATAAACATAGAAACAGAATTTGTTGGCAGAAAAGGACTGCTTGGCCCTCTCAGTGTGCCCAGATGGTCCCTACCTAGTCTGTCTCTGCAGACCCTAACTGATCTGAAGTGACCCTCCCTCCTTGCCTATTTACTAATACCGTATTCCCTTATGTCTGTCCCATGCATGCTTGAAGTCCCCCTACTGTTTTTGCCACCACCACTTCTGCTGGCAGTCTTTTCCAGGCATCCACCACTCTTTCAGTCAAGCAGTACATCCTCATATATCTCTTAACCCCTCCCCCCCAGAGCTTCACTGTATGCCTTCTGGTCCTGTTGCTCTTTCTTATTTGAAAAAGACTCCCCACTTGCACTCTGTTCACCCCCCGAGGTACTTGTGGGTCTCTATTCTGTCCCTTCTCACTCTCCTCCCCTCTAGGGTGTACATGTTGAGTTCCTCACTCTCTCTTTGCAGGGCTTTTGATGCAACCTCTGCACCATTTTAGTTGCCCATGTTTGGACTGACTCCACCATATGTATGTCGTTTCTGATTTGTAGATTCCAGAATTAGACACAATACACCGGGTGGGGTCTCACAAGTGAGCAATACAGTGGCAACATCATCTCTCTCCTCCTGCTGGAGATACCTCTCCCAATGCATCCTAGCATCCCACTTGCCCTTGCCCACTGCTATGTCACACTGCCCTGCCACTTTGAAATCATCAGTTTTTATAACCCCAAGGTCCCTTTACTGCTTAGTGACTGTCAGTACCCTCCCCATCCTATACTCAACTCCTGGGTTCCTATGTCCTAGATAAATGATTTTGCACTTTTTGGCATTGAACCCCAAATACCATGCTCTTATGTTAAACAAGCATTTGTCAATGCTGAATGTTTTCTTGCTGGCATTAACATTGGAAGTGCAGGAGTTAGACAGATGTAGAATAGGAATGGCAGTAAAGTATTGAACTGATGCCAACCCCACCCCTACCCTGCAGAGATGGACAGGCATTGGGGTATGCCTTTGGGTCATCGCCCATAACGCTCATGCCATTTCACCTCACCCTACCCTGCAGACACCAACAAGTGTCAAGGTTTGCCTTGGGATGTTCGGGCTTTACACTTACCCCATTCTGTAAGGAAATATGCTGAAATGGGTGCAGTATAGGAGAATGGGGTGAACTTTGGGGCCAAAGAGTCCAAGGCACACCTTTATGCCTGTCACTGGCTGCAGGGTGGGGGTGGGGGTGGAATGCTGTGAGCATTACTGTCGACAGTCTCAAGTCACACCCCTGACGCCTGTCAGTCCCTACAGGATAGGGCGTTATAGTCAGAAACCCTAATGCCCTGGGTGTTTCTTGGTATTTTCACTCCAGGTTTTCAACATGGGCTTTTTGTGACCCCACCACATGAACAGTGACACAATCAATTTGTTAGCTGAAAGGTGATTTTGCACAGTGACTATGCCATTTGGCACCACAGGTGTGAAAACACATTTCGGGCAGGACGTGAAAAATGACAGCTGTCATGTTCATTAGGAGGTGTAAAAAAATGGTAATGTTGAAAATCTGGAATGAAAATATAACAAGCATTTGTCAATGCCGAATGTTGCTTGCTTGTATGTGCTGTTTAGGTATTTGGAAGTCACAGTTCCATGCCTTCCTCCCAAGACATCCACTGTGTCTTTCCATTCAGTATTCACAGAAGAGTGGGAGGGGCAAGGGCCACAGCAGTACAGCAGTTGCCAAGGGGGTGAAGAAGTGGACAATAGTCCATTCAAAGGCAAAAGAGTCCTGCAGGAGCTTACTAAATTGAAGGTGGACAAAGCGATGGAACCAGATGGCATACACCCAAGGATATTAAGAGAACTGTGAAGGGAGATAGCAGTACCTCTGGCAGCCATGTTCACGGAGTCATTCAACACGAGTGAACTGGAGGAGGGCACATGTGGTATCTCTACACAGGTCCGGCAGCAGGGAGGAGGCGGGGAACAATAGGTTGTTCAGCCTCACCTCAGTAGTGGGGAAGATCCTGGAGACATTGCTTAAAGAAAGGATAGAGGGGCATCTAGAAGTCATCGGAGCCCAGAACCATAGACAACATGGATTCACAGTGGGGTCATCATGTCAGACAAATCTGGTTGATTTCTTTGACTGGGTGACAACGGAAGTGAATCAGGGTGGGGCAGTGGACAACGCTTACCTTGATTTTAGCAAAGCCTTTGACACCATCCCACATAGGAGGCTGATAAAGTAGCTAGGTAGGCTGGGCATGGAAGAAAGGGTGGTAAACTGGGTTAGAAACTGGCTAACAGACAGGAGGCAGAGAGTGGTGGTAAATGGGGGTGCAGTCTAGGGAAAGGGGGTGACCAGTGGGGTGCTGCAGGGATTGGTCCTGCAGCCAGTCCTGTTCAATGTCTTCATTAGTAACATTGCAGAATGGCTGGAGGGAATTTTTTCACCAAATTTTCAACATAGCCATTTTAAGACCTCTGCTCATGAACAGTGTCACTGAGATTTTCTTAATCTGTCCCAAACATTGATTGCGCACACCAACTGTGCCATTGTGCGCTACATGCATGGAAACACATTTTGGGAGACGTGGAAAATGACAGCTGTACTGCTCATAAGGAGGTGTGGTAAAATGACAATATTGAAAATCTGGAGTGCAAATATTAAAATGTCTGAACTTCACAGTGTGCATAGGAACTGAGCAATGCACGCTCGTAAGACAGTAATTTTTAGGAATCTTTTCACCAAATTTTCAACATAGCCATTTTAAGACCTCTGCTCATGAACAGTGTCACTGTGATTTTCTTAATTTGTCCCGTACATTGATTTTGCACACTGACTGCTCCAATGTGCACTACTTGGGCAGAAACGCATTTTGGGCGAGATGTGAAAAATGACAGCTGTACTGCTGATAAGGAGGTGTGGTAAAATGGCAATGTTGAAAATCTGGAATGAATATATTGAAAATTCGTGAACTTACGAGCGTGCGTAGGAACAGTGCTACGCGTGCTTGTAAAACAGTCATTTTTGGGAATTTTTTCACAAAATTTTTAACATAGGGTTTTTGGGGGCCTCCCTCATGAACTGTGACACTGCCATTTTGTAAATCAGTGCCCAAAGGTGGTTTCGCACAGTGCCCACGAAATCACCTTTCGGGGCCGATTAACGCCATGACAGTGACAGAATTCATGAGGTGGGCTCCCAAAAAACCCATGTTGAAAATTTGGTGAAAAAATTCCCCAAAATGCCCAAGATATACACTAAAGTGGAAAAAAACATATTTATTCCATCATACAGCTTACTGGCATTTCCTCAGTTCGCGGTCAGCTTTGAAGAGTGCAGGCGTATTCCAGGTCCACCAAAGATCGTTGCGCTGGACTCCAGAGGTAAGTATGGGGTGAGGTGGGGGTGTGGGAGGTGAATGCACAGAGGGTGGGGTGCAGATGGGGGAGGGGGCAAGACAGTCAGCGAGGGAAGGTTTTTGTCTTTCAGGTGTTTTTTTTTTTTTTTTAGTTAGACAACGCGGGACTTGTGCCATGCTGGGGTGGGCTCCGAGGGTGACAGCTGGAAAGCTGTTTGGGGGTTGGGGCAGTGGAGCTGATGGGGGATTGGGCACCCCTATCGGCCATACAGACTGCTACCAAGCTGGGGTGGGCTCCCAGCGTGGCACCTGGAACTCTGGTGGGAGCACAGCACAGCTGACGGGGGATTGGGCACCCCCATTGGCTATACAGTGTGTGCGTGAGGGGGAGCACATGTGCACACAATATGCGTGTGTGTGTGTGTGTGGGTGGGAGGTGTGCATGAGCATGTGATCTTATCGCTGCTCACTGAAGCTTAGCTCTCCCTTTCAACTGTATGGCATTGCATTTTTAACTGCTGTCATAGACAGTTGCAGCATTCTTTGGCGAACAGCGGCCGCGCCTGCAAACACACTGACTAAATTGGAAGACGGGTGCCACATCTCCGAAAACTTGGATGATGGCAGTATGTTTCTTGCACATGCGTGCAAGCAACATAATAAAACCAATGGTTATCTCAGACCACTCACTGGTAATATTAAATTTTTCATTGTTACAGAGCACTGGGAGGTCCAAAAGCTGGAGAATAAATAATACTGTTCTAGGCAACCCTGAAACTGTCACTTTAATTAAAGCCAGAGTAGCTGAATTTGTGGATCTTAATGGGCTAGAGGACACCAAAAGAGGAATGCTGTGGGATACACTTAAATACTGGCTGCGGGGAACTCTAACAACATCTGTACAAACCAGAAGAAACAAAGACTCTTACCTCAGAGTAGCATATTAAGGAAAATTAAAGATGTGGAGACAAAGTTAGCTACCTGTGATTCTAGGGAGCTTTGGGACAGCTAGTCTAAACTTAAATCAGAACATAATGACTTAAGCAGAATGGAAGCAGAACTCACCATTAAGAAGACGAAGCTGAGCTACATTGATACTGGACCCAGGGTATCTAAAATATTAGCCAACAGAGTAAAACAAAACGCACTTTCTACTTCTATTACAGTGATTAGGTCACCCAAAAATACCAAGATAATCACAGAATTCAAAAAAATAAATGAGGAATTCTATGAGGTTTACAAAAATATATATACTGAAGAGAAATAAGTAAATAATGTTACCCTCTCAAAATTTTGTAAAGAACTCACTCTATCAGACGTGTCACCAGAGCAGGCAACCAAACTAGGGCAAGATATATCAGATGACAACATTTTGGATGCCATTATAGCTCTTAAGAAAAATAAAACACCTGGGCCAGATGGATACACGACTAACCTCTATCAGACATTCATAAAAGAAGTTACCCCGTTACTAAAGGAAATGTTTAAAGATCATGTGCAATGTTTTACCTCGTTTTTCCCCATGAAATAAATTAATTTCTACAGGTCCTTGTTGAGTTTGGGGTATTTTTTAAAGTATGATTGCAGTATTCAGAGCTGTAGTTTTTTTGTATTAGGTACCTGTCTGACTGCTCCGTTGGTGTCAAATTTGCCCAAGTTGTTTCGATCCACACAGATACCCAGCAAGAGCGCTGATGTCATTTTAACAGTGGACTCGGCACTATGTGCACAGAGCGGGAAACACAAAATTAAACTGCAGTTATCAATGAATGTTACTGTTCACGGAAATGAATGGATTATATCTGGATGTCTCATACAGTAATTTTGTTTTAACTTAAGCAGTTTATGAAAGTGATTATTTTTGGAAGGGTTACATGAATTATGTATGTAATTTGGATCATTCATCTGTACAGTTTCAGTCATAGTCTTTTCTCTGGTCGCTCTGCATCTGGTGGCACACGTGATGTCAGATGTAACCTCTGCCGCACCCTGTCTTGTTGCATACAATGTACAGCTTTCCTTCTTGTAAAGGGATTTCAAGGATAATGACATATTGCTTGGTGGGGTGCTAATCTCCACACCCTCCGTTCTGTATGTTGCCACCTGTGGCTAATCTCCGCTCTTTGCCCCCAGACATCTTGCCCTCTGGTCCTGTCAAGTCACACTTTGCTTCAGTTTGAATCATGTTAGGGGCATTCAGTGATTTCCAATTAACCCACCACCACCACCACCACCATGTGCCCCACGATCCTATCAGCTTTGCGTAGAAGAAGTTGCAAGTGTCACACACTTCAAATCTATGAATGTCATTGTGTGTTGCTGAAGCGTCTAATTTTAGTGTGGGCATGTGTTATGTATACATTACTGTTCTCACACTTTAAATGTATTGTATCATCATGTGCTATTTACTTTGTTGGCAAGCATAGGGGCCGCAAATAGAACCATCTGATGCAGGAAGGGGACAGAGAAGTCACCAACCAAGCACTCTCAGGTGCTTTGAGTGCAATCAGGAGCATGGTCAATTGCTTAGTAAACTGCTAGTTGGGCAGACTGAGTGTCCTGAGGGAGAGAGGGGATGCAGGAATCCAAATTAAAATGAACGGCTTAATTGCAACCCTCCTCTCATCCCTTCTTTAGTTCAAGGCTTTTTCATTTTTCTCCGATCAGTGCAGCAGTCGGCATTACTTAGTCAACAGTCAATTAGGCAATGTCTGAATAGAAGAAAATGAAATGTCCAATAAATGGTGCTGACTTTAGCCACAAAATAAAGAGTCAGAGAAACATCCTACATTTAAATTCTATATTGTCAATAATTTTTAGAAATATGGCTGGGGCTTTATCTTGCTCACTCTTGCAATTATCCATAGTAGAGTTGTCCAAACTAATGAGATTACTGTTTGAACAGATCGCATGTGACAATCTGTTTCTGAAGTAAGAAGTTATCATTTGAGACTGAGAAGAATGGGTCACATGTCATTGAGCAAGTGCCACCGTTCTGTGTGAGCAGTATACTGAAAGGACTCCGAACTAGAAACATCCAACATGTGTGTGTATAGGCTGAGTGGAGACGGCTACAGATTACAAGTATTGGCATCTATATTTAGGGGTCAGTGCCAAGGGGAGAAATGTCAGCTTTCTTGACTGTATCTCTACATGTTTCCTCAGTGTTGTTATGTCACTGAAATGCAGGCACCCTCCACCTTTTATTAGGGCACTGTTTAATTAGTAGTGAACTACCATGATCACTACTTTGAAGCTGGACAGTTTTGTTTCAGGGGGGTGGGAGGATTGGATTATTTATTTTTTCATTAATGGCAGTGTTATTTTTCATTAATGGCAGTGTTATTTATGGGAATATTCTTTACCGTTCATTAGAGAAGATAGAGTGTGCAGTGGGTAACTGCATATTCTGCGAGGTTGAAGATACACTTTTTCATTGATGGAATCGGCTTCAAATGGGAACTTGTTCAAATTGGGGAAACATTTTGTAAAAAAAAAAAATTTAATAAAGATGATATTGCTGTTTGTCTAGGCTGTCAATAAAGGAAAGGCAGTATCAATATAGATTTGGCTGGTTCCTTTTTTTTATATGACTGCAAGTGGCACAGGTACGAAGGAGCAGGATTGAACCATTGAAAATGAATGCATGACCTACGAAATTTTACACACAATGACCCTTCTCCAACAGCTTACAGAAAACAAAATACCAGGTGTCAGTTAATCAAAGTGTAGAACTAACACTGCCCACAAGCGCCTTCCACTCATGCCACCAGTATGCCTCATACCTTATCCGGCTGGTCCGTTCAATCTTGGTTGGGATTTACCCTCTTGGGCAGTTCAACAGTGTTAACAAACTGCCTGCCAGACCGACCAGCTGGATAAGGTGGCATACTGGTGGCATGGATGGATGGAAGGGCCATTGGCTATAATTTCTTAATTAATGGTTCCCCACACCTCTGTCTCGAATTGCTAAAGGGACGACCCCTGCAGTGCACACCTAGCCACGAGGCTTTCAAGATGAGCATGAAGTTTCTTATTTGAAACTGTTACAGCAGCTCTTTAGAATCACATTCACACACGCGAGCTGCTGTAATCAGCAATTGGAAGTCTTTATTACTGTCAGCGATGACAGAAATGGCATCAGTAAATATTCAGCAATGGTGTAAAAAGGAAGTTAAACAAAAACTGCTGTTTCAGTCTGCCAGTCTAAGCTTTTTCCAGCACTGCTAATAAGCAAGCTACAGATTAGCCGCTTTCCATGCACACACCCTCTGACAAAGCTGGTACTTGCGAGAGTGTGCCTGCTCATTCTCTTGCTGTTAGGGAGTGTCACTGCGCATATGCAGCACCAACCATAACATGGTCACGAGTCATCAGATGATGCCTTCAGCACAGACATGTATGTCATGGACAAATAGCCTCACTCGCTTTCCAAAGGAGAAAACTGGAAAGGTAAATAGAGCTGCTCCACTGCAGCCATATTGATAAAATCCTTTGTCTTAATGAAAAGGAATGTTAGTTTACACAGAGTGAGGATTTTAAATGGTATTTACAAACATACAATATTAATAAAAAAGACAGGACACGTTTAGTAGTCTCATTCATGTTTTTTTATTTCCTGTCCTCTTTAAAATGAATGTCTGCTCATGTTGTGCTGTTCCTAACATTTTTATTGAGCCCTTTGACATTGTGAGGGTAGCGTAATTTGCAAATCTGCTAACCACTGCCGGTAGCAGCGGGAGAGAAGTCTTGACGTCTGTCTCAGTGTGTTCTCGGGCCTTTTCCTGCTTCTTGTGCAGTATGCGTGTGTGTGCGTGTGTATGTGGGAGGCGCGCATGAGCACGTGATATCTTATCGCTGCTCTCTGAAGCATAGCTCTCCCTTTCAACTGTATGGCACTGCATTTTCAACTGCTGTCATAGACAGCTGCAGCATTCATTGGCGAATGGCGGCCGTGCCTGCAAACACACTGACTGAATTGGAAGACGGGTGCCACATCTCCGAAAACTCGGATGATGGCACTATGTTTCTTGCACATGCGTGCAAGCAACATAAAAAAATTGGTGAAGTCACGAGATTGCATAGAAACTACGCAACGCACACCCATATTACAATTATTTTGGGGATTTTTTACACCAGATTTTCAACATAGGCATTTTGGGACCTCCGCTCATGAACAGTAGCACTGCGATTTTCTTAATCTGTCCTGAACATTGATTTCGCACAGCGACCGCACCCATTGTGTGCCACAGATGTGGAAACATGTTTCGGGTAGGATGTGAAAAATGACAGCTATACTGTTCATAAGGCAGTTGCAAAAATGACAATGTTAATAAATATATAAACAATTGGCAAAGTTAGGCGTGCGTATAAACTGCACAACTGCGCTGTAGCATGATCATTTTTTGAATTTGTTCACCAAATTTGCAATGTGGGCTTTTTGGGACCTCTCCTTATGAACACTGTCACTGTGATTTTCTTAATCTGTCCTGGAAGTTGATTTCTCACAGTGACCGTGCCATTGTGCGCCAGATGTGCAAAAACATATTTTGGGCAGGATGTGAAAAATGACAGCTGTATTGTTCATAAGGAGGTGTGGAAAAATGGCAATGTTGAAAATCTGGAGGGAAAGTATTAAAAATTCTCGAAGTTACAAGCGTGTGTGGGAACTGCACAATGCATGCTCATAACACAGTCATTTTTTGGAATTTTTTCACCAAATTTGCAACATAGGCCATTTAGGAGCCCACCTCATGAACAGTGACACTGTCATTTTGTTAATCAGTCCAGGAAGGTGATTCTGTGCAGTGACCACGAAATCACCTTTTGGGACCGAATAACGACATGACAGTGACTGAGTTCATGAAGTGAGGTCCCAAGAAAACCATGTTGAAAATGTGGTGCCAAAAGTCACAGAAATGCCCAAGATATCCACTTAAGTTGAACCCCCCCCCAATTTATGCCATTATACAGCTTACCGGCATTTCTTCCATTCGCGGTTGGCTTTGAAGAGTGCAGACGTGTTCTCACTCCACCAGAGATCGCAGTGCCAGACTTCTGGAGGTAAGTATGGGATGGGGGTATGTGCGGGGAGGTGGGGTGCGCAGAGGGTGGATGCAGGTTGGGGGGCAGGGCTGCAATGCAACAAGACAGCGAGGGACCATTTTCTTGTTTACAGGTAAAAAAAAACACTTTGTGGGAATGTTTTCTTTTTTCCAGGTACATTTGGCATGCTTGGGTGGGCTCCCAGTGTGCCACTTGAGTGTTTTTTAGGGGGACTGGAGCCATCGGAGATTGAGCAAGCCATCAGCAAAGAAAACAGGTCTTTGTTTGGAGGGAGGGGCATGATGCTGAGGGGGATTGGGCACCGCCTCGGCAGATAAATTCAACTACAGGGACATCATGCTGATGGGGATTGCGCTCCCCCCATCGACAAATGAACTAGGGAGAGGACATGCCAACAGGGGGATTGGGCACCCCCAACATCGGCTTTCACAGGACTGTGAGAGGTGGACAGCAACAGCCACCACCATGTTTATTGAAATGTTACACCAGGCAAGGCACGCCCTGCAGTGAGGGGGTGCTCCCTCATTGCAGCAGTGAATTTCTTTTAAGCTGGTGGCATGCTTCTGAGCTGCTGTCATAGACAGCACGCTCATTCACTGATGCCATAGAGTCAAGCCCCAAAAAGCAGCCACAGCACTGCCGCACCTCCACAACCTGCTAGTCCAGCAAGCTGTCACAACATGTTTCTTGCGCATGTGCACAAGCAAACATAAAACCACAAACATGATTTACATAAGACTACTGGTAGCATGACTGAGGACTTAAAAACCGAAAACAGAATGCCCTCTAAGAGTCCCGAGTGATCAACACTTGTAAATTGTCTATTGACTTCCACAGTCCATAAATGCCTATCGAAATTCGATAATAGTATTCCAGTAATAAAGAGTGCATCCCTCAAACTCCCCCTCCTTCTACTTTTTTTTTTTTAACTTTATTTGTCTACTAGACCCCTGGGCATCCTTCAGGAGTGCCCACGCGGATGCTGCCCTAACTCCCAGCCTGAACCCTCACTTCTCCCAGGCCGCTCCCCCCAAATGACCTAGGCATACCCGACCCCCAGATCATCTCCTGGACTGGTTCCACCCTCCTCTGATGATAAACTCCTAAGTGTGAGGTGCCTTACCTTTTTGTCATCAGGTTGGCCCATGGAGAGACCTGAGTGCGCTGGACCGGCATTGGGATGTGGGGACTCCACTGGGGCCACTGTCATCTCACTGGCAGACTGGAGGCTTTTTTCCTTGTTTTTTTTGTCCCACTGCAGAGCTTGGCTGGCAAGGCAACCCTATGACATAGCTCCGCCCCCCCTGGCCTTGCACTGCACTGCTACGTTGATGCCCCTGGCAACCACCAGAGGTCGCTCCACAAGCGGGCACATCCCCTAAACACACCCTCGGAAGAGAGAGCTGTCCTCTAGATGCTTGATCTCTTTCCTCCCTCCCCTGCTGACCCCCGGTGACCTGGGCTCGTTCCCAAACCCGGGGCGGCGGAATGGCGCGAGGTGTGCCGTCTAGTGCCTCAACCCTCAGCGCCACCATGCCGACCCCTCCTTCTACTTAATAACATGTGTACACCATCAAGAAATCCCTCCATAACTAACAATAACTACTAGTAACAGTGCAAAGTGGTTAACATATGCACCTCAGAGAAGTAGACAAAGATTTACCTAGTAGTTCAACTCTATTGCAGTATGTTAGAATGCTACAAACTTAAGTAATGTATTAATATTATATGAACTGAGAGGAAAAAGCATTCAACTGTGTTAGAAGATAAAATGATCAAAACCTACTTAGTTAACGTGAACTGCCATGGAGCAGGGTTAGTAAGCTGCGTGCAGGGAGCATGGTAACTAATGAAGCATATAGCGCAGCACAAACAGGCAGCCATGTGACTGTCACTGTTTTTTCCTCCATGAACGTCCATTTTCTAGGGAAAAGATGAAACCCTCAATATTTACATAACAAGAGCCCAGTGCCTCACATCTATGTGAATATTGCACATGTGTATTATAAACATCTCCGCCCAGCCGACGGCCCCTCACCTAGAATGAGACAACATATTTAGATATTACACGGTTAATAAAAGGTTATATAATCAAACTCCCTTGGTATGGTCAAGACATGGAAAGACAGTAAAGTCACTGTTAATACAGGCCTTTAGCCTTCCTCTTCCTGTGGTTCCGTGTCACCTTCATGTATAGCAAAGTGCTCCTTAATTTTATCCGAGTCACCCTCACACCTGGCAAAATCCTCCTTAATCTTAAGTGTCTTCTTTCCAGCTTCCTCTGGATCATTGAAAATAAAGACCTAACCAGTATAGGAGAGATGTAACTTCCCCAGTAGGAGAAGAGAGAGAAATGCCCAGTGTCTTTAGTTCATTGCAAACATAATCAAACGCTTGCTTTCTTTGGTTGCAAACGAAAGACCAGAAAAGAAGAACCAACGGGTGCCATCCTCTAAAGTAAGTTGGCCTTCAGCTTTAGCTGCTAGCAAGACTGTATCCCAAATGTGTGGACCTGCTCTGATCATTAGGACAGTTAGTGGCCCTTCCAAGTCTGCAACTGTCTCTGGGGAACAGTATGGTAGCTTTTAATCAGCAGTCCCTCCCAATGCTACAGCCATAGCTCTCTGAAACAAATCCAACAAAAGTTTGTAGCCCCCCCCCCGGTGTCCACGAGTGTGGTGGTGTCAGTCTGTGGGGTGGGGGTGGGGGACACCCCCAGCAGCAGAAACACAATCCTGAAGCCTATGTTTTGCCAGGCTACAGCTGGAACCATGGTGCCTGCTGACTCCTGGGTGTTGGGCTAGAGGGGAGGAAACATTTGCTAGCAGCAAAACAGTTCAGATAAACGAGACAACTCTGGTGCTGCAGAAACAAACAGGCTCTCTTTTTAATAACTTGATCCACCTTCCAACAGATCACTCTATGGAGCAGTTACAAACTTAAATGGTGGGGGAAATGGTACATTATTGCAGGACTGCAGTGGTTACATTAGCAGCATAATCCATGGACCAAGGAGGTCACATAACAGTGGAGTCCATTTAATCAGAGTTCATTACAGGGCACTATCCGAATGACCCCAAACAACATTGCAGGCAGCTCAGTTCATCTTGAAACAGAGAAATCAGCACATGCCTCCCAGTCTAAACAGTTCTACCCCCTCTTACTCTCCCTGACCATGAGCACTCGAATCGGGGCCATTACCACTATGTCCTGTGGGGCTCCTTCCTTCTGCAGGGCTGTCCAGCTTGCCACAGAACTTGGGGCTAACTGCTGCCTCCCAACTCTCAGTTTCACAATCCTGGCTATGGCAGTACCCCTCGGGGCCACAGCTCTGATTATCAAATCTCTTTTTCTCCTTGGGGCTGATGTGACACTCCACGGCCACCTCAAACATTAACTGCTGGCTCACCAATCTTCCAAGGCGGTACATTCGCTAAAAACACCGGGGCCATCTTCTTCCCATGCTGGTTCTGTACTCTCCCTTGGGCTTCACAGCAGTAAACTACCACCTCTGAATTTGCAAGAAGGGGGTTTGATTCCCAGGGTCCCCACACAGGGCTCATACAAAAATGGCTGCTGCCATGTCACTCCTGGCCTTCAATGCTACCATTTCCCAGATGGAAACTGTTCCTGATGCTTGAGCAGGTGATCAGCTCCATTTGATGCCTACTCCCTGCTCTCTCTCTCCTCCTGAAATTCCAGCTCCTACTGTTCTCGTGCAGCTCCTTAAATTCCCCCCTGGTCTGTTCCTCCCAAAGTCTGGTGATGGACAGTCCCAAAGGCAGCAAAACTGCTAAATCTTTTTGAGCATGGACAGGTAATCCCCCAGTTATTTTGAACTGTGCACGTCCCAGTGCAAAGAAATGGTATCATAACCCCACAAGAGTGTTATGTGTTTAATCAAGTCTGGTTCCTCTGCCCCTCAAGAATGTCCAAAAGGTGAACGTTAGACTGTCTAGCTCCAGTTTCTGAATGTTCAAGGCGCATCTGGAGCAATTTTTTTACTTGCAGAACTCCAGCCGATGTAACCATAGATTTTTCTGCAGCACCTTTTGTTTATTTTAGCTCCATAGTTACATCGTCTAGGCAGGTCTCAACCACTGCCAACCAAGCATTAAAAGTAGGAACTTTCTTATCTAAGTCCTGTACAAATTTCAGCCCTTAGGATTGCACTATTAGGCAGTTTGGCCTCCCTGCCTGGCGGTTTCTTCTGCAGTAGATTGTTGAGAGGTTTCACCATCTTATAACACAGATGATTTCTCAAATTTACACTCAGTAATCTCAGTCTCTAGCCACATTTATGCAGTTTAGACAATTTTAAGGACTTTTAAATGCAAATAATTTAAAGTAATTAGAAGCAGAGAGAAGTGGAGCTCACTGAGGGTGCAACCATTCTCTTCAGCTGCTAGGCATGCCCTCATCTATTTTAAACAGTTTCAATAAATGAAAACAGTTACAGCTGCAGAAAATGTGTCTTGTACAATGACACAGAAGTTTGTAATACAAGAAAAAGAACCAATAGGGCACAAGTCCATCATTGCAGTACAGTTTAGAGGTTAATTTAGACTCTTCCAAAGTACTGGTGTTTCATGGCTAATTATACAATGGCAAGAAAAAATCCTGGACTCTGATTGGTCAGTCTTGGGCTGGACCCGTGCTGTTATCCCAGTACAACATCACGGGTCTAGTCTCAGCCTCACTGTGAACCTGTAGATGAACTTTTGATTGATTATGTGCTGCTTGATGTGCTTGATGATGTGCTTCATTGTTTCATCTTCTTTTAAAAAACCAAAATATTTTTCCACACAAAAACATCTTTAAAATGATTTTTTTTATTCTGTATAACAGCGAGCCATTGTATAATAGCAATAATGCCCTCCAGGGTGTGTGTCGTTTGGGATAACGTCACGCCTCAGTTATTGGACGCACTCGGCCTGCGGCCTCCGTGCCCAACCACCTGAGGCATGAAGTTATCCCAGCACGACACACACCCTGTTGAGCATTATTGCTTAAATAAAGACCTATGGAACAAAATCCTGGTCTTCTTGTCATTATGTACATGACCCACCTGTGCCATAAGTTTTCAGATTTGGGGGAAAGCAAGTCTTTTTTTTTACTTTTTCTGTTATGCCACCTATCTCCAGCTGGCCCCCTTTCTCCTCTGCCTCTCTCACAGCTTCATCATCACCTTCTCTGGGATTTCCTTCTCTCCATCATGCTTGTAGCTTACCCTCACAGTGGGGCTCTGTCATCAGAGTCAGGGGGAGGCTGTACCTCTCGAGTAATCTTCAGCCAGCCTGTAGGACAGGTTCTGCAGTCGATGGTGTGGAGCCTGTGTGGAGAATAAGGCTTCATCCTGCTATGTCTGGTGTATTTTCCAGTTTTTTCTGTCCCTTGGAAGATGTCAGCACTGTAGGGGGACCAATGTGCATGCACAGGCATTACAGGCACAGCGCAGGTCCTCAATCAACATCTTCCACCTCCCACTCTGTGTCCTAAGCTACACAACAACCCTTGGTCACCCAGGTGGCAGTATCATAGCAAGGATGGTGCCTCTCCCTCACTGGGAAGAGATGAGTGTCCTCTGGAATGCTCATTCCCCCCCCCCCAGGCTTAACTTGACATGGGGTTAGTTTCTTGAGAGCACCAGTACTGCAGGCAAGAGCCTCACTCTGCTTTCCAAAGAGTGCTTGCTCCTCTCTTTTTAATGAGGCCATAATGAAATGTAAATGACCTCATAGTGCTTTAACTGTGCTGTGGGGTAATTTACATGGTGAACGTCCAAGAATGGCAAATTGCTCCACAGAAGCAATCATCTGTGAGAGGCAGTAACTGTTACTTTGCTCCTTGGATCCCTATTGCTTCCCAATCAGTCACAGATCTCATGTAGTCTTTAAGAAGGTTGTAGTTTGTGAGGAGCAAACAAGTTTGTGCCTGAATTTGTGTTTCGTCTTTGGAAGGTATATTCAACAGGCATGCTTTTAGCACCTGCAATGTGTTCCAAGCATGTTTAAATATATTAAAATTAGCTCCAAGCACTAATTTACTCCAGGGATACAGACTTCAGAGGGAAGCAATTTCTGAGTTTTCCATATCCTGCTATTTGAGTCGGATATTAGGGGACCCTGAGGATGGAGGCTGGACTTGATTCACTAGCAGTAGTGGGAGAATTTATTAGTCGAAGGCCCCCAGTGTATAAATTAACATACTGTAAGTGCTGCTAAAACTGCTTTTGATTGATTACGGGCAGCAGACTTAGTAACTCTTGTATCTGAGAATCTTGTTTCAACTGTCCTGTAGAAAACGGGGAGAAAGGCTGTTCTAAGCACAAAAGATTTAACTGGGCTGCTGTTTGTTGAAGTGAAGACTACCTGATGTCTAGTCAGTGATTTCAAACTCCACAGTTAATTCTGAAAAAAGGACGCATTTTAGAGCTGGTGACACTGTATTATTTTTCCTGTCTGCAGCTCCTTCATTCATTGACATTGAAGGGATCTCAAGGTCCCTGACAGTCTCCATGATTGAAACAAAAGTTTTGTTTGCAGCACAAAATTTACAAAGAAAGACAGACTAGACAAAAGCTATCATTGTCTAAAAATGTATTGATAAAAGAAGATAATTTTAGAGTCCAAAGGTTTCTTCTCCATGATTCAAACTATATCTTTGTTCACTGCCTACAAAACATTCCTATAAAGAAATTCAGACAAAAGCAACTCAAACTGCTATGAAAACAAGCAGAAACATAAATGCATGCGTAGCCGTGATGCCACTGATGTTGTGGTTACTACCTTGTCTTATGGGCTCCAACAATGTGGAGAGGATTGGGTCAATTAACTCCTGATTGGGGGGTTTATCTAAGGTTCACTAGTCCAACAGGCAACTCTGTATGAAATTGATGGTGCAGTTGGTTGTTAGAGTGCTGTGCTTGTGCAATGTATGGATAGCAAGCTTGAATGGCTTGTGGTGTATATGGCCCCATTCTGTTTCTGGGGAACTACCACCCTATCAGGGTACAGGAGGCACAGAAACTCCCTTGAGAAGGGTGTCACCCCAGCGGTGTTGCAGGATGCAGTCCTTTAGCTAAAGGTACCTCGGGGAGGAGCCAAAAAGTAGAACTGAAGGGTGTGTAATGGAACTGTAAGTACATCGTCTTCTGCTAAGGAAAGAGAAAAGGCCAAGAAACTAAGTGACCAGTGAAGAAATAGAGCCACCATCCAAGTCCCAACCCATCCGATGGAAGAAACCTAACTTCACCCTAGGAACCTAACTACTTGTATGACCATCAGCATGGAGGAGAGGAAACCCCATGTAGAGGAAACCTCTGGGGATCCAAGACTTCTGGTTGCCATCCCTCTAGGTACTGAATGAACTATTACTGAGACAGGTATCAATTGGTCCTGCAGAACCACTGCATACCAGGAGGATGTGAACTTTTCCTTTTGACAGAAGGTCTTCCCCCCACAAAGCAGCTGATGGCGTGCTGTCTGGGGATTTGGCATACTCATGCGAAGTAACATTAGGATACGAATGCCCCAAGGTAAAGAAGATGATTAGCAACAGCTGCTTCAAGCCTGGCAGCCCAAAGCCACTCATGGAGGGGCTCGTTGATATAAGAAGTGGATGTCTTGAGGGGGTTGGGTGCTGCACTATGAAGCCAGTGAGTGAAGGGCATACTGATCATTGCACCACAAGCCCATAGAGGGCAAAAGCTTACTGCATGTTACAATACAAAGCCAGCGAGGCAAAGGCATACTAGGCCCTTAAAGGTGATAGGAAACATTTTTTTACATCTCTAGATGTCCTCCAGTTGTTCTTTTATTGGATACCCAATATTCTGAAATGCTTTTGACCTTTTATTGTTAAATTAATGATCTAAGTTTGTTGCCTTAGTAACTACCCTGAATCCCTCTCTGCTCTGCAGTTGCTGCTGTCTCTTTTCATATTGCCTGAACATTCTATAACATCACAAACTCCTTTCCAGGGCATTCAGATGAACGGTATGGATTGGGAGTCTGTGATGTCATAGAATGTCTTAGAGATATGATAATCAAGAGCAGTAGCTGGTGAGAAGAGTGGAACTCTATGTAGATCTGAGGGCACCCGAAAGCTAGGTTATTTATTTATTTATCAAAAAAATCATCAAATCATATCAAATACATAACTGGCATGTAAAAGAAGATGGAAGGGCAGTTAACTATGTAAAAATAATTTCCTATCTCCTTTAAGGGCTGAGAGCAGGTGTAAACTTGGTTGTAGGAGGGTGTGTGCCTGTTGATGAGGCATTTGCCTGAAAGTAGGTAGTAGAGTAGGAATGGTGGATGGTAAGGGTAGAGGTGAACCCTCACGAGAGGACAGTGGGTTACAGAGAAGCAGATGCAGACTCAAGGAATGCCTACAGCAAGCCAGGTCATCAGCAGTGTACAAAGACCATGGGGGACAGGCTGGGTGACTACCCAAGGGAAGGGCAATAGGAATTCCATAAAAAACACAGGAAGTGAAGCACAGCAACAGCTGGAGGGGCCCAGAGGCAGGCAACACAGCAGGCAGCCCAGGCTGCATGGAGGAGGCCTCCAAACACCTCACCCAGATGGGGGGAGAATAGGCACACAGGGAGAGGAGCCAGCCCCAACCAACACACCTGGACTGGGCAGCTGTGGGTGGCAGATAAAGCAGCAGCAGCCAGAGGAGCTGGCAGTCAGCAAGGCCACCCTAGTCCAGGTGCTGTGAGGAGCAGAGCAAGAGGGCAAATAAATGCCAGAGGCACGAATTCTGAAGCAGCTGGTCTGGAGTGGCTGGGCTGAGAGTGAGGTGAGCAGGTGACTCAAAACAGCCTTGGAGGCACGGGTCAGGGCAGAATGGCTGGTCAGAGCAGCAAGGAGGAGGAGAAGTATGCCTTCAGGCAGCTGATATGCAACAAGGTAAGGAGGACTGGGAGGGCCAGCAGCAGCCAGCAGCCATGTGGAGGATGCAAATGAATGGGCATCTGGAGGAGGCTTGGGGCATGCATGAAACATAGAAACATAGACTCTGACAGCAGTCAAGGACCGCTTGGCACACCCAGCCTACCTGTTTCTCCCTACACACATTATTACCGCAGACCGTACTTGAGAGAACTTAATTGGGGGTGTGGCTTAGACAATATAAAAGCAGGTGACTCCAATTACAACTTCCTGTTGCTAGCCTGTAGAGCAGAAAGCAGCTAACTAAAAGAAGCTACCATTTTCTTACTAATTTAACACTTCTATCTCAGCAGGAATCAGTGTCTGTTGAGATTAAACAGACAGATACTTTATTAGAAGCAGAAGGGGTCTTATTTAGGGTTAAAAAAAAGAAAAGAAAGAAAGAAAGAAAGTCAGTGTGTGTTCTGTGCTGGGAAGTGTACTGTATCAACTTACTTTGCTAAATCAGTAGGAGGAGAGAGAGAGAGAGAGAAGCTTAATTGGGGTGTAGCTTAGACAATATAAAAGCAGGTGACTCCAATTACAACTTCCTGTTGCTAGCCTTTTTTCTTACTAATTGCCCTCCTTCCCACCCCCCCAAGCCAGTTTTACTTTTATAGCCACTGGATTTGACTGATGACAGGAACTTCCTGTTTGGCAGTAGGAAGGGAAGGATCATAGAGAAGCATTAGTTTTGTCAACCCTAAAGGGAAAAAGTAGCTTGCTCTCCCTCCTAGCTGCTGGTGATCTGACACTGAGCAAGGAAGAAGGAGGCTACTGAAGAATATAGGAAGTTGCTGTCCCAGAACAGGGAGGGTGAGAGTTGTAAGGAGAGGAGAGAGTAAGCATACAGAAAAACAGGAGAGGGGACACCAAATAGGACATGATAGGAGTGGTGCAGTGCAATGGCTGTGGGGTGGCAGTGTTCTGGGAGACATTCTTGAGGCTGCAATGCTGCCCTATTTGCAGGGACCTTTCTGGTCTGAGGGAGGAGGTTGACCATCTTCAGGCTGACCTGGCTAGGATTTGTGAAATGCCACTACCTCAGAGGTTGCCAAGAAAGAGGAGAGGCTGGACCAGGGTGGGCTCAGAGAGGGAGATGGTGGTGAAACAGAGCTGCATCCCTCCAGCTGTACCTCTCCACAATTCATATACTCTTCTGGTGGATAGTGGTTCCTCTATGGAGGCACCTGCAGTGGAGACCAAGGAGGATGCTGGGAACCTTCACCAAGGAGACCCACAGGAGGGTGGCATGGGACCCCACAGGGGAAGGAAACAACTCCTGGTGGGGGACTCAATCATTAGGGGGGTAGAAGTGGGTCAGGAAGGGGACAGGGAGGTAAGGTGCCTGCCTAGTGCCATGGCTTGGAGGGACAGGAAGCGAATCCTCAGGATCGTGGGAGCAGCTGCACAAGGGAGGGAGCTGGATGTCATTGTCCACCTAGGGACAAATGACCTGGCTAGGAATGGGATCAGAGCAGTGCAAGAGGAGTTTGTAGAGTCGGGGAGGGGTCTTAGACAAGTAGCGCATATGGTAACCTTCTCTGAGGTGTTGACTGTCTATGGCAAGGGTGATGCTAGGGTACTCCTCACTAGGGAATTCAATGAATGGTTGAAAAACTGGTGTGGAGCTCAGGATTTTGGCTTCATTGGGGACTGGGGAGCCACCTGGAGGGATGCAGACCTATACTGGCACAATGGTCTGTATCTGTCCAGGGGGGACCAGGATCCTAGGTGAGAGATTTAAATGCTTCATTGGTAAACATTTAAACTAGCCAAGGGGGGAGGCACTGAAAAGGAGAAGGGAAATCCCAGCCTCCCTCAACAAAACACAGTAATTAGCGAGGTAAACACCAAGGTAGAGAAGTCATTAGGAAGCAGGACAGAGGTAAATGTAAAAAAAGGCAAAGGCAGTAAGGACAGGGATGGAGCTAAAAGGGGTAAGGCCATCAAAAAGTGGAGGGTGATGAGTACCAATGCCCATAGTCTGTGTGACAAGCTCCCTGAACTAGTGGCCTTGATGGAAGAGGGTTGCCTGCATATTGTGGCAGTCACAGAAACATGGTACACAGAGAACCATGATTGGGATGTCAACATACCAGGATACACAATCTACAGGAGGGACAGGGAGGGTAAAAGAGGAGGAGGAGTAGCTCTCTATGTAAAGGAAGGGATCAAAGCAACAGAACTAAAGAGTAAACAGGGAGCAGATGAGGCAATCTGGGTCACCCTGGAGACAGGAAATGGCACCACAGTCCGCATGGGGGTTGTATAAAGACCTCATCTCAGGGGGAGGGAATGGACAAGGAAATGATAGAAGGCATCCTTAGAATGGCAGAAAAAGGGGAGATATTGTTGATGGGGGACCTGCATATTCCAGATGTTAACTGGAGCACCTTTGCTGCAGGCACATCCAAGAGCAGGGTCATTCTTGATGCCCTACAAGGGGCATGCCTCAGACAGCTAGTATTGGAACCCACTCAGGAAGGAGCAATCTTAGACCTGGTACTCTCAAATGGGGACGGAGAAAGAATCTCAGATTTAGAAGTGGGTAGCCATCTGGGAACAAGCGACCACCAAACAGTGTGGTTCACGATAAACACAGCCATACAATCAAGCCATACAAAAGCAACAGTATTGGACTTTAGGAGGGCTGACTTTGGGAAAATGAGAGAGTGCCTCAGAAAAGCACTAGCAAACAGGCAAGAAGGAGGGGTGGAGGAACAATGGGAAGTAATCAAAACAGCCATCACAGAGACAACAAGCCTTTGTGTAAAGCAAATCAACAAAACACAACGAAGGAAAAAACACTATGGTATTCTAAAGAGGTGGCAGGGAAAGTTAAGGAGAAAAGGATAGCATTCAGAAAATATAAGGAAACATAGAAGGAGCAGGACAGAGAACTTTATCAGTTAAAGCAGAAAGAGGCAGGGAAGGCAGTCAGAATAGCAAAGGCCCAAACCGAGGAAAGGATAGTCAACTCTGTTAAGAAGGGGGATAAGACCTTTTATAGCTACATTAGGGAGCGAAGAAAGACCAAAGGAGGGATACTGAGGCTTAATAAAGGGGAGGGAATGTGGGCAGAGGGTGACAGTGAAAAAGCAGGGATACTGAATGAATATTTCTGCTCAGTATTCACAAAGGAAGAGGAGGGAGTACCTAAACCAAGAGAAAACACTCTGAAGACGGAGGTCGATACCAGTCCATTTACAGAAGAAAGGGTTCTGAAAGAACTAATAAAATTGAAGGTGGACAAAGCAATGGGGCCTGATGGGATTCACCCAAGAATTCTAAAAGAACTAAGGGTAGAACTAGTGACACCGCTGACTACTCTCTTTAACAAATCATGGGAGGATGGGGTTCTTACCTGAGGACTGAAGGAGGGCAGATGTGATTCCTCTTCACAAAAGTGGGAGCAGGACAGAGGCAGGAAACTACAGACCTGTTAGTCTGACCTCAGTGGTAGGGAAAATGATGGAATCACTTCTGAAGGAAATAACTGTTGAGTACCTAGAGGCCAGTGGGGCACAGAGCCCAAGGCAGCATAGATTCATGATGGGAAGGTCATGTCAGATGAATCTAATAGATTTCTTTGACTGGGTGACCAAAGTAGTAGACCAGGGAGGGGCTGTGGACATGGCCTACCTAGATTTTAGCAAGGCATTTGATACAGTCCCACACAAAAGATTAATACACAAGTTAGCCAGCCTTGGAGTGGGTCCCAAGGTGGTAGCCTGGATAAAAAATTGGCTAGACAACAGGACGCAAAGGGTAGTAGTAAACGGAGTCCACAGTGAAGAAAGGAGGGTTACTAGTGGGGTACCGCAGGGTTCAGTACTGGGACCGGTCCTTTTTAATGTCTTTATAAGTGACACTGCAGAGGAACTGGAAGGAAAAGTAAGTCTCTTTGCAGACGACACAAAGATCTGCAACAGGGTTGATACACAAGATGGAGTGGAAAGGATGAGAAGGGACTTGGCAAGGTTGGAGGAATGGTCAAATGTATGGCAGCTCAGATTCAGTGCAAAGAAGTGCAAGGTAATGCACCTGGGAAACAAAAACCCAGGGGAAGAGTACACAATGGGGGATGAGATACTGACAACAGTAAAATTGGAAAGGGACCGGGGGTAATTATATCAGATGACCTAAAGGTGGGCAAGCAATGTGAGAAGGCAGTAAGGAAGGCTGGGGGGATACTGGGATGCATAGGGAGAGGCATCAATAGTAGAAAACAGGAAGTTGTTATCCCTCTATACAGACAGTTGGTGAGACCCCATCTGGAGTACTGTGTGCAGTTCTGGAGACCCCATCTCTGCAAAGACGTAGACAGAGTGGAGGCTGTCCAGAGGAGGGCAACCAAAATGGTGCAGGGTCTGCACCAGAAGACATATGAAGAAAGACTAAAGGAGCTAATGTATACCCTTGAGGAAAGAAGAGAGAGGGACATGATAGAAACTTTCAAGTACCTCAAGGGAATCAACAAAGTCCAAGAGGGTAGCATCTTTCAGAAAAAGAGATGTGCAAGAACAAGGGGGCCCAATTTGAAGATAGGGGGGAGACAGCTCAGAGGTAATGTGAGGAAGTATTTTTCCACAGAGAGGGTTTTGGATGCATGGAACAGCCTCCCTGAGGAGGTCGTGGAGTCAAGAACAGTGGGGGAATTCAAGAATGTATGGAACAGACATAAGGCAGTCCTAGTGGGGGTAAAAGGAAGTAAGCTGTTGGTTAACTAGGATCTGCAGCTTATCTGTTAGGTAGGAAAATGGGCAGACTAGGTGAGCCAAGCGGTCCTTATCTGCCATCAAATTCTATGTTTCTATGATCTACAGCTCTTTCTCCTTCTCCTGTTTCTTTCCACTATGATTCACTTGTGCTTATCCCATGCATTCTTGAATCCCACCACTGTTTTCACCCCCACAGCCTCTGCTGGAAGGCTGTTCCAGGAACTCACCACTCTTTCTGTGATGAAGTATTTCCTCACACCTCTCCTGAATCTACCCCCTCAAGCTTCAAAGCATGTCCCCTTGTTCTTGATCACCTTTTTTCTGAAAAAAAAATTCCCTTCTGTACCTTATTTACCCCCAAGAGGTATTTAAAAGTCTTTATCATACATACCCCTCTCCCTCATCGCTTCCAAGGTGTACATATTGAGGTCCTTTAGTCTTTCCATATAGGGCTTTTAATGCAGACCCTGCAGCATTTTTGTTGCCATCCTCTGGACCACCTCCACTCTGTCTATGTCCTTCTGGAGATGTGGTCTCCAGGACTGGATGCAATACTGTAGATGGGATCTTAGCAGCAAGCTATACACAGGCAACATCACCTCCTTCTTTCTGCTGGTGATAGCCCTCCCTATGCACCCCAGCATCCCACTCGCCTTCCTGACTGCCTTGTCGCTCTGCTGATCAGGTAAGATTACCCCCATGTCATTTTTCCTGCTTGGTAGTCATCAGTACTACTTCACCCATTTTGTACTCTGCCCCTGGGTTTCTGTGGCCTAAGTGTATTATTTTGCATTTTTCCACATTGAAGCACAGCTGCATTACCCTTGATCACTCTAGTTTTCTCAAGTCGCTGCTCACCCTTTCCACACACACACACACACACACACACAGACACACACACACCACCTCTGAAGTGTCATCCTTTTGCAGATTTTGGTGTCATGCACAAAAGAGGCAGACCTTCCCTTCCAGATCCTCTGCAATGTCACTTATAAAGACATTAAAGATTGTGGCCGCCCAACTCCCAGATTACCTCAACAAATACAACCAACCTGTTATGTCCCAACCAACATGGCTTCAGGCAGAATCATAGTACCTCCACTGCTCTGCTGGACTACACTGACTACTCGCACAAGGCACTAGACGAAAGAAAGCTGGTGGGGTCAGTCTTCATAAACCTCACCAAAGTCTTCGACACTGTCAATCACTCTCTCCTCCTGACTCAACTACAGAACCTGGGGGTTGCAACCAATGCTGTCTGCTGGTTCAAGGACTACCTAACACACAGAAGCCAACATGTAAAAATTGGGCACACAGTATCTAGCTCCAATGAGGTATCTTTAGGGGTCCCACAGGGGTCAATACTGGGGCCCTTACTATTCAGCCTCTTCCTAAATAATCTTCCTGAAGCCTGTGACACTAAACTGATACTTTATGCAGACGACACTGTGCTTCTCACCAGCAGTTCATCAATAGTCACCCTGCACTCCGAGCTGTAGGCATCCTTCTGCAAGCTGGAAGACTGGTTCTGTAGCCATAAACTTCTATTAAACTACAAAAAAACAAGGTGATGCTCACAGTCAGCCCACAGCACAAAAAGAAGCTCCTTCCCCTCACCATCTCCAATAAAGTCAGTGAGCCGCTGGAACAAGTTCAGTCCTTCAGGTACCTGGGGGTCACCATTGATGACTGCCTCACCTTCACCCAACACATCGACACAGTGGTAAAGGCAGGGAACACCAAGCTGGGTGTACTATATAGGCATAAAAAGTATCTCACTCCAGAGGCCCTCCATCTCTCAGTCTCCAGCTCCATCCTTTCTACCATTGACTATGGATTGGTGGTCTACGGCACAGCAACAGACACTGCATTAAAAAGAATTCACACTGCCCTCAACAAGGCATGTAGGGCTGGCCCGGTGGTGCTGAGGGTTGAGGCGTTGAACACCACACCTCGCGCCACGCCGGCGACCTGGGTTCGAGAACGAGCCGGGAGTTGCCGGAGGTCGGCAGGGCGGAGAAGAGATCGAGTGTCCGGAGGACTGCTCTCTCTTCCTGGGGAGAGTGGGAGTGTTGCTTGCTCGCCAAGCGACCTCTGGTGGTGGCGAGGGGTGCACCAAATGGGCAAGCACGGTGAACGCCAGGGCTGGACGGAGTCATGGCATTATGTCGAGCCGTGCTCCGGAGGGATGGGAAGAGGAAAACACTAAAAATACCCTGGCTGCCGAGAAGATGATGAGGGCTTCTGTGGTCTCCCTCTCATCCCCAATGCAGGGCCACACCACATCGGGGATCCAGGTCGACCTCTCGGAGGGATGGACCCTCTAACTTAAGCAAAGAGCCGCTGAGGGTTAGCGGGCCCTGTTCCGGGGGGTGATCCGGAATGCTGGGAAGTTCCTCTGAGAGTGGGTGAACCGATGGTGGCTGGTCACTGTGGGGAGTAGTAGGGGCAGGATCATGTGGGCACCTCCTAAGGGTGCCTCGCAGGAGTCCGGGCATAAAAATAAAGTTAAAAAAAAACAAAAAACAAGGCATGTAGGCTCACAATGGCTGCAGATCGAAATACGCACACCTGCTCCTTATACAAGAAGACCAATTGGCTGCCACTAAAGAACAGGATTATATTCCAAACATGACTCCTTGGAAAAAAGGTGCTAATGGGTAAAACTGCCCCATGCATTTCTAGCATCCTGACACCAAGTGCTACCAGCTATACCACCAGAGGCAGGATGAGGGGAGCCCTATCAACACCTTTCCGTCAAACTGTGCAGGGACAGCGTGCTTTCAGCTATAGGGCACCCCAAAGGCTCAATGAAATCCCAGTGCACATTCTAAACTCCCAATACATCTCACAATTCAAAAATGGCCTAAGGCAACACCTTCTTACTAGGACAGTTTGTGACTGCCACTAGGACTCTAAAACCCATAATGCCCGCTCATCCACATTCTCCTTCCCCTTCCTTTTACCCCCACTCTTCCCTCTTGCCCTATCCCTCTGTTTTCCTCTCCCCCCTGTGCCTTTTCTCCCACTGGATCAACCTTAAAACCAACCTACTACCACTACCTCCCAACCTCCTAGACAAAGCCACTTCTTTTGGCCACCCACTCCCCCCCCCCCAGTCTCCCTCCCCTCACCTTGACTCCTCCTTGGACTCTCACACTAGGTGTCACACCTCTTTATCTCCATCGCTACATATAAACACTATCCTTTACCCTAGCTGAATGCTCTTAATGCTGTACTATCACTATTGGTACTATGAATGACATTGTAACCTTACTGTATACTAGCTACCTACTATTCGAGTATTGTATGTAAACTGCTTGTTATTGCTGTCATTGTCACTGTTTGACGTGGAACCTTTGTAAAAGAGCTCTGAGCTCAAAGGTATGATCCGAATCCCTAAATAAATAAATAAAAAAATAAAGAGGACCGTTCCTTGCACTGATCCCCGAGACATCCTGCTGGTCATTCTCCTTTCCTCAGAGTGAACTCCATTTACCACCACCCTGTGCTGCCTATCCCCTAACCAATTTCTTATCCAGTTTACCACCTTTGAACCACTTCTAAGCTACCCAGCCTGCTTACTAGTATCCTATGTGGAGCAGTGTCAAAAGCCTTATGAAATCTAAGTAGGCCACATCCACCGCTCCAACCTAATCTAATTCCTTGGTCACTCAGTGAAAGAAATCTATCAGATTCATTTGACATGACCTCCCCATGTAAACCCATGCTGCTTCAGATCTTGTAACCTACTGTATTCAAGATATTCCACAATTCTTTCCATTAGCAGTGATTCCATTGTCTTTCCCACCACCAATGTCAGACTGACTGGCCTATACCTGCCAGCCTCTTCCCTGCTACCAGTTTTGTGTAGTGGGACTACATCCGCACTCCTCTTGTCCTTGGAAACCACTCCTGTTTCCAGTGAGCTGTTAAACAGGACTGTCAGAGGTGCAGTCAGAACCTCCCTCAACACCCTTGGATGCAGTATCTCCCCACAGGATCCCCCTACCTGTGAACCAACTCATTGCAATAACAGTTGCTCAATGAGCATGCAATTTTATACTTTAAACATGTAGCCCAGTTGCCGTGTGCCAGTGGGCTACTACCCTTGCCTGTTGACTACCACACAGATTAAGAGGCCTGGGTCCTGCTATAGTGGTGATCAGGGGTTCCATCCCAAAGTAATAGTAAAATAGCATGGTGCCTCTACCCAGAGTAGGTTGATAGTGGGCCAGGTGACTGCTTGGTACAACCCCCTGGGATGCTGTACCTACCCACCTCCCCTTCCAACCACCCCACACACTGGATACCAAATTGTTCCCCAATACCATAAACCACATACACTTGACAGTTGGCTTTCACAAAATACCCTCCACATGGCAATTGCAACAAACAAAACACAGCTTTATTTTTGGGGAGGGCTAGAGGAGGGGTACCTGGAACAATGAAGCTATAAAGAGAAAAGGAGTTAGAATAGTTAACAATAACACTGCCAGTAGAATAAGACACTCAATGCCACCCCCACTGGTACCAGTTGTAACCCCTGTCAGGGGTTACCTTCTCTTGAAATGGCTCTATTTTGCCGGGGTTTGTTCTGCCCCATTTCTTTTCTCCATCTTGCCCCAGTTCCTTCTGGTCCCTGGTGGTCCCCTAGATCCCTCGTGGCTCCCATGTTGATTTTGGCAAGAGTAGGGCAAGAGGAGCTGTAGTGCAGAGCTGCTGCCCGTAGTTGCACTTTGGTGCAGAGCCAGCACTCCGCGCATGCACACAAGTGCATTTTCGTATGGCCTTTCGGTGGCCTTTGTATCCATCTCTCTGGTGGTCCTGGTCCTGTTGTTTGCTAAGAGAGAGACCAGAGATGCTAGCAGCACCGGAGAGGCTCAGGGAAGTAGCGGGAGTGATTTTTGTGAGCGCCAATCATGCTTGGGCATTTAAGAGCCGCCTGATGCATATTAGTGAGATGGCTCATGCACATTAATGAGTTGAAGCCTTTCTAGCTCTGGGGCACGTGATTCAGTGCTAGTGACAGGCAAATAAATAAATAAGAATAGTAAACTGGGTTATGGGCTGATGAAGGTGATAGAGGGCCACCAGGTTTTGGGAAATTAAAAATGTATATGCTGGCCGCACAGGGATCTTGAAGTGGACCAGTGCATGGACTGCGATGGGGCTATGTGTGTGCTGCCTGGGGACTCTCTATAATGGTAGCAGCAATGGGAAAATGGCTAAGGAAAAACCCTAATCTGTGCAGTCACTTAGAAGGGCACAGGGCTGGCTGCAAGTGTGTGGGGAAGTATTTAAACAAAAGCGAAAGGTTTGGCTTCAGGAGTGACTTAAGCCTTGGGACACTGTGGGAACTGAAGTGAAATGTTTACTCCAACCACCATGTTTTCTTTCATGTGACATTAGCCCACCAACCACAAAGCCAGGACTTGCCAAGAAGATTCTGGGGCTTGTGAATGGACTCTTGGGCAAAAATACTGGACATTATTCTGGTGCCATTTTGAACAGCCAGTGAAATGTGGAGGGAGCCTCATACATAATAATTTTTCTTGAGGACAGTAGCTCTAGCCAATGGGGAGCTGTCAAAAGCTCCTAAAAGGACAGAACTTTTGGACTCTGAGTCAGTTGGGGAAGAGCCCCTCCACAGGGAGGTGGGCTATTGCCCCTGTGAGAGAATGGGGATGCAAGGTTGGGAGAGGGCCTGCCTTGGGGATGCCAGCAATCTGTCCCCCAGGGGCTGGGTGTTTGTCTTCCCCCATCGGAGGAGAAGTGGAGGAGAATGTGCAGGCTGCTCTGTGGAGAAGGAGAGCTGCAGGAGTTCTCATGTTGAAGAGAGAAGTGCGCCACAGCGGTGAGATGATCGAGATGAAGAAGAGGTTGTGTCCTAAGCCTGGAAAAAGGAAAAAGGTTGCTTCTAAGCCTGGAAAAAGACAGGTACTTTCACCTGCACCTCATTGGTGGAGAAAGTGTGAGAGAAGGAAAAGGAGTGAATTGTCAAGAGAGAAAGCCTCTTCAGGCCAGAGAATTGCTATGCACCTGCATGGTGAGAAAAGAGACTTTTGGAATGCTTTCTGAGACAGAGTTCTAGAATGGTGTGGTGCCAGATCGAGAATTCAGCTGTGTTAAAGTTGAGAGACTGTGAAAGCAGAAGGACTAGCAAGTGCCTGTGGGGCAGGGTGCTTATTGTCTGCTCCTGAGCTACAGCAAGAGAAAGAGACTGTTGTGGTGACCCTGAGTTTTCCGACTCTCCACCCCTGGAGTCTGGGAGACTCAGGAAAGTTAACAGAGACAGCTGGCTACAACACCATAGCAGGTAACTGAAAGAAAAGTGCAAATATCAAAAGGTTCCATTCAAAACCCAGGGCTAGGTGGGGAACTTGCTAACCCCCATCAAGTGGGGTCTACTGGCTGCAGGGGATCACAGGTCTTGTACCCAAGTGCTAGGGTGCTCTGACCTGTGAGGGAGCCAGGCCATGGGGCCACTCTCAGGTCTGGGTCCCCTGGGGTTGGGGGCTCTGCGCCAGTGCTCTGCAACAGGCCCATAATAGGCTGAAGAGGACAAGCTGCAAGATCTCCAAGCAAGCTGAAGTTACAATCTGCTGCCTTTGTGCCCTTTCCAGTTGTGATCAAGCATCGAGCCTGGTTCTGCCTGTGCTGTTTCCATCAACCCCATTACTTCAGTCGGCTGTGCCATCCAAGGACTGATTCTGCAGAATTGTGATCAACAGCAGGAATTACCCTGCAGCATTCTGGGGACTGTAAATAGTTTAGATGTGCCCTCTGCCATAGGAAGCATGGAAATGATCAAAGACAAATATAAAACGTTGTTTAAAGTTGCTTCAGTAAGCGTGCCAACACCGGCCGACCCTGCTGCACCTCAGGCCTGCAACTGACATCTGTGTACCCAAGGACAGAATTAGTGGTGTCATTCTGGACTGGGGCCTGTGTGTCTGGGTTTTGGGAATACCTGTAGCAATTAGCTAGCTAGACAAAATGGTGGCTGCACTGATTAATATCTGTGGGCTCGGATATAACAGGGACATGTTGTAGGAAAATGCTGAATCTTTAAAAATGCAAATTTAAGAAATGTTGTGGGTTTCATAGATATTTGGGGGAAGGCACAACTCTGGGCTGTGTTGTCAGAATGCCACTAAGGGCAGTCTTATGGCCTATAAAAAGAGGTTGTGGGAGTTGAGAGGGGGAGGAGGCTGGCTGGGAGTTGGCAGAACAGGCAGGAAGGGAGGAGCTTGTCGGTCCGGGTTGTATCTGATTTGAGGGGGGACTCCCCCCTTCGTAAATGGGAGGTAGAGCCATGATTTACAGTGGTGTGGTGCCAGTAATGAGTGCTTCATGGGGAGGGCCACAGACAGTCTGCCAGCATCAAGTGGGGTAAATGGGGCTCTAGTGGGAGAAGGGGCAGTGAAATTGCCTAAGTAGGTAGTTTGGTGGGGTCCCAGGCATGTGGGAAGTAGATCTGGACCACCAGGGCTGGAGGTTTTGTGGCAGGATTCCTCCAGAGGAGGAGTGGCGGCAGCTCCCCTCTCATGTTCCTGGCGTGGCAGGGTGGTCCAGGCCTGTGCAAGGGGGTGCCGGAGGTTTCCCACCCAGTTTAAGGGGCCTGCTTGGAGGGGCAGATCCTGGGGCACCATGCATAAGCTGCTTGGGTGGGCCGCAGGTCAAAGAACAGGCCTTGGGAAGCTCTCCGGACCTGGTGAGCTCCAATCAAGCACAGGAGTGAAGGCTGAAAAGGGATGCAGATTAGAGCTTTCTGAGATCCCCCTCCCGTAGCCAGAGAAAGGAGACCGGCGGTTATGCGGCTATGTCCCTGGGGTAAATAAACACACAAAGGACTGGTCAGGGAAGGAATAGCCCTGCGATCCCATGGCAAGGGACCAGGTGGGAGAAGCAGCTTGCTTCTCCACAAGGCTAGAGACTGACCAGGGAGAGACAAGGAAAGCGATAAGTCATTGACCAACTCACCAGCGACAGAGGGTAGGTTTGGCTCTGAGGGCCCGGTGCAGGTTCTGGAAAGGTTTCTGGTATATCATCTGAGGTTTCATCAACTGCCTGAAGTGGAATGCGGCCTAAGACATTGTCTCCCAGTGTATGCACCCCTAAATTCTGTGAATAGTTGTGCTCCATGGAGCTGGATGGCGAACAGGTTTTTAAGCAAGCAATAAGAACCCCTGGGTCCAGGGTAATCATTGGGATCCCAGGAACACTAAATTGATTTGGTTGCTTAATTTTGAGTTCTTTGTCTTTTAAAGTTTTAATGGATTGATGAAATGCTGAGTCTTTAATGAATTATTAACTAAACTTCTTTGGGGGGAGTTTCAAAGTTTCAGCCCTCTTGAAAACTATACTTCTTGGGCCGGGATGCTGGCGGGGAACTTTGAGAGAAGAGAGAAAGGAAGAGGTTTCCTGTATTCCAGTCTGAGTTTCCAAGGGGATTGCGGGGGGTAGCAGTTTCCATTCTATCTGCAGTGGGGACGAGGCCATGTTCAGATAAAACCATTTTATTCTTTTCATGGTTGTTAATGTTCTGGTCTGAGTTCCTTTGGGGTAAGCCCCCCTTCCCTCTTGTAACATCGGGTGCCCCTAGACATATGAGGAGGTGGGGTGGCTACAGTAAATAACAGGAATGCCCCAGACACATTTAATGTTTTTTCTCATCATGACTATTCATGTCTACATTTGTAAGTTGCCATATATGACATCATCTCAAAAAATGGAATACATGATAGAGACGTACTACTGCATATATGTATGCATAAGTGGATGCATATACTGTTATAACAGCTAAAAGCCTCATTTTAACAGAGAATGGTAATTCAAGATCAACTCACAGTGACTAGACACCTTAAGGGGAAGGGGGAACGAAGAGAAATGAGGTAGGGCAACACGGATAAAAAGCTTTTAAAAAATGGCACAAGAAGCAGATATTTATGCTAATATCGCTACAAATTACCATACTTATATATGCCCAGTTCTGCAACTTTGATGATGCAACATAAGAGACTGGACATAATAACAGACAAGGGCAGCAAAGACACAGGTACACACCTGATCACAAGTATGGTACTGTTTCAAAGTTATTATTCATCCCTTTCCCTGTTAACACCCCTAACCTAAAAATTCAATACCCTACTTATTTTGCAAGGGCTTAAGGGAGATCCCCTCCTCTTGCTCCAGTGGACATATGTTCGATTCCCACAAAGGACCATCTATGTATTGAGCGATCCCCAAAAGCAACTGTATGTGCAGTAGTGGCATATTCTATGTTGCCATGTTCTAGGGCCCTAATATGATCCCCCATCCTTTCTTTCAGTTTACATTTTGTTCTGCTCACATAAAACGCTTTACAAGTACAAGTTGCCAGGTATATGACATTTGTGGTGTCACAATTGATAAATCTGCCAATAGTGACTTTGTCATTGCTGGATGGGTTCAAAAAGGTTTTAGTGGGTATTGTAAATTGGCTAAACTTACATCTGCTGCAGTGATGGCAGCCTGGTGGTCGTGGTGGTGGGGCAACCAAGTAGTTGGGTGTGGGACAGGTTGTAGATTGTGTGTGACAGCATCGAAAAGGTTCCTGGCTCTTTTATACACCATCCTGGGAAATGATTGTACCCACTCTGTTGGCTTCGGTTCAGTTTTAAGAATATGACAGTTTTTTCTAGCCACATTTTCTACAGCACTAGACTGCACAATATAAGTTGTTACAAAATTAAATTTCTTGGTGTCCCCTCATTCTGGACTTCATTTAGCTCGACGTGGATATCCTGCATCACTGATAAAATTTTAGTTGTGTCCTTAACATAGGATCTTAGTTGTGTGACAAAGGGTTTGATAAAGAAATCAACATAGGATGAAAGGGATGCAGTGAGAGTCGTTCCCCGATATAAACAGTCTGCCAGGTGGTGCTTGTAAACTTTTATGCACTGCACTTTAGGTAAAATATAGATTGTCTGTCTGACTGGAATTTGTAGCCTGCAGGCTACTAATGGGCGCTGCACGTAAAACACACACCTGTGACCTGTATACCCAGGTGGGTTGGCTTCCTCTTCACAGTTGAATACAATACCAGACCTGCCTGTTATCCAATAAGGTACTCCTCAGGCTCATGCCTTCAGGGGTTGAAAAGCTCCTTACCACCCATTACAGTACTCAGCATACACGTAGTACCCAACAGATAATATTCCAGGTTCCCAGGTGCAGGACTACAATGGGCCACCGGGCATTTACGCACAGGGCTCCTCAGTGGTACAACATCCTCAACAAAGAAGCACTTTCTTCTGCTTTGCTTGGACTCTTCAAAAGGAATGTCCGACTCTACCTCACCTCAACCACGCAATGTGACTGCTTCTCCATCCCCCCTGGTTGGTTCTGACCTGCGACCTGTAACCATTAACAGCTAACCACCTCGTGGCACCTGCTTTCCTACCCTACCCATGCCCTTCCCCCACCACATCACTCCTGCCCTTCCCCCTTCTTTCACACCAACTCCCTCCACTACTGCACCTTACAGACATCTGCCGCCCCTTCTCTAAATCTGCTTACACTACTTCTAACCACCCATCACTCTGATAGAGGCCCCTCAGCCTGCCTACCTCTTCCGTTTCCCCTCCTACCCTGCTCACTCAAACTGTCCTTCCTATATCATTTTTTATGTTTGTTTTTTGGTTGTGTTACTCTGAAACTCCATTTAAGCTGCCCTCTGAATTCTAGCTACACTTATGTCTATAACTGTAAAACGTGTTATGACTGTAAATCATTGTCTACCTTTGTATGTATGTTACCCACCATCTTCTGACGTGGAACCTTTGTAAATGAACCGTTCTTGCCCAATGGTATTTGTAATCCTAGAGTTTAATAAAATAAAAATAAATAAAAATATATTGATTTGTATAAATGTGTTAGAAATCTCAATCTGAACTGTTTCTATTCTGATGGTGATACATTAGATAATGAAACGTATCATATTTCAAAACTTTATGAAATAAAGGAAAGTTATAAAAAAAAAGATAATGAAACAAGTATAGACAATGAATCAGTTCTGTCTGATAATGAGATTGATACACAGTGTGAAAACGCTTAAAGGTTTAAACCACGTTCTGGTTTTCTTCCACCAATGAATCCTGCAGTGGGTGTCTTCCAAAGAGCATGTGAACGAGATCTGCAGGAATTTGCAGACAGGCCATTTACTCCCCATTTTGTCAATCTAAGTAAGGGGGAGCACAATGCTATCACCTTGGTAGGCAATAATAAAAGTCTCACTAGTAAGCCAGCCAACAAAGGTGGTAGCATTGTCGTGATGGATACTGACAAGTATGTTGAGGAAGTTCATCAACAACTGGGAATTACTAAGTTTTACCCTAAACTCAGTTATGACCCACATTAAATAAAAAAAAAACATGGATGCTTATGTCATCAGGGCACATCTGCAAGGATGGATTGACACTAGGGATTTTTGGATTAAACAATTTCCAATTAGACAAACTGGCCCAGATATTCAAACTGCACCCAAAAAGTGCGCAACAGCAGGAGCCAGCACAAGTCCACTGCGCCCATGCGCAAGAAGTGCTATATTCAAAAACTGCGCAGGTCAAGATGCGCCTACGGCCGATGACTGAATATCGCACCAACTGCGCCATAGCGCAGCTAGGGAGGTGAAGCTGAGCATATCTGATGCGCCATAGCGCAACAAGGGATGTTCAGCTGAGCAGTCCAGATGCGTCATAGCGCAACCAGGGATGCCCCCAGCAGCAGGGCAGCAATGCAACAGCACAACCAGGGATGCAGGGGCCCACCACCCACGCCACAGATGGGCAGAGGAACACACAGCAGAACAGACATCGTCCCCCCACACCCCATGCACTGCACAACTGGGGGAGAGCTGGAATAACCACCGGCCCATGGATACCAGCAACCAACCCACAGCCGGGCCATGGTGCCCCATTACACCCCCTGGCAAGCTGTGACTGGCACACAAGGATGGCCGACCACCCCATACCACGCCATCCCACAAATGCAGAGCACACCCTGCACCATGATCCCCATACACCCTGCCCAGGAGTAGCACCCAATAGTGCAGGACACCCCATGCATGCCACCACCCCCACTGTGACAATGCAACCCTGTGCACCATGGAGCCATGCAAGGCAGCCCCACCATGGGCACCCTGCAGCGAGCAGCAGCAGACAGTGATGCAACAGATGCATACACAGTGCCGCCCTGCATGTCCCGAGGTACAGCTGAGAGACCAACCATGTGTCAGCACACGAGGTACCCCACATGTGACAGGGCATGCCCCAGACCCCACCTCCAGTGGTACAGCACCCTGCAGACCCTCTCAAGGATACATCCCGTCCCAGCACTGGCCACAACAGCCAGCACAGACACGCACAGTGTAGCATGGAGGCATGCACCACACAGGATGCAACACAGTGCATGGACAAACACCCACCCATACGCAAGGGTACAGCAACACAGGGACACAGTAGCGGGTCAACCAAGCCACTGGCGTGTAGCCATGGCTGATGTGTACACATGGCCAGCACCCCTACATTGCACAGGTGTGCCAGCCACCCTGTGCAGGCACCATGAAGCTGTATGCCACCAGCATGCTGCCAGAGCACAAGTGACAGACACTGGAGCACATCCCCTACAACAGACACAAGCGACAGCATGGATGGGGGACAACAACAGCAGAGGCCACAGTGCCACTGGAGGCAGACGTGCACCATACTGGTGATGGCAGTCAACCTGGCATTGTGCCGGGTACAGTTGTTATCCAGCATGGACAGTCACAACTAACACGTCAGCAGACTGTGCATATCACAGGCCATGGACGGTCTGACAGGGGTGCCATGCACACAGTGCAGGCCCCGTGGACCACTGCACATAGGCATGCAGTGCACAGAGTACAACACACAAACCACAGACAGTAACTGATCCCCCTGTCCACACCATAGGTGGTTCACCTCTGCATACACACACACACATGCCCATGCGTGCACCACCCCTGACGCCATGCACACCACTGCAGCTGAGCACCTGTAGCCTGCTGCAAATCAGAGACCACCCCAGTTGTTATAACAAAATGTATATATTTAAACTATGTACAATAAAACCATTTACAAAATGATATACAATAGTGGGGGAAGGGCCACCTAACAGGTGGGGGCGGGTAAGGGGCAGGGGTGAACATATGTGAGAGGGAAGAAGGGGTGTGAGGATGGGTCAAAGGGGGGAAGGTGGTATTTGGGGCATGGGGACATCACTGGCCACCCCGGTCCTCTTCCTCCTGGCGCCGATGGGATCTCTGCCTCCTCCTCCTCACCCCTTGGCGGTGGATTTGCCTCAGGAGCTCCAAAGTCTCCCTTCCGACCTACAGCAGCTCCTGGATGTCCCACTGGATTTGTCGGAGAGTCCAGCCACCTATGACGAGGGAGCAGAGTCAATAGGTGTGACTGTCCATCCCCCTGCAGCCCACCCATTGTGCATGGCATACAGCCATGTGACACGCCCCTGTGATGGTGTGCAACCACCCACAGTGACCGTGTCCACAAGGCCTGCCCACCCAGGCAGCCACAGCCATGTAGACCACTGCACACGCCCACCGCCCATGTCCTGCACAGCACCACCATGGCCGTACAGTGACTTGGCTATGCGTGTGAAGGCAGTGCCACAGCCATGTGCCCGGTGCACGCGTGGACCACCATTGACGCACTCCCAGACATGCAGTGCCACTGGACAGTGCTGACTGTAACAAGTTGTATGCATGGCAGTGGTGTTACTGGATGGTGACCATGCCCAACTGCCTGCCCAGTTATACAGCATGCAATAGTAATCACGGATGTAAGGCACTCACCATCAGCAGGCTGGTCCACGAGCTGCGGACCACCTTCATCCCTCCTCTCCCTCTCCTCCAACATGCGGTGCCTCCCATCGCGGTTGCACCTCCGTTCTTCCAGCCCCAAGTTGCAAACATGGAGAGAGGAACATCAGTACAATCCGCTAGCAATGTCCCCCCGCCCCCATGTGTGTGCAATCCCACACAGCCAGACCCACCCACTCCACACCCCGATATCACCACCACGGCCAACACCGGACGGCCCCCCCCATGTGCCGGTCACATGCAACCGTGATACCCGTATGGACGATAAAAGTGTATGGATGTTGCACCTACCTGGCCATGGCACCGTGCCCCTCCTGGCACGTGCCCGCAGACGGGCAAGCAGGTCTGGGTCCCTGCGCCTCAGGTCCCTGTAACGGTGGCAGCACTGCTCTGCTGTCCACCCCATACTCCAGGGCGTCGGCCACCTCCTGCCACACATCACTCCTGGCCCTGTCCAGGGGTGCCTCCCCAAACAAAGCCCCAACATGTGGCTCGACAATGGCCACAAGGTTTGCCAGCTCGATCTGGCTCCACTGCACAGCACACCTCCGCGCCATCTCTGCTGCTCAGTTCAATCAAAATGGTGCTCTGCAGCATGGTCCTGCCATGTGCAGATGCTGCACGGTACAGCGCTGACATTCCCTATCGCGCTGTCACCGAACAGCGCGATAGTGGTGCACCCATGCCTGACGCATGGCACCTAGGGGGCAAAGGTCAGGCACAGGGCCAAGGGTCTCTGGTGCACGGACAGCCACAGTGCGATTGGAACCCAATGCGTGTAGCGCGATTGGGTGCCTGTGTGCCACCTCCTGTAGTGGCCTACTGCACTGTTGCCCCAGTGCGCCTACGACGCCCCAGTGCCACAGCGCCATATAGGTGAACAGTGCTGTAGCGCCACTGGCACAATGGTGGCCATGCCCTGCATTGCCTCCCGTGCACAGAACATCAGCAGCTCGGCAGGCGCCTGCGTCATCAACCCAGGCATGCGCAGTTAGGTGTGTACTGCGCATGTCACAGAACTGCGCCCTTGGCTCAGCACGTTCAACACAATTGCGCAAAATGTAACAGCGCGATATTTAGCTGGCATATGCAAATCAGCTAATCAGCCATTCAATGGTGCAGTCACTGGATTTGCATCCATTTAAAGATGTGCCTTGCCTCATTTGCATGGGTTGCGCTATAAAAGTGCGACATTGGGCTGCACTGGCCATAGTCGATTACTGCAGTCTATTGCGGTGAGTTGCATGCTGTTTGGGAGTGTGGACTGTGGTGTTTGGGACATGCATGGGACTGCACAGTCACAGGTAACACCTGTCATTCTCACAGGATGAATCATGACCGAGCGTGTGGTGGAGGAAGAGGAACAGAGTCATGGGAGGAAGAGGAGGCCGAATTTCACTAAGGCTGAGACAGATGCCCTGTTCGAGGCCTACCTAGACCAGGAGCCACTTCTCAGCGGATGCCAGGGAACACCACAGGCCCGTGCTGCTGCATGGGAGGAGGTGGCGCATGCTGTAAACCTGCATGGCAGCCACCAGCACTCCATGCAGGAGTGCAAAAAGAAGATGGGCACAGACAGGTGGAGGATTAAAGAGAAGGTGGCTGCCATCAGGGCAGCATGGTCTGCGACAGGTGGGTGACAGCCGGAGGTGCTACGCCTGACCCCACAGGAGGAGCGGGTTGCTGGCAGCATGCAGCGTTGCACTATTGAGGGTGTTCCAGGTGTTGGATTCCAGATGGGTGGTAGCCCATCACTGCATGGTAGGTCATGGCCTGTTTATTGGTAGGTCACATGCAGTAACGCGACTTTTTTTCCCTTACAGCTCCTGAGCGTCTGCATGGGTCAGTGGTGGTGGGCTTCTCCACTGAGGCCAGTCACATGGAGATGGAGGAGAGCCCATCCACCTCCACAGGAATACACGGGTCAAGGCGACAGTGGGCCCGCCTGGACGTCCGGACTGATGTTGGTGGAGCCTGGTGTGGAGGTGGCCCTGCCCGTGTCCCAGCATGCCAGCATCCATGGATGCTGGCATGCTGAGACTCGGGCTGGTGCTGGATCCGTCACCAATGATGATGGAGCTAACGTCATGGGCAGTGACACGTGTGTGCCACAGGATGGCCACACAGCAGGTTACATCGAGGCCATGGCTGTGGGTGGTGCCGCCGTGGAGGCCTGCGTGTCATCACAGTCCCAGCATGTGCCTGTCAGCACCGGTGGGGCAGCACTGGTGTGTGTACAGGACAGTGGGACTGTTGCGGCCACTGCGGTAGCACCATTGAGCCCTGGTGAGCGGCAGCCAGAGGGGCAGCATCAGCAGTCAGCCAATGACGAAGGGGGTACAGTGTCAGGGGGAGATGTCAGTGCACCGCCCGTGGACATGCCCAGGCCTGGCCCTGGTGTGCAGCGCCCACCCTCAAGGGGTGATGAGCATCAGGGCTGTGAACACCCTGAGGAACAGCATGCTGATCAGGCAGATGACCTCTTGGATGAGCACACCCGCATACTGCAAGCATCAGTCAATCAGCAGATGCAGCTTGTGATGGCGGTGAATGCACTGAGTGTGGCTGTGCACCAGGCAGAGGAGCATCGCAGCAGAGACACCGCTCTGCTCCTGGCAGGGATGGACCGGTTGCGGGAGGATGTGACCGCTGCCATTGACAGGCAGACACAGGCATTCACTGCTGTCATGGCCACAATGGGCACACAGTTAGTTGCCCATGTGTTGCAGACACCACGCAGTGCAATGTCCATCCCCCATTCCCGGCATCATGCGACACCATCCTTGTCGACACCGGGTTCAGCTGTGGGCATCCCGAGCACGCCTGACGCAGGCATGTTCAGTGTGCTGCAGACCCCTGCGCGAGCATGGTCGCGTTCATGCAGTGGAATCCCTTGGGGACCGTTGGTGCCACCCCATGAGGCCAGTGGTCAGTCTGTCACTGCTGGCAGGTCTCGGCGGGGCTGCTCATGCATCCGTGGTGGCCATGGCACTGTGGCACATGACTGACCTGTCTCCCAGCGTGGCTGCTGTCTGATGCTGCCCTGTGTGCATTGCGTCATTCAGCGGGCAATGCACGGGTGGGTACCCCACCCTGCACGCACACACAGTCCATCTGCACACCCTCCTGGCTGCTGTCCACAGTTGTGTGTGCATGATGATGCCTGCATTGCACTGTACACCACTGTGCAATGGTGCCCAGTGTCTGACACATGCACAATGACAGACAGTGGGCGTGGTGGTCTGTGGACAAGTGTGTGGCTAGGGGTGGTGGTCTGGGTTGGCATGCCTCCTACCCTTTGTGCATGTCTGGTGAGTTGTGTGTGTGTGTGTGTGTGTGTGTGTCTGACCGCATGCCATGTTAGACCTTGCCCATCCCTGGCGGTGTGTGCAGTTCCATACCTGGCCACTTCCCTTGATGGCATGCACCCCTGGTGTGTGTCCATGCGTGTTTGTGGGTTGTGCCTTTGCCACTGGTGGTTGCACATGGCCCCATGACTTACCTGGGTTGACTGAAGTGCTCCTCCATGATGGTGTCCCGGTGCAGCTGTGCCAGCCAGAGCAGTCGGGGGTTCCGTCGCCCAAAGGGGCTGCCCATCACCATTGTCACCAGCGTCCTCATCGTCCCCATCGCTGTCCCTCTTAGACCTGTATGGCTATCCCACATTTGTTGGCCATGTTGTGCAGGATGCAACAGGCCAGGAATAGCCACAGGCCTTTGAGGGGCTGTACTGTAGGGGCACCGCTGGAGGTGTCAGGCAATGAAGCGATGCAGCTGGACATGCGAACACCCGCTCAATGACATACGTGTGGTGGCATGTGCCTCATTGTAGCATTGCTCGATGGGGTCACGGGCCGCGGTAATGTGTGAGCAGCCAGGGACGGAGTGGGTATCCACTGTCACCTGTGTGTAGAGGGTGGAGGTTAGTTTGGTGATCAGCATCGCCCTGCCCCTGGCCATGTAGGCCACTACCCATGTCACCTCTGACCATGCCCCTCCCAAGCCCTATGTTTGTCCATGTGGTTTGCGTACTCATCCACAAAGTGGCCAGTGGGGATGTCCCCACTCTCGAATCTGTGGCACAGTGCCGACTGGTGCCAGATGAAGGCATCGTGTGCTCCCACAGGGTGCGTGGCACAGACATTGATTATGCGCCCCCTGGCATCGCACACCACCTGGCAGTTGATGCTAGCATAGCCCTTCCGATTAATATATGCGGCCCCCTCGGTGCCAGGTGGTGTGCGGATGGTCACATGGGTGCAGTCTATTGCCCCTAGCACACCAGGCGTACGTGTTACCCTGTGGAACTCCTGTATGTTTGCTGTGCGCTCCGCCGGTGTGCTGGGGAAATGGATGTACTCCGCAGCATGTGGCAGCAGTGTGCTGAGGAATTGGGTGAGGTGGCATGATGCAACCAACTGGGTTATGTCTGTGGTGTCCTCTGTTGGTCTCTGGAAGGTACCCGTGGCAAGCAAGCACATGCAAGCTGTCACTTTAGTCTCCACTAACAGAACATGGCTCCATCGTGTGGGTGCCTGCATCACATCACTGCACAGCTCACAGAGCCGCCTCAGAATTGCCCAATTCAGGTGGTACCGGCCCACTATCTCAGTATCGCTGTACAGCTCAAAGCTGGTGTGGGCTCGGTACTGCCTGATGGAGGCATACCGCCGATGGGCCCTTCCACGGCTGCGCCCTCCCTGCTGCCTGCCTTCTCACCCCCCTCATTACGGCCTCCATCTGGATGGTGGCACTGGCCATGTGCCTAGCTTGTGTTCACTCCCCTGGCAGCTGTTTCTGTGTTCCCCCCGCTGTCCTGGCTGCTACTTCCCCTGCACTGGGAACACCTTCCTGTGGTGGCCTCTGTGCTGTGTGGCACTTCCCCCTTCTGCACTGGCTGTGGCTCCCCACACCTTCCCTGTGCCTCTCTGTTCAGGGTGCCCTTTCCCTGGCCTGCCCTGTGTGTCCCTCCTGCCCTGTTTGTGCAGCTAGAGTTCAGCCTCATGTGCCTTCTATGTAGCGTTCTTGCACGTCTCCCTTGTTCTTTTTTATTTTGGCTCATTTCCGCTATTGCGCAACTTCCGCTTGCTCCTCTATTGCGCATGGCGCATGTTGTTGAATATCGCACTGCGCCATTTATGCATGGTTCCTCCACCTTCAGTTGCGCATACATTCATTATCATTGCACTATTGCTCAGCGTGATTTGGGGGGTGCATCTGCCTCCCGCTGAATATCGCAGAATGGCACATTTTTGGACTTGCGCTGGCGCAACCCTATTGCGCATGGCGCAACCCTTTTCAATATCTGGGCCACAATCTACATTTTGCCTAAAGTACATAAAAGTTTACAAGCAGACTGGACTATGTGTTGGTGAATATTGGCTAGAATAGGGAGGAAAACTGGACTGTGTGTTGATGTAAACCTGTGTTATTTGATACTACAATCAAGTCCCATCCTGAAGAACTTCTACGCTGTCTTGGAGGAGCGAGAAGGTCCCACAGTGACACCTGCAGTTGTGACCAAGGGGGATGAGCGGGTCATCCAGGATGGAGCCCCAGGGGTGGGTGGCAGGGGACCCCAGAGGAGGAGGAGGAGTAGGAGGAGGAGGAGGAAGCAACTCCTGGTGGGGGACTCTATAGTAAGGGGAGTGGATTTGGGGATGGGAAGAGGGGTGGAGAGGAAGGTTAAGTACCTATCTGGAGGTACAGCTCAGAGGGATGGAGAGAGGATCCACAGGATTGCTAAGGCGGCAGTAAGAAGGGGGAGCTGGAAGTCATTGTCCATTTGGGGACAAATTACCTGGCTAGGGATGAGGCAGGGATAGGAAGGATGCAGGAGGAGTTTAGGGAGTTGGAAGAGGCCTTGGGCAGGTAGCAAGCTCCATGACCTTCTTGGAGATGCAGCCTGTTGATGGCAAGGGGGAGGCTAGGGATCTTTGCACTAGGGAATTCAACACATGGCTGAGGAACTGGTACAGAGAGGAGGGATTTGGCTTGATTAGGGACTTATAGAAAATTAGCAGGATATGGCTAGAGAATTTAATATGTACTTTCTGAGCGTATTTCAACACAAAGAGAACACTGCTAACACTTGTAATTACACAGATTGAGATGTCACTGAGATTAGTATCTCTGAGCAAGATGTATTAAATAAAATAAGCAAAATTAAAACAGGTAAGTCTGCAGGACCCGATGGGATACACCCCAAGTTTCTTAAATATTTATCGGAAGTCTTGGTGGGTCCCATTACGTTACTTTTTAATGCCTCATTGAAGGAAGGAAAAACAGTAGTGTGCTGGAGGGAAGCAATAATGACACCTATTTTCAAAAAGGGAGACAGACATAATGTGGAAAACTACCGGCCAATCAGTCTAACATTGGTCCTGGGAAAACTTAATGGAAGGAATTATACAAGACATAATGATGAGACACATCAAACAACATGGTTCAATAGATATAACACAGCATGTTAGATTCTTGGCTGTGTGACAGATGCCAGAATGTAGACATCAGGGGACACTTCTCAGAGTGGGGTCATGTGATAAGTTGGGTGCCCCAGAGTTCAGTGCTGGGGCCTACACTCTTCAATATATTCATCTCTAAGATGGAATCCTCAGATAAGTTATGAATGTGTAAATATGTAGATGACAGTAAAATTGGTGCAATAGTTAACAACCCAAATGATACTTATCAGTTATAAGAAGATCTAAACTGGATTGTTACTTGGACAGTCCAAAATAAATTAAGGTTTAATGCAAATAAGTGCAGGGTCATGCACTTTGGTCACAATAATCCAGATATGAATTACAAGTTAAATAACATATTACTTCAAAAGTCAACCAATGAAAAGGCTCTGGGTGTTATGACTAACAATCTATCCTTTGATGTGTACACTAAGGTCATGGTCCAAAAGTGCCAAAGAATTTTGGGCTGCATATTTAAGAACATTAAAAGCAGAGACTCATGTGTGATTATCTTACTGTATTCAACTCTGGTCAGGCCCTGCCTTAAGTATTGTTCCCCTTTTGTGCACCTCAAACCATTGGAAATAACAGAATGATAGAAAAGGTGCAGCAGAAAACAATCAAATGAATTAACAATATGGAATACAAATCTTACGAAGACAGGCTGATAGACTTGGGTCTGTACTCTTTAGAACACAGAAGATCCAGAGGTGATCTCTGCTATGTTTATAATGCCATGAATGATGAATTCATTTGGGAAGCTGTGGGTCTAAATAAATATCATAATCCAAGAACAACTAGATCACACACGTCACAAATAAGGGGTGAAATGTATAAAACAGTTAAAAGAAGTAAATGGTTTAGTCAAAGAGTAGTGTCTGCATGGAATAGTTTACCAGAACATGTAGTATCAAGTGGGTCTATGGAATCATTCAAGAACTCTTTAGATCATCATATGGGCAGTGAAAGATATAGGCTGTACCACTGATATGTGATGAGTCTATATGGGCTTCTAACCTCCTGACTCGTAGGTTACCTATGAGCCTATGACTGGGGTTCCACCTGGAGGGATGAGGGCCTGTACAAAGGCAACGGCCTACATCCATCCAGGGAGGGAATCGTAGTCCTTATTGAGCAGTTTAAATGCTATATTGGCAAACATTTAAACTAGCCAAGGTTGGTAGGCAGTTGGAGGCAGGGAGACAAAAACTATCCCCCTCCAGTTCATGAGGCAAAGAGCGAGAATGCTGAGGGAGTGAAACCATCAAAGGAAGAACATAAAACAGGTAGTCAGAGGGTTGTAGAAACAACTGGAACTGGGAAGCATAATGGGCAGGCTAGGGGAGGGCAAAAAGGAAAAGGGAAGGGGGTATCAACAAAACCTGGAGAGCCATGTGTGCAAATGCTTGAAGTCTGTGCAACAAGATTGCTGATCTAGAGGCCACCATGATGAGGCAGACCTAGACATAGTAGCTGTCACGGAGACCTGGTGCATTAAAACCCGGACTGGGAAATGGCCATTCCAGGATATGCTCTGTTTAGGAGGGACAGGGTAGGCAGAAAAGGGGGAGGAATGGCTCTTTATGTAAGGGACAGCATAAAAGCCACAGAAATACAGGGGGAGCAGGGAGGGGAGGAGGTGCGGTGGGTCACTCTGGAGAGGAGGAATGGGGCAGCTATCCGCACAGGCGTGATCTACAGGCCTCCAGCTCGGGGGGATGAGGCTGACAGGGAAATAATGCTAGCAATCCAAAGAATGGTTCACAGGGGGAAGTATTGCTAGTAGGGGACTTCAGTCTACCAGATGTAGATTGGTGCCTCCCTGCTGCAGCATCAACCAGGAGTAAGAATATCCTGCACTCCCTGCAGGGGGCATTCTTCAGGCAACTGGTTATGGAGTCCACTTGGGAGGAGGCTATACTGGACCTGGTGCTGACAAAGGGAGATGGTGTCACAGAAGTCACAGTGGGGGACCACCTAGTGAACAATGATCACTTTACGGTGCAGTTTGATATTAAAACTGGGTCAGAATACAATCACATAAGGATGAAGGTCCTGGATTTCAGGAGGGACAATTTTGGGAAAATGGGAGAATGCCTGAGGGACAACCTAGCTGGGATAAGGAAAATGGGGGGAGTAGAGGAACAGTGGGCAAAAATAAGAAGGGGCATTGAAAAGGCTACAATCTCTGTGTCAGGCAGGTTAGCAAGGGTAAAAGAAAGAAGAGACTGCTATGGTTCTCTAAGAAGGTAGCAGGGAAAGTAAGAGCAAAAAGAAAGGCTTTTAGAAAATACAAATTAATACAGAGGGAGGAGGACAGGGAGTGTTACCAGAAGAAGCAAAGGGAGGCAGGGAAGGCAGTTAGGAGCGCAAAGGTGCAAACAGAGGAAATGATTGCCAAATCAGTGAAAACGGGGGATAAAACGTTTTATAGGTACATAAGCGAAAAGAGAAAGACAAAGGGAAGAATAGTGAGGCTAAACGATGAAGTAGGTGGTAGTGTAGAGGTGGACCACCAAAAGGCAAATATATTAAACACACTTTTATGCTCAGTGTTTACCGAAGAGGAGGCAGGTGATGGGCTAAGAATAAAGGACTATGGCAGTAGGGGCAGGGAAGTGGACACAAGCCCTTTTACAATGGAAAGGGTCCTTAGGGAACTAATGACACTAAAAGTGAACAAGGCAATGGGACCAGACAGGGTGCACCTCAGGATACTGAGAGAACTCAGAGAGGCGCTGGCAGCACCTCTGACATCCTTATTCAACCTGTCATTGGAAATAGGGGTGGGACCGGGGGACTGGAGGAGGGCAAATGTGGTCCCTCTCTACAAAAGTGGTAATAGGAAGAAGTGGGTAACTACAGGCCTGTAAGCTTGACATCCGTAGTTGGTAAGGTAATGGAATCACTGTTAAAGGAAAGACTTGAGGAATACCTTGTTGCCAGTAGTCTTCAGGATCCAAGGCAACATGGGTTCATGGGGTGGGGGGTCGTGCCAGACAAACCTGATCAAGTTCTTTGATTGGGTGTCCTGGGAAGTGAATCAGGGAGGGGTGGTAGATGTGGTGGCCTACCTGGATTTCAGCAAGGCCTTTGACACCGTTCCACATAGAAGATTGTTAAACAAGCTGAGAGGACTAGGAGTGAGTACTAAGGTTATTAACTGGGTAGAGAGTTGACTGGGTGGTAGGACTCAGAGGGTGGGGGTAAATGGAGCCCACTTTGGTGTGGGCAAAGTGACCACTGGGGTACCACAGGGATCAGTACTGGGCCCAATCCTCTGCAACGTCTTTATTAGTGACATTACTGTAGGACTGGAAGGAAGGGCATGCCTCTTTGCAGACAACACAAAACTCTGTAACAGAGTGGACACACCTGGGGGGGGTGGATAGAGTGAGAGGTGATCTAAAAAAGCTAGAAGAATGGTCAAGGAATTAGAAACTTGGTTTCAACACTAAAAATGCAAAATAATGCATATGGAGCACAAAAACCTGAGGGCAACATACAGATTTGTGGGGGGCACTGACAGTCACAGAGCAAGAAAAGGACCTGGGGATGATTACTGCAAATTATCTAAAGATTTCAAAACAGTGTGATAAGGCAGTGGGGAAGGCTAGCAGGATGCTGGGATGCATAGACAGGGGCATCACCAGCAGAAGGAGGGAGGCGATAATACCCCTGTACAGATCACTGGTGAGACCACACCTTGAATACTGTGTCCACTTCTGGAGGGCCTGTCTTTATAAGGACATAGCTAGGGTGGAGGCGGTTCAGAGGAAGGCAACCAAAGTGGTGCAGGGCATGCATCAGAAAACCTATGAGGAAAGGCTTAAGGAATTGAACATGTACTCACTGGGGGATAGAAGGAGAAAGGGGGATATGATAGAAACATACAAATGCATCACAGGGAAAAAAAGTAAAAGAAGGTAACATTTTTCAAAGGAAAAGATGCTCAAGAGTGAGGGGGCATGCTATGAAATTAGAAAGGGTGAAGTTTAGAGGAAATCTGAGAAAAAACTTCTTCACGGAAAGAGTGGTGGGCAAGTGGAACAGACTTCCAGCAGAGGTAGTGGGGTCGGAAACAATTATGGGATTCAAGAAAGCATGGGATAGACACAGTGGCATCATAGAAGTAAAAGAGGGGGGGCAGTGACAGATTAGGTCAAGTTGATAGGGTAGATAGAAGATAGGGAGTGCACAGAGTGACTAGGGCAGACTGGGTGGGACAAGAGGCCCTTATCTGCCGACGTCTTCAATGTTTCTGTTTCTATTTGACTTCCATAGGTTTGATTATTCAGTATGCTGTATCTAAGAATTTATTACAGAATTCAGCACTAAATCCATTTATATCCTGTATATTAAAAAATTCCCCCAGCCCCCCTAAAATCTGAGCTGTCACTACCATAATTAGAAACATTTTCGGAAATCCCCTTTGAACACTACAAGAGCACATTCTGCCCTCATATTATTACTTTGCCTGTAGGAAAGGGAAGCGACCAACATACATGCCTGAGGTAGATTGAAAGGGGAACTCCCAGCTCCCCAGAAGAAAAGCATCGGAACCTATAGGTTCCGATTTACAAATTCACAAGGTGCAATTTTTAAACTACTTACTAGCCTGCAATATTTATTTTTATCTGGTTGATCCTGCGACCCCCTGGTTGCCATTACTGGCAACTACTTTACCCAGAGTCCCCCGCTGCAGGCCCTCTGATGATGTGCCCAATAGGATAAGCCATGGGGACACCTATGCTTAATGCATATAGTAACCTTTAACTACTTATTCAGTGCATAATTGTGCTTATAGCACCAGTACCAATCGGTTGAGGAATGCGTTTTCCTCGACTGATCAGTACTGGTGCTATCAGTAACACCCTGGTGATCTGGTATAAGTAGGTACTAGATTAAGAAATATATTTGAATGTTGTTAATATTACTGGTTACGTGTTGATAAAACACATGGGGCTCAATTACAAGATGCATGGCGCAACTCTCGGGCGTATGCGAGAGAGTTGTGCCATCCCGCTATGCCGGGGACCTTGCACCTGATTCTAAGATGAAAGGTCCCTGGCACCTATGCCCTGTGACTTGCAGCAGCTGCAACGGTTGCGCCACAGGAATGGCGAATGGCCCTGGGTGCCGCAAGTCACGGATTGCATGTAACTGCCCCTCCCGGAGTCTCCTGCCCGCAACATGGCCACATTCCTCAGGAGCCTTGGGGGTAGGCTAGGTGGCACTGGCATGGGGGGGCATGGCACATACCGGACCCAGGGGCACCCCGAGATTTGGGGGTAGGGGGCACCACTGTACAGGGGAGTATCGGTGGGGCATGGGACTGCTTGTTCTGCGGTGCTGCGGGGGGGGCATCCATTGTTCTGACAGGACAGATGACCCTTAGACCACCTCCATGCTGGTCTAACCCTGCTACACTGTACCGGGTCCTGGAATGGCGTAAGTGGGTTACGGCAGCTGCCCTTCCGGAATTGGGCACAGATGCTGCTGTAACTCACCCTTGCACCCTGCCGTAGTGGGTTGTGGGTGTAGCGGGTGGCAGAGCCCGCCTTTGGTGCAACCCACATATGGTGTGATGCAAGTCGCAACTTGGAATCCCAACTTGCGGAACGCATGGCGCAAGGTGTGGTTTATGCCATAGGGTCTGGCGTAAAGCACCTTGCACCATACAGAAGTCATTTTGGAATTGGGCCCATGATTTCACTGTTCACTTTTGTATTACAAATGTAACCTGGGTGACACTGTACCCTGCAGGCTACTAGCCCTGCCTGGGTGGCCACTAACCAGGTTAAGTGGCCGGGGTTCCTACTCTGATGTACAAGGGGTGTTCTTTTCCAAGATAGAAATAAAAATAGAGCAGTGCCTCCACCCAGAGTAAAAATTGCAATTGGGTCTGATTTCTAGCAGTACAACCCCCTCGGATGCTGTACCAACCCACCTCCTTATACAGACACCCCCACACATGGATTATCAAATAACCAAAACCCAGATTGTTAACACTTTGAATTATTGACTTAAGCTAATAATATGCTCATGAGTCGAAATGTTCCAAATGGTTAAACCACTATTTATTTATATGGGGAGGGTTAGGAAAGGGTATTTACATAGAAACATAGAATTTGATGGCAGATAAGGACCACTTGGCCCACCCAGTCTGCCCATTTCCCTACCTAATGGATAAGCTGCAGATCCTAGTTAACCAGCAGCCTACTTCTTTCTACCCCCAACCCCTAGAATTGCCTTATGGTTGTCCCATGCATGCTTGAATTCAACCACTGTTTTTGACTTCACAACCTCCTCCGGAAGGCCGTTCCATGCATCCACAACCCTCTCTGTGAAAAAATACTTCCTTGCATTACCTCTGAGCTGCCCCCCCTCCGCTCCGCCAATGAGGGATTGCTAGAGATTCCCAGGGTTCATTTGAAGTTATCAGGATCTCGTGCTTTTGCTTACTCAGCTCCTACCCTGTGGAATTCTCTACCTCATTGGTTGAGAGAATGCCCGACCGTCGATAGTTTTAAAACTGCTTTAAAAACTTATCTTTTTAACTTGGCTTTTTCTTTATAGTTTATTTGTTTTTGTTGATCTTGATTTTGTTGTCTTGATTTTATTGTCATGTACAGCGCCTTGATTCTGAAAGGCGCTTTATAAATAAACACGAATCAAATTGAATTGAATCTTCAAATTGTGCCCTCTTGTTCTTGTACACCTCTTTTTTTGAAAGATGCTACCCTCTTGGACTTTGTTTATACCCTTGAGGTACTTGAAAGTTTCTATCATGTCCCCCCTCTCCCTCCTTTCCTCGAGGCTATACATGATAAGCTCCTTTAGTCTCTCTTCATATGTCTTCTGGTGCAGAACCTGCACCATTTTAGCTGCCCTCCTCTGGACAGCTTCCATCTTGTCTATGTCCTTGTGGAGACTGGGTCTCCAGAACTGCACACAGTACTCCAGATGGGGTCTCACCAGCTGTCTGTACAGAGGGATAACAACTTCCTGTTTTCTACTGGTGATGCCTCTCCCTATGCATCCCAGTATCCCCCCAGCCCTCCTTACTGCCCTCTCACATTGCTTGCCCACCTTTAAGTCATCTGATATGACTACCCCCAGGTCCCTTTCCATTTTTGTTGTTGTTAGTATCTCACCCCCCATTGTGTACTCTTCCCCTGGGTTTTTGTTTCCCAGGTGCATTACCTTGCACTTCTTAGCATTAAATCTAAGCTGTCATGCATTTGGAGGCAGAGGTTAAACAACAATCACGTTTGGTAATTGGCATTTAGTAGTTAGCATTTTAGAACAATCATTTCCCCTTTTGAATTCAAAAAACTTATTTCAATGCTTGCAACCACCAACCCTCTGATGGATATAGATTTAGCCATCTGACTAACTGCTGCAGATTTTAACAATTAAACAAATCCCAACTGGTACCAGTCCCCAGTCCAGACAAGAACCCTGCTATTCTGTCCCTGGGTACCCGGCACTAAACGTTGCAGGCCTGTGATGTAGCTGGCTGGCCAGCATTAGTGCACTTTTAAAACAAATTAGATTAAAACCCCTTAGCTGTAGAAACAATTAGTTGATGACAATTGCAACTTTTGGCTTGGTAGCATAAACTCAGTACCTGGCAGCAACTATGTACAGATTCCCCAGACACAGAGCAGTCCCTGCATTTATTCACAGTTCTGCTGACAGTCTTGGGTGGCAATGGGACTGTAGATCTAGGGTAGCTGGATCAGCAGAACTCTATCATTTGAGAAGCTGGAGATGTGAGCAGGCACCTTGCAGCCTGGACCTTTCTTTTGCAGTAGGCTCTTGCAGCTTTAGAAGGCTGGGACCTCTCTCAGCTCCTCTAACAGTTGAAACTTTGGATAGGCTGAAGTCACAGTCTGGAACACAGACCAGCACAGGGACCTGGGGCGGCATGCCTCAAACCCCCATGTCCAGCCTTGACCCCTCAGGGAAGGCGCAATGGCAGTGCCTAGCTAGTGACACTACCAGGCTGATTCCCGATGCTGATCTTGATAGAAGACCTCTTTTTTCCTTCTTTCTTCTGGAAGACTAGTCACATCTGGATACTATTTGTATCTTTGGCCACACTGCCAGCCTAGCAGCCTTGGCCCTTTCACATCGGGACACAGTCTCTAGATGCTCACTGGTGACACATTTGCAGTGAGGCTTGGGTGTATACATGGGTTCCTCCAAGGACCCTGAACCTGGCACTGAAATGCAGACCTTTACTCAAACAGTCCCTTGATACTGGACATCACTTTCCTCACCATGCAGGTGCTCAAAACAGAAGAGGCTCTCTCTTCCCTCTTTTGAAGATAAACCTTGGCAATACTGGTGATCTCCATGCATCAAGGGAGACTCCCATACCATTTTCTGACCAAAAACCAGAACCATCCATGACCATTCTGTGACAGGGTTGAATAGGACCCTGTCCCAGTTGTTATGGAGAGTTTGAATGCAGGGATCTGTTCTGTTTTTTCCTTTCCTGTCTCTTGTCTGTCTAGTTGCGCAACTAGATTTTCCTGTGAGAATTAGGATTTGATCACCCCGACAGTCTTGCAGTTCTTTGCCTCTCACCGTGTCTCAGTTTTCCCTTGCTGTTTCTGTTTTTTCCTCCCTTGCACATCTGCTGGTATAAAAATATATGCACATCATTATGTGGAAATATAACTGATACTGGGATCCCGGTTTTTAGAAATTATATAGTATTACTGTTGAAATGTATATAATTATAGTTTGAGATGATTGCAAAAATATATTGGAAACTCAAGGGGTTAACATGAGAGCAGTTTTAAGTCCCTTTTCAGAAGCTGTGGAGAAGGGGCCTCAGTTCTGAGACATTGTGTTCTTGCTGCACCTACATGAAGTTGACAAGAACATTTTAGAGAAAAACAGGATGCTTATTAAGGAGGGGGATTGCAAGGACTTATGCAACAGAGCTGCAATTTCTTGCAAGAGACAAAGATTGAAGGAAAACTCAGATGGATCTTCTCTGTTTATTCTGCCTTTGTAAATAGTTATTCTGAGCAATTTTATTTTTTTTGTTACTGCTAGTACTAATAAACATTTTTGTGAATTCCACAACTGCTCCTGGATTTTCCTATGCTTCCTGACCTGTGCCTCGATGACAGATAGTTTCAGCCTAAGTGGGATTAGGCCGTGCATACTCTAAGTCAGGAGTTTTGTGTGTGGGTACTTGACCTAGTACCAGGGAAGCATAGAGAAAGGTATGTATTCTGCATCAGCGAGTCCAAGAGTGGTTACCAGGAGAACGGCAGTCAAACTAGCAGAGACAGAAGTCCAAGCTGAGATTGTACAGCCAGCACAAGTTATGGAAAGAGAACAGGCAGTGACAGAACCTGAAAGCCTGACTGCCTTTTTCAAATGGTGGGCTATACAACAAAAAGAGATGGAGAAACAGAGATGAGAGGAGAGAGGAGATGCAGTGACAGGAGCAGCAGAGGAGAGAAGAGAAGCAGTGATGAGAGAAGAGATGCAGCAACAGGAGCAGTGATGGCTGGATGCCTTGTAAGCTATCAAAGGCAGAGGATCTGGCACAGATCCAGATGAGCAACAAAACACAAGCAACTTAAAAGCCATAAAACTTACAAAGTTGTGTCCCTCAGATGATATCGAGGTATACCTGACAACTTTTGAAAGAGCTTCCACAGCCTGCCAATGGCCAAAGCAGCAATGGACAATCAGACCTTACCTGACAGGGAAAGCCCAACTTGCCTACAGCAATATGGACACTGCACAGTCAGAAAACTATGACCTGGTGAAAAGCGAAATCCTGAAAAGGTATAACATCTCAAAAGAGACCTACAGGCAAAGATTTCAATCTCTGAAGTACAACTCAGTCGACAATCCTTGAGAAGCCTTCACCTGACTCAAAGAATTCCTGATAAAATGGCTCCAACCAGAGGGCAAGTCCCACAGATCATCAACACATTCACCATGGAGCAATTCATCAACATCCTGCCTACAGATGTGTCGCTTTGAGTAAAGGAACACCAACCAGAAGGTGGGGAAAAGGCTGTTTCTTTGGCCAAAGACTACCAAATGGCCAGACAGATGCCATAACAGCGAGGTAACAGCTAAGCACCAGTTAAGCACTCTTTTTCACATTTAAACTCCAAGTCTGATAAGAACTCTGGTGGGTAACAAATCTGTGCCCAAAGACGCTATTTGCTATAACTGTAATAAGCCAGGTCATATTGCAAGAAATTGCTGTAAGAAGAGTGATACTGGAGCAGACCTGTCCTTGGCAAATTGGAGCAACTATTTAACAGATGTGAAGGTGGAGGATAAGATTGTAAAGGGACTCACTGATTCGGGAAGCAGACAGACCCTAGTGCATGTTGAAGTGCTGGGAAAACACTGTATAAAAGGACCAGGCACTGGTGTCATCTGCATCCACGGGGACACTCAATACTATCCCACTACCCAAGTGACTCTGACCATTAAGGGTGTGTCACACCAAATGAAAGTGGGGTAGTAACTAAGTTACCTGTACCAGTGATGATTGGAAATGACTGTCCAGGATTTACTGAGTTAATCTCAGAGCAACTGAACCCTGCAGTTTCAGTGGCAGTGATAACAAGAGCTCAGGCAAAGAAAATCTCAAATGGTGGGTACACTTTTCCTTTCAGTGACTTTGATTCTGACTTGTTTGAGCACAGCTCTAATATCCAGAAATCCAGGAAAGAAAGACGATGCCTGAAGAAACTGTGGCAACAAATGATGGATGGACATAAGGGGTTAACATATAAAAATGCTAAAACTAAACTGATCACTGATTGTGATTTTCTTTCAGAACAAGCTAACAATGTTTCTCTCCAGGGTTATTTTAAGCAGCTGGGGGTAAAATCAAAACAGTGTGAACTAATGTTTAAAAATATAATGGGTTACTGTACGGAGTTTGGGTTAAACCTCAGACACAGGACCAGATAGAACAATTGGTTATACCACAGAAGTACAGAATAGAGTTGTTCCAAATAGCACATGATAGTCCTATGGCTGGTCACTCGGGGAAGGATTGCACCCTTGCTAGAGTGCTGTACAGATTTTACTGGCTTGGAATTCATGAGGATTTTGCTATCTATTGCTGTTCCCGTGCTGAGTGTCAGAAAGTAGCTCCAGTCACTAGAAAATACAAGGTGAATGGGTGTCTCTACCCTTGACAGATGTGCCTTTTGAGAGAATTGCAATGGATGTGGTTATCCCTTTAGGGAAAAGTAAAAAGGGCAATAGATTTATCCTGGTAGTATGCGACTATGCTACTCGATATCCAGAAGCAGTTCCAATGCATACTGTCACAGCTTCAAAAGTGGCAGCAGAGCTTGCAAACATTTTCAGCAGACTGGGCATACCTAAAGAAATGATTAGTGATCAGGGTAGTAATTTTGGTGCTGCGTTACTTAAGGAGCTATACAGTCTACTAGGTATCACTGCCATATGAACCTCTCCATATCACCCTCAGACAGACGGTCTTGTTGAGTGTTTTAACCAAACCCTAAAATGCATATTGAAAAGGTTTGTAAAAAGGGACGGGAAAGACTGGGATCAATACTTGCCTTACCTGCTTTTTGCTTACAGAGAAGTGTCACAGGTATCAACAGGGTTTTCACCATTTTAAATGTTATATGGTAGACAACCTAGAGGGCCACTAGATGTAATAAAAGAAAACTGGGAAGATAACCTCACTCAGAAACAATCTATAACATCTTATATGTGAGCCCTAAGAAAGAAGCTGGCAAAATATGTTGAAATTGCCCATAGTAATCAGAAAGAGGCCCCAAACCAGCAGAAGGTATATTATGACCATGGGGTAAAAGAAAAAGTTTTTGAGCAAGGTGAAAAGGTTTTGCTACTGTTACCCACTACAGAAAATAAACTGTTAATGAAGAGGCAAGGGCCTTATCGAGTGCTTAGACGTACTGGCACCATTAACTACGAGACTGAGACCCCTGACAGGAAAAATCCTACTAAGATATACCATGCTAACCTCCTCAAGAAATTGGTTGAAAAAATGCCAAAAGCTGCTGTGCTAGTTTTACCAGAAACTGATAAAGAAGATATTGATGTAGGTTATGATAGACTGGAACAAACTGTAACTGCTGATGCTGTAAAGGTGAATGTTTCCTTAACCCCTGAACAAATCTCAGAAATTCGTGATGTGCTAAAGACATTTAACAGTACTTTTACCACAGCACCAGGCTGAGCAAAAGGGGTCAAGCATGTAATAGTGCCAAGGAATACTCACCGTATTAGGCAAAAGACATACAGGTTACCAGAGTGGTTAAGAGCTGACGTGGTTAAGGAAATACAAAAAATGAAAGAACTGGGTATCATAGAAGAGTTGGGGAGTACTTGGTCATCTCTAATGGTAATTGTAAACAGAAGGGGTTGTTAGAGTCTGCCTTGATTTTAGGAACCGTAATCAAGTGTCAGAATTTGACAGTTATCCTATGCCCGGAATAGATGATTTGGTGGACAAACTGGGGAGTACAAAGTATATCAGTACCTTCAATCTTACCAAGGGTTACTGGCAGATCCCTTTAGCTAAAGAATCCAGAGACAAAACTGCATTTACCACTCCTGTTGGATTCTATCAGTTCACCACCATGCCATTTGGTTTACATGGTGCGCCAGCTACATTTCAGCGGTACATGAATGTAATCTTATCACCTCACACTGGTTATTGTGCTACGTACCTGGATGATGTCATGGTGTACAGTCCAGACTGGCAAAGCCACCTGGAACACCTATGAGCAGTTATCCAAGCTATCAAAAATGCAGGTCTGACTATTAATCCTACCAAATGTGCATTGGGCATGCAGGAGATCAGATATTTGGGCTATGTTATGGAAAAATGGAGAAGTCAAGCCTGAGGTTTCTAAAATAGAAGCTGTAGCTAACAGCCCTGTCCCTAAAACAAAGAAACATGTCAGGTCATTTTTAGGGCTGGCTGGTTATTATCGGAGATTTGTTCCCAACTTTGTTGAGTTGGCTACTACCCTCACTGAACTCATGAAAAAACGGTACCCAAATAATGTGAAATGGACCCCAGAGTGTGATGAAGCTTTTCAAGCCATTGAGGCTACATTATGTTCAGCCCCTGTTTTAAGAAGCCCAGACTTTGATAAACCATTGTTGTTACAAACAGATGCATCAGAGGTAGATCTAGATGCAGTCCTGCATCAAAATATAGATGGGACAGAATATCCTATTCTGTACATAACTTGCAAGTTGCATGATAGAGAGAAAAGGCACTCCGCCATTGAAAAGGAATGTTTAGCAGCAAAGTGAGCCATGGAGTCCCTTAAATTTTATTTGCTAGGAACTGACTTTGTACTTATAACAGATCACAATCCTCTCTGTTGGCTTAACCAAATGAAAGAAAACAATTCTAGAATCACAAGGTGGTACCTGGCACTACAGCCATTTAAATTCAAGGTGAAACACAAATCTGGTAAAGAGAATAGCAATGCTCATTTTCTGTCAAGATATGGATCAGGAATTGAGGGTTCTGAAGGCTGAAAAACAAATGTGTGAGTTTAAACTTTACTGTTCGCTGTACTGTTATAGAAAAAAGGATACTGCACATGTGCTTGATTTCTGAAAGTAAGAAGCTAATGTTAGAGAAGTAATAGAAAGTTTTGGAAACCTGTTTGATAAAACAGGTTCCTTCTTAAGGAGGGGGGTGTATGTGACAGGGTTGAATAGGACCCTGTCCCAGTTGTTATGGAGAGTTTGAATGCAGGGATCTGTGCTGTTATTTCCTTTCCTGTCTCTTATCTGTTTGGTTGTGCAACCAAATTATCCTGTGAGACCTAGGATTTGATTACCCCGACAGTCTCACAATTCTTTGCCTCTCACTGTCTCTCAGTCTTCTCTTGCTGTTTCTGTTTTTTCCTCCCTTGCATATCTGCTGGTATAAAAATATATGCAAATCATTATATGAAAATGTAACTGATATTGGGATCCCTTTATTTGGAAATTATATAGCATTACTGTTGAAATGTACATAATTATAGTTTGAGATGACTGTAAAAAGCAATTGGGAACTCAAGGGGTTAACCTGAAAGCAGTTTGTAAGCCCTTTTTCAGACGCTGTAGAGAAGGGGCTGCAATTCTGGGACATTGTGTTCTTGCTGCACCTGCATGAAATTGACAAGAATATTTTAGAAAAAAACAGGATGCTTGTTAAGGAGGGGGGTTGCAAGGACTTATAAAACAGACCTGCAATTTCTTCCAAGAGACACAGAGATTGAAGGAAAACTCAGATGGATCTTCTCTGTTTATTCTGCCTTTGTAAATAGTTATTCTGAACAATTTTATTTTTTTATGTAACTGCTAGTACTAATAAACACTTTCTGCGAATTCTACGACTGCTCCTATTTTTTCATATGCTTCATGACCTGTGCCTCAATGACACATTCCTTTAGACAAATGTCCATGCCTCTGTGACATTGAGTCAATACAGGGTAACAGACAAGAAGATCTCCATCTTACCTGAAATCCACAGACAACTTTCTCCCTCCGAGACCTTTAGGCAGCACTTCTCACTGCTGAGGTGTAGATTCTTTTTGCCCTCTCATATACTTGCAGCTCTCTCATGATGAAATTTGCTGGGCCTTGCAGCTCTCTCACAGATGAAGCTGCAATGTAGGCTTCCTTCAACACAGTTTCTCCAAAAACGGGGAAAGGCAAAACACAGGCCCTGGGGGACAGGTAACTTGCAACTCCCAGACAGGCCCTTCCAAAGTCTTGCAGCCCCATCCTTCTGCAAAGGGCCTGGAGCTCCCCTCCCTCTGGAGGGGCTCCCATTGAACTGAGTCCAGAACCAAATGTCTCCTGGGTTTTGGGAGCACCAGACAGCTCCTGATTGACTGAAACAACTGTCCCAATGAAGAATTAATATTCATTAAGCTCCTTCGATGCCTGATTGACCCGAAAGGCACCAATAATTTCCCCAGTTTTTTCCCCATAAGTCCCTTGGCAAATCCTGGCATTCCAATTGCCTGTGCTGATGTCACAAGGCTGCAAACATGGCTGCTAAGAAACACAGTTCATATACAGTCCTTAAATGTCCTAACTTTCATTTTTATTAATTTATTTGAGAAATCAGAATTACAACCTTTCAGCTAAAAGCTCCTTTACAAAGGATTCTTGTCATACAAAAAAGGGTGGGGGGAGACAAAAAAGGGGGGACATTCGCTGCTAGGAAGCATTGTCATTATTAAAATAATTGCGTATACAGTATCATAAGACAGGTCTTAATATCACATGATTCACAAATTTGGAACAACAGATTATAAGGGATCACATCCCAAAGTAAGGAGATAAAGTGCCAAAGTCAAAAGGTACAGGCAATGGAATCTTCCAGCTAAAGGCTAGTGAGTGGCAACTAAATAACAAGGAATGAGATAATAGATGTGGCACTAGCAATGTGCCTAGTTCTAGCTAGGTGGGACGCAGGAGATAAGTAGTGGATAACGACAGGACCCACAAGGGTAGCTAGTTTGGGCGCAGTGGTGGGGATTATGGAAGGTAAGTAGTAGAGGGGGATTATGGAGGGTAGGGAGACAGGAGAGACTTGGGCGAGGATGTGGGGGGGTAGAGGGGCTTCGGGCAATGGAATTAAGCATGCACCAGGCCCAGTCCATGGCATCAGGATAGCTGGTATCCATAGGGGACTAGATATAGCTGAAGCACTGCTCAGGGGTTGAGATAGATTTTCTTAGATCAGTTTTGAAGTGGCTAAGGCTTGTGAGGTTGGTAGCAGAGAAAGGGAGTGCACTGAGCCTAGCAGGAGTCCTTACAGCAAAGGCTCGCTTTCCCAGGGCTGTTTTTGTAAAAGGCACAACTAGGGCATGTTTAGAGACACTTCTAGTGGCATGCTTGGCCCGGGGTTGGTCAAAATACAGCCTGTAAGAAAGGTGGTGCAAGGCCAAGGAGGGCCTTCCTCCCAAGGATGCAGGAATGAAGCTTGATCCAGTCTTGGTGAGGGAGCCATTTCATCCTAATACAAAGGTTGCATGTATGCGTAAGGCGATCAGCACAGAGAACAAATCTACAGACTTTATTGAGGGAAGTCTGTACTCTGCGAAGGCTGGTGTCAGTGGCAGCACCATATACCATGTTTCCATAGTCAAGTATTGATAGAATTGTACTGTACCTCTGACCACCCGGAGCCTAGCCTCAGTTGTAAGGTGGAACCGAACTCTATAGAGTATACCTAACTTTCTGTTGTAGGCAGTGGTGAGTCTGGATATGTGCTTGTAGAAAGGAAAGGGATTTCATCAATAGTGATTCCTAGATATTGAAATGAGGACACCTGCTCAAGAATGGAGACAGAGTTACAGGTACTTGAGAGAGGTTTTGTTAGTCTCCTTTTCTGATGAATGGCGAAGAGCATAATTTTTGTCTTTTTGTTGCTGAGCACCAACAGACTATCGGTGAGCCAGTTTTTTATGAGATTAAAGTTGTACTGGAGGTTCCTGGTGAGTGTTTCTTGGCAGGGGCTATGAGAGAAAAGTGTTGTGTCATCTGCATAAGGCAGTATGCTGAGGTAGGGCATGAAGCCGGTAGATTATTCATGAAGAGGATGAATAGAAGTGGGCCCAGAATAGACCATTGGGGGATCCCAGCTGTGACTTTGCTAGTCTCAGATTTGGCTCCATTGATTTTTTTACTTGCTGGGAGTGCCCAGTCAGATAGCTGGAGAACCATCTGACTGTATTTGGGGAAAGTCCTAGGGCACTTACCCTATGGAGCAGTAGCTGGTGATTGACAAAGTTGAAGGCCTTGGTCAGGTCTATGAAGACTGCCCCAACTAAACTGCCCTGGTCGAGTGCCTTATGCACATAGCCAGTGAAATCATTAGAAACATAGAAGTTGACGGCAGATAAGGACCGCAAGGCCCATCCAGTCTGCCCATTTCTTTTTCTACCTAATGAATGTGCCATAGGCCTTTGCTCTGACAATGGCCTATCTATTCATACTCAACTGTACTGCTCCTTTATGCCTATCCCATGCCTGTTTGAAGCCCTGCACTGTATTCATATCCACCACTTCCTGAGGTAGGCCATTTCATGCATCCACCACCCTTTCTGTGAAAAAGAACTTCCTCACATTACTCCTTAATCGGCCTCCCTCTAATCTCATGCTGTGTCCTCTTGTCCTGCTATTTTTCTTATATTGAAACATGTTTCACCTTGTTAATGCTCTCAAGGTGTTTGAATGTTTCAATCATATCACCCTCACTCCCTCCTTTGCTCTAGGGTATACATATTGAGTTCAGTTAATCTGTCCTCATATGTTTTCTGATGCAGTCCCTGCACCATTTTGGTTGCCCTTCTCTGGACTGCCTCAATTTTGTTAATGTCCTTGTGAAGGTGTGGCCTCCAGTACTGCACGCAGTACTCCAGATGGGGCCTAACCAGTGTCTTGTAAAGAGGGATTATTATCTCCCTCCTCAGACTTGTGATACCCCTACTAATACACCCCAACATCCCTCTAGCCTTACCTGGTGCTTTAGAGGTCTGCTTGGATGATTTTAGGTCATCGGTGATGATGATGCCCAAGTCTCTTTCTTACCTTGTGACTGCCAGTAACTCCCCCTCCCAGCCTATAGGTGGCTTCAGGGTTTCTCTTCCCTATGTGCATGATCTTGCACTTCTTTGTGTTAAGCCCTAGTTGCCACTCTTCCGACCATTTTGCTAGTTTATCCAGATCTCTTCTCATTCTGCCCACCCCATCTGGATCATCTACTCTGTTGCAGATCTTGGTGTCATCTGCAAACAGACAAACCTTACCCTCCACTCCATCTGCAATGTCACTGATGAAGATATTGAAGAGGATTGGCCCCAGGACTGATCCCTGAGGTATCCCACTTGTGACTTGCATGTCTTCTGACTGTGTACCATTTACCACCACTCTCTGTTTTCTGCCCATCAACCAGTTTGCCACCCAGTTGACCAACGTCTGACCCACCCCGAGCCTACCCAGCTTATTAATCAATCTTCTATGTGGAACAGTGTCGAAAGCTTTGCTGAAGTCAAGGTAGGCAACATAAACTGCTCCCCCTTGGTCTACCACTCTGGTTACCAAGTGAAAGAAATCTATGAGATTAGTTTGACAGGACCTTCCTTTTGTAAACCCATGCTGTCTTGGATCCTGTACTCCTATGGATTCCAGGTGTTGCACTATCCTTTCCTTAAGGAGTGTCTCCATAATCTTGCCCACTACTGAGGTAAGACTGACCGGTCTATAGTTCCCTGCCTCCTCCTTGCTACCACTCTTGTGGAGCGGGAATCACATGAGCCCTTCTCCAGTCTTCTGGGACCTCTTCTGTGCTCAGAGACTCACTAAACAGTTCTGATCATGGCTCTGCTAGTTCCAGCCTTAGCTCCTTTAGTACCCTAGGATGTATGCCATCAGATCCCATTGCCTTGTCCACCCTGAGCTTATCGAGCTCTTGTAGGACCCTTTCTTTTGTGAAGGTACTAGTGCACACCCCCCCCGTGTCCATAGTGCAGAGCTGTGGGCCCTGCCCTACCTTCTCTTCAGTAAATACTGAGCAGAAGTATCTATTTAGGATAGATGCTTTCACATGGTCCTCCTCCTCACATGCCCCCTTATCCCCTTTGATCTTAGCAATACCCCCTCTGGACTTTCTCTTTTCACTAATGAATCTATAGAAAGTCTTGACCACTTCTTTTACTGTTCGTGCTAGTGCTTTCTCAGTTTGGGCCTTTGTCTGCCTTTCTGCCTTCCCTGCTTCCCTTAGGGAAGTTTGGTGTGCCTCCCTATCTTCATCCTGCTGCATTCCCTTATATTTCCTGAAGGCCAGCCTTTTGGCTCTGACCTTTTCTGCTACTGTGTTTGAGAACCAAAGTGGTTTCCTTCTTCTTTTGCACTTCCTTTTCTCACTAACACAATGGGATGTTGCTTCAAGTATTGCATCTTTAATGCTTGCCCACTTTGCCTGTACCCCCCTCACCTGTATTTCTTTTTGCCAGATCTAGCTTAACTCTGTTGGCCAACTTATCAAAGTCAGCTCCTCTGAAGTCCCATATTTGTGCATTGGAATGGGATGATTTTGTTCTAGTGGCCAAATTGAACCATACCATGTGATGGTCACTGGCCCTCAGGTGACCTTCTACCTGATCCTTTCCCTGTTAGTTAATACTAGATCTAGGATAGCCCTGTCTCTAGTGGGTTGTTGTACCAGTTGTTTGAGGCCTCCCCCTGCAGGAAGTCCACCATGTGTCTATTTCTGGCAGAAGTCCCTGCTGGTATTGACCAATCTGTATCTGGCATGTTGAAGTCTCCCATTATCAGAACCTCCCCTTTAGCTGTCATGTTTTGTGTATCTTCTAACAGTAACCTGTCCATGACCTCCCCCTGGTCTAGAGGCCTGTACTCAACTCCAGTTCATGTGGCTGTCCCATTTCCTGTTTCCAGGGTGACCCACAGTTCTTCTAGCTCCTTATGTGTATTCTGAATTTCTGTAGCTTTGATATTTTCATTGACATAAAGGGCCACTCCACTCCCCCCCTTTTTGCACCTCAGTCTCTTCTGAACAGTACATAGCCAGGTACTGAAGTCTCCCAAGTGTGGTTACTGGTAAACCATGTCTCACTAGCGGCTACTATGTCCAGTTTAGCCTCTGTCATTATTGCCTGCAGGTCTGTGATCTTGTTTCCAAGACTGCGAGCATTTGTGTACATGGTTTTCTATTGGTCAGATTTCGGTGTGTTAGTTGTTGTGCGAGGTCCGGCGTTTCCCCTGTGCATCGTATGGGGAGCCGAACCTTTTTCTTTACTTGGTGATGCACGTGAACTACAAACATGATGAACTCCTGTTTGACGACTAGCTGAGGGGGGAAGGGTGAGGGGTGATCTTTCCATTCGATGTTTTGGGTGCTGCACCCCTCTCCCCATTTGCTGGTTTAAATATTCTGCAAAGACATCAGACTTCTGCCCCAGTGCGCTGACTCTCTTTTTAGTCAGTTGCAGTCCATCAAATTTAAAGAACTTTCGCTCCCAAAACTGTTGCCAGTTCCCTACAAATTTGTGTCCTTTTTCCTGGCACCAGCCCTTGAGCAGTGATTGTGCTATGCATCTGACGGAACACATGCTGCTGTGGGCAGAAGAGGTTGTAGTTAAGCAGATGATCCATGAACTGGTTGGCTATGATTCTCTCAAGCACTTAAGACAGCGAGGTCAGGATTGATATGGGATTATAGTTGGCTACTAGTGCTCTGCCTCCCCCTTTTAGCACAGAGGTGATCAGAGCGGATTTTCAGACAGAAGGGAAAGAGGATGTGCAGAGTGATAGGTTGTGCAGCTTGGTGATGGGAATAATGATCTCAAGTAGTGCGATGGATATCAGTTTCATATCAAGGCCATCACATCCCATGCAGGTTTTCCCAAAGACTCTGGTGATGTACTTTCTGGCTTCAGCAACAGTCACCTGTCTAAAGTAGAAATTACGGCTGAGGTTAGGGTGGTGAAAGGAGGGTGACTGATTGGTGGGTAGAATTCTACCAAGGGGCATGGTTGGTCCTGGAGGGAGGACTGCACTATAGTCCATGAAGGCTTCATTGAATACATTTGCCAAGGCAGCATCATTAATAATGATCTCCCCCTTATGGTGAGGCATGGAGGAGGGGTGATCTATTGTCGGTCCCAAGGAGGTTCTGAATTGAGGCCCAGAAATTCTTCCCATCTCCCAGACAATGGGATTGCTGGGTCTTGTGATATGTAGCTTTGGCCTGTCGGATTGCCCAGGTGCATTTGTTTCTGGCTGCTCTATAATTTTGTGTGTCTAAAGTTGCCCTTGTTGCCCTGGCATGGTGCTAGAGGAGGTCATGCTGTCGCATCATGCTGGGGAGTTGAGGGGTGACCCAGTCCATGTTATTGCCTTTTATCTTCTTCCTGTGATAGGGAGTGAATTTGTCCACTGCCGCAGTTAAGAGGATGAGGAAGAGTTGAAGAGCTGCGTCGACAGAAGGGCATTTATCTAGGACACTCCAGTCTTGGTTTGCAAGATGGTTCCTGAAATTGACCATAGAGCTTGCTCTGATGACCATATTCCATACTAGTTGGGGGGTGATCTTTTTAATGTCCTGGTGCAGCTACATTCAACATTTATATCTTTCCAATGCCCCACAAAATTGTAGCAGTCCCTGTGCTTTGGTAAACCACTGCAGAATTTAGTATTTTTAATTAGCCCCACACCTGTTGCTGCTGCAGAAATATACAGTTCCCAGGCAGCAGGCAGGCTTGCACATTAATATTGATTAAAGTTTCCTCAAGCCTCATTAATATTCATGAGGTGGGCCCAATATGCTATTGGTGCTCTTTAAAGGGACACTGTCAATCTTTTTTGCATCATCTTATCTCTAGGTAAAAAGACACATTTTATGATTGCTAACCTTCTCTAAAATTCATTGATGTTGCTAGTTCCTTAATCTGCCTCATTGCTTATTAGAACTGAAAGGCATGGGAATATATAGCTATACACAGCTTTGTTTTGTTTCAAATTGTTTACCTAAGCTTACTGCATACTTCCTGAACATTAGAAACACCCTCAAACAGTGCAGCCATTCATGATACAATAGTCTCATCTACTCCCACTGCATTTATGAGCAGCTAGACAGTGCTGGGAGTGTTTCTGAGTCCAGGAAAGTTGTAGTTGGTCAAGAACTGTAAACAAACATGTTTTGGTGTGGTAACACCAGTTTGGTTGACACTCAGTTTTTTTACTTTTTAAAATGAAAAAGGAGTCTGAATCAAACAACCAGCTACATCAGCTGGCAGTCTCTATAGAATGAGAACAATCATAAAATGTTTTTTTTGAACAAGGGACACTTTGAGGCCAAGTGGTGTTCCTTTAAATAAAAACCTCTCGTGGCCTCTCCTGTGCCTCCTCCAGGTCTCCGATCCCCGTACTGCTAAACTAGGGGACCGGGACCACTGGAGAGGCATCCGTACAGCCACAGCAGTAGCTGGAAAACAACCACGTGCTACTGCGCATGCGCAGGCCACCATGTACTGACGTGCAGAAACAGAGCAGCAGCTCCGCAACTTGCTCCTCCAGCCCCATTCCCAACTGAAAATACAAGTAGGGGCAGGACAGAGGACTTAGGGAGCATTCGGAGACTCAGGCCAGGTGGAGAAGTAGGACCGGGGGATCCAGGGGGAACGGGATGCACTGGGCAGCCCCCAAAGGGCAAATTAAGGTAAGACCCCATGGGGGGGGGTTACAAAAACGATGGCAGTAATTTTTAAGAAAGCTTTATGTGTATTTAATGTTTTATGTACTTTAATACTAGTATTTCACCATGTGTTGTGTGTGCTTACTGCTGCGGCCCAGGTAAACACCACTTCCATGGTGCTTACTGCGTATGGTTGCCTAGGCAACCTAGGGCAAGCATGCACATCCTACACATGCCATGATGACGTCACCATGTATGATGTCAATGATGTTGGGCTGCAGCGGTGAGTACAAGAGGGCCTTGAGACAGTAGTGCTGTTCAACTGTGCTGATTCTGTAAGCAGCAGGATGCACCTCCAGATTTGTCTACTGAGTTCTCCATTAACATTACAAGAATAACATTCCAATTTTTTATAAATAGTGACTGTAATACCAAACTAAAAAAGATACACATAATTTGTCTTGTAGAGCCATCAGCCTATAGAAGGTAATTTAAAAGCAAAACAGACACATAACAGTCAGGTAGGAGCATGTCCAAGACATACAGTAGTCAAAGGGTTTGTAGGGCAATTGCCAGATCCAATATGGAATACATGTTGGTGAAAGTGTGGTGAAGAGGGGTGAAAGTGGTGGCAAGCAACTAACAACTGAAATATTGTACCCTTTAATGCCCATGAATGAATATGGAATTGGTATCTTTCCAGGCAGCAAAACAACCAATGAGAAAAACAACAGGTGCCAAAGGTGTCTAGCATGTGTTATGAAGTGAGTGACTGTATATAGTAATTGTGACTTACATTACTTTTAATTTGTTTCTTTAAAGCATAAGTTACTGAAAATATTGATTTTTGTTTATAGAATGCATAGAAGGTGATCTCCTGAAGAAGTCCTGTAAATAAAAGAATGAAACATACAGTGAGACACACCAGAAGGAATCTTGAATATCCTTGCCAGAATAAACTTCAGGACATATAATTTTGGAGAGCCTGTGGCCTGTTTATTGTGTCCCCCCTCCCATTTGTTGGGCATTTGTTACACACATTCTGGTGTGGCAGCAGCTTTACCGTATTCTATGTATATAGATAATTTCATGAGGTGATTGCTTTCCTTTGGGGGAACCCCTTTTTTAGATTCCCTGTGACCTGGAACTGAGACACAGTTTTTTCTGTGCTTGCAGCACCTGCTTCATAGATTCCTCCTGATGCTGGTCTCTCTGCACCTGTTGTTGTGCGTGCTGCTGGTCTCTCTGTGCCTGTAGTTGTGCGTGCTGCTGGTCTCTCTGCGCCTGTTGTTGTGCGTGCTGCTGGTCTCTCTGCGCCTGTTGTTGTGCGTGCTGCTGGTCTCTCTGTGCCTGCAGTTGTGCTTGCAGGGCCATCCAGTTCCTTTTCATCTGGGACTGTTGTGCTTACTTCTGGATTTGTTGCACTTTCTGTTCTGCCAGCCATTTCAGTACTTTTCCCCAAGCCCATCTTATTCCTATTTAGACAAGGGGATGTTCAGCCCCACTGCTAAAGCCAACCACATGAAACAGTGTTGCAACGAGCCAAGACTTTCAGGGGAACCCTCAGAAAAAACACCCCAGGCAAAGTTCAATAAAAAAAAATGTTGCTTTACTTCAGCACCAGATAAGGGTTTAAAGCACCTTACTTTGGCAGAGCAAATACAAAACAAAAGACTTTTTGCTTGCTTCAGCTCTCCAGTTCACAGCAGCCTTGCTCTCTTCTCTCTCTCTCAACCCTCCAATTCCTCCTTCTGCTCTGTCTGGATTACTTTTTATGCCTCCCAGGAGAGACTGATTTGGGGAGGGGCACAAGGGGTGGTGACTGCATAATCTACATAAAATAGGCAAAAGGGGTGGTGGCTGCATACTCTACATAAAAAATCACCTTCAGGGTACAGCTCTTCTCCAATTAATAACAGGTAAAAATGTGCAGATACTCTCGGTGAGGCTTTCCCTAGACTCCCGGGGCAAGGGCCTTACACTTGTCTCAGTATATATCCCCCCCAGGGAGAAAGCTGAAGGCTTTACAGTTGTTCATGAATACTTTGCCTACCTTCGGTCCAGTAGTGAAGTCATTGTTCTGGGGACTTCAACATCAATTGGTTATCAACTGACTCTGCTACCTTCATGGATGCAACCTCCTCTATCAACTTCCATCAGCTAGTCGACCTAACCACCTGAATAAACTATAGAATGGGAACCAGTACCCTTTTAGACTGGGTATTAGCAAACCACCCAGAGCGGATCTCTGGTCTAAAAGTTCTCCCTGACTCTCTCAGTGACCATTCACTTTATCTTCCACTGGTCTAATAAGGTCCCGAAACCACCAGCAAAGGTTATAATATCCCGCTTGCTTAAACAGGGTCAGCAAAGATCCTTTAAGCAATACCTTCAACAACTGAATTGGGCCCCCTTCCTAACTACTAGTGACGTTGACATGGCACTGGAAAAATTCATCACAATTTTCAACGATGCCTGTGATATCTTTGCCCCCATTACAAAAATAAAAGTCAGGGGATCTCATAAATCATGAGTTACCCATCACCTCCTTGATCTGATATGCACCAGAGACCAGCTTTGGTATAAGTATCAAACTTCTCATACACCCCACAACATGCAGAGCTGTAAGGTGGCATGAAATAACTGTACCCTTGCAATCCGCCAGGCTAAAGCCAAATGTTTCAAGTGTGAGCTAAATTCCTCCTGGGGTGATAGATGTAGGTTCTGGAAAAACATCCACAAACTCACCAGGAAACGCGATACCTCAGAACCCTTAATGCTGAATTTTGAAGGGTCCACTACACAAGACCCTAAAACTATCACTGACATCTTTGTCAAAGCTTTCACAGACCTCAGTGCTGTGCTCTCCCCCAACTTCCTTAGTCCTGCTAGTGTGACTCAACAAAAACCACCACAATCACATCCAACAAATCATGCCTCCCCATTCTACCTCAGAGTAACATCCAAAGGCAAGGCTAAAAAATACCTCTCCAAAGTACTGGGGAAGTCCAGGCATATTGCCGAGGGCCTTGACCTAAAACTAATCTCCCTGGCACTAGACGAATTGCTAACACCACTAACCAGTATCATCAACCTGTCCCTCACTACAGTTAAGTTCCCAAAGCTATAGAAAGCCACAGTCATAACCCCAGTCTTCAAAGCAGGTAGCAAGACATGTCATACCAACTACCGTCCAATTTCAATCCTGCTGCCAACCTCTAAAGCCCTTGAGCGGATAGTCTATGATCAGCTGGTAGAACACCTTTATAAATATCAGCTACAATGCCAGCAGCAACATGGCTTCCGAAAACTCCATAGTACCACCACAGTGCTACTGGAGTTCACGGGGTTCATATACGATGCCTTCAATCATGGGCACTTGGTTGGGGCAACCTTTATCGACCTCACTAAGGCCTTTGACACTGTCAACCATGACCTCCTCTTTACCCAACTTGAGGCAACAGGGCATTCCCCTGACTCATTGTCCTGGTTCCTGAACTACCTTACAGGGCGTGTGCAATGTGTAAAAATATCTAATACCCTCTTGGACTCATAGCATGTATCCACCAGTGTTCCTCAGGGATCTATACCAGGCCTCCTACTATTTAGCCTTTTCCTCAACAACCTCCCTCAAGTCTGTCAGCACAAAATCCTCCTGTACAAAGACGATGCGGTAATCTACTCCAGCCACACCAACCCTTCCACCCCAGAACAACATCTTCAACAGGACTTTAACAATGTGGAGGACTGGTTTGGACAAGCTAAGTTGCTTGTCAACCACAACAAAACCAAGACCATACTATTCGCCCTCACCCATAACCAACCCAAGACATACACCATTAACATTCTAAGCAAACAAAATGTGGCCTTAGAAATGGTCCAAAACTTCAAATACCTGGGATTCACTCTTGATAGCTCCCTCTCGTTCTCTACCCATGTAGACAATGTCGCTATATCAGCTAACCGGAAGCTCAGTCTACTGTACAAACACCGTAGCTACCTCACTGAACAAGCCCTTCAGCTTGCCGTCACAAGCTCAGTCTTTTTGACTATTGACTACAGTCTTGCCATTTACAGTGCAGCACCTGACTGCACCCTAAAATGGCTTGCCACTACTCTGAATAAAGCCTGCAGGCTGGCTCTAGGGGCTCCGCACCTAACCCATAGCTGTAATCTCTACCTGCAAATGGGATGGCTAAACCTGGTTGAGAAGACTCGCTACCAAGTCTGTCTCCTGGCCAAAAAAGCTATCCTTGGCCTGTTACCACCAGGAAGTAGTTCCCTCCTGCACCAGATTGAACCTACTAGGACTACCAGGGCATCTAACAGTCTCTCCCTCAAGGTCCCCTTCTGGCGCACCTCTCAAGGAAAGAGATCCTTTGAATGCAGAGCCCCCTCTGGCTTAGCTTACTCCCATCCAAGCTTACTGTGATCAGCAAAATCAGCCCATTTAAATCAGCACTCAAATCTCACCTGTCTAGCCAACAGAAATGCTCCTGCTTCCCCTGATCTCCTCCCCCTGTAACCTGAAACACTTGCACTTATTTTCTGTCTAACCCGCAACTCACCCGACCCTGTCCCATTTTCCCTGTTCCCCTCTCCTACCCCATACCACTTCACCGAGTCTTCATCCCACCCCACTAACCCATTCCTCATCTTCTGCCTCATCCACCTATCCTCCACCAACCCCCTATGACAAAGTGACCCAAAGCCTGAGGTTACTGCCATCCTTCTACATCCTGCCACTTCCTCTATCTATTCCCCCTCTTCTCTAATAAAGGTCTACTGTGCTGCTTAATAAACTTTTCCACCTCTATAAATTTTCTGTATCGCCACGATTAAATACAGTAGCTGTAACAATTGTTCTACTCAGTGTGGTTGTTTCCCTACAGCTTTCTCTATGTTTTCGCATTCTAGTGTTGTACTGTGTATTTTGGTTTCCTTTTTGCCTGACGTGGAACCTTTGTGAATGAGCTTGTAGCTCAAAGGTTGTAATCCAAGATTTCAATAAATAAGAAATAAAAAAGAAAATTTCCAAGATTGCATACAGCCAATGCATGTGGCCTTTAAAGGGCCAGGCTAGAAATCATCAGGGCTGGGTCTCAGTTCACCCTGTTTTCCTGCTGGTATCTTAGTGGAAAGGGGGCCCCATGTGAAGGTTGTAGAGACACCTTCACATTCCAAAAAAGACACTGTTGAGTATGAGTGAAATGTGGGTCCTCCTTCTGGGGTCCCTGTTATTATTAAATTAATTTAATCCTTATGGACAGCAAGCAAGGGTGGAGGCAGATAATTCCCAACTGAGAATCTTAAGTGAAGGTTGATACCAAGTTCATGGGTGCATCCCAAGGGGAAGGTGGTTAGGTTTGTGCCAGGACAGCCCTGCAGTGTTGCAGCTTCTGTAGTAAGAGAGCTCATACTGATTAGGTGTAATAGTAGTTGTTCCACGATCCATGAATTTTTATTACTCACTTCCTACTGATGTTCTAAATTGTGGCAGGTTGTACTGTTTTACGGGCAAGTTAACCAAATTGTTTAATAGTTGTGCTTTTTCTATCTGCTGTGGATAATACCAAGTGGTTCACTCATTTATTTTAATCATATCGTTATTTATTTGTTACTGTATTTTATGTCTAACTTTCTGTATTGCAGTGTTTTTCTGCAGTGTTCACTATAGAAGGGACAGTGAGAAAAGGAAGGGGTTGCATTATACATTAGGGAGGTTGTTACTGCCACAAGGGTAGAAATAGAGGATGGGAAAATAGAGGCACTATGGGTAAAAATCCATACGGCAGTAGGAAGGAAATTAAGGCTGGATGTAGTCTATTGGCCACCTAATCAGGATGAGGACAAAGGTAGAGACTTGAGTACCGTGATCATGAAGGCAGCTGAAAGGGGCAAAGTGATGGTGAAGGGAGACTTCAGTTTTCCTAAGGTGGATTGGTGTGTCCCATCCACCACCTGCACCAGGAGCCAATTGATACTGGAAGCAGTCCAGGATGCATTCCTGGTTCAGGGGGTCACTGAGCCAACATGGGAGGAAGCCATTCTGGACCTGGTATTAACAAATGGGGATCAGATTTGGAACATCATGGTGGAGGAACCCTTGGGAAGTTGTGACCAATGGACAGTGTGGTTCTGAGATGACATGGGGAAGGAAACACCAAACATGAAGACTAAAGTGCTAGATTTCAGGAAGACCAACTATGGTAAGATGGGAGAGGTTTTGAGGGGGCACTTAGCTAGTATCAAGGAAGATATGAATGTGGATCAAAAGTGTACAGTGATCAGGGAAGGGACCATGGAAGACAGTAACACATGCCTGAAGCAGAAAGGAAGAATTACAAGGCCAGAACACCAAGTTGGTTCAGTAGGGAGGTGAGCCAGGCAGTGAGGGATCAGAGGGCCACATATAGGAAGTATAGAATATCCTGAAAGGATGAGGATGAGGGTTTACTTGGAGAAAACTAGGGAAGCTGGAAGGATAGTCAGACAGGCCAAAGACAGTAAGGAGCTACAAACTGAAGAGGGGATTAAGGAGGGAGAGAAATCCCTCTTCAGGAATATCAGTGAAAAGAGGGACATGAAGGTAGGTATAGAAACGTAGACTCTGATGGCAGGTAAGGACCACTTGTCCCACAGAGTATGCCCATATTTCCCTGTTACACTGCAGACCCTATTTGATCTCCTGATTTACCCCACTTTCCTCACTGCTAAGGTTCCCTTATACCTATCCCATGCATTCTTGAATTCTGTTACCATTTTAGCCCCCACCACCTCTGCTGGCAGGCTGTTCCAGGCATCTACCATTCTTTCTGTGAAGAAGTACATTCTCACATCTCTCCTGAGTCTAACCCCCTCCAGCTTCATAGCATGACATCTTGTTCTAGTGCATCTTTTTTTTTAAATGCTTCCCTCTTGAACCCTATTTATGCCATAGAGGTATTTGAAAGTCTCTATCATATCCCCCCTCTGTATTCTTTCCTCCAGAGTGTACATATTGAGGTCCTTTAGTCTCTCCTCATTGAGTTTTAGATGCAGACCCTGCACCATTTTAGTTGCTCTCCCCTGGACTGCCTCTATTCTGTCTATGTCCTTCTGGAGGTGTGGTCTCCAGAACTGGACACAGTATTCTTGATAGTGAAGCTAAAACTGGAGGTGGGTGGGTAGAAGGCAATACAGAGAAATCAGAGGTGTTGAATGAAGACTTCTGCTCTGTCTTTAATAAAGCAAAGGATGGACCAGTGCCGTGAATGAGAATGAGGTGAGGAATGGGAGGAGGGAAGAACATAGCTTAGGACAGGATAATAGAAGACAGGGTTAGGGTAGTGATCATGTCCCTAAAGGTAAACAAGTCCCTGTGCCCAGATGGCATGCACCCAAGAGTGGTAAGGGAGCTGGCAGGTCTGCTGGTGGATCTGTTCAACAGCTCTTTAGATACAGGAGTGGTACCCCTGCACAAGTGTGGGCCCAGGGATGACCCTAGGAAATACAGGCCAGTCAATCTCACCTCTATTGTGGGTAATCTGATGGAGACCATTCAGAAGGAAAGACTAGTTAATCTTCTTGAAGCCAGCGAGCTACAGGATGAGTGACAGCATGGGTTCATGTCAGGGAGGTCCTTGTGATGGTGGAATAGGACCCTGTCACAGTTATTATGGAAAGAGTTTAAATGCAAGGATCTGTTCTGTTCTATTCCTTTCCTCTCTATTTCTCTGTCTGGCTGCACAACCAAATTTTCCTGTGAGACCTAGGATTTGATCACCCCAACAGTCTCACAGTTCTCTGCCTCTCACTGTCTCTTTTTCTCCCTTGCATATCTGCTGATATAAAAATATATGCAAATCATTGTGTAGAAATGTAACTGATAATGGGACCCCTTTTGTTTAGAAACTATATAGTGTTACTGTTCAAATGTATATAATTGTGGTTTGAGATGATTGCAAAAAAGCTATTGGAAACTCAGGAGGTTACCTGAGTGCAAGTTTTAAGCCTTTTGCAAGAGCTGTGAAAAAGGGGCCTCAGCTCTGGGACACAGTGTTCTTGCAGCACCTGTCTGAAACATACAAGAACACTTTGGAAGAAATGGGATGCTTGTTAAGAATGGGGGTTGGAAGGACTTGTGAGAGAGCTGAGCTGCAGTTGCATGTTAGATGGACACAGAGATTGAAGGAAAACTCTGATGAATCTGCTGTTTATTCTTCCTTTGTAAATAGTTATTCTGAACTAGTTCATATTTTTATGTTACTGCTAGTGTAAATAAATATTTTTTGTGAATTTTACAATTGCTCCTAGTTTCTCCTATGCTTTTAGACCTGTTCCTCGATGACAGTCCTGTCAAACCAACCTGATCAACTTCTTTGACTGGGCAATGAAGGCAGTGGACAAGGGTCAGGTGGTTGACATTCAATATTTGGGTTGCAACTAGACCTTCAATTCAGTGCCCCACAAGGTGTTGATCAGTAAGTTGGAGGACCTCAGGAGAAGAGAGCAAATTAGTCAGGTGGGAGGCAAATTGGCTTACTGGTAGGACCATGAGGGTAGCGGTGGTGGGGGAACTCTCAGGAATAAGTGAAGTTACAAGTGGTGTCCCACAGGGATCAGTGCTTGTTCCAGTACTGCTTAATGTGTTCATTGACAACATTATGGATGTTGTTAAAGGCAAGATCTGCCTCTTTGTGGATGACACCAAGCTGTGTGGGAGGGTGGACACAGACAAAGGGGTGCAAGACCAAAAGGAGGACCTGGTGAAGCTGAAGAGGTGGTGAGGTATCTGGCAGCTGAGGTTTAATGCGAAGATGTGCAAGGACATGCATATAGGAAGGAAGAACCCCAGGGCCAAGTACAGTCTAGGGGGAATCAAGGACACTGAATCAGAGGAGGAAAAGGACTTGGGGAAAGCCATCACCTGTAACCTTAAATAGGCTATATAGTGAAGGAAGGCAGCAGCCATCATGAGCAGAAGGGAGGAAGAGGAAGTTATACTACTGCTGTATGGATCCATGGTGTGGCTGCACATAGTGTACATTGTGCAATACTGGAGACCCTACCTGAAAAAGAATATCAACCAGCTTGAGGCAGTTCAGAAGATGGTGACAAAGAGGGTTTGGGGACAGCAGGGCAGGGAATATAATGATAGGCTGAGAGAACTCAACATGCACTCACTCGAGAAGAGGAGGCAAGGCAAGGCACATTTATTTATATGGCGCCCAGTCCTGGAGGCTCTGGGTGCTTTACATAAAAGAAAACAAGTAGGGTTAGTGCAATAAAATAAGGGACAAACAAATACCACACATTATTCATTTATTTAAATGTTTAACCAAGAAATACATACTGAGCTTCTAACAGCTCGTTTCCAGATGTGTCATGGGGGAGAGGGGAGAGGAGATAACTGATCAGCATAATAATGAAAGTACAGAAGTCAAATACAATGATACAGACAGACTCGTGGAATTGTAAATATTGGAGGCAATTTAGGACTGAATGAAATTAAAAAAATTTGACAATATCTTACATGAGAAGAAGGGAAAAGTAGTGAAACAGCATGAACAGAGCAAAACTAGAGAGGGAGAGAAGAAGGACAAGCAGTACAAGTAGCGAGGGAGTATAAAAGGAAAGGATCATGTACAGTTGCAGAAAAGATAACAATGGACATAAAGAAGAGACCTTGGAGAGTGAGGAGAAGAGGCAGAATGAATAGAAAGGGGAAGAGGGGACCAAAGTTTAGGAAAACGGTAGGAAAATGCAGACTGATCAACAGTTGATTTTCTAGAGGGAAGAGAGAGAGAGAGAGAGAGAGAGAGAGAAGAAGGGAAGTGGTGTTGCAGAGAGGGTAGGAGGAAGAAGGAGGAGGAGATAGGAGGGATCTGAGGTAAGAGGGAAGGGAGCCAAACCAGAACTTGGATAAAAAAGAGACACAATGGGAAAGGCACCTAGCTTCAAGAGAGGGGAGAGAAAGGGCTGAATAAAGACAGCAGTGGTGAGTACAAGGTGAGCAATCTAAAGCAAAATGACTGAAAAAAATTAAAAAGAGGGCTGAGTCTGGCAAGAGAGGATTTAGGGGCACTGCTGTAGACTAAGTCACTGTAGTCAAAGATTGATAGGATCATTTTTAGTACAATTTCTCAGTGGGAAGGAAGCAGGATACATGCTTTATTCCTTTGCAAAGCACCTAGCTTAGGGTGAAACTTACAGTGAATTGCATTAATATGCACTGAGAAATGAAGATGCTGGTCAAGGCAGACCCCGAGGTACTTAAAGGAGAAAGTATCTTCAATCTTAGCACCATCAAGGGTATAAAACAGAGGGACAAAAGTAAGTTTGGCAAGTTTCTGATGAGTGCCAAAAGTCATTGAGACTGATTTTTTTTTTTGGCATTAAGAGACAAAAGATTAGACTTGAACCAGTGCAGCATGTTGTCAAAATCTAACTGTAGCCGGGAGGTAAGGTCAAGGGGAGAGAAGCCAGATGCAAAAATAACTGTGTCATCAGCATAGATATGAATAGACGCAAAAGAACAGACAGAGGGTAGGTCTTTTAGGAATATAGAAAAGAGAATAGGACCCAGGACAGATTTGAGTGACTTCTGAGCTAATGGGGAGTGAGGATGAAATGGATTTTCCTATCCGGACAGCTTGGGACCTGCCTACAATGTAAGAACAAAACCAACTTACAAAAGATTCACAGAGGCCCGCAGCTTTAAGTTTGTCTAAAAGGAGGGGATATGCCACAGTGTCAAAAGCTTAGTGAGATCAACAAAGATGGCAGAAGTAATCAGACATTGATCCATACCTGTAAGTATGGAGTCAGTGAGCTGAAGGAGGGAGGTGAAAGTAGAGTGGGATTTCCTAAAACCAGACTGGAAAGGAATGAAGAAGGAGGAGTTATAAAGAAAAGAAGTGAACTGAGATAGAACAATGTGTTCCTGTAGCTTAACCAAGGTAGAAAGGAGAGATATTGGAAGAAAGTTACCAGAAGAAGTGGGATCGCCACCCTTGTGAATAGGTATAATGACAGCCTGTTTCCAAACCTCAGGAACAGTAGCAGAGGAAGACAGATTTAAAAGTAAAGAAATAGGAATATCAATGGCAGGTGCTGAGAGAAGCAGAAGTTTAGGGTCAAAGCCATCAGGACTACCTCCCTTCAATGGATTAAGGATAAGTAGAGCCTTTAGAGAATCAGGGGGAGTAACAGGAGAGAAAGAAAATAAAATAGGAGAGGAAGGTAGAGAGAAAGGGAAGGAAGGGGGAATAGGGAGGAAGGGATGAGTGAAAGGGCACAGCTGCACAGGTAGTTAAGTAGGAGTTAAAAGGTTGAACAACAACAGAAGGGTCAGAGACAAGGGAGTCACCAACCTTGAGAGTGGGAGGGGAAACTGGGTCTGAGGAGTGAAAACAGAATGAATGACCTTCCAAAATTTAGAAGGGTTGTTAATGTTGTTTTGGAGAGTGGAACAAAAATACTCAGATTTCGCGAGTCTGATGGCTTTGGTACAGGTGTTGTGGAGGCATCTATAGTTGGCCAAGGAAGGTTGGGAGCCAGTGACTTAAAAAGTACAACAGGCAAGGTCTCAGGAGTGAGACAAGTAAGTACCTCAGCTGATATCCAGGAAAGATGTGAACCTTGGACTCTGGTTTTCCTCAGGGGTGCATGACTATCCCATACAGCCAAGAATTTAGACTGGAAGTATTGTAGGGCAGAATTTATATTACTGACTGTAGAGATGGGGGACCAATCAACAGACCATAGATCAGTTAAGAGAGAGGCCGAGTCAAGTGACTTAAAAGACCTGAGAAATATGAATTTGGGGGGAGAGGGCTTTGGGGTGATGTAACTTGTGCACACGATAAACCATATGATGATCGCTGAGTGCATCAGGAAGAATACCTGCACCCACAATATGGTGGGGATGGGTAGAGAGGACCCAGTCTAGTAGAGAGTGGTTAAGGGATTTGAAATTTAATCGGGTGGGCTCAGAAATCAGTTGGTTCAGCTGCAGTGATTATATTTTGCGACAATTTGTTTGAGTTAGGGAAGAGTCAATTTTAATTAAAGTTACCAAGAATAAGTAGCTTACTCCTCAAGGAGTTAGAACAGGTAGAGGAAAGAAGCTCAGTAACTAAAGCAGAGGATACATCAGGGCAGCAGAAAGACCAGCAATAAAGACAGGAATAGAGAAAGGAAGGCAGAGCTTAAGGAGGATCATCTCATGGGAAGAAGGGGAAGAGACAGAAAGAACTGTTGTGAATTGGAACTTGGTGGATATGTAAACTGCAACACCACCACTCATTTTAGCGTGATCTTGCCTGACTAGTGTGTAGCCAGGTATTGTTACAGCTGAATTATGGATCTTAGAAGAGAGCCAGTTTTCAGATATAACTATAACATCCAGATGATGATTAAGCATTAAAGGTGGTAACTGGTCAATTTTTGGGAGGAGGCTATGGATGTTTAAGTGAGCCACCCTCAATCCTTTGGGAAGCTGCAAAGGAGAAGATGTAATGGGGCCAGGATTAAATTCAATGTCACCTGCCAACAAAAGTAGTAAGCTGACAATGAGTTTAAAAGCAGAATTATTCTGCTTTGATGAGAGGGGGAGAGATGATGAACAGGAGGAGGGATAGGAAGAGAACAGGGAGAAAAGGCACCAAATAGTTTCAAGGTGAAGCCAAGGAGAGGGAAGAAATTGACACAAAGGATGCCGGGGGGGGGGGGTGAAGGAGAGAGGGAATAGAGGAGGAAGGGAGAGTAGGTGAAAGGGGTAGAGAAAAAGCGAGAGAGTAGATAGAGGAAGAAACAACAGGCTGCTGAAGCGTGAAAAAAGGAAGACAGGGAGTGAGAAAAATAAGAGAAATTAGCAGCATAGTAAAGGTGAAATGAAAGCAGACAATTGGAAGTTTGAGAAATGAGAGCAGTAGCAATAAGTAAGGTTATGAGACTCAGGAAGGCAAAGGGGGTGCAGCAAGGCTGAAAAGAGCACAGAAAGTAACGCACTATGCACTCTAAAACACTAGTTGAAACACTAAATCATATGAAAATAACAATTAAGAAACTCCCCAAGTGAAGCAATACAGGAGTAAACCAGAGCTCCTTTTTAACACCCGAAGCTGTACTAGTCAAAGCCGTACTCAATACTTATGACAAAGCTTACTACTAAGCTGCTTAGTGACAACCTAACTCTGTTATTGTTTGCATCAATCCTGCCTGTACCAGCTTGTTGTATCTATGTACTTATTGCTGTCTTAAGTTACTGTTGTGCTGTGTATTTTCTTTTGTCTTACTTTGACAAGGTACCTTTGTAAATGAGCCTATGGCTCAAAGGTTTTCCAAACTGCTGTCAAAATAAAATTAAAAAATAAAATAAAAATAGGAATACACAAAAAAATAATTGAAAAACAGAAGCAAAACTGAGCTGCTTATACAAACAATGAACTACAATAGCTTGCAATACTCAGTAGTACATTATCTAAACTACTGTACAATGACTACAGAATGCATAATGAGCCTACCAGCAGTACAACAATCATTAGGAACTGAAGTGAACATATAATGCACAGACATAGTGATGCAGGGTCAAGGACACCTTGTTAACGGCAGACACACAGTATCATACTGTGCTGCAGAGTCACCTATCGACTGCCACCCCACGTTGATGCCCACAGTATGATGCCCTTAAGCTGCAGCCCTTTGGCAAAAGGACTGCAGCGGTGGACCGCTAGTACGGAACACAGAAATAGGGCAGGTCAGAAACACCCACCAGTTGCCAAACACTCTCCTCCTGACTGGAGGATAGTAATAGTAGTAGATTTTTTTCTTTCAGGCGCCCTACCCCGTGGGCTTAGGGCACCCTTATGGCACAGAACAGACAAACAGCCACATAAATGCACACACAAAAAAACTTATAACAGATAAATATTTATTTATTTATTGAATTTTGATGACCGGGTAGGCCCACTGGGCCCCGAAGGTCCCTTTTTCAGGGGCGACCGGAATAACAATACAATAATAATTAAACAGTAGAACATAAGCAGATACAGGTTATCATGGGTATACAGTATTCGGCTGTGTACACATAGCAGTTGTAATAGTGGTTTCATATATGTGAGAATAGTTGTTATTCCATTGCATTACATTACAGTCTTCTTTGTCCTACATATTAGCGTGACAGTACTGGAGATTAATTAGGTATAATAGTTCTGGAGCATCGGAGGGTTCAAGAGGGAGGAAAAGTAAGTGCTACCTTGTGGGGAGGGTTAGAGATTTTGGTTTGGTAAGTAGGCAAGTTGTGGTCAGTAGTAGTAGTGTCAGGTGCGGTGGCACTGGCATACGCTTGTTGTCATAAGATAGGTCTTGAGTCTTGAGCGAAAGTTCGGCACTGATTGGGTTTCTCTTACCTCCAGAGGAAGGTTGTTCCACAAGGCAGGGGCAGCATGCGTGAAAGAATTCTGACCTGCCTTAGTCCTAACCTTGGGTACCTCTAGTAACGTTAGGCCCGAGGACCTTAGGCTGCGCTGGTATCTTTTTACTGTGAGGAGTCCCACTAGACTCAGGGGAGGCGGGCTAATAATCTTCTTCGTCAGACAGAGCACAGGGTAACTGAGGGGTGGGTCAAGGATGGCCAGTTTAGCTTAGCTAACGCCTCACAGTGGTGACTCCTGGAATGGGATAAGGTGGCAAAGCAGGCCTACCTTGTTGTATAGAGTACATAATTTCCTGTACTCCAGCTTTGTAATACCCTGAATGACTGGGGCAGCATATGTTAGTGTTGGAAGTAGAACACTGGCTGCAATAGCAGTCCTGGCTTCTGGGGTTAACTGATCCTTAATCCGATACAGTAATCCGAGTTTTGTATGGATTACTTTAGTGACTTGTTCCACATGTTGTTTAAACGTGAGACCTTGGTCGATGGTGAGGCCGAGGGTACTTTGTCAAGGGGACTACTTCCAGCTTGTTGCCCTCAAGGGATGAAAGTTGGAGTAGTTGTGATCTATCTTGTCCAAGGGCTCTTGGTCCGAACAGCATGGCTTTGGATTTGTTGGTATTGCGGACCATTTTATTCTTGATGAGCCACCTCTCCATGGCAAGAATATCCTCTTGGAGAGAAATGCGGAGGTCACCCAGGTTATCCGAGGTTTTGTAGATAACAGCATCATCCGCATTATGGATAATAATTAAATCCAGTCAGTAAAAGTCATATTATTAAGTCACATACGGCTTGTCCTGATAGACATACTTCTCAGGCTCCAAATGCCTCTTGAAAGAGGAACATTTTTAAGTTATTTTTAAATATCCCAAGGGGAGGGCACCTCCTGAAGGTTCCCTCGACAGAGAATTCCACAGGACCGAGGCTGCCACTTCAAATGCCCAGTCTCCGGAAGATTTTAGTCTTGCTCTGTGAACCTCCAGGAGGGCCTCTCCCACTGACCTGAGTGAGCGATTCAGGGTGTAGGGATGCAGGAGCTCCTTCAGGTAGCCCGAACCCAACCCTTGTAGGGCCTTATAGGTCAGAAGACCTATTTTAAAGGAGATGCACCAGCGCAACGGCAGCCAGTGCAGTTCATGCAAGACCAGCGTAATATGGCTGGACCTTGACAGACCAGTCAATAGCCAGGCCGCAGCATTCTGCAGGAGCTGCAGGTGCTTCAGTGCACCCCCACTGACCACACGGTAGAGAGAATAAGGGCAGAAACAGCATAGTTCCAGAAAGGCTTCCCAAACTGTCCTAAAATCAGCCAGGTCGGCTCTGTCACAAGCAGGAATCCCTGCTGCTGCTGCTCCAAACACATTGTGAGCACATCTAATCCCATGGCTGTTTGAAAGATACTCGCTCAAGATGCTGGTCAGGAACCCCCACCAACTGCCAAAATGCACTCCCCTGGCTTGAGAATAAGGGAAGAATCAGCACACAGTCCAAGAAAGGCTGCCCAACTGTCCCAAAATGAGCACGATTGGCTCTGTCACAAGCAGGAATCCCTCCTGCTGCCTCTCCAAACACATTGTGAGCACATCTAATCCCATGGCTGTTTGGAAGATACTCGCTCAAGATGTTGGTCAGGAACCCCCACCAGCTGCCAAAACACTCTTCACCCCAACTGGAGGATAAGGGCTGAAACAACACACAGTCCCAGAAAGGCTGCCCAAACTGTCCCAAATTGAGCCCGATCAGCTCTGTCCCAAGTCAGAATCCTGCCTGCTGCTGCTCCAAACACATTTTATAATATATAACATATAATACAGCATTAAAACAATAAGTATAGTCTTAAAAATATATGTATCTTAAAATTATACTAGCTCTAATTAGTCTGATTAGTGTGGGAAGGCCAAGCAAAATAAGTGAGTCTTCAGACCCCTCTTAAACAACTCCATCGCTGAGGCCTCCATGACAGAGATGGGAAATAAATTCCAAAGCTTCAAAACGTCAAACGCTTCAAAAGCTCAGTCACCAGAAGTTTTTAACATGGCCCTTGGAACCACAAGGAGTCCCCTGGCGAAGGAGCGGAGGGCGTGGACTGAGGTGGCAGGTGTCAGGAGATCAGCCAGGTAGCCTGGGCTCAGTCCATATAGGGCCTTGTAGGTGAGCAAGCCCACCTCGAAGATGATCCTCCACCTAATAGACAGCCAGTGCAGAGCTCGCGGGACCGGGGTCACATGACTACATTTGGACAGGCCCATCAATAAGCTGGCTGCTGCATTCTGCACCAGCTGCAGCTGGCAGAAGGCCCCTCCACTGACCCCGAAGTATAGAACATTACAGTAATCAAGCCTGTATGTAACAAAGGCATGTACCAGTGATGGCAGGTCCTCGGGTAGAACTAGGGATTTAATCCTGGTGATATTCCTTAAGTGGTAAAAAACACTTTGGACCACAGATGACACCTGAGCTTCAAGTGTCAATCTGTCAACCAGGATAATGCCAAGATCTCTCATCCTAAGGGAAGCCATCAATGGAGTGGACCCCAGGACCAATCCTGTCACCACTCTGGAGGTACTCCCATCATGCCCGCGACCCGGATCAATCACTAGGACCTCTGTCTTGTCTGGGTTTGGTCATAACCAACTGGAGGACATCCAGTCATTGATCTCAGCCAGGTCATTTTTAAGCACTTCCACGGTGTCATCTGTTTCAGGGGCAAAGGACATATACAGTTGGGTATCATCTACATAGTAGTGAAAACCCAAACTGTAACACTTAATGAGCTCACCCAAGTGCAGCACGTACATCACGAATAGCATCGGCGACAAGATTTAACCCTTAGGCACTCCACATGGCAGGAAATTCGGGGAGGAGGAGAAGTTCCCCATCACCACCCACTGCTTCCTGCCAGACAGGTAGGACTCAGGTCAGTTGATGACAGTACCAGTGAGTCCACAATATTCTCTAAGGCGATCTAGAAGCACAACATGATCTACGGTGTCAAATGCTGATGAGAGATCTAGGAGAACAAGAATTTACCTATCTCTTGTATCTCATGTCCTGAGGAGGTAATTTTGCACCCTAACCAATGCCTTTTCAGTGCTATACCTAGCCCTGAAACCCGACTGGAATGGCTTGTCGATGTCAAAAGTCATGAGGTGCTCCTCGAACTGCTGCACCACTATTTTCTCAACAACCGTTCCTAAAAATGGAAGTTTGGAGATCGGATGGTAATTTGCTAGGGCATTAGGGTTGAGAGAGAACTTCTTTAAGAGGAGCCTCACCAGTGCCACTTTCAAGGCATCTGGAAAGACTCCCTCTGACAATGAACACCAGATAATCACGGAAAATACCGGGCCAATGGTCCTGAAACATCTCATCAAGAAATGGGTTGGGCTGGGTCCAGTTCACAGTAAGTGTGCCTCAGCTTCGAGATCACCTCAATAACCTCGGCCACCTCCAGTGGTCTAAACTACTCCCAGACAATAGGAGTGCTTCTGCTCCTACCAGGCTGGTCACTGCGAAGCAGAACTTGCCTCACTGATGAGATCCCCAACTGGATAGAGGACACCCTGTCGGAGAAGAACTGAGCAAACTCATTGCATAGTGCAGTTGAAAAAGCCTTCTTCAGCTGTAGACAGACTGGAGAAAGAAGTCTGTCCACAGTCCGAAAAATCTGAGATGGTCTGTTCTTCCCTGTGGCAATCTCCCTGGACAGGAACTCTGCCTTCTTATGGTTGATTGCAATTTGGTACTCATGATAATGAGCACACAAGGCCAGTTTGTCCTCTTCTGAATTTATCTTCTGCCAGTAATGCTTCAACTTCTGACCCTTGATCTTCCTCACCCTGAGATTCCCATCAAACCAAGGGGATTTCAAGTGTGAAGATCTGGGTCATATACGGACTGGTGCGATGGCATCAAGAGTCTTGGATGCCATCTTATTATAGGTGGACACAAACCTCACATATATCAACCACACATGCAGCATTTATACTAGATAAATCAGCTACCACCAGCAGTCCCTCTGGGGAGAATCCCCTTAAAGGGTAATAACTGAGCATGCCAACATGGGAGGGTCTATCGGAGGGACCCTAAACAAGAACTTCACCATGCAATGACCAGACCAAATGACCTGATCAGTCTTGAGGTTCATAACCTCAAGCCCCAGTGAAAAAAACAAGTCTAATGTGTGGCCACAGTGATGGGTTGCAGAAGTAACTACTTGTGTCATGCCCAGAGATGTTATCAACTGGAGGAGGTCATAATCAAGTTGCAAGGATTGGTCATTGATCCAGCCATTGAAGTCCCCCAAAATCACTCATTTGGGGGACTTCAACACCTTGTCGACGACGAAGTCCACAACCTTTTGTAGGAAATCTCCTTCTGACCATGGAGGGTGGTAAATGAGGAGAATCACGCTGCCCACACCTGGACCCCACGCACCGTGGCTGCTTCCAAAACTGGCACGACATCGTCACCCAGCTAGGTTTCCGTAATGCAAGCCAGATCAAATGAAGAATCAAGTCCGCCATAATTACGGTCTTGTTTCTCATCGATCTGGCATTACACAGCACAGTCTGAAGGGGACTAGTGGATGCTGCAGGCCGTTTGGCTAACTGCCCTCTCGATCTGGTGGGAACCCTGGGAATGGACACCAAACATGTCTGACCTCTCTCTCTTGGTTCCATCAAGCCACAGGGTGTCTCCTGCTCCTAACCACCCCAATAACCTTCACCTCCACCAAGCTCACTGTGCCCCGCTGTCACCAACCTACACGCTCCCTAGTAATACTGATCTCCCTGCAGGAGGGGGAGAGGGGACATGACTGAAACCTTCAAGTACCAGAACGGTATAAACAGGATGGATATTGGGGAACCTTTCTGTTTCAGTGAAAACAAGACCACAAGGGGGTACTGTTGTAAGCTGGCAGGGGGAAGGTTCAAGAAGGAGGTCAGGAAACACTTTTTTACAGAGAGGGTGGGGTTGGGATGGAATGAACTACCATCTGAGGTCATCACTCAAAAGACGGTGGGGGTTTCAAGAGTGGGTGGGACAGGGTGAAGGGTAGGATCACGGTTGGTGGGGGGGTTCTATGTATGCAGTGTTTGGGTGGCTGTGTTTCCTGCTCCCCTCTTCATACAGCTCCTGCAAAGGCGCTATCAGTCCCCTAAGGCCTGCCTCAAGGTTAGTGGACACCACTCCCCTGACTTGCCCCTATGTAGAGGGACCCAACAGGGCTGCCCAATGTCATCACTGCTTTTTGCAGTATATATTAAGCCTCTTTCTTAGGTCATTAGGGAAGCAACTACCTTTCAAGGCATTACATTGGAGGAGGAGGAACACCGCATTGCACTTTATATGGATGACATGCTGCTATACCTTCCGGACCCCGTGGGGTTCTCCTGAGGGTATTCGATCTGCTTCATGAATACAGTGGTTTCAGGATACCACCTAAAGATGACACAGACTGAAACTCTTTGCTGTCACTTCAGCTCCTCTGAGTCCTCCGAGAGGTCGTTCTCTTCCTGTGAAATCTGCAGAAGTTAAAATACTTGGAGATATGTATTGTCCCCAACCCTGCCTTTGCATTTAGGGACAACTACACTCCATTTACCCAGACTCTGTTCCAGGACTTCAGTCACTGGGGACCTTACCACTCTCACTGTCTAGGCAGATAGAGGTTGTGTACATGATGACTCAGCCTAGGGCACTCTATTCTTTTCAGTATGTCCCTCTGACACTACCAGTGCACACCTGGAGGCCTGGAACATGGAGATTTCCAGATTTAGTTGGGTGGGTCAAAGGCCACACATTAAAATGCAGCAGCTCTGTCTTACTAAGGATACCAGTGGCCTGACACTCCCTCGCTTACAGGGATATTGCTGGGCAGCGCATTTACACTTCATTTTATTCATCACCTGGTGGGCCAGTAACCAGCCTGGCTAGACATGGAACGTGCCCTATAGTGCATAGATACATATATACTGTCAGCAGATAAGGGCCTATGGCCTACCCAGTCTGCCCATTTGAGCTTGTAAGATCACTTTAAGTTTTTCTAGAAGTCTGTTGCCCCTTACCCTGACCTCCAGGATTCCCTTCTGTCTATCCCATGCATTCTTAAATCCAGTGATTTTTTTCAGCCCCTACCACTTCATCAGACAGGGTGTTCCACTTGTCCACTACCCTTTCTGTGAAGAAATTCTCCCTCACATTTCCTCTGAATCATCCTCCCTCCAGCTTCATCCCATGCCGTCTAGTCCTGGGACATCTATTTCTCTGGAAAATAGTGTTTTCCTGCACCCTGTTCCTTCCCGTATGGTACTTATATGTCTCTATCATATCCCCTCTCTCCTCCAGGGAGTACATATTTATGTCTTTCAGCCTGTCCTCATAGGACTTGTGATGCAATCCCTGTACCATCTTTGTTGCCCTCATCTGAACCTTTTCTACCCTGTCTTTGTCCTTATGTAGGTAACGTCTCCAGAACTGGACACTGTACTCCAGGTGGGGCCTCATTAATGTCTTGCATAGTGACATTATGACCTCCCTTTTCCACTGGTGATGCCCCTGCCTATGCATCCCAGCATCCTATTTGCTTTACCTGCTGCCTTGTCACACTGCTTATTTACCTTGAGGTCATCAGAGATGATAACACCTAGTGACAAACCAACAATCTGTGTGGGCTATGTATCATAGGAGGGTAAACATAGAAACATAGAATTTGACGGCAGATAGGACTGCTTGGCACACCCAGTCTGCCCATTTCCCTACCTAATGGAAAAGCTGCAGATCCTAGTTAACCAGCAGCCTACTTCTTCCTACCCCCACCCCCTAGAATTAAGGGTACCCTCCGAACAGATTCGTAAACAATCTGTGGTCGCAGTTCCAGGAGAAAGTATGGCAAAATGTCAGAAATATGCTTCACCTGACCCTGTTTCTTCTATGTCCAATTGCTCACCTGGAGGGCTTAATACCACTTTTCATTGATCATGGCTACCAAGTATGGGAGTGACACTCCCTGCATTATATCTACCAAATTTTTTCAGGTAATGTGGGCAAGCCTTTCCCCAGTCTATATATGCAGATTATCTGCATACGGTAGAGTTCTACTGATATCTGCAGCTATGGCACTATACCCATTCCCTCCCACTAGGTGCACGCACCAAAGACAGATACACACCGATCTCTACATGCAGCATTAACTTCTTCAAAATGAGCACCTTCCCCCATATGATTTCCCAGCTCCATCAATCCCTCTAATCCACATTGGGAGTTACTTCTCTAGATGTGGCACTGAAATGGGAAGAGGAAATAGGTCTTCCTGTGGATAAAGACACATGAACCCAGGCCTGCCATGCTTCAGCCAAAATAACAAGTTCACATCAGTGGAGGGAATATGCATGGATACAGCTCACTAGATTCTTCTGACCTCTGGTAATACCCACCCATTTTCACAAATGCACTCCTGGGGTCAGGCCCTCTGCTCCCACAGTGCCCAGCCTCGAAGTACAATATGTGAATGGGGACAAACAGGGACATCCTCCTATTTGTTTTGGGTCCGAACAACTACCAGTCTCGAGTCCTGGGGTCAAATATGAACCCTTTTTCTAGGCGTTATTCTGGACTGTGGACTGACACTTGAGGCTCAGGTGTCGGCTGTTGTCCATACCAGTTTTTACAATCTGAGGAATATCACCAGGATTAAGCCCCTAGTTCCGCCCCTGGACCTCCCTTCCTTAGTGCATGCCTTTGTGACATAGAGACAGGATTACTGTAATGCACTCTACCTTGGGGTCTCCGGAGGCACCCTCCACTGGCTTCAGCTAGTGTAGAACGCAGCTGCCAGGTTGTTGACGGGGCAGTCTAAATACTGTCATGTCACCCCAGTGCTGCATGAACTGCACTGGCTGCCAGTCAGATGGAGGGTCCTCTTTAAGGTAGGCTTGCTCACCTTTAAGGCCCGACATGGCCTGGGTCCTGGCTACCTGGCGGACCTTCTTACACCTGTTACCCAAGTCCGCTCCCTTCTTTCCTCCTCATGGGGCCTCCTTGCAATTCCCAGGATGAGGCTCAAAATGGCTGGTGACAGACCCTTTAGTGGCGCTGGCCCCATCCTGTGGAATTCGCTCCCTCTATCTGTAAGGGAGGCCCCCTCAGTGGAGGCATTCAAGTCACGCCTCAAGGTCTTCCTCTTTAAGCAGGCTTTTCCTGACCCTATCTTATAAATATCACCCCACTCTGACTATTTATATTGCATGTCCCTGATGTCCTTTTATTTATTCACTGAGTTTTTATTTATTTATTATTGTATTTTTTAATCATTGTTGCTATTCATTGATGAGTTTTCTTTTGTTGGTTTGTTTTTATGTATGGCACCCAGACCCTCCGGGATTCAGTGTCTTTAAATAACATTTGCCTTGCCTTGCCTTTTTATAACTAGTATGCCCAGGTAACAGGTCCAGATATCACACCCTCTTCAGAGAAAGCAGCGCAATACTTGATCCCAGTTAGCATATAACCAACCTGGTTCACAAACCCCTTCTGACTCAGTTGAGACCTAGGTATTTTTTTACCTTCCAGGATCTTTTACGCAGATACTTGTTAGTGTGGCTGTATATGGTGACGCACTAAGCACTTTAACAATTATGTCAAAAAAAAAAAAAATTATCAATACTGTTCCAGCATTCACACTCAAAATGAGAAAATATCTCAGGCAGGATTAAGGAAACCAAAAGGTTTACTAAAATTAAAAATAGTAAATAAATACAAAACACAGAACATATATACATTAACACTTACAGTTAAAAGAAATGGAAATTACAAAACAAAACGCCTTGTAACTGGATCACAAATTCTAACTCAGTTTTCAGTTGTGTATTACCTGTTCTTAACAGAAGTGCCCCAGAAGTAGAAGAGTCAGTCCTTTCAGCCAGCTTGATAATAGAGGCCAAAATGTCCCTCCCATCCTGCGATGTCACAGCTCTGGGCTGTTGGCATGAGGTCACTCTTAGTCCTGTAATTAATTGATCAGTCACATGGCCCTGCACCCTGCTAGACATTCCAATTAAAAATATATATATATATATATTCTTCCTAATTAGTGATGCTTTATGACAGATCAGAGCTACCCCCTTTGATGTTTCAGAAAAACATCCTGATGAACTATTTCACAACATCATGAGATTTTTGATGTAGACTGTCTAAGATGCATTCTCCTTCCTGTCATCTTGAAAAACCCAATATTTTCTCTTCAAAGCAGCAACTCTCTGAGAACATGACTTTTATGATTTCCACACAGGTTTTGTTAGGCATGTGTCAGTTTCTTTTGAAGTTAGCTGTTACCTTCCACTCAGAGAGAGAAAATGAAAATTACATACCTACTGTACTTCTGATCTTTCTGTGTATCTTCACCATTCTTCACCTTTGAGTGTAGTGGCCGGAGGTCACGACCTGTGGGAGTCTTTTTTTTTTGGATGGGTGGAGTCGACACACCATTGGTGTCGCCCATGAGGCCGATGCGCTCGCGGGTTGGCCGATAGGTGTTGTCAACCCCACCCTCCCACCAGCTCTGAGTCGCCATACAGTGAGAAGATTGGAAGGGGGGGAACAAGGGAGTCCAAGGGACAGATAAAGGAAAAGATATACAAACTAAAAGAAGAAATAAATGACTGAGAGGACAGGATAAGTTGGAAAAACTAAGTGGATTGGGAAGGGGCCCCAATCTCTGGAAGCAGAAGAGAAGGAAGGAGGGAGGGAGGGTTAAAAGAATTTAGAAGTAAGGCTGTTGTGGGGGGGAGAAGGGAACATACCCTGGAACCTTGACCTGTCTCCAGATTGTATAGGAACTGCAAAGGAGTAGCCAGAAGGCCAAACTGCCAGAATTCAAGGCATAGAATCACTGGCAATAACTCCAACATAAGCAGAATCAGCTATTCTGGAAGAAAAGACAGGATACAGGGAATACTCCCCCCCGAAAATCAAATGTTTTGTTTTAGAAATTTAATTTCTTAGATTAAATTGAGGTTGTGTCCAAAGGACAAGAAGATCAAAGGAAAACTGATGGGGAGAAGGGGAGAGAGAACAGAAAAGAGGGCAACTACTAACCCCCACCCCACCCCACGAGGGTGGAGCCAAGGTACTGAAGAAGGAGTGACCCCCCAATCCTGACCACTCTCCCACTAGGAGAAAAATTCCCTATGTGCTCAAGGTCACCCCACTCCTGACCAACAGAAAGGAGGGGGTGGAGGAAAGGACACAGAGAGGGAGGGGGACCCAGAGACTGAGGCCCCATGGGATGGAGGGTGGATTGTGATGAATGGTGAAGATACACAGAAAGATTAGAATTACAGTAGGTACATAATTTTCGTATCTTATCTGTGTCAGTCTTCACCATTCATCACCTTTGGGTGAGTGCCGAGCCCCTCGAAGGGGGCCTCAACCCTACGGAACTAAGTCCCTTAGCTCTCAGTGGGTGGCACACCAAGAGAGAGAACCTTCACTGGTCTGGAGAGGTCCGAGAGTGGGAAGAGTGAGACGGGGCCCCTGGAGGGGGTAGGAAGTTTCCCCAAGAGATGTCATCTCACCCTATGGTAGAAAAGATGGGTTCTCTGGTAAGTGGAGGTAATCACCCTATGCCGGGCCATAGGTGACAACCAGGAGAGACACAGCCATGCCGTCCACCTAGTGCAGATCGCTGTCCCTACGACCCTGAAAGCTACCTCACTGGTGTCATAAGATGCCCTTGCTTGGTGCCTTGCTAGCTCCAGGCCACGTGCAGAGAGTGCAATGGCTTGTCTGGTTTCCTCTGTGTCAGGCATCGAGTCTAGGAGTTGACCTAGCCTGGACCACAGAAACCTGTCATAGGTAACGTAGTGGGCCTAATGAGCAGATATAGAGAGAAGCAATTGTGCCAAGTAGAAAGTCCTCCTACCCCAGAAGTCAAAATCCATGGAGTCTGCATCTGGGGGCCGGTCACGGTGAAGGGCACGAAGCCCATCAGGAGTATCCACTTGCGTCAGTCCTGAGCAAGGATGAGGCAGACTAACTGGAGACTCCAGGGGGCACAATAACTCTGGCGGAGATCCCTAGGGGCTGGGAGTCCAGAAAAGGGTCTCTACCAGAAGTGCATCGATGCCTCCGAAAATGGAGCAGGCCAGGGGGGGCACTACAAGAGTGCCTGCACTGAAATCACCCAAAAAGGAAAGCATTGGATGCTCCGGGTGGGGTGATTTGCAGGTCCTCCAACATCCTCACAAGAAAAAACTGATACTCGGCGAGATCAGCAGCTAGAGAGATGTGGACAGACAGTTCCTCACCTCCTGAAGAGGAGGATGAGGAATTGGAGGACCTCAAAAGTTCAGAGGCTGGCTGCTCAAGGGGAGGTTGAAAAACCTCTCCGTCCATGGCCCTAACATGAGAGGGAAATTGAGCAGCCTCAACTCTGAACTGCTCCCAGGAGAGAGGGCCGCTCGGACCAAGAATACCTGGGAGAGCAGGATAAGGTGGCAGAGGAGAGGGGGCAGAGCCGACAACAGGAATCGTCTGTCCTCCGCCTGGGCTAGAGAGCGCACCTGGAGCCCAAGGGAAGAGGGAGCTCTGGAAAACTGAACAGACAACAGCTGGTCAACCATAATGGACCTGCCTGGGCTGCACCCTGAAGAATCCCTCTCTGTGAGGTGACTGGGGCCGTGAAAGTCTAAAAGCACGGTCCCCTGCCTCCAAAGAATGGGGCCCTCTTGGGGAAACCAAAAAGGAAGGGCTTAGATCTGCACTATGACTCCTTCTAGAACCCGGATGGGTCCCAGAAAAGGGTCACCGCGTTGAACCTCTACCCCTCGACTCTTCAGAGTCTGAAAGAGCCCTTCTCCTTGAAAGAGCCAGCCTAGGCAGCTGGCAACCCTGTTCAGCCTCCGAAGGTGCTATCCAGGGAGCAGAACCCTCCCCTCCTGTGGGTGCTCCAATCAGGCCCAAAATTGAACGATCCAGGCATGCCACCTGAGGGGGTACCACCACTGAGGGGTCAGAAAACCTTCCAAGGCCAGGCTGCAGAGCAATGGTGGCCTGCACCAGCTCCTCTAACCCTGGACCCAGGAGCAACTGTCTGCTTCTCAGAGTGGGGCTGGCTCCGGTCCATCAAGGACACAACCAAGGTGTCCATGTGAGCAGCCAACTCCAAAGAATCATACTTGGTGGATCTATTTCTAGTCATGGGATGAGTTCCCCAAATTCAGTTCACTGTTCTAACTGTCAGAATAACCTGTATGCATCTGTTGCCCCTGCCCTGTGAGTGACAGTCATATCGTAACCTGGCAAGGCTCCATCTTAAACGCTTACCATTTGTTTTACCCATTTGTGCCCGCCAAAACAGGGTGTTATGATCCATCTGTACCTCAAAATTCCGCCTGTATAGGTATGGCTCTAATTTCTTCAGTGCCCACACCACTGCAAGGCATTCTTTCTCCACTGTAGAATAAGCCTGCTCCCTGGGAAGTAATTTCTTACTAAGGTTCACTATTGGGTGATCTTTCCCTTGGTTAGGAGTCTGACTAAGTACTGCCCAATACCCATGTCTGAGGCACCTGTCTGGACTACAAATAGTTTACTGTAGTCTGGACTGGCCAACACAGGAGCACCACACAGTGCCTCCTTCAGTCGTGTAAGGCTCGTTCACAGGCTGGTTCCCAGTTTACCCTTTTAGGCATTCTTTTCTTTAGCAGGCCAGATAGGTGGAGTTGCCAGGGCACTGTAGTTTGATACAAATTTTTATAGTACCCTGCGGTCCCTAGAAAACGTCAAACCTGCTTCTGTGTTTCAGGTCTGGGCCAAGCCTCTATAGCCTCAATCTTTGCTTGATTAGGATGGAGTTGTCCCCGCCCTACTACTTGCCCTAGGTATGCCACCTCAGCCATGGCCACCTGTCACTTTTCTGCTTTCACAGTAAGCCTGGCCCTCTGTATCCTGCCCGACACTTTCTTAAGGTGGGACAGGTGTTCCTTTCAGCTGGCACTGAAGATGGCAATATCATCCAGGTATGCCATGGCGTAGTCTTCAGTACCATGTAACACCTGGTTCACCAACCTTTGGAAGGTGACAGGGGCATTTTTCATTCCAAAAAGGCATTGCCTTGAACTCAAATAACTCTATTGGAGTGATGAAGACTGACCTCTCCCTAGCTCTGGCAGTTAATTCCACTGACCAGTACCCTTTCGTCAGGTGAAAAGTGGTAAGATATGTCGCCCCTCCCAACTTGTCCAGTAATTCATCCATCCATGGCATTGGGTGGGCATCCGACTTTCTGACAACACTGAGTCCATGATAGTCCACACAAAAATGAGTAGAGCCATCTGGCTTGGGAACTAGGACTACAGGTGAGGCCCAGGGGCTGTGGGATTTTTGGATTATCACTAAATCCAGCATTTCCTCCCCTTCCTCCTAGTGTCCTTTGGGACGGCCTCAGACACCCGATATGCTGTCCACCTCATGGGTGCTTGCATCCCTGTCTCTGCATCATGTGTCGCTAAGGGGGTCTGTCCAGGCTTGGCATTAAACAATGGGGCAAACTCTGCTAAAACCTCCCTGATTTCCTGAATCTGGTCAGAAGTCAACTGGGGTGATATTTTTATTGCTTCCACAGAGGACTCCTGCTTGCTTTCTTCCAGCAAGTCCAGAAGGGGGTCTTCCTTGTCTGTCCCCTCCCCAGGACCACACACTGCAAAGACCATGTCAGCCCTATTTGCATATGGCCTCATCATGTTGACATGGTACATCCTTTGGGTATGTCTCCTGTCAGGCATTTCTACAATTTAATTTACATCATTCACCTTTTTGACTACTTTGTATGGTACTGCCCACTCAGCCAGCAGCTTATCTTTCTGGACTGGGACTAGGACCATGACCTCCTGATCCACAGTGTATGAGTGAGCTCTGGCTCTGCAGTCATACCATACCTTTTGCTTCTGCTGGGCTGCTGCCAGGTTGCTCTGGGCTGTTCCCATAAGCTCCTTAAGCTTTTCCCTAAATGTAAGGACGTAATCCACTATGGGAGTTCCCTGGGTGGCATGCTTGCCTTCCCAGTCCTCCCGGATCAAGTCTAGGGGCCCATGCACCCTGCATCCATATAAGAGCTTGAAAGAGGAAAACACTGTCAACTCTTGGGGAACCTCCCTTTATGCAAACAGCAGGTGGGGAAGGTATTTCTCCCAGTCCCTCCCATGCTGTTCAGAAAATGCTTGGAGCATTGATTTTTGGGTACCATTAAACCTTCCACAAGCCCGTTGGCTTGCGGGTGATAAGGTGTTGTGCGTCTTTGCACCACCCCACACTTCTCTCACAAACATTTCATCAGGTCTGACATGAAGGAACCCCCTCGATTGGTGATAACCTCCTGTGGAAACCCTACATGGGAGAAAATGCCTAGCAAGGCATTGGCCACTTTGTCTGTCCTTAGTGAGGATAGGGCGACTGCCTCTGGGTACTGAGTGGCATAATCCACCACAGTTAGGATAAACCTTTTCCCAGAAGAGCTGGGGGTATTCAAAGGCCCCACAATATCCATTCCTACCCTCTGGAATGTCTTCTCCACTATGGGCAAGGGAATTAGGGCGGCTTGGATTTTACTACTCTCCTTCCCTATTTCTTGGCACTGGTGAGAAGATCTGCACTAATTCTTCACCTGCTGGGTGAAATTGGTCCAGTAGAAATTCTGTGCCAATCACTGCATAGTGCATGCAATTCCCAGATGTCCAGACATAGGGATATCATGAGCAATCTTGAGCAACCACTCATGGTACCCCTGTGGAACGATAAGTTGCCTGGCCTTCACCCCTCCCTCTGTCCTTGTGTCCTGCGTATACAGCAGTCCATTGTCCCAATACACTCTGTGTCTCCCGTCACCTCCCCATGTCCCGTTAGATTCTGCCCAAGCCCTCAGCCTCTCTGAACTAGGGTCTGTCCGCTGAGCAACTGCAAAATCTTTACACATTCCCAAGGCATGGGACTTGTCCCCTTCAGTCTCTAAACAGGGGTCCCTAGCTCTGGCATTAGGACATTCAGGATCACTGCCATCCCTAACCTTCTGACAATTAGCTATCCCTCCCTTCTCAGAGTAATCTTCTGTAGCGGTTTTGTTAACTGCTACCTGGGGGAGCTGTATCTCCCTTTCACTACTCTCCACTGTAGGAGACCCAAGCTGGGGAACCAGCCTCCTAGTGTTTTCCACAGGGGCTTCTATGGGGTCCAGGGAACCACAACTGGCCTTTGCCATCTCATGGCAGGTAACCACACACACACCACCCCCTTTTGGAGTTTGTTCCCTATAATCACATCCAGGGCAAGATTTTCCACCACTGCAACTTTTTACACAGTCTCTCCCCAGTCCAGGAGAACACTAGCAAGTGGCAGAGTTTTCTCCTACCCAGTGTTCAGTCTCAACCAAATCCCCTTTTACCAAAGTAAGGGACACCCCCGTGTCCCTTAAACCATGGGTCTGCACCCCATTCACAGTAACTGGGTGTAGGTGCTCCCTCATGTTTACTGGCATGCTTTCAGGGATACACAAAAAAAAACACCTCTTTCCCAGCACCACTTTGTGCACTCTGTGCCTTTTTAGGACACTGTCTTGCAATATGCCCAGGTTGTTTGCAAAACCAACAATCATCATTTCTTTTATCAGGCAAATCCTTTCTCTGTAACCTGGAGCTGCCCGCTTTCTGGGGAGGTAGTGAGGGTTTTAGCTGCCCTGAAGGTGCGCTTTTCCCTTTCTGCGCTGCCATACCCACTCCACTCCCTTTCAGAGCAGACTGGTTCCTGGCATAGTGGTCTGAGAGCTTGGCAGCCTCCTGCGCTGTTTTTGGATCTTGGTCCTCTAACCAGGTTTTCAGCTGTGCTGGGCAAGCCCAAAAGAATTGCTCCAGAAGTATAACCTCCTCAATTTTCCCTACAGAGTTTGCTTCCATTCCCTCCCACTGTTTCAAAAACTGACATTGTTTTGTGGCTAGTTCCTCGTAGCTCTTGTCAGGGCTTCTCCTGAGCTTACGGAACATAACTCTGTACACTTCAGCTGTCAAGTCTTATTTTTTTTCGCAATGCAGCTTTAAGTTTGCCATAATCATTACTGTCATGATTGTCCATTTGACCCAATGTGTCATGAACTTTACCGGTAAGCAACAGGGATAGCTGGAAGCTCCAGGACTCTTGGGGAATTTGCCTGAATGCATACGTTTTCAAATGAATTTAAAAATCCATCCATGTCCTCCCCCTCTTTAAATTCAGCTATCAATTTAGAATGTAATTTGTAACCCAGTCCTGGAGGTCCAGGTTCACCCATGCCACTTACCTCTCTGGCTCTGGTCTTTGAAGTTGTAGCTTCTCCAGTTCAAATTTCCTCTGGCGCTCTCTTCTCTCGCTTGGCCTCTCTCTGCTCTTGCTTCTTCTTCTCTCTCTCTCTCTCTCTCTCTCCATCTCCAGCTTCCTCTGTTCAAGCTACCTCTATTGCTAGGCTTCAAACCTTTTCTGTTCGAATTCCAGCTCCATTTTCCTCAACTCTATCTGCAGCCTGATCCCTTCTGGCTCCAGCGCTGTGGTGACCCTCCCCTGGTGCTGTGGTTCTCAGTTCTCACTGGTCTTGCTGCCCTCCTCCCTGGGTCTGGACACTGCGATAGACTCTGGCACCACCACGTCCAAGGTCTGGTCCCTTCCAGTCACCGACTGTGATGCGAGATCTTGGGCAGTCACCTGTGCATAAGCTGCCACAAGAGTCTCCACAAGGTGCTGTTTGGTTCACCCCTCACACCGGACTCCTCTTTCCTGGCACAACTGCCTCAGGTATTCTGCAGTGTACCCACTGTAGGTAGAAATCATTTTCTTCCCTAATCTATGGCTACACTAGCTTGCACCTGAAAAAAAAAAACAGGTAGGGAACTTAGACTGCAAACAAAATAATATATTTCTTTTAAAATCTCTGCCTTGTTTGTGTGTGAACTGTTACAGTTTATCAATCCGACACACTGGACTGTTAATGCCCGTGTCACCAAATAATTGCAAAGTATGGAAACATATCTTTTAGATCATACCACTGCAAACCTAATGTTTTAGATTGCACCACTGCCAACCAAATGTTTTAGAGCACACCACTGCCAACCAAATCTGTCACAAACTCACTCCTGGGGTCAGACCCTCTGCTCACACAATGCCCAACCTCGAAGTGCAATATGTGAATGGGAGACAAACAGGGACACCCTCCTGTTTGTTTTGGGTCTGAGCAACTACTAGTCTTAAGTTCTGGAGTCAAACATGAACCCTTTTTATAGCTAGTATGCCCAGGTAACAGGTCCAAATATCACACCCTCTTTGGGGAAAGCAGCACAATACTTGATTCCAGCTGGCATATACCCAATCTGGTTCACACTCCCCTTCTGACCCAATTGAGACCTAGGTATTTCCTTACCTTCCTGGATCTTTACACAGATCCTTGTTGGTGTGGCTGCATATGGTGACACAATAAGCACTTTAACAGTGATGTCAGAATTATCAATACTGTTCCAGCATTCACACTCAAAATGAGAAAACGTCTCAGGCAGGATTAAGGAAACCAAAAAGCTTACTAAAATTAAAAATAGTACATAAATACAAAACACAGAACATATATACATTAATGCTTACAGTCAAAAGAAATGGAAACTACGAAACAAAATGCCTTGTAACTGGATTACAAATTCTAACTCAGTTTTCAGTTGTGTGTTACCTATTCTTGACAGAAGTGCCCTTAAGTCCAGAACACAAGTGTGTGTTCTCTTATGAGTCCAGAAGTAGAAGTGTCAGTCCTTTCAGCCAGCTAGATGATAGAGGCCAAAATGTCCCTCCCATCCTGTGATGTCACAGCTCGGGGCTGTTGGCATGAGGTCACTCTTAGTTCTGTAATTAATTGATCAGTCTCATGCCCCTGCACACTGCTAAACAATCCAATTAAAAAAAAATATATATATATATTCTTCCTAATTAGTGATGATTTACGACAGGTCAGAGTTACCCCTTTTGATGTTTCAGAAAAACATCCTGATGAACTATTTCACATCATGAGATTTTTGACATAGACTGTCTAGGAAGCATTATCCCTCCTGTCACCTTGTAAAAAGGCAATATTTTCACTTCAACGCACCAACTCTCTGAGAACATGACTTTTATTATTTCCACACAGGTTTTGTTAGGCATCTGTCAGTTTGTTTTGAAGTTAGCTGTTTCCTTCCACTCAGAGAGAGAACAGTATATTTTTGAAAATTCAAGGTTCCATGATGCCTTGTGCTGACTGCCATATTTCACAAGCAGAAATTCAAAGAAACATATATTTATAACAAAATTATATACACATAACTAATAGATGGTTATCCTATCACACCCATTACCTCCTTACCTGCTCACCTTTTTGCTAGAGAGGCTATGGTGAACCCAGAGCAACACATCATATTATGTGGGACTGTCTCCACCTGCAACCTTTCATCCACTTGCTAGAGGGAGAGCTTGAGGAATTGTTTTGCAGCCTAGTCCTGCTCACCCAATATTTATGTATCCTATTGCAACACCCCAGGGGCCACTGGGACCCTAACTCATGTTATCTTCTAAGCATACTATTAAAAGTAGCCAAGAAAGACATAATGAAGTGCTGGCACACCCACACCATCTGTGATATGACTACCTGGAGAACTGCCATCTACCAAGTATATCAAATGGAGAAAACTACACACTCCCTCAATGATCAAGAGGAAGTGTGTTTCTCCTACATAAACAACGTAGCTCCTTCACGCTATGAGCAAGGTTCTAACTCTAGTACCCTAATACCTCTGAATAACTTAATGTCCCACTACTGCAGAGTATCTACTAGTTTCCTGGGTTGGGTTGGCCCTGTCCACTCTCCCCACTCTTGGGCCAGTGTCCTCTCCCCACACCACACTCAAGTTTCACAAACCCAACCCTATCCAGAACACCCCACTGAAAGATGTCCACAATAAAGGTATTATGTTTTCCTTAACAAGTCCCAAATCGCTTCCCCGAACTGTACCTAAGAGGAGGTAAGGGACATAGGGCCCTATGCACAAAGGCACGCAAAGTTCACTGGAATGAGACGTAGTGGCAGTGCGCACATGCGCACTCTGCGGGACAGCACTACTCACCTGCATGCATGACCAGTGGTGCAAGCATGGCCATGGCATGGGGCGGCACTAGTGGAGGCATGCAGGACCACGTGGAGGTGGAGCAGGCAGAGTTGGGGACTGCGGGTATGCCCCATGGCCACACCATATATGGACAACCACACTGGCCCTTGCACACATGGAAGTGAATGCAGCCAAAGAGGATGTAGTGAACAGTGCACCTATGGGAGGCATGTCCAAAGATTGGGAAGTGTTCACGGACCTGGAACCCACACCAGAGGGCCATGGCATTATGGACGCAGCAGCATCAGGCACATTGACAGGTGCCACATGGCCTTGGGTGACAAACTTCACAGGGCCGCAGGTTGCCACACTTTTGACAGACATTCGTGCCCACTACACCATGCAGTATGGCTTGAATGCACTCTGGGTCCCCACCTAAACAAAGTCACAGCTGTGGTTTTAGATCCAGGCAGTGGTGAACACCATGAGACTGCAGGCATGCACACCACCATCAAACATAAGTGGTGGCACCTCTGGTCCACCATGAAACGGAGCTTGTGGTGGCTAGCTGCTCCCAGACTGCCACTTGTGGAGGCCCTCACCCAAAACACTTGCCTTGACACCCATTGAGTGCATGGTGGTGGAGACAATCACCGAGGTTGTCCATCATGCAAGTCATTGGGCATGGACACATTAGCAGGCAAACAGCATGAGGGGGTGTGTGTGTGTGACATGGTAGGCAAGTCACCTAAGTTAACCAACCACTGCTTCCCTCTGCAGACGAAGCACCACAGAACGCAGGAGCAACAGTGCCCACTGAGCAAGTTCAGCCCTCTGAGGGAGATGGAACACACAGGTGGTAGGTAGCAGGTTTGAAACCCCAGTGGCAGAACAAGGCTGAACTGCAATTACCATATCTATACTAACCACCCTCCCTTCACCCACAGAACTGCCTCCTGAACAAGTACTGATGCCAGAGTATGTCAGACAGACACACCCTATCAACATCAAGAGGCCTGCTGATGCAGCTGACAGGACAGCAGACAGGGACTTACATGGAACCTGTGCAGCCACACCGCAGAACCCCTGGCACCCCACCAGTCATCCCTGTTGTCCCAGTGTGTATGGACATGGCGGCAGATGCAGAGCATGCAACACCTGCCCAGAAGCAGCATGACGAGGCACACTCATCAACACCCACCCACACCAAAGAGGGGTGTGCACCCATTTCGGTCTGGATGGCACCACAGAGTGGCCACGACTGCAGGGATGAGGGCAGAGCAAGTGAGCCACCATAGCACACCCGAACACCTGGCATAGGTCTGTTGCAGGGTTACTACTATGACCTGTGCCATCTGGAACATGACTGACTGACTGCATAGAGAGACAACACAGTGGACCTACGTGATCTCCCCGTGGAGGTGAGGGGTATGCACATGGGCATCGAGAGGATTGGCCACATGCTCAAGCAGCTTATGGAACACATGCTGCCTGCACCAGAAATGCATGCAGCCAGCCAGGGCATCCCCATGGATGGAGGAGTGGAAGGGACACCTCAAGGCATGGCCCACGTGCATTGTACTCAGTGGCACCCCAGGCAGGCCAGTGCACCTATGAAGTGCCAGCCATCTCAAATGGCAGGTGGTGCAGTTGGCCAGATACATGGACTGCACCTCGGTACTGGGGCATCGACAAGGTCCAGAATGTAGTGAGAAGGGCACCATGATGTGCTGGACAGCAGTGCATGGTGACTTGTGCCGTGCGGCTACCTGGCGCACAGCCACCCACCCGACATTGCCCACACCCCAGAAACACAGCACTACACATGACATGCACTACACAGTTACACCATGTGCACCCACCACTCCCTCACACCTGCAGTGTATCACACACACACACACACACACACACACACACCACACCACTCCCATATGTGCCACAGGCACCCACAATGAACCCCACCCCCATCCATGTAACAGACACATCACATACGGCCCACATGACACACACATGTACAGGGCATAGCATGTGCGCACTCAGAGGGGTACAGCATTATGGTTCCACCTTGCTCACCCCACTATCCTGCCAAGGTGCCCAGAGTCACAGCATGCCATATGGTACATCTGGACATCATTTCCACCCCCCCACATGGCGGCATGGCATCCTCGTGCAGTGGAATGTCATCCTGCACATCACATGGCATGGACAGCCACTACCACTCACACATGATGTGAAGCATGGCACAGATGGTGAACACTCTGCACACCAGCCTGGGGGTGAGCATCATCGTACCACCTGTGTGGTCCAGGCATCGGAACCTCATGTGTTCCGCCACAGACTGTGTCTTGATGTATGCAGCACTGAATGCCTCCTCAGCTGGCCTCTGTGGTACCAGGTACGTTGTTAGCAGGTATGGCCACAGTGAGTATCCGCTGTCTCCTAGCAAGAGAATTGACAGTGTTAGTATGTGAGGATAGGCTGGCATCCCCCCATGGCCCCACTGGTATACCTACCAAGCAGCCAGCCATCCATGCCACCACCCCGGTCTCAAAATGGGCACACAGGCCAGAGCCATCAAAGATATAAGCATAGTGGCATGACCCTGAGCACCTGGTGCACACATTTGTGATTATACTGTCCGTGTTACATACAGTCTGGCAGTTGATACTGTGGAATCCGACGTACTTACAGTATGCTTCCTTGCCCACATGAGGGGGCAGGATCGCATGCCCTGCATACTGTGGAGCCCTCCTTGGTGGCTTGTAGTTCAGCAGGTGTTGCAGGGAACACAATATGGGCCTGCACATGCTGCAACAAGGCATCTATGACCTGATGTAGGGCATGGGACATGGACGACTAGCTTATACCAGTAGCAACCCTCTGGAATGAGCCAGTGGCATAGTACATTAGGGCACACAGTAACTTTGTCTCCACAGTCAGTGCCTGTGACCGTCTGGTGCAGGGCATGACTTGTGGGCTGACCATGTCGCAGAGCCGTGCAATGGCAGTGTGGTCCATGCTAAATTGCTCAGAGCAGTGCATCTCCCTTAATTTTTTTAATTTTTTTATTTTATTAAACTCTAGGATTACAAATACCTTTGAGCAGGAACTGCTCATTTACAAAGGTTCCATGTCAAAGGATGTAGGGTAACATACATACAAAGGTCAACAATGGTTACAGTCTTAAAAACACAAAGATGTTTAAGCATTTATTATACAGCCAAGAATGGAGAGAGACAACTTAAGCCAGCTTTAGACAAGTTTCAGGGTGAACAATATATAGTTAGTATAGGGTAGGAGGGAGTCAGGAAGAAGTAGGCAGACTAAAGGTCCATTTTCGGTGGGGTGGTAAAAGTGCGAGGTGGATGGGCTGGAGGGCCCCATATCTAAAAGTGCCATTAGAGAGGGGAGGGGGTGGGTGAGACAGTGTGGTGTGTTGGGGTTAAGGGGTGAGAGTGGGGGGAAACTGGTGCCAAAAAATGTGGAGCTCTAAGGCAGGTTACAAGTCACCTTTGACTAGGGTAAAATGAGGAGGCAGTTACTTAGGAGAGGCAGTCACACTGAGTGGTAGAGGCGAGAAATAGTCAGAGTTGCCTTTTAAAGGGACCAAGCATCACAGTTGTAAGTGTTTCTTTGTTAAGGGTATTGTACCACTGAGGAGCCCTGTGCATGAACGACCTCTGACCCATTGTGGTCCGACATCTGGGGACCAGGAAGGTTTAATATAGAGCACTGCGTATAAGCTGGGTACTGCTGTTGGCGGTAAGGAGCTTTGCCACTCCTAATGGCATGAGCCTGAGGAGAACTTTTTTGGTTAACAAGCAGGTCTGGTATTGTATTCTACTAAGCAGTGGTAGCCATCCAGCCTGGGCGTACAGGTCACAGGTGTGTGTTAGGTGGGTGGCACCCATTAGAAGCCTACAGGCCTTGTTGAGTGTCACTGATATCCTCTGGAGGGCAGTAGGGGAAGCAGAGCCATAGATGATTAGACCGTAGTCAATGATGGAGGTGACGGAGCTGTAGCTGGCCAGTCTAAGGGCATCAGTGGTTAATTCAGTGTTTGTGCTTGTGGAGCAGGCTGATACGTATGTTAGTGGCCTTAGCTACATTGCCAATGTGCCGCATGTAGGAAAGGGAACTGTCCAAGGTGATGCCGAGATATTTAAACTCAGGAACATGTTCAAAAGAAGTCCCCACATGGTTCTTGATGGTGAGGGACAGAGGTTTATACTTGCTCCATGCATTGCAGAATGTTATGATCTTAGTTTTGCTGTAGTTCAGGATGAGTTTATGTGAGCTAAACCACTCTTCAACATGCCTGAAATCACACTGCAACTGACTCTCAAGTTGTTTAGAGCCTTGGTTGCTAGTTAACAGTACTGCATCATCCGCATAGAGTAATATTCTCTGTTAGCAGATGCTAGAGAGACAGTTCAGGAAGAGAGAAAAGAGTAATGGCCCCAGTATAGATCCCTGCGGTACACCTGAGAGGACTGGTTTTTCATCAGAGGTGACGCCAGCAATCCTAACACGTTGGACTCTTCCCCCGAGGTGGCAGTGCATCTTTGGAGAGCCCGAGAGTAGTCAGTTGCCTGAGTCGGAGTGGGTGCTTAACAGTATCAAAGGCCTTTGTCAGGTCAATGAATGCTGCCCCCCCCCACAGATTCCTTGGTCGAGGGTGTCATGGACGAATCCGGTAAATTCCAACAGTATCATGGTGGTACTATGTCCTTTTCGGAAGCCATGCTGTTCTGGGCACTGGATTTCATATTTGTCCAGGAACTCGACAAGCTGGTCTGAGACTATTCATTCCAGAGCTTTAGATAAGGGGGGAGGATGGAGATGGGCCTGTAGTTGGTGTGCAGTGACTTGTCTCCACTTTTGTGTACAGGTATGATAGTCTCCACAGCAGTGGTAATCTGTCACGGAATACACGGGGACATGGTCGGGCCTGGTGGTGCCATACATGTGCAAGCTCCTCATCCAGCAGAAGCACATTAAGCAGCAGTGCTGGGCACATGGTGATCTGATGGCCTCATCAACTCCTGGAGAACTGTGGTGTCATGACAGGCAGCGTGGCAAGACAGCCCACTATTCACATCTAACACCCCCTGTCCCGATCCTGCCCCTTTATATGGTTCCTTCTGGTGCATGCCGGTGTGTGGAGTGATGTGAAAGGGCATCTGCAGTGTGGCGATGAACACTGTGTTGTGTAAGATGGCAGAGGCAGCAGATAGGTTTGCAGCATTGGTGGGGTGCCTGGGGACTTCATCTCTGAAAACTGTGCCACTGGGCAGTTTGGATGTACCAGGATGGCCGTGATGGTGGGGCTATTTGGGTGGTCACGGAACCACCTGAGGTGAGTGGATGGATTTGTGGGGTTGGTGTGTGGGTGCCAGTCTGCACGGCCCACAGGGTAATGGCCTACCTTACATTGTGTCTCCACAGAAATTTTCTGGTAAGCCACTCAGTATGACACTACAGAGGAGGGAGCTGGCACTGGGGGATTTGGCTATGATGTTGGCGAGGTGGAGAAGATGGCCCGAGTCATTGTTTGAAATCTTGTCCTTCAGGGTGGGATCACGGTACACATTGTACAAGAATGATGTTGGGAAGATGCGGGAGGTCAAAGAGCCATCGAAGGTAGGTGTAACATGTTGTGTGTGGAGTGCCTGTGGATCATTCACATCACAGACAGGTAACTGAACACCCCTCCCTTGTATCTGTTCCTCTGTTTACAGGGATACACAGGCCCACTGTGCCAGACGGTATCCCCTCTATTGTTTGGAGATTCCTCTGAGGAGGAGGTGTATGAAACATAGAAACATAGAATTTGATGGCAGATAAGGACTGCTTGGCCCACCCAGTCTGCCCATTTCCCTACCTACTGGATAAGCTGCAGATCCTAGTTAACCAGCAGCCTACTTCTTCCTACCCCCACCCCCTAGAATTGCCTTATGACTGTCCCATGCATGCTTGAATTCCACCACTGATTTTGACTCCACAACCTCCTCCGTAAGGCGTTCCATGCATCCACAACCTCTCTGTGAAAAAAATACTTCCTTAAATTACCTCTGAGGCCGCCCCCTCTATCTTCAAATTGTGCCCTCTTGTTCTTGCACACCTCTTTTTGAAAGATGCTACCCTCTTGGACTTTGTTGATTCCCTTGAGGTACTTGAACATTTCTATCATGTCCCCTCTCCCTCCTTTCCTCGAGGCTATACATATTAAGCTCCTTTCATCTCTCTTCATATGTCTTCCGGTGCAGACCCTGCATCATTTTAGTTGCCCTCCTCTGGACAGCTTCCATCCTGTCTATGTCTTTGCTGAGATTGGGTCTCCAGAACTGCACACAGTACTCCAGATGGGGTCTCACCAGCTGTCTGTACAGAGGGATAATAACTTCCTGTTTTCTACTGGTGATGCCTCTCCCTATGCATCCCAGTATCCCCCCAGCCCTCCTTGCTGCCCTGTCACATTGCTTGCCCACCTTTAGGTCATCTGATATGACTACCCCCAAGTCCCTTTCCATTTTTGTTGTTGTTAGTATCTCACCCCCCATTGTGTACTCTTCCCCTGGGTTTTTGTTTCCAAGGTGCATTACCTTGCACTTCTTAGCATTGAATCTATGGATGGCACCAGTCACAGGGCACTGCATTGAGAGCACAGCACTGTGTGTCAGGACATGGCAGTAATTCATCACCTGTATGCATTCCGATGTTGCAGTTAGTTTGTGACAGTGTACCATGTATCACAGATTAGGTCTCTGTCTTGGTATTGTGCCCAGCAAAGCATCTATTCCTACATCAGGCATGTCCATGCCATTATCTCGCTTGGCGATGCATGGCATCTAGGTTGGGGGGGACGGGGGGCATGGCATGCACACACTTGCATGTTCCTGGTACCGGGGGTGGTGCCAGCCACATTCTGTGGACACTGTGCAGTGGAGGCTGTTCTGTGGGGGGGAGGCTTGCGCTTGTCTACGGCATGCTACCTGATGGAGAGATGGTTCTGTCTGGGTGTGTGGGTATGTATGGCCTACGGTCACACTTGCTGTGCTGTCCGGTGACCATAGTGTTGTGTTGTGCGGTTGTCCAGCCATTGTCTTGGTGTTCACCTCTGGGGGCCGCAGCAGGCTATGCCCTGTGCCCAGGGAATTATGACTCCCCCACCCCTGGTGTAGTCTTGTGTGTGTGGTCCCGGATGACTTCCTGACTAGGGTGCCATTGTGTATTTGCATCCTGGAGGGATGCAGGGCACATTGCACAGACATGCTCCTTGCACGCTTCATGCTGCATGTCCGCACACATCCATGGTGGGTGCATGCACACCCCAACATGCACAGGTTGTGCATGCTGCCTATGTGGCTCACATGCGTGGCGCAGACATAGGGCTCTATGTGTTCCATCTACGTGGCCTGTGCAGGTCAATCCCTGCTTTGTGCATAGGGCCCATAGTGCTTAGTGTAGATGATGTCTAAGGTATGAACATGTATAAAAGACACAACCCAGGCATGACTGTACAATGTATTTTATCGCTGTGACAATGTTCTATGTTGCCCATGAAAACTGAATAAAGACAATATTAACAAACACAATAATTTATTTGGCTTTCACAATTTTCAAGACAATGCATGTTTTTAATTTCAGTTTTTATTTTACAAATTATCCATTAAATCTGTAGAAAAATGTTTTAGAAGGATTGCCTTGCCTTGATATCGGTTAAGACGTTCTTTGAAATAAACTGCACAGTGCATTAAAGGTGGGAGATGATTTAAGCTGTGGTGCTTTCAAAGGCCTGAATGCGACTCGTTGTATGGAGAACTGTAACTGATAGCTGTAAGCAGAATACCTTGGGCTATAATTTTTATAGTGTTCATCATGATCTATCAATATCGAAAGATAGTTTGGATACTATTTGCATTGCTGAATAATTTTGTCAGTTATTTTATAACTGTTTGCTTGCACCTAGCACCTCCTTCAATATCAGCTGTGCTCAATACAGTTTATCCTGCTAAAAGAAATAAATACAAATAACAGGCATTTTCACTACTACAGATGTCTCAAATACAGCAATGACAAGTCTGACTGTTAATCAAATGTATTTTGAAATACACTAAAAAAGGGACTGGCAGTATAGCCTAGAGGTTAGAGTAACAAGCTATGATTGAGCTTGGTACATCCTGCAGACCTGGGTCTGATTCCTGTAACATCACATTGCATACTGTGTGACTCTGAGCAAGTCATATAACTGCCCCAGTACTCCTGGGTTGCCCCTGAAAACAAGCACTTGTGCCTAGTGAGCATTACCCAGTTATCAAAGAATAAAATAAAAGTACACATTTATGCAAACATATCGAAACTGTGAACATAAGGGTTGTTTTTTTTATCTCGACTCTTTTTCCACCTTACTGCGGCAACTACCGGCAGGGGTATCCAGCCGCCGGCTTTGCCTGCTGGGAGAGTACCAGGCTCACTCCCATGATGGGGGATCCAGTACGGCCATCGTCAGTCCACAGAAGGGCCTCCCCATACCCTGCCCAGCCGGACCGGCCCTGGACCCCCCAGTGCGATTCCACGAGAGTCCTCCCAGTGAGGCAGGGTGCGGCCATCAAGATGCACTGGTCATGCCCAGCCATTTTTCCTCCTGATTTTTCCCCACTGGAGCACAGACATGCAATGATGTCTAGGCACAATGTGCTGACATCTGCCGTGCTCCCCCCACATGTACACATGCATGTAGTGCCCCTGGGCATCCCCAGGGACCGCTACAACGAGGTGGATTTTTCCCAGCCCTCCCCTGCATCAGGAGAGCAGTCTACGGATGCTCGATCCTGATCCTCCCTGCCGACCAACTGATGACCCGAGTCCATTCCCGAACCCGGGTTGCCGACATGGCACGTGGTGTGGTGTCCAGCGCCTCAACCTTCAGTGCCACTGGGCCGGCAACATAAGGGTTTTTAAAACTAGGCATGCCTTTTAAATTAAGGTATACGCCCTTTAAATTAAGGTATTTTTTCTTTGATAAAAGGTTAGAATACATTATACAGCAAGAAGCTGTAAACACTGTGATATGTTTGGGTACTTTCATTTTAAACTGTAAGTCATGACACTAAAAAAAAGTCGGGAGTATGATGTCATTAAAGTTAATTTACTGTTTTATGCTCCTTAACTTCCCAGGGTGTGAAAGTCACCAGCTGCTATGTCTGCACATACCAGTGTCTCACATTCAGGTCATAATGCTTCATTGTGATTTATGTTCCATGATATGGTGAGTGGGATTTTCCAATTAGTAACTGATTGCTTTTGTAAAGCTAGCAGTTGTAGTCATCAATGTGAAATGAATATAGTGTAATTGTTTACTCTTAATGGAATCAGCACTATGTCTTGTTAAATAGCCTCAGTGTTTTATAAGTCCACACTTTGCTCCTTGTTGTGGTAAGGTGTTTATATAAAGAGTATGTAATACGGGCACAGCTGCTTGTTTAAACTATCACTGAACAATAAAGGTACTAATAAGTAATGCCTGCCACTTATCTTTAAAAAAAGCGCTAAAATTCCAAATTTAATTCTGCACAGCAGGAAGTTCATTTCAAGTTAAAGGTTTCAATGTTATTCCCAGCATTTCCTTTTCCAAGATGAAGAGCTACAGTTCTCCATTTCTAACCAGCACCTACGTGCAAAATCAGTTGTGTGTCCAAAAATTTGTGAGTGGGTGTGGCAATAAGTAAGCATTAAGCCACGACGAAGGTGGCATCTAATGTTGGATTAATGCATGGTTGGGAGGGTTGTGGCCCGAGGCCGCAGGCCGGGGGTGTACAACGGCCCAACCATGCATTAATACCATTAGATGCCACAATCGGAGTGGCTTAATGTGCTTGTAACATGGCAAGTACAACCCAAGTATTACTTACAGTATGTCTTTTCTGCCTATTCAACAGAAATGAGGAGCATGGCTCATTTGAGTTACAGAATCATGGTCTACTTCTGCTACTTTCTAACACTGTCTATAAGTACAGCCGTGCGCGTGCATGTTGCAAACGCGACAATCACTAATGTGGCAGCTAGCACTTTATAGAATGTTAGAAGTTTATTTTACCTAGGAACATTCACATTTTATCATTATGATAGCTGCAAACTGCCTAATTCTACTCGCCTGCTGCATTACCCACCGTCTGTTTTCAGCTCACGTTCATACCGTGCTGCATTGTGGGCACAATCTGTTCGGTGCATACTTTACTATGGGACTACACTGGCAGCAGTTTTGCGATCTGGGTCTCGAGCGCTGCAGTGACTGTACCGACAAAGAGCTGGCGCTTTTAGAACACCATACCAGTTTTGCTTTGTTTACCATTGCTCTGTTTGTTCCACTCCTACTGTGGCATTGTGTAATGACTAGTGTTATATCAGTCATGTTACTGCATCCATGGAAACAACAAGTTTTGTGCCTGCTCGGGATTGTGTGCAATTTTTCTGAATTCCAGCCCCACAAAACAGGTTGCGTTCTCTAACAACGCTTGGTTGTTTTCCTGACCAATAGGTGGTGCTTTCACACTACCACAAAGCTTTTATTTTGTTTCAACCTGATCGGTTACTCAGTTCTGCTCGCCACTCATGTCTTATATTTTGGTCTCACTATTACACTTTCAACTCGCTGCGTAGGTGGGTGCGTGGGAGACAGCACAATGTCGACTTCATTACTCTCTCCACTACCTGACAGTTATACGACCGCTAAACCCAGTGCTACAGTTAATCTCTCGCACTTCTGCTTTGTATGTGACACTGTCTGCTGCTGGCGCCACCTATTGGTCAACTTAGCGCTATCTCTCACATGACCCAGTTATAACTTGCTAAGCATGTTCACGCTCTGAGGACGGTATTACTGCTGGATTAATACCTGCTTGACTTTTGGTCATGAGATTTGTTCTGACCTATCTCCTTTGTCTATTGGACTCTAGCTTTTACTGCCATGTTACAAGTATATTTGAACAGTCACAATGTAACTGTAGCCACCCCCAAATGGGGGTCTACACTGAATGGGCTCTTGGACTTCCACATGTCCCCAGCCAGCCAGCAATGGTCTTCTTCACTCTCTGTCCCCTGAGACATGGACCACAGCCACTGGGGTCCAGCAGAACAGCAGCAGTGTGTCTTCTGTGTCTGTCTCTGGTAGGTTTCCTCACCATCCCATGTACAGGCAGTGCTTTTCTGTTCTTTTGTGCCTCTCATTGCTTACAGAATTGGGTCAGGAGCCCAAACACCTTGGCACTTAAAGCTTCAGATAGGATTTTTTGGGGGCCAGTATTGTACTCCTCATTTTTAGACTGAGGTGAGTAAAACCAAAATCACATGTGTACAAATGACTCAATGACATGGAGTAATGTGTACATTTTTCAAAACAATGCCTTTAGTGACAAATGGAAGACTTTTCTGAATGTAGTTTAAAGAGCAGGTAGCTACTTGCAGCTCACTTTCAGTTCTGTTTTGGTATGGGTTTTTAATAAAGGTTTCTTTCTTACTGAGTCTGTATTTTTTTGTTGATAAGTGAGGACTGAATTCTTTTCAACAAGAATCATAAATTAGATGACTAGGTTTCTTCTTCAGAAACAGGTCCCTCTTCCTGACTGAGACTAGAACTAGACTTGTCCAGGCCACCTTCCTTCCGCTACTTGATTATGGTGACTTCATCTATAGCTCCACCTCATCTACCAACCTGAACAAACTGGATGTCCTTTATCATCAAGCCCTATGGTTCATTATCAAAGCTCCTACCCATCACTGTGACCTATACGCAGCTGTTGGCTGGACTTCTGTCTCCATCAGACATTTGATTCACTCTGGAACCTGGACACTTAAAATCCTGCTGAATAAGCTCCCAGGATATATATTCTCACTAATCCACATCTCCCATTGCTCGTACTCCCTTAGGAAGTCTGACTTTATCCTCCTTGATGTTTCTATGATTCGTACCTCCTTTGGTAAGCTGCATGCAATCTCCTATGCCCTTCCTGCAGTCTGGAACAAACTGCAGTCTGTCCTTAAATGTTCCAGCCTTGTTTCTGTTCATTTCTTTAAAGCATTAGCCACAAGAAACGTGAAAGATATATGCAGCTGCCACTAGCCCTAAGCCTTGACTTATGCCTTTTATCCATTGTCTCCTCCTTTTCCCTCACCTTCCCACTCCCACCTTTCCTCTTATATCCCACCTTGATCCCTTTTTCTAGTCCCTCGTCCTCTTCTATTCACCAGGGCTTTGTGTTCAAATTCTCAGTCTGGCAGCCTCCTAGTATACTAGGTAATTTATAGTGTTACTTTGTAAATATTGCATATATTGTTTATTTTGTATATATTGCATATGTTGTATAAATTGTACTTTGGTACTGTATGTTAATTATGTTCCAAGACTGTTTGTAGTATTCCCTGCCATCTCTGTATATGTTGTTGATTTATGATCTCTGTGTATGTTGCTGATTTATCTATATGTTACTGATTTATGTTCAGGACCTCCTTGTGAATAAGCCAGCTCAATGGAATAATTCTTACAATAAACTTGACTTGACTTGAAAAAAAAAAAAAGAGCATTCATGAACTGATTAGTGCATTTTGTTTGTTAGAGTGATGCACTGATCAGTTTTGGCAACTGAGCCATGCTCGTCTGATATATGATTCTTGTTTTAAATAAAACATCTGAATTGCTGTCTAGTGGAAATCTGGTTTGATTTGAAAAGGGGCACCTCAGGCACACTTTGTTGCTTCTTACAAATCTCCATTGCAGGTCTGCAAACCCCTTCACACTCAAAGGGCACTTTTACTATTGTTGCACATTTGGAGTAAAAGACAATTAAACAATTTAAATAACTCAATCTCAGTCAGCTTTCTTTGCCCTGCCTGACTGCTGTCATTGTGATTTCGACAGCTACCTTGACCACTGGATTCCTGTTAGTGATCAGCTGTTTCTAAGTTCACTCACGAGAGAGAGAGAGAGAGAGAGAGAGAGAGAGAGTGTTGTTGGGGAAAAACATCTGATTGCTCCGACCTAGTACTTGCCAAGCCATGTCAAGGTGTGTGAAGCCCAAGTCCGCTTTCTATTATTGATCTCACCAAGGCCCCGTTCGCACTAGGGCATTTGAAATGGTTCTCAGCGCTTGAACCATTTCAAAAGCGTGTTGGCTGGGATTGCGTTCGCACATAACCCGCTTTTAGATCGGAATTTTGGAAGCATGCTTAAACCCTGATGAGACCTGGGCTTGAGCATGCTTCCAGAAATCCGTTTTCAAAGTAAAGCGATTTACCTAGAGTGCTAACGCGCCAGCTCGTTTCCTTTTAATGCACTTCAAGCAAGCGTGCAAAGCATCATGGTAAGCAGCTTTTCCATGCTGCTGAATTCGGTTTATAGTTGGCACGGATCTCTGCCACAGTGTGAACCCTGTAAAATGCATTGCCTAATGTGGATCACAGGAAAGGGGTTGCAGTATGAACGCTACAGCACGGTAAGTGTTAATCCACTTTAAAAAACGTTTTGCCCAACCGTGCTGTAGGGCGAACTGGGCCAAAGACTCGGGCTCCAGTACACACACAGGAAACAACTAAGACTTGGGCTTCAGCACACACACAGAGAACAACTGTCAGGTCTTCAGCGCTTCTACTCCTCCTGAGCTGAGCTCTTCACTGTGCTTCAAGCAACAAACCCTGCAGCCAGACAGAACACAGTAATTCTCATTTCTCAGCACATTTCCTTGGTTGAGATTTTTTTTTTCAGTTATGTCTCTGAATGCTGAGCACACTCTGAGAGAGCAACATTACGCTCCCATCATTTCGCTCCCGTCATTTCGCTCCCTACATCTCGCTCCCACACCAATTCGCCCCTGTGTCATTTCGCTCCTGATCATTGTGCTCCTCCACACATATTTTGACAAAATGCTGTGCTGTTTGTGCTTATTTATGGTGTGCAGCACAGAAGTGTATCTCTTACCAGTTGGTACATCATGAACTCTGCTGCCCCCAATACATAGTGCTTTTCAATTCCAATCATTTGTAAAAGTACTGGGGGACACACAAGATCTAGACCCCCATAGGTCTTAAGTGAGTTTCTAAAGCTCATACCATGCTGCTGGTCATAAATAGGGAGGTGGAAATATCTCATTGCTGTCTGTGCCACATTATACACTGGAAGCATTACAGTTTTTTGACCCAGGAAGCTGAATTACTGTTTAAATCTAAGTTACATAAAGATAATAGATGTAAATGCTAGGTTCCACCATGTGTCTCTACCCTTGCAAGTTTTAAAAGTTTGGCCCCGCTACTCTGCAAACATTCCACTTAGCATACCTCCTCAACTGGGGTTGAACACCAATTGGAGGGTCTAAACATACCTATGCCACTGTGGGACAGGGAGATTCCCCGCACAATGACTGATCCTTCCCTTACAGGCTCGGCGGTCTGTAATACAGGTGTGATCTTTTGAAGATTGAAGGTACACAAGTACAATAATTAATTATAACAGAATCACTAAATTAAAGCAGCAATGAATACTTTTGCACATTTCAGACTATGGGAATGCTAGAAATATGTCAAATAAGAGTGCCAAGTAATAAATTAACAGTGGTCTACTGGTTGATTACATGCATGTGCAGTAGTATCATTTAGAAGTGATGTTTATAGGAATAGCATGGCTGCTTAAGAAGCTAAAACTGGTGCCAGCTCAGCTTTTCTCAATCAGGACATTAAATATAGTGTTAAAGTAAAGATTTGCTCTTTAATAGAAGTTAGTGTGGGAGTGAGATGCCTGGGAGTGAATGTGCATGGGGGTGAAATTATGCGGGAGTGAAATGATGGGAGTGAAAGTGGCGGGAGCGAAATGACGGGAGTGAAATGTCATTTATAACATCAACCAACAGACCTGTCTCAGATAGTATCCTGTGACCCAATTCCGAGATTTAAGCTTGGCAATTTGACAACTTGAGTGTTTTTCTTCCCCATATTACTGGGGTGTACACTGGCTGATCTCCTGCTGCCTCTGCCTGGCTGCCCAATGAACCACCACCAACACGCTACTCCCACACTCTCTCTAACACATGAAGCCATGCCACCAAACCAATAAGAATGTCTGTTAACTTCCCGGGGGGGAGGGGAGAAGGAGGGCGCACTAAATGCATGCACACTGCATACTATGGATGCAGTTTGTAGCTCTGGGACCAGCCAGCCAGCCAGCCAGCTTGCTCACAGAAGGTCTGCTTATGCCCTGCAACAACAAATAAGGAAGGAGTGTGTATATGTGTGTGTGTGTGTCTCAAAAAAAAGTTGAACTCCAGACAAACAGAACTCCATGCGCAAGAAAGACTGGGGGGAGGGGAGGCATAAAAAAGGTCACACAGAACAGTTCCTGCATTTCAATAACCATATTTGATATGTTAATTAAACAAAAAGGGGATCATAAATGCGCTTTTCAGAAGTGTAATTTGGCCCTGTACGCACCTTTCCTGGATCCCTGTTGGCATTTATTCCAATCAGGACTGCCACATTGTCATACGCTCCTGATTCCAGGCATACCAATGCCAAACTTCTGGGTTGTATATGCCGACGCGACAAAAAAGATCGTGACCAGCATTACAGCGACAGGCTCCATGGTGACCGCAAGTTGCAGTCGGCTTGGAGCTGCACTGTTTGGATCTATTGTTTACATCGGGGGGCGTTTGCCCGAACCCCAGTGGGGGCTTCACCCCTACCTCCCGAACTAAGGATTCTAACTCCAGGTTGGAGTTAGTTCGGGGAAGGGGTGCAAGTTGGGGGAAGTGGTTGCCCCCTTCCAGCGGCACTTCTATGGCAGCATGGCACTGTAGTCGATATCGATGCATGTCACCGTAGAAATGTCACTGTTAGGGTGGCATATCTAAACTTTCCACAGATACTACAATTGCAACCACTTTCTTGGGGAAAATGATCCATACCTTCACATAACCTAAGTAGGGGTAGGACTTGTCATTTAGCCTCCACACATTTAATCCTTCCTGGGATTATAGTTCATGGTCAGCTACAGCCCCCCGAGTTGGAGCAGAATGTAAAGCTGTGTTCAATGAACCTGGTTGTCCTGATGGCTCAATAAATTATCCCTCTTAACCAGCGATCTGGTATTGTGTGCTATTTTTTTCTGGAGGCAGTATAGTGCAGTGGTTAAGGGCACTAAGCTGCAAACCTAGAGACCTGGGTTTGAATCCCACAGCCCCCACTTGCACACTGTGTGACCCTGGGCAAGCCGCTTAACTTCCTTGTGTTCCCAGATCACACCTGGAAACAAGCTTTGGCTTAGTGTGCCTTTCTTGGTTAAGCAATTTCTCCTTTCCCCCTTTTTCTTTGTTAGAGAGTAACCTCCAGACTGGCAGCACCTTTAGGGGTATTGGAGTGTGTTCTTCCATTTCTTTAACTGTCAGTATCTCTGAGGGTAATATATTTATTAGGGAAGTGAACTGCCTTACTCCTCCATATGCAGTAAATTGGGCAGTGATCACTGATCACATCAGAAAGGGCACCTGAGGCAAGAATTCAGTCAGGTCTATTACACATGCACTAGTTTAAGAATGTGTGATTAGAGCTTTTTAGATTTACTCTATTATATTGGGTGATTAGCTGAGTAAATGTATAGTTTACTGAGGAGTAGATCAATTTTACAAGAGTTATCAATATTCCAGCTGAGGTTTAGACCACCCCCGTAACTATTAGTTCATTATTACTGTAACCAACAGAAAGAAATTTGGCAGGAAAGGTAGGAAAATGCAGGTCATCAGGTGAGAGGGGGAAGGGGAGGTGAGAAGGTGTGGAGAGCCATGTATGCTAAAGCCAGGAGCCTTGGAAACAAAATCCCAGACTTGGAGGCTATCATGGCGGAGGCTAACTTTGATCTAGTGGCCATAACAGAATCATGGTGCACCTGCACCATGACTGGGACTTGCCCATACCAGGTTACTCTCTATTTAGAACAGAAAGGGTGGAAAGGAGGAGAGGAGGGGTGGTATGATATTTGAAGGAGGGAATAAAAGCTTCTGAGGTACAGGTGCACCTAGGTGAGGAGTGGCTGGAGGTGCTGTACATCATCCTGGAGACAGGCTGTTGGACCTCTGTCTGTACTGGGGTATTGTACAGACATCCAGCACAAGGGAAGGAGGTGGGCAAGGTGCTAGGGGAGGCTATCACCAGGATAGCAGCTAAGGGGGAGGTGCTATTAGGAGATTTCAGTCTGCCAGATGTGGAGTGAAATCTCCCAGTTGCAGCTTTGGCAAGGAGGAGGGCCATCCTTGGCTCCCTACAAGGTTTTTTTCGCATGAAGTTAGTTAAAGAACCTTCTAGGGAGGGGGTGGTGTTGGACTTGGTGTTAACAAACAGGGACAGCATTGCAGATGTCACAGTGGGCCACCCCCTAGGTACCAATGATCACTGTACTGTGTGGTTCAACATAAGTGAAGGAGCAGAGGAGAGCCACATGAGGATGAGGGCCCTGGATTTCAGGAGGGTAGATTTTAAAGAAATGGGAGACTGCCACAGAAATTGCCTCTAAGGAAGTTATTGCCGTGGAGGAGTATAGGCACAGCGGGGAAGAATAAGGGAGGTATAATTAGAGCAACAAATCTCTGCATGAAAGAGGTAAACAAAAGCAGAAGGAAAAGGAGATTGTTAGGGTTCTCCAAAGAAGTGGCAAGGGTGTTGAAGGAAAAATGGGTGGCATTCAAGAGGTACAAAGAAATGCAGAGGGAGTAGGACAGGGAGGTGTATCAAGCCAGGCAGAGGGAAGCTGGTAAGGCAGTTAGGGGAGCAAAGGGGCAGATAGAGAAAAGGATTGCTAGCGGGGTGGCTAATGAGGATAAGATTTTTTTCAGACACGTCAGCAAGAAGAAAAAAGCAAGGGGAGGGATTGTGAGGATTTGAAGTGTGGAAGGGGAGACTGTACAGAGGAGACCAAGAGAAAGCAGGCATTTTGAACAGGTACAGTACTTCTGCTCAGTTTTCACAGTAGAGGGAGGAGGGGATGGACTACTAAGAAGAAGAAAGAATAGGGGTGAGGGAGAGGTGGACAAAAGTCCATTTTCAGAGGAAAGAGTCCTGAAAGGACTCACCTTCCTGAAGGTGGATAAGGCTATGGGACTGGACAGGATACACCCCAGGGTACTGAAAGGGCTCATGGAATTTGTACTATAACTACCCTGCAATGGACTGGACAGGATGCACCCCAGGGTACTGAAAGAGCTCATGGAATTTGTACAATAACTACCCTGCTGACAGCCAGAGAGAAGAAAGAATGGGGTGAGAGACAAAAGTCCATTTTCAGAGGAAAGAGTACTGAAAGGACTTGCTGCCCTTAAAGTGGACCAGATGGGAGGCACTCAAGGTACTGAAAGAGCTCAGGGAAATTCTACTGTAACTGCCCCACCAACAGCCTTGTTTGACAGCTTACTAGAAACAGGAGTGGTTACGGAAGACTGGAGAAAGGCTGATGTGGTTCCTGTACATAAGAATGGCAGCAGGGAGGAGGATAGCAATTAAAGACTAGTCAGTCTGATGTCAGTGGTGGGGAAACTAATGGAAACTCTACTGAAAGAAAGGCTGGTGAAGCAGCTAGAGTCCTATGGGCTGCAGGACCACTGACAACATGGATTCTTGAGGGGACAGTCATGTCAAATGAATATGATAGATTTCTTTGACTGGGTGACCAGGGAAATAGACAATGGGTAGGCAATAGATGTAGCCTGTCTGGACTTCAGCAAGGCCTTAGACACAGTTTCACGCAGAACGTGATATATTTCCCTTTGGTATATTTATTTATTTAGCTTTTGTTTACCGGGTAAGTACACTAGATAAGTATTATGCCTATTTTCAGGAACGAGCCGGGAGAGTACAACATGAGGAACAACAGTCAAGGAGACATGGCAAAGAGAGTACAGTTTTTTGTCACAGTAAACAAACATGTGGGAAATACATCATTTGACGCTAGGGGAAACATACAGTAGTAAGCACATTTCAGATTATACACTCTAGACTAGCTAGTTCAACTGGCAGATATATACAGGTCATCATACATAGGAGTGGAGCATAGCTCAAGGACTGGATTGGTCATAATATAACTTATAACATTGTCGTATACACCCCCTAGGCTAGTTGGATCGCGGACAGGTACATACAGCTCATCACATTTTTCTAAATATGCACATGTTAGACAGAAACAGAAACACTTGGTAGTACAAGTTTCTACTAAGTGACCAAGGTGCAATATGTCATGGTTAGCCTATGACTGTGGAGCAATAATGGGTGTAAAAATGCCCAAGGCTTTTTAGGCAGGAGTAGTCAGAAGTCTTTGATACAGTGGGGAAAATATCTCCAGGAATTCAATGGAGACACCCTGGGGAGGTACAGACAAAACAAATTGACACTTTACTCTAGGGAGGTTTGGGGCAGTCACACTCTGATGCTAGTTTTAGGAAACCCCACAGGGAATTTTGAAAACTCAGATAGGAGGGGGCAGCTCAGATATCCACAGGCAGCGAATTCCAGAGTCTGGGCGCACTTATGGCAAAGTCCCGATCCTCCATGAGGGTCCGGGTAGGAGGGACGTTGAGCATCCCTGATGTGACAGGCCTAAGTTGGTAGGGGGTGGGATTCAGTTCAGGCAGAAGCCGGGCCAGCCCCTGGGGGGTGCTAGTTCTGATCACTTTCCCAGAGAGGCATCCCAAACCAAAATCAATGTATCTAGCTGGTGAGAGCCAGCAGAGTTTCTCATATAGCTCACAACGGTGGGTGAGTCAGGGGGCAGCCAAGGCAAAATGACAAATGTTATAGTAAGCAGTGTACCACCGGGTGAGATGAGTCATTGGAGAGCGAGCAAATAGATGCAGCCCATAGCTGAGGGAGGGAAGAAGCATACCCTTCACTAGGGCAAGCCTGGCTGCCGGTGTAAGGTTATACTTGGCCCTATAGGCCAGACCCAGTTTGCTGCCTTGCAGATGTTAAGGATATGATTACCCATGTCAAGTTGGGGGTCAGGTGTTACCCCCACATATTTGATGGAGCTCACTATGGGTAGTGAGGATCCATCTGCGCTGGTGACGTGTAAGCAGGCCGATGAGGCTTTGATTTTAGCCATTGAGCCAAAGAGCATAGCCTGTGTCTTTTTCAGGTTCAGGACCAGCTTGTGACTAGTAACCCATGACAATACCCTGTTAAAGTCATCAGTCAGGTTCTGGTTTAGGTAGTGGCATTCTGGGAGTGAGCCAGGATTACCAGATCATCTGCATACATGGTGGCGCTACAGCTGGTAGTAACCATGGGTAGTTGATTGATGAAGAGGGAGAAGAGGAGGGACCCAGTACCAAGCCTTGAGGCACTCGAGGTCAATGGTAGGGGCTCGGAGAGGACTTTATTGAAGCAGGTACGCTGCTTTCTGCCATGTAGATAACCCATTAGCCATTTGGCATGTGGAGAGGCTATGACCACAACCGTGCACCAAGCAGTTTGTGGTCAACGAGGGTCAAAGGCTTTGACAGGTCAATAAATATTGCACCAGAGAGTTTGCCCTGGTCCATGGCTGTCCGATACTTGATGTAACCGAGATTAAGGCTGTGGTGGTGCTGTGTCCCTTACGAAAGGCATGCTGGGCTGGGGGCAGAAGTTCATGAGAGTGGATATATTCCGAAAGCTGCTCAGCCACTACCTTTTCAAGGAGCTTGCTAAGGGTTGGGAGAATGGCAATCGGTCAATAATTGTCAGGTAGTTTGGGATTTCCTTGCTTCAGTACAGGGACAATACTTGCCTCTTTCCAGATGTCTGGGATGGTCCCCAGTCCAAGGGATCGGTTGAAGATAAAGGCTACTGGTGAGGCAATGTGTGCAGCACCAAGCTTAAGGAGTTTAGGCTCCAGGTTGTCTAGGCCAGGACTGGAGTACTGGGAGAGGCCAGCTAGGCATTTCTGCAAGTCCTGAACTGATACAGCCCTGAGGTGGAACATTTGACGAGGAGGGTGACCCTCCAGCAGAGTGGAGGGAAGGGGGGTGGGACAGAGCCTCATCAGGTGAGAAGAGGATTATGAGGGCAGAAAGGTCAGAGAAGTGATTATTTAGGGAGTTGGCAATAGTATTGGGATTATTGCAGGAGACTCCATTTATGACCATGTCCGTAACCCCTGGATGGGAGGATCCGCTGACAAGGGATTTAATATCTCTCCAGAACTGGAACTATATCGATATATTTATTTTATGACTTAAAAAAAAAAAAATGTGTTCAAAATATCTTCCTCTGGCCCAGAGTGGGAAGTGCAGTTCTCATCCTACACACAGTCTATAATAATAACAGAAAAGACAGAAAAAAAAAGCAAAAATATTACTTTAATTGCTACTCACAAACCCAGCTGATGCAAGCTTGCTACAGACATCATAACCCCGCAGTCACTAAACACCCAAGGCAGTTTCTTGCCTACCAGCACTTTATCAAAGGTGATAATGCCCACACAAGCATTGTCTTACATGTCTTGAAAAAGGCACATGATGTTGAACCATAATGTTATAATTCATTAACATACAAAAAGTGGGATGTGCTCAAAATAAATAGTTAAAAAACATTAAATGTAAGAAAAACAGAAAATAACATAGGGATCCCTATTTCAAACTTTTAAAAAACACATGCACATATTTGGATTTTGACACATTTGAATATGCATACTGTATGTTAAGTGGACAACACAATACTTCACAACTTATATGGCTCAGTCACCAAACTGGAAGTGTCAGTACAGTGAAACTTTTCACACTGTACAGTGCTGGTCCCTTTTGAACCAACTCTCACTTAATGCCACCAATCTGTTATTCAGAGACCTTTGGTGGCAAGCAGAGTCCTGCAATGCCTTTTTTTTTAAAACTTCTTTATTATCTTTTCCAGCAAAAACAAATACATTCAGCTGTTATCACAGGAAATCATATATTCACAAGCAGTATCTGCTTTTCAATACTATAGTAGTTGTCTATATTTTTTTAACTCCTGTACTCAGCTAATAAACCTTCTATTGTCATAATAGTATCATTTTATTTAGGTCTGGGAAAGAGAGGACAAACTTTCTATCAAAATTACTACAGAAAAACAATAAATAATAAAATTATGACGGCACTCAATTAAACATTTGATAAGAATTTCTGCTATATTCCATTTTGTATAAAGGGGTAAGTTCTGTGTGTGGGCTTGGATCAGTGGTAGCCAGATGTGCAAACATATAATAGTGTCTCAGTAGCCTTGGGCCTGTTGGATCAAAACAAATGTTCCCTCCATGTCTTCAATTAATTCCACGAAGGGCAGCCACGTTCCCTTAAATTGTTCTGATTGCATTTTAAGACCAGCTGTTATTTTCTCCATTCGATAAATCTGTTTTGTTAATCTACTCCAATCTGCTATTGTTGGAGGTTCTGCTAGTAGCCATTTTTTTTGTGATCGCTTTTCCTGCGGCTGCTAGAAGAATGCCCTGGAAGGATTTTTGTCTATTGCTACTTTTCCCTCTAGGTGGAATTCCTAATATGAGATGTGGAAAATCAGGATCCTCTGTCATATGGGTTATCTGTCTAAATCTGTGAGCCAGTTCCTCCCAATATGGCTGAATAAGAGGGCACTCCCAAATTATGTGATAGGTTATACCTCTCTCCCCACAACCACGCCAACATTTATCTGAGCCCTGTGATAAGTAACGTTTTGTGTGGGTAGGGGTGAGAAAGTAGCGGGACAGCTATTTTCAGTGGTATTCTTTCCAGTTATTTGATGCTGATGTATGAAACACCCCATACTATGCCAAGGTCCACTCCTTAGGAGTGATGAGATTACCTATTTCTCTCTCCCAGGCCATCTGGTATTCTACGGGGCCTTTATGTGTATCAGTGTATAGGCTTGCGTAAGTCTAGAGATATATTTATTCTGAATTAGGCTTTGTGCTGCTTGGTAAATTATGTGGGTTATGAGATGTGGTTCTTGTTGTGCCTCCTGTAGGTGGGAACTGGAACGGGGTCATAATGTCGCAAGACTTTATGCCACAGCAATATACCATGCGGCCAATACAGTGCAATATATTGCCAGCGCATAAGTATTTTTTAGGGGGGGCCCTGCCCACACCCCCCATTACAGAGGGTTGCGCTTCCTGGAACCCCCAACCAAAATAACCAACCTGGGGCTGAGGGTTCACAGTTAAAGTTACACAAAGTGTGAAAAAGAAACAAATCCCTTGCATCTGGGACTGGGATTTGAAACCCAATCCCAAACACATTGCCTGCTTCCCTTGCTGCCAGTGGCTCATCCCATTGAGCCACAGCAGCTGCTCGGTGGACCCCTCTCCCAGCAGGATTCTTATCCTGTACTGGAAAAAGTAAGAGGGTCCATTACCGTGCATATATCCTTTCATGGTTTTGCACCCTCTCACTCTTCCCTACTGTGTTGTTCCTGCTGTGCAGTTTTGTCGTATGCTGTAGAGCGAACAACAAAGGGACCTAGTAGGGTGGGAACCCTGTCTCAGGAATGAGGTGACCTGAAGATAACAGAAAAAAATCACTCCATCTCAGGTTAAATTCTGTTGTCATTTCTGCAAATGATTTGATGACCCTCCTGATGGATAAACTGAGCAGAGTACTTTAACCCTCTTAATTTCCACCTATGAAAACTATGATCTAATTTGGGGGGCTTAACTTTAGTGCAGTAGATTATTTGAGTTTGGCTGGTTAGAGAGCCTTCTATTTTTAAGTCTTTTTTGACCTGTTTCCATATAATATATAAGTGCCTAGTCCATGGGTTAGACAGATTTAAACCAGAGAGGTCTGTAATTGCTGTTTCAAAGCTTTCCGAAGGGTGAGGGCCCAGTCCATTTTCAAGTTCCTGTGCAACCCAGATACTCTTTGAGTACTGTTTGAGTAATGAGATCCATGGGGTAGTTTGAACCATTTGATAATAAGGCTTCAAAGTAGGTAAGCCCAGACCTCCGATCAACTTTGGCCTCTGTAGAGCTGACCACCGTTCCCCCCCCACGAACCAATGGAGAGCCTTGTTTAAGTGTAACCAATATAACCGAGGTACCTTAAGGGGAAGGACCTGGAATAGAAATAAAAAATGGGGCAAAATGTTCAATCTTATGGTATCAATTCCACCCATAAGGGATATGGGAAGTATCTCTCATCTTTTAAGATCGGTTAGTACATTTTTCATCAAAGTCCCATAATTTAATTGGTATAACTTACTTAATTGGTTCAGGATGTGTACCCCAGGTATCTGATTGCAGTAGTGACCCACTTAAATTGTATTATGCTTGCCAATTCAGGTGTCTTAGTGCCACTAATCATAATCACTTCTGACTTCCCTTCATTTATTTTAAAATCCAAGACCCGGCCATATTGTGATAATGTCTGATATAAATATGGGAAGGTACAGGTGGGGTTGCTTAGGTACAACATAGTATCATCTGCATACAAAGATATGAGGTTGTCTTCTCCCCCTACCCTAGTTCCCTCCAAGTCTGGGTGCGACCTAATATACATTGCTAAGGGTTCAATACGTAAAGCAAAAAGAATGTGAGATAAGGGGCAACCCTGTCTAGTTCTGTGATTAATAGGGAGGGGTTCCAAAATAAAAAGTAGATAAACATGTGGGGAGTAGTGTAATGTAATGGCTGTGGGGCAGCAGTCTTCCGGGAGTCTTTCTGGAGGCTGAGATGCTGCCCTATTTGCAGACAACTCTCTGCCCTGAGGGAGGAAGTTGCCCATCTTCAGGTCGTACTGGACAGTAGTAAGGGAACCTTCCCCCAGGCCACACTGGACAGTAGGAAGGGAACCTCCCCCATCCAGGGAGCACCAGAGCCACCACCACTACCTCAGAGGTTGCGAAGAAAGCACAGCAGTTGGACCACAGTGGGCTCAGGGAGGGTGAGGATGGTGGAACAGAGGCACACCAGTCAATTGTTCCGCCCCACAATCCATACACCATTCTGGGGAGCATAGCTCCCCATGGATGCACCCAGAGAAGACTGATGACAACTGTCACAAGGGAGGCCCACAGGAAGGAGGCAGAGGACACCACAGGAAAGGAAGCAGCTCTTGGTGGGGACTCCATTATTAGGGGAGAACTGGGGGAGCAGGGAAAACTGAAGTAAGGTGCCTGCCTGGTGCCAAGGCTTGAGGGACAGGAAGCACATCCTCAGGATCACGAGAACAGCTGCAAGGGAGTCTGAGCTGGACGTCATTGTCCACCTAGGACAAATGACTTGGCTCACATGAGATCAGAGCAGTGCAGGAGGACATTGTAGAGTTGGGGAGGGGCCTAAGACAAGTAGCACACACAGTATCCTTCTCAGAGGTGCTGCCTGTCAATGGCATGTGGGAGGCGAGGGTAATTAGCACCATGCAGTTTAATGAATGGTTGAAAAAATGGTGTGGAGCACAGCGGTTTGGCTTCATTGGGGACTGGGGTTCCACCTGGAGGGACACCAGCCTATACTGGCAGGATGGTCTGCATCTGTTCAGGAAGGGAACAAGTCTTTTGAGCAATCAGCTTAAATGCTTCATTGGCAAGCTTTTAAACTAGTCAAAGGGGGAGGCACTGATAAGCAGGAGAAAATCCCAGCTCTCCCTACAAAACAAGGTACTAAATGAGAAAGACCAAGGTAGAAAGGTCAGTGGGGGATGCTGCAACAGAAGGTAAAGCCATCAAAAAATGGAGAGCAATGAGTACCAATGCCCGTAGTCTGGGTAACATGCTTCCTGAATTAGTGGCCTTGATGGAGGAGGAACATCTGGATATCATGGCAGTCACAGAAACATGGTACACACAAAACCATGACTGGGACGTAAACATACCAGGATACACTATCTACAGGAGGGACAGGGAGGGTAAAAGAGGAGGAGGAGTAGCTCTTTACATAAGGGAAGGAATAAAAGCAACAGAACAAAAAGGGTAAACAGGGAGGAGAAGAAGCACTGTGGGTAAATTTGAGACCGGCAATGGCACCACAATCTGCACAGGGTTAGATACAGACCTCTTGTCAGGGAGGAAATGGACAAGGAAATGATAGAAAGTATACTTAGAATGGCAGAAAAGGGAGATATTGCTGATGGGTGATCTGAATATGTCAGATGTTAACTGGAGTGCAGTTGCAGCAGCCACTTCTAAGAGTGGGGTTATTCTAGATGCCCTACAGGGCATGCCTTAGACAACTAATATTGGAGCCCACCAGAGGGAGCAATCTTAGACCTGGTTCTCTCAAATGGAGATGAGAGAGGATCACAGATGTAGAAGGGGTAGCCATCTGGGAACTAGCGACCATCGAACAGTATGGTTCACAATAAACACAGCAATAGAGTCAAGCCATACAAAGGCAAAAGTACTGGACTTAGGAGGGCTGACTTTGGCTAAAATGGGTGAGTGCCTAAGGAATGCACTAGCAAATGGGCAGGAAGGAGGTGGAAGAACAATGGGAATAATAAAACTGCCATCACAGAGGTAACGAGCCTTTGTGTGAAGCAAATAAACAAAACAAAATGATGTAAAACCACTATGGTTCTCAAAGGAAGTGGCAGTGAAGGTTCAAGAGAAAAGAAAGCATTCAGGAAGTACAAGGAATAGCAGAAGGAGCAGGACAGAGACTGTATCAGTTAAAGCAAAGGAGGCTGGGAAGGCAATCAGAACAGCAAAGGCCCAAACCGAGGAAAGATTGCCAACTCAGTTAAGAAGGGGATAAAACCTTTATAGGTACATCAGGGAGCGAAGGAAGACCAAGGGAGGGATAGTGAGGCTTAATAAAGGGAGGGAGGGTGGGCAGAGGAGACTGTGAAAAGGCAGATACTAAACAAATATTTTGCTCAGTATTTACAAATGAAGAGGGGGAGGTACCTAAAACAAACAGTAGAAACACTCTGGATGCAGAAGTTGATACCAGCCCATTTACAGAAGAAAGGGTTCTGAAAGAACTCTTAAAACTGAAGGTGGACAAAGCAATGAGGCCCAATGGGATTCATCTCAGAATTCTAAAAGAACTAAGGGTAGAACTAGTGACACCACTGACTACCCTTTTTAACAAATCATGGGAGGATGGGGTGGTACCCGAGGACTGGAGGAGGGCAGAAGTGATTCCCCTTCACAAAAGTGGGAGCAAGGCAGAAGCAGGAAACTACAGACCTGTTAGTTTAACCTCAGTGATAGGGAAAATGATGGAATCACTTCTGAAGGAAAGAATTGTCGAGTATCTAGAGGCCAGAGGGCACAGACCCTAGGCAGCATGGATTCACAGTGGAAGGTCATGCCAGACGAATCTGATAGATTTCTTTGACTGGGTGACCAAAGTAGTAGATCAGGAGGGGCTGTGGACGGGCCTACCTAGACTTTAGCAAGGCATTTGACACAGTCCCACACAAAGATTAATATACAAGTTAGCCAGCCTGGGAGTGGGTCCCAAGATGACAGCCTGGGTAAAGAATTGGCTGGAGAATAGGACACAGAGAGTAATAGTAAATGGAGTCCACTCAGAAGAAAGGGGGTTACTAGTGGGGTACTGCAGGGTTCAGAGTTAGGACTAGTCTCTTCAATGTCTTTATAAGCGACATTGCAGAGGGACTGGAAGGAAAGGATGTCTCTTTGCAGATGACACAAAGATCTGCAACAGAGTTGAAGCACAGGTGGGGTGGAAAGGATGAGAAGGGACTTGGCAAGGTTAGAGGAATGGTCAAATGTATGGCAGCTTAGATTTAATGCTAAGAAGTGCAAGGTAATGCATCTGGGAAACAAAACCCAGGGAAGAGCACACAATGGGGTGAGATACTAACAACAACAAAATGGAAAGGGACCTGGGGTAGTCATATCAGATGACCTAAAGGTGGGCAAGCAATGTGAGAGGGCAGCAAGGAGGGTTGGGAGATACTGGGATGCATAGGGAGAGGCATCACCAGTAGAAAACAGGAAGTTATTATCCTCTGTACAGACAGCTGGTGAGACCCCATCTGGAGTACTGCATGCAGTTCTGAGACCCAATCTCTGCAAAGACATAGACAGGATGGAAGCTGTCCAGAGGAGGGCATCTAAAATGGTGCAGGGTCTGCACCGTGCAGATATGAAGAGAGACAAAGGAGCTTAATATGTATTGCCTTGAGGAAAGGAGGGGGGACATGATAGAAACAATCAAGTACCTCAAGGAATCAACAAAGTCCAAGAGGGTAGCATCTTTCAAAAAAGAGGTGTAAGAACAAGAGGAACAATTTGAAGATAGAGGGGGTGGCTCAGAGATAATTTAAGGAGTATTTTCACAGAGTGGGTTGGGATGCATGGAACAGCCTTCTGGAGGAGGTTATGGAGTCAAAACAGTGGTGGAATTCAAGCATGCATGGGACGTCATAAGGCCATTCTAGGGGTGGGTAGGAAGAAGTAGGCTGCTGGTTAACTAGGATCTGCAGCTTATCCAGTAGGTAGGGAAATGGGCAGACTGGGTTGGCCAAGCGGTCCTTATCTGCCATCAAATTCTATGTTTCTATGTTCCATTAACCTTCACCCTAGCTGTGGGTTTCAGGTATAAAGATCTCAGACATAGAAGAAATTGGTCCCCAAAACCAAATTTCCCTAGTGTTATGGACAGAAATTCCCAACCCAAACAATCAAATGCCTTCTCGGCGTCAATAGTTACGGCTATCTGAATTTCTTTTGCTTTGGCACCATAGTGAACTATATTTAGATGGCATTGAATGCAGTCCATTATTTGACTGGTGGGCATGAACCCCGTTTGATCCGGGTGTATGTCTAATATAAATCTGTTATTTCTGTTCACTAAAATTTTGGTCAATATTTTAGAACCTACATTAAGCAGGGATATGGGGCTGTATGATTCACATTTATCCTGTGGCTTCTGTGGTTTAGGGGTGACAGTTATGAAGGCTGATTGCCAAGAATCTGGTAAGTCACCCTCCTCCCAGCAGGAGTTGAAAACCTGGGCCAGCAAGGGGGTAAGCTGTTCGCTGAATGTCCGGTAAAATTCAATGTTAAAACTGTCGGGTCCTGGGGATTTGCCATTTGCCATATTCAAAATGGTCTGAAAGACTTCCAGTGGGCTAATAGGGGCATCTAGTGTTAGATGTTGTGTGTTGGTCAGCCTAGATAAGGTTATCCTGTTTAAAAATTCCAAAATGTCTTCTGTTGTAGGGACTTCTGCTTCTGTTGAGTTATACAAGGAACTATAATATTTCCAGAAGGTCTCTGCTATGTCCACTGGGGTATATATTACTTTTTGCCTTGTCCCCTCTAATACTGTAAGAGATTTCACCAATCTCCCTGCCTGCTGTTTACAGAGTCTAAGTGCTAACAGCCGACCTCCTCGATTCCCTGATTCATAATATTTTTGATTAGTGTACCGAAGTTGGTCCTCTGTCTTGTTGTCCCATATCATCTGTAGTTTTCTATGGATCTCCAGGACTCTGTGAAAGGCTATCTGGGAGCCAACCTGTTTGTGTTGGCTCTCTGGTAATGTAAGGTCCTGCTCTAACTTTTTTTTGTTGTTCCCCTCTTTGTTTCTTCAGTCGAGAGGAATATGCTGTAATTATGCCTCATAAATTTGCTTTTAATGCATCCCATACCCATTTAATTTTTGTACCCTTATTTATGTTATTTTGGAGGAATTGTTTTCTTTTTTCCTTTATGTCCTGCCAAAAGTCCTCCCTGTTTAGTAAGAAAGCATTCATCCTCCAAAATGTTGTTTTAGGCTAGTTCCCCAGGTGAAACTCTGACTGCTGAATGGTCTGACATAAATTTTGAGTGAATTTTTACATTTTCTAAATTTTGAAAGGTCCCTACTACTACATAAGAAATAATCAATTGGGGAGTAGGATTTATGTAAATTGGAGTAGAAAGTGTAATCTGTTACTCCCTTATGGAGTTCCCACCAGACATCAGTCAGTGCTACCTCTGCCAACCCATTCTGAACCATCCTGCCCATTTGTTTGTTTGTGGTCAGGGACTGGGATGACGAATCCTTGGAGGGGTCTGTGATGCAGTTAAAATCTCCTCCTAATATAATTGTACCTTCCCCCAAAGCTGCTATCTTTAAAAAAAAAAATGCTGGAAAAAGGATGGGGAGCCTTGATTGGGGCATACAGTATATGTTTATAAAGAGTATTTTCTGTGAGTAGATTGTCCCTGTGGCAATAACCAGTCTACCTTGTTCTGTACCTTCAGATGTTATGATCTCGAGGAGTAAATTTCTGCATATAAGAATTGCTACCCCAGTCCTCTTGGCAGAGGGATGTAAAGCAGAAATCACTCTCCCCACCCACATCTTACAAAGTTTGGCTTGCTCTGCTTCAGACAGCCTTGTTTCCTGCAAAACCCCACATCTGTCTGTAAACGGTTAAGATACAACAAGATCTTAGTTCTTTTATTGGGTGAGTTAAAGACCCTGGACATTCAGGGTGGTAAGACTCAAGGTCCCCATAATAAAAAGTCAAGGTTATCATTCTTACCAACTCACCTTGCCTTCATGCTTTCTAACACCCTCGAGAGCATCACATCTTGCCACGCCCCATACAGATGTATATTTCAATGAGAATAGTGCCATCAAATACTGTATAAAAATACTAAAACAAACCTTAAGCACAACAGGTGTAACTTTGTACAAAGAGAACATATTTCTGAAAATCAAAAGTAATCAATAGTGTACAACAGGTGCAGGCCTTGACCTCCACCTCCTTCTGTGTGGATAAAACATTGCAATTATACTTCTGAAGTGTTTAAGAGTGGAATCCACTGTGGTGTTCCAGTGGATGTAGCACATGCTACTGTGCTCACAATCTTTGTGAGCCTGACTAGTTAAAAGACTAGATCAGTAGGAGTCACTAGATCCTTTGGTCAAGCTGTAGCCCAGGAGTGTCTCCACCACCACCACCACCAGCAGTTACTAAGGCCCGAAGCTCAACTCTGCACCCAGGAACCCAGGGCAAATCATATGTAAAAGCCAGTAAAAAATGGAGAAAAAAAAGGGGGTGTTATCCCCACAGTCCTGATCCATTTCTCTACCCCAAGGGCGAGGCAAAGGTTTTATGTGGGTGGGGTCACCTGTGGGGGGCCCTGCAGAATGAATAGATTGAAACCCCTTTGATCAAGATCTTGAATCCCTAAATTCCTACCATTTATTGCATGGGTTACTGTAGTGGTGTCACCATCGCCATACACCCCCAAGCCCCCAGTCTTCCTGTAAATAGTCACATTTAATTTTGATTTCCAATTTCCCTCTCCGCCCCCCAAGAAGCAAAGAATAACCATTGCTACTTCTTTGGGAAATCTGATATTTGCTTAAAGACCCCATAAATGCATTCCCATCTGTTGGTACCCATAGAGGTCCGTAAGTCCATTATGACTGTCTATGGTCTGAAAATAAATCAATAGTTATACCCCTAATATTGGAGTATAATTGTGGCTATATATTTTCCATGAGCCCTCAATAAGTACCATGGCATATGTTGCTTGGAGATTCAGCATGTTCAGTATCAATAGGGAACATTCCAAACCTTTCTTCCATCCTTATCATGCAGAAAGCACACCAAGACATAAAAAGAAAGAGTTTAAGAGATTGCTGTCCTGGCTCCGGAATAAATGGAACAATGTTTAATGTTTGTGCCAGATCCTCAGGCAGGAACTCCCTCATTGAAGAATCAGGGCTGCTGTCTGTTAATTTCGCCAAGCCTGGGTATTAATTATAATTAGGGTTCAAAACATTATGACCCCAGGCTCAGCACAACTGCTGCATGGTCATAAATTGTAGTGAAGAAAAACAGTACCTGTGTCAATGAATCCTCATGATGGAGTTCCTGCTGCCGTAACTTCTTCACGGGTGAGAGAGATATTCATATCACACAGCTCCTGCTCCAGGAGTTTCTTCAGATCATCTTTTAAATGAGTGGGCCAAGTTTCTGGGGAAAGATTTGCTCTGTGTGGTTGTCCTGCTCTGCACCAGGCCACCAAACTGAGATGATGCTCCAAGGCTTCCGTCCCCAGCTCTGGACATGACAGACCCAATTTGCGTAGAGTTGGAGCCGCTTCCCACAGGGGAATGAAAGATCTGCCAGTTTGAGTCTACTCTTATGCACAGCTTAGCAGGGTAATACATTTGAATTTGAATGTTCTTGAGTTTTGCTTGTTTAATCACTTCTCTGACTTTGTGGTGTTTTTCATTTCATACATCAGAAAAGTCCTGGTAGAAATATATCCATTGTCCATCTATGTTGAGCTCATTCATGCACCAGGCCATCTGGAGAACCATTTGCCACTTCGGGTATTCCAGCATACAGACGATGATGGACCTGGGACGAGCTTTCTGGTCTTTTGTTTTTTTAACTAGAGAGTGGTGGTCTCTCTCTATTGGCAAGGCGGTGGATTCAGGAATTTTAAGTATGCCCCCGAGTACATATGTAATAAAGTCCTCCATGGAGTTATGACATTTTTCCATGTCCTCTGTCACACCGTGATTGCAAAAGTTTTTCCTGCATGCCCTATTTTCTTGGCCTTCAATTTTGGCCTGTAGTTCACGTTCCCTGGTGAGGAGATATATAAGAACCTGGTCATGTCTACCTACTGGGTCAATCAGGTCCCCGATTGCATGTTTAGCCATAGAGGTTCTCTTTTCTATTTTCTTGAGATCGGACTGGAGATCTGCTGCCGATGATTAAATATGGAGCACCGTCTTGTTAATGCCCTCCAGTTTGATAAGGATTAATGATTGCTCCGCAGGTATTGCTCCTTCCTCTCCTCCATCCGAGCTGATCATAGGCGAACTGGGGTTTTCTTCTAGTGGTAGGCCCAAATTGCTAGTCCTGCAAGGCTTCACATAGCTCCTGCCTTCAGGACATTCGACGGTTTCCCTGTTTGATAAGTTCACCACTTCAAATACCTTTATGTGCAGTTTGATTGTAACCTTGATTTCATGGCCCACATTGAGGCCATTCATTAAAAAAAAAAAAATTAAAAAAAAACTCTTTCCCAAACTGTGCACACTGTACCACAACAACTGGCCATTTATGTGTAGTTTGTAAAGCTTCCGAGATATTTAGGTTTGTTTGGCACGTGTGCAGATGCGCTTGCAAAGAGCAAATGCTTTCTTTTTCTGAGTGAACACTCCAGTAGAAATGCCAAACAAATGTAAATATCTTGAAAACCATACAAGTTACACATACACAACCAGTATCACAATTGTTCTCAACAAAAAGACCTTTACAATGAGGGTAGTCACCAAGCTGAACTCTGTATAGTTTTTAAAATATGGCCATCTCTACTGTTGTGAACTAATTGTAAAGCAGTGTTTGCTGTGAATCTATGGTCTCGGCTGCATCACTGTCACATAAGACAGGATGCATTGTAGGAATGAGGAATGCAATAAATGTAGCTGAGATGGAGATCCCCAGGGGTCATAAAACTACCATAAAGCTAGAAGGCTAATTTAGGAAAAACTCCTAATAGCAGACAGATGGAAGGACACACTGGCACTTCACACAGAAATCAAAACACTCTGCACAATATATGTTTTTGCAAATTCTGGGTGTACTACTCCTTTAACTCCCTCTGCTCCTTTGATTCCCAATTTGTCCTGGTTCCCCGTTTTAAAACCTCTGCTGAGGGATCTGCCTTCTCCTCCCACCTCTCCCTCCTCAGGAATAACTTCTGTCCTTCTCTCAGTTCTTCTTCTTCCTCCCTCTCTTTCAAAAACCTTCTCTACAATCTCTCAGCACACACTTGCTCCTGCAGCTAAAACTTTCCTCTGCCTGCCTGCATTGTTTCACACCTCGACCCTCGCCATTGCGTATTCCTGACAGCAACCCTTTCAGGCAAGCTGCTGTATTTTAGTATTTATTTTGGTGCACCTGCCTCTTTTTCAGTTGCCCTCTACTGTTTAGGAGGACTTTTATCTCTCTCCCCACACTTTTTACTGCTGTCTGTTCCTGCTCAGCTATTCCATCTCTTCGGCAACCACTATACCCTACAGTATTTTTCTGTTACTCTTGCACCATTCTCATTTGAATGTTAGCACTGATCGTTGTCCGCCTTTTCTTGTGTATGCACTTTATTTATTTATTTATTGAATTTTGTTGACCAGGTAGGCCCACTGAGCCTAACAGTCCCTTTTTCAGGGGCAACCAGGAATTAATTACATGTATAGAAACACAACATAAATAAAAACAGGAAGTCAGCAAGCAATGCCAGCTGTAACAACAACATAAACATATGGCTGTATGGTAGCTTTTGCCTAATCTTTGTAATGGCACATTTACCTGATGCTTTGTATGATTTGACCTTCATGACAGCTTGTATATTATTATTACGTCCATATGTTATTGTATGCCTATGTAGCCACCCCCTCCCCGAATGTCTAGGGGATGATTGAAATCACTGATGAACCGGGGGAAGGGCCCCACAGCATAGACACACTTCCGAAACTGTACAGCATGAAAGGCAAGAAAATGTTGATCTCCTACCTTAAGGCATCTTCAAACTGCTGAATCCCCGAGTTGCTTCTTTAACATTGCTGGGAGCACCCCATGGAACCCCCACAGAAGGACAGGACTCTCATTGCCTTATGGCTCTTGGCTCCCCCAGGCCCTAAATCCCCAGAAGGGGCAGAATCGTCCGTCAGTCAGTCCCCTGGAAATATAAACTCATGGATTGATTAAAAACTGAGGATTTTATTTTTCATTCTTCCCTATTTACAAATGAATCAGACTCACAATTTCTTCCCAAACAAGATCAATTTATTTCTCCTGGGCCCGAAAGATTTAGAGGACCACAGGGGTTCATCACTCCTTACACAAACATTCCTACTAAATGGAGCAAAACATTTATACAGTTAAAATGGCAGCAAACTTTTAGCAGAGCAAGGTCTTTAACAGCTCTCAAACAGCAGATCTGATTTTCCTCAGGAACCTAGCGACCCTCTACCCAGACTGTGAAACTCCGTGATTCCACAGACACTGGGTAAGTACCTAACAGAACTTCCCTCTGATTTCCCGGGGGGGGGGTGTCCTCACTTCTTCCTCTAACTGGGGAAGCATACAGCTTCTCCCACCATTCCTTGACTCTCAATTCCAGCCTTCCAGGGACACACCAAACCTCACCGCACCATACCCCCACAGCCTCCTGTGGGCTTTCTTGGTCTGCTCGGCCTTCCTGAGCACTACAACCTCTCCAAACAATATGGTGGCACCTTCTTTTCCAAGTTCCCCCAACGGAGGAGAACCACGGCCTATCTAGGCCTAAGACCTGCTCATAAAATGGAAGCCCCGGGGCCTGCCCCAGACACGGGCATGGCAGACCCACAACATACCCAGGCTGTGCTTGTCTCCCCTGGCTGCTAACCATTTGAGATGCCCTGTCATGCAGAGAAACCGGAGCTCTGCCACAACTCCTGGATCCCCAACAGTCCAAACACCTCCCCATCCAGCGTGCTGCTCTTCTAAAAGGCCGTAAAAAAGATGGAACTGCTGCCCAACCGTCCCCTCTTCACCATCCTCCTGCTGCCCAATAAGTGCAAACCAGCTCCGGGGGATACCTCCAGGGCATTCAGTGGCACACTTGGCTAAAGATCGGGCAGCCCCCAGACCTGTCACTCCAAACAGGCCCTAATAGGGTCAGAGGCTCCCCCTGACCCCCTCTCCAGTGGGACCCTAGGCTGCCTTGCCACACTGGGATGCAGAGACTGTGCCACATCCTACTGCAATCCTGACAACCCAGACCCCCTACAAGCCTACCGGAGCCTACCTGAACCCTGGGGCCTACATATCCTGCACCTCCCTTACTCTCCCATCCACCTCCCAGAGCCCAGGACCTCACAATATCGGTCGCTACTACCTGTCTCCATGCCCTCCCTCAGGTGCTCACCCAAGGAACCCGATGCATCGCCACTGTCGAAGTGGGCCTGCCTAAAGCGAGGGGCAGGACCCACCACCCTGCACTGCCCTGCAGTGCCCGTCGGTCTCCTGTGCTCCCTGCTTCCTCCTCCAAAAGCCCCCGAAACATGCTGTTCCCACCTATTTATACTCTTACTAACCTGATCTCTGCTGCCACCACATGGCGACCATCAGGAATTGCGCCTCCAGAGCACTAATGGCTCCCTAAGCTCTGGAGGCATTATGCATGGGGGAGTCCCTAAAGGGAGCATAAGCCTCTCTCAGAATTGAGAATGCTTACACTTTCCCCCACCCAGGCAATCATTCCCTCCTGGGAATGATGGCAGAGGGCCCACGATGACCTCCCCCCCACAAACTGGGTATGCCACATCTCCCCAGCCTGCAAGGAAGAGAAACACCACATATCTTGGCAAAAAAGGAGCACACTCCCTAACCTAACTACTCTAACCCAATCTAAAACCCACTAAACATACCTGTGGTAGCAGATTTCAAAATCTGAGAATTAGAAAATTACTACTATAACTTATTGACAATAAACACAATTGTTTAGTGCAGTTCTAATACTAACAATCATCAAGCATTCAAACAGTTTTGAGGTAGAATTTTACAATTACCCTTTCCTAATAGTACCTCCCCCTTATTAGAACAGGTTACTTTATGTACAATAAAATAATTTGAACATTCACACCCCAGGCACTCAACCATAAACTCTCACAGTCGCACCAACCACAACATTTTAAGTGCAATATAACTTATTTATCTATCATTAAGCTCTAAATCAACAGTTGCCAATGATCAGTCTTTTCATTTCTGAAATAATTATACAGTCACCATATCCTGCTCCGATGAGAAATTCTCCTGGCCCAGTCCATGAGTCCTTTACAGGGGGCTTAAGTAGCAGGTCCTCCACCAGGAGGAAAATAGAAATCCGGGTCCGGTTTGGTGGTTAGATCCCCAAATGAGTCTCAGTTGATGACATAGTGCTTGGTGTGTGTCCCCGACAAGTCCTGGACCAAGGCAAAGATCTTGAACAGGGCATATCTGGACCATGACGCAGTGTGACACATTGCCCGTGCCTTCTGGAAGAGTTGCTGAAAGGGGGCACCTCCTCTGCCATGTCGACGTTTCAGTCTCTCAAGTTGTTCCTTGTAAATCCATTCCTCTCGCATCTTTTCTATGATATCCCAAACCCTCTCCGACACATATGGATAATCCAGAAATGGGTATTCAACTTGCAATCTTCTCCTGACCCACCTCTTGGCCTGACTCCACTCCAGAAGGTCCTCGGACGCTGGTCCTCTGAGCCTGTCCTATTGGCAACTATACTTCCCCTCTATACTTGATGTTTAGGGGGTCACTTCTGTTCAACCTGTCCATCTGGGTCTGGAGAGTCCTGGCATGAACTGGCAAACATGGGGTGTGGTCATCCATGGTGACCACTGGGCGGTAGAAAGGTCGGGGGGGGGTTGCACGGTATACTTGGTAGTCCGAGAATTAGAATTTCTTGTCTATAAACTTCTCCTCATCCACTTCTTCCAAGTCCTATAGAGCCTTGGCACTCTTCTTAGTTCTTCTGGGTGCCATAGGCTGCACAGTGCCAAGCCCAAGAGGATGCAGAATTTTTTGACTTGGCTCCAATTAAGGGCTCCGATCTAACTGACAGGGCCGGGGGGGCTACCGCTGGACAGGGATCGAAGTCAAGACCCCCTGGGCCTTGGGGGGGGTCTCCTGCTGGTTTTCTGAGACCCCCTGCCCCTTCCTCTGCCATGGGGATAGTCAGTAGCTGGCTCAAGGGAGCAGGGAAGATGTCTGTGCTCCACAGCACCCCCTGACTTCACTTCCTCAGCAGCACCCTCTTCTTCCTCTGCCTCAATGACCACTTCTGGAGTAACGCTCTTGGCTTTAGCTGTTTCTTCCAGAGCACGCTCCCCCCGGGAAAGTTTTTCAATGGCTCCAGAATCCCCACTGCCCAGTGACCAGAAGGTAAGGGAACCCTCTGAGACACTTGAAGGAGGTCCCCAGAGGAAAACTGGTGGGGCATATTCAAAGATGCCTCCCAGGGCTGAACTGGAACAAATTCCACACACTGGCAATTGCACAATTCCTTCCCCCTGATACCCACACCTCCCACACTGTTCATCTGCTTGTCCCTTCTCTCTTGCTTGCCAAAGCCAGGTCAACAAAGAGGCAGGAACCATTGTCAATGGCTCCTCTCGGGGGGGGGGGAATTCCTCCTCAGATTTAAAACCGTGGCCAGCCGTTTTTCGTTGCCAGTTCATGAATTCACCCCACAATCTCCTCTACTCTATAATTCTTCCCACAGTGCTCAGGTAATAAATGGAATGCTCTTACTTGGTTTTGCTCCTGAATGCTGTTTCCACACCTTTTTTTTCCGGCTTGCTCTCAACACCTTCTTACCCTTCTCTATGCAGCTGGAAAATGGTACTGGCTCACAGGCTGTTTTCTTCTAACTGTAGCCATCCACCAATCAAAGGCGCCAAAGGTGTCATGTGACCAGCCAGTCACGTGTGCACACCACACCAGGAGAGCAGAGGCCTACCTTTACTCCAGGACTACAGTAGCTCCCACACCACCACAAAGATTTTAAAATGTGACACATGGCCTAGGCGAGGCGGGAGGCCTACCCGTACCTTGGATTTGGGCAACCTGGGGCCTGTTGTGGTTTTGAGGTGTAGAGAACATCCCGGACGAGCCCCCACATGTAGCCACCCCCTCCCTGAATGTCTAGGGGATGACTGAAATCACTGATGAACCGGGAGAGGGGGCCCACAGCATAAACACACTTCCAAAACTGTACAGCATGAAAGACAAGAAAAAGTTGATCTACCTTACGGTGTCTTCAAACTGCTGAATCCCCAAGTTGCTTCTTTAAAATTACTGGGAGCACCCCACAGAACCCCCACAGAAGGACCAGGACTCTTGTTGCCTTACAGCCTTTGGCTCCCCCAAGCTCTGAACCCCCAGAAGGTGCAGGATCTTACCTCAGCCAGTCCCCTGGAAATACAAACTCATGGACTGATTAAAAACTGAGGATTTTTTATTTCATTTTCCCCTATTTACAAATGAATCAGACTCACAATTTCTTCCCAAATGAGATCAATTTATTTCCCTGGGGCCCAAAAGATTTAGAGGACCACAGGGGTTCATCACTCCTTATACAAATATTCCTGCTCTATGGAGCTAAACTTTTGTACGGTTAAAATGGCAGCAAGCTTTTAGAAGAGCAAGGTCTTTAACAGCTCTTAAACAGCAGATCTGATTTTACTCAGGAACCTAGCGACCCTCTACTTGGACTGTGAAGCTTCCTGATTCCACTGGCACTGGGTAAGTACCTAACAGAGCTTCCATCTGATTTCCCAGGGGTTCCTCACTTCTTCCTCTAACTGGGAAAGCGTACAGCTTCTTCCATGATTCCCTGACTCTCAATTCTGGCCTTTCAGGGACACGGATGGTGTGATATCCACCAAAACCCACCACATCATACCCCCACCTCCTCCTTTCCAGTCACTTTCCTGGTCTGCTTGGGCTCCCTGAACACTACAACCTCTCCAAACAGCATGGTGGCACCTTCCTTTCTAAGTTACCCCCACCGGAGCAGAACCACAGCCTAACCAGGCCTAAAGACCTGTTCATAAAATGGAGGCCCCGGGCCTGCCACAGACATGGGCATGGAAGACCCACAGCATACCCAGCCGTGCTCCTCACCCCTGGCTGCTAACCGTTTGAGCTGCCCTGTCATGCAGAGAAACCGGAGCTCTGCCACAACTCCTGGATCCCCAACAGCCCAAACACCTCCCCATCCAGCATGCTGCTCTTTTAAAGGGCCAAAATAAAGATGGAACTGCTGCCCAACTGCCCCTCTTCACCATCCTCCTGCTGCCTGATAAGTGCAAACCAGCTCTAGGGGATACCTCCAGGGCACTCAGTGGCCCACTCGACTAAAGACTGGCAGCCCTCAGATCTGTCCCTCCAAACAGGCCCTAATGGGGTTAGAGGCTCCCTCAGCTCCCTCTCCAGTGGGACCCTAGGCCACCTTGCCAAACCGGGATGTAGAGGCCCTGCCACAGCCTACTGCAACCCCGACAACCCAGGCCCACTACAAGCCTACTGGAGCCTACCCGAACCCTGGGGCCTACCTATCCTGCACCTCCCTTACTCTCCCATCCACCTCCAAGAGCCCAGGGGGCCCCACAATAATGGTTGCAGCTACCTTTCTCCATGCCCTCCCTCAGATGCTCACCCAAGGAACCCGACACATTGCCGCTGTAGAAGCCGGACACTGCCCTGCAGTGCCCATCGGTCTCCTACGCTCCCTGCTTTCTCCTCCAAAAGCCCCCGAAACTTCATGTTCCTGCCTATTTATACTCTTACTAACCTGATCTCTGCAGCCACCACATGGTGACCAGCGGAATTGCACCCCCAGAACACTAATAGCTCCCTAACCTCTGGGGCATTATGCAGGAGGGGGTCCCTAAAGGGAGAATAAGCCTCTCTCAAAAGAGAGGAGGCTTACACTTATTTTTGCAAAATTCATCTTGTATATCATCATTTGTTCCCTGTTTTGCACTGTAGCATTTATTTTTGCAGTATTCAGCCCATGTTGTAACTCCCACCCCCCGTATTATGCCTGAAAATGAGCCTTTGCTCATGGTGCCTTTCCTGGTCAACAAATTCTAAATGTAAGCATTAATACATGCCAGGGTGGGTGGTGCTGGGATATACCCACCCAGGGGCATAGTGAGGCCTGATACCACAACCGGAGGGCATTACAGCCCCTAGAAGGGGGGTATAGCAACATTGCCCACCTGGAGTGTCTCATTGTGCTTAGAAAATTTTTTTGCTTAATATGTTTAAAAAATAAAATACAATGTTTAATAAAATAAAATAAAATATGTAAAAATATTGGAAAAAACTTTTTGGGTTAAACAGTCCTTCAACTGGTCACCTTCTAGTAGAGGGTGCTGCTATTATCAGTAGTAAGCAGCACTGTTTAAATGGTAGTGTGAAAGGCAGCTTTTTCTTTTTTACTGTTTCCCTTTTGGAATCCCTGCCTTGTAGTTTGAGAGCCATGTTTGTTTTGTGGAGCAGCAATGCAATGGGGAACATAAGTTCAGGTAATGGCAGCAGGGGTGAGGTGTGACTGGGAGGCACTTTCACCATGGTCAGGAAATCTAGCATGAGTGTTTGCAGCAGGACTGAGATGAGAGCAGAAATGACTGTGGTAGCCCTGTGCTGAGGTCATCATTGTGTGAAGAAAAGGAATGATGGATTAAGTGATGCGTGTGTGTGTGTGTGTGTGTGTGTGTGTAACTGTGCATGTGTAAAAAACACACAGAACCAGCAGTTCAACATGTAAACTTAGTGCTATGGACGAATGCGAGCAGGTTCCATGTGAGAGGCACATACCTGGCCTGTGCAGTTCTGTACCCATGGACAGGTGTGTGGGGCATGGCATGCACTAATGCACACCACCATGCAGAGCCTTTCTGAGGCCCCAGCCATGGTACGCTGCTGCATGGTGGGGAAGATTGGAGGAAACAGGCAGGCATCCAGTTTGATGCCGATCTGGTCCCATAGTGGATCCCCTCCTCTACACGGAGCAGGGGATTCGGGGACGGTGTGGGACATCGAAAAAGATGGGCAAGTGCCTCAGTGGCTGCTCCCAACCCTCCCAGTCAGCTGAGAGGGCTGGAGAAGCATGGTGGGGGGATTTGTCATCTCATCACAGCTGGCTGGTGAAAACTGAGGGGATACGCAAAAGACCCGGCAGGGTCTCTGCAGTTGTATCCTGTGCCCCTCATTGCCAGGCACTCCATGCCTTTGTGAATGGCACTGAGTGTGGGGACACCCCCTGACATGTCCCCCAGACTGGCCGCATGTGTAGCTGTGTGACATGCTGGGTGATCCTGTGTGGAACGGATGTGTGTCCCTTCTGTGACTGTGTGTAGGGGTCAGCGGGACCTCCATTTCATGGCACTCAGATGTATGGTTGTCTATTTGCCGCAGATCTGTGGCACATAGGCAACTAGCCCCTTAATGCATAGAGACCATTTTGTGCAGATATCTAGGGCTCAGTCTCACAACATGCAGACTGCAAGGTAGCAGTCAAATAGAGTCGGCAGCAGCACAAACTTGATAAGAAGTGATTTTCTGAAAACAGTGAAAACTTTTTGCAGTTCAAGCCTCTAAGCAAATGTTAAAAGTTAAATAAGTCAGCCTTTTCTGTTCGAATGGAAGACTGCTTTGTGAAGGACCACTGAGCAATAGCCTTCTGGATTGCAGCATGTTCCCCCCCTCACTCTCTCAGATCTACCGACCACTGTACACTGGCCAGTCTGTCTACTCTTAGCGCCTTATAAAACTATGGAACTCCCTTCCCCCTCAAATTCACCACTCCTCCTCCTCCTCCTACTCCATCAGCACTGCCCTCCATGCTACCTTGCACCTAGCTGTTCCTGCTACAACCCTCCTTAATTCCTCCGCCTAAACTCCTTACAATATCCTGCCCCCATCTGTACTTATCCCTCCTCCTCCCTGAAGCACCTTCACACCCCCTCCGTCTTAGATTCCAACACTCCTTCTCCCCTCTTCTCCCTCCTTCCCCTGCAGGTCCCCCCCTCCCCCACACTCATAATGCTGTTCTCAGCATCCTGAAGTTGTTTCATGGGCTTGGTCCTAGCCTCTCTTAATTTTGAGCTGTCATTCCCTCCCTCTCACCCTTTAAGTCAGAGTTAAAAACTTATTTATTCCAAAAAGCATATGGAGAGTGATCTTATTGTGATTTTACTGTGAATTTTGTTGTGATTTTATTGTTATTATTGTTACTTTTGTCATAGTTTGTAAATTCTAATGTTTGCTTAATTGTACAGCGCTTTGGTTTTGAAAAGCGCTTAAAAATAAAAATTTACTTACTTACTTACTCTCTCCTCTCCTCTCCTCTACTCTCTCTATATTCCTTCACCTATCCTTCCACCTCCATCTCTTTAGCCCCCCAGTTCTCTTGCAGGGTTCTCCACACCCTGAAGGGGTCCTCCTGGGATTAGGCTCCCTTTCCCACCCTTCACTCACTCTACAGACCTTCCTCGTCCCCTTGCAGGGTTCTCTGCATCTTGAAGGATTCCTTTGGGTTGTTCCCACTTCCTCACTTAGTTGCTAACACTCACTTATTCCCTCTCTTCCAGTGTTGGGTAAGTTACTTTTTCTATTACTTTCTATTACTTTTGGAAACTTGTTTCAGAAAGCTCTGTGCAGTCACTAGCAAGGATGGAGAAGTACTGGAAAGAGTAATACATCATGCAGTTACAATTACTTATGTCTTTTTATACAAAAGAAATACATAACTGTAACTGATTACATTTTTTGAAAGTAACTAGTAACTAACCTATTACTTTCAAAAAATGTAGTCTGTTATAGTTATTTATTATTTTTGTATTGTTTTCGTGTAAAATGAAATAAGTAACTATAATTGTAAGGTGTAGTACTTCTCCATCCTTGCTAGTGACCGCACAGAGCTTCCTGGGACAAGTTTCCAAACGTAATAGAAAGTAATAGAAAAAGTAACTTACCCAACACTGCTCTCTTCCTACCCTCTCCAAAGTCCTTCTGCCATCTTTTCACTCTAGCCCTCTCAGTCCCCTTGCAGGGTTCTCAGCATCCTGAAGGGTCCCTCAAGGTCTAGGATTCTCCCCACCTCCTCAGTACTCCCTTTCCCTCTTGTATCTGCACTTCTTTACTTACTTCTTTTTCCCAAATTAACATTTTTGTTTAGACCACTGACACTTAGATCCGCCTGCCTCTCTGGCACTTATTGTACCTCTTTACCCTTCCCAATATGATCTTCAATTGTTGCCTCTCTCTGCTCTGTCTTTCTTCCCTTCCTGATAGTAGCTAAACTCCTCCCTTTGCTTACTCTTTCCATGTCTGTCCATGTCTGCGCTAACCCTTCCCCTACCTCCCCTTGCACATATGATTGTTCTCTCAATTTAACCTTAAAGTATGGTACACTGTATGTATCACCTATCTTGTACAAATGCCTGCTCTATCAATGCGCCTTATTGAATGGTACTACGTGTGCTACACCTGCCTTATGCAAAAGTATGTATATGTTGATTTATGTAACTTGATGATGTGTATTACTGGTTCATCCTCATTGTACTCCCTCCCCCCCAGGTCACACTGGGAGATGAGCAACTTGTTGCTCAGTGTTTCTTCCTGATGAAACATTTCAATAAATAAATAAATAAATAAATAAATGTCATATGGTGAATCTATGGTTTGTGGTATGCTTACAAAAGTTTTTTTTAACAATAAAATGACTTTGTAAATTTTCAGAAAATTCTTATCAAGTTTGTGTTGGTATTTACTCCATTTGACTGGGCAGTCTGTGTGTTATAGTGCGGTGTGTTTGCATTACCGCGCGTGCAAGAGGAATGGAAGAAAGATGCTTAAGCTTGTGGTTGCAAGTGGGAGGAGACTCTTTAATCATTATTTTGTGAGCTGGTAGAAGCTCTGAACCAAGGGAAAAAATGGCATCCAGTTGAGAAATAAAGATTCCATGACCAGCTCATGGATATTGTTGGTAATGGGGCAACTCTGGTACTGGGTCTTTTTTTGAGGGCTCTGTTGCCTCCTAAATGTTTGTCTTCAGAATGCTGGCCAGTCAGGTTTCAGGAATTTCCTACTCCATTTTCTAAAAATAAATAAACTACGATCACTCATTTTGTGAACCAATCAAGAAAGTGGAGTGGTGTGCTTAATTAAGGACACAGTGCTGTTTAGTGTTAAGCAGGAATTAAAATCCTGTGGGTTTAAGGATGCACTCCATGTCTGACCCAGTGCTGTGCTTCTATGTGGAAGACCCGGGGTCTTGCCATGAATCCAACTCCCAGCCCAGGGGCTAAAGGAATCGAGGCAATGTTATTGAGGTATTATAAAAAGGGTCTGAGAAATGGAGCTTTCTGATTAGCTGCAAACATTCTAACAGCCTTATGTTAATCTTTTATTAACATACATGTACAGCTTAGCCATATGCTGAACAAGATTTAACACTGTTTAAAAACATTTTTTATTATAATAGCAATAAGGCACTCCCAGGGATTATGTTAATGGTCAGTTAATCACCCTCTAGGGGCATGTGGCACTCGGCTACACCTCGTGCCACAGTACACCCCTAGAAGGTGATTAACAGGCCATTAACATAACCCTTGGTCATGCCTTATTGCTTAAGTATTCTACTCAGAGATTAGCAGTCCTGGGTAGAAAGTTTAAATCCTACTTCGACTGCCATTTAAACAGGCCAAGAGGGGAGGAGAAAATGATGAGGGAGGCAGTAAATGCACCCCCCAGAAAGTGAAGGATTAGGGAGAAGAAGCACAGGGGAATTAAATTCCCCTGCGGTAGAGGGGCATAGGGACAAATGAAGGGAAGCGCTGGGAGATGGATCTACGGCTGAGAGAGTAGTTAGGGAGGGTGGACAGAGGGTGGTTAAAGAAGGGGAGGACACTACCAGGGACACAGGGAGGATGAAGGATGGACTGGGGAAGGAAGAGCAGAGTAGGGGTGGAGACGGATGAAAGGAATGGAGAGCCACGTGCGTCAATACTAGGAGCCTAGGAAATAAAATTCTTGACCCTGAGGCAATCATTACGGAGGCAGCCTTGGATCTAGTGGCCATAACAGAATCGTGGTGCACTGGCAAACACAGCTGAGTTGTGTCCATTCCGGGATACACCATGTTTTGGAGAGACAAGGCAGGGAGGAGTGGGGGAGGGGTTGTTTTGTATGTGAGAAAAGGTAGTAAAGCCATGGAGACAGAAGGAAGCTATTGGGATGAGAAAGAGCTGGAGCTTTTGGATCCTTTGTCTGCATGGGGGTGGTGTACAGACTGCAAACACAGTGGGAGGATTTGGACAGGGTTTTGAGGGAGACCAGTTGCAGAATGGCAAGTGGGGGGAGGTACTGATTATGGGGGGTCTGCCACATGTAGATGAGGCAGTCTGGCCGCTGCTACAACTGGAAGCAGTGACATCCTAGACTCCTTGCAAGAGGCGTTTCTTAGGCAGCAGGTTGCAGAACCAACTAGAGAAAGATGGGGCAGTGCTGGATCTGGGTCTTGTGAACAGGACAGCATTGCAGACGTCACAGTGCGAGCCTTTCCACTGGGTGTGGCAATCATCGTACAGTGCGTTTAGGCATATGGATCGGGCAGGAGAAAATCCTCATTAGGACGAGAGTTCTGGTCTTCAAGAGAGCAGATCTTAAGGAAATGGAAGACTGCTTTAGTAAATACAGTAAATACCTTGAAGGGGGGATGGCCGGGGGGAGTGCAGGCACAATGGAAAAGGATAAGAGAGGGAATAACTAAGGCAACGGCAAGCTGTTTGAAGGATATAAGTAAGGCTAAGAGGAGGAAGAGGCCACTATGGTTCTCAAAGGAGGTGGCTAAAGCAGTAAGGGAGGGAAAAAAAACCAGTTTTTAAGAAATACAAGGAGATCCAAATGGAGGAGGACAGGGTGGTATATCTAAATAAATAAAGGGAGGTGGGAGGAGGTTGAAGGCAGCAAAGGTGTAAACAAAAGAAAGGATTGCCCAGGAGAGATAAAAAGGGGATAAGACTTTTTTCTGACATCCCTGAAACTCCGCCCTTATCCTCACCAGGGCACCGCCCACTCACTGAGACCACCATAACACCGAACTGCCCTGGCTTGGCCCCTCAGGATGGGGATGCCGAACCCCACCCCCCATGGAAACACGACCAGAATACTGGCAGCATCACCGTCGCACAGCAGGGCTTCCTGGCCTTGCCTCTGCGTGGCCATGGAGCAGGCCACCTAACGGAAGACGGCTTTGTTTGGGGCCGGGAGTCACAGCGGGTGCAATGGGGACTGGGAGGTGGGCATCATGGCGGGATCATCTGCGATTTTTACATGCTGACCCACCCCCCCGGAGGTGGGGCATGCAATGCTATCCATGGGTTGAGCCCAACTGCTGCTCCACCTCCACTACAGTAGGTGCCAGTCACTGCAGAACTCCCAGCCTCTGACAGGGGTCCATAGTGAACCAGTCACACAACCCTCTCCCCCCCCGGAGAAGGAGAGCCATCTCTCAGATGCTTAATCCTCCTCCCCGTGGCGGGCCTTCTGACTCCTGAGGCCGTTCCTGAACTCGGGATGTCGGCATTGCAGGCAGATTCCTTGCCGCTGTGCTGGCAGACCGGCATTAGATAAGAGTTTCTTGAGCTACATGAGCAAAAAGGGGAAGGAAAGGGTCGCACCTGAAAATAGGCAAATGTCTGCCTAGTGCACCTACCCAGTCAACAAAAACTAAAAAAAATACATAAATAAGGGGGGACAGTGAGGATCAGGTGAGCAAAGGGGGACTGTGCAGAAGGAGATCAAAAAAGCTGAACTTTTAAACAACTAGTTCTGTTAAGTCTTCACAATGGAGGGAGGAGGGGATGGACTGCCATGCATCAGGAGGCACCACGTGGAGGGGGGAGTAGACATAAGATGATTTTTGAAAGAGAGCGTCCAAGTCAGTTTTCAGAAGAAAGAGTCTTCAGGGGATTGGAAGCCGTAAAGGTAAACAAGGTGATGGGCCTAGATGGGATCAACGCAAGGGTAAAAAATGAATGGAGCACAGTGCTAGTCACCTCTCTGGCAACACTATTCAGCAACTCATTGGAGATGGGGGTAGTTTCAGAGGACTGGAGGAGGACCAGTGTGGTCCCTGTGCTCAAGAGCGGCAGCAGGGAGGAGGCTCGCAATTACAGACCAGTCAGTCTCACATCAGTGGTGGGGAAATGAATAGAAACTCTGCTGAAGGAGAGACTGATGGAGTACCTGGAGGCAAATGGGCTACAAGACCACTGGCAGCATGGCTTCACAGTGGGGAGGTCATGTCAAACAAATCTAATACAGTTTCTTTGACTGGTAGCTATGAGGACGGGTGTGTGTGTGTGTGTGTGTGTAGGGGGGTGCTTACAGTCACCAAGTAAGACAGGGACCTTGGGGTAGTTATATCTGATAATCTCAAGTGGTAGAACAGTGTGACAAGGCATTTGGCAAAGCTAGCCAGATGTTGGCATGCATAGAGAGGGGGATTTCTAGCAGAAAAATGGTTATGGTATTGCCACTGTATTGCTCACTAGTGAGATTCCACCTGGAGTACTGTGCTCAGTTCTGGAGGCCACACATCTGCAAGGACATTGACAGGGTGGAAGCAGTCCAGAGGAAGGCCACCGAATTGGTGCTATAGTTGCAGGAGCTTAATATGTACTCCTGGAGGGTGTGTGTGTGAGAGGGTGGCTATGACTGAGACCTATAAATACCTCATGGTGATAAACAAGGTGCAGAAGGAGAGCCGCATTCAGAGGAGGAGCACCAGAACATAGGGGCATACTATGAAGCTGGAAGGGGGAAGTTTAAGAGGGGCATAAGGAAATACTTCTTAATGGAAAGGATGGTGGACTCCTGGAGTGGCCTATTGAAGGAGGTGGGTGAAGACAGTGGGAAGCTTCAAGCATGCATGGGATAGGCATATGGGCACAACAGGTAGAGGAAAGGAAGGAGGGAGAGTCACCTGTGACTGAATAGGACCAGGATGTAGTAGGCAAGATAAATAGGGCAGCCTAGATGAGATTACTGGTTCTTTTCTGCCGACAACTTCTATGTTTCTATGTAGTACAGTACCCATCTGTGGGTTCTAAGAATAGAAACATAGAATGTGTTGGCAGAAAAGAACCAGTAATCCCATCTAGGCTGCCCTATTTACCCTAACTGCAGTGTTATCTCAGACCCTACTTGGTCTTCTGCATTCATTCCCCCTGCCTTGCTGCTAAGATCCATTTGTGTCTATCCCATGCATTCTTGAACCCTGTAGCCATTTTATCCACTACCACCTCTGCTGGGAGGTCATTCCATGTGTCCACCACCCTCTCTGTAAAGCAGTATTTCCTTGAATTTCCTCCGAGCCACCCCCTTCCATCTTCTTAGTGAGGCCCCTTGTCCTCAAGCATCTTTAGCTTTGGAAAATACTATTTTCTGTACCTTACCTCACCTTTCTACAGAAGTGCATCCTCAGGGAGGCTGTGGAAATGCTCTAATGCTGAGGACATCCCCATAATGCAAGCTTCACCCCTCATCAGGATGGAACAAGTGTGGATGAGCTGAATGAGTGATGAGTTGTCGGGGAAAGCAGAAGCACCCTAGGCTGGCTATAAGATGAAGTCCCCCTGGCACTCTCAGGTCCCACAAGCTTCCAGTCTGCTTCAGGTGGTCAGGCTGTCCAGCACCTTGGGGCTGGGAGGTTGCTGGGTAAAACAGGCCTGAAGGGATCAGATGCCACCAGCAGGTGATAAGCAGAGGATACAGGAAAAAAAAAATAGCAGTCCATAGTAGAGGTAGCACATTTTTATTTCAGTATCATATTTCCTGAAAATTATGGTGGTTAAAAATGTTGTTTTATTTTGTTGAATCTTATTATACTGTACCCCTACAGTACCTTTCCTGCTAGTTCCAACTCCTTTGGGCTGCCTATAGGTCCCTGCTACCTGCCTGACTCACTCACTCCCACAATCCACCATTGCAAGACTCTCTCAGATCATGTGGTGCATCTGGCAGATTCTGGCGTAACCTTGCTGGGGGGGTCTACCTGCTGCAGGCTCCATGAGAGAAGCAGCCTTTAGAACTGCAGATCATGTTGACTGAAGGGGTGGAGCCAATAGCATTGGAGAACCCTGTGGGCTATCATCTGATGTGAATCAGTTGTTTTCCTCCGCTTTCTGAGTCCTACCTACCATCTACACACATGCATGTCTTGGGGAGGCAGCTGGCAGCGTGTCATCATTCTACCATGTCTATGGCACTACCACCACCACCATGAGCTGCTGAAGAGGGATGAGATGTAGCCCACCCACCCTGGAGGAGAGTACTGTTGGCCTCGGCTCCTGATGTTCCGGGTCTGGGGCATGGATACTTGTCCCCAGCATACCAGAGTGGTTCACTACCATTCTGTGCTACACAGCATCTAGTGCAAATTTTGTTTAATGTTAATTAGGATTTTGTTTTATAGTTCATTTACTTTTAAGATGAAATAATTACTGTGGAATTACCACCTAAAATGCTGATTCCCAACCCCTATGCTCACTGGCCTCTCTGCTCTATGCAGCCCTATTTCCTGCTATCCTCCTGCAGTGGATGGTCAGTGAGAAAGTGGCTCAGGCAGGGAAGAGGGGCCATTGCCAGGACTGCAACAGGCTCACCCTCCAGAAAAATTGAGATGCGGTGCTGGCAATAACCTGAGCTGGGCTGCAACAGCATAGAAACATAGAATTTGATAGAAGGAGAGAGAAGGTCCACCAAATCTGCTCTTACTGTACTATACTGTCTCACCTCACTGCCCTACTGTCCTAGTGGACTGTATCACTGCTGCCCAACCCCACCCATCAACCCTTGCTGCCCCCCATGGGGACTATGAGTCCCCTTGACCTGTTCCAATCATGTCTAAACCAATTTAGGGTAGCTGCCCTCAACACTTTCACTAGCAGTCTGTTTTATGGTTCAATGTCCTGCACAGCCAGTATAGTGTTATGCTTGTGCAACTGTGTTAGTTTGGTTTTGTCCGTTCACACTCTCTATTCCAGAGGAATTACCACCCTGTAGGGGTACGAAAGGCAAGGAACCCTCGGAGAGGGTTCCACCCCTAGAGGTGCCATGGGACAATTCCCATGGCTAAAGATACCTTAGGAATCCCCCCAAAAATGTAGTACAATCATATCCCAAAGAATGAAGTGACACAAAGCTTATGAGCAAGCAGTAACTGTGACATAGGAGCAGTTACTGTAACATAGCAGTAGAGCAGCATAGACAATTTGATAACGTAACGAGATACTCAGTTTGATAACATAATGAAACGCCCAGGTTTGCGTAGCATGATACTGATGGTTTGCATTGAGAATGAGGGGATCCTCTAAGGAGAGAGGGAACAGCAGGACATCCTCTACCTCCATCCAATGGCAGAACCTACTTAAAGAAACTAGGGGACACTACTGTGCTAACTAACAGTTATAATCTGAGGCAGCAGAGGAGAGAAAAAAAAACCCTATGACGAGGAAATCTCTCGGATCCAAGGCCTGGGTCATCTTCCCTCCAGGCGTGGGATAGTTTATTTGGTAATGGCTCTGCAGCTGCAATTTGGAAAACCCAATTAAAGGGAGGTGCAAAATATTCCAATTTGGAGGAAGGCGCTCACTCAAACCCTCTAGCGGGAACGCCATGGAAGGTTGTGAGAAAACTCTGCAACAATATGTGCAACCAAGGCGGAGGAGGAGAGCAACAACTGCTGAGGCACTCACCTGGCCTACCTACCCTAAACTCAAATCTGGTGAACCGGAGGCAGTTGTAGAGAGAATGCGGTGAAGGTGCCTTGCTAGGGAAACCACTAAAGTCAATGGACAACCATTATAATGGAACACTAGAGCCAAAGGAGATTGTCATAATCTCCCTTCACCGCTAGTCTTAAATTCTACACCAGGAGCTGCTGTCATGTAGCAGGCAGCTAAAGTCAAGCCTGGGGTGAGGACATTCCCAGCTATGGGCCAGGTGAGAAGAATCCTGCCACAAGTTGGACATGCTCAAGATGCGGAATAAATGCAGAACGAGACCATCGGCTGCAGGAACCTTGCACCAGAATAGAATGGCTGGCATGCCCCAGAATTAGAATGAGAACTGAAAAGCTGTTGAGCTGATTCAGCACTGGTGTGCTGATCATAATGAGCAGTGAGTGCTGAGACCTGCAAGGTCGAAAGCAGACTGAGTGCAGCAGACATCCCTGAAGCTGAAGTCATGAGGATGCAGTAGGCATGAGCAATTGATTGCGTAAGCAAGCGTGGACCTGTACATAGGTCAGTAAACACAGTGGTAATAACTGGACCTGCACATAGGTCTGCATAATGTAGTAGCAATGAAACAGCACTGAATAGTGGGGCAAGCCAGCCAGACATTTAAAAGCCAAATCAAGGCGACAAATACTCTGAGGATTTCTGGTGGCAAAGGCAGAATTTAGAACAAATAATTAGCCACATGGGGCCACAACTCCCCAGACACTTCCCAGTCCCTGCCGTAGGACAAACAAGAAAGTGATAGAAGGGCTGAGAACCACATGCAGATATTAAATCTAGTTTAACAGCCTCAGCAGGAGCTTTTTAGCTAACCTCAGAGTTGAACAAGGTACAACAGCAATGGGAGTAAACAAAGCAGTAGCAGTAAGCAATTAGGCCTGTAGTAACAGTAGTGAAAACAATTGCTTATACTGAGTTGTAACTGCAATGAACAAAATAAAAGGAGACACAATGCTCTGAAAGCACTGTCACCAGGCAGTGCAATGAAACAGCTGCTATGAGGTAATTAGAATGAGTTGAGAGAGCATGAGTTGAGCTGCATAGCTAGGGTTCTGAGTAAGCCTGAGTCAGGTGAAAACAATTAAGTAAGCAACATGGAAGCAGCTATGACTGAGCTGAAACATGCAGATAATGGTTGCAGTTGCAGTACAAGTAATTTGAGAGTTGTGAGTAACTGAAAGCAAGTAGTAGGAGCTCTGGAGCAATATGCTAGGAGCTTAGAAACAAAGCTCCCCCAAAAAGACAAAACCAAAGACACACAAACACAGACAAAGCCCCCCAGAAAGACAAAACCAAAGACACACAAACACAGAAAACAGGAAACAAAGACAGAAGAAGCACACACAGCCAAAGGCAATAAGACAAACCAGAAGCAGGGAAGAAACACAGAAATCCAGCAGACAAGCAGGAACAGCAAGGTTGGGGGTGCCCAACCAGCTCAGAGGACAGATGGACAGAGCCTTTGGCTGCAAAGAAAAAGTGCTTCACAATGAGGCTGAGAGGAACTGCTTATATAGCTCAGGAAGTGGGAGTGGCTGGCTGCTTGGCCATTGAACTCCAGGCAAAGCCTTTCCAATTCCACCGCCCTTTCAATGAAGTAGAACTACCTCAAGTTTCTTCTAAATTTGCCCCCCACCAACCTCCAGTCATGACCCCTAGTGACTGCATCCCTATTTCTTACAAATAGGTCCTCACTGTTTACCTTGTTAATACCCCTGAGAAATTTATGTTTCAATCATGTCCCCCTGCTGCCGCCTCACCTTTGGCATATACATGTTTAGGGCCTCCAGCCATTCCACATAGGATCTGACAGCTCCCTTGCAAGCCCTTTATCATCCTGGTGACACTTCACTGTGTCAGATCAAGTCTGTCGATGTCCTTCCTCAGGTGAAGCCTTGTGAACTGGGTACAGTACTCCAGATGAGGCCTCACCAGGGATCTGTAAAGTGGCAGAATCTCCTCACTTCTCTGACTGTCAAAACGCCTTCCTACAACACCTAGCATCCACGATGCCTTTCTGTTTGCTTTATTGCACTGACTTGTTTGCTTAAAGCAGTCATTGATTATGATCCCCAAATATCCGTCCTCTATTGAAGTGGCCAGTCTAGCTCCTCCCATCCAGTGTTCTGTGCACGGATTCCGTCTAACTAAGCACATTACTTTGCACTTCTTGGCATTGAACATTAGCTGCCAGATCATAGACCATTTGTCCAGTTTCTCTAGATCCTTCTGGAGCTCCTGCACTGCTTCCTCGTGATGTCTGCAGAGAGACACAACTTTCCCTAGATACCCTCCCCAATGTCACTGCTATGATTTTGATCCTATTCTCGCTCCATAGCACTTGACTCTCTTATAACTTCAGTTACTGTTCTCTCCCTCTGTATGTATTTGTTTGACTTTGTGATTATTGCTGTGTCTGTTCTCTCTCACTCTGTTTGTAGTAACCACGCATTCCCGGCTCGCACCTGGAAACGTGCCCTGGCTCAGTGTGCCTTTCCCGGTTACAAAAGTTTAAATAAATAAATAAATAAATGTCACTTATGAAGATAATTAATAGTACAGGTCACAGGACCAAACCCTGCAGCACTCAGTTTGTGACCTACCTGTCCCCTGATCTGGCCCCATTAACCACTACTCTCTGTTGTATTCCCCCCTTAGTCAATTACCTTCCACCTAAGTACACCCTGCTCCACTCCCAGGTCCTCCAGCTTTTTCAGCAGCCTCCTGTGTGGTACCAAACTGAAGGTCTTGCTGCAGTCGAAGTGGAGCAGATCTACTGCCTGTTCCCTGTCTTCGTACTTGGTGACCCAATTGAAAAACAGTATCAGGTTGGTTTGGCAAGACCTCCCTGACACAAAGCCATGCTGCTTTTCATCCTGTAGTTCATTATCCTCTAGGTAGGCCAGCAAACTCTTCTTTACTATTGTCTCTATCACCTTATTTACAGTATGATGGAGGTAAAGCTACCAGGCTTATAGTTGCCTGGATCTTCCCCGTCTTCCTCTTGTGGAGTGGTGCTATGTCGATGGGTCTTCTATCTGCTGGCACCACTCCAGACTGCAGTGAGTCATTGAATAAATTGGTTAAGCTTACTGCCAATACTGTAACCAAAGCAGAATAAATGATGCACTGATGGGCTTCACCCACTTCCCAGTAGACCATGTAGGCAGCAGAGGTGAACACACATCCAGTGGTGTGTTGTCAGGCAGTCTGTCGGCTTTCGGGGAGCTTGTCCCTTTACACTGAGGGAGCAGTCTCTGTTCTTTCCACTACAATTTCCTGAGAAAAGGACAATATAAAATGGGCAAGGAAATCCCTATGTTCTGATTGGCAGAGACTTGGTTCTAGCCATGTCAGTAAGAGAGCACCACCAATGGCTAAAAACATGTCCCAGACAACCTAGCCGTATAGTGTTCCACATGTTGGTGCCAGCTGGATAGAATCCTCAGATAGAATCTTTCAGATCTTCAATTTTAAAATAGTAGCCGTTTTTTTTCATTGTGTCTCTTCCCTGCAGTTGCATTCTCTTCTCGACCACACAGTCCATTCTCCAATTCACAAATCACATCCCATTCAGCTCTAAAATTATTTTACAAAAGAACTCTCACTTTCTAATTTTTTTTATTTTAACTTGCCTTGTTCATCATTACACTCACCTGCTCACTTTTCCTCACCCTGCCTACCTGCTCACTTGCTTTAGCAGTCCTCTGCCTGCTTGCATGATCCCAACATACCAACAACAACAACAAAAATAAAACACAATAAACAGAGACCCCAGTATGCTGCTACCCCCAACACACAGTTACATACTGTCCACTAGCACCATAACAGGCTAGAGCCTGTAATTCGACCAGTGTATTATTAGACATCAGCCAGCAGCGTGTGTCAATTTGCAGTGCAGCTGCTCATGCAAGTCCCGCTGTTCTTCCCTGATGCACAGTTTTCACTTTGGCATCAGTCATCTGCAACTTGCACCAAAACAAGCTTCAATGAGTGGTACATAGTGTAGTGCTTGTGTATACTAATGAGTTTGAATGTTACTTGCTTGAGGTTTATGAACTTGGACTTTGGCCTTTCTCTGTTTCCTACCCTCGGTAGAAATGCTGGGTAGGTGTAGGAATAAAGGCCCAGTGCTGAGGGTGAGATGAGAGTGCCTGAGGAGGAGGAGGAGGCTGGGGAGAGCTTTCAAAATGCTCGAAGATGAGTAGCAGAAGTGCTGCGAGTTAAGTAGGGGATATGGGAGGAGCTATTCCTTCCCCCCATTGAACCTCCAGCTTTAGCCTTCCCATGCAATGTGTGATACATAGCATAGTGCTTGTGTATACTTATGAGCTTGAATGTTACGTGCTTGAGGTTTATGAAGCTGGACTTTGGTCTTTCTCTGTTTTCACCCTTGGTAGAAATGCTGTGTATGTGTAGGAATAAAGGCCCAAAAAGATTATTAATGTTTTGATTACCTCCTCCAACTCTGGAGAGTGTGACCAGTAGCACGCAGGAGAGGAAAACCCCCTGTGGTGGAAACCTCTGAGGACCCATGGCAACTGACCTGCCCATCCTCTGGGCAAGCTATGAGGAGATAGTCCTAAATGTGGGCTGAGATTTTGGTTCTGGTTGTATCCAAGAGTTTAAATCCTAATCTTGCTGGTCGATGAGTTATGCACTCTGAATCTTGATGGTGAGCGAAAAGTCAATACTGAAGTATGAAGATTCTGGAAGATGAAGGAGAGTCCGATTCGGATGGATGTCCAGATGAGGGAAGATGGTTAATCCATGTCCAGGGTTTCTGTATAAGAATGGAGAACTGGAAACTGAACACAAGAATAAATCCAGGGAGCTAAGTCTAGGGACGGTTGAGCACTAGATGGTATCACCCAGCCTGAGCTAGTGGGTGAAAAGACCTCCATGAAAGTCAGAGAGGAGGGTTCTTCATGGAGGCCCTGAGATGGCATCAACCGAGACCTCTATGTAGGTCAAAGCACGGACACAAGCCAGCATGCCAGGTATGTTATTGTAGAAAGCAGGAACAGCAGATAGAGGAGCAGGAGCATCTAATGAAGCCACTGAAATTCAGGGAAGAGATAAGTAATGTTGGAGGTGCCATGACATGGTAGAGTGAGATTAAACTGGAGCTCTCTGAAGGCAGTCCGATGAGATAAGCAGAAGTGATGAAAATCAAGTGAAAGGCTAACACTGGACCCCATGTAGGCTGAGTGAGAAAGCTTGATCAAAGAAACCCCTGCACAGGTCATTGTTTGAGGTCCTTCCCGGAGGACCCCACAAAAGGTATGAGATGTCCATGTAAGTCCGGAAGCTGGGGAACCAGATGCAGCATGGGGGAAGTGGCGACGACAGGTCCCCACGCAGGTAGTCTAATGGTAAGCTAGGCTCCAGGCACACACAGGGAAAAACAGAGTGGGTTTCAGAGAATAATGAAGCAATTGAGAAGAGAGTCAACACTGATGTCCAGTATTGCAGGTCCTGGAAGAAGTGGAGTGAGATCAGTCACCAGAGTTCCTGGGAGCAGAAGTGGCAGGTATGGTTTAGTACAACAAGGCAGGACAGGGCAATCACCCAAAAGAAAGCTGCAAATGAAAGAAGACGAGGACTCCAGAGTGGTCAAGCTAGGATTCCAGGCTTCTCGAGGCAGGATCAGAAATGGTGGGCCCCCGCAGGTCTGCCATAGGATGAATCGGGAATGGTTGAGCCAGAAGCTAGGTCCCCAAGTAGGCCGAGCGGAACCAGCAGGACCCCCATGCAGGGTCATTAGAGAAAAGAGATGAATAATGGAATTGCAAGTCAAGCTCCCGTGTGGACTGGCTGGAAGGCGAGACCCTCACAAGGGGTCGCTAGAGGAAGATACACAAGGTATATATGTGTTTTGCTTGACCAGTGGACTTTCCACCAGGGCTATAGACATGGAAGAGACTGTGCTATCATACACACTGAGATGGCTGGATAGCATTGCTTAGACATGGGACGTTTGCCAGGAAGTCATAGAGAGAGAGACAGAGCAAGTAAGAACACAATGTATGAATGTTCAGGGTCTAAGCTACTGAAGAGACTCACCTGACACTGTCTTGAGTCTTCTGTAGAAGTTGGATACCATTAATTGTGTCAATAGGAAGGTACCTAAAATGTCCCAGGACTGTGATGGAAATGAACAGTGCTCAACAGAGATGTCCGGCGTAATAAACTGGAACTGGAACAGGAATGGAGCCGTAATTGACCTGCTATGGTGCGAGGCCACCACGTGGGCCAGGCTGGACCAGCAAGACCCCCACAGAGGTCCACCAGAAGAAAGCGCATAAAGTGATCGAATAGTGAGCTAGGTCCCCACATGGGCTAGCTGGAGTGGTGAAACCCCCATGTAGGTCTGCCTGAGGAAGGAGTAGACATGAATGAGTCGAGCTAGACCCCATGTAGACTAGCTGGAATGGCAGGAGCCCCATGTAGGTCTGCTCAAGGAAGAAGTAGAAACAAGTGAGTCAAGCTAGGCCCCCACGTAGGCTAGCTGAAGTGGCAGAACCTCCATGTAGATCTGCCCAAGGAAGAGCAGAAATGGGTGAGTCGAGCTAGGCCCCCACGTAAGCTAGCTGGACCGGCAGAACCCCCATGTAGGTCCACTAGAGGAAGAATTGAAGTGAGAGAGTCAAGTTAGGCTGCCATGAAGGCTAACTGGACTGGCAGGACCCCCACGTAGGCCTTAAGGCAGTCAGCAGAGATAGTGGAGCACAATTTGTAAATAGGAGCAAACACCAATGCAGTAGCAATGGGTGTCTTGCAAACTGGACCGTCAATAGCGTCATCAGGTGGGCTTAAATGGAATGGATCCACGTATATTGTAGCTAGGCCTATTTAGGATCCCCTTGAAAATGAGCTTGCCCAGTAGAGTTCATCCTGGTGAAATAAACTAGGAAGAGGCAGTATTAATAACTATGACATTCAGCGAGATTAGCTTGGTTCCAAATCATGGTTGCAGAGAGGGCCCAGTGTTCATGACACTTAAATTCAACACTCGTGAAAGTGTACCCAGTGAAGAAGTGTGCTGGAGCAGGTTGGTACCCATTCGCAACAGGCACTGTACAAGCACTCGATATGTACACAGAAAAGTACAGTAGCAAGTGGAAATACCTGGGGATTATTCACCCTGGGAGACAGCTTTGCAGTGATCAAAGGATGTCAGCCCCTGAAAAATGGAAATGAAGTTCTTGAGTCTGTGAGGTGGTAAGCGAGACGGAAAATGCCAAAGCGCTATGCGGCAATATCAATGGCCAGGGCAGCGAGAGGGAGCAGGGCCCAAAACACAAGTAGCAGGCTGGAGTGAGCCACAGATCAGAGCTCGTGGTCCAAGGCAGAGCCCACGGGGTGTTTATTTATTTATTTTATTTATTTATTAATTCATCGGTTTACAGACCTTTGAGTCAAAGACTCATTTACAAAGGCACCTCATCAAGAGAGCAATACATCACAGCAAACAAAACAGTACAGTAGATAACGCTTAGATTAAAAAAGCAACCAGTGTTACAGGCATTCACTGGTGGTACAAGCTTGGTAATAGGTAGATCACAGTAGTCATAATATAGGTACACGAGTACCACGTCAGGTAGCAACCAGAGATATTTTATTACATTAGTCAGCAGATGTTGCCTGAGACCCCAGGCATATACAGCAAAAATAGACAGGGCAGACCCAGCCTAGGGGTGAGGGTAAGGGGCAGGTGGGGGATTATGATTATGTGGGGGTATCCAGTGATATGGGCACTGTCAAACTGAGTGACTCACTTTGAGCGACTCAGTTTAACCGACTGTACAGTGATTGTGGAAGGAGAGTGAATGTGAAAATGACGAGGGTAGCAGGGCTGAAACTGCAGCTGAAGGCTACAGCACTGGTAGGAGGAATGTCGGAGGTAGGTTGGGGAGGCAGTGCTGAGCTGGCCTTGTGGTCTTCTGGAGATAGTGTATGCTTCCGGTGTGGAAAGACCTGGGTTTGATCCTGGGTTGGTGCGCTACTATTTTTCAGTGGGGAATGTATTAGGTGTTGTAATTTTTTTTTGTCCATGTCGGCTCCTTGCTCTACTGTCAGGTCCCCCCGGAGTTGATTATTTTATATAGGGGTAGGGAACACAGTCCCCATAGAACGAGAATTATGTGTGGTGGTATGGGTGCCAATTTTGTATTTGGTATAGTGCACGGCTGCCGTTTGTGTTTTCGGCATTGTGCACTCACCTATAGGTGCAGCGCTGTTATGTGTTCACCGTTATGACGTGGAACCAGTCTACGGTGTGACAGTATGGATTTTCCAGAGAGGGAATGGCAGCAAAATGCAGGGAAAGGGGAACTGAATGATGTGGAGTAAGGTGCAGGTACAGGAGAGATTAGGAACCAGGAGCAGCTGGCAGGAAAAGCAAAAGCTGAAGCACCATGCAGCGAGGCGCCGAGGATGAATTCCAGTTAGTCCATACTGGGTCCCATAGGCAGCCCACATAGAGCGTGAGCATGAAGAGGCACAAGGCAAGCAGGGTGAACACACCTGGTAGAGGTTCCACAGCAAACGAATTGGCTCCGCGCAGAAAGCATAGCAGCTAGCAGAGTCTTGAGCTGGAAACTGAATGCAGCGTGTGATGGCACACCCCGGAAGCCCAAGCAGAGAACAGAGCTGTAGCTGGTGAGGTAAAGAAGCCCCCCAAAAAAAAGAGGAGAAAAGGAGAGGAGATCTGAGATGTAAGGAAACCAAGAAAGGAGGCACTGACGGACCTGGGAGGAAACAATAATGGGGGTGGGGTGGGAATTGGAAAGGCGAGGGAAGACAATGATGGACAGAGACAAAGGCGGAGGGGGAAACACCAAAAGAGAGAGACAAAAACAAAAACACTATGAGCAGGAACGGAGGGGGAAACAATGGAAAACAGACAAGCCTCACCAGCCACATAGCTGCAGAACTCTACATCCAGTTTCGAAACGCTCAAAGCTGAGCAGCAGAAGTGCTGTGAGTTAAGTAGGGGATATGGGAGGAGCTATCTCCCCCCCATTGAAGCTCAGGCTTTAGCCGTCCCATAAAAAAACACTACTGAGGCAAAAGATAGAACAAAAGAATACATAAAAGCAGCTGTATCTTGTATCTACTTACCCTACTGAATCAGTGGCAACCAGTCAGGAGATTGGGTAACTAAAGCTGCCACACAGTCAGACACCCTTCTTACCAGTACAATGCAACTCATAATTCATTATGTTCCTGTGCTCGTTTCTCACATTCCATATACACAGTTCACAATTACTGAAATAAAAAAACCGTGTTAAATTTCTTACTTTCTTCCTCTTAAGTTTTTATAACCCCTCCCAAAATGGTAGGCTTACCTGGGGTCATCTCCCTGGTCACTGCATTGCTCTCTGCCTGGAAGGGTCCCAGCTGGTGCTCTGCCTTTAGGAGCCTGGCTAATTCCAGTAATGTAAATAGCAATCCCAGATGTAAAGTGTTGGAGTATTCCTAGTTCCTGAGAGGGTGTGTGAATTTTCATTTAGTTTTTGTTGACCCGGTAAGTGTACTAGACAAATCCTGCCTATTTTCAGGCATGACCAGGGGGAAGGGGATACAGATGAATTCCAACTGACCTTGAACCAGATTGATGCCGCTGTGCTGTGCCTTTAAGAGAATCAGCCCTGTGTATATAGTGTATAGCCTGTGCTGGATCCAGGTAGAAGGAAGCTTGCAACCGGTCAGGCAGTACCCCTACAAGTTCCATTGTGCAGTCACTTACCAGTACAGATGCAGCACTATTAAATGCTGTACACATTTATTTCTAAAGTTGAACTGTTAAAAAATTAGCTTTAAAGGGAATCTGTGTGTTTCCTTATGAAATTATTGTAAAGGTTACTATGAGGATCCAGTATGTAAATTGCTGGGTCATATTTAGAAAATGTTTTCAGTAAGACAGAAACATGCTTTTTAAATAGGGATGTGGAGGCATCCATTTTGTGGACAGGAAGGGTGCTGCGATGATGTCACTGCCTCACCAGTGCTAATAGTGTGCAGTGCAGCAGGTGAGAACAGTTCGACTGTGCTGCCAGGGATTCTATTATACTGCGAGGAACACCCAGGATTTTATGTTTGGCAGAGTGCAAGAAAAGAATCCAGTGCTTCTCTTCATGACAGAACAAGATCCCTGTCTGTAGGAGCAGTTTGTTTTAACCTGCTTAATTGCATACTGTTAGAGCTAGTGAGGCAGTGACATCAACACAGCACCCGTCTTGTCCACAAAATGGATGCCTCCACATTACGATTTTAAATGTATTTTTCTGCCTTACTGATACCATTTTCTAAATATAACCTAGCAGTTTACATACTGGATCTTCATAGTAAACTTTACAATAATTTCAAAAGGAAACATATAGATTTCCTTTAATGCTTGGGGCTGTTTACATTCTATCAGCCAGCTGCCATGTTGATATTTTGACCCCACTTTGGGCCAATCAGAATTCAAGGGGTCCTAATCCTTTTAACGCGGCTGATGGAAGAAACTGTGAACTGTATGGTTGGTGCCCATTTCTATCCAATCAGAATGCTGGGACTGTGACTGACATATTGGACAGCCAACCGGATTGCAGAATTCCTTTTTTTCAGTCAGTCAAAAGGAATGGCTGGAGTCTGTCTGGCGCGAGCGTCTGCTAAGAGTGGAGGCTGTGTTCTCAGCTCGGGGAATTTGGGGAGAGGCCTGTTTACCCCTTCCAGACTTTGAGATCCTGAGTGGATCGTTTGGAATTGCCAAGTACTGCAGACTGTTTAAAAGACTGTAAAGGGAGAAAAGAAGGATTTCCTCAGAGCTAAAATTCCAGACTGCAGAGGGTGAGAGTGTCTGAAAGAACCCCCAAGGTGTACCTCTGTGAGAGACCCATTGCCTCAAGGACTGTTCTTGAAGCTGAAGCCTGGGGCTACTGGAATTGTCTCCAGTCCTGTTGCCAGTGGAGGGAGACCTGCATGTCTGTTTCAAAGTTTACATACCAGGGACTACAGATTGCAAGTGGGTACGCTGCGCAGCCTAACTAAAACTGTGCCAGAGTTTGAACATGTGATGCCAAACAACTTTGCTGAGAGACTGTTGCTGCCTGTAATACAAAAGCTGCTGAGAGACTGGTTCAGGGAGTCAGCACCTGTGGACAAGATCATTGCAGGTTGTGGCCACCCTTGGAGGAAAGGCCTTCACGCGGGGGTGAGTCGTGTAAGCCATGGGCCCTGTGTGCTGGTCCATGTCAAGAAGGATGAAATCTGCTGCCTGCAGCCAAGAACCAGAGAGCCATTCCTCAAAAGGAAACCACCTGGCAACCATCACAGATCCCGAGGTCTTAGTTCAATAAGAACCCCAGAGTTTGACCCTGCAACACAAAATTAAAAGTGTTTGTCATCTAATTTGCCTTTAAAGTTCAAGTTAGGTTTAGAAGAAGAAGAAGAAGAATCAGCATTTATATAGTGCTTTTCATACACAGTGTATCCCAAAGCACTTTACAAGCAATGTTAGACTGGTACTGAAGTGACTGAATGTGTAGCGGCGGCCATATCGCACATCAGCTCCCACACACAGCCTGGACAATTGCATAATCTGGTTTATGGGAAGGGGGAATGTTGGCCAGGAATGTTCCCTACTCTATGTGAAGAGTGCCCTGGGTTCTTTTACTTCCACCTGGACACCCACCAGGACAGCACCAGGATGTGTAGAAGGGACCTCTGTTTAACATCTCATTCGAAGGACAGCACACCCCAGCAGTACAGCACCCCCCAATACTGCACTTGGATGGCAACATTTTAGGTATGAGTCCAATCCCAGTTTGGAATGAGAACCCATGACCTTCTGGTCCAGATGCAGATGTGCTTCCTGCTGAGCTACGATGTCATCTTTAGGCTATTTTGCAGGCCATCGGGGCCTGATGGTTACAGATTCCTGGGTGATAAAGTTTGGTTCTGTTACTACAGTCAAGTACAAAAAGAGCTATAACCTGTATTTTATTTAAGGGCCCCAACCAGCTGCAACGCCAGTAAATCAGCTGCTATGCTTCAGGCCTGCAACCAAGTAAAATCTGGGTATTCAGTAGCTATAACTGGACTGACCAGGTGTCAATGTTGTACTGTGAAATGTATTTATCAAAGCCTTACAAATTGCTCTGAATCAAACTCTGATTTGCATCTCCTTTCCCTGTTTAAATCCCCCAAATAAATAATTTTATTGTCTAAATGTTAAACTTGTTCTTGAACATATTATCACTGAGTATTGGGTTACTAGGAGAAGCTAAAAGGTGTATTGTTGTTACTGCTATTCCTTTCTTATATGTGTAGCGGGATAATCCAGAAAGTCCAGACCCGGTTGGTAAGAGTGGCAACCTTGAGCACATCATTAGCACTCATCAATAGTTGCAACATTGAATGTCAATAATGAGTTTTGTGCAAATTCATGTGTGGGACCACTGGTAGGGGCTGTGTGTAAGCATAACTTCCAAGAGGATTGTAAAAGCTTATTGTTAACCCACTTAAAAGTCACTATGGGTGGAGGCACCATGCAAATAGCATTATTATTGGTATTGAGCCCCTTTATCCATCCAAACCAGAACCCAGGCCCCTCAACCTGCATCCAGGGCAGCAGGCAGGGGTAGTAGCCCGTTGGGAGGTGTTACCTGGGTTACATCTTTGGAGGCACCGCTGGGATCTCCTGTTTACCAGTTGGGTCCCACTGGTATAAAAATGGACAAAGTTAATAGCCCTAGTTTTGAATTTCCCACTGATAAAATGGCTGTGTGCTGCTTTCTTGGCTGGTGCACCGCAGAAGAAATTGACCCCCAACACGCTCTTTTACTCCTGGATATACCCCTGGACACAGGCAAAAGTACAATAGAGGGAGTTCTTTCCACAATAAAACCTCTTGGCTGAGCTGTTGTAAAGAGCCAGAATGTTGATTTGGCTACACAGACTTTAACTGTCCTAGTAGAGTGTAGTAATCCAGTGGATGTTACAAGGGTGCACAAAGTCATTGTTTCTGATGAGTCCCCAGTAGCATGGAAAATGATAACCAAGGACAGTGTGGCCTCCCCAGAGCCAGAGCACCCACCCGTGTCTGAGAGTTTTGAAGAGAAATTTACCAAATAGTTACTGGCTGAAGGGAAGGAGGTTGAAGTGCTTCAGATGCTACTAGGCTGTGGTGGGGGTGCCCCTCCTCAGGATGAAGGAACTAAGCCTGTTTATGCCCCACCTCCCTCAGACTCATATAGAAGGTTAAAAATGTTTTCAGGAGTGATACCTACTCCAGGCGGAGAGGATGATTGGGAGACATGGGCGGATTATGCTGCTCCACTGGTGCAAGAATGGCAATGTTCTGAAGCTGAGAAAAGAAAAAGGTTAGGTGAAAGCTTCCAAGGTCGGGCTCTGGACACAATTCACTCAGTGTGAGCTGATAACCCAGAGGCATCTGCCCAAGACTATTTGGCCATGTTGGAAAATGTATTTAGGGGTCCTGAATAGGGTGAAAATCTTCTGTGGAAGTTTAAAACAATGCAACAACGTCAGGGAGAGCCCTTGACTATGTATATACCTCAGCATGAAAATGCTCTACAGAAAAGGAGGTGTTTCCTCAGGTGAATTGAACTGGATCAGGTTGGATCAGATCCTTAAGTCTGCTCCCTATTCTGATTTAATGTTGCTCAAATTGCAGCTGCCCGGCCAAAGGGATTCACCCGCCTCTCATAGCTTGCTGATGAAGGAGGTACAGGAGATTGAAGAATGAAGGGCACAATGGGGGCCACCTCAAGCATCTGCAGCTGTCACCCAAGCCACTGATAGTGTAAAGCCAGTTGAAACTCAGGGGTTGAATGCAGTTCCAAGGGAGCACAAAGAGACTGTTGTTGACCCTCAGCAACTTAAAGACTTACTCAAGGAATTAAGAGAACTAAAAGCAAATGCTCAGAGTGCTGTAGAAATGGTAAAAGGTCAGACCACTTGAATCAATGCTGCTGAGGCAGACAGTGATGCCCAGACCACTGTAAAAGGTGCAAGTGCTCAGGTCCCTAGTGGGGAAGCTAACAGTGACATGTTAAGAGAAATGAGAGAATTGTGAGCTTTAGTAAGTGATCTTGTTCAATCCTCCTATCAGAGCGCCTTGGAAAAGGCCTAGTGGAAATGAAAGTGCCTATAGACAAGAAGATGATCTTAAGCCTTGTCAGTACAGTAGTAGCAAGCTGACTAAGGAGCCTGCTTGAGCCCAACCTTCAAGACCTGCTGTTTTCTGCTACCGTTGTGGTGAGGATGGCCACACCAAAAGGGTATGATAGTTCCCTGCGGATTTGCGAAAAGTAACCATCAAGCTACTTAATCAAGTCAGACAAAGTAATATAAAGCCTTCAGCTAAGTCTTCCTATAAGCCTTACATTGCTAAATCTGCAGTTAAGCCTTCTGTCAGTAACTCTCTGGACTTGGCAGAGTTGGTAGGTCTTTCTATGGAGACTACTGTTCATGTTGAAGGAATTCCTGCCAGGGCAGTACTAGATAGTGGGTCTCAAATAACCATAATTTTCAAAGACAGTATCCAGTGAACACGGTGACCACGATTGAGCGCTTACAAAAAGAGTGACTCAATCACAGCGCTTGTGTTCTGGGCTACCTGGCAGGGTAGCAACCGGATACAGGGGTAGGCAAATACAGCGACAGGATGTTGCTATATATACACGTGCACAGGGGGATGGACCATGCCGTGCAATGGGTGGAAAGGGAGGGAGGGTATGTGGGGTGTAGTGTGGCTGTTGCCTGCCGAGCTGGCAGTGTGGCGTGGTAGGTAGGTGGTAGGCTGGGGTTGAGAGGGTGCTGGGTTCAATTCTGAGGTGCGACTGCTTTTTGGGTTGGATTTTTTTTTTCAGTTTACCCCGGCATGCACCTTGGGTTAAGGAATCCTTAAGTAGGGATGAGGATTGCATGGTGCACTGATCCCCATAACATAGGAAACCAGTTGCGGTTTCATAGTCACTGCAAGTGTACATCTCTGTAATTCATTTTCGGCTACGTACACTCGCCCAAATGGTGACCGCCATTCTGTGATCGCCGTTATCACATAGAATCTTCAAAGACTGGTATGATCAACACTTGTCTTAACTACCCATTACAACCCCTTGATGGACTACATGTATGGGGACTGAGTGATAAATCGTACCCATATTTTGGTTATCTCAAAATGTGGCTTTCTTTTCCATCCTCTGTTGCAGGTGTAGGAGAACCTGTAGAGACTCTAGCTCTGATGTGTCCTCCCTCTGGACTATATGATGGCATCCCTGTGTTAACTGGCATGAATGCCCATGTGTTTGGTCATCTTACCTAGTTGTGCCAAGAAAGACAGCAGAAAAGAACTGGTAGAACCCTGCACATCCATGCTATGGTGAAGAAGGCCTATGAACTACAAATGCACACCAAAGAAGAAGATAAGGATGAAGTTGTGGAAATTGTATGGAAGAAAGAGACATTTGCTATTGTGCTTCCCCCAAATGCTGAATGCAGTATCAGTGGAGAAGGTCAGCTGTGGAAAGATGTGACTAACCAAATATTCATGTTGGATGCACCTGGAGATGGTAAGCTGCCTGACGGGTTATTAATTAAGCCTAGTGTACTTCCTGTACTTGACCATGCTTATGCCTGATGAGTAGTCGTCCAAGTCCTGAATGTTACCGACTGGAGCTGGAAACTAAAGAAGCATGAACTGCAGGGGTGTCCTGGTGTTTGTGTGAGACTAAAATAAAGAGAAGTAATTTTTTTTTCCTCCTAAGTGTGTTTTAGTTCAAACAACTTGTACTGGGAGAGAGATATGTATTTGGGTGTTTAAACAGTGCTGTGTGGATAAGGGTGGTATTTTGGGTGTTTAAACATTGCTGTTGGTTTAGAGCTGTATTTTGGAGTTCAATTCTGTGCCAATTGAAAGACAGGAAACTGCAGAGGTAGACTTGGGGAGGGGCAGGAGATTAGCCAGGAGTCATTTTAAACTGATTCCGTTTTTTAGCTGTGTAACCCCTAGATGGCACTATCCCAGGGGCTACTACCCCTGCCTGATTTGCCACTAACAGGTTGAGGGGCCTGGATCCAATGGCGGGTGCCTCCACCCAGAGGTCAGGGTTTGCAATAGTTAAACTTACTTGGTCACAGCCCTCTGGGACACTGCAACCCCGCTTACTTCCCACTGGTGGCCCACACAATATATCAGAATTACCTTCACAGTATACACTTACCCCCAGGGCTGGTTCAGGCACTGGGACCTCCTGTAAAATAAGATACAGTGCAACAATCACAGTACAATACTTTAACATAGACAAATACCTCAGGCAGTATAACTTTGCTGAAACAAGCAGCTCGGATTTATTTAGGGGGAATATAACAAGGACAGGGGGAAATCAGGTTAATTAGCTTATCACTTTACTCATCTACCTGTGGCTCTGTGCACAGGCCTATCCTTTACCAGTTACTGTCCTGGGTACCCAAGCCCTAGTAGCTAGTCCAAACTGTGGCAGCTGGTAGGGGCCCTTTCCCACAGAGAAAGAAAATTAGTTTAAACAGTCAGCAGTACAGTGATTCCATTTGGATTCAATGTGGCAATCAACAGGAGTGACCCTGAATTAGTACTCACGACCTCCAAACAAGATAGGGTCCTTCAATGTCAGCAGGGCTACTCTTGAGCTCCACGAGACTCCTCACACATTTATATGGCAAACTGCAACAGGCAAAAGTCCTTTAATGGCAGCAGGATTCACTTGAGCTAACCAAGCCTCCTCACACATTTATATGGTGAACAGTAACAGGCAAAGTCCTTTAATGGCAGCAGGATTCACTTGAGGTACACAAGCCTCTTCACACATTTATATGGTAAAACAGAAAGTACTATACCAGGCAGGCTGCTTCTATCCCGTCGCAATTACTGCACAATACCGGGAGAACACACAGCAGATTCAGTTCCTGACAGACTGAGTGCAATTCAGCAATTTCTCCAGTCTTCTACAGGGTGAGCCTGGTTTCTACTTCTTCAGATATCCTTTGATTCTCTTCACAGGATGGATTCAGTCCTAACAAGCAGTTACACAAGCTGCAGACCGGAACTCTGGGCCTTACACATTTCCCGACTAAAACTGCACACTGAAAAAGCACAGGGCTCCTTCCTTCTTCACTGCCAGAGCTCAACTGAAACTCCAACAGACAAAACCGGGCACTTCCTTTGAGTTCCTCCCAGTTCTTGACTGGATTGGCTGTCACTCACAATAGACTGCTCCTGTTGGTCCAAAAGGCGCCAAAGTCTAAACTACATCTCCCAGAGTCACTGCCCATAATCCTCTTGTGGCTGGCTCAGATTATGAGTCCAAGTTCTGATTCGTCAAGCCACCATTTTAGAGCTAGCTTACCCCACACTGATTGGTCCAGTTCAGCAGTTCAAAACCAGAATGGGAACTAGGCAGACACAGTTCTGACTGCAAAGAAAGCAGGTTAGACAAACTGTAATTTCATTATTACTCTAAATGATTTCTGGCAAACAGTTACATCTTTCAGATAGGTTCCCTTTGCACTCCTAGTGACTGCAAAAATGGAGTGAATTGGCAGCAGCTCGAGTGGTACTCAAACAGAGAAGCACACAGCCCCCCCATACAAACTAATTATGTCTGCAAGCAGACAGCTCTTAAAGAGACAGTACCAGAGGCTCTAAAAACACTCACTGATAAATGGCTTAAATGCCAAACACCATTCAGGCTTGGAGCATTCAAGCAAGCTCCTGGAAGTCTTTTGGGAACCCCCATTTGCAGGGGGGTTACAGCTGGATATTGAGGAAGCATGAGCTGCAGTGGTGTCCTGGTGTTTGTGTGAAGCTAAAATAAAGGGAAGTATTTTCTTTCTAAGTTTGCTTTAGTTTAAATAGCTTATACTGGGAGAGGGTTATGTATTTGAGTGTTTAGACAATGTTGTGTGGATAAATGCGGTATTTTGGGTGTTTAAACAATGCTGTTGGTTTAGAGCTGTATTTTGGAGTTCAATTCTGTGCCAGTTGAAAGACAGGAAACTGCAGAGGTAGATTGCAGATGGGGAGGAGATTAGCCAGGAGCCATTTTAAACTGATTCAGTTTGGAGCTAGAAACTGAAAAAGCATGAACTACAGGGATGTGTTTGCTCCTGCCTTTGGAAAGGGGCTGAGGTGTGCAGTTGAGTAAGAGGCTGATTAACTCGCACGGGAGTGGCAGTGGGCCCTAATCCCACCCTCCCTCAGCTTGTCCACACTTATTGGGGCGGTGCTGCATTGGGATTGGTGGAAAGCACTACCAGGTGCATCCACTAACGTGCCCTAACAGAGCGGATTGTTCTTTGTAATGTTATAGAGTGATATGTAGCTCGGGTTAAAGAGGTGAAAGTTAAAAACTTGTAGATAGTACTGTGTTTTGTACTTGGGTGCAGCACTTCAAGCTGTATTTTTTGTGGAAACGTATGGATGGTTTGGTATCATAGCTTCTCTGCTAGTGGAGTTGGTATGGGCAGGAAATAGGTTTGCTGTACTAGCGACACTGGTGGTGGAGGATGGGGGGGGAGTGATCTTCAGGTGAGAGCAGGAGAGGGAGGAAGAGGGAAACCCACAAGGGGCAGGAGACAGTCAGAGGAGGGTGACAGAGGTGAAGGGGGAGAGAAGCACTGCTAGTGGGGTGGATGATGGGGGTGGAGTGGGGGGCAGAGCAGAGGGGAGGGATGTGGGGGATAGGGAGGGAGCAGTGAAGGGGCAGGGGACAGGACAGAGAGAAGGGGGAGAGAGTAGTAGGGAAGAAGAGTGGAGTTAGTGAGCTGGCATGCTCTAAAATTGGATACCCTGGGAAAGGGGTGAGGGCAGGGACAAGGAGTGAGGAAGGGGGTGTACTAGTGCTGGGTGATTCCATACTTAAAAGGATCAGATGGGGCTGCAGGGGGGAGAGGCATAGTAGAATATGGGTGGAGGCTATACCCGGGCTAATGGCGGACAGGGCGGGACAGGCAGTTCTTAAGTGCGCAAGGAGGGGCAGGAAGAAACTGCAAGTAGTGGTGCATGTGGGCACTAATGACCTGGCAGGGGAGATGGTGGAAGTAGTGAGGAGGAGGTTTGAGGAATTAGGAGGGCCATGTGAGGAGGTGGGGGGTATCAGTGGCCTTTTCAGAGGTGCTCCCGGTACCCTGCGCTGGTATGAGAAGGAAAGGGAGGATTGGGGAGTTCAACAAATGGCTGGGGGAATGGTGTCAGTCTAAGAGGTACGGTGTAGTTGTAGACTGGATCAGTACCTGGGAAAATAAGGATCTATATGCAGGGGATAGGCTTCACCTGAGTAGGGAGAGGAAAGGGGTATTAAGCAGAGGTTTGAGGGGGTACATAGCATCAAGGACAGATTTAAACTAGATGGGGGGGTGGCGGGAAGACAGCTAGTAGGCAGGAATCCCAGAGGGGGAGCTAAGCGTGCCTGCCCCCCTCAAGCTATCAGAGAGATATTTGAGGTGGGGACACAAGGAGGGATTAGGAGGGAACCAGGGTGGGGGAGAAAGACACAGGTTGGAGGGTGTTCTCACTGAATGCTAGAAGCTTAGGTAACAAATCAGCTGAACTACAGGCTCTCTTGGATGTGGGGAGGGTGGACATTGTGGTCATCATGGAGACATGAGCCACCCAGAACCAGGAGTGGGATATGATGATCCCAGGGTACAGAATATTCAGAAAGGACAGGACTAGGGGAAAGGGGTTGGGCGTGGTGATCTATGTGAGGGAGGGGATAAGGTGTATGAGAGAGGAGGGGTGGAGGGCAGGACAGAGGCCCTATGGATGCAGTTTCAAGACTCTAAAAGAAAGACACTGAGGGTGGGGGGTAGTGTACAGGTCACCAGCTCAGGAGGATGACCTGGGAGTTGGCCAAGCAGATTAGAAGAGTCTGTAGAAAGGGGGACACTGTTGTGGGGGACTTCAACCTCCCTGGGGTGGACTGGAACACCCCAACCACCACATGTGCAAAGGAGCACAGATTACTAGATGCATTTCAGGACTGCTTCCTGGTGCAATTGGTCTGCGAGCCGACTAGGGAAAGTAGGACTCTGGACCTGGTATTAACAAACAGGGAGGCTGTAAGGGATCTGGGAGTGGAGGACCCCCTGGCTGGGAATGACCATCATATGGTGTGGTTCACACTCAATATGGGAAGGGTAGCAGGAGGAACAGGTACTAGGGTGATCAATTTTTAGGGAGCGGACTTTAAAAGGATGGGGGAAATTTTGGTTGAGCATCTGGTTGGAATTCAGACATGCATGAGTGCCAGCCAAAAATGGAATATCATTAAGAAAGGGCTGGCAGAGGTTACTGAGACCTGCACCAGGACGCGGAGCAAGAAGGGGAGAGCAAAGAAGCCAAACTGGCTGACTCGGGAGGTAATGGAAGGGGTGAGGGCCAAGAGAAAAGCATTCCAGAGGCTTAGGAAATTGGGAGGGCAAGGGGACAATGAATAGTACACTAAGAAGTCCAGGGAGGTTACCAGGCTAGTCAGAGTGGCCAAGGTTTCCAGGGAGCTGAGACTGGCATAGGGAATCAAGAATGAGGAAAGGACTACTGCATATACATTGGCAAGAAGAAGAAACAAAACCAGATTGTGAGGATTAAAAAAGATGGGGGGTGGGTGGAGAAAGAGGAGGACCAGGCAGAGGCACTGAATGAGTACTTCTGCTCTGTGTTTACGAAGGAAAGAGGGGGGCAGATACCTCATGGGAAGGGCGGAGTGGGCAGGGGGGTAGCGGGGGTGACTGATATCAGAATTACAGAGGACAGGGTGCTGGAGAGACCAAGGGCACTAAGGGTGGACAAGGCACTGGGGCTGGATGGCATTCACCCTAGGGTACTTAGGGAGCTAGCAGAGATCCTGGTGGGACCACTGGCAGACCTTTTCAGTGTATCACTGGACACAGGATGCGTGTCACAGGAGTGGGGGATGGCCCATGTGGTGCCCATTCATAAAAGTGGCCCGAAGGATGATCCAGGCAACTACAGCCCGGTGAGTCTCACTTCAATCGTGGGGAAACTCGTGGAGTCAATCCTAAAAGAGAGGCTGGTGACCTTTCTGGAAGACAATGGGCATCAAGATGGCCATTAGCATGGTTTTGTATCTGGTAGATCCTGCCAGACGAACCTAGTCGAGTACTATGACTGGGTTACCCGGGAACTGGACAGGGGCCATGCAGTGGACATCCTATATTTGGACTTCAGCAAGGCCTTTGACTCAGTGCCGCATGTGAGGCTGGGGGGAAACTGGAATAAATTGGGGTGGGGCAAAAATGATCAACTGGATCACCAACTGGCTGAGCGGTAGGCAGCAAAGAGTGGTGGTGGGGGAACTCTCATCACCAAAGGACGTTATGAGCAGGGTGCCCCAGGGTTCAGTACTGGGACTGGTGCTATTTGGGATATTTATAGCCAATATCTCAAATGGGATCCAGAGTAGGGTCAGTCTGTTCACAGACGATACTAAGATCGGTGCAGTGGTAGATGACATAGAGGGGTGGAGGGGGATGCAGGATGACCTGACCAAACTACAGGAATGGTTGGAGACATGGCAGTTGGGGTTCAACGCCAAGAAGTGCAAGGTACTGCACTTCAGAGCAAGGAACCAGGGGTGGAAATATCAGTTGGGAGGGGTACAGTTGGAAAGCACAGTGGAGGAAAAGGATCTGGGGGTACTGATAACGGGGAGTATGAACCACTCAGCTCAGTACAGGAAGGCGGCTGCAAAGGCAAACAAGATGCTGAGGTGCATAGCGAAGGGAATCTCCTCCAGGCACAGAGAAGTGATCCTACCCCTGTACAGGTCACTGGTCAGGCCACATCTGGAATACTGCATGCAGTACTGGTGTCCATTTCTGAAGAGGGACATCAGATTACTGGAGGGGGTGCAGCATAGGGCAACGAAGATGATACAGGGACTTGAGGGAAAATCCTACGAGGAGAGGCTGGGAGAGCTGCAAATGTATTCCCTGGAAGAGAGGAAGGATAGGGAGGATATGATCCAAACTTTTAAGTACCTAAAAGGTGTTAACAGAATTTATACAGAAGGGATTCTTCAGATCAGAAGGGGGAGGTATACGAGAGGGCATCAGCTGAGATTAGGGGGGAGATTCAGGAGGGAAATCAGGGGACACTTTTTCTTGGAAAGGGTAGTAGATAAGTGGAACACTCTGCCCGAGGAGGTGCTATCGTGTAGAACAGTGGGAGGATTTAAGAGAGGGTGGGACAGAGTGGGGGGTGGTTATGAGGAGGGGAGGGTGGGGCAGATGCAAGTTCAGGGGCTAGCTGCACAATCGAGCAGACTCGATAGACTGTGAGGCCTGTTTCTGCTGGCATTTCGTATGCTCGTATGTATGTATGACTGAGACATTACGGTGTACAGAGGCTACACCCTGGCCAAAGTTTACTGTGCCGACACTGCTGTATTGCTATCTAAAAAGAAGAGTGGGGAAGAATGTGAAGTGTCTGCAGATATGTTTGATTTCGGAGATTCCCCTATTTCAGATAGCTGGAAGGCTCCGATCAGTCAAAAACTGACTCAGAGAACTAAAATATTCTCCCTTAAAGAGTGGGACATTAGATGTGTTGCTGGTGCTGAACATCACATTCGCTTTCATGATGAACGTCCTTTCAGAGAGAGATCTAAAAGTCTAGCTCCTGCTGACATAGATGATGGGAGGCACCACCTGCAAGAAATGTTAGCTACAGGAATAATACAGGGGTCACGAAGTCCGTGTTCATCTCCAGTCATAGTAGTACAGAAGAAAAATGGCACAATGTGAGTGTACATCGATTACAGGACACTAAATAAAAGAACCCATCCCAGAACAGTACACTATGCCACGCATACAAGATGCATTGAACTGCTTAAATGGGAGCAAGTGGTTTCCTCTTCTCAATTTACATAGTGGGTGCTCTCAAATTCCAATGGCCCCTGAGGATAGGGAGAAGACTGCTTTTATTTGTCCTTTGGGATTTTACGAGTTTCTCAGAATGCCACAAGAATTTCGGGTGCACTTGCAACATTTCAAAGATTCATGGAGTGTGTGGTGGGTGAAATGAATCTTCTTGAATGCCTGGTATATCTTGACAGCGTCATTGTTTTTGGAAAGACACTCGAAGAACATGAAGCTTACCTCTTCAAAGCATTTGATCGGCTAGAGGAATTTGGTTTAAAATTGTCTATAGACAAATGCCAGTTTCTCCAGAGCTCGGTGAAGTATGTGGGTCACGTCGTGTCTCCCCAAGGTATACAAACAGACCCTAGCAAAGTGGAAGCTTTGACTGGCCAAAGCCCAACAATCTTAAGGAACTACAAAAGTTTCTGGGGTTTTGCAGTTACTACCGTGGATTTGTTAAGGACTGTACTAAAGTAGTACGGCCTCTGCTGAATCTAACACAAGGGTACTCAACCACTAACAAAAAATTTAAGAAAGGCACTGACAAAGAGACTGTAAAAATCTATTTTAAGCCTCACGAACCTTTCGGTCAAAGATGGATCCCTGATTGTGATGCTGCTTTTGAAGAAGTCATCTACAGGTTAACTCATGCTCCTGTGTTGGCCTATGCTGATCCTTCTAAACCCTATGTGCTTCATTCAGATGCTAGGCCTAAGTGGCCTGGGGGCTGTGCTTTATGAAGAGTACCCTGAGGGGTTACGCACAGTTGCATTTGCCAGCAGAAGTTTGTTGCCCTCAGAGAAGAACTACCCAGTTCACAAACTAGAATTTTTAGCACTCAAGTGGGCCATAGTAAAGCAATTTCACGAGTATTTATATGGAGCAAAGATTCTGGTGAAGACTGATAATATAGAGAATAGTGTATGGGGAGGTGGTTATAATGAGAATTTTACACACACCCAAAGTGTGGGATGCCGCATAAACCCCAGGGGCGAAGCCCGAGGGGTTTATTAACGCATTCTACACTGAGGGTGTGTAAAATTCGAGTTTGAACCACCTCCCCAAACCTTATTTTATATAATTGCTGACCTTCATTTTTTTGAGCATAGGAAGTTTATTTGACAAACTGTGCCATTGTGTTAACTCACAGTACTTGAAACAGCCTGGTCCATTTTGTAATTTCGCTCAGTAACCTCGATTTCTATGAGAAGTAAATCGTGTTAAACAAAGAAAACGTTCAAAGATTTTGTACGAATATTTTAAGTTCTTCGGTTTTTACTCATTTCTCTGTTGCTAAGTGAGGGTTCCGGTTGTCATGGTTATGCTGTTTGTAGCGAGCTGCTTAAAGAGCTCGCAATGCCTGTAGGGAGAAAGAGATTTGTTCAATGTGTGTTAAGGATGATGTTAAAAGTTTCTACTTTAGTGTAATTTATCTTGTTCGTCTTTCTCTGTGTTAGAGGACATAGGGTGTTGATTTTTAAGCAGCGAGAGGAGGAAGCTAGCTGACAGACCATGATATTCAGATTAAATGTGGTTTGTTTTACGGGTGTTGATGGCTCACGGTTTTCCTAGAGAAAGCTGGTGCGTGTTTGCTGTTATAACCAGCCCATCTGGTTATAATGGCAAATTATAACCGGCTTTCTCTATGGGAAAAAATGAAGGTCAGCAATTATAACCCATTAACATATGTCCAAACCTCAGTCAAGTTAGAAGCCAGTGGTCACAGATGGCTTTTCACCCTCTCCACTTACGATTATGCAGTAGAGTATCACCCTGGCTTGAATCATATTGATGCTGATGCCCTTTTTCGTAGACCTGCCACAGATAAAAAGTGGGTGCGTATTTCTGAGCAATCACTAAAAGCATTGTGTCACACATTTGAGAAAGATGATCCTTCATCTACAGAACATGTTGACCACCTGGTGGATTGTCTAGGACCACCAGATACTTGTGTACCAGTTGCCTACTGTAACTTTGCTGCACTGCACTTAAATTCTTTACCCCAGTGGACTAAAGCTGACCTGCAAAAAGAACAAAGTTGTGACCCCATGATGAGGAAAGATCCAGAAGCAAATGGTTTTATGCCTTTTAATGGACTAACATAGATTTTACAAGAAGAAAACAGTCTTAGCTTTTGGACCAACCAAGTCCTTCCTGAGAGACTTATGACAATTGTTCAGAGAGTCACAACCTATTAAACCTAGAACATACATTAAAAAAAACAGAAAAAATTCTCATTGGTTAAAAGTACCTGTTCCAAAAAAATCACAAATTTCAATGGAATGAATAGCATCTCTTTTAGCTTGCTATTACTGAGGATCCTTTCAAGGACAAATCCATAGATAAGCTGAACACTCAAGCAGGCAAAGCCTATAACTGACATTGTTAATGAATATGTGTGTTAGCAGAATACATTCAAAATTAAAAGCAGGACCTTTAGATTAATATCATAAATGTTCAAGTTAGAAGTTTTGTAAGGTTTAATAGAGTGTGACTCTCTGACCAATTGTCATAAGTCTCAGAAGAAGGACTTGGTTGGTCCGAAAGCTTAGACACTGTTTTCTTTTTGTAAGATCTATGTTGGTCTATTAAAAGGTATCAAACCATTTGCTTCTGGATCTGTTCTCACAAGGACCAATATAGCAACTAATCTATTTCTGTATGTCATGATGAGGAAAGTCATTTCTGTCCTGAAGAAAGAAGGTGAACTCTCTACCATGCATTCTACTGACCCTACTACTAGCTTGCTGCTGCATGAATGGCCCAGACTCAAGTTGCGTGAGCAATTGTTGTACAGAGAAAAAAACAATGTTCAAGGGGAACTGGTCAATAGACAACTAGTATTGCCATCAATGTTTAAAACTGTTGTGTTAAAAGCCCTGCACAATGACATGAGGCATTTGGGAAGTGAGAGAACTATGGACTTGGTCCGGTCACATTTCTACTGGCCTTGAATGGGCCCAGATGTTAAAAAGTATTGCAAGGCTCGCAGCAGACACATACAGCAGAAGGCCTAGTTTCAAAGAGCAGCTCCCCTAGTTAACATAGTGATAAGTGCTTCAATGGAACTTGTGTGTATAGGTTTCCCTAGTTTGGAGCCAGAATCAAGAAACATCTCAAATGTGCTGGTGATTATGGACCTTTTTACAAGATATGCTCAGGCCTATCCCACCAAGGACCAAAAGGCCTCTACAGTTGCTAAGGTCCTGGTAGAGAAGTTCTTCGTACATTCTGGTGTACCCCAATGTGTACATTCTGATCAGGGCAGAGATTTAGAGAGCAGGCTAATCAAAGAACTTTTATCTCTCCGGGGCATCAGAAAATCTAGAACTACCCCCTATCACCCACAAGGAGACCCCAGCCAGAAAGATTTAATCACACCTTGCTTGATATGCTGGGCACACTTGATCCAAGAGACAAGCCTAAATGGAGTCAACAGATCAGTGTAGTGGTTCATGCATATACTTCTACGAAAAACAACACCACTGGGGTTTCACGTTATAGTCTCATACTTGTCAGAGAAGCTCACCTTCCTGTAGATGTGTGCTTTGGTGTTTCTCCTGATGGTACCAGGTCTGACAGCTGTCTCCAGTATGTCAAGAAACTAAAAGAACAATTGAACCACGCATACCAATTAGTGAACACTATGGTTGCAAAAAGAAATCTGGCCAATAAAGTCCGTCATGACAAGCGAGATAAAGTACAGGAACTCCAGCCAGGTGACTGTGTGTTAATGCGAAATCTCAGATTTCAAGGCAAGCACAAAATAGTTGACCATTGGGGTCATACTTCCTACATTGTAATTGCCAAACTACATGACCTACCAGTATACAAAGTGTGACCGGAAAGGGATACTCTAACCACAAAGACAATTCATAGAAATCACCTTCTGCCCATTGGTCAAATAGTGCTGAATGAAGTACAAGAATTGGAAACTCCTAGATGCCCTGTAACCAGGTCTGCCACATGAAAAAAACAACTCTGTCAGCCAGCTTCTGCTAACCAGTCAGTTGCTCAAACAGATAATACTGCTCTTGTTAATGACTCTCATTCTGAAAGTGCTGAGGAATTTTACACTGCTTCCGATCTGTCACTTGAACTTGCACGGCTATTCCAAGGTTTTCCTTCTGCCACCCATAGCAATACTCCTGAAAACCCTGCAGTTCTTAATGATCCTGGTTTATCTGTTGTGCCTGAACCCCCAGGTAGTGATGTCAACAGTAGAAGTTCCGAAATCAATGATTCTCTTTGTTTGGTGGAGCTAACTGAACCTAGTGCTAAACCTAGTGAACATGTTGGTAAATCAGAAAGTACAACTGCTTTGAATGGGATAAATGAACTGTTTCATTCAACAGAAAACGTTGCTGTCCCTGAGACCACAAACTGTGTTTTGGATGACTCTAGCTTTGTGGATATACCTCTTACAGATGAAGATGAGCCTAAAGAATCAGAGAGTGATAGTGATGTTCAAGACAAAGGGCCCGAAGCTAATAACAATCATCAAGAAAGTGCAGTGGCACCCATTTCTTCAGAAGTGTTTTTTTTTTTGCTGGACAATAAACTGGGAGCCTGTTGATCTGCCCATGAATGTTGTGCACAAAGGAGTATATGTCACTGCTAACTTCTTGCTCAGAATAGAGTTCACTGCCTCCACCCACACCAAAACCTCCACCCAGTATAAAAGGGGCTATTTATATAAAACTGCTGAAATCTGTCAAATCATTTAACAGCTATAACTTTAAAACGTCAATCTAATGCCATGTGATTTTTGAAACTGCATAGTAGGTGACAGCTAAGTTTAAAGTGTCATGACAATGCCTTTCAGTATTGTGGGATATCCTAATGCTTAAGGAAAAATCTAATTTCATAGCATGCTATACTGTGAATAGTCATTTTATATCTGCACAGATTTTGTACATGGCACTATAATGTCCAGACTTGTACATTGTAAAGTTTTGGTGTATATATTACCATGCCTTTTTATAGACTTGGCATGGACACCACGTTTCCTGGGCAGGGGAGACTATAACCCCCCTCCAAAATGGTGAGCTTACCTAGAGTCTCCTCCCTGGACACTACGTTGCTCTCTGCCTGGAAGGGTCCCAATTGGTACTGTGTCTTTAGGAGCCTGGCTAATTCCAATGATGTAAATAACAATCCCAGATGTAAAGTGTTGCTGTATTCCCGGTCCCTGAGCCGGTGTGTGAATTGTTGCCACTGCGCTGTGCCTTTAAGAGAATCAGCACTGTGTATATAGTGTATAGCCTGTGCTGGGTCCGGGTAGAATGAAGCTCGTGACTAGTCAGGCAGTACCCCTATAAGTTCCATTGTACAGTTGCTTACCAGTGCAGATGTAGCCCCTATTAAATGCTGTACACATTTATTTCTAAAGTTGAGCTGTTATGTCAAAAAATGAACTTTAATGCTTGGGATGGTTTATGTTCTATCAGCCAGCCACCATGTTGAAACTTTGACCCCATTTTGGGGCAATCATAACTCAAGGGGTCCCAATGGCTACATTTACTGTGGCTGATGGGAGAAACTGTGAACTGTATGGTTGGCGCCCATTTCTGTCCAATCAGGATGCTGGACTGTGACTGACAGATTGGGCAGCCAACTTGACTGTGGAATTCCTTTTTCAATCAGTCAAAAGAAATGGCTGGAGTTAGTCTGGAGCGAGCTTCTGCTCTGAGAGGAGGCTCTGTTCTCAGCTCGGGGAATTTAGGGAGAGGCCTGTTTACCCCTTCCAGACTTTGAGATCCTGAGTGGATCATTTGGAATTACCAAGTACTGCAGACTGTTTAAGTCTCCAAAGGGAGAAAAGAAGGATTTTCTCGGAGCTAAAATTCTAGACTGCAAGGGGTCAGAGTGTCTGAAAGAACGCCAAGGTATATCTCGGTGAGAGACCCATTGCTTCAAGGACTGTGCTTGAAGCTGAAGCCTAGGGTTACAGGAATTGTCTCCAGTCCTGTTGCTGAAGGAGGGAGACCTGTATATCTGTTTTGCCAGCTTACATACCAGGGACTGCAGATTGCAAGTGGGTAAGCTGCACAGCTTCACTAAGACTGTGCCAGACTTTTAATGTGTTATGCCAAACAACTTTGCTGACAGACTGTTGCTGCCTGCAGTACAAAAGCTGCTGAGAGACCAGTTAGTCAGCTGCTGTGGAGAAAATCATTGCGGGCTGTGGCCACCCTTGGGGGAAAGGCCTTGATGCGGGGGTGAGTCGTGCAAGCCCTGATCCCTGTTTCCTGGTCCATGTCAAGAAGGATGAAACCTGCAGCCTGCAGACAAGAACCAGAGAGCTATTCCTCAAGAGGAAACCACCTGGCAACCATCACAGATCCTGAGGTCCTGGTTCAGTGAGTACCACAGGGTTTGACCCTGCAACACAAAAAAAAAGTGTTTGTCATCTGATTTGCCTTTAAAGTTCAAGCTGGGTTTAGGACTGTTTTGCTGGTCATCGAGCTGAGGTTTACAAATTCCGGGGTGATAAAGTTTGCTTTTGTTGCTACAGTCAAGTACTTTACAAAAAAAGCTATAATCTGTATTTTATTTAGGGTCCCCAACCAGCTGCAATGCCGGTCAACCAGCTGCTACGCTTCAGGCCTGCAACCAGGTAAAATCTGGGTACCCAGTAGCTATAACTGGATTGATCAGGTGTCAGTGTTGTACTGTGAAATGTAGTTACCAAAGTTTTAAAAAATTTCTCTGAATCTAACTCTGATTTGCGTCCCCTTCCCCTATTTAAATCCCAAAATAAATCAGTTTATTGTTTAAATGTTAAACTGTTTCTTGAGCATATAATCGCTAACTCCTGGGTTATTGGGAAAAGCTCAAAGGTGTATTTTGTGCTGGCCGGGTGGTGCTGAAGGTTGAGGCATCTAGTTTTACCTCATGTCATGCAGGCAACCTGGGTTCGGGAATGACCGCTGGTCATTGGGGAGCCTGCCGGGGGTAGGAGCAGGATTGAGTTGCCTACCAGCAGCTCTCCTCTTCCAGGGAGGACGTTGTCCCTCCTGTAGTCCCATCACCAATGGGTGGAGGTCTGGTGGTGGCGTAGGTGGGTGGAAGGGGCAACTAGTAGGGTGGGGCATCCCGCAATGTGTGGCATGCGTGTGCCTCCACACACGCACATCTGCACCGAGGATGAGCGGGTAGGGATGTGCAAAAAGGTGGGGAACTGAATAAGGAAATAATAGGAAAAAAAGGTGTATTGTTGCTACTGCTGTTTCTTTCTTGCAGGTGTACCAGGATAATCCAGAAAGTTCACACCCGGTTGGTAAGAGTGGTAACCGAGCGTATATTATTAGCGCTCACCAATATTTGCAACGTTGAATGTCAAACAATGTGTTTTGTGCAAATTTATATGTGGGACCACTGGTAGGGGCTGTTGGTAGGTATAACTTCCTAGAGGGTTGAGCTAGTTTATTGTTAATCCACTAAAAAAGTCATTCTGGGTGGAGGCACCATGCAAATAGCATTATTATTGATACTGAGCCTGTTGGGAGGTGGCACCCGGGTTTTTAATTGGATAAGGTGGATCTGATGTTCCATAGAATGGCTTGATTTGTATTGGCAGTCCCTTATAGGACTCATAGATGTCTCCTATTTACCAGCTTGGGTTGGCTTAGGCCTTCTGAGTGTAAGAACCTTCATATTCTTAAATTTATGTTCCAAATTTGGAAAAAAGGGTCCGAATGTATATCTCTCAGTTGTTTCCTCTTAGAAGTATGAAGGATAATCTTAGGTCTGCCCTGGGGCTGCATTATTTAACCCCAAGATGTAACTTGAATGTTGGTAAGTCATTGGTTCTTTTTAGAGGGGATGACTCTATGGAATAAAATTCCTGTGTGTCTAAGGGATGAGAATCAGATAATTTATTTTTCTGACCTAAATAAATGGTACTTGGGATGGGCTAATAGTCAGTCTAACTGTAATCAATGTGATATTTATTAATAATTGATTGCTTATATATATTGTTCCTTGCTGTTTATTATAACTTTTTATACTGTATTGTGATAATGTTGATTGTTATGTTTCTTGAAACTGATGTTTGATGTTTGTCTTTTTGATACTTGGGACTTCATTGTAAATGAGTTATGCTCAATTGAATGCTTCTCTTATTCATATGAATAAAAAAGATTTACTACTACTACTACTACTTACATTTTATTAATCAGTAAAGCAACATGTACTTACACATGCAAACAACAGAAGATCAAAGATCAGAGTGTCCCCTGCTGGCAGAGAAACTATTTTACCTCAGTTAAATACTGTACATTTAGGTGATTTTAACAGTGTTTTTAAAATACGTATGCAAATTTTTTCTATGCCCATTTTGTAGAAGCAATACGGCACACTGGGGATGTTGGTGGTACTAGGTGTACCCCACGGTCACAGGGCTGAAGGCACTCAGCTTCGCCTCATGCCTCATTACACCCCTGACCATGGGGTACACCTAGTACCACCAATGGCCCATTGTGCCTTTTGCTTAAACATTAAACTTTTTTACATAGCATGGTGCCCCACCTAGGGATACTATGGAGAGCACCTCAGGACGTTTTAGTACTGTTCCCCATTGAGCAAGGGGCAGTGACTCTCTTGATGGTAGACAGATCCCTGGGGCTAATCAGGCAGTGCCAACTGGCATACGTCTCCATATACATAGCAGTAATGGTTTGTCTTTAAACACTCTGGCCCCCCCCCCACAACAATAACTTCAGGACACAGGGCACCACTCTTAAATGAGCTGCATGAAACAGAATAATTTATTTACAGTACAGTCACAATTTAGTGAGCTGCTTCATGCAAATGGATTTCTGTTCCACTTCCCCTGCTAAGGGAGCCAAAACACATTTATGTACTGTAGATCCCATACGTGTAAGCAGAACGATCCAAATTTATTTAGCAGCAAACAATGCAACACATACTGTACCATAAATCCCTATCACAGCCATGAGAAACTGGGGGTTGCCACAGGATTTACCTGCATCCATAAATTATATTTACACCAGAAACTGATCTCTTGATTGGAGCACTGAGTTATATTACATCCTAGGCTAGTCTAGCAGCACTGGGTTATGGGCACCAATGGGGTAGATATATCACTCATTGCATTGGTCTGGATGTCCCAGCTCTCCCTTCCCAAGCGAGAGCCTGATACATGGGGAGACTTTCAGTCAGTCTTCCAGGCCTCTGGATTTACCATCGATCACCATTAGAAGACCCACCTTGATGGGGAGCTGCCAACAGGCCTTCGCCAACCCATCTTTGTATTCTGGCTAGGATCCAGATTCAGAGACTTGGTCCAGAAGGAGTAAATACATCTCTGAACTTTGGACCCTGCCACCACCCCAAGTCCAGATAACCCTTTCAGCAAGTTACAGACAGAGACGTCTCTCCCACAATTTCTGGTGCTGGAGTTCCCCAAACTCTCCAGTCATGCATCTCCAACTCCTTTTGAGGGCCAGAGTCATTCTCTTACACCAAGAAGGTGAGAAACCAAGGAAAGCCTGGGAAACTGCAGGAGCTAAAAGAACACATGATGTACTCAGGAAATCAACAAGTTTCTCACTGAGGAGATTTTGCAAAACAGTTAATAAGTATACTTTTGTCACAAACAAAAGAAACTTAACCCATTAAAGCAATGGGATATGAGTGGACTGATGTAGTCCTGGAACAAAGTAGTGTGGTGTCAAATACTTTACACACCATTGTATGCCAACATGAACAAGCATTTGTCAATGCCGTACATTCGCTTGCAGGTATTTGCAGTGGTGTTTGGCATGTATGGTGCTTTACCCTAATGCCCTGTGCGATTGCTGGTATTTGGACAATAAATTGTCAGCATGACGTTTTTGTTAGCCCCATTGTGCGCTACATAGGCGGAAACACGTTTTGGGCAGGATGTGAAAAATGACAGCTGTACTGCTCATAAGGAAGTGTGGTAAAATGGAAATGTTGAAAATCTGGAGTGGAAATATTGAAAATTGCAAAACCTAGGAGAGTGCATGGAACTGTGCAATGCACGCTCATAAAACAGTCATTGTTAGGAATTTTTCACCAAATTGTCAACATTGGCATTTTAAAACCTCTGCTAATGAACAGTGTCACTGTGATTGTCTTACTGTGTGCCATACATTGATTTTGCACACCGACTGCCATAGAAATATAGAAACATAGACTTTGAGGCAGATAAGGACCACTTGCCCACCCAGTCTGCCCATTTCCCTACCTACTGGTTAAGCTGCAGATTCTAGTTAACCAACAGCCTACTTCCTGCAACCCCCAACTATAATTGCCTTGTGTCTGTCCCATGCATGTTTGAATTCCCCCACTGTTTTAGACCCAACGACCTCCTCAGGAAGGCTGTTCCATGTATCCACCACTCTCTCCGTGAAAAAAAATTTCCTCACATTACCACTGAGCCGTCCCCCCTCTATCTTTAAATTGTGCCCCCTTGTTCTTACACATCTCTTTTTCTGAAAGATGCTACCCTCCTGGACTTTGTTGATTCCCTTGGGGTACTTGAACGTTTCTATCATGTCCCCACTGTCCGTCCTTTCATCAAGAGTGTACATATTAAGCTCTCTCAGTCTCTCTTCATATGGCTTCTGCTGCAGACCCTGCACCATTTTAGTTGCCCTCCTCTGGACTGCTTCCATCCTGTCTATGTCCTTGCGTAGATGAGGTCTCCAAAACTGCATGCAGTACTCCAGATGGGGTCTCACCAACTGTCTGTAAAGAGGGATAACAACTTCTCTTTTTCTACTTGTGATGCCCCTTCCTATGCATCCCAGTATCCCCCTGGCTCTCCTTACCGACTTTTCACATTGCTTACCCACCTTTAGGTCATCTGATATGACTACCCCCAGGTCCCTTTACATTTTTGTTGTTGTTAGTACCTCCCCTGCTATTGTGTACTCTTCTCCTGGCTTTTTGTTTCCCAGGTGCATTACTTTGCACTTCTTTGTATTGAATCTAAGTTGCCACATGTCTGACCATTCCTCCAACCTTGCCAAGTCCCTTCTCATCTTTTCTACCTCCTTGTGTATCAACTCTGTTACAGATCTTTGTGTCATCTGCAAAGAGGCATACCTTTCCCTCCAGACCCTCTGCAATGTCACCTATAAAGATGTTAAAGAGGACTGGACCCAGTACTGAGCCCTGAGGTACTCCACTAGTAACCCTCCTTTCTTCGTGTGCACTACATGGGCGGAAACATGTTTTGGGCAGGATGTGAAAAATGACAGCTGTACTGCTCATAAGGAGGTGTGGTAAAATGGCAATGTTGAAAATCTGGAGTGAAAATATTGAAAATTCGCAAACTTACGAGCGTGCGTAGGAACTGCACAACGCACGCTCGTAAAACAGTTATTTTTAGGAATTTTTTCACCAAATTTTCAACATAGCCATTTTAAGACCTCTGCTCATGAACAGTGTCAGTGTGATTTTCTTAATGTGTCCCATACATTGATTTCGCACACCGACTGCACCATTGTGCGCTACATGGGCGGAAACACGTTTTGGGTGAGATGTGAAAAATGACAACTGCACAACTCATAAGAAGGTGTGATAAAATGGCAATGTTGAAAATCTGGAGTGAAAATATTGAAAATTTGCGAACTTACGAGCCTGCGTAGGAACTGCGCAATGCACGCTCGTAAAACAGTCATTTTTTGGAATTTGTGCACCAAATTTTCAACATGGGGTTTTTGGGACCCCTTCTCATGAATGATGTCACTGTCATGGCATTATTCAAGCCCGAAGGGTGATTTCACGCAGTGACTGCGCAGTGCCTGCGAAATCACCCTTTAGGCCCGAATAACACCATGGCAGTGACATCTTTCATGAGAAGGGGTCCCAAAAACTCCATGTTGAAAATTTGGTGAAAAAATTCCAAAAAATGACTGAGATATGCAATCAAGTTGAAACCCCACTATCTAGCCCATTATACAGCTTACCGGCATTTCCTCAGTTCGCGGTCGCCTTTGAAGAGTGCAGACGTGTTCCCGATCCACGAATCGTCTCGTTCGAGTCCGAGGTAAGTATGGGGTGAGGGGGGTGTGGGGAGGCTGGAGTGCGCGTGGGTGGGTGCGGGTTGTGGAGGGGGCTGGGAGACGCGGCAGGACAGTTTTTATTTTACAGGTTAAAAAACGACAACGTGAGACGCTTTGCCATGCTGGGGTGGGCCCCAGCATGGCAGAAGATGAGCTGGGGGCGCTCATGAGCCGACGGGATTGGGCACCCCCATCGGCAACAAAACGGGAACATTTTCCACGCTGGGGTGGGCTCCAGCGCAGCAGGATGGCTTGGGGCCATGGAGCCGACGGGGATTGGGCACCCCTGGGCCGCAACATTGGCCAGCTGATGGGCTCCCAGCGTGGCACCAAAGCTTTGGGGCGGCGTACCTGGGGGAGCGTGACGTGAGAGGGGGGACGGCGGTGGTGCTCAGTATGGCAGCGTGTTTTCCTTTGAAGCAGAGGAACACGCGAGTCATATAGAGCTCCTGCACCCATTGGTGCAGGACCGCCACGCCTGCTCAAGGAAGCAGTGCATTGGATGAGAGAGGCACACCTCCAAAGTGTGCTACTCTCCCAAAATGTTCCTTGCGCATGCGTGCAAGCGAACGTAAAAACGTTAACATACCATTGCTGTAAGAGATGTAATTTTAGAGAAGGTCAACCCTTACATTTGGCTATGTAGTTCTCAAACCCTGGCTCCAAAGTGTGGTCAACAGGACTTGTTGCCTGGTGGCCTCACTCTTTATTTTCCACTCCAAACCCCATAGAAACATAACATTTGATGGCAGATAAGGACCACTTGGTCCACCCAGTCTGCTCATTTCTCCCCACCTGCACTGTTACCCCGGACCATGCCTGAGCCACAGCTCTTTCTCCCTTCCCCTTCCTTTTCAATATGATTCTCTTGTGCTTATCCCTTGAATTCTTGAACCCCACCACATTTTTCACCCCCCACCATCTCTGCTGGAAGGCTGTTCCAGGAATCCACCACTCCTGTGAAGAAGTAATTCCTCGCATCTCTCCTGTTAGAACAGACAGTATATAGTAAATCAAGTCTTGCTGCCATGTCCCCTTAAATTTATCTTTTATGTTTTTCTGAAGTTAAAAAAATGTTCAGTTTTACAACATTTATAAATAGGGCCATAAAGAACTCTGTTACAGTATGGACTACCGGTGAAATGGCAGCGCTGACTGATGAATCTGTGCCATGGATGTTCCATCATGCAATGTTGAGGGCAGGAAGAAAAACAGGAAAATGGATATCCATCTGGTTGGATGAAGTCTAGCCCTGCCCCAACATCTGTGGGTCTCATGCTCCTGCCTCCTGGAAGGCGTTTCATAGATACGTAGTTTGGCCCATGCAGTCTGCCCGCCCTACCTAACTATTCTACCTTGCCCTTGTGGCAATCATCCTCTTCCCTACTGTCCCCCCTTTTTCTAATTAACCCTACCAGCCTATTCCATCCCTGCTTGAAGCTGCTGATCAATTTGGCCTGCACCACTTCTTCAGGTACTTTGTTCCACTTATCCACCACCCTTTCCATGAAGAAATGCTTCTGGGCATCCTTTTTTAATCTTTCCCTGCCAGCTTCAGTGAATTCCCTCTCATCCCTGTGTTTGAACGCAAGGAGAATAGCTCCTTGGTGTCTAGCCTTTTTATCCCCTGCAGGTATTTGTATGTCTCAGTCATATTGCTCCTTTCTCTACTTTTGTCACCCCTTTCTTTCTCATTGTGAGGTGGCTGAAGTCCCTGGGATTGGGCATTGTATACATAAAATTGCTTTGCCTTTTCTCAAGGGAGCACATGTTTAAGTTCTGCAGCCTTGTTGTCTTATTCCTCAGGCTATGGGCCATCTTAGTTGCCCTGTGCTGTACTGACTCCACCTTATTGCAGTCCTTCCTCAGGTGTAGGCTCCAGTACCTTGCACAGTACTCCAGGTATGGCCTCACTAGTGACCTATATAGTGGCACCTGTAACGTTCTGGCTACCATTGCCGAACTTGCTGCTGGCTGGATAGCTCTCTCCTTCCTCCTGTTGCTGTGCAGGGAAAAAACAGAGAAGAACCTTTTCGGGGGTTAATTACTAGGATCTCATTAGAATGGGCAAGTTGGGAGGGTACTAGGGCTGATCTGGACCCCAGAAAGGGAGAAAGATGGGGTAGAGACTGCATGATTGGGTAGAAGGTACTGGCTGTGACAGAAGGCAGTAAATGTCAAATAGAGAAGGAGGCATAAAGAACAGATAGATCTTCGAGGATGTCTCTTTCATCAGGCCACACCTTTGGAACTATACCTGCATCAGCGCTAGGAGTACACAAAAATGTTTGCAAGGGGCTGTCCACAATGATGTCACATGCCAGTTTCTACATAAACGTGGCTGGCCCCTCCTCTCCTTAGTTCTTTTTCTGCTGTTGATTGGACCCACCAATGGAACTGCAGCTGCAAAAAGCCACTGTTTTTCTTTATATTTTCCTTATACTAATAGTAAGCACTTTTATAGTGCTTTTCGGTGACCTATTTGCCGCCAAAAGAACCATCAAAGCGTTTTTTGGTACTGTAAAATCTACAAGGCCATGAAGTATGAGTCTGATGCTTAGGCCTCTCTCACAGTGTCAAAGCTTGTGAGATATGCCAAGGATTCAACTCCGCTATCATATAATGCAGGAAGGGGGCTTTGGAGAAATGCATCCTTCAAAAGACCTTAGCAGCAATGAAATAGCACCTACCGGGTACAGTAAATCCACATTGTCTGCCCCATCGACTGAATCACGGTCATCAAAGTCCTGGGAAAAATCCTCATCAGGGACCCACAAACACCGGAACTAGGATAAGGCTTTCCCGACAAGGTCCAGGCCGCCCTTTCTAACAACAGGTATGACTCCCACTACGATGCTGTCCATTCCAGCAGCTTTGCCAACCCCCCCCCCAACTGTCAACCAGACACCAAGGCTGGGGCTTGGGGTAGGCACTGCTGGACTTATCATGACTGGTATGTCACCATTGTCTATGGAGAGTCATCCTCCACTGTCGACCACTGCAGTCACGACCACTACTCAAAGTGATATAAGTGTGCAGAGTACTCCTATCATTCTCGGACATGATTTGGCATCTACTGCCAGGCCTACCTCCTACAGTGGGCCTGTTGATGGGGACTACTATACTATCTTATCAACGCCGCAAACTAATACACTGTGGAATGGACCTCTTTAGCAGCTGATGACATTTCTGGGGTGGTCATCCATTCCTGTCGATGAGCAATACAGTGACAGATATAAATACAATCCTGACCTCATAATGGAGGAGAATGAGGAGAAGGAGGAAGACTATGCTTTGGATAGCCAGTATTTTAAATGGCACAAGTTCAGCAGTCTTCTCCTGCAGTGAGGACTCATACGAACATACGAAGAAGCCAGCAGAAGAATGACATTTAGTTTATTAAGTCTGCTTGTATTGCAGGATCCACAGCTTGAGCTAATGTCCCTACCCTCCCTCCCCTCTCCTCCCATCCTCCCTACCCAGAATCCTTGCTTCCCTATGCTTATCCCAGCCTCTTCTAAAGCTGCCCACTGTCTTATAATAATAATAATAATAATAATAAAATTTATTTGATTAAGTGCCTTTCAAATATTTCAAGGCGCTGTACAAACTTCATACATTTATCATAACCAAACAAGCAATAACAATACAACAAATAAGATAAATAAAAAAACAATTTAAAATACAACAGGGAAAGCCTGAATCCATAAGAATGACTTTAAGGCCTTCTTAAACCTGTCCACAGTTGTACTTTCTCGGAGCTGACGGGGCAGAGAATTCCAAAGGGTGGGAACCGCAAAGCCGAAAGCACGGGCTCCAGAGGACTTCAAATTCACCCTTGGAATCTCCAGCAACCCCTGGTCAGCCAAGCGAAGCTGTCTCAGAGGGGTGTAAGGCACCGGAAGCTCTTTCAGGTAGTCAGGACCTAACCCGTGTAGGGCTTTGTAGGTCAAAAGACCCACTTTAAAGGTGATCCACCACTGTATAGGCAGCCAGTGCAGAGTGCACAGCACAGGGGTGATATGAGATCTTCTAGACACCCCAGTCAACAAACGTGCTGCAGCATTCTGCACTAGCTGCAAGTGGCGGATTTCAACCCCAGCAAGCCCTAGGTATAAGGAGTTGCAATAATCAAGACGTGATGTCACAAAGGTGTGCACCAAAACCGGCAAATCGCCTGGTGGAACCAGGTGCCTAATCCTGGAGATGTTTCTGAGATGGAAAAATGAAGTCTTGACTACTGCAGACACCTGATAATGAAGGGTCAAGCCAGTGTCAAGCTCCACACCCAAGTTATGCACCCATTCAGAGGTAGGGATCTGGTCTACCCCAAGAACTAATCCAGAGGGGGACCCTATCCCCAAACCCTCAGCCCTGCGACCAGGGTCCACCACCATAACCTCGGTCTTTCCCGGGTTCAACTTTAAACCACTGATATTTATCCAGTCTTGGATATCAGCGAGGCAGTTATTCAGCACCGAGATAGCACTAACCTGATTGGGTGCAAAAGACAGGTAGAACTGGGTATCATCGGCATAGCAATGAAACCTCAGCTCATACCGTCTTACAATGTCTCCGAAGGGTAGCATATATACTGCGAACAACATGGGGGAGAGCACCGAACCCTGGGGTACCCCACAAGAAAGAGAGAAAGCCCCGCATGAATGTAAACCGGAAACCACTCTCTGAGTTCTCCCCAGGAGGTAAGATGAAAACCATCTGAGGACAACACCTGAAAGCCCACAGATGGACCTCAGACGTTCGAGCAAAACCCCATGATCCACAGTATCAAAAGCTGATGATAGATCGAGGAGAACCAAGATAGAATGGTGTCTCCGATCTCTCGTCATCAGGAGATCATTGAGCACCCGAACCAGAGCAGTCTCGGTGCTATGCCTCTTATGAAAACCCGACTGGAGAGGCTCGTATAAACTATGGATGGTCAAATGGTTGTCAAGTTGAGCCGCCACAACCTTTTCAATAACCTTCCCCAAGAAAGGGAGGTTAGAGATTGGATGGTAGTTGGCAAGGTCGTTCGGGTCTAAGGAAGCTTTCTTCAGGAGGGGAGTCACCACCCCTTCTTTCAGAGAGCTAGGAAAAACTCCCATCTCCAAAGAACACCGAATTATCTGAGCAAGAACTGGGCCAATAAGTTCACTACATCCTAAAATCAAGGAGGTGGGACCCGGATCCAAACTACAACAAGTTGGGTGCATCTCAGAGACAATCCTCATAGTATCCACGAGATCATGAAGATCAAAGGAGCTCCAGGAAACATCGGGCAATGGGACAACACCCCGATCAACTGCAACAGCTTTGGGTGAGGTTGGGGACGAGCACTCGAATCGTTCCACCCTATTAGCAAAGAATCGAGCAATCTCCTCGCAGTCAATCTGCATAAAAACTCGACTGAACTGCCGACAGGCTGGGTTGCACAGTCTGTCGACAGTTCTGAAGAGCTGAGCTGGTCGATTCCGAGAGACAGAGATTTCCCTGGACAGGAATTCTGCCTTCTTACGGGAAATTTCTGTTTAATAGAGCTTATAATGCTCTAGCAAAATAAGATGGTCGGCATCCGAGGCAGTCTTCCTCCAGCGACGCTCCAACCTACGCCCCAGACTCCGCAGCCCTCTCAATGCCCCATCAAACCAAGGGGCAACGGGACGGCACTGAAGGGGGCGAACACGGGATGGAGCTATCTGGTCCAGAACATCTGAGATGGCCCCATTATAGGCCACCACCAGCTGCTCGGGATCAGAGCTCAATTCATCACACAACGAGAGGTCAATAACCGCCAACAGGTCTTCAGGGACTACATCCCTCAATGGACGGTATTTGACCAACTCCACAGGGGCCGACCTACCCAGGAGGGCCACAAAGTTGAATCCAACTGAGTAATGGTCAGACCAACTGACTGGTTCCACCACCAGGTCGGATGCCTCGACCCCCAGGAGGAAGACCAGATCAAGAGAGTGCCCTCCCTTGTGAGTAGCTGTGGAAACAACCTGAGTGAAGCCAAGAGGTGACATCACCTGGAGAAAATGTTGACCAAAAAGCGAAGATTTGTCGTCGACCCAGGCATCGAAATCGCCCAGCACCATCAATCTGGGCAATTCCAAGGCCATGTCGGCGGCGAAATCTGCCATTTTCTGCAGGAAAAGCTTCTCATCCCTGGGTGGACGGTAGATGAGAGCAATCCTGCACCCCACCCCAGCTACCACAGTGCACTCAAATGATCTGGCCACCTCAACTGAATCTTCAATTAGACCCAACTCGGTCTTGAAACAGACCGCTACCCCCCCACCACCGCCATCCAATCTCGGGCGATGTATAACCGAGAACCCGGTGGGAATAGCGGCCTCTAAAACTGGGGCCGCATTCCCATCCAACCAGGTCTCAGTAATGCAAGCCAGATCTGCCCTCGCAACAAAGTCCGCTATAAGAGCAGTCTTATTGCAGACAGATCTGGCATTGCACAACAGTGCCCGAGTAGGGCGAGGGTGACGAGTTGTCCCAACCACTTGCCCTCTGAAAGAAGAGGTGCCCTTGGGTATGGGAACTACAGTGGAATTACCACGTTCCAGAACCCATTTCACCCCAGGGCATCTTCGAGGACTTACCACCTCAATGGGAGAGCAACGCTCACTCCGCTGTCCACAACCTCCAACACCCCCCCTCGCCTCCCCCTCCCCCTTCGCACAATCCCCAAAGCCCGACAACGGTGATAAACCTGAGGTGGCAAGGGAGGGGAGAAAAAGGGGCGGAGGGTGCGGAGAGCGGAGGCCGAGAAACGGACAACAAGTGGAACTGGCAAGCACATCAGGCTGCTATAAGATTAAAACCAAATAAAACAAACAACGAATAAAAAAAAAACAAAAAAAAAAAACTACCACCCACCATAAAACTAAATAAACAATATTATAATATGAAAGACAAAGAACCTCTGTGCGCAAACACTGAGGCAAGGGTTACCCCCAAAGGGCATTTGGCTGGGAAGCCAAGTTTCAAGAAAATACCAGGACTCAATATATCCAAGGCACACTGCCTCTAGGGTAGCTGGTCCATTCCACTGGGGTGTCAAACAGATGAGGCATACTGATGAGTCCTGGTAGGACGAAACACGTGTCTATGTCTTCTGTTAGCACCCTTTGCAAACTGTGTGAGAGGCCTTTTGGCACCATGCAATTCTGCTTAAAGTTGGACCAGCATAACATTCTGTGGTGATTTGCATATGCAGCCCATGATGCTTTGCATTGTGGGAGCATGTGTGATTTAATATTATAATATGACAGTTAAACAATCAAAAAATTACTCTAAGTCCCACAGTCCTCTCACGACCATGAGACAGAAAGTAAAAACCAACTATAACAACTATAACAGCAAAAATAAAATGGAATAAATATATACAGGGAAAAAATATATGAACCACCCGCCGGAGCTCTCTCACAGGACCGAAAGGGTGGAAAATAGGTTGAAATCAAGCACTTTCACTGCTTAGAGTCTTCAACGAGATGATCTCTTCCGGTAGTGCATTCCAAGTGTCCACCACCCTCTCTGTGAAGAAGTGCTTCCTGACCTCTCTCTTAAACCTCCCACCCTCCAGCTTAAGACTGTGTCCCCCTAGTGTTATGGTTGCCACTCAGCTTAAAGAGACTCTTCTTATCAACCTATTTATCCCTTTCAAGTACTTGAAGGTCCCAATCATGTCATCTCTCTCTCTCTCTCTCTCTCTCCCTCTCTCTGGTCTTCCAGGGAGTACATGTTCAGTGCCCTCAACCTCTTCTCGTATGCCTTGCCCTGCTGTTTCACTATCATCTTTGTCGCCCTCCTTTGGACCTTCACCAGCAGGTACATGTCCTTTTTGAGGTGTGGGCACCAGTACTGAACTCCATACTCTAGATGCGGCCTTACCAGTGACCTGTACAAGGGCAGTATAACCTCCTCTCTCCTACTACTGTTCCTCCTAGATATACATCCCAGCATCTTGTTTGCCTTTGCTGCTGCTTTCTTGCACTGTGTGGAGTGCTTCAGGTCAGTAGTGATCATCACTCCCAGGTTTTTCTCCTCCTCTGATGCAGATACTCGGACTCCACCCAGGTAGTATTCTGTCCTGGGATTCTTTACTCCATTATGCATAACTGCATTTCCTGGCATTGGATCCAAGCTGCCAGATCCTGGCCCACCTCCCCAGCTTTTCCAGATCTTCCTATAGGTCCTGTATCCCTTCAGCTGTGTCCACTCTCCGGCAGAGCCTGGTGTCATCTGCGAATAGGCACATTTTGCCATTAATTCCATTCCCAGCAAGGGTGTAGACAGGCATACTCGCTGTACACATTTGTGTACAGTTTTGTTGAGTGCCTGTCACAAACCACATACCTTTCTGTTAACATTTTCATTCTAATCTGTAGTATTTGGGTTAATGTAGGCCACTGAGGAGTGTCTCTGTTTAAACTTCTGTTGTTTAGAAAACAGGTGCATGTATAACCTCTTTAGAGATTACAGGAATCATCTGTCAACAATCTGACTTGTTTGGAAAGGGGTGCCATTTGGAAAGGATGCGTACATTTTTTAATGGGGGAGGGGTGTAACTGTTGGAGACTGTGTACAAAATGGAAATTTCTGGCTACACTCCTGATTCCCAGTGTCATTGATGAAGACATTGAACAACACCGGCCCCAGCACAGAGCACTTTGGGACCCACTGGTTACCTCTCTGGTACCAGATAGCTCTCCTCCCACAACCACCCTCTGGGTTCTGTCTTTCAGCCAGTTTTCCCCCCTTCTGGACATCTTTTCCCCAACCCCAAGATCTACCAACTTCCTGATCAACCTTTTGTGGGGCACAGAGTCAAAGGCCTTGCTGAAATCAAGATAGAGGATGTCTACCGCTTGGCCTCTGTCTTCTGTCTTAGTGACACAGTCAAAGAAGTCAATCAGATTCGTTTGACACAATCTCCCCATGAACCCATGCTGCCTCACATCCTGGAGATCATGCTCCTCTAGATATTCCACCAATTTTTCCTTCAGTATGGTCCCTATCAGCTTGCTCACAATGGTGGTCAGACTGACTGGTCTGTAATTCCCTGGGTCATCCTTAGGACCGCATTTGTGGAGGGGCACTACATAGATACATAGATACATAGACAGTGTCGGCAGATAAGGGCCTATGGCCCACCCAGTCTGCCCATTTAAGTTTGTAAGTTCAGTTTATGTTTTCCAGGAAGTCTGTTGCCCCTTACCCCTGACCTCCAGAATTCCTTTATGTCTATCCCATGCATTCTTAAATCCGTGATTGTTTCAGCCCCACCACTTCCTCTGGCAGGGTGTTCCACTTGTCCACCACCCGTTCTGTGAAAAATTCTTCCTCATGTTTCCTCTGAATCGTCCTCCCTCCAACTTCATCCCATGCCCTCTAGTCCTGGAACATCTTTTTCGCTTAAAATAGTGCATTCCTGCCCTGTTCCTCCCTGTAAGATACTTGTATGTCTCTATCATATCCTCTCTCCCTCCTCTCCTCCAGGAGTACAGTTCAGTGCCTTCAACCTGTCCTCATAGGATTTGTGATGCAATCCATGCACCATCTTTGTTGCCCTCCTCTGAACCTTCTCTACCCTGTCTATGTCCTTACGTAGGTAAAGTCTCCAGAACTGCACAGTGTCCAGGTGCGGCCTCACTAGTGTCTTGTATAGTGGAATTATGACCTCCCTTTTCCTGCTGGTGATGCCCCTGCCTATGCATCCCAGCATCCTATTTGCTTTACCTGCTGCCTTGTCACACTGTTTCCCTGCCTTGAGGTCATCAGGATGATAACTCCAAGATCCCTTTCCTAGCTTGGTGCATGCTATATCCTCACCCCCAACTGATATATTGTGCCAGGGTTTTTGTGCCCCATATGCATTATCTTGCACTTCCTTGCATTGAATTTCAACTGCCAAACCCGACCATTCTTCAAGTTTCTGCAGGTCCCTTCTCATTCTGTCTACATCCTCTGGTGTGTCTACTCTGTTACAGAGCTTTGTGTCGTAGCGAACAGTGAAATTCTGCCTTCTAGGTCCTCGCATGTCACTGATGAAGATATTGATAGTACGGTCCCAGCACTGATCCCTGTGGTACCCCACTGGTCACTCTTCCTCTGTGGGTGACAACCATTTACCACCACCCTCTGTGTCCTGCTGCCCAGCCAGTTACCTACCCACCACACTACTGTCCTGCCCACACCCATATTCCCCAGTTTGTGCAATAGTCTTCTATGTGGCACAGTGTCAAAGGCCTTGCTGAAGTCCAGATAGGCCATGTCCTGCCTCCCGATCCACCTCCTAGTCACCCAGTCAAAAATTCAATGAGGTTGGTCTGACATGACCTTCCCCTGGTGAAACCATGCTGCCTTGGGTCCTGTAGTCCATTGACAACCAGATGTTCCACCAATCTCTCCTTCAGTGGATCTTCCCCACTACCGAGGTGAGGCTGACTGGTCTGTAGTTCCCCGCTTCCTCTTTGTTCCCACTTTTGTATAAGGGGACTACATCTGCTATCCTCCAGTCTTTGGGTACCTCCCCTGTTTCTAGTGATCGGCTAAACAGGATAGCAAGAGGTTCAGCCACCACCTCTCTTAGTTCTTTAAGGACCCTGGGTACACCCCATCTGCCCCATTGCTTTATCAACTCTTATTACTTCCAGTTCCTTCAGGACCCTTTCTCGTAAAGGGACTGTGTCCATTTCCACCATTCTCACCCCTTTGTACCCATTCAGACCCATTACCTCCTCTTCCTCAGTAAAGACTGAGCAGAAATACCTGTTCAATATGTCAGCTTTACTGTTGTCATCCTCCACACAGCCCCCATCCTCCCCTTCAGTCTCACTATCCCTCCCTTGCCTTCTTTTTTCACTTATTACCTGTAAAGGTTTTGTCCCTCTACCCACTGATTTTGCAATGTGTTCTTCTGTCTGAGCTTTGGCTTCCCTTACTGACCTCCCTGCCTCCCTTTGCTTCTCCTGGTACTTCTCCCTATCCCTTCTGCCTGTGTCTTTTTGTATTGCCTGAATGCAATCTTTTTGGTATCACTTTCTTTGCTACCTCTTTGGAAAACCATAATGGTCTCCTCTTCCTTTTCCTCTTGCTAACCTGCTTAATACATAATTCTGTTGCTCTTGTAATCCCCATTTTAAATACTTCCCACTGTTCCTCAACCCCTGATTCCTGCCCCATTCCCCTTAATGCCTCTTTCAAGTATCTCCCCATTTTCTCCAAGTTTGCCCCCCTAAAATCCAGGATACGTGTTTTTGTGTGGTTTGGTTCTGCTCTTTCTGTGATTTCAAACCACAATGACTGGTGGTCACTGTTCCCCAGGTGCTCCCCCACTCTTACCCCCATCACACTGTCCCTGTTTGTGAGCACAAGGTCCAGTATTGCCTTCTGCCGAGTTGGTTACATGACCAGTTGCTTGAGGAAGGCACCCGGAAGAAAGTCCAGGATAAATCTGCTCCTAGTTGATGCTGCTGCTGGGATGCTCCAGTCCATGTCTGTGCTGTTCTCCGTGTTCTACATGTGCTGTTCTCCAGTTCTACGGTACCACGCCTGACTCTAGTGAACTATTAAATAGATCTGCCAGTGGCCCTGCCAGCTCCTCAGTCAGTTCCTTTAGTACCCTTGGATGTACTCTGTCCGGGCCTGGTGATTTGTCCACCTTCAATGCCAGCAGCCCCTCCCTCAGTATGTCCTTTTCTATCACTACATCTGTGTTCCCCTCCCTTCCTGCTCCTCTTCCCTCCTGAAGGGAAAAACTGGCACTTGTCGATGGACAGCTTGAGGCCGAAATCTTCCAGTCGGTCTGGTACTTTGAACAGTCAACTCTCATGTTCCTCTAGGGAGCTCCCGAGCACAATGACATCGTCCAAGTACACCAGGCATTCTAGCAAATTCATGTCTCCCACTGCTCGTTCCATAAGTCGCTGGAAGGCCCCTGTCTGGTGAAGACGGAACAGAAGTATTCATTAAGCATCTCTGCTTTCCCCCCATAATCCTCCATCCACTCCACCCCTTTCTTAAGCCTAACAATCCCTTCCTTCTTGTCCCTTTTCTCACTTATATAGTGAAAGAAAGCCTTCTCCCTCGTCTTAATTCCTTCAGCTATCTCCATCTCCTTCTGTGCCTTTGCTTGCCGGACTTCCTTACTTGCCTCACTTGCCAACCTTAGTTAATTTTCTCTATCCACCTCTCTTTTGGTCTTCCTGAATTTTCTATAGGCCACCTCTTTTCTCTTATTGCCTGTGCAACCCCAGAACTGAACCAGCTGGGCACTTTGGGTCTTGTGTTCTTACCCCTGAGCCTAACACTCATCTGTGGCAACCAATATTCCTTCCTTAATGATGGACCACCTTTGGTCCACCCCCATATCTGCCTTGATGCCCACCAGATGGCTCCTTAGCACTTCACCCATTTTCCTGAAGTCCGCCCTCCTCAAATCCAAGATTTTGTTCTTAGTCGGGATGCTTTCCCTGCCCATGTCCAACTGGAACCACAATGTGCAATGGTCACTTCCACCCAGTGGCTCCTTGACCATTATTTCCTGTATATGCTCCCCATTTGTGAGCACCAGATCAAGAATTGCCTCAGCTCTTGTTGGTTCAGTGACTCCCTGAGTCAGGAACCCACTTTACAGTACTTCCTGGATTACCTGACTCCTAGCACATGTTGTGAAGGGTATGCTCCAGTTCACCTTGGGCAGGTTGAAGTCCCCCACAATTACCACTTCTCCTTTCCCCGCAGCTTCCAATATTTGAGAGCTCAGTTCCCTGTCCCTCTCCTCATCCTGATTGGGTGGTCTGTAAACCACCCCCAACCTCACCTTTCTCTCTCTATTGGACCTTAACTGAACCCATAATGTCTCCACCTCCCCTTCCTCTGACTCCTCCCTCGTGCAAGTTATTCCCTCCCTGATATAAACTGCCACTCCTCCCCCCTTCCCGACTACCCTGTCCCTCCTGTATAGTTTATATCCAGGGATTGCAAGGTCCCAGTCATGGTGTGATGTTGCCCAAGTCTCGGTTACTGCAGCTATGTTCACCCTTCTGTCGGCTAATAGTGCCTGCAGGTCATCCATCTTGTTTCCAAGATTCCACGCATTCAGAGACACCACCCTCCACCTAGAATCTGACCTTCCTTCTCTTCCCTCTATTCTTCTATTCACATTTATTCCCTCTGTGTGCACACCTCCATGTACCCTTGTTATGTGTTCCTCACCCCTCCACCCTTTGTTGACTGTGTTCTCACTCCATCCGCCTCCTCCCTCCAGACCTCTTCCATCACTGGGGGGACGTTCACTGACCTCCTCCTCTTGGAATCTGTGGGCCTGCATGCCTGCTGCCCCTCCCCCCAGTAGTTTAAATTAAATTCCCAGATCACATGGCAGTAGCACAGCTCAGGACAGTACACAAACAAACTGCTTCAGCACTCAGGAGGAACATCAGCAACTTGGCGGAATGTGAAGACTGTCAGAAGAAAAAAAATCTTTGTATTTTTTTTTTAATTTTAAATAAATTTTTTATAGGATACCATGAAGGTGTCAAATAGCAGTGGCTGGACACTGGCAGGCTACCATAATCCAAATGTGGCCTCATCAGGTCTCTGTACAAAGGAACCATCACTGATTTGCTTCTGGACACAACATTTCTCTTTATACATCCTAAAATTTTACTCTTCCTTGCACCTGCCTCTAGGCACTGGGCAGTACTATTTAATGTGTTGGTCATTATGATTCTAAGATCACTTTCTTGTTCAGTTACTTAGATTTTCATCCCATTTATATAATAGTTTGTGTATCAGTTTGCATTTTTCTATACTAGGTTTCAATTCCCATGTCTGAGTACAGGTTATACCTTATTTAAGTCTTCTCAGATTATTTTGTTTGATAGTGTTTCAACAATAGCTTTGGCTCTGTAATGAATACAACCTGGTCACCTCCAGAGGAACCCTCATTTTTTTGCCATGATGCATAATATGTAAGCTACAATAAGTGTTACCTTAGAAGAGCAGGATTCTACTAGAAAGAACCTGCTGGAGTTTCTGGAGATGCCAGACTCTCCTTCTGCTATTAGCAAACAGAATTCGGACCACACACAGGAGTGTCAGTTCAAAAATATTTAATTTAATAATTTTCACATGCAAAAGTGTATTAATGCAAAAACAATCAAACTCACTGCAAACAAAGCTTTGTTTGCAGTGAGTTTTTTTGTTTTTGCACTAATACAATTTTGTATGTGAAAATGATGAATTAAATATTTTTGAACTTACTCTCCTGTGTGCGGACTGAATTCTGCCTGCTGTTTTTTTGCTGTAGGACTGCACCTTTGGGCAAGCAGTGCTAATGGAAGTTTACTGTTTTCTTCTTCTGCTATTATTCTTCCCCTGTTTCCAGCATTGGAAGATGCTACCTATGCAGTCTGGTATAGGCCAAACAACATACCAGCTGTTCCCAGAAAGGCAGACAAAATGTATTCAGCCCTTTCTGGAAAGCATTATTATGCTAATGTAACCCCCCTACAAATGGGGGTTCGCAAAAAGGTCTTCCTTGAGCTTGCCTAAATGCTCACTGCCAGGCTGGTGTCCTGATGCTCTGGATTGTTTGAATGGGAGCAAATGGTTCTCGGTGTTGGATCTTTGCAGTGGATATTACCAGATTCCGATGGCTCCGGAGGACTGTGAGAAGACTGCCTGCATCTGTCCTTTGGGGTTCTACAAATTCCTGAGAATGCCACAGGGACTATCGGGTGCCCCAGCCACCTTCCAGCGACTTATGGAATGAGCAGTGGGAGACATGAATTTGCTAGAATGCCTGGTGTACTTGGACAATGTGATTGTGCTCGGGAGCTCCCTAGAGGAACATGAGAGTTGACTGTTCAAAGTACCAGACCGACTGGAAGATTTCGGCCTCAAGCTGTCCATCGACAAGTGCCAGTTTTTCAAAACCTCTGTGAAGTATGTGGGGGCACATAGTGTCTACAGAGGGGATAGAGACTGATTCTAGTAAAGTTGAAACGTTGACTACTTGGCCCCAGCCCCACAATTTGAAAGAACTACAATGTTTCCTTGGATTCTGTGGCTACTACCGCCGGTTCATAAAGGACTATTCCAAAGTGATTCGGCCACTCTTGAATCTTACCCAGGGTTACCCTCCTACCAATCGGAAATACAAAAAAGGGTCCATCAAAGAACCAGACAAAGCATATTTCCACCCAGGTGAACTTTTCTGGTCCCGTTGGATGCCTGACTGTGAAGCAGCTTTTCATGAAGTCATATACCAGCTCACCCATGCCCCCCTCCTCGCTTATGCTGATCCCACCAAACCCTATGTGCTGCATACTGACGCCAGTCTGCAGGGTCTAGGAGCTGTACTGTATCAAGACCATGAGGATGGTTTGAGACCAGTGGCATTCGCCAGTAGGAACTTGACCCCATCAGAGCAAAACTACCCTGTGCACAAGTTGGAGTTCCTTGCGTTAAAATGGTCCATTGTCAACCAGTTTCATGATTACCTCTATGGGGCAAAAATATTGGTGAGGACTGACAATAACCCATTGACCTATGTATAGACTTCAGCTAAGTTAGATGCCACAGGGCACCGGTGGCTTTCTGCATTGTCAACATATGATTATGCTGTCGAATACAGACCAGGCCTGAATCATATTGATGCTGATGCCCTATCTCAGAGGCCCATTTCCAAGAGCGACTGGGTCAGGCTGTCTGAACTTGACATCCAAGCATTGTGCCAAAAGTTTGATAGAAATGAACAGATGTCTACGGACACAGCGGACTGCTTAGTAGATTGCTTGGGCCCCTCTGACACCTGCATACCGGCTGCGTATTGCCACTTCTCTGCTCTAGATATTGGTGCACTACCTTAGTTTGACAATGACAGCATTCAGTGGGCTCAATCCCAAGATCCTATGATTCAGCCAGCACTTGACGCCCTTCGTGCAGGAAAAGATGTGTCCAAGTTGTGATCCTCTGATCTGCGAACAGCATTATTGTTTAAAGAAGGCCCCAGGCTAAAGCTGCTTAATCAGTTGTTGTATAGAGAGACTGTAGATCGGGGTGGCCAAATAGACACACAACAATTGGTCCTGCCCACAGCCTTCAAAGATTTGGTATTGAGGTCCCTCCTCAATCATATGAGCCACCTCGGTATTGACCGGACCCTTGACCTAGTATGATCTCGATTCTACTGGCCCAAGATGGGGGCCGATGTTGAGCACCATGTAAGGACTTGTAGTTGCTGCCTGAAGATAAAAGCCCTGCCTCAGAGGGCTGCCCCCCTTGTCAACATTACTACCAGCACCCCAGTGGAACTAGTCTGTATAGACTTCTTGAGTTTAGAGCCTGATCAGTGAAACATTGGCAATGTGTTAGTGGTTACGGACCATTTCACACGGTATGCACAAGCTTTTCCCATCAAGGATCAAATAGCATCTACCATGGTCAAGGTGCTAGTGGAAAATTTCTTCGTCCACTATGGTGCCCCCCAGCGAATTCACTCTGATCAGGGCTGGGACTTTGAGAGTCAGCTAATCAAAGAAATGCTCTCTCTATGGGGGGTGCAAAAGTCAAGAACCACCCCTATCACCTGCAGGGGGATCCCCAACCAGAACGCTTTAACCGCACCCTACTAGACATGCTAGGCATGCTCCACCCAAAAGATAAGCATAAATGGAGCCAGCAGATTAGCACCTTGGTACACGCATACAATTGCACAAAGAATGATGCTACCGGGTTCTCTCCCTACTGCCTCATGTTTGGGAGAGAGGCCCGGTTGCCTGTTGATGTCTATTTTGGGGTTTCTCCCAATGGGGTCCAAGCCAAAGATTACCTGCAATATGTACAAAAACTGAAAGCTCAGTTGAACCATGCCTATCAACTGGCCCAGACAATGGCCGCCAAAAGAAATCTAGTCAACAAAGAGAGACATGATAGAAAAGTAAAGACTCAAGAGCTTAGGCCTGGAGACTGTGTGTTGTTGCAAAATTTAGGATTGCATGGTAAACACAAAATTGCTGATCGATGGCACCATCGTCCCCACGTCATAGTTGGAAAGTTCAATGATTTGTCAGTGTACAAAGTGCGTCCAGAGAATAACTCCAAAGCTGTCAAGACCATGCAACATAACCACTTGCTCACCTGTTGGTCAAGTTATAATTGAGGCTGAACCCACCGAGATTGATTCCCCTGGACCAGTGACTCGTGCTGCTGAAAGAAAAAAACAGAGTCAGCCTGCCCCTGTGGTTGCCGATTTAAGACTTCCCCCGCAGCAGGCCCAGAATGATAGTGACTGCCAGTCTAACTCAGATGACAGTGAGTGTGATAATGCCTATTACCCCTCATATGAACTGAGTCAGTTGTTTTGTGGAAATCCTATGTGGAATTATGGGGATGAAGCAGGGCCTTCTGGGCTGCTTAACACCCCGGCATCATCCTTGGAGCCAATGATCCCGAAAGTGAAGTGCAAAGTATCACATCTGAGGATGCTGAGTCTTTGTGTATTGTGGAACTGTATGATTTGCCTGAAGGAGAGGCTGATGGTATGAGTCTTTCTGGTGACATGCCAGAACTTGAGGAACACTATGAGAGTGCTGACAACCCTCCTTCGGTACCAGAGTGTCTTCAAATGAGCCAAGTGTTGTAGAAACAGAGACTTAAGAGCAAGGGGCTGACAGTGCTCCCAGCTTGGACATTCCCCTTCATGCAGAGGCACCCCTCACAAGTGATGAATTCTCCAAGACCATTGCTGAAAGTACAGAGACTGTGGTTGTTCACCCCAGAAAGACCGGCCGAGCTGTCGAGCCAGTGGTGCGCTTCATTTACGATTCCCCCAGGAGGCCAGTGGGTTTGCCACTCAATGTAGTCCACAAAGGTGTTTATGTCTCTCAGAGCTCACTGCCCAAATTGAGCTTGATGGCTTATTCCAGGTTACTTATTTTGCCCTCTCACCATGGTGCCCCTGCCCCATCCTGCCCCAAGTTAGCTGATAGGGAAGGGCCCCCTCTTGCATTGTTTAAAGTACAAGAAGTTATTACATGATTCTGTATAGTAATGTTCAATTTACCTGTGTGAAATATGCATAATGTATTGTCAGAATGGAAATGATATAGTGAAGTACACTGAAATGTATAGTAAAGTGACAAGTTATGCCAATTGATGAATCAGATAGTACTTGTATAGCATGCTAATGATATAAATGTCTTGCATATGTTGCATTTTCAATGTTATGATGGTACAGACTTGACGCAGATGCCAAGTTTTCCCAGGCAGGGAAGGGTGTAACCCCCCTACAAATGGGGGTTCCCAAAAAGTCTTCCTTGAGCTTGTCTAAATGCTCACTGCCAGGCTGGTGTCCTGCGTTTTAGCAGTTTAAATGTGATTACCAGAGCCTGTATAGCCTCTGTGTACTGTCTCTTTACATTGACCTATGTACAGACTTCAGCTAAGTTAGATGCCACGGGGCACCAGTGGCTTTCTGCATTGTCAACATATGATTATGCTGTCGAATACAGACCAGGCCTGAATCATATTGATGCTGATGCACTATCTCTGAGGCCCATTTCCAAGAGCGACTGGGTCAGGCCTTATCTGGGGGTTATGCTAAACAGGAGTTAATTAAAATTCTGGCTGCTGCTGGTGATGTGGGGAAACACCTTATCTGCACAGCATATGATATCTCTGATGCCTCTGCCTGGGCTGCAGCCTCAGGCATCTGTTTCAGGCACCATGCTTGGCTCAGAGTAGTAGGTTTTGCTACTGCTGTGCAGCAAACAGTTCTCAGTACCCCATTTATGAGACAGAAACTGTTTGGCCATGATGTTGAAGAAACTTTGAAAAATCTTTAGTCATCTAGCAAAACTCTGAAGTCAGTGAAATCCCTGTACCATGCCCAAGGTGGGGTAGAAGCTAGGGTAATTTTTGCCAATCTGCAGTCACAGGAAACTGTCAGGCCTATAGACAGCAGAGAAGAGGCAGAGGTGTGGGGGCCTTTCCAGTCCCCCTCCCCATTCTGGGAGTCCATTAAAAAACACCCAAAGGTGTTGGAAGGACCTGCCCCCCCGGCTCAGCCTGACTCTTCATACACCCTACAACCACCATTAACTCCAAGGGTGCTTGTAGTTGTCCCCTGTCCCTCCATCTGGATCAATGGTGGACAGTGACTACAGACAAATGGGTACTGAATATTAGAGAGAAGGGTCAGCTTCCGGATAATCTTCCAGACCATCTACTAGTTGTGACAACATATCTACCAGGGCACATGTCCCTTTTGTTAGAGGAAGTACAGCCTCTACTTCAAAAATGGGCCATTGAACCTGTACCTCCCAGACAGTGGCACAAAGTTCAAGTTTATTTCACCAGGAAAATTCCATTGAGCAAGCTCATTTACAAGGAGGTCCTGCTAAGGACAGAACAATGCAACAAGATACAATGGCAATGCAGAGGTGGACAAAGCATGGTTCTGGAAAATGCAAATATACAATTAAAGAGAGATTACATGAATAAAACAAACAGTGGTGTAATAATAACAATTATGACAATTCTAAATAATTCTAAAAAGATAAAGTATAATCGATTTGGAGGGACAGCAGGAGCTTATAGCAGGGTAAAATCTGCATACTGTAAAATGACATACTAGCTAGTATGACAATGGCAGACTTCCTTAAGCTATTTGTTGATCAAGGGTTTAAGTATATTGAAGGAGACTAGTTCAGAAAGCTCGAGGGAGGATTGTAGTTTGTTCCAGGCTGAAGGAATGGCGTGGCTGAAAGCAGCTTTACCAAAGTGGGCGCGAAACTTAGGTACATCTAGTAAGATAAAAGAATTGTTCCTGAGCGAGTAGCAGCTATAGGAATGATGATATAAGGATGAGATATATGGAAGGAGTTTGCTCAGAAGCATTTTATATAAGCAAGTGCAGCTATGAATCATTCTCCTGGTGGAAGGGGATGATCAGCCCACCACAGAATAAAGGGTGCAGTGGTGAGTTCTGGATGGTGCGTTCAGTATAAAATGAATAGCACAGTTAAAAAGAACATTTAATTTGTGCAGGTTAGAGGCTGTACAGCAGCAGTACATGATGTCAGTATAGTCAAGAAGGGGAAGAAAGATAGCTTAGAGTAGTCTCTTCCTAATGTCACCAGAGAAAAGGGAGTTGTTCCTATAGAAGAAGCCCAGGCTAGCTTTTAACTTTTTAGAGAGGGCTTCAATGTGGGTGGTGAAGGAGAGGTTGTCATCTAGACAAAGGCCTAGGCATTTGAACTTGTTCATGACCTTTAGGATATCTCCTAGCAGGGTTGTAATGGATGCAGTGGGGCCAAGATGTACTAAGGAGGCTGAGGAGTTTGTGCGTAAGAAAAACGTCACCTTTGTTTTTTTGGTATTTAACAGGAGTTTAGATTGCAAAAGGCTGAGTTGTAGTTGATTAAAGTCTGACTGTAATTCGGTGCAAACATCTGATAGGGAAGGCTTTGATGGGTAAAGGATGGTGTCGTCTGCAAAGAAATGTAGTTTGACTTTATGTATATTGTCACTTAGAGTGTTGCTGTAAATCAAAAATAGATGAGGGCCTAATATAGGTCTCTGTGAACTACCTTATATGAGCGGTAGAGGAGAGGAAAGGAACCCATCTGCTTTGATGCGTTGTAATTTTCCTGAGAGGCAGCTAGAAAACCAGTTTACAGTGGAGTTACTTAGACCATGCTCCTGAAGTTTTTGCTTTTTTTCAATTTATTCTTTTTGCCCCTACCTTGGTCATCGATCTCGGCCCTGGTCATGGCATCCCTTCAGCCTCCACCACCCATGTTGCCTGCGCTCTCCCGGTTACCCCTGACTTACCCCCTAGAGGGCCTGTTCATGGCACCACTGGGTACCAGTGCCGTGTTCCTAGTGACTGCTTGGGAGAGCCGGCTGGGTGGCTAATTAGAGGCCAAGTGACAGGGCGTCATAGAGATGGCTGGGCAGAGTGTTTTTCTTCCCCCTTGTAAGCTGGGGCTAGGACGTGCAATGACGTCCTGCTTCTGTCCCGCCCCACAGTTCCTTGTATATGATGGCTGCTGTGCCACTCCTGGCCTCCGCCAGGGGTCCCTCATACACTGATGACATCCTGCACCCTCCCCCCAGAGAAGGAGAGCAGTCGTGAGACGCTCAATCCTTCTCTCCCCAGCTGGCCCTCCGATGACCCGAGTCCATTCCTGAACCCAGGTTGCCGACGTCACAAGTGGAAATCCAACTGCTGCACTGGTGGGCCGGCCCCCATGCTCCTGAAGTTTAACTAACAGAAGGTCATGGTCCACTGTATCAAAGGCTTTACTTATGTAACCCCTAGGTGGCACTATCCCAAGGGATACTACCCCAGCCTGCTTGGCTACCAACAGGTTAAAGGGCCTGAGTTCTGAAACGGGTCCTCCACCCAAAGGTCAGGGTTGGTTTTGGTCAAGCTAACCAGGCCACAGTCCTCTGGGACACTGTGACCCCCCTCTTTTTCCACTAGTGGCCCACACAATACACGGTATGCACCTTCCCAACACCCCAGATATGCTTTGTACATACACTTATATTTGGCACTTACCCCCAGGACTGGTTCCTTCAGCTTGACTCTGGGGACCCCTTGTAAAATAAGGTGATGCAGTAGAAAAGCAACAGTGCAATATCTTCAACATAAACTGACACCACAGTCAATGCAAATTGCAGAAAAATAGATCTGATTTATTCAAGGGACTATAACAAGGACACGGGATAATCAGGTTAATTTGCTTAATCACACTACGAATCACACTGCGGTGCATGCAATCAGAGTCCCTGTCAGTCACACTGTCTGAGTACCCAGGATGGAGAAAGGGGCTAGCCAGGTTCGTTGCCCAGGGTAGGCCAGCGTTGCAGCTGGGTGGGACCCTGTGATGGAAAAATAACATGCACACACACACTTTGTAATCCGGAGCCAGAGGGCTCAGTTCATGAAAACAACACAACCAAATAATTAGATGACACACTTTTGATTTAAAGATATGTTGCAGGGAGCTACCCTGTTTGCTACTCACGATACCCAAGGCTGAGAACAGGATGGATGATGCTTGTTCTGGATTGCCAGAAGGAGCAGGGTAGCAAGACAAGGCCCTCGTGGCAGGGACCAACTGCATTGAGTAGCAGGCAAATTCAGTCTGACTTGAGCTGGATACAGCTTCCCGCCCTCAGCACACAACTCAGTTTGGGGGAAAACCTGATTGCGACCTCCCCTCCAGTTCACAGCACATTTATATGTGAAAGCCAGCAACACACAGTTCAAGCTGGAGGAAAAAACCGGATCGCAACCCCCTTTAGATACACAACACATTTATATGTAAAGAGGATTACTGTACCAGGCAGGCTGCTCCTCAATCCTGATCGTAAAGTCACTGCTCAAATTCGGGGCTCACAGGTAGTTGAAGTTCCTGACAGGCCAATTGCATTTAGCAAAATCTTCAGTCTCCTACAGGTTGAGCCTGGTTTCACTTCGGTAGTTTCTTTCACTCTCACAAAATTGGATTCAGTCCGAAAGTACTTTTTCCTCTCCCTCTCGGGCAGAATCAACCCAGCAGGCCAGAAGGCAGGCCTTCCACCGTTCTCCCACGCAAACTACTGTGCAAAAACGGCCGCTCGAGTATCTGAGCTGTTGCTCTCTCAGCTTCCAACTTAGATCTGACTTGCCAGCAGACAGCCCAGGAGCTTTCACTCAGATCCAAAAGGTTCGGTTGGTCAGTTCAGGTGTCAGTCACAACAGGCTTCCTCTATAGGTGCAAGAAGGCGCCAACAGTCCAAAAACTACAATTCCCAGAGTCTCACTCCACACAGCCCCATTTCAGCAGGCTCCATTTGAGAGTCCCAAGTACTGATACATCCCATTCGGCAGTCCGGGACCAAAATGGTGGGGCTACACAGAACAGTCCTTGCTGCAAATAAGGCAGGTTAGAACAAACAACAATATCTCTCTCACTCTAAATAATTATCAGCAAACAGTTACATTTTTCCAGAGAGCTCCCTCTGCACAGCTAGCGATGACAGAAATGGAGTGATCATTCAGGAGCCCGGGCAGGACTTGGGCATGGAAACACACAGACCTCCCAGTTAAACTAATTATGACTGCAAGCAGGCAGCCCTTAAAGAGACAGTACATGGAGGCTTCACAAGTGCTCACTGGTAACAACATTAAAATGGCTTTAGCGCCGAACACCAACCAGGCAGTGAGCAATTAGGCAAGCTCGTGGAAGACTTTTTGGGAATCCCCATTTGTAGGGGGGTTACACTTAAATCAAGAAAAATGGCCCCGAGTGACTATTTGTGGTTTAGGGAGGTAACTCAATCGTTTGTCACTTTTGCAAGGGCAGAAACTGTGCTATGATTTTGCCTAAAATTGGATTGCAGCACACTGAGTAGGTTCGAGTTTTCAAGTTAGTCCCTTAGTTGGGTATTAAATAGTTTCTCCAGGAGTTTGGAGAGAACAGGCAGGATAGAAATGTGGGGATAATGATTTAGGTCACATGGATTGCTGGATTTGAACAGAGGCAGTATGTGAGCTATTTTGCAGGATGAAGGGACTATACCAGACACAATTGATATATTAAATAGATGGGTTATGGAGCAGTTAGAAAATGATAGCCTAATTTTATGAATGCAGAATCTATTCCTTTGGCGCCTGTGCTCTTTTTAGTATCTAGTTTTATAAGCAAGCCCTTTACCTGTTTGAATGTTACAGAGGAGAGGCAGAAGGAACCCTGGTTTTGTGAGTTGATAGAAACGACCATGAATTTTGCAGCAGGAGAGGAGTCAAAGGCTAAACCTGCTGTGGCGAAATGAGAATTTAATTTTTCTAGTACTGTGTATTGATCAGAGGTAGTGGAACCTTGGGAGTTTATTTTAACCAGGATTGATGGAGGAACTCTATGGCCTTCAATTAATTTAATGGTTCACCAGATCTTAACAGGGTTCCCCTTGGCACTTTCAAGAGCATTCACATAACAATTAGCTTTAGTGGTTCTGATAAGTTTGTTACAGGCATTAAGAGATGCTCTGAATGCCATTCAGTCTGGTGCATCTTTGGTGCACCAAGCTGTAGCCTAAAGCTTGTCCCGCAGGGTTAGAGCTTTTTTTAATTCACCAGTGAACCAGGGACAAAGAGCTGTTTTAACTCTACAGGCTTTTATTCCAGACACTTTCTCATTCCAAAGTGGTCAGGATATCTGAGGCCTATTCTAGATTTCAGGGACCTAAACTTCTTTACAGAGTACAATATGTTTTGGATGGTTTCGCTGCAGGATCTCCTTCCGGTGCTGCAAACAGGGGATTGGATCTGCTCCCTGGATATGAAGGATGCCTATCTACATATCAAAATCAGGGCACCTCACTGGAAATATCTGAAGTTCTTGTTCTGGGGGAACATTATCAGTTCAAAGTGTTGCTCTTTGGCTTTGTTCTGCACCCCAGGGCTTTACTAAGTGCTTGGCAGTGGTGGCAACAGCTCTTCACAGGGAAAGCCTGTATGCCTTTCCGTACCTGGATGATTGACTATTAAAAGCACACTCCAGGAACCAATTGCTGCAAATGTTAGCTTGAAACAGACAGATGTTTGATGCTCCAGGGGTGACACATGACATACCAAAGTTTGTACTGACACTCTGCCAATGCCTGCAGTACATAGGGGCTGTTCTGGATACAGCCCATGGTTCTGCATTTCTGCCGCTGGACAGTGCAGATTGCCCAATTGCTCAGGCACAGTTGGTACAAAACAGACATTATGGCTCAGCAAGGATGTTTTTACGTCTCCTGGGCCTCATGGCAGCAGCCATTGTCACAGTACCACTAGCCAGGCTGCACATGCGGATCCCACAGTGGACTCTGAGAGTCCAGTGGGACCAGCTAACAGATGATATAGAACAAATGGTTGTAGTTAGGTCTCCCTTGAGCAAAGTGCTAAAGTGGTGGATGGAATACAGCAACCTGGTCAAGGGTGTCCCATTCTTGATTCCTATCCCACATCAGATCCTCACCACGGATGCCTTGGGGTCAGGATGGGGGGCCCATTTGGGACATCTTCAGACACAAGGCACATGGGACCAGGTGGAGACAGATTTGCATATCAATGTTCTGGGAATGAGAGCAATCCTATATGGGATCCAGGAATGCAAGGACCACTTGTGCCCAGGTGCTCTTTTAATACAAATAGTCAATGTCAGTGGTACATCAGCAAGCAATGCAGGACTCATTCTTACCTGGTGTGCAGGGAAGCAATGACAATTTGGTATTGGACTCTGTAACACAGTCTACAACTATCAGCAGTACATGTTCCAGGTGTCCAAAAGGTCTTGGTAGACAAACTAAGCAGGTCACAGTCCAGGGTGCATGAGTGGGAACTGATGACCTCAGTGGTTGACGACCTGTTCGCAAGATGGGCTCATCCAGAGTTGGACCTTTTTGCATCCCCACACAATGCAAAACTGCCATGTTTTTGCTCACTCGCTCCAGGGCCTGGAGTTTTCTGGTGAGATATGTTGTCCCTCTCCTGGAAAGGGAGGTTTCTGTATGTCTTCGTTCCTTCCCCTTCCACTAATTCTGAGTGTACTTCTCAAGCTGAAAATGGAGGGGGCAAATCTAATACTCATTGCTCCTCTATGACCTCGGCAGATGTGATGTCCTTTGCTGCAACAGCTGGTAGTGGAATCCCAGTACCTCTGGCCTTGTGCAAGGGTCTACTGTCTTAGAAACAGGTAACCCTAGTTCATGTGGTCCTGAAGTCCCTACATCTGCACACATGGTTCCTGAAGACATAGTTTATTTTGGGGTATCTTAGAAAGTGGCAGAAGTTCTGGTGGCTGCTAAAAAAAACTGTCCACCAGACACACCTACCCAATGAAAGGGAAGCAGTTTATTTTGTGGGCTGCTTCACATAACCTGGATCCGTTCACTTGTCCGGTCAATCAGGTTCTAGAATACTTACTGTCCTTATCAGATTCAGGCCTGCAGTATTTCTCCATCAAAGTGCACTTGGCTGCTATATCAGTTTTCCACATACCTGTGGATGGCCATTTGAAATCCAGTCCCAGCATTTGAAATCCAATCCCAGCTTGGGACCTGAATTTTAATTTTGGAAAAGCTGACTTTGGCTCCTTTTGAACCAGCTGCAACTTGTGACTTATGCTTTCTGTCTCGGAATGCATTATTTTTAGTTGCAGTCACATCTGCTTGAAGGGTTTCAGAGCTGCTGGCTCTAATTTGTGAGCTTCCTTATTTCATTTTTCACAAAGACAGAGTATCTTTGCACACTAATCCTAAGTTTCTACCAAAGATGGTGTCTGACTTTACTTTAAATCAAACCAACCACGTACCAGTGTGTTATCCAGGATATGCCATTTCCAGTCCAGGGGAAGCATTGCTCCATACCTTAGATGTGCATAGAATTCTCATATACTATACACACTATACTAAGGACTGAAGAAAGTCCTTGCAGCTTTTTGTTTCATTTGCCCCGGGGAAAATGAACACACCAGTTTCTAAACAGTGCTTATCCAAATGGCTAGCACACTGTATCATGTTCTGTTATAGGAACTGCAGTAAGGAACTTTCTGGTGTGGTTCATGGTCATTCCGCAAGAAGCGTCGTCACTTACGTAGCTTATTTTTGGAATGTTTCTGCTGCAGAAATCTGTGCAGCTGTCATATGGAGTACTGTTCATACCTTCACTAAGCATTACAGTCCGGATATTGTCTCTTGTAGATGAGCTGGATTTGGTCTAGCTGTGGTACAAGGCCTACTGTCATAAGCCTATAGGCTCCAGCCACCCAGACTGTTAGCTTTTGGTACTGCTTGGGACTTGTTCCAAAGGTGTGGCCTGATGAAAGAGATACCCTCAAAAAAAGTGAAACAGTTATTTAGAACTTAGTATAACAGTAGATCTTCGAGAGAATCTCTTTCATCAGGCCATGCTGTCCCAACCTTCTTCCCCCTTCAGGGTTGTGACAAAGAAGTCTTGTCTTGCTGCTTCCATTGCTGTTTTTGTCAGCACTGTGTCTCACTGGTAAGAGGAGTGCTGGGTCTCACCTGGTTCCCTAGACGGAGGTTCTCCGGGAATGATCTCTGGCGGGGAACTGAGGAGAGGAGGGTCTGCCCATGTTTATGTAGATGCTGACACTTGATATCATTGTGGATGGCCTCTGGCATTCAAAGTTTCCTTGTGGTCCTAATGCTGGTGCAGGTATAGTTCCAAACGTGTGGCCTGATGAAACAGAGTCTCTTGAAGATCTTCTGTTATGGTAAGTTCTTACATGACTGTACTTTTTAAAAAAAGAAAAAAGACCTCTGCGGCAGCACAGTATTGTGCTATTGACCCCATGAGGTTACAGTGGCCTCATTTGAGAAATGCTGATGTAGCTGTGTGTTGTTTATTTATTGTTTATTCACCCTTTCAGACATTGGACGTCAGTGTCTGGCACCAACCCAGCCCCACTGCCCCTCTTACCAGTGATATGTAGTGACTCCCGTGGCTAGATCTCCATAACATGGCCTTCATGGTGTAAGAACCCCCTCAGGAACATACACCCCACGCGCTTCATAATGACAGGAATTAGAACCAAAGTGTACCAGGCATCATATGCTGCTTTTGGCTTTTCCTTCTTAGTTGAGTGAGTCCCCACCCATGGGAGCAACCACGGCTAAACAGTTGGGGGGACGGACATGGATCTACTTAGCCTTTCTCGCCAATGTCAGTATCATTGCCTGTTTCCAGGGCCTAAAATGTTGAGGGGACTAGACCCACATCCCCCAGTGGTTGTACCTGTGCCCCAGCAACAGAGACATTAATGTCTTGGTGGCTCCTTCTGTTCACATGCAGTGGTGTGCTGGCATAGGCAAGGCAAGGCAATTCATTTGTTAGGCCCCATCCCAGAGACTCTGGGCACCATATAAAAAAAACAATTTCAAACTAAAAGCTAGCATACATTTCGTAATAATGCAGCTTAACAACGTGGACATATAGTCTGGCCAGGAGCCAATTTAGGTGGTTCCAAATGCTATATTAAAAAGATAAGTTTTGAGCATCCACTTCAAAACTTCCATTGCTGGGGCTCCATGGTTGTATGAAAGAAGAAAGTTGCACATAAGAGGTGCAAATACTCCAAAGGCTCTATCCCCTGGGGATTTTAAACAGGTGCATGGAACAACTAGGACCTCTACTTCAGAAGAATGAAGGGGCAGATGGGAGTGTATACAGAAGGTCTGTCATGCAGCTAGGGCCCAGATCGTGCAGGGCTTCGTATATCAGTAAATACATCATGCAGCTGATGCACCACAGCACTGGCAGCTAGTGCTGCTTGCACAGACCAGAATGATATGACCAGACAGTGGGTCCCAGTAATCAGTGGGGCTGCCGAGTTCTGCACCAGCTGCAAGCAATGTATTGATTCCGAAGAAAGTCCTAGAACCCTACTGATGCCTTCCCACATTCTGAAAGTCACTGAGCCTGACTGGAAATATAGCAATGTGCAGTGAAAGGGGTGACTGGACAGGGAAGAACAAGTCCAAGCAGATTAGGTGGGCTGGGTTTCTTAAAGGGCCATCAATGCCTCAAGAAGAACTTTCAAAAACATAATATTTGGACACAAAGCAGCTTATATTTCTCATCAGCTTTGTATTTCTTATCCCCATTACTTATTACTGAGGTCTTTTGCCTCAAAAACAGGATATTTGTTTCTTGAGGGTTCATCAGTTTCTATTGCTTCTTCCTAACCTGAGGTCATAATGCACTGTTTGTGACATCACAGTTATTCATATGGCAACAGACTGTGATGTCATAACATGGCGTTATGATTTCAAGTAGGGAATAAGCTACAGAGTCAGATAAACTCTCAGGAATAAAGATCTTGTTTTTGTGGTAATTTCCTCAGTAAAAAATAATGGAGAGGAGAAGTCTATACAAGGCATATGAAATACATGCTGACTTGTGTCTAAATATTATGTTTTCCAAAGTGTTCCCAAAGGTGTCAGGTGCTCTTTAAGGGCCTGACACTACTGAGGAGCATTGCCGCTTCAAAGGAGAACTGTGCTGAACTTGTAAGTAATTTTTCCCAGTAGAAACTGTTTTTTTTTTTTATTTTGATTCCAGTTCTGTTACTGTTCAATCTCTTCTGGCTTTTAGTTTTCTACAGAGTGCTTCTGATTTACACTTTGGTGCTGTGTCATTTTAGAACTGTATGAGGAAGTTTATGTCCTTCTGAGCCACACAGTTTTGCAGTAGAACATGGGTGCTGTCTACTAGTAATGGACAAGATGAGCAAGGAACAAACATAAAACTATATTAAACAGTTCTAAAATTGTCCTCTTCTGCAGTGTGTGAATCAGAAATACACACTAGGACAATTAAAAAGACTGTAGAGATGGAGCACTAGAGAATCTGGATTGGTATTTAAAAGCAGCTACTGGAGGAAATGATTTATTATACTGTAGGTTCAGTGCAGTTCTCCTTTAAAAAACACTAACACAAAATGAGACTAGACACAAACAAAATCTCAAAATGCTCCTCTGTTGAGACTGCCTGCCTGTGTATCAAAAACGTGGCCCGGGAATAATGGCTATGTTGTTTGTGGGTCTATGAAATATCAACTGTTGGTGATGCATTATTCCACTTGGGGGCAGCATAGGTTTGTTGTTTCAGGAAAACCAAAGAGAGCTGCAATGTGAGAACTTAGTGTTGATGAAATGGTACTATTTGCCTATTTTTCCTATCGATAAAGAGAAAAAAATTCACCAGACATCCTGTGCCTACTTCCATTTGTTATAGTTTTGATTCTGCTGCATGATAAGCTATGGGGGCGTTTGCATAGCAGCACTTTCATATTCTGGTACTTGAAAAAATGTTTATAATAGGTAAAGCCGAATATGGAGAAATGTGTTAATTTTTTTAACAAATAGCAACACATAGGAGCCTGAGAAATAGGTGAATAATTTATTTTGTTGATAGGGCATTTTTAAAGGTGAATTGCACCAAACGTGGAAGTACTTGTCCTTTGGAAAAGCTGATGTTCAAATACTGGTTCCTGCTCTGTTCTGTTCTGTTCTGTTCCAGCTCTACAGGCTTTTCGGCTATCTCAGTAGGTGTTTCCAGTTTGCACACTGATAGTAAGTGCCATTTTAGAACTGTATGGTGTTTATATGTCCTTGTTCTTTTCTTCCGTTGTTGTCAAAATGCATCCATGTTGTACTATAGACCTCTGTGGTTGAGAGAAAGATAAACTACATCACATGGTTCTGTGTGTAAATCAGAAACATCCACTCAGGTTACTAAAAGGCCTGTCTGAATGGAAAATAGCAGAACTGGAACCAGTACTTGAAAAAAAAAACAGCTTCTACTGGGGAGAAATGACTATCGGATTCAATGCAGTTCTGCTTTAAAGAGACTTTACGTTATCAGCAGTTTTTTTTAAGAAACCTTTCTTAGGTATCCTCACTGAAACCGGTGCATACAGAAATCTCAATGTCATTTCAGTAGTCTGTGGTGCCAAATGATTCAATTTAGCTTGCTCCTCACCAGCCTAATTGTTCTCTCTCTTATCCCCCTGTCTTATCAACACTAGGCCCATCCATCCCCTTATTCTTCCTTTCGTAACCTCGGATAGGAGCTCACTACCCTGGGTTGTGACACCCTACCATGCCCCATACTTTATAGCATTCAATCCCGGGGCTCACACATACTCCTTTTCTCCATCCACCTTCTCTACATCCAGCTTTACCAACTCCTTTCTGTGCACCGTGCCCTCCTAGCCTTTCTCCCCCTACCTCCCTCCCTCTCTTCCCCCCTACCTTCACCTCTACCTGGTGTATATTTTTATTTTAATTTTTTCTTCCGTTACTTCCTCCTGCAACCTTAGATAACCTGCTTTATCTTCCTATAGACACTTCTATGTACGTAAATACCGTGTAATCTGTACAATATCTGTATAATTCTATGTACATATGAACTTCTTTTTCTTCCTCTCTGTAAAGAGTATTATCTGTATTACCTTGTAAATACCTGTGTTGACCTGTATATACAATTGTTCATGCTCCACCCAGGTCCATCTTGCAAATGAGCTTCTGCTCAACGATGAACACCTTGTTAAATAAAGACTTGATTGATTGATTGATTGATTGAAATTAAAAATGGTTCAGATCAATACCACATCAAGGCAACTCCAGCAGCTAAGATCCTACTCTCTCTGTGTAAGATCATTCTGCTGAAATAAAAAAAAAATACACACATGTTTTGTCTGTCACAAATATTACCTGCTCCAACAGGGGCTTCGATGCTCCTCCCAGGTGTTAACACTCCCAGGTGGCATCTTTGATGAAGTCTGAGAAACAAAGGAATACCGTAGGCCTAACCACTTAAACAATACCCAACAGGCCTTGGACAAAATCCAGGCAAAGAGAAAAATTATACCACTCAGCAGCATTATAAAAGTAAGCCCAAAGCTTTTTTTAGATACAAAACTTCTTTATTCGGCATCAGCATAAAAACCAGTAGGAGGGGCATGCAGTTGAGCGATCTCATTTGCATGCATGTGCTTTTTCAAGAGACTAACATGCACTGCTCTTGGCTCCTTTTTAAGTTAGACAAAGATACAGACAGCAAAAGGCAGTACCCGGAAAGGTGCAGTGTGCAGCAAAGTGCAACAAATTCATTAATAGCAGTGCTAGCGCAATAAAATACAGTTACATAGGAACTTACCGTAACAGTAGATCTTCGAGAGAATCTCTTTCATTAGGCCACACATATGGAACCATAGCCGTCAGACGCCAGGACCACATGTAAACTTTATAGCTAGCAGTCTACTTGGGCCACCCACGATGATGTCAGATGTCGACATCCTACACTATATAAACATGGGCGGCCCCATGCCCTCCTCAATTCCCCGTCAGAGAGCATATGCAGAGGATCTCCTCCTGAGGGAAACCGGGGGAATGAAAAGTTCCCGCTACCAGAGAAGATAGAGACCAGCAGTTACACCATCCTGGAAAGAAAGACATAAGTGAAGAAGCACTGAATCTGAGGGGGATAGAAGGGTGGGACGGCATGGCCTGATGAAAAAGATTCTTTTGAAGATCTACTGTTCTAGTAAGTTCTTACGTAACTGTACAATCTTCTTCTTCGAGGATCTCTCTCTCATCAGACCACACGTATGGAACGAGTCCCAAGCAGTTCTGACACAGAACCAGTCCGGGTGGCTAGAGGCTATAGACCTATGAACGTAGACCTTGAAGCACAGCCAGGCCGAAGCCTGCCCTCCTTCTAGAGACAATGTCCAGACTGTAGTGCTTAGTGAAAGTGTGGACAGTATTCCAGGTTGCAGCAGCACAGATTTCTGCAGCTGACACATTCCTGAAACAGGCAACAGAAGTGGCCATGCCTCTGGTTGAATGACTGCACACAGTACCATGAAGTTCTTTATCATACTTCTTGTAACAAAAAGTAATACAGCTGGCCAACCACTTGGACAGGCACTATTTAGAAACTGGGACACCCTCTTTCCTGGGGGCGAAGGAAGCAAAAAGCTGTGAGGACTTCCTGCAGTCCTTTGTATGATGAACATGATATCTGAGTATTCTATGTACATCTAAGGTATGAAGTAATGCTTCCCCTGTATTGACATGCTCAGTAAAATAAACTGGCAGGTGGATGGTTTGATTTAAAGTAAACTCAGACACCACCTTCGGGAGAAACTTAGGATCTGTACATAAAGACATCCTGTCTTTGTGGAAAATCAAATAAGGAGGCTCACACATAAGATCCAGAAGCACGGAAATATTCCAAGCAGACGTTATAGCAAACAAAAATAACGCTTTCTGTAACAGAAAGCATGGCTTGCAAGTCACAACCGGCTCAAATGGAGCCAAAATAGGTTCCTGTAGAATAAAATTCAAGTCCCAAGCAAGGACTGGATTGCAGATGTGAGGCTTCAAGTGAAGAATGCCTCTTAAGAACGTACGGGACACCTTCAGTTGAGCCACCATACGGCCATCAGTAGGCACATGGAAAGCCGAAGTGGCAGCCAGGTGCACCTATATGGAAGAGTATTGCAAGCCAGCATCTGACAGGGACACCAAGTAGTCTATAATCTGATTCACCAAACAGGAGAACAGATCCAAGTTACAGGAAGCCATACACAGAGCAAAGCGCTTTCCACTTCCTAGAATAAGTGGCTCTGGTGGAAGGTTTTCTAACAGTCACCAGAACATCAGCCACCCTAGGGGACACTCCAAATCTTGCAATGGCTGTGTTTTCAGGAGCAAGGCATGGAGATGGAATGACTTGAGGTCCAGATGGAACAAGGGTCCCTGATCCTGTGAGAGCAAGCCATTGCACAGGGGAAGGGGTACTAGAGGTTCCATTGCCAGCTGCTGCAGCAGGGGAAATCAGATCTGACAAAGCCAGAAGGGGGGCCACCAGAACAATGGTGGCACCCTCCATCTGGAGTTTGATTACCACCCTCTGGATCAGAGGAAGGGAGGAAGGTGTAATAGAACCTCTGAGAGAGAGAGAGAGAGAGAGAGAGAGAGAGAGAGAGAGAGAGAGAGAGAGGCCTGGAGTAAGCAAGCAGAAACATGGCAGTTTTGCATTGAGTGGTTATGCAAGAATGTCCAACTCAGGATGACCCCACCTGTCAAACAAGTCTTCTACTACCGAGGTCAGCAGTTCCCACTTGTGCATTTGAGACTGTGACAAGCTTAGCCTGTCCACCAGGATGTTTTGGATGCCTGGAACATGGACGGCCGACAGTTTTAGACTGTGTTCTAGAGCCCAGTACCAGACCCTCATCATTTCCCGGCATAGAGGGTATGAGTGGGTCCCCCCATTTGTTTACATAGTGTACTACACTGATGTTGTCCATCTGCACCAGGAGATGGCCTGGGGACAGATGGTTCTAGAAAGCTTGAAGGGCATACAGAATGGCCCTCATCTCTAGGATGTTTATGTGGAAGGAATCTCTACTCTGGTCCATGTTCCTTGGGTCTGATGGGGCCCTATGTGAGCCTCCCCAGCCCATCTCCAAAGTGTGTGTGGTGAGAGTTTGCTGAGAGGAGGGAATGAGGAAGGAAACCCCTTTCAACAAGTTGCTGAGTTCTATCCACCACTGAAACACCTTCTTGACAGGGAAAGTGACTAGAACCTGCTGTGTTAGGTTGTCGGTGCATTGAACAAATTGGATCCTTAACGTCCAATGAGAGCTCCACATGTGCAGCCTGGCTAGGGGTAGAATGACAATGGCAGCTGCCATCAGAATCAACAGCCTCAGGAATGTTCTGGCTATAACATACCTGCTGTTGTAAAGCAACTGGGCCTAAGCCATCAGGCTTTCTGCCTGTCCTGGGGCAGGAAGACAAAGCCCTGGGGAAGGGGCACTGTTGAGCCAGGGCAAGACAGAGGTCTAAGACTATCATTTTCTACATTTATAATATAATACGACTTTTGAAATAATTTTGTTGAGTATTTTGGCAGATCAAAAAGTACTTGGATGGAATCAGCTACCTGCTGATTAAGAATGGGGAATCCGAAGAAAGAAAAAACACAGCTGGGAGGTGCTAAAAGTAAAAGTGCTCCTGGAACCCCAGCCACAAGGTCAGCTCAAGGCCGAAAGGTTGCAGAGGCCACTTAAGCAGGAGAGGAAACACTCCAAACTAAAGGAATTAAAATAAATCATCTTATCTTCATGGTATCTGGGTTGGCAGAGAAGTTTGACTCGTTAACAACAAGAGTCAGACTGGTACTGGTAATCATTATCATGTCCCACCTCAGTCTCCTCTCTTCCAGGGTGTACATGTTGAGATCCCTCAGTCTCTCCTCATAAGGCATTTGGTGCAACCCTTGCACTATTTTAGCTGCCCTCCTCTGGACAGCCTCCCACTTATCTATGTCCTTGCTGAGGCATGGCCTCCATTACTGGACACAATACTCCAGGTGGGGTTTCACCAGTGAGCACTACAGTAGCAACTCCACCTCCCTCCTCCTGCTGGGGATACCTATCCCAATGCATCCTAGCATCATGCTGGCCCTACACACTGCTTTGTTGCACTGCTGTGCCACTTTATGGTAATCAGATATGATAACCTCAAGGTCCCTTTTCTGCTTAGTCACTGACACTACCTTCTCCCCCATCCTATACTCAGTCCCTGGGTTCCTTTACCTTTGGTGTATGGTTTTGCACTTTTTCGCCTTAAACCCCAACTGCCATGTTCTTGACCACTCCTTGCGTTTCCCAAGATTGCTACACATTCTTTCCACTCCCCTCTTGAATGTCCGCTCTATTACAGATTTTTTTTTTAAATCTCAGTGTCAGTCTCCACTCATTTGGGAGACACAGATTGCAGTCTCTCCCCACACCACAGCCTCTCTGATTCTGCCTAGGTGGTTCCTCATTGCACTGTGGCTGCACCCCCAGGTGGGTACGGGGTGGGGCAGCATGCCTTGAGAATCTTGCTATTGTTGGACCCACCAGGGATGTCAGGGAGGTGCGGGCAATCAGGGTCACTGCTGGGTCTCAGTCACCTAGGAGACTGACACTGGTGTTTACTCCTTTTTCTCCCTTGGCTTGGTGTGCATCCCTGACATCAAGGTGCTAAGCGTCGACATCCACCACACATCTTGGCTGGCCCCTCCCGGTGACAGGACTTGCCATACCCTGAGCCTCCGCCCAGGGTCAGGCAAACTGCTGGCCTTGGCCTCCTCCCTCCCCCCGGAGAAGGTGAGCAGTCATGGAATGCTCAAGCCTTTCTCCCTTGGCTGGCCCTCCAGAGATCTGAGTCCGCTTCCGAACCCGGGTTGCTGGCGTCGCAAGCGGAAATCCAACCGTTGCACTGATGGGCTGGCTCTATTACAGATTTTGGTATCACCTGCAAAATGGCACACTTTCTCTTCTAGTTCATCTGCAATGTAACTTATGAAGACATTGAAGAGGACTGAATCCAGTACTGAGCCCTGCAGCACCTCGCTGGTCACTCTTCCATCATTAGAGTGAGTGCCATTAACCACCACTCTCTGTCACCTATCCATTAACTTGTTTCTAACCTAATTCACCACTTTGGATTCCACCCTTAGGTGGCTCATTTCCTTTATTAGCAAAGCGGGACACAGAGAGCCAAGATGGAGAGAGGAAACATTCCGACTCCCCCAAAAAAATTAGAAGGAAGGCTAAAAGCTGTGATAAATGGATAAATTGAAAATCTGTGAAGAAAATATATTCCACAGCATTAGGAGGGAAGTTTTCCAAATACGAGAGGAACACTAGGTATAGTTTAATTTATTTTAATTAGTGAAACAATAATATTACCGGAGTCCCTGAAGAAGGGCTGAAGTTATCCTGATATGTTAGATTTTAAACTTAATAATCTAGATGTCACTTGTAATAAATTAGAAACACAGCAAACTGTTTTGTGAGTGGGTCTGTCATTCCAATTCTTTTGTATGTGCCCATTTATAGGTGGGCTGCAGCCTCCTGTTTGGAGGGGGTGAACTGGGGTGACATAGGACAGGACTGGATGCAAGGTTGTGGCACATTAGTGTAGCAGCCTGTCCAACACTGCACTGACACAGTTGAACAGGGGCTACTGATCTCAATAACCCTTTCATGAAGGAGGAACATTTCTAGTCAAGGAACTAGATTTTTTTTGGACACTGCTGATGGTGCACAGACTGCTCTGTAGGAAGCAACACAGGGTAGGAAAGGAGGGAAAGGGCTGTTCAGATATAGCTAATAGGGCATGGACAGCTCTGAGGGATGCAACGCAAGAAGTGGGAAACCATTGAGGTATCTCAAGGGGTAGAACGTCGCTGAGGAAGACAGATGGAGTGGGGCAGGGATGGATACACCAGAAGGTGGGAGGGTTATGAGGGGAGCAGTTAGGGCCAGCGTAAGGGGGGATGGTACGGGGGAGGCGGGACGTGAGGGGGGTAGCACAGGTAGGATTGTGGTATGCAATGGATGTGGGGCAGCAGTTTGAATGAACATATTGTGGAGGCTCGGAGGGGCCCAATCTGTACCAGGTTAAGGAAGTGCCATGTCTTAGGAGAGTATTGGAGAGGATGAGGGAAGGGGGTGGGGGTCTTGAGGCAGGGTCTCATTGGGGAAATAACATGAGGACGCCACATGGGAGGAATAAGGGCCCAAGGGAATGGATGGGCAGTTAGGGCAGTAGAGGAAAAAACAGAGGTTCTAGCATTACAGGGAAAGCCAGAAGTGAAGGGAGCCTAAGCACAATCAGGTAGGAGGGGCAGATAATATGTTTACTGTGCTGGCAACACTGGGGGATGAGGATGGGGTGCACAATATCAGGGGGAGAGCAGGAGGGAGGCAGGGGAGGAGGGGACATCTACAAGGGACAGGAGTTTGTCAGAGGAGGGAAGGAGGGTTGAGGAGAAAAGTAACACTGCTAGTGGGGTGGGTGACAAGGCAGAGCAGAAAGGGGGACAGGGAGGAGGGGGCTGGGAGGGGAGGGATGTGGAGGGTAGGGAGGAACAGCAAAGGGGCAGGACAGGATGGGGGAAGGGGAGCAGAAGGGGGAAGGGGAGTTAGTGAGGTGGCATGCTCCAGTAATGGAGACCTTGGGAAAAGGGTTGGGGAAGGGGCAAGGAAAGAGGAGGGGGGTACTAGTGAGGGATTCCATACTAAAGGGGATCAGATGGGGCAGTAAAGGGGAAAGATATAGTCTAATATGAGTCGAGTCTATTCCCGGGTTGACAGCGGGCAGGGCAGGAAAGTCCATTCTCAAATGCACAGGGAGGGGATGGAGGAAACCACATGTTGTGGAGCACATGGGTACGAATGCCCTGTCAGCAGAGACGGTGGAGATAGTAAAGGGGAGATTCGAGGAGATGGGGAAGCTGTGTGAGAGGTGGGCAAAACAGTGGCCTTCTCAGAGATGCTCCCAGTACCCTGTGCAAGTACTGCAAGGAAGTGAAGGATAGGGGAGTTCAACGCCTGGCTGAGGGAATGGTGTCGGACCAAGGGGTATGGGGTAGTAGGGAGGTAGGGCAGAACCTGGGACAACAATGTCCTGTATGCAGGAGACAGGTTACACTTGAGCAGGGAGGGAAAGGCAGAATTGAAGTGGGGGATAAAGGGGTACATAGCAACAAGGGTATCTTTAAACTAGGAAGGGGGAGTGGCAAGTGGACAGCTGGTAGGCAGGGTTCCTAGGGAAGGGAGCCAGACAAGCCTACCTCCTAAGCTAAAGGGGAGAGCAGCAGGGTAGAGGCAAGAAGGGGGAAAATTCGGGGAGGGAAAGGAGCAGAGTGGAAGGGAGTGTCACTGAATGCGAGGAGCCTAGGGAAAAAATCAGCTCAGTTTCAGGCCTTCTTCGCAGTGGGGCAGGTGGACATTGTGGCCATAACAGAAACTTGGGCCACCCAGTACCAGAACTGGGATATGATGATCCCTGGATACAAGCTGTTCAGAAAGGACAGGTCAAACAGGAAGAGGGGAGGGGGAGTGGCAACTTATATAAGGGAGGGAATAAGGTGCATAAGGTAAGAGGGGGAAGAAGGCAGAACAGAGGCCCTGTGGACACAATATCAGGATTCAAAGGGCAGGGTACTGAGGATAGGGGTAGTGTATAGGGCACCAACTCAAGGGGTGGAGCTGGACAGGGAGTTGACAGAACAGATCAGGAGGGTTTGTAGGAGGGGAACATGGTGATGATGGTGGTGTGGGACTTCAGCCTACCTGGGGTGCACTGGAGCATGCCAACCACCACAGGTGCTAGGGAGCAGGTTATACTGTCAGCATTTTGGGAAGTTTCCTGGTGCAACTGGTACATGAACCAACTAGGTTGGGAAGGACTCTGGACCTTGTGCTGTCAAATGGGGAGACCATAAGAGAACTGGAGGTTGAGGAACCGCTAGCTGGGAGTGACCACCACTCAGTGTGGTTCACACTCAGAATGGGGAAGCAATCTGGAGGTTCGGGCACCAGGGTAATTGATTTTAGAGGGGAAGACTTCAACAAGATGAGGGGAATTCTCATAGGTCACCTAGAGGGAATCTGACCAACTATGGATGCCAACCAAAAATGGGGTATTATTAGGGCAGAGCTGGAAGAGGCCACTGGAACATGTACTCGGGTGCAGAGAAAGAAGGGAAGGGCAAAGAAGCCCAGCTGGCTGACCAAGGAGGTCATGGATGGGGTGAGAGCCAAGACGGGATCTTTTCAGATATACAAGAGATTAGGAAGAGGGGAAGTCAGAGAGGAGTATATGAAGAAGTCTAGGAAGGATACAAGGCTGGTCAGAGCCTCTAAGGCAGCCAGAGAGTTGAGGTTGGCACAGGGCATCAAGGACAGAGAGAAGGACTTCTTCAGATACATTAAGGAGAGAATGAAGAACAGGGACCAGATAGTGAGGATTAAGAAGGACGGGAAGGGGGGAGAAGGGGGAGGAGCAGGAAGAGGCATTAAATGAGTACTTCTGTTCTGTATTCATGATACAGAGGTGGGGACAGATACCTGATGGGAAAGGTGGGGTGAGCAGGGGAAGGGGTGATGGATGGTGAAATTACAGATGGTAGAGTACTGGAAGGGCTGAGGGCACTGCGGGTGGACAAGGCACTGGAACCTGATGGCATTCACCCTAGGGTACTCAAGGAACTGGCAGAGTGCCTGGCAGGACCACTGGCTGACTTGTTCAATATCTCTCTGCACACAGGATGTGTACCACAGGACTGGAGGTTACCCCATGTGGTGCACATTTACAAAGGTGGCCCAAAGGATGATCCAGGTAACTACAGACTGGTGAGATTCACATAAATTGTGGGAAAACTCATGGAGATCATCCTTAAAGGGGCACTATCAGCTTTGCTCGTCTATCTTGCACTATATGTCAGCAGTGTGTCTCCCGGCACACACATCACAGATTGCCCCCAGTATGCCCTAATGTATGTAAAGTTAAGAATATTAGAAGTTTACCTGACCCTTTGAATTCGCGAGCTGCTCACATGACCTCGATTTAACTTCCCCTTACCAACTGGTAGCAGCAGCATTTTAGATCGGGCGGCCGTTTCCATAACAGAAGCAGTCTCAAGCGTCATTTTTGGACATTGCGAGTGGAAAATTGGCGAATTCTTAGTAGCTCTTTATTAACTGCCGTTATACAGCGCCAAAACGAGCATCAGAGAGAACATTTCTTTAAAACGGGACCGAAATCCCGCCGTTACGCACAATCGTGGTATGTTCTTGCGCATGCGCGGGATCTTTACTAGTAAGCGTAATCTCGTTACGCGCCGGGATTTCGGTCCCGCTTTTAAAAAGTGTTTTGCCTTTTTCTTGGTGCCCGGCTTTTGACGCCATATGGCAACGGCAGTTAATAAAGGGCTACTCACCAGATTCACTTCGCTTTCCACTTGTGATGTCAAAAATGAAACTTTGGGACTCGCGCTTGTGGTAGACGCGCCGTCCGCCCTGTGTATGCTTCCGTTGGTGGGGATTTGTGTTCGCAGAGCGAGCAGCACATAAATTCAAAATTCAGGTAAACTACCAATATTCTTGCAGTTTTACATATAAGGGCATACTAGGGGCAGTCTGTGATATGTGTGTGCCAAGAGTGCACACTGCTGACATATAATGCAAGATAGACGATCAAAGCTGATACAGTGCCCCTTAAGGAGAGGCTGGTGACATTTTTGTAGAACAGTGGCTCCAGGACAGGCAACAGCTTGGGTTTGTCTCTGAAGGTCCTGCCAGACGGTTCTTTATAGCAAAGGTTCTGACATCACTCAACAGGTCTTGGGGCAGAATTGTCATATTCTTAATAACCCAGCACAGTGCATAAAGGGTAAGAACACACCACAAAAAGGAAGAAAAAATATATTTATATATATATATTACATATTGTATATTATGAAAGGAGAGGGACATGGGGAGTGGTGCAATGCACTGGCTCAGCGTTGCAGCTCTTCGTGAGACATTCTGGAACTGTATTGCTGTCCTATCTGCAGGCAACTGTCAGCTCTGAGGGATGGCATTCACCCTAGGGTACTCAAGGAACTGGCAGAGTGCCTGGCAGGACCACTGGCTGACTTGTTCAATATCTCTGGGTACATTGGTGGATGTGTACCACAGGACCGGAGGTTACCCCTACGTGGTGCACATTTACAAAGGTGGCCCAAAAGATGATCCAGGTAACTCTGCAGAGACCGCGAGATTCACATAAATTGTGGGAAAACTCATGGAGATCATCTTTTAGGCACTATCAGCTTGAGCCTTTTGTCTTTGCACTATATGTCAGCAGTGTATCTCCTGGCACACACATTATCACAGATTGCCCCTAGTATTCTAATGTATGGAAGTTAAGCATTATTATTTACCTGAATTTTTAATTGCGAGTTGCTCACACGACCGATTTAGCTTCCTCATTAATCGGGAAGCGTATACGCGAAGATCAGCGCTGCTCATTATTAAGTAGTCTGAAGTGTCATTTTTGATATTGCGAGTGGAAATTGCGAATTCAGAGTAGTTTCTTTATTATCTGCTGCCGTTACGCCAAAAAACGAGCGTTGAGCAAAATTTTTAAGCGGACCGAAATTCCGCCGCATGCGCAACGGTGGTATGTTCTGCGCATGTGCGGATCTTTACTTATGCTGCACTTCCACATGTGCGGATTTCGGTCCGCTTTTAAAAAGTGTTTTGCCTTTTCTTGGTGCTCGGTTTTTGGCGCCATATGGCAACGGCAGTTAATAAAGGGCTACTCTACCAGATTCACTTTGTTTTCCACTCTGTGATGTCAAAAATGAAACTGGACTGCGCTTGTGGTAGACGCCAGTGGTCTCGTCCTCTGTATGCTTCCAGTTGGTGGGGGATTTGTGTTCCGCAGAGCGAGCAGCACATAATTCAAAATTCAGGTAAACTACTAATATTCTTGCAGTTTTACATATATAAGGGCATACTAGGGGCAGTCTGTGATATGTGTGTGCCAAGAGGCACACTGCTGACATATAATGCAAGATAGATGATCAAAGCTGACAGTGCCCCTTTAAGGAGAGGCTGGTGACATTTTTGCAGAACATTGGCCTCCAGGACAGGCAACAGCTTGGGTTTGTCTCTGGAAGGTCCTGCCAGACGGTTCTTTATAGCAAAGGTTCTGACATCACTTCCTCAACAGGTCTTGGGGCAGAATTGTCAGATTCTTAATAACCCAGCACAGTGCATAAAGGGTAAGAACACACCACAAAAAGGAAGAAAAAAAGATATTTATATATATATTACATATTGTATATTATAAAGGAGAGGGACATGTGGGGAGTGGTGCAATGCACTGGCTGTGAGGCAGCAGTTTCCCGGGAGACATTCTGGAAACTGCATTGCTGTCCTATCTGCAGGCAACTGTCAGCTCTGAGGGAGGAGGTTGCCCACCTCCAGGCTGAACTGGCAAGGACTAAGGAGGCCTCCCCCACCCGAAGAGCACCACTGCCACAGAGGCTGCCAAGTATGAAGAGCAGTTGGACCACAGTGGGTTCTGAGAGGGTACGGGTGGTGGAACAGAGGAGAAGCCCCCTAGTTGTACCTCTACACAAACCATATGCCAGTCTGGCAGAGCAAGGTTCCTCTATGATGGCACCCTCAGTGGAGACCAAGAAGAATGCTGAGGACACCCACTAGGGAGACCCACAGAAGGGTGGCATGGGACACCACAGGGGAAGGAAACAGCTTCTGATAGGGGACTCAGTTGTTAGAGGGGTAGACCTGGGGAAGGGAGAGGAGAGGGAAGTAAGGCGCCTGCCTGGTGCCATGGCTTGGAGGGACAAGAAGCAAATCCTCAGGATTGCAGGAGCAGCATCACAGGAGAGGGAACTAGATATCATTGTCCACCTTGGGACAAATGACCTAGCTAGGCATGGGATCAGTGCAGTGCAGGATGAAATTGTGGAGTTGGGAGGGGCCTCAGACAGGTAGCAAGCATGGTTACCTTTCAGAGGTGCTGCCAGTCCATGGCAGGGTGAGGCTAGGGTACTGCACACCATGCAGTTTAATGAATGGTTGCAAAACTGATTCAGAACACAGGGCTTTGGCTTCATTGGGGACTGGGGGTACACCTGGAGAGATGAAGGTTTATACTGGCACGATGGTCTGCATCTGTCCATGAAGGGAACCAAGATCCTAAGTGACAGGTTTAAATACTTGCTTGGCAAGCTTTTAAACTAGCCATGGAGGGGGGTGCTAATAAGAGGCAGGAAATGTCAAGCCTCCCCCCACAAAACATGATGGGTAGTAAGGTAAACACTGAGGTCCAGTGCTCAACAGAGGGCAGGACAGGGGTAAATGGAAAAATAGACAAGGGCAAAAAGAGCAGGCATGGGGGAAAAAAGGATAAAGCCAACATTAAATGGAGGGCAATGAGTACCAATGCCCGTAGTCTGGGAAACAAGCTTCCTAAGCTAGTAGCCTTGATGGAAGATGAACACTTGGATATTGTGGCAGTCACAGAAACATGGTACACAGGGAACCATGACTGGGATGTCAACATACCGGGGTACACAGTCTACAGAAGGGACAGGGAGGGGAAAAGAGGAGGTGGAGTAGCTCTATACATAAGGGAAGGGATCAAAGCTACAGAACTAAAAAGTAAAGGGGGAGGACAAGAGGCACTCTGGGTCACCTTGGAGACAGGGAATGGCATCACAATCCGCACAGGGGTTGTATACAGACCCCCATCTCAAGGGGAGGAAATGGACAAGAAAATGATAGAGGACATTCTCAAAACGGCTGAAAAAGGGGAGATACTGTTGATGAGGGACCTGAACATGTCAGATGTTAACTGGATGACATGTACTGCAGCCACATCCAAGAGCAGGGTCATTCTCAATGCCCTGCAGGGGGCAGGCCTTAGACAGCTAGTGTTGTAGCCCACTTGGAAGTACGCAATACTAGACCTGGTACTCTCAAATGGAGAGAGGATCACAAATTTAGAAGTCAGTAGACATCTGGGAACAAGCGACCACTGCACAGCGTGCTTCACAATAAGCACAACCATGGAGACAAGCCATACAAAAACAAGCATACTGGACTTTAGAAGGGCTGACTTTAGCAAAATGGGTGAATACCTGAGGAATACACTAGCAAATGGCCAAAAAGGAGGGGTGGAAGAACAATGGAGAAAAATCAAAACTGACATCATAGAGGCAACAAGCCTTTGTGTGAAACAGATAAAGAAAACAAAGTGGAGTAAAAAACCACTATGGTTCTCAAAAGAGTGGGCAGGGAAGGTTAAGGAGAAAAAGGTTGCATTCAAAAAGTACAAGGCATCACAGAAGGAGCACGACAGGAAACTGTATCAATTAAAGCAAAAAGAAGTGGGGAAGGCAGTCAGAATAGCAAAAGCCCAAACTGAGGAAAAAATAGCCAAGTCAGTTAAGAAGGAGGATAAAACCTTTTATAGGTACATTAGGGAGCATAGAAAGGTTAAGGGAGGAATAGTGAAGATTAATAAAGGAGAGGGGAGGTGGGCAGAGGGAGACAGTGAAAAGGCAGAGATATTGAATGAATACTTTTGCTCAGTATTCACAAAAGAAGATGAGGAGGAGTCACCTAAACCAGACAATAGTAGCACTCTGGGTAGGGGGTTGACACCAGCCCATTTACAGAAGAAAGAGTCCTGAAAGAACTCCTAAAACTCAAGGTGGACAAAGCAATGGGGCCTGATGGGATTCACCCCATAATCCTTAAAGAACTAAGGGAGGACCTAGTGACACCACTGACCACACTTTTTAACAAATCATGGGAGGATGGGGTGGTACCTGAGGACTGGAGGAGGGCAGATGTGATTCCCTTTCACAAAAGTGGGAGCAAGGCAGAAGCAGGAAACTACAGACCTGTAAGTTTACCTCAGTGGTAGGGAAAATGATGGAATCACTTCTGAAAGAAAGAATTGTTGAGTACCTAGAGGCCAGCAGGGCACAGGACCCAAAGCAGCATGGATTTACAGCAGGAAGGTCATGTCAGACGAATCTAATAGATTTCTTTGAGTGGGTGACCAAAGTAATAGACCAGGGAGGGGCTGTGGATATGGCCTACCTAGACTTTAGCAAGGCATTTGACACAGTCCCACACAAAAGATTAATAATCAAGTTAGCCAGCCTGGGAGTGGGTCCCAGGGTGGTAGCCTGGGTTGCAAACTGGCTGCACAACAGGACACAGAAGGTAATAGTGAGTGGAACACATTCCGAAGAAAGGGGGTTCACTAGAGGAGTACCTTAGGGCTCAGTACTGGGTCTAGTCCTCTTTAACATCTTTATAGGTGACATTGCAGAGGGTCTGGAGGGAAAGATATGCCTCTTTGCAGATGATACAAAGATCTGTAACAGAATTGATACACAAGGGGGGGTAGAAAGGATGAGAAGAGACTTGGCAAGGTTGGAGGAATGGTCAGACATATAGCAACTTAGATTCAATGCAAAGAAGTGAAGTAATGCACCGTGAAACAAAACCCAGGAGAAGAGTACACAATAGCAGGGGAGGTACTAACAACAACAAAAATGGAATGGGACTTGGGGGTAGTCATATCAGATGATCTAAAGGTTGGTAAGCAATGTGAGAAGTCAGTAAGGAGAGCCAGGGGGATACTAGGATGAATAGAAAGGGGCATCACAAGTAGAAAAAGGGAAGTGGTTATCCCTCTGTACAGACAGTTGGTGAGACCCCACCTGGAGTACTGTGTGCAGTTTTGGAGACCTCATCTATGCAAGGACATAGACAGGATGGAAGCAGTCCAGAGGAGGGCAACTAAAATGGTGCAGGGTCTGCATCAGAAATCATATGAAGAGAGACTGAGAGAGCTTAATATGTATACCCTTGATGAAAGGAGGGACAGGGGGGACATGACAGAAACGTTCAAGTGCCTCAAGGGAATCAACAAAGTCCAGGAGTGTAGTATCTTTCAGAAAAAGAGATGTGTAAGAACAAGGGGATACAGTTTAAAGATAGAGGGGGGATGGCTCAGGGGTAATGTGAGGAAATCTTTTTTCATGGAGAGAGTGGTGGATGCGTGGAACTGCCTTTCTGGGGAGGTTGGGGCTAAAACAGTGGGGGAATTCAAACATGCATGGGACCGACACAAGGCAATTGTAGTGGGGGGTTGCAGGAAGTAGGCTGTTGGTTAACTAGAATCTACAGCTTATCTAGTAGGTAGGGAAATGGGCAGACTGGGTGGGCCAAGTGGTCCTTATCTGCCATCAAAGTCTATGTTTCCATGTTTATATGGGCGACGCCAAAAGCACCATCATCATTATAGCAGTACAGTGCCGTAAATTAAATTCGACGATGTACCCACTGGCGCAAACAAAAGTGCTCAAAGGACACAGATGTTTTATGTCATGTGGGGCTGTGCCCTGCACTTCATGGGGGAGCTTCACCCCACGCACTCCCCTACTGTAGGATTCTCAACTTCAGGGGTGCATGTTGGGGTGCAAAGTTTAAAAATAACACTACTGAGGCCGGCGCAACAAAATACACCTGCCTCGGACTTGAACCCAGCATCCTGGTCACCCTCAGCCCAGCACCCACCCACTACACCACGGAGCCAGCTCAGCGTTTCATCATGTAACCCTGGATGTCCTCCCTTCCTCCCACCCTTTGCTCAGCGTGCTTGCTCCCCACCCCCTGCACGTATACATACAGTGACATCCCACTGCCATTCATGCACCCTCCATCCAATCACCTTCCCTACACCGTTGCCCTGTTGACATGCGCCGAAAGTGGGTCACCATTTCGGTAGGAGCCCACTTCTCAATAGGGGTCACCGTTTCGGTAGGCACCTACTTCCCAATAGCGCATGTCACAGAATACCCTGCCAAACAAACCTCATTGAGTGCTATGACTGGGTGACCAGAGAACTGGACAAGGGCCAAGCGGGGGATGTCCTTTACTTGGCCTTCAGCAAGGCCTTCATTTCTGTGCCACATGTGAGGCTAGGGGGAAGCTGGAATAGGTAGGGGTGGGTACTAGGATGGTCAGGTGGATCACCAACTGGCTGAAGGGCAGACAGCAGAGGGTGGTGGTGGAGGGGAAACTCATTGCCAAGTGTGGTAATGAGTGGGGTACCACAGGGGTCAGTGCTGGGACCAGTGCTGTTTGGGATATTCATAGCAGGTATCTCACACAGGACCCAGAGTAAGATCAGTCTGTTCACAGACAATACTAAGATGGGAGCTGTGGTGGATGACATTGAGGGGTGGAATGGACTGCAGGGGGACCTGACTAAACTACAGGAGTGGTCAGAAACATGGCAGCTGAGGTTCAGTGCCAAGAAGTGTAAGGTAATGCACTTCAGAGCTATGAACCAAAGGAACTATCAGCTGGGAGGGTACAGTTTAAAGAGCACAGAGGAGGAAAAGAACCTGGGGTGATTATAACAGGGAGTATGAACAACTCGGCACAGTGCAGGAGGGCAGCAGTGAAAGCCAACGAGATACTGGGCTGCATAACCAGGGGGATCTTCTCTGGAAGGAGTGAGGTGATCCTTCCCTTGTACAGGTCGCTGGTCAGGCCACACCTAGAATACTGCATGCAGTACTGGTGCCCATTCCTGAAAAAGGACATCAGACTGTTAGAGGAGGTACAGCGTAGGGCGACTAAGATGATCTATGGTTTGGAGGGGAAATCCTATGAAGGGAGGCTGAACATGCTTAACATGTATTCTCTGGAGGAGAGAAGAGATGGGGGGATATGATTGAGACCTTTAAGTACCTGAAGGGGATAAACAAGGCTAATACAGGGGAGATATTTTGGATCAGAAAAGGGAGGGATACCAGAGGGCACCAATTGAGGTTGGAAGGGGGAAATTCAGGAGAGAAATCAGGAGACATTACTTCACAGAGAGAGTGGTGGACAAGTGGAACACTCTGCTAGAGGCGGTGATTTCATGTAGGATGGTGGGTTGCTTCAAGAGGGTGTGGGACTGAGTGAGGGGGGAAGGACTGTGAGGGGGTGGGAAGGTTGGGGCAGCTTCAAGGTGAGGGGCTAGCTGCACAATCGAGCAGACTCGATAGATCATTTCAGCCTGTTTCTGCTGGACTTTCGTATGTTCATGATTACATTCATTATTCCTTACTGTCAGCAACCCCCATAGCCCAGTCTTGTATTCCCTATATCTGCTACCCAATGTAATATCTTTGTTAAGGCTGATTTCCTGTTTCTACAGTACGATCCAGGATTTCTTCCCTAAATCATTTTCCCTTCCTCTTAATGAACCTTATACAGCATCATTATAATTTTGCCCCTTAATACCTCTCTCTCCATTCCAATCCTTTATTATGTTCAGATTCCCTTTCACCTCTGCCCATTTCAACTTCTGCTTTCTTTCTTCCCTACCATTCACTTTACATAAACCTTCTTTATGTAGAGCCTCTCCACCAGTACTCCATAAATGTTCATTATCTGAACTAACATCCTTGGTAGCCAGGTCATGGATGCTTTCCAAGGATCTAAGTGGCTGAAATCTGTCACTGAACCTCACACTTTGGGGAGATGTATTCTTCAGCCCCCATTCTTTGCAAAAAACTGCATTAACGCACCAGTTAGGGTTCAACTTAATGCCACAAAAGTAGGGAAATGTGGTATTACGGTTTCCAACCCTAACTCCCCACCTCCACCTCCAAGCAGCAAAAGGAAAAAACAGTAAGGTTTAGGGTCTTCAGAATCTGGGTGAATTAGTGGTGGAATCTTGCTTGGGGTTGTCAATCCTAATGCTCACCCCTCCCCCCAGCCTGTAGTCTCCTGTCTTAAGCACAAGGTACCCCTCCAAGCTAGCGCCTCATACTGATACACTCTTCAAATGTAGAGAAGCATGTCTCATCATGTTACCAGCACAATCTGTTGTAGCTTTCTTCATGCAGGACCCTAGGGGAAGAAAGGAGAACGCATATGACTTTGTTAGTTCAGGGAACAGGGTGGGCATTTGGGTTACAATCTCAAGGAAGACCCTGCCACAGATTCGCCAAGACTCTGGAGACCAAAAACCCTAAATTTTTTTCCTTTTGTTGTGTGGGGGTGGTGGTGGGGAGTTAGATTTGGAAACCCAAATGCCACATTCCCCTACTTTTGTGCCATTAAGCTGAACCTTAACTGATGCATTAGTGAAGTTTTTTGTAAAGAATTTCCTTTCTTTTTGAGATAGTGGAATCATGTCCTCATTCATGCAGATCCCTTAGGGACCTACATGAACAGATGCAGATCTGCAGAGCCCTTTGGGTCCTCTATGAGGGTAACTCTATCTACCTTCAGAAGTTCGGTGTCCTTGTGGGTCTTCACTTCTGTGCAGTGACAGATGTCAAGAATTCATGGAGCATTCTGGTGGGCTGCGGAAGTGCAGAGGCCTCTGATGCTTCCATGTGATCACAGATAGAGGTGCACAGGGCAAAAAGTCCATCCATCAGCCAATGCACAAGACCCACAGGTGCAGAGGTGAAGGGTCCTATGCCAAGAGGGCAGTTGTCTTCACTATATGGTTCTCGGGCCTGTGCGGACAACCCTGCAGCTTTAATTCCCTGGCTGGGGGGGTTACATAACAGCACCACCCCCCTCACCATCAGTCCAGCTGGGTCACTGAGCTCACCCCTGAACTCAGCTCACTGGCATGGGATCACAAAGCATACCCACTGTGGACAAGACTGTTACTACATGCAAAGTTTCTTTTTTTTTTTTTTGCCTTTTAACTTTTTCTGGGGGAGGACTCCTCCGTCAGGTATCCACCCTGGTCACGGCCCTGGTCTTCTATCAACTGTCACCTGGGACCCCCCCGATCACCCCCCAGCTATTCCCCCCGCCAGAGGGTGGGGCCACGGAGCTGGGACCCCCTATTCAGCCCCCGTGGAACCAGTAACTAGTTGGGGGAACCCCAGTGGCAGTGGCTTATTGAAGCCCCGAGGAAGGCTTCATAGAGGCGGAGGTGCCCATTTTTCCCCTCTTTAATTGTTCCGAAGAGTTGGATGTGCAATGACGTCAACGCACTAACGTGCAGATGTCCGCCTACTCTTCTCCCTCAATGTAGATGCCCGCGGTCTGCCGAACACTCAGCCTCTGCTGGGTGTCAGTACAGCGAAGTGCATGACCCATGCCCACCCCGAAGGAAGGAGAGCTGTCGCAGGATGCTCAATCCTCCCTTCCCCTGCAAACCCCCCGGCAACCCGAGTCTGTTCCTGAACCCGGGTTGCTTGCATGGCGCGAGGTGTGGCGTCCAGCACTCAACCCTCAGCGCCACCGGGCCGGCTCACACAAAGCTTCTTAACAATTATGCGTATTTTTAAAAAATGTTTGACCCCACGTTTTCAAGATATGACTGTCCTTATAAACATTACATGTAACATTAATAGTATATTAGCCAAAACATCATTTCACATCAGAAGTGTGAAAACATGTCTCATCCAGGAGTTAAAAAATGGCACCTATTACATTTATACGGTTGTATGGAAAAATGGCTATATGGAAAGTTTGGAGTCAAAATATTGAAAATTAGCGAAGTTATGAGTGAACGTTGAAATATTGCAACATTCATTTACAACTAAGGCATTTTACTGTATTTGTACACCACATCTTCAGCATAGCTTTCTTATTGCTCCTCCTGATGAACCTGGCAGGTTAAAATGTTCAAATCCCTGGCAATATGTCATTCCATGCAACAGGTGTGAAAACACATTTTGGCCAGGATTTGAAAAATGACAGCTGCCATGTTCATGAGGTGGTAAAGGGTTCCTGTTTAGCTAGGTTCAGACGTTTATTTTTTAAAATCTACCCTTTTTATGTATAATCAGTGTTTGTGAGTTAAAAAAGGTAGCTGTTATGATCCTTTATCCCCCCACACGACATGTAAATCATGAAAATAAGCATTGGCGATAATTTTTTTTATTATTCGCATTTGTCAGTTAACTTAAAAATTCTTATAACTCTAAAATCCTATAATATTTTTTCATGAAACCTGTGAAAGGTACATCTTTGGCACAGGCCCCTTCAGCCCTGAAAATTTTATGAAAAAATTCCACACCATCTAGGCCATAGGGGAAAGCAAGGAATAGGCAATGTTAAGTATATTGTTTTCCTGTTTTTGGCTCTTGGTATCTCAAAAACTGAACAAGATGCCATCCTGAAACTGTTCCTATCTTAAGACTGTGACAGCTTGACCACACATGCCAAATTTTGTGCTATTTTGTCAAACAATGCCAAAGTTATTAAGATGCTAAAATTAGGGTTTAACATTAAACAGCCTACTCAACTTTAACTATAGGGGTGCTACTGTGTCCCTATAATATATAAAATACATAATATATATATATATATATATATATATATATATATATATATGTGTGTATATAAATATATATAAATATATATATATATATATATATATTCATTGCAATAAAAATTTGTTAATGCATCAGTTAAGGTTGAAGCAACAAAAGTAGGGAAATAATGCATTAGAGTTGACACCCTAACACCCCCCACTCTTCCACTCCACCCCCATCCTCCACAGACCAACCGGTGATGGGGTGTGCCTTGGAGTCATTGGCCCTTACTCTCATTCCATTTGTAAGAAAGCTGGTATGGTACAGTACAGAAGAATGGGGTGAGAGTTAGGCACGACGACCCCCAAGGCACACCCCATCACCTGTTGGTCTGTGAAGGGTGAGGTTATGGTGGTAGGGTCGGGGTGTTAGGGTGTCAACCCTGATGCCTTATTTCCCTGCTTTTGTCACTTCAACCCCAACTGATGCATTAATGAAGTTTTTTTGCATTGAATTTGCTTACTTTTTGAGAAAGTATAATCTTACCCATATATGGTTTTGGGAGCTCAGGGCCCCATTTTATCAGTTTTACAGACATTGTAATGAACTGTCATCTCCCTAGGGCCCTGCGCTCCCAGTATTGCATAATGGATGGCCCAAAAGTCCAATTACTGCATAATGGTATCCATATGTGGGACTGCAGGGCCCGCCACCTATCTATGATTGTAGAGATGCAGTGCAGCCCTAGACACATTCCAAGAAAGCCTTGTGTTGCAAATGGTGCAATATCTCAGTAACCACAGCAACTTTGAAAAAAATTTCACTGCAGTTGTAATGATGGACTGGCAACCTGCATGTGTGCTTAGTACACCTCTGTGCTTAGCGAAAAATCCGTATCTCAAACTGTTTTTGAGATATAGGCACCTAAAGGTGCTGCGTTCACCACAGTGTTATTCTATGAGAAATTTCTCAAACTTGGAATGCCATAACTATGTACCTGATGCAAATTTTTATACCAAACTAGCATAAGTCACATGTCTGGGACACCCCCTTTCTACCCTGCAAATTTCAAGCCAAAAGTCCTAACCGTTTCTTTGCAGTGAAGTGGCAAAGAAACAGCAACCTTTAAAAATCCCTGTTCGTGAGCTGTCAAAATCCTTGTTCCTGAGCCAGATCCCTGTTCATGAGGTGTCAGAATCCCTGTTTGTGAGCTAATCCTTGTTCATGGGGTAGGGCCATCTGGTCCTCCCCTCACAAACAAGGATTTTGACAGGTCACAAACAGAGATTGGCCCATGAACAGGGATTGTGACACCTTATGAACAAGAATTTTGGCAGCTCATGAACAGGGATTTCTCACAAACAAGGATTTTGATAGCTCACGAACAGGGATTCCTTTTTAGAATCCCTGTTTGTGAGCTGTCAAAATCCCTGTTTGTGAGCCGAATCCCTGTTCATGAGGTGTCAAAATCCTTGTTCGTGAACCAATCTCTGTTCATGAGATAGGGCCATCTGGTCATCCCCATATGAACAAGGATTTTGACAGGTCACACACAGTGACTGGCTCACAAACAGGGATTTTGACACCTTACGAACAGGGATTGGAAGTGAATCATGAACAAGGATTTTCAAATGTAAAAACGGTCATTTTGTGACTAAAGTAAACAGAGCCAAAGCCATGGGTATGTAGAGGGTGTCACTCTGAACAAAACTCATACTTCAATGTGTACAGAAGACATCCCTGGGCAAGTTACAAGGTTTTGTTTTTGAAGAAAAAACAAGATGGCGGATCACAAAGTGGGATATTATAAATTCCTCTTTGTGACCTGCCAAAATCCCTGTTCATGAGCCCTAAATCCCTTTTCATACCGTGCAGCTATCCAAAAGACTGAACTGAGCATACTCAGAACCCGAAATTTCAAAACTGAATAATTTTTGAACGGATTAATATGTTTTCACCAAATCAATGCTGGAGTATTCTTTGGGCCATGCACTTTCTACCCTGAACATTTCAGACCAAAATGGTGTGGCTGCATGGGGGATAAAACAGAAAAAACTGGCCAAAAAGCGACTTTTACACTTTTTTCACTATACACAGCATGAAAACAGCAAATCCATTTGAAACAAAATTTGGTACATCAAAAGATCTATCTCATGGAACAGTGCATACCAAAATTTTGTGCAAATCCAATGAACGGTTGCAAAGTTATTAAATGCAAAATTTGAGGTTAAACATTAAACTACCTATTCAATCCTAACTATAGTGGCGTCATCGCACCACTAGTATATATTCTTTGCAAGAAACTTTGTTAATGTACTAGTTAGGGTTCCAGTGTCAAACATAGAAAAATGTCGTGTTAGGGTTTCCAACCCTAACACCCCACCCCCATGCTGCAGGCAGCAACAGGCGTGGAGTGTGCCTTGGGGTTGTCAACCCTAATCCTCACCGCATTCCATGAGTAAATAAGCTGAGATGAGTACAGCATACGAGAATGGGGTGAGTGTTAGGGTTGGCAACACCAAGGCACACTCCATGCCTGTTGCTTCCTGCACGGTGAGGGTGGGGTGATAGGGTTGCAAACCCTAACAAGACATTTCCCTAATTTTGATGCTGGTACCTGAAATAGTATATTAACAAAGAATTTCCTTACTTTTTGAAATAATATAATTGTATCTTTATTTGCCTGGGGGAGCGCAGGGCCCTCCGTGCATAATTTTAGAGATACTGTAATCGTATTCTTATTCCCCCTATAGGAGTGCAGGGCCCTCCAAGCCCTGCACCCTCATCAGTCCATAATGGTATCCGTATTTGAGTGTGGGAGTGCAGGACCCTCTGGGCCCTGTGCTAGTATCCATCCATAATTTTTGAGATATTGAAATTGTATCCTCATTTCCTTCTGGGCCCTGCTCTCTGATCAGTCCACAATAGTATCCATATTTGCGTGTGGGAGCACAGGGCCCTCTGGGCCCTGTGTTCCCATCTACCCATGATTTTAAAGATACTGTATTCGTCTTCCATCCCGTGCTGTGCAGCACCAAAGAAAGACCTCATGTTGCAGTATTATCCTATGGGAATCAAAGGAAAATTTGAAACCTGTATAAATACACACCAAATGAATATCTTGTCACCAAACCAGCAAAAGGCACATATGTAGGGAAAGCCCTTTGTACCCTGAAAATTTCATACAAAAATTGGCAGACATGTCTTCACAGCAGAGTGACAAAGAAACAACTGCGTACACCTCACATTACAATGTTATCCTATGGGAAACAAAGGAAAATTTAAACCCCCAGAACTGCAGAGCAAAATAATCTGCTTCCACCAAACCAGAAAAAGGCACATTCATTCATTCAAGTTTTATTTAAAATAGCACAATTCTCATTTTGATTCAAAGTGCTTTACATAAAATTTCTAAAACCTTTAAAACACTTTAAAACAGTATGAGTACATACAAACATATAACTAGATCACTCTTCTTTATCAATTTACCTTTCAGTTTAAACCATTATCACCAAGGCATTACCTAATTCAGAAGGAAAGCCTGCTTAAATAAGAAAGTTTTGAGCTCCCGTTTTGAAAGTGTCAACCGTGGGTGTATCTTGAATTCGACAAGGGAGAGAGTTCCATAGGGATGGGGCTGCAAAGGAGAAATCACAGGCACCTGAAGTTTTCAGAGAAACTCTAGGAACTTCTAACAATCCCTCATCTTCAGAGCGAAGGGGGTGGGAAGGGTGATAGGGACACAGGAGATCTTGCAGGTAGCCGGGCCACTGCATCCGTGAAGCAAGTCTTTTGTACCCTGAACATTTCAGACCAAAATTCCAAACAGTTTCTTCAGTGTGAAGTGGCAAAAAATACCTATATAAAAATAATTTTTCGCAAATTGCAAAACGGGATCTTATGAACATATGGACATATGAAGAAGCCAGCAGAGGAAGGCCATTTGGTCTATCAAGTCTGCTCATATTGCAGGGTCCACAGCTTGAGCTAATGTCCCTGCCCTCCCCCCACTCCTCCCATCCTCTCTACCCATGATTCTTACCTTCCCCACTATGCCTATCCCAGCCCCTCTTAAAGCTCCCCACTGTCTATAACGAGATGACCTCTTCCGGCAGCGCATTCCAAGTGTCCACCACCCTCTCTGTGAAGAAGTGATTTCTGACCTCCCTCCTAAACTTCCCATCCTCCAGCTTAAGACTGTGCCCCCTTGTGATATGGTTGCCACTCAGCTTAAAAAGACTCTCCTTATCAACCTTATTTATCCCTTTCAAGTACTTGAATGTCCCAATCATGTTTTCTCTCTCTCTCTCTCCTGTCCTCCGGGAGTACATGTTCAGTGCCCTCAACCTCTCCTCGTATGCCTTACCCTGCTGACTGGTTGTCATCTTTGTAGCCCTCCTCTGTACCTTCTCCAGCAGGTTAATGTCCTTTTTGAGGTGTGGGCACCAGTACTGAACTCCATACTCTACATGCGGCCTTACCAGTGACCTGTACAAGGGCAGTATAACCTCCTCTCTCCTACTACTGATCTTCCTAGCTATGCATCCCAGCATCTTGTTTGCCTTTGCTGCTTCTTTCTTGCACTGTGTGGAGTGCTTCAGGTCAGTAGTGATCATCACTCCCAGGTCCTTCTCCTCCTCCTCTGATGCAGATACTCGTACTCCACCCAGGTAATACACTATCCTGGGATTCTTGGCTCCAATATGCATAACTTTGCATTTCTTGGCATTGAAGCCAAACTGCCAGATCCTGGACCACCTCCCCAGCTTTTCCAGATCATCCTGAAGGTCCCATATCCCTTCCGCTGTGTCCACTCTCCCACAGAGCTTGGTGTCATCTGTGAATAGGCACATTTTGCCTTTAATGCCATCCCCAATGTCATTGATGAAGACGTTGAATGACAGCCTCAGCACATAGTCCTGTGGGACCCCACTTGTTATCTCTTTGGTGCTAGATAACTCTCCCTCTACCACCACCCTCTGGGTTCTGTCCCTCAGCCAGTTTTCCACCCAACTGACCATCTTTTCCCCAACTCCAAGATCCACCAACTTCCTGATCAACCTTTTGTGGGGCACAGAGTCAAAGGCCTTGCTGAAATTAAGATAGAGGATGTCTACCGCTTGGCCCCTGTCTACTGTCTTAGTGACACAGTCAAAGAAGTCAATCAGATTTGTTTGACATGATCTCCCCCACATGAACCCATGCTGCCTTTTATCCTGGAGACCATGTTCCTCTAGATATTCCACCAACCTTTCCTTTAGTATGGTCTCCATGAGCTTGTCCACAATGGAGGTCAGACTGACTGGTCTGTAATTCCCTGGATCATCCTTAGGACCGCTTTTGTGAAGAGGCACTACATGTGCTGTTCTCCAGTCCTGTGGTACCATGCCTGACTCTAGTGAACTATTAAATAGGTCTGCTAGTGGCCCTACCAGCTCCTCAGCCAGTTCCTTTAGTACCCTTGGATGTACTCTGTCCGGGCCTGGTGATTTGTCCACTTTCAATGCCAGCAGACCCTTCCTCACTCTATCCTCCTCTATCACTATGTCTGTGTTCCCCTCCCCCACTCTCCTCTTTTCCCTCCTGAAGACACTGGTCCGTCCTTCTCCCTGGTGAAGACAGAACAGAAGTATTTATTTAGTATCTCTGCTTTTCCTCCATTATCCTCCACCCACTCCACACCTTTCTTAAGCCTGACAATCCCTTCCTTCTTGTCCCTTTTCTCACTTATATAGTGAAAGAAAGCCATCTCCCCCTTCTTAACTCCTTCAGCTATTTGAAGCTCCTTCTGTGCCTTTGCTTGCCTGACTTCCTTACTTGCCTCACTTGCCCACCTTAGGTAATTTTTCCTATCCAAATCTCTCTTGGTCTTCCTGAATTTTCTATAGGCCAACCTCTTTTCCCTTACTGCCTTGGCAACCCTGGACCTGAACCAGCTGGGCGCTTTGGCCCTTGTGTTCTTCCCCCCGAGCCTAACACACTCATCTGTGGCAACCAGTATTCCTTCCTTAATGATGGACCACTTTAGGTCCACCCCTGTATCTGCTCTGATGCCCACCAGATGGCTCCTTAGAAACTCACCCATTTTCCTGAAGTCCGCCCTTCTGAAATCCAAAATGTTGGTCTAGTCGGGATGCTTTCCCTACCCATATCCAAATGGAACCACACTTTGCAATGGTAACTTCCCCCCAGTGGCTCCCTGACCATTATTTCCTGTACATGCTCCCCATTTGTGAGCACCAGATCAAGAATTGCCTCAGCTCTTGTTGGTTCAGTGATGACCTGAGTCAGGAACCCACTCTGCAGTCCTTCCAGGATCACCTGACTCTTAGCACATGTTGAGGATGGTATACTCCAGTCCACCTTGGGCAGGTTGAAGTCCCCCACAATTACCACCTCTCCATTCCCTGCAGCTTCCAATATTTGTGAGATCAGTTCCCTGTCTCTCTCCTAATCTTGCTCCTGTTTCAAGCTTTCTTTTTTTACAATTTGTGAAAAAACAAAGAAACTTTTTTTTGCAAATTGTGAAACAGGATCCTGTTTCATGATTCTTTTTTCGAAAATTTGCAGAAACGGATTTTGGCATGTTAAAAAACACATTCCCAGGTGATTTCTGAAAAAAAGCTAACACCAGAATCCCATTGAACGGGTCCCGATTAACAAACATATGTGTTGGTTGCTTCAAAAAACATCATTTTGTTCTGTTTTTTAACTTTGTTTTCCTCACTAAGAAAAAACAAGATAACAGAATTCTCCATTTGTGACAAAGGATTACTCATTTGTGACACAGGATTTATTTATTTATTTATTAGCTTTTGTTGATTGTTGATTTTGGATTGCCCATTTGCAACACAGAATCTTGTTTCAAGGCTCACATCTAACTTTTCCCACTGAAAACAATAGGACATTTTAAAATGTAATAATACTGGAATAAATTAATCCTTTTTCACCAAATCTTCAAAAGGCTTATCTGTGATCCAAGACCTTTCTACTGTAAAAACATCAAACCAAAATCCCAAGACATTTTTGCCCAGCGGTGTGACATAGAATTGTACAAAAAAACCTGGTAATTTTCACATTTTTCAACACTCCGTATCTCTGCACTCACACATCCAACTGGAATGAAACTTGGCATATCAAGAGATCTTTTGTCCCTCATGGTGCATGCAAAATGTCATGCAAATCGGTTTCGAAGTTATCAAAGTGCAAAATTTCAAGTTTATCATTGATGTGAAGGTTGAATTAACTATAGGCCCACTGCACTCTTATAATATATATGTATGTATATGTATATATATATATATATATATATATATATATATATATATATATATATATATATATATATGTACACAAAATCACATACCCCCACAAAACAAAGCGTCTTGGAATATATATGCAAACTATCATGAACATTTAGGCTGGTTCTGCTATAAACAGAAATGCATGGTGCCAAAGGGCCTGTCTTACAATCTGCAAAGGGTGAGAACAGAAGACACAGACACATGTTTCAGTATACAAGGCCTCATCGGTGTGCCTCATCCGTATCTCACGCCAAGGGAAAGCGAGCCAGCCCTAATGTGGTCTTACAGGTTTTGGTCATAGTGAGCCCAAAATAAGAAATCAGGTTAAAAAGACAAAGAACAGTAAGGCAAGGGGTAAGGGGAGGGGGAGCAACAACATAAACCCTGTCTAGACAATAGGTCCCAGGGTAGCATAGGGTATAACTGGGCAGAGTGGATGGACTGAAAGTGTTTGTCTGCTGACATTCTCTGTGATTCTACAGTTCCACACATCACACATTGAAAAAGTAAGAGTTCTTCAGAAATAAAAAAACAAAAACAAAAAACAGCTGGCTGCATTTAAAAACTGATAATATATTTATGGCTCTACCAGCACTTTAACTGTTTCCTGCATAGATTGCTCATAAAAAATGCTCAATATTCTTACAGTAACAATGTTTTAAGTGCTTCTGAGGGGAAAGGATTACATCTGCTAGTAATCTCATAACTAAATGCTATGTACTAGGCAGAAACTACCAACTTTCTGTCTGAAACACCCCATTTGTCATCTTCTTTACAGCTAGCAACAGAGCTTCATACTCATAAATATTCTATGTAATGGAGAGAGCTATTAGAATGTCTACCGAAAGACTGATGGGCAGTCACTTTACAGCTCAAGAATGCAGAAAATCTGTACTGTATCTGTCTCTGTAGACCCTTCCTGGGTATAAATGTTTTAATACGTAGAAACAAAATAGCTTTATATTTTTGCACAAAATGTGACTTACCATTAATAAGATAATATTTGATAATTGACATGTTATATAACAGCATGCTTATTCTCGCTTAATGGTCTGTGTAGTTTGTATGTGCTTCTATATCAGGCTATTCTGGTATGGAAAACCTTAACATTTCAATTTTTAGGCTTTATTTGTCCATGTTTTGTTCCCTGCTATTTCATAGAGAGTATACCACTGAAGTTAACATCGGTTTTATCTTTAAAATGCTGATATTACTCTTCTAGTGATGACTACCAGAGTAATTTCTAACTGGCATACCACAGCAAGATTTCATTTCTTCCAAGATGTTACAAAAGAGTCAGACGTAGGCAATAATGGATATATCCAGCTATAATTGTTGACCCTGGTCCACTTATCTAAGTTCATTGCTAGGAACTGTTTTTGTCTCTCTCTCTCTCTCTCTCTCTCTCTCTCTGTCTCTCTGTCTCTTTTTATCTCTCTCTCCCAACTACACACACTCATACATGCCCATCCACAAAATTGTAGTGGGGCTTAGCCCCCTTGGACTCCTGCCTTTGGGTCCGATCCTCAACAGCCCAGCACCTCTTTCTGCAAATGCAGAAGTGCTGTTATGCTGGTTCATGGTGCGTGGAGGTCCCACTTCACATGTGCAGGGACCTTTACACATCCATCAATATGGGCTGCTGGCGCCCTCCACACCAGATCCCTGTCCGAATGCATGGCTATGTGTGCAACTGGGATGGAGTCAGGTTAGGAAGCATGAGAGAATATATGCCCAGTCCACCAAACAGTCTCTGCATTGTGGACGGCTGGCAGTGGGAGCAGATGCTAAGTAGCCCTAGGGACAGCAATAGTGGCTACGCATCCCCCCAACCCAGTCACAACTATCAATTCTGGGCATGATCAGCCCCCAATATCAGCCCCAGCCCTAGGAGCCTTCACAGTGGGCAGGGAGCAGTGCCAGCACCAGTCAGCACAGGATCAACATCTTTAACTTTCTGATGGCACCCCGACAGCGATAGGGCAGTCTTTGGAGGACTGTGATATCCCATCATCCCCTGTACCCTGCACAGGCAGGGATCCATTGACAACCTGGCATGGTTCCAGACATTACATCACACCCCTGCTGCTTCCTGCCTCAATGCAGGGCTCTGCACCAGCAGAGTGCACTTGGTGGGGGCTGTGAATGCTGTGTAGTGCAGGCAGGTATTGGGGTATGCAGAGCCACCACCAGGACACACTCAATTTGAATGCATCCCAACCATCTATGTGGATCAGGCTCTTAGTTAAAACATATGCCCCTAATTTTCAGGAACACACCAAGGTTTGTCCCTCCCTTATCTATACAACTCCGGTGCCCTCCATTGGGAAATACCGCTGTACAACTGTGTGGGCTATGGGGGAGGTGGGACAGTAGATGGCTCATAGTGAAGGAAGCTGAGCATACAGTCTGACTCTACCAGGAGTCAGAACTACAGAGCTAGAGTAAGGCAAGGAATGGGGCAGGGTTTATCTAAGAGTGTCCTTTGACAAATGGCTAAAAAAGCTGTCAGTTGCCTAAGCCTGCAGTTTTCTTTATTCATTTGCTACAATTTCTCAAAATTTAAATGATTGTGTTTAATCAAAATTTTGTTTCAGAGAGAAATGTAATAATTAGTAGTGGTTCAGATGTTATTTTGGGCTGATATTTTGGGTTCTCTTCGCCACTGTAAATGAGTTTTTCTACATTCTTGCTGAGAAATGAGGTTTCTGCCCCCAAGAAAGTTTGGCTTTCTCAGGCAGAAGCTAAGCGGCTCATCACCTTTGTAGTGCTAAGTGCCAATAGTTAATTATTTTAGGGCTGTCAAAGAGAATGTTATGTAAATCAAGAAATTATTCACACGAGAAAGTCTAATGAAGTGCTTATCTTGCTAATGGCATGGCCTAACTTGAATGTTACTGCTGCCAAGGACCCTGGAGGAAACCCTATAGGTTAGTTGGCTGATGCTTATTATAAACATGAAGCCCCTGACAGGGCTTTCTCCAATATGGTGGTTCTGTGAACTTCAAGCTTTTTAGAGCAAAGCAATGCCTCTGGAGTCGACTTGCAACCTTTTGAAATGATTGAAGCTTCTGAGAAACTGCAATCTGCTAAGGGCTGTGGTCTCACAACAGGCAGTTCTATCCAAGGTCCTGGTGAGGAAATGGCTGGACAGTAGGCTTTGAATCTGAAGCTTCTAGTGTGGTAATGTACCGTACTACTCAGGGTCTGGGTTACGCCATCTTTTGCCTCTGCCTCAAATCTGTTGGGAATGGTAGCTGAGTAACTATAATCCCTGCAACTTGTTTATAAATCAAGAAAACACATTTCCTATAAAAACAAATCCTGGTGCTAAAAAAAGGTTTAGTTTAGGTAGTCTTAAAATATGTTTATCTTGATTTTGTGGGAGAGGGGTATAATAGGTACACCAATACATTCCCCCCACCCACCACAAGCAGGCATAGTCCCTGCATTCACCAAAAGTGTCCTTTGAGCCTTCTGAAAAAAAGCATACTGTCCTTCTTAGACGGTTATACTCCCAGTCAGTTCTTAAAGAATTCTAAGCATATATTTTTATTTCTTTTTATAGTTTAGGTTTCCACTTCAGTAAAAAGAATAAATGATTCATGTCCTTTTGGCACTTCTTCAAGGATATGTATTGGTACCTACAAACACAAATAACTGAAATCAGTATTTTGCTCTTTTTATGTAACAGTAGAAGATGTTTCTTTACCCAGTCTTTATCTCTGTTGCTATAACATCACATAAGCACTACTGATGGACACCCATGAAGTGTAGCTTCTGTCACATAAAACATCCTCACTTCAGGGCTGCACACGGTGACTGTTCCCCTCACTTTTTTCAAATTTACCAACTAATAAAATTACCAAGGTCCACAGACCAATTTCATATTCCATCATTCTCATCTGCATATGCCTTTCTCTTGCACTGTCACATTTTATGTGAAAGAATAAACTTATTTTCTACTTTCAACTGAATTCTGTTTGTGAACTGTGTTCGTCTCACAACATTCTGTCTTGATGTCCATTCGATTTGTTTGGGAAAGAACATGGACAAGATGAATAGAATGGAAAAACATAAATCTTTAGCTCAGCTATATCAGATGTTCACACAAAACCTTTCATATATTTAATTTGGTTTCTTGAAGAGCTAATTGTCAAAAATGTTTATTTTAAAATATATGCTTTTGTAATTGTTTTCATACCTGATCCTTTTTTTGGCATATATTATCTCCAGCCTTACTTGACCTACTGCTATGTCTGTGCAAAAGTCACTGTTAATGATAAATGCACCATTTGTTTTTGTAGATTCTATTTATTTGCTCCAGTGGACTAGGGCATCTCTCGGAAGTGCCCACTTGACCATTGCCTCTACTCACCGCCAAGACCTCCCTCCTCCGGGACCCTCTCCCAAGGACCTTCCAGCCCTCCAGATCACCCTTCAGGGGAGGGCCTGCCTCACTGACCTGGTGGATTTTCTGTAATTAGAGGGTCAGTCCTTGGTTGAGGGTCTTGGGGGACTGTTGGAGGGATGGCCTGATGCTGGGGATGTGGGCTAGGTCCCAGCAACCTTTGTCACCTCCCTGGTCCTCTGGGATATTTTAGCATGATGGTTTCCCCTCCTGGAGCGCAGGCACCAATGTGCTGATGTCCACCACTGCTCCACCCCTAGTCACTGCACCGTGAGTTCCTTGCATTGCCCCCGATCTCCATCAGGGGCTGCTAAGGAGTGTCGCTTGGCCTGGATCCCCCCCCCCCCGGGAAGTGAGAGCAGTCCTCAGGATGCTCAATCCCTTCTCTCTCCTGGCAGTCTGAGTCAGTTCCTGAACTCTGGTCGCTGGTGTGGCATGAGGTGCGGCATCCAGTACCTCACCCCGCAGCACCACCGGGCTGGCTATCAAATGCACCATTAAAAGAAAATGGTGAGTATCCTGTTAAATGTTACATTTTTTTGTGTGTTTCTTTAAGTAAAACACATGTGTTGTACCCCTGACTGTGAAGCCTTTCTTACCATTATCAACACTGATGCTGCCAGAACTGGCTGGCATGGTCACCACTGTAGTGCCTGGCTGAATGCAGCTTCTGCCCTTGTGGCTAAAGAAGGGGTCAGAATCATGTAGGGTCTGACATTACCACATGAAAGCACAATGCCATTCTCACATGTGCTAGTGTTGTTGCTACTGTAGATTCCTGTCACATAAGAAGGGTATTGGTTTCAGTTATTTTAGTTATTTAGGTACCACTGCTTACCATGGAGGAAGTGCTGCAAAGAGGCCACAAACCATTTGTTCTTTTTCCTTTGGTGGAAACCTAACCTGCAAAAAAAGAAATATAGCTTGAAATTCTTCTTTTTTGCTTTTGACATGGTCATGTGATTGACTCCTCCATACTAATTTCAATATAGGCCTTAATGTAGAGGTGATAGGCATCATAGTACACCCTTTCCTTGTACGATCTCAACCAGTCTATGTCCTTTAGTGCATATTGCATGCTTCTGAGCCACATACATTTGCTTCAGAAGTGTGTGCGTGTGTGTGTGGGAAGGGGGGTTGCGTGATGTGACATTTACGGTCTACACTGTATGCTTTAGAGATTTCAGTACAAAGACTGGAGTATAGTAGATAATCAGATAGGTGATACAAGGATAAGATGACATGACAGTTAAAGCAGAAAACCCAGTGTACACCCTCTCCCCCATAGCAAATCTCTCAAATAGTAAAACAGTAAAAAAAGTTGAGCACTCATCAACCTCATAAATGCAAGGGCACAGGTCTCAAATTATGAACATAGAAACATAGACGTTGACGGCAGATACGGACTGCAAGGCCCATCCAGTCTGCCCATTTTTTCTACCTTATGAATGTGCCATAGGCCTTTACTCTGTCAATGGCCTATCTATTCATACTCATCTGTATTGCTCCCTTATGCCTATCCCATACCTGTTTGAAGCCCTGCACTGTATTCATATCCACCACTTCCTGAGGTAGGCTGTTCCATGTATTCACCACCCTTTCTGTGAAAAAGAACTTCCTCACATTACCACTTAATCGGCCTCCCTCTAATCTCATGCTGTGTCCTCATGTCCTGCTATTTTGCTTATATTGAAACATGTTAGACTCTTTCACCTTGTTAATGCCCTTAAGATGTTTGAATGTTTCTATCATATCACCTCTCTCCCTCCTTTGCTCTAGGGTATACATATTGAGCTCCTTTAATCTGTCCTCATATGTTTTCTGATGCAGTCCCTGCACCATTTTGGTTGTCCTTCTCTGGACTGCTTCCATTTTGTTAATGTCCTTGTGCAGGTGCGGCCTCCCAGTACTGCATGCAGTACTCCAGAAGGGGCCTAACCAGTGTCTTGTAAAGAGGAATTATTACCTCCCTCTTACGACTTGTGATATCCCTACTAATACACCCCAACATCCCTCTAGCCTTACCTACTGCTTTAGTGGTCTGCTTGAATGATTTCAGGACATCTGTGATAATGATGCCCAAGTCTCTCTCTTCCCTTGTGATTGCCAGAAACTCCCCTCCCAACCGATAGGTAGCTTCAGGGTTTCTCTTCCCTTTGTGCATGATCTTGCACTTCTTTGAGTTAAACCCCAGTTGCCACCCTTCTGACTATTTTGCCAGTTTTTCCAGATCTTTTCTCATTCTGCCCACCCCATCTGGATCATCTACTCTGTTGCAGATCTTGGTGTCATCTGTAAACAGGCAAATCTTATCCTTCAGTCCATCTGGATTGTTGCTGATGAAGATATTGAAGAGGACAGGCCCCAGGACTGATCCCTGAGGTACCCCACTTGTGACTTGCATCTTTTCTGACTGTATACCTTTTACCACCACTCTCTGTTTTCTGCCTGCCAACCAGTTTGCCACCCAGTTGACCAACCTCTGACCCACCCCAAGCCTACCCAGCTTATTAATCGATATTCTATGTGGAACAGTATCAAAAGCTTTGCTGAAGTCAAGGTAGGCAAAATCAAGTGCACCCCTTGGTCCACCACTCTGGTTACCCAGTCAAAGAAATCTATGAGATTAGTTTGACAGGATCTTCCTGTTGTAAACTCATGCTGTCTTGGATCCTGTGCTCCTATGGATTTCAGGTGTTGCACTATCTTTTCCTTAAGGAGTGCCTCCATAATCTTGCCCACTACTGAGGTAAGACTGACAGGTCTGTAGTTCCCTGCCGCCTCCCTGCTGCCACTCTTGTGGAACGGGATCACATGAGCCCTTCTCCAGTCTTCTGGGACCTCTCCTGTGCTCAGAGACTCACTAAACAGTTCTGCTAATGGCTCTGCTAGTTCCACCCTTAGCTCCTTTAGTACCCTGGGATGTATATCATCAGGTCCCATTGCCTTGTCCACCCTGAGCTTAGCAAGCTCTTGTAGGACCGTTTCTTTTGTAAAGGGACTTGTGCACACCTCCCCCCCCCATGTCCATGGTGCTGAGCTGTGGGCCATGCCCTACTTTCTCCTCAGTAAACACTGAGCAGAAGTATCTATTTAAGATAGATGCTTTTCCGTGGTCCTCTTTCACACACACCCTTAACCCCTTTGATCTTAGCAATACCCCCTCTGGACTTTCTCCTTTCACTAATACATCTATAGAAAGTCTTGTCCCCTTCTTTTACTGTACTTGCTAGTATTTCCTTGGTTTGGGCCTTTCCCTGTCTGACTGCCTTCCCTGCTTCTCTTAGGGAAGTTTGGTATACCTTCCTATCTTCATCCTGCTGCGTTTCCTTACATATCCTGAAGGCCAAACTTTTGGCTTTGATCTGTTCTGCTACTGTTTTTGAGAACCAAAGTGGTTTACTCCTTCTTTTGCTCTTGCTTTTCTCCCTAACACAATGGGATGCTGCTTCAAGTATTGCATCCTTAATGCTTGCCCACTTTGCCTGTACCCCCTCACCTGTATTTCATCTTGCCAGGGCTAGCTTAACTCTGTTGGCCATCTTATCAAAGTCAACTCCTCTGAAGTCCCATATTTTTGCCTTCGAATGGGATGATTTAGTTCTAGTGGCCAAACTGAACCATATCATGTGATGGTCACTTGCCCCCAGGTGACCTTTAACCTGGAGATCTATGATCCTTTCCCCGTTAGTCAGTACTAGATCCAGAATAGCCCTGTCTCTTGTGGGTTGTTGTACCAATTGTTTGAGGCCCTCCCCCTGCAGGGAATCCACTATGTGTCTAGTTCTGGCAGATGTTCCTGCTGGTATTGACCAATCTGGATCTGGCATGTTGAATTCTCCCATTAGCATTAGCACTGGCTAACCTCAGTGGCTTCTTCGTATCATAATGCACTAACACTTGACTGTTTAAAAGTTGCTATTTGCATTTGTGGAATGCCACCTCACAGTCACCTGACCACTTCCGAGGTTTATCCCTCTGTAGTTGGTCATGTAAATGTTTCATGGTAGTTGCCAGGCCTTCAAAAAACTGACCATAACAGTCCCATAACCTCCCCTTTAGCTGTCATGTTTTGTATATCTTCTAACAGTAATGTGTATATGTCCTCCCCCTGCTCTGGAGGCCTGTAGACAACCCCAGTTCGTACAGTTGTCCCATTTCCTGTTTACAGGGTGACCCACAGTTCTTTTGGCTCCTTATGTGTATTCTGAATATCTGTAGCTTTCATATTTTCATTATTAAAGCATAAAAAGAGGCAAAATCCACCTGGCGCATTTCAGATGAAAAAGCATCCTTTATCAAAGGTTGAAATGGATAAAATTTATGGCAGTTAAGTACCCCTTTCAAAAAATGTCATAATGATGTCACACTAAAACCCAGGCATGTGATAGGTTAAAACAAAAATCACAGATCAATCCTCCTAAACCATCCCATACCCACCAACACACTCCCAATATCCATGAATATAATTTAAAGTCCACATGAACCAATATGGACAAAACTAGATAAATATATAAATACACTATAGCCAATGTTGGGGGGGGGGGTCGATTTAAAGGGAGGCGTTAAATCAGCACACAAAGAACTTGAATACAAATAACAGTAGCAATAAATATCACCTTCGATATTTGCAAAATAAACCAGCAGTGCTACAAATTCTATGTTATTCATGTAAACTATTTCATATGTTGCTCTATTATAGACAAATGGGGGGGGGATAGCCAATACCCACAATTACTTTGATAGTCAGAAATGTGTTTCATATACATATAGAGTCATACAACTTATTTCAATTTCAAATAGTCTACCAGACAGTTTTTTTTCTTTTTAAGAAATGGCTTCAATTCAAAACTATAATTCAGACTGAGATTTTTAGCTGCATTTAAATTTATGACCAGAATGCTTCTCTGGTCAGAAGCAAATTGTTAAAATTTCCACCCCTGGGTCTGGCATTAACCTTATCAATGCCCAAGAAACTAAAAACCCGTTCATCTTTGTTCTGAAAATAGGCAACATGCGCGGTGGTGGCATAGGTTAAATCCCCTTTTGTTATTGCACGTATATGTCCTCTTACTCTTGTCTTCAAACATCTCTTGGTTTTACCTATATAAAACGCACCACAGCTGCATGTTGCCAAGTATATTAAACCTTCAGTATCACAGGTGATCAGTTGACGCACCTCATAGGTGTGACCAGTACTCTGGTTTACAAAATGTTTTCCTTGTTTTACGTGGGCACAGGTTACATATTTTGCAAGGATAACAACCCACAACAGTATTATTGAGCCAAGTACCATTGCCACAATTCCTACTCACAGAATGACTATGCACAAGCTTGTCGCCCAATGTAGGGGCTCTCTTAAAAGCCATGCATGGTGGTTGTGAAGCAATTTCTTTTAACCCATGGTCACTTACTATGATGCCCCCAATTTTTTTTATAATCTTTTCCACCGCTCCTGCATGTGCTGAACATGAGGTTATGAAATTAAACCTCATATCACCTTGATCCTCATGTACATTTCTGTCTCTTTCTTCCAACAGGAAATCCCTGTCTTGCTGTGCAGCAAAATCTCATCTTGTTTCTATATCTTTTCAACTATAGTCCCTTTGTACTAAACGTGAACTAAGTTCTTCTGCGCCAGTCTCAAATTTAACCATATTACCACAATCCCTACATGTTCTGAGGAACTGTCCCTTAGGGATATTCTGGATAGTATGCTTCCGGTGGCAACTATTGGCTCTGAGTAATGTATTGCCATCCGCGGCTTTTCTATACAAGTCTGTGGTGATTCTGGTGCCATTCCCCTTACAAATCACCAGATCTACAGTAGGAAACATATTTTCTCTTGAGAAGCCTGATAAGTAAATCTTAAGTTTCTATTTGTCCCTTCCAGATAGTCCACAAACTGGCTCAATTCACTTTCATTGCCATTCCATATAAAAAAGAAATCATCAATATAACGTTTCCAGAGTGTCACTTTATTGGAAATTGGGAGATCATGGTAAAATAGATGCCCTATGCAGGTTGCCGTGCCAAGGACAGACTGAGGTTTGCCAGTACTGCTAAGCCTGCAAAATTAATGGAGTACTGCTGACTTTGAGCTCAAAATTGACATCAGAGGCTTATGGTCAGTACGAAGCATGAATTCACAACCATAATTATATTTCTAAAATTTACATACTCCAAAAATTAACCCAAGTGCCTCTTTCTCAATTTTTGCATAGCTCCTTTCACAACTGGATAAGGTCCTTGAAGCAAATGCAACAGGTCTTCTTTGCCATCTTCCATTACATGGGCTATTACTGCCCCCACCCCATATGGTGAGACATCGCTGGCTAACTTCAGTGGCTTCTTCGTATCATAATGCACTAACACTTGACTGTTTAAAAATTGCTGTTTGCATTTGTTGAATGCCACCTCACAGTCACCTGACCACTTCCAAGGTTTATCCCTCTGTAATTGGTCATGTAAATGTTTCATGGTAGTTGCCAGGCCTTTAAAAACTGACCATAACAGTTCAATAATCCAAGGAAAGATCGAAGTTCAGTGACATTTGTAGGCTTGGGTGCTTTATATATGGCTGTAACCATTTTGGTAGTTGGGAGCAGTCCTTCTGCATCTGCTAATTGTTCCAAATATTCCACACTGGGCTGTAAAAATGTACATTTCTCCAGCTTTACCGAACCCCATAGGATTCAAGCTGGGTCAGCACATCATCCAGTACCTTTAAATGTTCCTCTTCTGATCAGCATGTGTTCAAAATGTCAGCTAGGAAACACACCACATGATCCAGCCCTTGTGGTTCATTACTGACTGGCAAATAGCACAAGCAATAGAAACGTCATATAGTAATCTGTGGTACCTGTACAATCCCCAATGTGTGGTTATAGTTAGCTACTCCTCAGACTCTGAGTCCAGTAAGAGACCCCATCTTTCAGAGTGGCAAAAAAATCTTCAGCATTTAGAAGTGGATCCTCATGTCACAACCTTATTTTTGCTTTAAAGTTCTTTATGGGCCCCAAACGTTCCTCAAAGACCGCTTTATAATTAATCAAAATCTCTTTTATTGTGCTACTCTGTGAAGTCACTTTCTCTGTCACCTGGAAAATATTTGACCTGTTTAGTTTGATTTTTTTAAGCCAGTTCTGTCCCAGCAATGCTGGCCTAGCTCCCTTAGCTATAACAAGTGGCAAAACAGCCAACTGCTCTCTATATGTAACGGTAACCAGTGAACACGGCGATTATGACTGTGCGACTGCAAAAAGGATGACTTGATCATGGCACCTGTGTTCTAGGCTACCTGGCAGGGTAGTGATGGGATATGGGGTAGGCAAGTACAGTGACAGGATGTCGCTATATATACATGCACATGGGGAGGGGGAGGGACCATGCTGAGCGATAGGCGGAAGGGGAGGGAGGGTATGTGGGGTGTAGTGCAGCAGTCAGCTGCTGAGCTAGCTTTGTGGTGTGGTGGGTAGGGTGGCAGGCTGAGACTGGGAGGGTGCCGGGTTTGGTTCTGGGACGGGCTTTCTTTTTTTTTCCATCTGGCCGGCTTTTTTTTAAAAGTTTTACACCTCCCCGACATGCACCCCCCTGGAGTTGAACATCCTTAAGTAGGGGGGGGCACTGGGGGCACAGTACCCCGCATATCCCAAAATCCCATCACTGGTTTTGTGGTTGTCTGCAAGTGTATATCGCCAAATTGCTTTTAAGTGATATACACTCGCCATAATAGCGATCGCCGTAACGCGTTTGCTATTATGACATAGAACCATATGTAACTTGCACCTTTACTTTTCCAAGTAAAGGAATTTCCTCTCCTGAATATGTTTTGATTTGCAGTGAGGTACTCTCCAAATGAATATGGGACACATTTTGTTCATAGACTGTCTCTGGAACTGTTGTTACTGTTACTCCAGTGAGCAGTTGCATATTCACAAGTGTACAGTCTAAGTGCATATTTATCCCTTTTTCAACTTCACTTCCTGTCTACACTGTAATTATCCCAAAACCATCATCTTCGCAATGCTGCTCATCTCAAAACTCTGATCTACACAGTGTGCTACAACTGGTGCCCTCCTGGTGTTACAGCTGTGTGCAATATGCCCAATTTTAAGACACTAATGGCATTTTCATTTTTAAAGTTGCAGATGCTAGGTGTATATATCCTGGCACACCTATAGCAAGCTTGCTGACTTCCTCTGTTTATATTCTTTCCTCCCAAATTGTTTTGGGCATCCCTCCTTTTTAATAAATATACTACTGGGGAACTATTTAGTTGCAGTAGCTGCGCTGCCCCATACTTTATGTATCTCACTAGGCTGAAAATTTATCTTCCCTGCCAACTCCTGTGCATATTTTGAGGCCAGTTCCATGGCTAAAGCAATTTCTGAAGTAGATTGGAAAGTCAAAACCTTTTCATACAACAGACGTTTTTGTATTTATTTATTTTTTAAACCACACATTAATCTGTCCATCAGCGCTTCACTCTGAAAAGCTGCAGATTTTCAATTTGTAGAATGTTGCTTTAAGGCTACAATTTAATCAACTATTATTTCACCGTCTTTTTGATCCATGATATAGTTAACATACTAACATACTAACATACTATTTGCCAGCAGATTAGGCCTTATGGTCTATCAAGTCTGCTCGAACCTAGATCCTTAGTTGGGTGCTGAGACCCTCCCATCCCTTGTGCTCCAGAAACCCCTATCATCCATCCCCACCCCCCCGGGACAGGCCATCATCTGATACATCCACTTTCTGTGTCTGTCCCACCCTCTCTTAAAGCTCTCCACTGTGGATCTCTGAACCAGCTCACCAGGCAGAGCATTCCAGGGTCCACCACCTCTCAGTGAAAAACCTCCTCCTTCTTCCTCCTCACCCTTCCACCTTCCAACTTCAAACCATGCCTCTGGTGATGCCTCCCTGCTTTAGTCTAAAGATCCCTCCATGTTTACCCTATTTATTCCCTTGAGGTACTTGAAGACCTCAATCATGTCCCCCTGTCTCCTCTCCTCCAATGAAAACAGGCAGAGCTCCTCAAGTCTGTCCTCGTAAGTCAAATCCCCTAGCCCTCTGTATCATCTTTGTTGCCCTCCTCTGTACCCTCTCCAGGAGCTGTATGTCCCTCTTCAAGTGTGGTCTCAGTACTGTACACAGTACTCAAGGTGTGGTCTAACCAGTCAATTGTACAGTGGCAGAATCACTTCCTTGCTCCTAGAGGTGATCCCCTACGATGCATCCCAACATCCTGTTTGCCTTGCTAGCTGCTCTCCTGCACTGCTCAGTGTTATTCATACATGTATCCACCATGACCCCTAGGTCTTTTTCCCTGTTGAGGCTTCCAGCACCTCCCTCCCAGGGTGTACCTGTGTTTAGGTTTCCCGACCAAGATGCAACACCTTGCACTTGGTGATATTGAAATTTAATTTCCATGTGTGAGCCCAGCTTTCCAGGGTGTCCAGGTCCCCTTGCAGGGCCAACCTCCCCTCTTCTCCCTCAACTACTGCTCCCATCTTGGAGTCATCCGCGAAGAGACTCATTTCACACCCTATACCATCCCTGATGTCTGATATGTATGCATTAAACAGGATTGGACCCAGGACCGAGCCCTGTGGTACCCCACTACCAACCTCTGTAGGGTTCGAGAGCTCCCCACAGACCACTACTCTCTGAGGGCCCAGCTATCCAGCTTTCAATCCATCTGACCATCAAAGGCCTACCCTAACCCCATCAGTTTCTCCACCAGACCATTGTGGGGGACAGAGTCAAACGCCTGTGCTGAAGTCCAAGAAAATACATCCACAGGCTTACCCTGTCCAGTTCTGATGTTACCCATTCATAGAACTCCACAAGGTTGGTTTGACATGATCTACCTGGCACAAACCCATGCTGCCGACTATCCAGACCTCCCACCTCCTCCAAGTAAACCCCCAATTGTTCCTTTAGTATACTCTCCATTAATTTTCCCACCACGAGGTTAAACTGATAGGTCTATAGTTTCCTGGTACTTCCTTCGACCCCCCTTGTAGTTGGTACCACATGTGCCTCTCGCCAATCCCTAGGTACCCTCCCTGTCTCAAGTGACCTGTTGAAAAGCTCCGCCAGGGGTGCAGCCAGTATGTCCGCCAATTCCCATAGTACTCTCGGATGAATGCCATCCGCCCAGGAGATTTGTCTTTCTTTAGGGCCTTGAGGGCAAACCACACCCTTTTGGTGGGGATGGCATCATCCGTCCCCTCCACCTTACTGGTCTTTTTATCCTTATCCAGATGTGACACCCCTGGGGTACCTTTCCCTCCCTTTGCTCCATTTCTGCTGCTCCCCTGATCCCACTCCCTGCCTTCTATCCCCTTTGTGCCTTGCTTTGTAGATATCCATCCCCTCCCTAGTGAACACAGAGGCAAAGTACCGTTCATCTCTGCCTGGTCCCTCACCTCTTCCACCACCTCCTTCTGATCTCAATCTGCTGAGATGGCCCTTTAGTTTTCTCCGCCTCCCCAATGTACCGGAAGAACCCTTTTCTCCTCCATGTATCCCCTGTGCCAGCTGCTGTTTTACTGACTTTGCTCCCTCACCATACGGGTGACTTTTCTAGATGCAAGCTGGTACATTTCCTTATCCCTATCCCTCTTGTTGTTTTATATTTTTGTAGCGCCTTCTTTTCTCTGACTGCTACCTGGACCTCACTGGACCACCAGCATGGTTTATGTGACCTTGCTCTTACGCTTCAACTTAGCGCAGATCCTGACTGCCTCATGAAGTCCCCGTTTTATGACCTCCCATCTCCTTTCCACACTTGTTGTTGAGGTAATCCCCTTCAAGTGATCCTTAAGAATATTTCCCATGCCCATAAAGTCTGCCCCCCTGAAGTCCACTGCCAGTGTCCTAGATCTCACCCCCACTCCCCCAATGCTTATTTGAAACCAGACAGTATTGTGGTCACTCCCAGTCAGGGGGTCCTGTACAACCATGTCCCTTACCAGATCCCCATCTGCCAGAACCACATCCAGGACATGCCCCTCCCTTGTGGGCTCCATCACATGCTGTGTTAAGAACACATCCTGGAAGCCATCCAGCAGCCTCTGCTCCTTGGTCACCTCCTAGTTGTAGTACTTTATTTAATTCATAACATTTTCCATGAATGCAGATAACCGAATTGAGCTGAAACTAAATTCCAGTGGGGTCTAATACATCATACAATGTACAAAATTACAACTTAAATAAATAAATAGTTAAGAATTCAAAAGCAAGCAGCACATAATTACAATACAAATACAAATTTACATTATGAAAACAAAGTGAAATTCAAGTACAAAATACAATATATTGCACAAGTCCCTAACTCTAGTCCCATATTTATAATAAGTGCCTTATTTCTATTAATAATCTAGATCTAGATATTAATATTCTAGGTCACGGCAATTAATATGTCAAATATATCCTGTCCCGATACCTACAGATAATTATGGGACATCAAAATTAGGGCAGCATTGTAAAACAGTGATAGTGCACAGGTAACAGAGCAGAGAATACTGTGAAAACACAAATTGCTGGTTACAGAGGAGTAGTTGAAACGGGCAAGTTGCCCTGAGTTAAAAAATTATAATTGGTGGTTACAGAGGAGAAATTACGAAGGGCAATTTTCCCTGTGTCAAAATAAGTAAGCAGTGGTACAGTTAACAGGCAGTGACATCGAGGCATTGAGTAATTTGGATGGACATATTGAATCTAAGGATGAGGGCAGCAATGTAATGCGAGCTTTGTAGTATCAAAAAGATCCGTCACTCAGCCTCCCCCCTCGTCCTCTCCACCCTTCTTAAGGACCTTTTTTCTCCATTTTGCAAATGTATATAATTTCCCCATCTTATTGAATGCCCCCTATTCATTTTGGAAATTGACACTTAATCTATGTTATTACTGTAATTTGTTATGTGTTTTGTTACAAATGCAAATTATGTTGTTAGAAATGACTGAAGATCCTACTTTGTCACGTTGTCTGCAGTTTAACTTGCTTATCAGTTTTACTACATGTATCTGATTTGTTCTGCTTGTATTTTTTGTTGTATCCCTGTTTTCCTCTCCCCCTAGGACATGTCTGGAAATGAGCATTCATTTGCTCAGTATACCTTTCCTGGTGAAACTTTTAAATAAATAAATAAATAAGCAAATAAAATAAAAAAATTAAAAACATTGTCTGATTTTTGTTAAATGATATTGGACCTTTAACTGGTTTCAATTGACAGGGTATGGAGTTCCAAATTTTTGGGCCAAGATGAAAAAAAAATGATGTCCAAGATTTGTTTTTTCTTCTAGGTAAAACAAATTCTATGCCCTGAGCAGCTCTTAGGTGTTCCTTTATAGTTCTAAACGCCAATTTGTCCCGGATTCCCCCCTTTTCCCCTCACAAAAGACAAAGACATTGTTTGTTGTTGTGCTCAGATTGGCAATTAATTTATTTATATTCATAATCCAATATTTCATTTCCATTTCTTTATCATATTTCCAGAAATTTCATTTATTTCCATCCACATATCAATCTCTGATTATCCCTGCCCCAGGTGAAAACCTGGGTGCCTTCTGTTTCTCCTTTTCAGCTAGGTAACAGTGAAAACCGAGACCACTTTCTTCTTCCTCTTCTTCCTCTTCTTCTTGTGTTATTCCTTTTCCTTCCCCTCCCCCGCCATCCACCTTTGGCAGTCCATAACCATATCATCACCTGCCATCCACCTTTGGCAGTCCAAACTGTCCAACCGGACTTGTCTGTCATCCACCTTGACAGACCCACCATACAGTCCCCCTTTGACTGTCTTTTTCTCTTGCTCTGTCTAGTGGGTGGGAGGAATCAAAAACTCCAAAAAGTGACTGAGGCCCCCTTGTGCTGTCCCTTATGTACCTCCCTTTTGCCTCTCCCTTTCCTGTTACCTATCCTTTGTTCTGGCCCTTAGCCCCTCCCTTCCCTCCCCCCTCCTCTTCTGAGCACTACCATTCCATGACAGAGGGATGGGGTGCACCAGGACAACCTGGGGTGCCCCTTAAAGGGCAAACTCCATTGTCCCGGATTCCCCCCTTTTCCCCTCACAAAAGACAGAGACATTGTTTGTTGTTGTGCTCAGAGTGGCAATTAATTTATTTATATTCATAATCCAATATTCCATTTCCATTTCTTTATTATCATATTTCCAGAAATTTCATTTATTTCCATCCACATATCAATCTCTGATTATCCCTCCCCCAGGTGAAAACCTGGGTGCCTTCTGTTTCTCCTTTTCCGCTAGGTAACGGTGAAAACCGAGACCGCTTTCTTCTTCCTCTTCTTGTGTTATTCCTTTTTCCTTCCCCCCTCCACCCCCTTTTTTCCCCACTAGCCAGTCTCCAGCTTGCATTGGATGGCTGGCTTCCCCCCATACTTAAGGTATCACTCTCCCTTACCTCAGGGATGATCCTTTCTTCCCCTTTTCCTTTTTTTCTCTTTTTTATATACCAGCTTCTTCCTGTTTTCTCCATTCCTCTATAAAACCCATTGTTTCTGTGTTGAACATGTCTATGGCTAGGTCCGACAGGTGCACACCATCTGGCCTGTAGAAGTCCTCCACCCATTCTTCTACCCCTGCAGTATCACCTGTCCCCCATCTGCCTTATCAACGTCTCCACCCTTCTATTCATCTTTTTTCTAGCCCTCTCCACCGCCCTGTGGCTGTGCTCCTGTCTCCATATCATTCTCGGTATCATATCTGACCAGGCGAGGCATACCTGTGGCCACCATTGTCGTAGTGCCACTAGATCCCTTTTTATCTGTAAGTATGTGTGTACCCATGGTCTGCCCGCTAGGTCCTTGCCCCCTAGATGTATAATGATTAGGTCTGGACTGGGCCAATATCCCTTGAGTTCCTTCAAAGCAGGAAGGAGCTGTGCCCATCTCATCCCCCGTATGCCGTGCCATACCAACCTACACTGTCTTACATCCTGGTATAGCTGCTTTCCCCCAGCTTTCCTCTCTGCTCTCTTTCCAGCCCAATAAATATAGGAATGGCTACAGATCCAGACTTCCGTGATTCTCCCTCTACCTATGGGGTACAAAGAAAATTAATTAATTTACACATACTCTTAGTGCCCTCACTGTATTATCCCCCCCGCCTCTTTCCTTTCTTTGCCTCTAACCTCTTCCCATTACCTGTGCTCCCCTGTAGGGGCACCACAACTCCATTTTCTTTTTTATTTTCCTTTTCCTCCTCTTTTTTTTTTTACTTCAGTGCTCTGATGTATCTCTTATAACTGGCCGACCGCCAGCGCCCTTTTTCCAAAATGCCTTTTACAGGTTCCCCCATTGCTGCCCACTGTGAGGCAGCCCCAATCCGTAGGGAATGGGATGAGTAATTAGCTGGGTCCTCTCCTAGAAATTGCATGCCCTTTTTCAGCACTGCTGTGACTTGATAGCTGGTGACCCTTTTTCTGTCACCATGTACAAATAGCTTTCCTGTCCTGGTCACCTGCTCTGTGGCGAAAACCCACAGAACCTGCACTGGGCATATCACAATCTCCGATTGCCCTTTCAGTGTTATCATGCAACCTTGCCTTTTTTGGTCCATTTTTGACCTCCTTAGCTTGATCTGTATCTCTTTCACCCCCCAACTCACATCGTCCCATTCCAAGCCTCCTTCCTTGTCATCTTTCCCGTGACCTACCACCTCACTCACTCTTATAGCCCCCGCAAACATTATCACATAAATAGTGTGAAATAGCTGGGCATCAGCCTTCAATCTGCATATTGCCGGGAGCACCTCTTTTAGCCTTATTAGCCACTGCTCCCCTATTGGACTCCTATTATCCACTGGCCCACATTTCAACCTGCCCCATCCCTGCATCATTCTCCTGATGAGCAGTGATTTTGTCAGGTCATTCCACCCTTTTTAGGCTGCAGATAACTCTAATCCCTGCCAGATAAACCCCCATTGTGGTGTGGGCGGTCCCTTTCTGCCATTGCTCCACGGTGAACATTCCCAGTTGTTCCTCTGTGAGCGTCCCACTTACCTCCATCTGGTGCTTGGCCCTAAATGTTTGAAACACTCGACAGACCCCATCGTAGGCCCTCAGAGTCCGAGGCACCCGTGAGCTGCGAAACAGCAGTTCTGCTCCTTCTTGCCAACGTCCCAGATGTTCGTTGGTATGGGCGTTTTTTGTCCTTCCACTGCTGGTACCAGCCTCCGGAAATGGTCCAGCTGCAGACGGGAAAGGCTGTCAGCCAGGGGTATTGCCTACCCCTTCTATGTGTTTTGCTCTGAATGACATGTTCAGCTGCAAAGGTCTTAACACTAAACATCGTAATACCTGCATGACTGTATCTGACCTGGCTCCCCTGTTGTTTAGTACATCAACCACTGATCTATTGTCACACCAAAATGTCACTTTCTGATCCCGTAATTCCTCCCCCCAGACCAAGGTACATGCCCATATGGGCATGATCTCCAGTAGTGTTATATCTCTCACTTTCCCATCCTTCACCCAGCTGGCCAGCCATGGTTCTGCAAACCACCTACCCCTCAGGAAACCCCCATGCCTAGCCCACCAGCAGCATCTGTGTAGAGGTCGAGGTCAAGGTCTGTGTTGTACAGCCACTCCTCTTGCCAAAAAGAACACTTGTTATACTCCTTGAGGAATTCTTCCCATATCCTAAAATCCTCCCTGACACCTTGTGTCAAGTCCACCCAGTGATGTGGTCTGGTGACCCCTGCTGTAGCCCTAGCTAACCTCCTTGTGAATGCCTGTCCTGGTCCGATGGCCCTGCAGGTGAAGTTCAGATGCCCCAGCACCTGCTGCACTAGTTTTAGTTGTACCCTTCTCCTGCTGGAGTGTACTTGAATCAGTTCCTTCAATTTACTTACTTTTTTGTCCGGTAGTCTAAATATTTCATTCGGGGCATTTATCTCAATCCCCAGGAACTCCATCACCCTGTTGGGTCCTTCTGCTTTTTCTGGTGCCAGTGGAACCCCTAGCTCCCAGCACAGCTCCTGAAACTCACCCAGCATATTTTGTGTCTCTCTTTTCCCCCTCCCAATGAAAAGAAAATCATCCAAATAATGGATGACCATCCTATATCCCGTTTTTTCTTGGAATATTCACTGCAAACAGGTGCTGAATGCCTCGAACGTCGCACGTGCTATGGAACATCCCATTGGCATTGCTTTGTCAAAATAATACTGCCCCCGATCTTAAAACCCAATAGATCCCAGTCTTCTTTTGTAACCGGCAGCAGTCTGAAAGCAGACTCATTGTCCGTTTTTGACATCCATGCATCCTCTGTGGCCCAGATTATCCAGACTGCATCCTCTAGTGTCGCATACGTCACCCTACTATGCTCCTCACTGATAAAATAATGCACCGAGTCCCCTTCCGAATAGGACAGGTGGTGAATCACCCTGTATTCCCCTTCCTGTTTCTTTGGTACCAAACCCAATGGCGAAATCCACATGTTCCACAATGGGAGGGTGTTAAATGGGCCCTCTACCCTCCCTGCTGCCTTTTCTTTATCTATCTTCTGTCTTAACATCCCTTCCTTTCCTTTCACTGACCCTAGGTTGTTTGCCTTCCTTGCTTGTCTGAGCCCCCCACACTGCAGTGAAAACCCTGTGTTAAAACCTCCTATAATCATATCCCGCATGCTTGTGTTTGGATATCCATCCAAGAAGGCTTTCCATGCCTCCAAGTTGATGGGGGTTCTGGCCATCCCAAACTGGTCCCTGTCAGGCCCCCATTACTCCTCCTGGCCCTCCCTTGTTTTGTGCAATGTTTCTTCTCTCAGTGAACCTGACCCCCTCTACTCGAGTTTGCCCTACCCCTCCCTTCCCTGTTCCATGTCTGCCCTCTAAACCCCTGGCCTTCCCGAAAAAACTGCTGACCTGACCCCTGACCCCCGTGCCCCTTGGGCCCATGTTGTTCTACATCTACTTGCCGGGTGCCCTCCCCCGCATTTTGAACAAGCATGCTGGAAATGGCATTGTGGCCACAAGCAAAAAGCCCTGTTGTAAGCCCAGCAGCATTTTGGGGTGTAGTCCCCCTTTTTCCCTATTCACCTTTGGGTGTGGACTGATCTGTTACATAATCAGTCCATAAATCAAGCTGCTTGGTGTCCCATCTCACGTCCCCGATTGTTGCCATTCTCTGCCGGAAAAACTCATCATAGTACAACCACCCCACCCCGCTCTTTGCTTTTGCCCTCTGTATTATCAAAGAATAGGTGATGAGTGGGATGCCTAGCTCAAGCCTTTTTTCCAGTACAATGGCTGAGAAGGTGGCAAAATATATGAACCACCCATCCCAAGTCTTCCCTTTTATGAACCTGTCATCCTCCTTTTTCCCTAACAGCACTATCGCCACTGCCATTTCGCTCTTACCTATGCCTTCTGTTTCCTCATACTTGGCTGCCGCCTCCCAGCTCACCAAAGTGAATATATCCACATACTCCCCTTTCCATATTTTTTCCTTCGTGGCCAGTGGCACATACTCGCCTATCCTCATCCCAGGTGCACCTATCTCCCTTGTACCTTTTCCTTCTCTCTCTGTACACCCTTCATTTTTTTCCGGCACCTCCTTCTCTGCCCTAATCTCTGCCAGGGCTGATTCCATCTGCCCTAGACCTCCTGTTCCCAGTGCCGACACAATTTGACCTATGTATTCTTTTATACTATCCCCCACTGCGATGGATGCATTACCTGTAACCTTGTCCAGGCCTTGCTGCCTGGAGTCTTCCAAGTGTCCCCTTGTTTCTCCCTGTGGTTGAGGAGGAGGTGAACTACTAGGGTTTGTGGAGGGAACTCAACGTTCTGAGGATCTGGTCCATGTTCCCCAAAGGAGGTCCCACCTTGATCGGGGGGAGGTACTGGTGTCACCGGGTCTATAGGATGCAGGGGTACTGGATCAGCTGCCTTGGTGTTTCCCACTGCCAGCGGTGGCACCCTAGTGGGACTGTGTGGCCCTTCAGCTGGTCGTTTCCCTCTGCCCCCTTTTCCCGGGCCCACTTTCCTCTTCTCCCTGGGCCTCCCTGGTTCATCCACCTCCATCAATTCCTACTTTCTGTTGGCTTTTTCCACCAATTCAATTATAGCCCTGTAAGTGTCTTCCTTTGATGGCCTACTCTTCTTTGGTGCCATGTCCTTCCTTTCTTTTCCACTGTGAAGACAACTACGGGAAGAAAAACAGGATTAATTATATATATATGTACTTTGTAATGCCATCCCTCTGCCCCTCATGCCACACGCTTGCATGAGTGGTCGGGTCCCAATATCAATTAGGCAGCCAGGTTACCATTGTCTACTCCCTGACATGTCCTTTTTGAGTGACGCATGTCACATGGGCCACTCACCCCCCGGCCTGTACCTTGGCCCCTTTTTAAGCCTTCCCTCAACCCTTCCCATTCCATCCCAGAACCCCCTTCATATGCCCCACTCTTCCCCTGTTTCCCCCAACACCATCCACTGTGGCCACAAAAGTTACTGCCGAGGCCTCCCCTGAGGGTTACCACCTCATGGTCTTGAATGTAGTGCCCCTCTTCTTTTTTTTTTTTTTTTGTGGCTTGCTGCCCCCACGATGTACCAAAGTGGGAGGCAGCCCCTAGGTTCTTTTTAAGGGCGGGAGGTGTCCTGTTTCTCCCCCCCGGGACCCTCTGGCGTGGATGCGCATATGCGCTCCCCTTTCCCCTGCGAACCAGTCCTCGCCTTTTGTCCTCCCCACTCATCCTCTATTTGGATCCCCCCAACCCCTCCCTGCACCCATTGTGCGGCGTGAGACGTCACAGCGTGTGGTCGCGGCGTGCTTCCGCTCCCCCATGCTAGAGGGCCTCTAGCTGCTGGCTCGTCCATGAACAGTCCAATTGTCCCCTCATTGGCATCTGCAGCATGCTCCATCACAGGCCCAGAAACCTCCCCTTGAGCCCCAATACTGCTGCCGTCCCCTCCTCATTGAGCCAGGCTGCCCGCCATAGGAGCTTCCTCCCCAGGGATGATACAACTCACCCCTGAAACCCCCCACTGCCCCCCCACTGGGCTAGATGTGCCCCCCCGTACACACAGGCACAAATGCCATAAGCAGCCCAACAAGAGGGAGGGGGTTCTATCACGACCACCAAGCGGCGGGTGGGGTCATGCCACGTGGTCGCTGACATGTGCTCTCGCTTCTCATCACTTTTGGGACTCTTCCCGGCCTACTAATTTCCCATAACCCCCTAACTCACCCCAAGGCCTCCATTCAACAGAAAAAACAGGCTCAAATGTGGCCAGTAACACAAATAAATGGGAAAGCCACCTGCCATCAAGCTTGATCGCACACACCACGCAGTGTGTGACATCACGTCAAGAGGCCCCCCGGATCACATTCTCGCTCCTTTGCTTCCGCGGCCTCTTCCAGGCCTGCTAATCTCCCCAGCCACCACACAAGGAGGTGGCCACGAGGTTTTTAGTGTGGGGAGGGGTCCGCTTATCAGCCACGCGGTCCAGCTGGTGTGCGTGATGCTTCTGTGCTCGCCTTTCCACCCCAACAACAAGGATGGACCAGGCTCACCCCCCAGCCCTTTTTTGTCCACCATTACTCTTTTTAGCCTCTGCTCCCTCGCAACTGCTGCGTGGTGTCTGACGTCACGCCATGCGGCCGCCCTTGCTGGGCTCCTGTCCCCCCCGGATAGGACCTCTTCCAGACCAACTGCATTCTTTGGGATCAGAAAAAAAATGCCCAGAACCCCAGACTTTACCATCCAGCCTACCATGCTGCAGCTTTTTGTCCACTACTGCGATTTTCTGATCCGCAAACTGTCTCCACGCCTCTTCTCTTGCTAAGCCCACCACCGGGCAGACGCTGTGGCCTTCTGCACAACTTTAAAATGGCCCTGCACAACAGTGCTTTTCCAACAGAACTGTGCCTAATCGCCTCACGATTTTAAAACAGTTACACATCTCCATACCACTGCAAAATTACTATCCCCCTAAAACGCCTGTCCTTGAACCAGCAATACTATAGTTTCCTCAAACCTAACCTAATGAGTCAGACATTTTCAAAACAAAGCATACTACCTCTATATACCCTAAACCATTAGAAAAAACACATTCATCCAGGCCAGCAATGCTAAAGACTTCCTTCAAAACGCAGCTTATTGTAAAGCAGTCACAAACAATGTTTTTTTTTAAAACACATTTTATTTTTTTTGTAAACTTCATTCCTTGGAAGCAATCTTACCTTCTGTACCTGGTGCACAAACCTCTCCAAATTGTTCCACCAATCTGATGTGCTGCAGTTCCAATTAAATCAAAAACTCCAGCAAAAAGTGGCTGAGGCCCCCTTGTGCTGTCCCTTATGTACCACCCTTCGCCCCTCCCTTTCCTGTTACCTATCCTTTGTTCTGGCCCTTAGCCCCTCCCCTTCCTTCCCCCCTCCTCTTCTGAGCACTACCATTCCATGACAGAGGGAAGGGGTGCACCAGGACAACCTGGTCTGTCCCTTAAAGGGCAAACTCCATTATCTAGGATATATTTCAGTACTCTGTTTTTAAAACAGTGATTCATATACTTGATTATATGATGCTCCCTTCTTTTTATATAAATTTAACCATCCTAATTCAGAGTACATGAGACAACAATGTAGTCTCCGAGGCACATCTAGGATAAAGCAAGTGGGGCTGTTGTATATGTGCATGCATACACGATGATAAAATTGAAAGTACTCTGCAATTAACAGTGGTTTGAACATATGATGTCCTGTTAGAATCTGAACAACCTGCAAATATGGTTTATCTTTTATTTTTTGGGGGCTGTTAAATTCTTCCACAGTCCATAAACTTGGGGTCCAATTACAGACAAGAAAACACTTAATTGTTTTTCCACTGATATGTCATTTGCAGCCATTCACATTTCAAACTACTCCAGACAGGAAAAATTAAAACTCGGTTCGAAATTTACTTGGAAACCTGTGATTGGCAAATTTACCTAACCAAGAAGAACATGGAGGAATTATGGGTTTTATTCAAAGACAAATTATTAGAACTCCAAGAAAAATTTACAAGAAAAAAGAACAAGGAGGATTATATAAAATCATGAATTGCAACCCAAATAACAGAAATGTAATAGGGTGTAAATTAGTTGCAAAACAATGTAAGCATGAGATTAAAAGGGCGAAACAAAATCTATACTGTAAACCAGCATCAGGTAAATGGAACCATAAATCTTTACTTTCATTATTAGATGGATCAAAATCAGCAGGCCCTGTATTGTCTAGCTCGAAGGCTGCTTAGATAGATAGAAAATGAGATTGCAATGCCAGTTACCTACCTTTTCAACAAATCTTTCTTAGATGCAGTAGTCCCAGAGGATTGGGTGAATGGAAGATGTAGTCCCAATTCACAAAAGCAGTACAAAGGGGGATATGAAAAATGAAGGCCAGCAAGTTTAACAAGCATATTGGGCAACATTTTGGAAAGCTGTGATAAAGATGTAACCAACAATCAGGCAGCAGAAAGGAAGGGAAGGGGAAATTGTTTAACAAGGAAAGGCACAGTAAGCCAAAGCTTGTTTCCAGGTGCAACCTGGGAGCACAAGGAAGTTAAGTGACTTGCTTAAGGTCACACGGTATGCAAGTGGAGGCTGTGGGATTCAGACCCTGGTCTCCAAGTTTGCAGCTCAGAGCCTTAAACCACAGCACTATACTGCCTCCTGAACTAGGGATATCAGAAAAGAAACAACATGTATTCACAAAAGGGAGGTCCTGCACTACAAATTAAATATGTTTTTATGAACCCACAAGCTATGCACTAGATAACAACACAACATCAGGTGTAATATATTTCGATTTCAACAAGGCATTTGATGTGGTTCGTGGAGTAAAGGTGTACACAGGGTCTCTAAGAAAGTGAGAGAACTGTGTCTGGGCTGAAAATGTCCTTTTAAGGACTTAAACACACACACTTGGAGGGATACGAGTGGCCTGTGGAGAAAGGACAATTGCAGGTCATTGCCTAGCAACACACCAAGCTCACACAAAGAGGTGGAGTGTGGGATAGAGGAGGACTGCGGATTCCAGGCAGAGGTACATGCCAGGGCAGTTCAGAGACCCAGAGTGTGCTGATGCTGCGTATTGGAGGAACAGCTAAACAGTTCTGTTTTTTTACTTTAAATCTACCACATGAGTGTGGTGGACGAGCTGTGGTGGTTCGTAACCCTGTAGTTTAGGGTGATGCTAGATAAATCTGGAAGGAGAGGCTGGAAGCGTACTCTAGAGCCAAGATGCAAGGTTTATTAGCAACAGTTGGAGCACACAGCAAAGACTTAGCATTCACTAACACTATCACACATGAGAAAGAGTGAAAAAGTTTTCTGGGACCACAACCTGGCCCCACTAATGTCCTACAAAAGTCCAGGTTATTCAAGTCCTAAGGATGTAGCAGTCCGATGCACCAAGCTTGGTTACTAGTTTTTTGGTCAGCCGACTACTGAGGGTGAACCTAAGGAAGCGCTTCCTATACAGGCCATAAAATGGGGCATTCCCCCAGTGAGCCAGAAACCATGTAAAACACTGTAGGCCTCCTGGCCCTGGGAAGAAGGTGACTCCTGGCGTCACTGAGGTAACATCGAAAGGTAAGTGCCTGGTCGAGGATGGGTGTTGACACCAGGTTGTAGGGGAAGAGAACCCTTATCTGGGGTTGTCGGCTGCAGTGACCTCGGGCAGATGATCTCCAGTCAAGGAAAGGATGCCGCGTGTGATGATCCACTGGATGACCTCTGGGCAGGTCCCTGGAACCCTTACCACCTCACCCCTGCAGCTTCAGAATCTGACAATCTCCGGTGTGAACTCTTGATGCATCACTGGAACATGAGCCACCTATGGGCAGTACAATCAAGAGTGGGGCAACCCTTGGTGTGGCCTCTTGCATGGGCCACCGGTACTTATGCCACCTCAGGGAATGAGGCACACAGCCTGGCAATCCTCGGCAAGACCTTGGTATATGCCACTGGTACTATTGCCATCTTGGGACAATGTCTATGCAGGAGAATGGGCAATGTGACTCTGAGTTCGGCAGATGACTTAAGTCCTTCAAGCTAGAGCCGGGGTGGCCTCTAAACTGACTCACTTTGGTGGGCCCAAGCTACCAGCTGGCTACCATTTACGAACAGCAACTCGAACCTGGGACATTGTGGCGAACACTTGGAGTTGGTGGAGGTCATTGGAAGTGGGTGCAGGCGATACTGGTCTTCCTGGGGACCCTCCCTGGGTCAAAGAAGAGGCACTGGAGGAGTTCTAGATGAGGTGTGGGCAGGAGCCCCTGGAGTTCAACAAGGATTTCTGTACTCTACGGAATGCACAACCACAAAGGAGTGATAAGACCTCTTCTCCTGGAGGCTGCTGCATGAAAGGTTCACTGGGTCTGTTTCCCAGCCAAATAAACTGACTCGATGCACTGGAGGACCCTACTAGATGGTAGATTTCTGCAAAAAAACCTGAGGCTGCTACTGGAGATCTTCTGGAGGGAGTTACACTGAAGAGACCCTGGGGATTTGCTTCACCCTCCTAACAGGGAAGCCGACATCTATTGCCTTACTGTCCTTCACCCTAATTGGTAAAACTCTTTTTCCTCTCTCTCCAGCCTGTGCAGAGCCTCCTCTAGGCTGGGGCGGTCTTGGCTACCTGTCAGGGGATTGGCTTCTTCATCCAGAGGCCAGCCTCCTGAGGCTGGGTCAGTGGCTAAAAAAAAAAAAGTCTCCAAATTTGAATCTACTCTGGCCACAGGGATTGGCTGAGAGGGCTCAGCCTGGCTTCTTTCTGTCCTGTGGGGCAGAAATGTGGCCCAACTGGTTTAGCTTTGGCTGACTAGGTGTCACTCTTGAGTGGGGGGAAGGAAGAACAAAGGAGAAAAAAATGGTTTTCTTTTAAAACCCTGAATTTAGACTGCTAGAACTGTCTGCTGGAGAGGGGCCTGTTCTGTGTTTCAGAGGGTCCCCTAAGTTTTTCAAGGGTTTCCCATTAAGCTGCCTGGGTTCCCATAACTGTCTGACCCCTCATGTCTCTGAGGATCCCCTATTTTCTGTGATGCCCCCAATTCCACTATTTTCTGTGGTGCCCCAATTTTCCTGGGGCACTACAGGTTCGGGCCCACCTAACAACACGTTCTCATGTATTTTCCAAATTTTTACCTTCTTAATTTTAAACTCTATGACAATTCCATCCATAAGCAATGACATATTCCTCACTCGTGTTATGGTAACAAAACATTCTTAACAGCCTACAGATTATAAACTTTACATTGTTAATTCTACATTTTACTAACACCCTAAACATTATAGTAGTGGTTTTGTCAGTGTATGAGAACACATTTATGACTCCTTGCATCTTTAAAGCTCTGATTTACATCTTAGAACATTTCAATAAACCATATTTACAACTGGGCAGTGGTCTTGGCTCTTCTTTCATTTTTCTACTCGTATGGGGACACCCTTTGTATAGCTTCAGTCACATACCTTTGAGGTGGTTCCCCGAAGTTTGACCTCTGGGATCTAAGTTGAGGGGGCTCTGCAGCAGTGGCTACTGAAGGGTGTGGCACCATTGGATACAGCCACGGGGTTAGTAGCAGGTTGGGAAATTACTCTGGGGTGGTTTCCTCAGTTGGGAGTTGTTCCCGCCTCTCCTCCAGATTATTGTCCATGAGGTGACTTCCAGATGGTGGAGGAGCTCTGAAGGTGCAGGGTTTAAGTCTGTTGTGATAAACAATCTGTGGCTGCTTCCTGCCAGACTCCGGATCTTGTAAACAGGTAAGTCTGGGAATGGGATCTGAACAATCAAATTTGGTTCTGACTCCCATTTGACATCCAGCTTGTGGCAGCGATTTTTTTCTTAATAGTACCCTTTTACTGATGGTCAGAGGCATTGCATGGGCTTGGACATCGTAGTTTGCTTTCTGTCATTCCTGCACCTTCTCCATGTTTTGTTCCACTATTTTTCCAGGATCTCATAATCATTGATGGTGCACAGTCACCCATTCGGTAGTGGTATGGAGGGGTTTCACTGGGTTTGGTTTTACATCTAGAACCAAGTCCATGGGGAGTCTCCCATGATGACCAAACATCAAATAGTATGGTGAGCACCCAGTGCTGCTGTGAGTTGTGTTATTGTAGAGGTACACTAGCTCTAGGAGAAGTCTTGGCCAGTGCAGTTGCTGAGACTCTGGTAGGGTTCTGAGCATGTCAAGGATAGTCCGGTTGACCCTTTCACAGAGCCCATTGCCCTGAGGGTGATAGGCAGTGGTGTGGATCTTTTGCCCTCCATACAAGGCACACAGTTCTTTAAACAAGTGAGACTCAAATGCTGAACCTTGGTCAGTCAGGATTTTATTTGGGTGACCATAGGGTTGAACAAACTGCCTCCAGAACTTTTCAGCAGTGGTTCAGACTGAAAGATCGTGGACAGGCACAGCAACGACAAACTTTGAATAGTGGTTCATCATGGTGAGAATGTAGTTCAGGCCATCCTCACTGGAGTCTACTTTACGATGGTCCAGGGCCACCAGCTAGAGGGGTGCATGAACAGTGATCGGATGTAATGGGGCTCTTTGATCTTGCCCCGGTGCTCGCTTGAAGGTACATGTTGAGCATTTGTCACACCACTCTTGGATGTCCTCACACATCCCAACCCAATAGAATCTGGTTCTCATATGAGCCTCTGTCTTTTTGAAGCTAAAGTGTACAGATTTGTCATGATATGCCTCTAGGGCAACATCTGCAGCTTCACGAGGGAGGACGACTTGTCGAATTTGGTCATGTGTCTTTGGGTCAGTGATGGCATGGATAAGCCTTCCATCCACAACTGTCATACGAGCCACATGTCACCACAGTTTCACAAGTTCTGGGTCAGCATGCTTTCTGTCCTCCAGAGGTAGGGTCTGCTGGTTACTAATGAAGGTCTTTAGCTGTCAGGTCACCGGACTGTGGTCTTGGATCTGCTGCCATATGTCAGGGGTTTCCTTTAATGTCTTGGACATGTCGTCTTCCAGTGCTTCTGCAGTTGCATTGGGTCAGTCAGCTGTGGGGAAGCAATAGCAGCAGGCATGTAACAGCTCTGCAGGGATCTGGAGAAAGGGAGGCATCTCTAGAGCTTCTCTGTGGTTGTCATTCTCCTCCATCTCATCTTGGGTGGGTAACCTCGACAGGGCATCAACATTTGCATTGGATTTACTGGCACGGTACTTGATTGTAAAATTGTAGTTGGCAAGTCTTGAGGCCCACCTCTGCTCGAGTGCTTCCAGTCATGCAGTGTTCAGATGAGCGAGGGGGTTGTTGTCAGTGTAGACTGTGATGGGTGTGGCGGCTAGGTCAGCTTTGAATTTCTCAGTGACGGCCAACACTAGAGCAAGGAATTCCAGCTTGAAGGAGCTGTAGCGATCATCATTCCATTCAGCTTCACAGAGCCCACGGCTTGCATAAGCAATGACCCTCTCAACTCCATCCTGGTCCTGGGAGAGGACAGCCCCATGTCCTCGATTGCTGGCATCAGTACTGTATATAAGTTGAAAGGAAGTTAATAATACAGATAGGCAAGTACTGACGCTTGGATCAACATTGCTGTTAGGCTGTTGAAGGACTCCTGCTGGGCTGAACTCCACTGCACTGGGCTGCTTTTGCACAGTTGCTTTGTTCCCCTGAACAATTCATGCAGTGGGGCAGCTACCTGGGAGAATTTAGGGACAAATCGCCAGTAGTACCCTATGGACCCCAGTAATCTCCTTACATTACTGACTGTGACTGGAGTTGGCCACTCATGCACTGCTTGAATCTTGTCTGGGTCTGGCGACACTCTGTGCTTAGATACAACATGCCCCAGGTAGTGAACTTCTTCTTTGAGCAGGTGACACTTTGATGGCTTGACCTTGAGCCCATAGTCAGCTAGGCAGGTAAGAACAGTTTCTAGGTGCTGCAGGTGTTCAGAATAGGTTTTAGAGTAAATGATGATGTCATCCAAGTAGAGGAGGACCATGTCAAAATGATAGCTCCCCAAGCAATGTTCCACTAGTCTCTGAAAGGTCCCCAGGGCATTACACAATCCAAATGGCATTCGAGTAAACTCATAGAGGCCCATGGGGGTCACAAGCACAGACTTCTCCCTGTCCTCTGGTGCAAGGGGAACTTGCCAGCAGCCACTAGCCAAGTCTAGGGTTGAAAACAGGGATGCTGATTTCAATGCTGCTAGGGAATCCTCTATCCATGGTAATGGGTAAGCATCCTTGTGTGTCACTTGGTTCAGCTTCCGATAGTTGACACAGAAGTGAATTTGCCCATCCTTTTTCTTGACCAGTACTATTGGAGCAGCCCATGGACTGTGACTCTCGGTGATGACCTTGGCATCCTTCATCTCCTGGAGCATGGTTTTCTCTGGTTGGTACAGTGCAGGTGGAATAGGGTGGAATCATTCTCTGATGGGTGGGTGCTATTCTGTGACTATGCAGTGCTGCACATTCTTGACACACCCAAAGTCAAGGGAATGCTTGGAAAAGACTCCCTCTAGTCTCTCTAGCATCAACAGCAACCCCTGTTTGTGTTCTTCAGGGGTTTCTTTGGTGCCCAAGTCAACTTCCTCAAGCCAGCCCTTGGCATCTGCTCCTTCAGGGTCTATAGCTCCATTTAGTTGAAAGATATTCTCTCCATGGTCTTCTGAGGGCTCAGTTATGTCCTCGCTTCAGATCTTCATCAATCTGGCCACAGGCTGATTCTGGTATAGCTTAACAGGAGTTGTGCCATAGTTCAAGATGCGAATGGGGACCTGCCCCTTGGTAACTGTTGTGAGACTCTGTGCAACAATCACTGGCTTCTCCCCGTGGCACAGAGTGGTTCAACTACAGCCACATAGTCCCTGCCTTGCAGTCCTACCTTGACTTTGCACAGCAGTATGGTCTCTGTACCTGGGTCCAGTCTGACTGGCTGGACATCAAGAATCCGGATCTTCCCAATTTCTCCCTCAGCATTGGTGAACCACTGGTGACACTGCAATATATTGATTGTGTGCTGCCAGGCTTTCTTGCTGGCTTTTGGGAGCTGTGCTGCTTGCTTCCGGAGGGCATCCAGCAATTCCTCATGACAGTTGTCCAGTACATTCATCCCCAAGATCACTGGAGGGAGGTTGTCATCATCAGTGTTGCTAATGATGACCTTTTGTTGTAGGTAAACCTTTTCTCCCAGCTGAATGTCCATTTTCTGGTAGCCCAACTAAGGGATACTCATCCTGTTGCCTGCAATCAGGTTGAACCAAGTGTTTGGAGGGCATTTTAGTTGGTCTTGGGTCCAGTGCTTGAGGAAATGGCAGCCTTGAATAGTGGTGACTTTTGAGCCGGTGTCCAGAAGTGCTGTAAAGGTGATACCATTGAGTTTGATGGGAACAGTAGGGCACCTCCCTACGTACTTTGATCATTCCAGGTTTGGGTTTGGACCTAGGAGCTTTCTTCCCCGAGGGTTGGTCCACTGCCTCAGGGATGCCCTGTTTAATGACACAGCAACTTCTCCTTCCTGGATACACTGTCATTCCACATGGCCATTGATGGCACAGCGCCTGCAGATAGGTCGCCTGTGATTGTTGAACCGGTCAGTGGGTCACTGGCCCATAATTCTTCAGTCTGGTCTTGCTGGGCATCAGAAATGGTCCATAGAATACCCTAGGCCCCAGCTCCCCTTGAGGTCTTGTACGACTCAGCAAACTTCTGCTAGTCTTTGCGACATGACCTCCAGCTGGTGGGACATCTCTCTGGTACTGTCTCTTGCCTGGTCACTTGGCTGGTCCTGGACTTGAGTGACCTGATGGTACACTTTTTCTCTATCTCCTCTAGGGTAGGAGTCACATTCTAGCCAATCCAGCAGATACTCTTTTTTTCTGGCTGAAATCCTTCTCTGCTCTCCATCTGGTGAAGGCATTGCAAGACGAGCAGGGTTCAGACATTTGACCCCCAGTGGCCATGGCTCCAGTGACACCAGCCATCTGCTGGAAGGCCACCATCTCCTCCTCAAGCTGTCCAGAGCCTAGGACTTCTATGGATTCCTCTTTGAAGTCTAAAAACTTTGCATCTGGGTTTTGGCGGTGCAACATCTGAAGCTTCTGACATAGAGGCTCTCCCCAGGTCCCCTCAATGAACTGCTCTATCAATACTTGGTCTGGGTCATGGTCCTCACTCGGGTCTCATTTTCGCAGGGCCCTGTGTGCCTCTTGCAGGCTCAAGGCAAAGTCCCACAGTGTATCCTGGGGGTCCTGTGAGCGAGAGAAGAATTTCATTTTGAGGTCTGAGACACTCCGTTTGTCAAAGATGTTGCTTAGCCAGGTTGGGATCCATTCAGCAGTGTCCTTTTGTCCATCTGACCAGCTTTCAACTTCCCGTTTGGCAGCTCCTCCCAGTTGCCCAATCAGGATTTTCACTCTCTGTTGCTCTGGTACTTGGTAGAGATGGAATATAGCCTGCAGCTTTGCACTGAAGATGGTGAGGCTACAGGTGTCTGAGCTTCGGTTCCCCATGTACCTTGGTAGCCATGGTGCCCCAAAGTAATAAGGCATCATTATTGTGGTGGTTGAACTGGAGGTGAGGATGATGTTGTGGCTCCCTCAGTATCTGAAGGCATCTTGGGTTGGAGTTGCTCCAGCTTTGGACTCCTTGTCAACTCTGATCCTGTCAACTACGCCAAGTTTTTGTGGTGGATGAGCTGTGGTGGTTCGTACCCCTATAGTTTAGAGTGCTGCCAGATAAATCTGGAGGGAGAGGCTGGAGGTGTATGCTAGAGCCAAGATGCAAGGTTTATTAGCAACAGTTGGAGCACACAGCAAAGACTTAGCATTCACTAACACTATCACACATGAGATAGAGTGAATAAGATTACCAGGACCACAACCTGGCCCCACTGATATCCTACAAAAGTCCAGGTTATTCAAGTCCGAAGGATGTAGTAATCTGATGCACCAGTCTTGGGTTACTAGCATTTTGGTCGGCTGACTGATGAGGATGAACATAAGGAAGCACTTATTATACAGGCCATAAAATGGGGTATCCCCTAGGAACCAGAAACCAAGTTAAACAATGTAGGCCTCCTGGCTTTGGGAAGAAGGTGACTCCTGGCATCACTGAGGCAATGTCAAAAGGGAAGCGCCTGGTCAAGGATGGGTGTTGATACCAGGTTGTAGGGGAAGAGAACCCTTATCTGGGGTTGTCGGCTATGGTGACCTTGGGCAGGTGATCTCCAGTTGAGGAAAGGATGTTGGGTGCGATGATCCACTGGACAACCTCTGGGCAGGTCCCTGGAACCCTTACCACCTCACCCCGGCAGCTTCCGAATCTGGCAATCTTTGGTGTGACCTCTTGATTCATCACTGGAGCATGAGCCACCTATGGGCAGTACAATCAAGAGTGTGGTGACCCTTGGTGTGGCCTCTTGCACGGGCCACCAGTACTTATGCCACCTCAGGGAGTGAGGCACAAAGCCTGGCAATCCTTGGCAAGGCCTTGGTATATGCCACCAATACTACTGCCACCTTGGGAAAATGTCTATGCTGGAGAATGGGCAATGTGGCTCCGAGTTCAGCAGATGACTTAAGTCCCTCAAGCCAGAGCCCGGGCAGCCCCTAACCTGACTCACTTTGGTGGGTCCTATCTACCAGCCAGCTACCACTTACGACTGGCAACTCAAACCTGGGGCATCCTGGTGAACACTTGGAGTTGGTGGAGGTCATTGGAAGTAGGTGCAGGTGATACTGAGCTTCCCTGGGACTCTCCCTGGGTTGAAGAAGAGGCACCACAGGAATTCGAGATGAAGTGTGGGCAGGAGCCCCTGGAGTTCAACAAGGGTTTCTGTACTCTGGGGGAATGCACAACCACAAAGGAGTGATAAGGCTTCTTCTCCTGGAGACTGTTGCATGAAACGTTCACTGGGCCTGTCTCCTGGCCAAATAAACTGACTCGATGTACTGGGGGACCTGACTAGATGGCAGATTTCTGCAAAATACTGACTGAGGTGGCTACTGGGGATCTTCTGGAGGGAGTTACACTGAAGGGACCCAGGGGATTCGCTTCAATCTCCTAACAGGGAAGCCGACATCTATTGCTTTACTGTCCTTCACCCTCCCTGGTCAAACTCTTTCTCCTCTCTCTCCAGCCTGTGCAGAGCCTCCTGTAGGCTGGGGCAGTCTTAGCTACCTGCCAGGGGATTGGCTCCTTCATCCAGAGGCCAGCATCCTGAGGCTGGGTCAGTGGCTAAAAACAAAATAAAGTCTCCAAATTTGAATCTACTCTGGCCACAGGGATTGGCTGAGAGGGCTCAGCCTGGCTTCTTTCTCTCCTGTGGGACAGGAATGTGGAGCAATTGGTTTGGATTTGGCTGACTAGGTGTTGGTCTTGAGCATGGGGGAAGGAAGAACAAAGGAGAAAAAAAATGGTTTTCTTTTAAAACCCTGAATTTAGACTGCTAGAACTGTCTGCTGGAGAGGGGCCTGTTCTGTGTTTCAGAAGGTCCTCTAAGTTTTTCAAGGGTTTCCCATTAAGCTGCCAGGATCCCCATAACTGTCTGACCCCCTCATGTCTCTGAGGATCCCCTATTTTCTGTGATGCCCCCAATTACACTATTTTCTGTGGTGCCCCCAATTTTCCAGGGGCACTACATGAGGAAGGGAACATTGTTTAACGGGGAGTAGCACACTAAGCTGAAGCTTGTTTCCAGATGTGACCTGGGAGCACAAGGAAGTTAAGTGACTTGCTCAGGATCACACAGGATGCACCTAGGCAGCTGTGGGATTCAAAACCAGGTCTCCAGATCTGCAGCTCAGAGCCTTAACCCACTGTGCTATACTGCCTCCAGGTGGTGTTATTTTAAACCTAACCTGCAATACTAAAGCTTTCTGCAGTGTGGTAGTAGGCAGGAGTGACAGGAAGTGACACACTTACACTTCCTGTCCTCTTCTGGCATAAAACCAAATGACCCGAGTGAGCAGGTCAGTTCATGCAGCAAAGGTGTACACAGAGGCTCAAAGAAGTGAGAGAATTGTTTTTGGGCTGAAAACGTCCTTTTAAGGACTTAAACAAACACACTTGGAGGGATATGAGAGGTCTCGGGAGAGAGGACAGTTGCGAGCCATTGCCTAGCAACACACCAAGCTCACACAAAGAGGTGGAGTGTGGGATAGAGGAGGACTGTGGATTCCAGGCAGGGGTACATGCCAGGGCAGTTCAGAGACCCAGAGTGTGCTGTTGCTTCGTAATGGGTGGAACAGCTAAACAGTTCTGTTTTTTAGCTGTAAATCCACAACATGAGGTGATGTTATTTTTGAACCTAACCTGCAATACTGAAGCTTTCTGCAGCGTGGTAGTGGGCAGGAGTGACAGGAAGTGACATACTTACACTTCTTGTCCTCTTCCAGCATAAAAACAAATGACCCGAGTGAGACGGGCGAGTTCGAGCAGGCCGAGTGCATGGTCGCCGCATGCAGAGACGCACACAGAGACACGTGTGTATGCATGTGTGTATGTCTGCTGTGTCCGCTGGGTCCACTGGGGAACTGGTAAGAACTATAGACCAATAACTGAAAAAGTACAGAACAAGGCTAAAGACATAGCATTATAACCAACCATGGTGCAAGCACAAGGGAAAAGAAAGAGGAACCATAAACCCTGAACTTAATACAAAATGTATACTTTTGGAGGCAGTAACACAAGACTTTAGATGTGAAGAATGCTTGTTAATAAATACTTTGCAAACTGAGATTGAACAATTACTCCAGAGGGTGGAAGTACAGAAAGAAATAGGGGAACTAGAAGCATTTATAGTGTAGTGCCCCAAGGAAATTCGTGACACCACAGAAAAAAGTGGAACTGGGGGCATCACAGAAAATATGGGATCTCCAGAGACATGAGGGGTCAGACAGTTATGGTGACCCTGGCATCTTAATGGGAAACCCTTGAAAAGCTTTGATGACCCTCTGAAACACCGAACAGGCCCCTCTCCAGCAGACAGTCCTAGCAGTCTAAATTTAGGATTTTAAAAGAAAACCATTTTTTCCCTTTCTTGTCCTCCCTTCCCTCCTGCTCAAGACCGGCACCTAGTCAGCCAAAGCCAAACCAGCTGGGCCACATTCCTGTCCCAGCAGGAGAGAATGAAGCCAGGTTGAGCCCTCTCAGCCAATCCCTGTGGCCAGGGTAGATTCAAATTTGGAGACTTTTTTTTAAGTCACTGACCCAACCTCAGGAGGCTGACCTCTGGATGAAGGAGCCAATCCCCTGGCAGGTAGCCAGGACCACCCCAGCCTACATAGAAACATAGAATTTGATGGCAGATATGGACCGCTTGACCCATCCAGTCTACCCATTTCCCTAGCTACTGGATAAGCTGCAGATCCTAGCTAACCAACAGCCTACTTCTTCCAGCCTCCAGCCCCTAGAATTGCCTTATGTCTGTCCCATGCATTTTTGAATTCCTCCACTGTTTTTGACTCCACAACCTCCTCAGGAAGGCTGTTCTATGCATCCACAACCCTCTCCATGAAAAAATACTTCCTCATATTACCTCTGAGTCATCCCCCCTCTAGCTTCAAATTGTGCCCCCTTGTTCTTGTACACCTATTTTTCTGAAAGAGGCTACCCTGTTGGACTTTGTTGATTTCCTTGAGGTATTTGAAAGTTTCAGTCATGTCCCCCCCACTCGAGGGTATACATATTAAGATACTTAAGTCTGTCTTGATATGTCTTCTGGTGCAGACCCTGCACCATTTTAGTTGCCCTCCTCTGGACTGCCTCCAACCTGTCTATGTCTTTGCAGAGATTGGGTCTCCAGAACTGCACACAGTGCTCCAGATGGGGTCTCACCAGCTGTCTGTAGAGAGGGATAACAACTTCCAGTTTTCTACTGGTGATGCCTCTCCCTATGCATCCCAGCATCCCACCAGCCCTACTTACTGCCTTCTCACATTGCTTGCTCACCTTTAGGTCATCTGATATGACTACCCCCAGTTCCCTTTCCATTTTTGTTGTTTGTATCTCACTCCCCATTGTGTACTCTTCCCCTGTGTTTTTGTTTCCCAGGTGTATTACTTTGCATTTCTTAGCATTGCATCTAAGCTGCCATGCATTTGACCATTCCTCCAACCTTGCCAAGTCCCTTCTCATCCTTTCCACCCCAACATGTGTATCAACTCTGTTGCAGATCTTTGTGTCATCTGCAAAGAGACATACTTTTCCTTCCAGTCCCTCAGCAATGTTGCTTATAAAGACATTAAAGAGGACCAGTCCTAGTACTGAACCCTGTGGTACTCCACTAGTAACTCCCCTTTCTTTAGAGTGGACTCCATTTACTATTACCCTTGGTGTCCTGTTCTCCAGCCAATTTTTTACCCATGCTACCATCTTGGGACCCACTCCCAGGCTGGCCAACTTGTATATTAATCTTTTGTGTGGGACTGTGTCGAATGCCTTGCTAAAGTCTAGGTAGGCCATGCCAACAGCTCCTCCCTGATCTACTACTTTGGTCACTCAGTCAAATAAATATATTAGATTCATCTGACATGACCTTCCTGCTGTGAATCCATGCTGCCTTGGGTCCTATGCTCCTCTGGCCGTTAGGTACTCAACAATTCTTTCCTTCAGAAGTGATTCCATCGTTTTCCCAATCACTGAGGTTAAACTAACAGGTCTGTAGTTTCCTGCTCTGCCCTGCTCCCACTTTTGTGAAGTAGAATAACACCTGCCCTCCTCTAGTCTTCAGGCACCTCACTATCCTCCCATGATTTATTAAAAAGGGTAGTCAGTGATGTCACTAGTTCTACCTTTAGTTCTTTTAGAATTCTGGGATGAATCCCATCAGGCCCCATTACTTTGTCCACCTTCAGTTTTAAGAGTTCATTCAGAGCCCTTTCTTCTGTGAAAGGGCTGGTATCAACCCCCATATCCAGCGTGTTTCTATTGTTTGGTTTAGGCACCTCCTCCTCTTCATTTGTGAATGCTGAGCAAAAGTATTTGTTTAGTATCTCTGCCTTTTCACAGTCACCCTCTGCCCACCTCTCTTCCCCTTTATTCGCTTCCTGATGTACCTATAAAAGGTTTTATTCCCCTTCTTAACTGAGTTGGCTATCTTTTCCTCAGTTTGGGCCTTTGCTGTTCTGACTGCCTTTCCTGCTTCCTTTTGCTTAAACTGATACAATCCTCTGTCCTGCTCCTTCTGTGATTCCTTGTACTTCCTGAATGCTCTCTTTTTCTCCCTAACCTTCCCTGCCACCTCCTTTGAGAACCATAGTGGTTTCTTACATCATTTTGTTTTGTTTATGTGCTTCACACAAAGACTTGTTGCCTCTGTGATGGCAGTTTTGATTATTCCCCATTGTTCTTCCACCCCTCCTTCCTGCCCATTTGTTAATGCATTCCTTAGGCACTCACCCTCCAGAAGTCCAGTACCTTTGCTTTTGTATGGCTTGACTCTACTGCTGTATTTATCGTGAACCATACTGTTCGATGGTCACTAGTTCCCAGATGGCTACCCACTTCTAAATCTGTGATCTTCTCACCATCTCCATTTGAAAGTACCAGGTCTTAGATTGCTCCCTCTCGAGTGGGTTCTGATACTAGTTGTCTAAGACATTTCCCCTGTAGGGCATCTAAAAGGACACACTCTTAGAAGTAGCTGCTGCAAATGCACTCCAGTTAACATCTGGCATATTCAGATTCCCCATTAGCAATATCTCTCCTTTTCTGCCATTCTAAGGATACTTTCTATCATTTCCTTGTCCATTTCCTCCCCCTGAGATGGGGGTCTGTATACAACCCCTGTATGGATTGTGGTGCCATTGTCTGTCTCCAATCTGACCCACAGTGCTTCTTCTCCTCCCTGTTTACCCTTGTGTTCTGTTGCTTTGATGCCGTCCCTTAAGTAGAGAGCTACTCCACCTCCTCTTGTACCCTCCCTGTCCCTCCTGTAGATGGTGTATCCTGGCATGTTTATGTCCCAGTCATGGTTCTGTGTGTACCATATTTCTGTGACTGCAACAATATCCAGAAGTTCCTCCTCCATCAAGGCCACTAATTCAGGAAGCTTGTTACCTAGACTACAGGCATTGGTACTCATTGCTCTCCATTTTTTGATGGCTTTACCTCTTGTAGCACCATCCCTGTCCTGATTGACTTTGCTTCTCCATTTACCCCGTCCAGCTCCCTACTGACCTTTTTACCTTGGTGTTTACCTCATTTAGTATCCAGTTTTGTAGGGGGAAGCTGGGAATCCCCTGCTGCTTATCAGTGCCTCCCTCCTTGACTAGTTTAAAAGCTCGACAATCAAGCATTTAAACTGATTGCCCCGTAGACTTGTTCTGTTCCTGGACAGATGCACACCATCCTGCCAATATAGGCTGGTATCCCTTCAGGTGGAACCCCAGTCCTCAATGAAGCCAACCCCCTGTGCTCTGCACCATCTTTTCAACCATTCATTGAATTGCATGGTGTGAAGTACCCTCACCTCACCCTTGCCATAGAGAGGCAGCACCTCTTGAGAAGGACACTGTGTGTGCTACTTGCCTTAGGCCCCTCCCCAATTCCACAAACTCCTCCTGCACTGCTGTAATTTCATGCTGAGCCAAGTCATTCATCCCTAGGTGGACACTGATGTCCAGCTCAGTCTCCCGTGCAGCTGTTCTCATGATCCTGAGGATGCGCTTCCTGTCTCTCCAAGCCATGGTTCCAGGCAGGCACCTTACATCAGTTTTCCCTGATCCCCCCAGTTCTATCCCCCTAACAATTAAATCCCCCACTAGGAGCTGCTTCCTTTTCCTGTGGTGTCCTCTGTCTCCTTCCTGTGGGGCTCCCTTGTGACAACCTCCTTAGTCTCCACTGTGGGTGCATCCATAGGGGAATTATGCTCCATCAGAATGGTGTATGGATTGTGGAGTGGTACAACTGACTGGGTGTGTCTCTGTTCCACCACCCTCACCCTCCTTGAGCCCACTGTGATCCAACTACTGCACTTTCTTGGCAGTCTCTGAGGTAGTGGTGGTGGCCCCGGTGCTCTCTGGGTGGGGGAGGTTCCCTTACTACTGGTCCAGTGTGGCCTGAAGATGGGCAACCTCCTCCCTCAGGGCAGACAGTTGCATGGAAATAGGGTAGCATCTCAGCCTCCAGAAAGACTCCCGGAAGACTGCTGCCCCATAGCCATTACATTGCACTACTCTCCACATGTCTGTCTACCTTCCTGTTTATCCTGTGTAAGTTTTTTAGGTTTTTTATTTGTCCCTCAGTTATTGTTTTGTATGTATGTATGCAGTGTGTATGTTTATATTGTCAGTGCAGTTTGCTGGAAAGGATATCACAGTGGTATGCACCTTGTCCTCTTGAGGAAATGATGTCAGAACCCCTGGTATAAAGGAAATAGTACCGGGGTGGGTGGGGTGAGAGGTAGGGTGATTTGGGCCCAAACTGTGCCCTCTCAAAACAATCAGCTAAAAGCTCTGACCCACCACTACGATGAATGTTGACCTTCCTGTCAGGAAGATGACCTACACAACAATTTAACAGAGAAAATACCCTGCTAAACAAACAGAAAAACAAACAGTTGAGTCAAACACAGGTAAACCTCCCCGGCCCGGTGATTTGTGCTCTGAAAGCAATCAGCCCCAAAACAAGTCAGTTGTGCACAAGAAAAGACACAGTAAACTATTTAAAAATAATTTGATGCAAACTGTCACAGAATACTAGTAGACAGTCCAGTTACCCACAAAGGAAAATCAAATATACAGTTATTTCAACCCTTCTGAAATTACTCACAAGATAAGCATTTTTGCAGACCCCTTCCTGGTTTAAAAACTAAAATAATTAAATACAAAACAATACCAATGTAAGAATGTAAAGTAAGGAACATCTCCCTCAGAAGTAAGCAAGAGTGAGATTTGTTGCAGATTTCTAGTTCAATACAGTATCTCCCATGCAGCTCTGAGTTGTTTCAAAGCACACCCTGTTACAACAACTTCAAGAAGATGGGCTTCTGTCTGAAACTGGATCACACCAGTAGTTTATAGTAATTTGATCAATTCTGGAAGGTTCCACCCAGAACAATTGGCTATTATGCAGGCCTCCCAGACTCAGTGCAACATTTTGTGAAAACAATTTCCCCCACCTGAGGCTCTGCCTGGATTCAAATAACAAATTGCAGCATTTGCTATTAGAAGTAAACAACCACCACCACCTGTAAATTATTTAAAAGTTTTTTGATGCAAAGTGTCACAGAATACTAGTAGATAGTCCAGTTACCCACAAAGGAAAATCACATATGCAGTTATTTCAACCCTTCTGAAGTTACTCATAAGATAAGCAGTTTTGCAACCCCCTTCCTGATTTAAAAACTAAAAAATTAAACACAAAGCAATACCAATGTAAGAATGTAAAGTAAGGAACACCTCTCTCAGATGTAAGCAAGAGTGAGGTTTGTGCAGATTTCTAGTTCAATATAGTATCTCCCATGCAGCTCTCAGTTGTTTCAAAGCACACCGTGTTACAACAACCTCAAGAAGATAGGCCTAGAGGAGGCTCTGCACAGCCTAGCATGAGGAGAAAGAATTTGACCAGGGATGGTGAAGGACAGTAAGGCAATGGATATCGGCTTCCCTGTTACGAGGTTGAAGTGAATCCCCAGGTCTCTTCAGTGTAACTCCCTCCAGAAGATCTCCAGTAGCAGCCTCGGTCAGTTTTCTGCAGAAACTTGCCATCTAGTTGGGTCCCCCAGTGTGGTGAGTCAGTCTGTTTGGCCAGGAAACAGACCCAGTGAACCTTTTATGTAGCAGTCTCCAGCAGAAGAGGCCTTATCACTCCTTTGTGGTTGTGCATTCCCCAAGGTACAGAAACCCTTGTTGAACTCCAGGGGTGAGTAGGCTTGTTGGCCAGCATTTCCTTTAATAATTAGTCATAGCTAGACCTGCTCAAGCCAGGGGAAGGATTGTTTGTTTAGCAATCATATTGTTGTACTATGTATTTATTGTTTATACTTGTTAAATTACTTCCATTGTACCCCCCCAGGGTGGAGGAAAGCTGCTACCTTGTCCAATTGTATATCTATCTATCTATCTATCTATACATATATATATATATATATATATATATAGAGAGAGAGAGAGAGACAGACAGAGAGAGAGACAGGGGGAGAGAAATGGGAACCAAGAAGGCAGAAGCTAGGAGGGTTCAAACCAAATAATTGTTGGACCAAGATTAAAGGTGTTTGTGAACTCCTCTCTTGAAGGAATCTCTGCTAGTATAATTTATTCTGGGCAGTCTGTGCTCCAGATAGAGAGACTGTGGTACTCCCTCTCAGCCAAGAGTCAAAGAATTGCTAGGTAAAGCCAGCTCAAAGTATTACTGGTGAGCAGAGAAATGTTCATGCTGAATTTCCAACTGTTTAGCTGTAAGAAGCTAATTACTAGAGGCCTGGCAGAGCCTTACTGCATTTTTCTCTCAGAGTTATAGGGTAATCTGAGCCCTAGTAATGTGGAAAAGTTAGTCCTTTGTCAATGTAAAAGAAGGATGGGGCAGCCCATAGCTGGGACTAAGATACTAGGTACCTTGGCCTCCTCCATACTCAAATGGCACCCAGAGCTGGTACATATTAACAAAGGGGTGGGTCATCAAACTGTTTCAATGCCCATGGATCAAACTGTATTTTCTTTATATGTCTGCAATCTTCTGTAGCTTGCCTACCTCTCAGCTATTCCTGATTTTCAGGGATGTCCCCTGATTTTGCCTCAGAAATTTCTTTTGTCCTTCCTAGGTTTGGCACTTCTGGCACTAAAGAGTAGGGATTGGAATCACAAAAGTATGCCAGCCATTGATGTTACAGTCAAGTTCTCATTAAGAAAATGCCGTTCACGCTAAAAAGCATGTTGTACACAGCTTCTGGAACTAATATTACTATTTTATCAGATGTGTTCCTGATTTTGGTCATTTGTCCCTGATTTGCAATGAGGGAGGCTGAGAGGTATGGTTGCCTGGACCCACTGCTTGCTGTATCTGAACTGCTGTATTCAATCAAACTGTTCTAAGTTGTTGAACTGCTTGCTGTGACAGAATTGCTATATTCAATTGAAGAGTTTAAGTGACTGAACTACCTTATTCCTGGGGTATCATGACTGCACTGCCTTATTTGCTCAATTATCTGTGTGACTGTACTGTCCTGAGGGCATTGATTGCTGCAATTGCCTACTGCTACTTCCTTTGAAGACATTTCGGGCCACCCCAGCCCAAGTGGTAGGGCTCTTGGTCATAAAAGAAGGGGGGGTTGCTGCTCATGTTTTAATTTATGCTCTCTTCCAGGCTCCTGCACACACCTCACACCTCATCCAGGATTCCTCCAGTGCCTCTTCCTTGACTCATGGAGGGTCCACAGGAAACCCAATATCACTTGCACCCACCTGCAATGACCTCCACCAACTCCAAGTGCTCACCACAACGCCCCAGGTTTGAGTTGCCAGTCATAAGTGGTAGCCAACTGGTAGCTAGGGCCCACCAAAGTGAGCCAGGTTAGAGGCTGCCCCGGATCTAGCTTGAGGGACTTCAGTCATCCACTGATCTCGGAGTCACATTGCCCATTCTCCCACATAGACATTGTCCCAAGGCAGCAATAGTACTGGTGGCCTATACCAAGGCCTTACTGAGGATTGCCAGGCTCTGTGCCTCATCTCCCAAGTTGGCGAAAGTACCAGTGGCCCATGCAAGAGGCCACACCGAGGGTTGCCATGCTCATGATTGTACCATCCGTAGGTGTCTCATGTTCCAGGAGCACATCAAGAGGTCACACTGAAGACTGCAAGATTCTGAAGCTGCAGGGGTGAGGTGGTAAGAGTTCCAGGGACCTACCCAGAGGTCATCCAGTGGATCATCGCACCAAGCATTCTTTCCTTGACTGCAGAACACCTGCCCGAGGTCACCGCAGCTGACAACTCCAGATAAGGGTTTTCTTCACCCACAACTGGGCGTCAGTACCCATCCCCAACCAGGTGCTTCCCTTTCAATATTGCCTCAGTGACACCAGGAGCCACCTTCTTTCCAGGGCCAGGAGGCCTACGGTGCTTTACTCTGTTTCTGGTTCACTTGGAGACGCCCCATTTTATGACCTGTATAGGAAGCACTTCCTTAGATTCACACTCCAAGGTTGGCTAACCAAAATACTAGAACCAAACTTGGTGTATCGGATTGCTATGTCTTTAGGACTTTAGTAACCTTGGCTTTTGTATGACATTAGTGGGGCCAGGCTGTGGTCTCGGTAATCTTACTTTTTCTTTCTCATGTATGATAGTGTTAGTGAATGCTAAGCCTTTTCTGTGTGCTCCAACTATTTCTAATAAATCTTGCATCTTGGTTCTAGAGTACACCTCCAGCCTCTCCTTCCAGATTTATCTGGCATCACTCTAAACTATAGGAGTACGAACCATCACAGCTCGTCCACTACAATAGATTCATTTTCAGAGGACATTAAAGGGGCAACACAAAATACAGAACTACATAAAATGGAACCAAAGACTGGGACAGGGGTGAATATCGAAAATCATGGAAACAAATGGGCAATAGTACAGAAGATGAATTACAAAATGAAGGGTAACAAGTTAAATATGAGTGTCCCTCGAGTTGGAAAATAAGTTCACCATATTAGATACAAGTATTGAGGACCAACAGACTAGCATGAAGGAGAAGGGAAAGAGCACTGAAAACAAGCAGGAATGTACAGAAGGAAATGGTAGTAACACAGACACAAAAATACAAACTAATGACAACAAAAAAGTACAAAACAAAATGGTTTTAGAAACAGAAGAGGAAAATAAACAGGAAACCTATTCAAACATTTTGAGACAAACAAATAAACAACTTAACCTTGACCCTATTCCTATTGTAGGAAAAATTGAGTGGAATAAAAAAAGGAACAGAGATATACTCATAATAGGAGACTCTATCACCAAGGATATTTATTCATTGGTATGCCAAGGAAGAAAGTTGTACACAACTGTGAGTACACTAACAGGAGTAAAAATAGCCAATATAGGATATCTATTGGATAGATTTTTTTATTTTATTTAGTTGTTTAACCAGGTATATTAACGGAAGGGTTAGAGGAACCCCTAGTAATATTGAATGTAGGCACAAACGATGTTGGAAATCGAAACAAGGAAAGTATTAAAAAAGACTATCAACAAATAATAAATAGAATTAGAGAAAATGGGGTATTATAATCTCAGGTCTACTCCCAGTGTATGGAAGGTACGGGTTCAAGAATACAAAAATTGATAAACTTAACATATGGCTACTCTCTTACTGCAGACAAAATAATATTGGCTTTATGGATAATACAAACACCTTTAGAAACAATACCCTCTTTAAATTGGATGGACTACATTTAAATAAAGCTGACACATGCATATTAAGCAAGAAAATAAATGAAATTATTGCAATTCATTTAAACTGGATAAAGGGGGATGGAGAGTTTAAAACCCAACAATAAACATTGGAGGCCTTTAAGATGGCTGGAGAGGGGTAATGATAAATGCAATGAGTTTAATACAAAAGTTTGATGAATTACAGCACTTATTACATACAAACAATATACAGATTGCACTTATTACTGAAACCTGGTGGACAAAGGATGATGAATGGGATAAAAACATTAAAGGTTATAATTTATTTTTTTTATCTAGGGAGCATAGGAGGGGTGGAGGTATCACCATTTATATAGATGACACAATACAGAGTGAAGAAATAAAAAGGGATAAGGATGAATTAAAGTTGCTGTGGGTAAAATTAATACCAAAAGACACACACCCAAAATAAAACTAGGGCTATTGTATAGACCACCTTCAATCACATCCGAAAACGGCATGTTAATACTAAATAACATTAAAAATCTAGACCCCGCAGATAAAATAATACTTATGGGTGATTTCAACTGGCCAGAAATAGACTGGGGAAATCAAAAAAGAATTACAAAAACAGAAAAACAGTTTTTAGAAATATTCAATCAGGTTGGCCTTGACCCAATAGTACTAGGGAAAACCAGAGCAGAAAGTACCCTAGATATAATTTTAATGAACATGGGAAACTCAGTTAATGAGGTATTGATAGATAGCCCACTAGGAAATAGAGATCACCAGATAATTTTCTTTAAAATCAAGGAAGTGTTTAAAGGAAACAAGGGCAGGCAAGACTAATGTGTTAAATTTCAATTGGGCTGACTTTTCCTCTATGAGGAGTACTATGACACAGTGGAACTGGGGAAAAAGAACTAATAAACAAATCTGTCAATGAGATGTGGGAGACATTAGTGGAGAAATTGAAGATGACAATTCACAAAGTTATACCTAAAATGAAGAAGTATGCAATCAAAAAACATGCTGCCAGGTGGTTAAACCCTAAAATAAAGAAACTAATAAACCCAAAAAAAAACAGATGATATCAAAAAAACAAAAAAGCCATAATATACAACTTATAATCAAATATAGAAATTTGGTAAAATAAATTAAATGGGTTATCAATAAAGCAAAAAAAGAATACAAATACCAACTGGCAGTACAAGTAAAAGACAACTACAAGACCTTTTATACACACATCAACAATAAAGAGAAAGATACAAATAGCATAGAACCCTTTAAAAATAAAGAAGGAAGTATGTTAAACAGTAGGGAAATCTCAGAAATCCAGAATACATTTTTTTATTCAGTTTTCAACACAGATACCTTAAACTAGAAAAGGGATAATATAAACTCAACCCCAGGGCATATCACTATCAAAGAGAAGGATGTACTAAAGAAATAAAACAAATTCAAAATAAACAAATCACAGGAACCTGATTAAAATTATCCAAGGGTAATAAATGAACTATCCGAACAAATAGCTGCACCTCTGACTTATATCTTCCAGACTTCATTGGATACAAGAGAGGTGCCACAGGGATGGAGGGAGGCGATAGTGGTCCCCATTTTCAAAAAAGGGTCAAGAACAGAGCCGCATGACTTTTGTCATGGGGAAAATATTGGAAAACATTTTGAAAGATTATATACCGGAGCATTTGGAACAAACTAATTCACAGGATCCGGAACAACATGGATTCAGGAAGGCTAGATCATGCCAAACTAACCTTTTAGCTTTTTATGAGAAGGTTAGTGGGCATTGGACGAGAGGGAAACTGTGTGGACGTGGTATTCTTAGGCTTTTCAAAGGCCTTTGATAAACTTCTTCACTCTGAACTAATAAATACACTCAAAGAATTCAAATTTGACAATAACATAATCAAATGGATAGAAGCTTGACTGAGTGAGTGGAGACAGCGGGTGATAGTACATGGTGACATGTCAGACTGGGCCAAGGTGACTAGTGTGGTGCCTCGGGGCTCATTGTTGGGTCCATGTCTCTTTAATATTTACATAACATCATTAAAAATAGAACACCAGGACATCTGGGTGACTAGTGGGTGAATTTGCAGACGATTGCAGGATTGTAGCTACAGCCAACACAAAAGTGAATATTTCAAACATACAAAACACCCTGGACAATATACGTAGTTGGACTATAAAAAGTAAACTGGAATTAAACAGTGCCAAATGCAGTTATGCATATGGGAAAAAACAATACTAGATCAACATATAAAATTGGCAACACTAAACTAAAAGAAACATCTGAAGAAAGAGGCTTGGGGGTTACAATTAGTCCAGACCTAAAATTTAGTGCACATTGCAATAATTTAGCAAAAAGAAACAACCAGATATTAAATTGCATACTGAGACATATAACAAGTAGGGATAGGAAGGTGGTCTTGCCCTCTACAGCGCCTTGGTGAGGCCCAACCTGGGGTATTGCGTTCCAGTGTGGGCTCCATATAAGATAGAAGACTTTCATAGGTTGGAGGGGATACAGCACAGAGCAACTAGGGAAGTGGATGGACTGAGAGGAATGTCCTATCCAGACAGACTTCAGGAGTTAGATCTCTATACCCTGGAGTTTAGAAGGACTAGGGGGGACATGTGTATGATATGTAGGGCCATGCAAGATAATAAACTCAGGGAGGAACTGGGAGTGACTTTAAGAAAATCTAAATACGAACCCAAGGGACATCCTTACCAATTAGCTATACAAAAATGGAAAACATTACCACATAAATATTGGTTCGGCCGAGAGTGGTTGCAGTATGGAACGCACTACTAGTTGTAGTGGCAAGTAAAAATATGGACTCTTTCAAGCATAAATTAGATAGTTTTTGGTGGGACAAAACAAAGGGACAAATTAAAACTATTGGAATAGTATGAAAAAATCAAAAAGGCAAGCATTAAGGACACAAGTCCATTTAGCTTGAATTCACCTATGAAACCTGGAAAACTTCTCATTAAACTAACTGCCATGGGGTTTGATAGCAAAATCATCAGTTGGGTTAGTAAATGGCTTGGATAGAGGACACAAAGAGTGAAAATAAATGGGTATAAACTGAAACAATATTTCAATACACATGCAATTAAAGACTATAGTTAATAATATGCTCGCTAATAATGTGCTCATGAGACAGTTGTAAAAAGGTTAACTAACAATTTATTTACACTGGGTACGGATAGGAAAGGGGGAAAGGTGCAGAGGATAAACAACTTTAAAAGATTTGGAACAACAGGTCACTTTATAGCAAAAGAGTAAGTGCAGTATTCACCTTCCACCAGCCTTTGCAACAATTCCATTTACTAGCCCCACCTAAGTGAAATACAATCTACACCCTGACTGGTACCGATTTCCCCCCAGTCAATTTGATTGGGAGCTCCCACAGTCTATCTGGATACCCAGTTGGAGCAGTTGCAGGCCTGATAATGGTGCAGCTGGTAGGCCAGTGTTGGTGCACTTTAAGGTCAAACAATTTAAATTCAAAATTTTTGGATCGATGCCAATAAATATTTTTTTCTCTTTGGGTAGAACTGCCAACTCCTGGCCAGATGGCCAAATAGAAACTTTGAAAAAAACTTTGAAAGAAACAACTTATAACACCCCTAGTTGCAGGGCAGGCCCTGTGGTTACTCATGGTTTTGCAGATTCACAGGGTCTGAGCATCAACAAATTGTTCAGTCTTCCGCACTGGGGCCTCAAGTAAGGTACACAGGTTTGCAGCTTACTTGGCCGTAGTAGGCTTTTTGCAGCTGGTCACCGCTGAAGGGTGGCAGACTCTGGCAGCCTGTCACCTTCTCCTCTGTGGAGTCACAGGTGCTGGAACAGACCAGGGACCAGGGCCACATGCCCAGCTGGTTTCCCGAGCTTGTCCTCAAACTCGAGTCGCTGTAACAGGAACACAACATGCTACCTGCTGGGCCAATGGCTGGCCCTACACACGTCTTAATAATTTAGTTTTTTCATTTTGACCCCAAATTTTTAACTTAGTCTTTTATGACTCCACTTTTGACCATACCAGGTGTCATTAATAAAGTACTAGCTGAAACATCAATTTCTCTCCACAAGTGTGAAAACACATTTTGGGCAGGATTTTAAAAACAAAATATATCCTGTTCATGAGGTGGTATAAAAAAACAGCTATGCTGAAAATTCAGGGACACAATGTCGAAAGGGCGCCTGGTCACTATAGCGCAGACAACACCATGCATGCACTAATGTGCTGTAAGAAGCATGAATGGCTCTACAGTGACAGGGGTTCTCACAGTGTGCGGTAAGAACCGTTTCCCCTGTTGCTGTAGGCTAGTCTGATGAAACCTGAAGGATGCTGCCGGGGCAGTGCTTGGCTGAGCCACTCCTGTGGTGGAGTGGCTAGAGCACCTGCCTCCAGCAGCTTCGTGGATCTGGGGCTGCAGTTCGGTTCTCCCCAGGTCCCATCGTAATGTGTTTTTTAAAGACAGAAAAAAAAAAAGATTTTTTCCCGGCTCCGACATTTGCCTTTTCCCCAAAGCCCATGGCCCCCTGGAGTTGATTATAATTAGTCCGGGGTGTGTGGGGGGCAAAGCCCCCACAAAAAGAAAGACAGTCCAATGGTGTGCACTCTTGTTGTTTGGGTCGGGATTTTGTCCCGATGCTGTTACAGTGCACGCCGTTGTGTCTGTGCTCTTCTATGTATGTACTGTTTTCTCCATGACATTATGACCCCGTACCTTTTGAAAGTTACTAAAGTAATGAGTGCACATTGAAAAACTTCAACATACCTTTATAACATTGTTGTTTTTTTAAGATTGTGACCACAGAATGTCGGCATAGTCTTTTAGTGACCCCACTTCATGAACCTGGTAGGTAACATTTTTCAAATTTTGCCCGGACGGTGATTTCTTCACAGAGTGGATCTCCAGTGCTGGACAGGTTTTAGATTAATAAGAGGTAAGGGGGAATGCAGGGTGGTGGGTGCTAAGTGGGGTGTTGGGGTGGGGGGCCTTGAGACAGACTGCAAAATACATCAATGGATGGTTTTCTGATTTTCAGGTGTAAAACAAACAAAAAAATGCATTCACGACCATTGCTGGGACAGGCTGGCTTTCCACAGGGAGGGATGAACACTAAACAAGTTTTGTCAGACAGAATGCACTATCAACTTTACATTCCTCCCTGGTCTATCCCTGCAGTGCCAATCAATGCTCTTGTCTCTTATGTGAGTTCAAGAGGTAGTCAGTAATGGTTGGGGTAGAACAGAAAAAAGTCCAGCTACAGGGACTCACATGGACTGATAGATATGGAAAAACTAAAATCCCTGCACCATCCTTACAGACCTACTGGTTCTAGTGGTGGATTAACTGGTTACTGAGATGCAGCATAGTTTCTGACAGACTGGTTGTAAGGAAGAGACAGGGGTTACTGGAAATAGAAACCAGCACCTGATTTCCAAAGTTGCAACTTCCGTGGTTAGCCCTGTGTTCCATGGTTGGCTGTGAATTTCATGGATTTTTTGCAGCTGCAGAAGCACGGTTAACTGAGAGTCTTGATCATAGGTTTCTAGATTATGAGAAAACTGAGAAGAAACCTGACGCTAACAGTTTTGATAAACTAGGCAAAAGGGCAGTTGGTCTACAATGATCAGGAGTGTCTCAACTTCCATTCTTTCAAACTGGTATGATTTTGGGTTGCTTCCATTGTAAATGCAAATGATTTTTGAGTAGACTCCAGTTGAAGAGTGTAGTGATAATTGGAGAAATGCTCTCAGCTGTGTATTTCAACAGTTTTCTATCTAAACAGTGCAGGCCACATGATTTGAAAAGGCTTAAAAGCTTAAGAGATTCTTTAACGTCTCCTTTATTAATCACAATTTGAATTTTGGCATTGAATCACTATTAATGCCTATTAGTGCCTTCCACCTTTGGATAACTGGTTTGTATTTAGCCCAGTACTGTAGTGACTGAAAGCCATTATCATCCAATGGGTGATTGGTGGCCTATGTAAAATGAGTTTTGATGGTCTCAGTCTTATCCCAAGTGCATAGGTGTGCACATCACAAAACTACCAACACAAATGGCACAAATGGTACTGGAAGCCCAAGGTCCAACCATATAACACCTGTGCTTCGCGAGTTGCACTGGCTGCCTGTGCAGTGGCGGATCACTTTCAAGGTCATGTTGATGACCTATAAAGCCCTACACGGGTTGGGACCCCACTACCTGGAAGAACTCCTGACTTCTTACTGTCCCTCCCGCTCCCTCCAATCCTCTGGGGAGGGATTGCTAGAGATTCCTAGGGTAACCTTAAAAACATCAGGTGGAAGAACATTTGCCTTTATGGTTTCTGCCTGTGGAATTCTCTACCTTGCCAGATACAAAATAGCCTGACTGTGGAGGGTTCTAAAAAAGCCCTAAAGACATTCCTTTTTAACCAAGCTTTTTCAGTGATTTAAAGTATGTTAAGTTTGTTATGGATAAAATGTTATTTATTATTGCAGTTTTAATGCTGCTTATGGAATTTTGTAAAGACGCCCTGAGCTTGGGAAGGGCGCCTTATAGAAATAAATTTTACATTACACTACATTACATTGCATAATTTGCATCCTTTTTTGTACAGGTAGTTTCACATGAGTCAAAGGATTAAATGGGCATGATGTCTGAACTACCCTCTCATGAATGTGGTGGTCCCTCCATGACAGGGTTGAGGTGCATTGACTTGGCAGTGTAGTAAAGGTGCACTGTGATCACTTATGCTGTACCTTTCATGTGGATAAACAGAACTGCAATCTCCAGTTTTTTAATCTGGCACCTTTTGCAAACACTAAAACTCACTACACACAAAAAAAAATACCAACGCAAAGAACCCTCCCCCCCAAGTGAAAATTAATGTTGTTACTCCCAGCCTATCCCTCTTTCTAGGAAACAACTCCCCATATTGAAGGTCAGCACTGGGAGTACATCCTCAGTACTTAGAAACAGCCTCTGAGTATCACAGCCAGTACCTGGAGGCCATTCAAGTGACATGGGAAAATAAGCCCCAGTTCCAGAAGACATGTCACAGCCCATGCCCATGAAGCCAGCTGATGGTCCCGGCAGCGCATTCATGATGCCAGTGAACATTCTTACCAGTATTAAAAAAAGAACCTTTGCCCCATCCTGCTGTGTCACCAATCCCAACCTCCTCTGAAATGTGTCTTTGTAACAGTACTCCAAAAACTATCTCTTCTCCTTCCCTATGGACCCATATCACTTCCCTGCTTCCCTAAAACCAATCCCTTTAAAGAAAAATGACATATTTTCCTCCACCCCACTGGTCTCTGATTCCCTACCGGACCCAGAATATTAATTGTCCCTAGTGCCAGTGGTACCCAACCCCCATCTCTGCCCTTTTCCTGATGATGATACCTCCAATATTTGCAGTTGTCCACACCATATAAAGTACAGACATAGGAAACCCTATTTGCTTGCTTCAGATAGTCCTGACCCTACTTCTATACTTGAAGCAGCCTCACTTTGTTTTGGTACCATGCTCTAGGAGGTGGAACACAGACTGCAAAGTAAAATAAATTACTTGGGACAAGCTCAGTCATAGATTGATTAAATCATATCTACAAAATATGCAAGATATACAAGCCACATATAGGAATATTCAACATACACTAGAGAAATTAAAAAGGGAGTGGAGAAATCCTTCTTTAGTAATATTAGTGAGAAGAGGGACACAAAGGTAGGTATAGTTAAGCTAAAAATGTTGTTGGGGGTTGAAGGTAGTAGACTAAAAGCAGAGGTATTGAATGCATATTGCTGCTAAGTCTTTATAAAGAAAAGAATGGAACAGTGCTGCGAGGAAGGATGGTGGGAGGTGGGGTTATCACGGTTAAGAAAAGGGTAACAGAGGACAAGGTTAGGAAAGGGCTCATGTTCTTAAAAGTATACAGATCACCAGGCCTGGATGGCATGCACCCAAGGATGTTGAGGGAACTGGAGGCAGAGCTGGCAGGTCTGCTAGTGGACCTATTCAACAGCTCTGTGGATATTAGGGTGGTACCTCAGGAATGTAGAACTACTCATGTGGTATTGCATCACAAGAGTGGGCCGAGGGATGACACAAGGAACTATAGATCAGTTAGTTTAGCCTCCTTCTGTGTTAAGTTCACGGAGACCATTCTGAAGGAAAGAGTATTGGCACTCCTTTAAGCTAGCAAGCTACAGGATCAAAGACAGCATGGGTTCATGTCAGGGAGATCCTGTGAAACCAACCTCATTAACTTCTTTGACTGGGTAATGAGAATGGCGGACAGACAGCAAGGGGCTGACATTCTCTATTTGGATTTCAGCAAGACCTTTGATTCAGTGCCACGTAAGAGGTTGACCAGGAAGTTGGAGGACCTGAGACAGGGAACAAGTTAACCAGGTAGGTGGCAAATTGGCTTAGCAGTAGGATCCAGAGGGTAATGGGGGGAAGGACTCTTATTTATAAAGGAAGCTACAAGTGGAGTCCTGAAGGGGCCAGTGCTCAGATCAGTGTTGTTTAATGTGTTCATAAATAACATTGGGGATAGAATGAAGGGTAAGATCTGTCTCTTTGTTGACAAAAGCAAGCTCTGTGAGAGGGTGGATTTTGATGAAGGGGTGCAGGAACTAAAGGAGGACCTGGCTAAGCTAGCGATGTGGTCAGGCATCTGGAAACTGGGGTTCAATGCAAAGAAGTAATACTTATAAATGCCTGTAGTATTATAAACAAAATGGATGAACTAGCCTTTCTGCTCAAACATGAAGATATTCATATTTGTGCCATAACTGAGGCCTGGTGGCAGGAATATAGCTTGGGAAAAAATGTATCTGGTTACAATACGTTTTGCACAAACAGGAAGGATAACAGGGGAGATGGAGTTGCTATATTAGTCAGAGACTCATTGGAAGCATATGAGGTAAAGCCACAGATGATATAGGGAAACAAGTAGAGCAAATATGAATTCAACTTTTGCAACCAAAACACAAAAAAATTATGATTGGGGTATGCTATATGGCACCTAGCCTAACGGCAGCTGAGAACACTGACTTTTTTAGCACAATAAAATGCATTGATCTAAGTAGTAGAGTTCTCTTATTAGGTGACTTTAATTGTCCCAGAATTAATTGGGAAGACTGTACAGGGTCCAGTGAATTTGAAAAACAACTAGTGCATATCATTGCCTTAAATGGATTTGAACAATATGTACATGATAGTACTAGAGGGGTAAATACACTTAACTTACTGCTTACAAATATGAATAATGTAATTAAAGAGTGCAAGATTAGGGAACCTCTTGGATTAAGTGACCATGATATGGTAGAATTCTGTTTAACAAATGTTGCGGAAAAACAAATGGGAATGACAGTAGTTGAATGTTTGGGAAAAAGCAGACTATTTGGGACTAAAAACCTATATGGAAGCCAGGAAAAGGAAAGATGACTTAAAGGATAAGCATATCCACGAAATATGGAACATCTTTAAAAATACTGTAGAATAAGGCCGGCCCGGTGGTGCTGAGGGTTGAGGCGCTGGATGCCACACCTCGCTCCACACTGGTGACCCAGGTTCGGGAACGAGGCCGGGCCATCGGGGGTCGGCAGGGGAGGACTAGGATCGAGCGTCCGATGACAGCTCTCCTAGCCCTGGGGTAAAGGGGTGGCTGCACGCCATGCTCTGGCGGTCCCTGGGGATACCCAGAGGAACTGCAGTGGCGTGGGTGCTCTGTAGGGGGAAACACACCAGATGTCTGCACGCAGGTGAACAACGTCATTGCACGTCCGTGCTCCCATTGGGAGGAAAAGAGGAAAAAAGGCAGCATGGTCCACGGCAGCTTGATGGCCACTTGCTTCACTGGATGATGATGCCTGAAATAGGCGTGTGCCAGTAGTGGATCCTCGCCAGGCACGCGGGCTGAAGGGGGAGACTCTCTCAACGGTCGTAGCTGCATATGCCAGCTGGGGGTGTCAGCTTCAGGGTCGGAGGTGAAGGTTGGAGTGGTGGCTGGATGTATGGCAGGACTGTGGCTGCAGGTGAGAAAATAGAGTGGAGATAAAAAAAATACTCTAGAATATTGTTCTAAAACATACACCCTTGTAAAACGAACGTATAATAGATCAGGAAAAAATTCCGTCTTGGTTCAATAATAAGATCAGGAAATACATATACAAGAAAAAGTGAGCTTATAAAAAATGCAAAAGAAACCCAACACTGGATAGGCTAAAAAAGTTCAAAGATACAGCTAAAACATGTAAAACATTAATTAAACATGCAAAGCAAAGTGAATAATCCAGATCAGCAAATAGAACATTGGATAATAAAAACATTTTTAGTCAGAGTACCAACAGAATATGTCCACTACACATGGACAGCAAGGTCATTACAGATGAAAAAAATATGGCTAACATGTTTAATGAGTATTTCATTAGTGTTTTCCAAACTAAAACCAAACATCAAAACCAGATTGCCACCATAGGAGGTCCCTCCACTAGCCAAATCACCATAAATAAGAGTACAATGTTACAGAGATTAAGGAAACTAAATAAGAACAAATCACCGGGGCCAGATGGGATTCACCCACGATTGCTACATGAATTAGCTGAAGAACTGGCGGGTCCTCTGTTATACCTTCTGGCATTGTCATTTGAGGCAGGGGAGGTGTCTACTGATAGGTTATCAACAAACATAACACCAATTAAAAAAAAAGGAGTTAAAACGTGTAGAAAATTACCGACCAATAACTTATATAATGAGCAAGATTATGGAAGAATTTATAAAGGAGGGCTTAGAGGAGTCTGTTCAAAAAATGGCACATACCAACTACACGCAACATGGTTTTACACCATAAAGATCATGCCAGACCAACTTATTGTACTTCTATGAACATGTTAGCATAGCATTAGACCAGGGATTCCCAGTCAACGTAATCTATCTTAACCTTTCTAAGGCCTTCAACAAGGTCCCTTATGAGGAATTGATATCATGTTTGGATAGACTAAATGTGGATCCGTATATAGTTAGATGGATCAAAACATGGCTCAAAGGAAGGAAGCAATGGGTGCATATTAGAGGCTCTGTATCAGACTTGGGAGAGGTTTCAAGCGACATCTCTCAGGGCTCTGTGTTGGGGCCTACATTGTTCAACATCTACATCTCATCATTAAAGACATCAAAACATTGCTGGCTGGTGAAATTCTAAAATGACAGTAAAATTGGATCGATAGTTAGCGACTATAGGGACATCGTTTTATTACAAAAGGAACTAGATAAAATTATTGATTGGGTAAAGACTCATAAGATGGAATTCAATCATGAGAAATGTTGTTTATAACATTTTGGAAAGAAAAATTTGCAAGCTGGTTATACCCTCAATGGGAAAGAAATTAGGACTTCCACTGCTGAACTAGACCTAGGTATCTTAGTCACTAACGACCTGACTTTTGCTGGACACACTGCAACTATTGTCCAAAAGGCTAGTAAAATCACAAATTGCATACTGAACCATATAAAGAATAGAGAGGACACAGTAATTATGGCATTGTATCTGTCGCTGGTGAGGCCCCTGATGGAATATGGAGGGCAGTTCTGGAGCCCTTATCATGTAAGGGATAAAAATAAATTGGAAGGTATACAGAGGAAAATGACAAAAAAAGATAAGTTCCTGTAAAAACGCGATGTATAAGGAAAGAAGAAACAAACTAGCATTGTTTAGCTTGGAATATAGAAGGAAGAGAGGGGATTTATGCATGGCATATGCTGCATTTAAAAATGAAGATCTGTGGGAGTGTGTGGGCCTAACAAAGAAAGAGACAACAAATAACACAAGAGCACAACCTTTCCAAATAAAAGGGGAGCATTTTAAAATAAACAGACATGCTTCATGGTTCAGCCAAAGGGTTGTGACAGTATGGAACAGGCTCCCCATTAATGTAGTAAATGGGGAAAACATAGATACTTTTAAACATATGTTGGATAATTATATGAGGGATTAGGATATAAATTTAGATCCGAGTCTGATATTGGCGAAAGCCATGGACTCATGTACTTTCTTATGAAGTGCAAGGTCATGCACATAGGAAAGAAGAACCTAAAGGTACAGCAGAGCCTGGGGGGGAGGGCAAGTTCACTGAAATACAGGAGAGATACATGGGAATAGCCATCACCAGCACAGAAACATAACATAGAATCTGATGGCAGATAAGGACCACTTGGCCCACCAAGTCTGCCTATTTCCCTACCTAACGGATAAGCTGCAGATCCTAGTTAACCAACAGCCTACTTCCTCCTACCCCCCCACTAGAATTGCCTTATGTCTGTCCCATGCATTCTTGAATTCCCCCACTGTTTTTGACTCTACGACCTCCTCAGGAAGGCTGTTCCATGCATCTACAACCCTCTCTGTGAAGAAATACTTCTTCACATTACCTCTGAGCCATCCCCCCATTATCTTTTAATTGTGCTCCCTTGTTCTTGCACATCTCTTCTTCTGAAAGATGCTACCCTCTTGGACTTTGTTGATTCCTTTGAAGTATTGGAAAGTATCTATCATGTCCCCCATCTCCCTCCTTTCCTTGAGGCTATACATCTTAAGTTCCTTTAGTCTTTCATCATATGTCTTCTGGTGCAGACCCTGCACCATTTTGGTTGCCCTCCTCTGGACAGCCTCTATCTACCCTGTTTATGTCTTTGCTGAGATGAGATCTCCAGAACTGTACACAGTACTCCAGATGTGGTCTTACCAACTATATGTACAGAGGGCGAACAACTTCCTGTTTTCTACTGGTGATGCCTTTCCCTATGCATCCCAGTATCCCCCCAGCCCTCCTTACTGCCTTCTCACATTGCTGGCCCACCTTTAGGTCATTTGATATGACTATCCCCAGGTCCCTTTCCATTTTTGTTGTTGTCAGTATCTCACCCCCCATTGTGTACTCTTCCCACTGGGTTTTTGTTTCCTGGGTGCATTACTTTGCACTTCTTTGCGTTGAATCTAAGCTGCCATACATTTGACCATTCCTCCAACCTTGCTAAATCCCTTTTCATCCTTTCCACCCCACCTTGCGTATCAACCCTGTTGCAGATCTTTGTGTCATCTGCAAAGAGATATACTTTTCCTTCCAGTTTCTCTGCAATGTCACTTATAAATACATTAAAAAGGACCGGCCCCAGTACTGAACCCTGCGGTACCCCACTAGTAACCCCCCCTTTCTTCACTGTGGACTCCATTTACTATTACCCTCTGTGTCCTGTTGTCCAGCCAATGTTTTACCCAGGCTACCACCCTGGGACCCACTCTCAGGCTGGCTAATTTGTTTATTAATCTTTTGTGTGGGACTGTGTCAAATGCCTTGCTAAAGTCTAGATAGGCCATGTCCACAGCCCCTGCCTGGTCTACTACTTTGATCACCCAGGCAAAGAAATCGATTAGATTTGTCTGACATGACCTTCCTGCTGTGAATCCATGCTGCCTTGGGTCCTGTGCCCCACTGACCTCTAGGTACTCAACAATTCTCTCCTTCATAAGTGATTCCATCATTTCCCTACCACTGAGGTCAAACTGACAGGTCTGTAGTTTCCTGCCTCTGTCCTGCTTCCACTTTTGTGAAGAGGAATCACAACCGCCCTCCTCCAGTCCTCAGGTACCACACCATCCTCCCATGATTTATTAAAAAGGGTAGTCAGTGGTGTCACTAGTTCTACCCTTAGTTCTTTTAGAATTCTTGGGTGAATCCCATCAGGCCCCATTGCTTTGGCCACCTTCAATTTTAGTAGTTCTTTCAGAACCCTTTCTTCTGTAAATGGACTGGTATCAACCCCCGTTTTCAGAGTGTTTCTCTTGTTCGGTTTAGGTACCTCCCCCTGCTCTTCCATTGTGAATACTGAGCAGAAGTATTCGTTCAGTATCCCTGCTTTTTCACTGTCACTCTCTGCCCACTCACTTTCCTCTTTATTCAGCCTCAGTATCCCTGCCTTAGTCTTTCTTTACTCCCTAATGTACCTATAAAAGGTTTTATCCCCCTTTTTAACCAAGTTGGCTATCTTTTCATCGATTTGGGCCTTTGCTATTCTGACTGCCTTCCTCGCTTCCTTCTGCTTTAACTGGTACAGTTCTCTGTCCTGCTCCTTCTGTGTTTCCTTATACTTCCTGAATGCTAACTTTTTCTCCCTAACCTTCTCCGTCACTTCTTTTGAGAACCATAGTGTTTTTTTCTTTTGTTTTGATTTGCTTATTTGCTTCACACAAAGGTTTGTTGCCTCTGTGATGGTGGTTTTGATGTTTCCCCATTATTGCTCCACCCCATCTTCGTGCCTGTTTGCTAGTGCTTTTCTCAGGCACTCTCCCATTTTGACAAAATCAGCCCTCCTGAAGTCCAGTACCTTCACTTTTGCATGGCTTGACTCTACAGCTCAGTTTATCATGATCCACACTGTTTGATGGTTGCATGTTCCCAGATGACTACCCACTTCAAGATCGGAGATCCTTTCTCCATCCCCATTTGAGAGAACCAGGTTAAAGATTGCTCCCTCCCAAGTGGGTTCCAAAACTAGCTGTCTGAGGCATGGCCCCTGTAGGGCATTGAGAATGGATATGCTCTTGGATGTGGCTGCAGAAAAGGTGCTCCAGTTAACATCTGGCATATTCAGGTCCCCCATCAGCAATATCTCCCCTTTCTCTGCCATCCTAAGGATGCCTTCTATCATTTCCTTGTCCATTTCCTCCCCCTGAGACGGGGGTCTGTATACAACCCCTGTGTGGATTGTGTTGCCATTTCCAGTCTCCAGGGTGACCCACAGTGCCTCCTGTCCTCCCTGTTTACCCTTTAGTTCTGTTGCTTTGATCCCTTCCCTTCCATTGAGAGCTACTTCTCCTCCTCTTCTTCCCTCCCTGTCCTTCCTGTAGATTGTGTACCCTGGTATGTTGACATCCCAGTCATGGTTCTCTGTGTATCATGTTTCTCTGACTGTCACAATATCCCGGCATCCCTCTTCCATCAAGGCCACCACTTTGGGGAGCATTTTACCTAGACTACGAGCATTGGTACTCATTACCCTCCATTTTTTTATGGCTTTATTTCTTTTTGCCCCATACCTGTCCTTACTACCTTTGTCTTTTTCTCCACTTACCTCTGCCCTTCTCCCTATTGACTGCTCTATCTTGGTGTTTACCTCACTAACTACCCTGATTTTTTTGGGGGGGCTAAGATTTCCCTTTCCCTTTTCAGTGCCTCCCCCTCTTGGCTAGTTTAAATGCTTACCAATTAAGCATTTAAACCTATCACCTAGGATCCTGGTTCCCCTTCTGGATAGATGTAGACCATCATGCCAGAATAGGCCTGCATCCCTCCAGGTGGAGCTCCAGTCCCCAATGAAGCCAAATCCCTGAGCTCTGCACCAGTTTTCAACCATTCACTGAATCCCATGGTGCAGAGTACCCTAGCCTCATCCATGCCATAGACAGGTAGCACTTCTGAGAAAGTTACCATGTGTGCTACTTGTCTATGGCCCCTCCCCAACTCCACAAACGCCTGTTGCACTGCTCTAATCCCATTCTCAGCCAGGTTATTTGTCCCTAGGTGGATAATGACCTCCAGCTCACTCCCCCTTGCAACTGCTCCCACGATCCTGAGGATTCATTTCCTGTCCCTCCAAGCCATGGCACCAGGCAGGCACCATACCTCCCTTTCTCCTCCAGTTCTACCCCCCTAACAATTGAGTCCCCCACCAGGAGTTGTTTCCTTCCCCTGTGGAGTCCTGTGCCACCCTCCTGTGGGTCTCCATTGTGGAGGTTCCCAGCATCCTCCTTGGTCTCCACTGTGGGTGCCTCCATAGAGGAATCATGCTCCGCCAAAGTGGTGAATGAATTGTGGAGAGGAACAACTGGAGGAATGCACCTCTGTTCCATCACCTTCACCCTGCCTGAGCCCACCATGGTCCAACCACTCCTCTTTCTTGGCAACCTCTGAAGTACTGGCGGTGGCCTGGGTGGTCCCTGGGTGGGGGAGCAGGTTTCCATAATCCTTGCCAGGTCAGCATGGAGACGAACAACCTCCTCCCTCAGACCAGAGAGTAACCTTAGACAGGCCATTTGCGCCAATGCAAGGAGTCTGGGAAATAAAATTCCAGACCTGGAGGCCATCATGGCAGACGCTAGCATGGATTTGATGGCCATAATGGAGAGGTGGTGCACTGACAGCCACAACTGGGACATGGTCATACTGAGCGACTCTCTGTTCAGGTGAGACAGAGAAGGGAGGACAGGTTTTGCTATACAGTATGTAAGAGGGGGGAAGGGAAATTAAGGCTATAGAAGTGCAGGGGCATCTGGAAGAAAAGGAAGGATTGGAAGTGCTGTGGGCTATCCTGAGGACTGGAGCTGGGGTTGCTATCCATACAGGGCAGTATGCAGATTGCCAACACTGTGAGTGGAGTTAGATTACGCACTTTGGGAAGTAAGGGGAGATATCTGGTGATGTCATCTGGCTCATGGCTTCCCTAGGAAGAAAGATCCAGCCCTAAGTTATCTAAAAAAAATGCCTCTTAAACTACTAAAATGCAGCTCAGTTTTAGAAATACAAATCAGAAGAGGCAATAAAACAAACAAATGAAGCCAGGACACAACAAATATGCAGCTCTGCAGTTCGATGCCAAAGGATCAGCTGTCAATTGCTCTGACTAGGCCCAATCTGCAGTACCAGCAGCAAGTCAGCTGCTAGATCAGTCGGAGCCTAAAAGCTCCAAGAAACAAAAAGGCCAAAATTAGATATTATTCTTATGGCGCTCAAGGCTTTCCATGTGGAATCTGCAGAGTTTTGTACCTCGCTCACAATCTTGAGCTCTGATGTTGATCAGCTAGAAACAAGAGTCACTGAAACAGAGCAGCGGTTGGCATCCCATGCTGATTACATGGTTGAATTAGAAACTGTGCTACTCAAGTTGGCAATTACACAGAAGGAGATGGTGGAGAGACAGGAGGATGCCAAAAATAGAGCTCCGTGGAACAACATCTAAGTCTATGGGATCTCTGAGACAGATATACCCTCCTTCATGGACTCCTGGCTACATATGGCACTTGAACTCAAGGAGGCTCTCAGTCTACACATTGAATAAACACACTGGGCACCGGGCTCAAAATCTAGATCTGCTGATGATCAGTCATGCTTAGGTATAGTGAGATTCCTCAACTTCCAAACGAAAGCGATGATCTTTAGGACAGCATGTCAGAAAAAAACAGCTTTTTTATGGCACAACTCTAGTTTTTCTAGATGACTATACACCTCTGACCATGAAACTTAGAACAGAATATATTTCTTTACTCACACTTCTTAGACAACACTGCCTTAACTACAGAACTCCTTACCCCTACCAAGCTAGTTGTACAGTTTCCTGAGGGACAGCGGATCTACATCACTGCCCACAGAAGCCATGACTAACTTAACAACCAGAGGCTTTCAGGTTCTGCATAGAAGAGTGCCGAATCCAAGCACCTTGAACACTTGCTTTTCTACATGTCTCAACAATTGAAAGGAGGTAAAGTGACAACATACTGGAGACACTCTCTCCGAAATCATGGACCATCTATGCTCTTTATAGAACTCCTAGCCTGCCACTAGAAAGGACTACCGGCATCAGTGACTTGCATCTGAATGAGTAGAGGGGACTGGGGACAGGCTCACTGGGGGGGGGGAGGATGGGATGGTGCTAAACTTCGAAATTTCAAACCAGGAACTCTCCCACTGCATGGCTAGTTCCAGTGCCGCTTTTCTGATGCCTAAATGCTCAAGTAGAGTGGTCAACCTTGCTACTACTGTGTGCTTAGTAGGGATTCCTGGGAGGGGTTGGGGGTCCTGTGGCCAAGATGGATTTTAGTGGGTTATGCTTAGCAGTGTGATGCCCTAACCTCCTCACCTCTTTGCCAGCTCAAATTGCCAGGCCTGATATGGGCGATGGACTCCTTTACAGATGAATTATGCTGGCAGCAATACAGCCAGCACATAACTTTAAGCTGCGGCCTGGCTACTCAAGTGGTGAAGGGAAAGTCAGGAGGAAGTGACAAATTATTCAGGCCTGCTAATTGGCAGCACCAACCTCCCTGATTTCTCATTGAATCCTGCATTTTTTTCTGAGGATCTTTTTTCTTTGGTAATTAAACTGACAGGCAGTCATGGCTGGACCTGTCCTCCTCTGTTGACACCTACCATTTCCTGGTGAGCGGCCCTGGTCTGCTTCTTTTGCTATGGTACTCTCTTACTTTATTGCAATGGACCTAACCCTCAGGTAGGGACACATAGCCCTACAAGAACTGAAAGGATTTTATTAATGTAACCATGAGCGCACAACTAGGAGTAACCAAGTACTCAACTGGCTGCTACTGCACAGACCAAAAGCACAATTGCTTTCACAGATTCATAGAAAAGACACAGCTTACCTTCACTGTCAAGTTCATTCCTTTATTGTGCAAAATAGTGCTAAACGTTGCAGTTTAGTAAAGGTGCAGGTGCAAATAAATAGTCAAGGTGGTGACTACATCGTATTTTATGCCACTACAAACAAACATACGCTGGTACTTCACATGAGTGCTCCCGTAGCAAGAGATTGCCAGCAACGACATGCTCTACGTGCTATGTCCCTAGATCAGCTGACGTTTCACCAGAATGGCTTCCTCAAAGATCGCTGCTGGCAATCTCTTGTTACGTGAGCTCTCATGTGAAGTGCCGGTGTGTGTTTGTTTGTAGTGGGCTAAAATATGATGTAGTTGCCGCCTTGACTATTTATTTGCACCTGCACCTGCACTTTTAGTAAACTGCAATGTTTAGCACTATTTTGCACAATGAAGGAATGAACCTGACAGCCAAAGTAAACTGTGTATTTTCTATAAATTTGTGAAAGCAATTGTGCTTTTGGTCTGTGTACTAGAAACCAGTGGAGTACTTGGTTACTCCTAGTTGTGCGCTTGTGGAATTTTTTGGCTACTGGCACTAAACTGGACATTCGAAATGTGTTGAGTCCATCAGTTTTGGTTGTGTGTTGATTAACGTAACCATGCCGTCAACTACTGTGTAGCAGACACTGTCTCCAACTAGCTGCTGGATTACAGGAGAGTGCTATGAGTCCTCTTCTTTTCTTTTCTTTTGGTAACAGGCTGTAGGAGAACTGGACAATGCTCCATCCTTTTCCATAAAACAAGCCTGATAATAAAACTCCAGACAACCATCTATATTGGCTCTTAGAGACCAAAAGACTTTACAAGCTAGCTGCACCATAGACTACAGTATCTTGCTTAGATTTCTGATTAGTCCTAATGTTAGCACGATACATTGAATGGGGGCTTGGGGTACTGACATGGTATGCCCTGACACCGTAATGGTCTTGTTTCTCACCCTCCCACCCACCTATCATTATTTTTATGTTTGATGCACCTGCACACCAAACATTTTGTGACCAGTGAAATGGGATTTGGGGGTGTTACTGCCAAGCTCATTGCATTTGAAACTAGAAGGGACTTGACTGCCTCCACCAGTGACCACATACTGTGGTTGTGACATCACTCGCTGTTTGCTGGGTGGAAACTTTGTGTGCTTCAAAGGACCGAAGCCTCTCCAATCAGAGAGGGCTTCGGTCCTTTGAATTGCATGAAGCTGCTGGTCAGCAAGTAGCTGATAGGCTATCAATGTCAGGAGCCTTTCGTGACAGTACTCACTGCTTGCTGGGTGGAAATGTCTGGTATTTGAAAGTGACTCAGCGGCTCCTATCAGACAATGGCTGGCTGCTTTAATTTACGAGAGACCACCCAACAACCAGCTCAGTGTGTGGTATGTAGAAGAAAATCCCTCCTGCTCCCTCCCTCTGTGTGCTGCCCAACCCCACCCTCCATTCTGTGTGCCCCAAAGATCAGCAACTTGCATCTCTCCTTGCCCTGACCTGTGGCTTCGGCGATATCACCCATTCTGTACAGTCGTCGGCAGAGCATACAGTAAAAAAATAGAAAAATCGGGGGCAACAAAACAAACTGGGCTGCTGCTGGGCAGGCTTGTTACATTTTAAATTTTGAGTTGGTTGGGGGGGCAACATGCCATAGACCATGCGGTGGGTGGTCCGATTCTGACAGGTTGACAGGGCCACTGGGTGACTAGCAGTACTAGTACTAGTAGTTGTAGTAGTGTGGCCCACCCCCTCCCCAATGTCTAGGGGCAAACAGATGGTCCGGGGGAGGGGGCACACAGCACAGCAAAGCACAGCACAGAAATTTCTCCAGAAAAATCCCACAGGTTCAAAGCTTGGAATAAACATTTCAGACTACCTGAAGACGTCTTCAGAGTGGCTGAAATACTATAGGGATTATAGCCATGAACACACACAGGGCACCCCAAAGTTCAGCGAAGATCCTCAGCTTCTAGGCTTCTTCTCTCTCCTGCCACAGGATCCCCACCAACCCTGGGTCCAGAGATGCAGGATTAAAAATAAAGCCCACTGGAGAAAGAACTCATTAGCAGATTAAAACCTTGGGGATATGAAGTTCATGCATTCTCTATTTACAAATGGAATCTACTCCCATTTATTCTTTTACAATCCAATCACTTTATTTCTCCTGTGCCCAAAACGATTCAAATGGGCCACAGGGGTTCATTTGTAACTTGAATTCAACCCTCAGTTCTATGGGGCTAACTTTGTACAGATAGAAATATATAGCAGTTCTTTAGACAGAGCGAGATTTGTACATGGCTCATAAAACAACAGATCTGATATTCTCCCCAGGAATAGCAACTATCTACCTGGACCGTGAAGTTCCTCCGATTCCACAGGCACTGGTAAGTACCCAACGGAGCTTCCTTCTGGTTAACAAGGGGGTCCTCATTTTTTTTTCTTTAACCCAAGGAAGCATACAGCTTCTCCCTACACCGCTCCCTGTCTTACTATTCTGGCCTGCCAGGGGCATGGATGGTGTGGTACCAGCCAAATCTACTGCACCATACCCCCATTCACTCCTGCCAGGTCACTTTCCTGGTCTGCCCAGTCTCCCCAGACCACCACAGCTTCCTTTTTGGTCCTGGAACAAGGCGTAAGACAGGGTGCGATGTCTAACCTCTGCATAGCCGTAACTTCTCTTTGACCATCCCACTGCCTGATATGTGCAACCAGCACTGGGGGAAAAATACACCTCCAGGGCACTTCATGGCCCACTCAGCTAAAGACCGGCAGCTCCAAGGCCTGTCCCTCCAAAACAGGCCCTAAAACAGGTGGAGGCTTCCCCGGGCCCCCTCACCAGTGGGACCCTAGGCAGCCTTGCCACACTGGGATGCAGAGGCTCTGCCACAACCTGCTGCAATCCTGATGACCCAGGCCCACTACCCACTTACCTAACCGGACCCTGGGGCCTACTTATCCTGCACCCCCATTTATCTCCCTTCCATCTCCCAGAGTCCAGGACCCCACAAATAATGGCCACAACTGCCTGTCTCATAGCCCTCCCTTAGATGCACACCCAGGGGACCGGATGCATCACTGCTGAAACAGCCAGCCTGCCTGGGTGGGGCAACCCTGCACTGCCCTGCAATGCTCATCGGTCTCCTGCTCTACCACCTGGGACCCCCCACTACCAAACTTCCTGTTGCTGCCTATTTATATCCCTAAAACCATTCTCTCTGCTGCCACCAAATGGCAGTAAACAGAAATTGTGTCCCCAGAGCACTAACTAATCCCTAAAGTCTGGGGGCAGTAAAAAGGAAGGGGGTCCCTAAAGGGAGTACAAGCCTCTTTCAAAATGAGAGGGGGCTTACAGTAGTAGAGAGAGACAGTTTGACCTGCTGCAGCCTGTACCAGTTCCAAAGTTTAAGGTCACTCACTCACAGCATTGGGTCTTCCTGCTGGACTTGCCACAAATATCGGGTCTGGAAAGAGATGTAAAACCAAAAACTCTCTGTCTTCAACCTAATGAAACAGAATAATCGGAGATAAAAACTAATCGAGCAACACAAATATGAAACATCAATCTTAATAAAAAATGGTCTAGGTTTCTGATTTTTAAATGCTCTTTTCGGACCCCTTTCTCCACCCTGTGCCTGCCTGTAACTGGCTGTCTTTGTACAGCTACCAGGGCCTGGGCTCTGCACTCCTGGCTGTCTTCACTGAAGAAGCCATCGCTGGTTCCAGGGGACTAAGGAGGGGAATCAGTGGGACTATGGGATTGTACCACTCAGGATACAAGAAAATGTCTTGGAGCTTCCCGCTCTGCTAATGGGTCACCTCCCACCCTGATGAAAATCAATGTTTTTGGACACTACATATGCATAGGAATACTGAATGGTTAATTGTTTTGCCTACTTTCTACCTGCACCCCCCTAAAAAAACCCAAAAAACAACAGACTGCATTGTTTGCAAACAAATGCATCAGTATTGGTAAGATTAAAATGAGCAGATTCATTATTTAAAACACTTTGCCTGGATGAGACTTTTTTCCCATCTCTTTGTTCCGGTGTCCCCTTGTCTTCAGGTAGATTGAGTCCAACAAGAGGGTGGCAGTGCTGATGACAGCTGCTGACAGCTGACATCTGGCCAGGTTCCAGAATAAACAGGCCAGCAGTCAAAAGAGGAGCGGGATTAGAGTGTGCTACTTTAAATGCATCACAACGAAAGAAAAAATATATCCGTCTGTGCCTGAAACATTTTTAGTGACTTCAGTCTGCTCTCCATGTTATAAAACATATACAAACAAAAGAGCATGCTTAAGGAAACAGAGCAGTAGATGACACTTACTTACCTGATGAATAGTAATGATATCGCTGTATTTTTAAAACAATGCACACCACCGTTCCATAGTGTAGATGTTCTACAGTTGTATATTTTCCAAGTAAAAAAATACAACAATGTTATTACTATTCTTCAGGTAAGTAAGTAACAGCTAGTCAGTGAACCCACTAGGGAGAAGGCAGGGCTGTACCTGGTGCTTATAAAGGGGGACAGCATTGCAGAGGTTGTAGCGGGCAGTCCCTTAGGTAACAGTGATCCCTGCACAGTGTGATTTAACATTAAGAAAGGAACAGAGACAAACCACATGAGGACAAGGGTCCTTGACTTTAGAAGGGTGGATTTTAAAGAAATGGTAGACTGTCTCAGAAACTGCCTAGTAGGAGAGGATCGCTAAGGAGGGGGTAGAGGAACACTGTGGAAAAATAAGTAAGGACATAATTGCGGCAACCAGCCCCTGCATGAAGGAAGTGAGTAAAAACAGAAGGAAAAAGAGACTGTTATGGTTCTCTTGGGAAGTGGCCAAGGTGGTAAAAATTAAAAAGGTTGGCATTCAGAAGGTATAAGGAAATGTAGAAGGAGGAAGACAGTGAGGTGTACCAAGTAAAACAGAGGGAAGAAGGAAATGTTATGAGGAGCGCAAAGGCTCAGACAGAGAAAAGGATAGCCAAGGGGTAACTAAAGGGGGTATGACTTTCTTCAGGTATGTAAGTGAGAAGAGGAAGGCAAGGGGAGGGATACTGAGTATAAGCAGGGTAGCAGGGAAGGGAGGACTATGCAGAAAAAGACCAGAAAAAAAGCAAACATCCTGAACAGGTACTTATAGTCAGTGTTCACAGTGGAAAGGGGATGGACCACCAGGGAACATTGGGAAAAAGGGGGGAGGCAGGTGGACACAAGTCCATTTTCAGAGAAAAGATTCCTGAAGGGACTTGCAGCTCTAAAAGTGGACAAGGTTATGGGACCAGATGGGATATACCCAGGGTACTAAAGGAACTCATGGAGATGCTAGCTACCCAGCTGATGGCCTTATTCAACAGTTTTCTGGAATCAGACATGGTTCTAGAGAACTGGGGGAGAGCAGACATGGTCCCTCGACATAAGAATGGCAACAGGAAAGAGGCTAGCAACTATGGGCTGGTGAACCTCACCTTAGTGGTGGGGACATTAATGGAAACCTTGTTAGGGGAATGGTTGGCAGAGTATCTTGAATCAAATGAGCTGCATGACCACAGGTAGCATGGATTCACAGGGGGAGGTCATGCCAGATGAACCTGATTAATTTGTTTGACTGGGTGACCAGGGTAATAGATCAGTGGAGGGCAGTGGATGTGGCCTATCTAGATTTTAGCAAGGCCTTCCATGCTGTGCTACACAAGAGACTAATTAAGAAATTGAGCAGCCTAGAAGTGGGATCCGAAGTTGTATATTGGGTAGAAAATTGGCTAATTGATAGGTGATAGAGGGTGGTGGGTAATGGCACTTACTCTAAGAATGGTAGCGTGACCAGCGGGTGTCACAGGGCTCAGTACTGGGACTAGTCCTCTTCAATGTCTTCATAAGTGACATTGCAGATGAACTGGAAAGGAAGGTATGTCTTTTTGTAGGTGATACCATAGGGTGGACAATTAGGAGGAGGTGGAAAGAATGTGCAGGGATCTTGGGAAACACAAGGAGTGGTCACAAACTTGGCAGTTGGGCCACCAGCTCCATGGCGCCAGGTGATAGGGGTTCACTTGGCATGCTGGTGACCCGGGTTCACTCCCTGAACCTGGGACAGCAGGAGCAGAGACTAGCAGGGAGGACTTGGAGCATGCTACAGACACTCTCCTCCCTGGGAGGGAGGGAGGAAGCTGCACCACTCTTAGGACGACTCCTGGTGGCCCTTTGGTGCAGCGCACATATGCAGTGTGGGTGACCACACATCGCTGGGGTGCTAGTCCAGAGCACTGCAAGCATGTGGCCATATTTTGGGAGGGTGGGGCAACTGAAAAGGAGAAAAATGGCTGCCTGGCCATCCAGATGATGGCGACCCACTTTCTCGTCTGCTGCAAAGCTGGAGGTGTCTGTGCTGTACCCCGGTGAAGAGTGAGGAATGCCCACAGGCAAGAAAGTCTCCTGTCCTGGTTGTGACCACAGGAGAGGCACCCCTCCCAACAAGGGGATACGTCTGGTCGACCAGAGGCATGGCACGAGAAGTGGCAGTGGACGGCGATGAGGCAGTTCGGTGGGTGGGGGTAGGCTTGGTCACCCAAAGCAGTGGATGATCAGGTGTACCCAGGGGGGTTAAAAGAGCATACAAAAAAAAACATGGTAGTTGGGGTTCAAGGCCAAAAAGTACAAAAGTATGCAGCTAGGGTATAGGAACCCAGAAAATGAGTACTGGATGGGGACAGGTTCTATCAGTCACCAAACAGGAAAGGGACCTTGAAATTATCCTATTTGATGACCTCAAAGTGACAGGGCAGTGTGACAGTGTGACAAAGCAGTGGGTAGGGCCAATGGAATGCTGGAATGCAAAGACAGAGGTATCTCCAGCAAGGGGAAGGGAGGTGGCGTTGCCACTATATCGCTCGCTGGTGAGACCCCACCTGGAGTATTGTGTCTGGTTCTGGAGGCCACCTGCACCTCAGAAAGGACATAGACATGGTGGAGGCTGTCCAGAGAAGAAGAACTAAAATGGTGCAGGGGTTGCACCAAAAGCCCTATAAGAAGAGGCTGAGGGATCTCAACATGTACACCCTCGAAGAGAGGAGAGTGAGAGGGAACATGATAAAGACCTACCAGTACCTCACAAGGGTGAACAGGATGCAGGAGGGGAGACTGTTTCAAATGAGAAAGAGCACCAAGATCAGAGGGCATGCAATGAAGTTGGGAGGGGGAAGGTTAAGAGGGATGCGAGGAAGTACTACTTCACTGGAAGAGTTGTAGACACCTGGAACAGACTGCCAGCAGAAGTGGTGATGGTGAAAAAAGTAAGGAGCTTCAAGCATGCATGGGAAAGACACAGAGGAATATTAATATATAAGCAGAGAACATTGTCAGAGACCAGTTAGGTCTGTGGAGACAGGTTAGACAGGGATGATCTGGGCAGACGGGGTGGGCCAAGCAGTCTTTTTCTGCAGGCAAATTCTGTGTTTCTATGTTTCAAGGCCACATAGTGTAGTAAGGCAGCGGCCAAGGCAAACAGAATACTAGGCTGCATTGCTAGAGGGTTTACAAGCAGTGACCATCTGGACAGACTGGATGTGCCAAACAGTCCTTTTCTGTGGACAAATTCTGTGTTTCTGCCTTTCTTCTTTTTGCCATAGAAGTCTATTTCCTCCTCTGGTAGGACGTGAGACTCTTCAACCCTGTCCCCGTGTCCTGGAGTAGGCTTTTACATCACTGCCGGGTTCCCTATAACAGTCTTTTGTGGATTACCCCCCCATGGCAGGACTAGGAAGGGGAAGGCCATCCTTCCCCCAGACAAACAAATCCAGAGGCTATGGTCCACAGTTTGTTGGAGCAGGCTACAGGGAGACAGGAAGGGCTTCATTTAGTCCATTCTCTCATTTTCCATTTTTGTCCCCTTCCCAGTGCTGGGGCACACACATTGGAGTGTGCATGTGGAGGCATGCATACTCCGAAGTCCTGCAGCACCCACCCTTGTTTGAAACCCTTGGCCATCCTACCACCAGACCTCCATCTGGTGGCAGTCAAATGGTGGAGTCAGCAGTTACCCTCCATGGGAGAGGAGAGCAGTCCATCAGATGCTCCATCCTCTCCCACCCTGGCTGACCCTAAGTGACCTGAGTACATTCCCAAACCCTGTTTGCTGGTATGTGAAAAGGTAAGGTACGCATGTGGCAGCTCAGCCCTCTTCACCACTGGGCAACATGTTTCTATATTTCTGTTTCTAGGCCACACATTGTAGCAAGACAGTTGCCAAGGCAAACAGAATACTAGACTGCATTGATAGAGAGTTCACAAGTAGAAGGGAGGAGGTTATAATACTGCTGTACAGATCCATAGTATGGCCACACCTGGAGTACAGCATACAGTACTGCAGCCCTTCACTGAAAAAGGACATTAACCAGCTTGAGGCAGGCCAGAGGAGAGCAATAAAGATGGTTGACGGGCAGCAGAGCAGGGCATATGAGAACAGGCTGAGAGAGCTTAACATATACTCACTAGAAGGAAGGAGGGAGAGAGGAAGCATGATTGAAATTTCAGGTACCTGAAAGGTATAAACAAGGTGGATATCTAAGAATTTTCCTGTCTCAGAGATAAGACCACAAGGGGGTACTATTATAAGCTGGCAAGGGAAGATTCGAGAAGGATGTCAGGAGACACTTCTTTACAGTGAGGGAGATGTCAGGGTGAGATGAACTCCCATCTGAGGTCATCACTCAACAGACTTTGTGGGGGTTCAAGAGAGGGTGGGACAGGGTGAAGGGGAAGGTCAGGGCTGTGGGGAAGTGGTGGGGCCCACTATAACTGATGGATTAGGGGCACCGCATCACGCAGACTCGATAGACCACAAGGCCTTCTTCTGCTGTTAATTTCACATACTCGTATAAAACAGCATAAACAACAGAAATACATAAACAGAAGATTGCAAACTAAGCAAAATCTAGATTGCCTTACCATTCAGCCTTTTCAAATGATAACTTCCCCCACAGACAAGCTCTCCCAATGATCCTTAAGTATTAGGAAGATTTCTCCCTTCTCTCCCATAGATGCCTAAGCTGTGGAGATGACTTTCTTGTCTGTAGGACTTACAGAGCGATCATACAGTTCTCTGCTGTTTCACTAAGGAATTAAGAGAGCGTTCATAAGTTCTGCATCCCACCTTATACTATAACTGGGGTTTCCCAGCATTACCAAGGTTGGCATATACCATTCTCCTTTGAAACTCCTTTTTCTAAAAGAGGCAGTTAGTATGCCCCAGATGTAATGGCTTTTCTTCCACTGGGAAACCTTTCTCAAATTCCATGGTCAGGATTTTCAAAGTGTGGCGCAGGGCTTGTGTCCAGCCCTGCACCACAGCACTTAAGTTCTGGTGGTGCGCCAGACCCTTCACTACAACTGCACCCAATTTTACAATCTCGGGCACAGTTGTGACAGTTTCCACGAATTACGCCAGCTCACGCTAACTATCTGGTGCAAGCTCCATAAAAATGGCCCCCAGAATTGCTGCAAGTTAGGTCAGAAAAAATTGGTCTAACTTGCAGCAACTACCACATGGGATAGAAAATCCCGTTAGATCGCTGCAAGCCCCATGCGCCATATTGTCGGCACACCGGGGCTTGCAGTGATCTAAGGCTTTTGAAAATCCTACCCCATATCTTTAAACCAGCTATTTGCCTGACCCAATTTAGATAGAAACATAGAATCTGTCAGCATATAAGGACCGCTTGGCCCATCTAGTCTGTCCAATTTTTCCTGCCTATAGTAACAGATCTAAAACAAGTATTTCCCAATGCCGAATGTTCGCTGCTGATATTGCTGTTGTAGCAGGTATTGGTTACACATTTTTACTATATATTTACCCAGGATAGAGCAGGTGAGATGCAATATCTCATTTTCAGTGGTGTCCTGCTTTGATACATTGATAGATTGTAATTACCTAGGATAGGGCAGCTGTGAGGCAATATCTGCTTTTAAGTGGGCTCCCACATTTTGACCCCAAATGTCCAACAGTCTTTTTATGACCTGACAATATGATGGAGAAATGTGGAATTTTTAAAATCCCATCCGAAAGGCGATTTTGCTGTGCGACTGTGGAAACAAGTTTTGGAAGGGATTTCAAAAATGACACCTGCCATGTTCAGGAGGTGGGATAACACAAGGGATATGTTGAACATTAGGGGCCAAAATCTGAAAAAAATAAAGTTATGTGTAAATGTTGGAACAATTTGTTTCCTCAGAACTTAGTTGTTTTTTCACATTTTTACTCCAAATTTTCAAAGTAATCTTTTTATAACCACTCCTTCTGAGCATGACAGATGTCATTTATAAAGCAATGTCTGAAATGTCATTTTGTGCCACAAGTGTTAAAACACATTTTGGGTAGGATTTGAGAAATGGCAACTGTCACATTCATGAGGTGGTGTGAAAAAAAGGCTATGTTGAAAAGTTGGGGTCAAATATTGAAAATTACCACAGTTACGAACGTGTATTGAAAAACTGCAATGGAGACTCACAACTGTGTTGTTTTCTCATATTTTTACCCCAAATGTTAAACATGGCCTTCTTATGACCCCACATAGCCTTCTTATGAGCCCACCTCATGAACAAGGGTGAATAACATTTTCAAATCCTGTCCAAAAGATGATTTTGCACAAGTGCGAAAACACATTTTGGCCAGGATTTGAAAAATGACAGCTGTCATATTTATGAGGCGCTGTGAAGAAATGGCTATGTTGAAAATTTGGGGTCAGTATATTGAAAATTACCAAAGTTATGAACCTGCAATTGTAAATTTCAATGTAGGCTCATAACTTTGTTGTTTTTTAATATTGTTACCCCAAATTTTCAACATAGCCTTCTTCTGACACCACCTCAAGAACAAGGGTAGAGAAAATTTCAACTCCTGCCAGAAGGGTGATTTTATTCAGCGACCAAGAAATCACCTTTCGCGGTGCAAAAACACATTTTGGCCACAATTTAAAAAATGACAGCTGTCACATTCATGAGGTGCTGTGAAGAAATGGCTATGTTGAAAATTTGAAGTTCAAGTTCAAGTTTATTAATCAGGAAAATGTCCATTGAGCAAGCTCATTTACAAGGAGGTCCTGAGAGGGACACTGAAGATACATACAACATTAGGTATACAATCGTACAGTGGTACAACAATAAACAGGATGAACAATACAGTGCAAAGATGGGTAAGAACTGTAAACAATCAAAAGAGGCATAGATGGTGCATATAATACAGAGGTTGAGGGGCAACAAGCCAAAAGGTACAATAAGAACAAACAACTTTGCAACATTTGTGCGATATATACAATTCCATTAAGTTCCAGTACAAGTCCAGAGATCAAAGTGCATGATATTTACAAAATAAATCATCTAGTCAAGGGTAGTAGAAGCATTTCAGCAATAGGAAGTCTCACAGGGATACAGCGTGGGACAGATGGGCTAAGAATAAGAGTCGGGTGGGAAATAAAGGGGTAACAAGGGTGAAGTACAGAAGGAGTGGGAAGGATGGAAAGCATGGGTGAGAGCATAGAAGGAGTGTGGAGGGTGAGAACCATTACCCCGAAAGATGGTTTACTACAACAGACATGATTAGAGTAGAGGGGAACTAGTAGGAAAGACAGTTTACTACAACAGACATGATTAGAGTAGAGAGGAACTAGTAGGAAGGAAGGCTGGGTCAACAGTGGGTCATCGAGGAGGGTGATGTGCAGGTGTCATGTAACTTGCTGGTGACCACATTTTTCAATGTATTTAGAGGTACCAGATTTTGCTATTTGAGGGTAGATTGCGCTTTGTTCCAAGCATCAGGGAGAATGTGGCTGATGGCCATTTTACCAAAGTGGGAATGAGATTTAGGGACATCTAACATGATATAGGACCTACTCTGTCTAGGATAGAGGCAAACAGAGTGAAGGAAAAGGCCCAATATATATGATGGAAGTTTTAGCAGAAGGGCTTTGTAAAGCCATATGAGTGCATGGAAAAGCCATCTAGAAGACAGGGAAGTCCAGCCCAAGGAAGCATACAAGTCGCAACGATGAGTGTGAAGGTGGGCATCTGTGATTAAATGTATTGCTCTGTGGTAGAATGCGCCAAGTGAGTGAAGCAGGGTATCTGAACATTGGCCATACATCACATCCACGAAGTCCAGTTGAGGGATAAATGTGGTGTGTAACAGTCTTAACCTGGCTTCAGCTGGGAAAAGGGACTTGCTTCAGCTTTTTTGTGAGTGATTCATGTGAGCAGAGAAAGACAGGTTGTGGTCCAGCAGACACCCCAGGTACTTAAATTTGTCGACAACCTCAAGGTTGTCACCGAGGAGGGTTTTGATGGGAGGCAATACGGAGAGATTTTTTGGGAAAGAGGTAAGATAGGGTGGAAGTATATGACCTTAGTTTTTTTTTTAGCATTCAGAAGGAGTTTGGATTGTAACATTATGCTGAAGGAGGTCAAATTCTGCCTGAAGTTCTGCACAGATTTCATTCAATGAGGATTTGGAGGTATAGAGGACAATGTCATCTGCGAAGAGGTGAATTTTTGCTTTGTTCACATTCGCACTGATGGAGTTTATATGGATCACGGACAGAAGAGGTCTGAGAATTGAGCCTTGTGGTACTCCCCTTGTGAGAGAAAGAAGTGGGGAGAGTGAGTCTTCTGCCTTTACCTGCTGCAACCTTCCTGACAGGTAGCTAGTGCACCAGCTAAGAGCCAGACAGGTTATGCCATAACTATTTAGCCTGTCTAGGAGTAAAGCATGGTTGACAGAGTCGAATGTTTTACTAAGGTCCAAAAATACAGCTCCTGAGATCTGTTTTTTGTTCATGGCAAGGAGCCAATTGTTTGCGACCATGGCAAGGGCAGTAGTTGTGCTGTGAGCTGGCCTGAAGCCAGACTGGGAAGGATTCACTAAATTCAGCCTATCAAGGTAATCTCTTACTTGAACATTTACTAGTTTTTCTAAAAGTTTTGAGAGTAAGGGTAGCAGGGAAATTGGTTAATAGTTGTTCAAATCCATAGGGTCTCCTGATTTGAATAAGGGAAGTACATGTGCTATTTTCCAGGCTTCAGGTACAACACATGAGGTAATAGACAAATTGAACAGGTGCAGGATGGGAGCAGTCAGGTAACGAAACCCTGATTTGAGGAACAAAGGTCCTAATCCATCAGCACCAGCACCTTTCTTTAAATCTAGGTGCAATAGTAGGTTTTCAACTTGCTTATACTAGAACGGGGTGGAAGTGAAAATATTGTCTGTTGGGGGTGTTAGTAGAGGTAGACTAGATTTTAGGGTAGCAGCTTTGGAGGTGTCGAAGGCTAGGCCTGCAGTAGAGAAGTGGACAATGAAGCTGTCCAAGATTTCTGACTTATTGTTTAATGTCATACCCTGATGGTTAATCTTGTCTGGTAACATAGATGATGGTTTATTTCACTCCGCTGACCTTATAACCCCCCAGAACTTAGCGGAATTACCCTTTGCCCATTTGAAGGCTGACAAGTAGTAGCTTGCCTTTGTGGATCTAACCAATTTTAGTGCACTCATTCCGACTAGCTCTAAAAGCCACCCAGTCCAAGGGGTGTTTGGTCTACCTTGCTATGGCCCATAATTGGTCCCTTTTGTTTAGGGCAAATTTTAGGTCAGCATTGAACCACGGGCAATTTGAGGTCAAAATATTGAAAATTACCAAAGTTACAAGTCTGCATTTGCAAATTTCAATGTAGGCTCATAACTTTGTTGTTTTTAATATTTTTACTCCAAATTTTCAACTTAGCCTTCTTATGAGCACAGTTCATGAACAAGGGTGGAAAACATTTTCAACTTCTACCTGAAAGGTGACTTCACACAGCGACCACAAAATCACCTTTTGGGACAGATTTGCCTAATTTCACTGCCATTGTTCATGAAGTGGGGTCCCAAAGAGGCATGTTTAAAATTTTTAGCAAAAATATTCAAAAATGACCAAGTTATGTCGCTAAGTTCAAAGCCCCATTGAGATACATTGAGCCGCGTATCTGATTTCCTGTTTGTGGTTCGGCGTTGAAGAGTGAAGGTGTGTTTGCGGTCCAGAGATGATTACGGCATTGGACCCCCGGTGGGTAAGTAAGGGCTTGGGGGGGTGAAGGGTGGTGGGTGATGGGTGCTGAGTCGGAGGGTTGGGTGGGGGGACTAACAGCAGCAGCAACAACAGACATCGATGCACAGTTTTTTTTTCACAGGGTATGTTGAGAAAAAAATACAAGGGATGATTTTCTTTATTTCAGGTGGCGACACTGGGGAATTGGGCACCCCCAGTGTCAGTATTATGTTTGTGGTGGTGGTGTGTGCTGTGTGGGAGGATGAAGTGGGGGCACTAACGGCAACTGCAGCAACATACATTGACAGAGGGCTTTCTTTTTTACAGGGTATATTTAATAATAATAATAATATAAAAAACAAACTACTAGCGATGGTTTTCTTTATTTCAGGTGGTGACACTAGGGGATTGGGCACACCCCAGTGTCCATGTTATGTTTGTAGGGGGTGGGTGCTGAGAGGGAGTGTGAGGTGCAGGAACAGTAATGGCACCAGCAGCAACAGACATTGGACAGTTTTCTTTGTTACAGGGTACGTAAAAAAAAACTACAATGGACAGTTTTCTTTATTTCAGGTGGCGACACTGGGGATTGGCCACCCCTAGTGTCAGTGTTATGTTGGGGGGGTAGTGAGTGCTGAGTGGAAGGGTCGGGTGGAGGAACAGTAATGGTGGGAGGAGCAACAGACATTGATGTATGGTTTTCTTTGTTACAGGGTGTAATCCAACCTTTGCAGGCCGATCATAATAGATCAGCTGTGCTTGCTGGGCAGTGTAGATCAAAGGAAAGAGCTGACCTATGATTGGGTTGGCTCTCTCCTTTGAACTACGTGAAGTTTCCACCCAGCAAGCCAGAATATGGCCATGATCAGCCTGGCTGATGATTGATGTGACACTGAGAAGTTCCTTGCAGACCCCTCTGCATTGGACTGACAGTGTCATATAAACATACAAAATTGCCAGCAGATAAAGGCCTTATGGTCTATCAAGTCTGCTTGATTGTGCAGCTAGTAGCCCTTATACTGTAGCTGTACCTCCCTTCCTCCCCCAGTGATCTTCCCCCTTACCCTGCCCCATCCCCTTTTGAAGCAGCCCATTGTTCTACAGGATACCATTTCCTTTGGCAATGCATTCCACCCAGACACCACCCTCTCCATAAAAAAGTGTCTCCTCACTTCCCTCCTGAACCTTCTCCCTTCCAATTTTAGATCGTGCCCGCAAGTGTCCCTCCACCTCCTTAATTTGAAAAGCCCTTCTGTGCCCATCTTATTTATTCCCTTCATGTACCTGAAGGTTTCAAACATGTCCCCATCCCTCCTTTCCTCCAAGGAGTACATGTACAACTCCCTCAGCCCGCTCTCGTAAGGTAAGAACCCTAGACTCTGAATCATTTTTGTTGCCCTGCACTGCACCGCCTCCAGTAACCTAATGTCTTTCTTCAGGTATAGTCGCCAGAACTGCACACAGTGCTCCAGGTGTGGTCTAACCAGTGACCTATATAGCAGAAGGATCACTTCCCCCCTTCTAAAGGATATGCCTATGGCAATACAACCCAGCATCCTGTTGGCCTTTGTAGCTGCCTTTCTACACTGTGCTGAGTTGTTCATTGCTCCTGTTATGATTACCCCCCAGATCCTTCTCCTCTTCCATCTTGGTGAGTTGAACCAGCCCCCCAGCTGGTAGCTGCTCCTTGGGTTTTTTGTGCCGAAATGTAGCACCTTACATTTCTTGGCATTGAACCCCAGTTGCCAACTGTCCGACCAGTCCTCCAATTTTGCCAGATCATCTTGGAACCCCTGCCATCCTGCTAAGTCATCCACTACTGCTCCCATCTTGGTGTCTTTTGCAAACAGACTGATCTTGCTCTTGATGCCTATTGAGATGTCTGCTATGAAGATCCCAAACAACACTGGTCCCAGTACAGAGCCCTGTGGCAGCCCACTTGTCACTGCCCTGGGAGATAAGAGCTCCCCTCCCACCACCACCGTCTGCTGTCTCCCTTGCAGCCAGTTCACTACCCATCCCACCATCTTCCCCCCTGCCCCTGTGCCTTCTGGCTTATTTCCTAGCCTCCCATGCTGCACTAAATCAAAGGCCTTACTAAAGTCCAGGTACAGGATATCCACTGCATGGCCCTTGTCTAACTGCCTGGTTACCCAGTCATAGTACTCCACCAGGTTGGTCTGACAGGATCTGCCTGAGACAAACCCATGCTGTCTGCAATCCTGCAGCCCATTAGCCTCTAGGAGGGAAACCAGCCTCTCCTTCAGGATTGTCTCCGTTAGCTTCCACATGATGGATGTGAGGCTCACCGGTCTGTAGTTTCCTGGCTCATCCTTGGGGCCACTCTTGTGGAAGGTACCATGTACACCATCCTCCAGTCCTGAGGTACACTTCCTGAGTCAAGAGAGGCACAGAACAGATCTGCCAAGGGTTCTGCCAGGACCTCTGCCAGCTCCTTTAGCACCCTGGGGTGTATACTTTCTGGCCCAGGTGCCTTGTCCACCCTCAGTGCCCCCAAGCCCTCCAGTACCCTGCCCACTGGGATATCCACATCTGTCACCCCCCCATGCTTACCCTCCCACCCCCTTTGGGTATTTCTCCCACTTTCTCGTTAGTAAACACTGAGCAGAAGTGCTCATTTAATGCTTCTGCCTGTTCTGCCCATTTCTACCCACCCCCCATCCCTCTTGATCCTTACTGTCTGGTCCTTACATCTCCTTTGTTTCTACCCACCATCCATCCCTCTTTGTCCTTACCTCACTGCTCTCTAAAGCACACCACTCTAAAGCCAATCTCCTAGCCAAATGTTCACTGCTCGTGCTCACACAGTGAACATAACAGGATATTTCTCTCATGGCTAATTTCTTTTTTCTCACAGCATCCCAGGAGGCCCCTTTTGGAATCTTTTGAATTTAACAGATCTAACCGAAGAGCCTTGTCCTCAGGGCTTGAATGTCGACCTGTCCATTGTCTAAGTGGGGCTCATTTAATGACATCTGTATTAAGCACTTTCAGGCCCATTTCCTGGATGCATACAGGTATCTGTCAGATGTAGTTACAAAGGTTTGCAAACTTACCAATCTGTTTAACAGAATTTAGTATCACTATACTGAACCCACATACAGAACATAACAAACAAAAATGAATAGTCGATGGAAGAACAGGAATTGTATTTACATCTGTAATGGTGAGTATGTCACATACAGGAAGAGGGCTTGGTGCAGCAGAGCACCAGATAATGTTTGGTATGGGGTGGGGTGGGGCCTCTGGACACCAAGAAGCGTTTAGTTTGAAACAGAGTAACGGTGGTGCTGCTTTGTGCCGGGGAGCACTTGGCAAGGGAAGGTGAGTGGGAGGGCATGGTGCTGGGCACCAATGAGTTTGTTACATTACCCAGATTTTAATGGTTACTTGATGTCCATTTTAAAGTTTCCTGTAATTATTTGTTATCTTTTATTACTGTTGATCAAATGTGTGTTGTAACGAGATGTTTCTCAATTTTGTGGAATTAGTTTGTTTGCCTGTCCCGCTCATTTGATCGCATCAGCCTTATAAAAGAGTACAAACTTAATGGCACCTTCCAGGTAAACAGTAAAAAAATCTGAATCTGATGGAGGACTTGACATAGAATGGAAACAGAAGGGGTCTGCTCTGCTCAGTAAATACTTGAGAGAAGACAAGGGAGAGGGTGTGGGGTGCCCCAGAGAGTGCTTTGCAAGATATGGGATGGGGGATAAGTTAGTTGCCAGGGAATGCTTGGCACAGGATGGAGATGAGGAGATAATGCTAGGCATCAGTAAGTGCTTGGCATTGGACAGCACAGGGGAGGAGTTAAGGTAAAACTGCTTATTTTTACTGCTTAATAATTTTCATGCAGTGTGATAATTGCATGAAAATAAAAAGATGTTAATTGGGCAAAATTGCACATTTTCGGTAGGAGTGTATTAGGCACTAATTGTTTTGTACCAAATTAAATTTGCACATTTTTAGCCAATTAGTGCCATGCATGAACAATAACTTGTTTGAAAATAACATGTTTTACTATATATACAGTACCAACCCTGGTAATAGGCTCCAGTGCTGAACCAATCATTGGGGGCAGGTTCTGAATATTAAGATGCACTTCAAAAATTACACGTGTATAATGTTAGGGTTGCAGAAAAACCACAAAAACTCAGGAAAGCCAGTTAGGATTTTCACACTGACTATGCTAACTACACCTATTCTCTTTCAGCAAGGCAATGGGCATTCATAGTTACTTGGGTAGCACACAGTTTAGTAAAGCATACCCAAATCTAGGATTTAGTAAAACAAACTCAGTTGCAGTTTTATTTTATTTATTTAGCTTTTGTTTACCGGATGAGGTACGCTAGGCAAACAGATGCTTATTTTCTGGTATGACTGGTGAGAAATACAACACATCATGCACAGTGAGCACATTACAATGATAATAAGACAATAAAAAGAACACACAACCATGCAATGGTAATAAAAGGCAGTATAACGCAAACAGTGAGACACTGATTAGGAAAAAAAAATGGTTATCCATGTGACTGGCAAAGAAATTGATTATACAACGTTCAAGATACGGTAATAGACCAGTAGGTGTCAGTGTAAGGGAAGACGATAAGTGCAAAAACTGGAGGAGGAGGAGGAGAGGTAAAATAAATAAGGTAGCAGAAGAAAGGAGGGGGGGGGAGGTAGGGACAAGGATAACTGGCTAGGGACAAGCACATATGGAACAGTCCATCAATAGGGAATGTAGCTGTCTTTTGAAAACTCTTAAGTTTTTTTGGCAGGATCGTAGGTTTGCTGGAAAACTATTCCACTGAGTAGGAGTGGCTGTGGAGAAGACCATGGAGCCATATTTGGTGTGAGATCTAGAGACTGCTAATTGCTCAGTATCAGAGGATCTGCGGGTATAGTGGTGTGACCAAGGTACCAAGAGCGAGGAAGGAGTTTGGTTTCTGAGTGGAGGTAATGTTATGTACCAACTTGCCTAGAGAGGAGTCAAATAGGGCTGTGGGGGAGGGCCATCCTAGTTTGCTGTATAGAGAGCAGTGATGGGTGAGACAATTACAGGATAGAGCAAATGTACAAATATTATTTGTAGCATACTACCCATTTGTGACGCAAGGTAGTAGAGAAGTGGACAAACACAGGTATTCCATAGGATAACTTAGGGAGGAGGAGGCAGTGAGCTACCATGATGTGAGCAGAGGGAGAGAGAGATTGTTCCTGGTCCAGTATGCAGTGCCTAGGCTGGAGTTAATGCCCACATGGAAAGAATGTGGGGTGAGAAATCGAGGATGGGTTGAGTGTGATTTCGAGTGTGATTCCAAGATACTTAAATGAAGAGACAGTATCCAGGGTGGTACCATTCTCAGTTGTAACGGTTAAAGGGGTGGGTAAGTTTTTCAGTTTGTGAGGGGTTCTAAAAAGCATGGCTTGGGACTTGAAGTAGTTCATGAGGAGTTTGTTGATTTTAAGCCAGGACTGAACAGCGTGTACGTCAGATGCAAGGTCATGGTTTAGGTTACTTACACTCGGGGAGTGGCAGAAGAACCCCAGGTCATCTGCATAAAGAATGGGGGGGGGGTGTTTAAGACCATGGGAGATGGCATTAATGTGTAGTGAGAACAGCAGAGGGACAAGAGTAGATCCCTGGGGGACTCCCAGGGAGGTGGGAAGGTAGTCGGAGTGGGTGAAGCCAATCCTGATCCTGCTGATGCCTGTTGGAGAGATAGCTGGAGAACCATGGTACAGCATGGTCTGAGATTCCTATGGATCTAGATACATAGATTCATAGACACTCTTGGCAGATAAGGGTTTATGGCCCACCCAGTCTGTCCATTTAAGCTTGTGAGTTAACTATATGTTTTTCTAGAAGTCTGTTGCCCCTTACCCCTGACCTCCAGAATTCCCATATGTCTATCCCATGCATTCTTAAATCCCATGATTGTTGGTAAGCAGTGATGATAGCGATTATAAATGAGTGACTGTAGAAACAGCGTCTCATTTAGAGCGCTGTCATCATCAGCTACCCTGCAAGGGTAGCGATGCTATAGCGAGGAATGCGACCAGAAGGGGAGGGATAGGAGTTAGGGTTTGTATGGGTAGGGGATCCTGCTGCAGCCGAGCCAGCCCTGTGGTGTGGTGGTGAGGGTGGCTGGCTGAGGTGCAGCAGGCACTGGATTCAGGACCTGCTGGGGGCGATTGTTTTGCCACTGCACGTAGCTTTGTTTTTGTTTTTTTCTGCCTGTGTTTTTCCTCCCCACATGCACCCCACTGGAGTTATCAATCCTTAGTCAGGGGGGTGCGGGGAGTGAAGACCTCCATGGGGGGGGGGCGTGGTGAGGGCACCCCCCCTAGAAAAACACTTAAAATAGCCAGAAGTCAGGTCGCTTGGGTTTGTATATCAGCAAAATGCTTTTCGGTGATATACATTCTCCATGATAGCGATCGCTATCATGACATGGAACCGTGATTGTTTCATCCCCCACCACTTCCTCAGGCAGGGTGTTCCACTTGTCCACCACCCTTTCTGTGAAGAAATTCTTCCTCACGTTTCCTCTGAATTGCCCTCCCTCCAACTTCATCCCATGCCCTCTAGTCCTGGAACATCTTTTTCACTGGAAAATAGTGTAGTCCTGCACCCTGTTCCTCCCAATAAGGTACTTGTATGTCTCTATCATATTCCCTTTCTCCCTCCCCTCCTCCAGGGAGTACATATTCAAGTCATTCAGCCTGTCCTCATAGGAGTTGTGATGCAATCCCTGTACCATCCTTGTTGCCCTTCACCGAACCTTCTCTACCATGTCTATGTCCTTAAGTAGGTAAGGTTTCCAGAACTGTACACCGTACTCCAGGTGGGGCCTCACTAGTGTCTTGTATAGTGGAACTATGACCTCCCTTTTCCTGCTGGTGATGCCCCTGCCTATGCATCCCAACATCCTATTTGCTTTATCTAAGTTTATTTAGTAGTACGGGGTGATTCACTTTGTCAAAAGCCTTTGTTAGGTCTATAAAGACAGTGCCTGTCATGCTGCCTTGGTCAGCTGCTGAGTAGATTGCATTCGTTAGGGTAATTATTCATAAAGAAACCCTAACTTTGAATTTCCTGACTTTTTCTGTTGGTCTGTATTCCCAGTGATATAGTAACATTGTAATAAATTTAAAGAATGAGAAGATTAAAAGTAGTGGTCATCATATGTTTAGCATTATGGAACGTTTCTCTGGTCAGTTTCAGTCATTTAATAGTTTGATCATTCTGAAATACTGTAGCTCCACTACAATGTGGAACTTTAGTACTGTATGTGTTTGTGGAGGAAGAGGACATTTAGATTTAAAGGGCAGTATTTTTAAATGGCTGGGACACAGACGCAAACACATGTTATGTCTGCATCTGCATCCATCCGACTGCATCGGAGCAGTCGTGCAGCTGTTTTCAAAAGATGTCTCTGTCTGTGACACAAAGTCATGATTTGCAGTAGAAGTTACTACAAATGTGGTTTGTGTCTTTATTTGCTACAGTTGCGTCTTTTTTGGACATGGATTTCAGACGTAGTTAGATCATCTAATAACTAATCTAACAATCTGGATGGGTTTTCCTTTGCAAATAGTGACTGGCAGATCTTGGCTGAACCCTTTTGAAAGTCCTGCCCAAAACCTGTAGCACTATGCCCAGCAGTTGGTGGGTATGGTGCAGCATGATGGGGAGAGGGACAATATTAGGAAATCATACTCCTTTATTCAATCAATAGCAGAAGACGTTGCTTTGGGTTTTTGCCAGTGGGTATGTGATCGTCAAAGGTAACATCCTGCTAAACCAAAAGCATTATGAAACATAAAAAGGCTATATCCAGTTCTTTTACTTTATAAAATAGCTGCCGGCTCCATTACACTGAGTGGTGAGATATCCACTTGGCACACTGGTAACCCAAGTTCACACCCTGCACTTGAGTCAACTGGAGCAAAGACCTGCAAGGAGGACAAAGAGCATCTGCACAGACTCTTTATTCCAGAGGAAGGAGGGATTGCTGCACACCACTCCTAGAGAGGCTCCTGGTGGCCCTGTGAAGGTGCGACTGGTAACACTGGTGATCACACACTGTTGTGCATTGGTACAGGGTCATAATGTCACATACAATAACAGTGGAGCACATAACTTTGCAGGCAAAACACCGCCTGCACAAAAAAAAGTTGATCAAAACACCGACTATCACAGAAATGTCATCTGTCCATTCAAGCAATTGGGGTGACAGAACAGATCTCTTGTTTCATGGGGAGCTGTGCCCTCACACCCCCTGATGTGGAGGGCTTCACCCCCATACCCCCCAGAATGATTATAATCACCTCCGAGGGTGTGTGGATCTTGGGAGTATGTTGCAACTTGGGAGGGGGGAAACTTTGCTTCTCGGCAACATAGAAAAAAATAAAATGTCAGGAGACAGGGACTCAAACCTTGCTCTCCTGGTCATCCCCACTACATGATCTAGTGCCTTAGCCACTCTGTGACTCAACCAGGCCCCAGACCTGCAGCCTCTGCATCCCTTCCCCATTCTTCTGTACAGTGACAGGGGTAGCAGTTATTTCCTACCGCTATTATACCCCTGTTGCTCTGAAAGGATTCGTGCTTCACACAGTACGGTTGTTCTTGCGCTGTTCTTATTACACTATATTCATTCGGTACCTTGTGGGTCCACCCATGACGTGGAAAAGTGCACACACAGTAAAGAGGTGGGTGGGACCGAAAAGAGAGAAAACCCCTAGTGTGTGACTGAAGAAGATGGACACACTCAGGCTCTACCTTAGCAACAGGCCTGCACCTCTACCCAGAGAATTCTCAGCACAAGGGTGGTGCGAGTTACAGTCTGAAGGGCCATGGCCAGACCCAGAAGGCCACATGATGGAGTTAAGCTAGGGGTTGCAAGGAGTTGGGTAAAGACCAGAGATTTCAGGGATGGAATCAGGCATGACCTGGTGGGTGGGGGCCACACTAGGGATCAGGGGATGAATAGATAAACTGTAACAAAAAACAAACCTGCAAACATAGATGAGCACAGTATTTTGTGTGTTCAGAGAGTGAGCGATGTGCATGCTTGTCTTATTACCTTAGCAACTGGGATGACATGAGCATACCGGGGTAAACTATTGGGTCAGCTGATGAAAGCAATCCTATGCTTCAGGGTGGTGATGAAAGAATAAGAGTGAGAGTAGCAGAAGGAAGAGAGCAATTGCTTCACAAGCTAAACTACAAAAATGGCCATTTTCTTCACAAAACTCTTTTGTAATGGACCTGACTGAGTTTGGAAAGACTTCCAGTAGCTAGTCTGTGGGATCTGCTCCTTTAGTCTACTGGTAGATTACAACACTTTTGAACTGCATCTCCATGATCCAGGTTTAATCCAAGACAGAGGAAGGAAAGTGAATGATGATTTTAAAATTATGTTTGGCCAATGGATGGCAGTAGAGGCATTTGCTTAACTGGAACCTCTTTTGTGTGCAGTGTATGGCAGTGGGGGCTTCACTGATAAAGCAATCTTTGAAAACATTATATACAATAGAAGGGTTTAGTTAAAAAAGGCAGTCTTTGACTACATTATCTAATGCTATTCTAGAGGCAGCAGTCTGGAAAACAGATAGCTGAATATAATGCAGAGCTGAGATGTTTATTGCCAAGTTCCTAAATAGCTACTAGGCTATTGCTTGTATTGTTGATCTTATGAATTAAAAAATTAAAATACTACATGCAATTAAACAGAAAAGTGATTTTTATTGTTAAGCAAATCTACAGTCGTGATAAATGTTAACCAGTTGAGAATACTGAAAATACAAAACAACATTTTGCTGCCCCAAATTACAAGTTGCAAGAATAAATCTGTTAAGACAGAACTAAACAGAAAGTCTGATTTTTCCCTCCACCGAAATAGCATATTGTATTAGAAATGTGACAAAATTGCATGGAATTCTAGTTTTATAATCTGAGCAGCTGCAGTAAAATATAAAAATCAAGAAATCTGCTAACTGGATGAGCCCCAAAAGGAGCATCTTGAATCAGATCAGAAGCAGAAAGCACTGCCTAAAACCTGAGCAACCTACAGTAATTCATTAGCATATAAGCTTGCCTTATGGCCAGGCAGAAAACACTGTATCACATGCACATTCGAAAACACTTAAGATCAAGGGCTAATTAAAAGTTGGGATGTCATGATCTGTTTCATCCTTGAATGTAAAAGTGTTGCAGAATCTGACAAACTGCTTTGGTGTACTCCAAGAAAAGCGTTATTGACCAGGCAGCAGGGCTCTGACTGACCAAGCTTGCACTTGATTCTCTGCTGCAGATCAACAGAACTGATAAATTCTACATGTCAATAATCTTGAGTTTAACTTGCCCCAGAGATGGGCAATGCACTGGCACCTTGACTGATATCCAAATTAGATGGCAGTCAGGGACACATGGACCCGTGTGGTCATTAGAGTGCATGGATCTGCACAGCAAATGGCTGACAGCGGTTAGTACTGTAGTGAAGACTATGACTTAAAGTGGCAAAATCACACTTTGTTTCCACATTTTTGTTTTATCTAAGATGGACCAACTGAGATGCAACATCTCATTTCCTGTAGGGCTCTGAGTCTACCCATTTCCAGAGTTGGGTATATTGGAGCAGTAAGAGGCTAAAAAAAGTGTCCTGCTCAAGGTCTCACCTGTGAGAATTTGGCTCTAGTGGGGTTTGAATCTGTGATCTCATGGCAGTATCACACACACACACATAAAATATATCACATGGGTGGAGCTTTATCTAGTTATGAAAGCCATCAGATACTTCCCTTTATCTGACAGTAATTACCACTACATATGTAACCATACAGTTTGCCACACTATAATGAACAACGTATTCACTAACTATTACAAATATAGCACAATATATACCTTTTATTACAGTGCTATTAACTTGCTTAACTAAACACGTAACAACAACCTTAATAACAAAGGTAACAGTCATCCTAAAAATCCCTAAAACTCTAGTAATTACAACCCCCAAAAATAACAAAGTAAAAACCAAAACTACTTGTAAAAAGAGCCCTAGCCTAAACCATAACCTCCCTCCAGCCCACTCACCAAACGTCAGTTTCACTTAAAATTCCATCCATCTCTGCCAGGCCCTCCATGCTGCTGCTCCTCGGCCCCTGCTGTTGTTCTTCTGTCCCTGTTGCAAGTCCTGACCCTCTTGGCCACAATCAACAAAATAGCCCTATTGGCTGAACATGCCGCACCACCACGCCATGAGCACTAGCTGCTTATGCCATCCTGAAAGTAAAACGAAGCATCAGATCTAATACCATGCACCCTTATATGGATGTGCCAGTAACATAAAGTGCATATGCACACACAGATGTGTGCACACCCCCATTATACTTCAGAAAAGCACTGCACTAAGTGCACTGGCCCACAGTACACTATAGAAAAGCACTGCACTAAGTGCACTGGCCCACAGTACACTACAGAAAAGCACTGCACTAAGTGCACTGGTCCACAATACACTACAGAAAAGCACTGCACTAAGTGCACTGGTCCACAGTACACTACAGAAAAGCACTACAATAAGAAAAACACCAATGAACCAAGAAAAAACACTAAGGGAACCTAGAAATGGCTACAAAACAAACAAAAGAGATCAACCCTATGAAACATATAAAATATCTCTCAGGTAAGTCCCAGAGATCAGAAAACAGTATGGTAAATCTCCAACTATCTGTACATTGAAAAAGTGTTTATTTTCTCTCTTCAGAGGCCATGTAGTTGTTTTATCTGATGATATTTATTTGTATGTGACTTGATTGTATGTCTGCCTTTGTATATTAAATGTGTATATATTTTGTAATATACTGATAAGGTCATTATTGTAAATGAGCTTATGCGCTATGGTCTAAACTTTGAATAAACAAACAAGCAAACAAACAAGATATTTGGGCTGGCCTGGTGGCACTGAGGGCCGTGGCACTGGACACGTTACCTCACACTATGCTGGTGAGCCATGTTCAGGAATGGGAATGGGCTGCCGGGGGTCAGCAGGGGAGGAGAAGGATGGAGTGCCCATTAGGCTGCTCTCCTTCTCTGGAAGGAAAGGGTTACAGACCTTGCTGCTATACCACCACCAGGGTGACCACAGGTGGTGGTGCAGATGAGGGAGCAGTTCAGGAGGGGAAGATATTAGACAATGTCCTGAGCGATGGCATGCCTCTGCTTGCCTTCATCTCATTGGCCCTCCCCATATTCTGATGTCTGCCTGGGCAGGGACCAGAAAAAGTGGAAAATCCCCACGGTGGTGCCTGTAGACAGGTCCCTGCACTGGCTGGAGGGTTCGAGGTGGCTGTGACTCCTGGTGCATGCTCTGTCCTGAAGGATGGAGGGGAAGAGGGGACTCCTCCACCCTGCTGGGGGGAAAACTGGAGGCTCAAGAAACATTGGAGTTCAGGGACACTCATTAGGAAGCCGATGCCACTCAGCCCCCTCCGGTGCTAGCTGTGAGGTGCAATAGGGACCCTGAAGGAAGGAGTCGCCATGGAGTGTAAGAGGATAAAGAGTAAGTAAAAAAGAAAAAAACAAGATATTCGAAAACATCATCTCGGGTCAAAACAAGCTCATAAATGGCACTTGCCTTTGGTTTGTAGCTTTAAGGACTTGTTTGACCCGTCGGTGATATTTCCTCATATCTGGTACATACCTTCAGATATTCTCTCTCTTTCTACGTATATGAGTTTTCCTTAGAAACTAAAGGTTAAGAGAATATAATGTAGCAAATTAAGCTGAGACTACTTTCAAGTGAATGGTATAAAATAATAATTTATTTATTTAGAACTGGTGACCAGGAGAGTCACACTGAACAAAAGGCACATTTTCAGGTGTGATTGGTGTGCGTGTGCGTGTGTGTGTGTGTAGGTGTGTGTGTGTGGGGGGGTACAAGGTGGGAGAAATGGCATAGTACAATTTATTTTATTTATTTATTTATTTACAATGCAGGAAGTAAACAAGGACCCACACAACAAATGCAGGGGCTGGAGAGAAAAGCAGGACAGCACCAAAAGCACAACAACCACTGTATCCCAGTAGGTCAAAAGAACAGTTAAACTAACTGAATAGCTGCAAACGGAGTTTAACTGAAACACAAACGAGAGACTGTCTATACCCCAACACTTCGTGCCTCTAAGATGACATTAACAACAGCAGCAAGGTTACATTTCATTTGATAAAGTGCAATTACATTTACAAGGAGGCAGTAACAGCATAATTTGTATTTATTATTTTGAAAATATTTTACCAGGTAATACAGTGAACAAAATGTCTAGTTTACAGATGCCATCTGAATGGTTGAGGGTAAGGGTGAGTGAAGGGAGACACCTCACCAGCATTAGAATAAGGAGACAGTAAAATTACATAGCCAGTAAATGAATGCAGTAGAAAATAATTGATTAGGAGGAGATACAATTACTTGGGGTAGAAGCAGGAGTACTGCTGAAACTTTGACACATGCAGCTATGCTGTATGAGTGAGTCATTTCTGGTTATACTGTGGCTTTTCATGGTTTAAATCACTTGATCTGGACACATGGAAACAGAAAACTGAAACTGAATTATAGTCACAAAAAATACAAATTCCATGGATGATTAAAATAAGACTTCAAGATTACACAATTTGTAGTACATTGTTCAAAATCCAGATTTGACAGTATTTTTGCAAAATGTAATGAAGTAGCAAATCCAGATGATAATGTTTAAAGAGGTGAGTTTTAATTTTAGTTTAAAAGATTTAAGGGCTCATTAGACAGTAACAGGTCAGGAACTGTAACAGTGAGAGACAGCTACAGAGGAAGTCCTGTCATCAGCTGTTTTTAACCAGTCTAGGTGGTGATATCTTTATTTGCAGTTTGTCTATTTGCCGAGGAATCAATGCAATGCATGGCTACAGGGGAAACTCACAGAATCAGGTCAGGTTCGGAACTGGGGGCATCACAGAGAAGGGAAAATGTGGCCCTCCCCTCATATGAACATGAACCCTCTACCAGCTGACCACAAGGGGGGCAATTTTGGCAACTGTAGTAAAAAGGTAGCCTCTTGTCTGCTCTTACAACCAGAGATAACAAACTCTGGTCAAAGCCAAAATGTCTGCTAATGCATTAGCCTGATAAGAGATATAGAATTAAAAGTGTGGGTTAGATTTTAATTTATTTGTTATACTACCGTGATATTAAAATGCTAGACTTACATCACAATAATAGAAGAAAAAATAAATAAACTTTATGGTTAAGATAATGTAGAAGCAGGTGCTGTTGGCTCTGGCCATACAGTACATCCCCCCGATACAGTCACATGTGTTCACAGAGACACACACAGCAACATGTGTATGTGTGCACACAGACACAGAAAGGCCGCACTGTATGCCCAGAGCCAACAACACCTGCTTCTGCAGCATATTTTGCCCCAGGACAGACATGCTGAGATGCAATATGTCCTTTTCAATGGGGTTCTGCTGTTACATGTTTTCACATTATATTTTCTCTAAGATACAGCATATGAGATGCAATACTGTATTTTGTTTTCAGTGTGGTCCTTCCTGCTTGTAGCCATGTTTACAATGTATTAGTCCAGGGTAGGCCAGGTGAGCTGCAATATACCATTCTCAGTGTGGGTTTTGCTTTTTTACCACTTGTTACAGTGCCGATTGGAGGTGCAATAACTCATTTTCATTTGGGTCCTGTGTTTACCCATTATTCAATGTGTTTTCTGCGGATAGGTCAGCTGAGATGTAATATTTCATTTTGAACGGGGTCCTGCTTTTACACATGTTTGCAGTATATTTACTCACGATAGGCAAGATTAGATGCAATGTCTCATTTTCAGTGGGGTACTGATTTCACTCATTTTTAGGATGCATTTACATAGGATAGGCCAGCTGACAGGCACTATCTCACTGGGGTCCTGGTGTTACACATTTTTTACACTGTATTTTCCAGGATAGCAGGGCAGAGATGCTACATCTCATTTTCAGTGGGGTCCAGATTTCAACCATTTTTACCATGTATTTAGCCAGAATAGCCCAGCTGAGGTGTAATATCTTGTTTTCAGTGGGGTCCTGTTTTTACACATTTTTACAATGTATTTAACCAGGATATACCTGCTCAGAAGCAATGTCTTCCTGGTATATGTAAGCCCCCATTCTGGGCTTACCTGAATCACTCCCATTTCTTCTCTCCCTGTTCTGCCGCAACGCTGCCTTGGCCCGAGCCCAGAGTGCTCTGTGAGTCTCCGTCTAGCCTCTTACAGCATGTCCGGTTAGAATGGGGCTGGAGGAGCAAGTGCCGCAGGACCACCGAGCTGCGCACTTCAAATGTGTGAGCTGGTGATCTACGCATGTGCAGTAGCACATATTCATTTTCTCACCACCTCTGTGGCTAAACAACAGCTCTTCTGTGCTCCCAACCCTCAGAATTTGTAAATCGGGGTTCAGAGACACGGAAGAGGAGCTGGAGAAAGTATAAAACTATTTAGTTTAAGAGTGTCAATGAGTGCTTAGGGGCTTTGTAATAAATATTAATAAGAGTACATGAATATGAATGAGAGCCTGTTTGCTGCCTGGGGGCTGAGATTATCGGCTGCAGCGACAGGCAGGGAATTGAGTTAAACTAATAAATTCTGCATGTGGGCTAAAGGACAGAGGGTCTACTTCTGAACTTTGATGGCAATAAATGTTAAAAATATTAGGTTGGCTGCAAATACTTTAAAAGTTAGGACTCTGTTTTGGGACTGCATTAACTGTTTCCAGTAGCAGCCATACTTGTGACCTGTAACCCCTGCTCATCCAATCAGGAGGCAAGGATTTGTCAGAGGGTTCATGGGACTGAAAAAAGAGGATCTGGAGAGCAAAATGAGGGACATTTCTTGGTGCCCAAATGAGGAGCCAATAGAGTGTCAAGTGACCCAAATGAATATTACTTTGCTCAGAGGGACAATGGCTGCAGCCAATGGGAAGAGGCTGCTGGAAAACTGTTAAAAGGGACTGTTTTGCCAGCCAAGGGGAGGTCATGAGAGAGATTCAGCCAGAGTGGGAGTGCAGGACAGACTGTGTGGGCTTCCCAGCTCTGTAACTGATTCAGGCCCCAATGGCCTAACAAACCCAGAGACACTTGAAAAGACAGCAAGAGAAAAGAGCTTGGAGCTTTGCAGCAGGAACAAGAGAGATGTTTTGGCGCTTGTTGCAGGAACAAGAGAAATGTTTTGGAGCTTGCTGCAGATGGCCAGGAGCTTTCAACTATAGAAAGAAAGAGCTGAAAGCTGGGATTGAGAGCAGAGAGACTGTGTGTGTGTTGTCTGATTTTCCAAGCACTGCAACCCCTGCACAAAGACTGAGCTACCGTGTTCCCTCATGGAGAGGTAATTGTGGTGAGTGTAAATTTCAGCAAGGAGAGAGCTTGAAGTGTCTGTGGCTAGAGACTGTAAAAAAGGGCCCAGCACCTCTGTGAATAGAGAAGCCAAGTGGGATAAGAGACAGCGCAAGTGCCCAGCTGTAATTGTGTGACCAGGGTGCAACAGAGGGGTCTAGGGGACCACGTCCATCACTCCACGGATTGAAGAAGAGGAAGATGATCATCATCAGAAGATGACGAGAGGCCTGCCTGGTGAACTCTGTCTATAAAGACCTTTGAGGTGAAGTTAGCAAGGCCTGGCAGGTGAAGATCAACATTCTTCATTTTCTTCAGCTATCCAGCTTTGTAGCCTAGTGGTGTACCACTATCCAGATACCTCCATGGTACTGTGCGACTGTCAGTTTGACTGCAACCCAGCTGGCTGAACCCCACCCCTTTTTTTGGACCTCTGAACTGTAAGTGCCCCAAGCTGCAGCTTTTGGGAGTCTTTATTAGTTAGCTAGGTAATTAGGTTACAGGGGCGTAAGTCCTGGGCTGGACTGCACTGAGCATAAAGTTGCGCCCAGGCAGTAAGTTTAAAGTTGAAACTGGTTGAAAGATTTTGGGCCCCAACAAAAGGCCACTAGGCCTGCATCACCGCTAGGTGAGGTATCCACTGCATCAAGGGACATTTCTGGGTGCACCCAGTGGTGGGAGGTGGGGTTTATAGTGTGGGGTGTCATTATTTTGCCAAGTGCTGTGCTGTTTGATATTTTCCCTTTTTTTACCCTCCCCAAATAAATATTTTTATTGTTTGCCTGTTAACCGTTATTGTTGTGACTCATTGTGATAGAGTTACGGGGGGGTGGGGAATTGTTGCTGTGTGGGGAGAGTGACTTGGGGGGCAGAAAACCAACTAGAGGCTGCATTCAGGGCAAAATTTTGAAGTTCACACAAATAAATCGAACATCTGTTAAATAAAAGACAAAAAGAGAGGTTTCTTTGTGAAAGACCTGAGCCCATGGCACAGAACCCCAGCACTTCGGGTCTAATCGTGACCCTTTGTCAGGGGTGTGGGGGAATTATTGTTGTGTGGGAAGAGTGACTTGGGGGGCAGGTTACGTATTTTCCTGGGGAGTGGTAACCTGTTCTCTGTCTGCAGGTATCCCTTGCCATTTACCCCAGGTGGAGGCATCACGCCATACTTATTGCCCACTGTGGAACCCAGGTCGGCCCCTCGGAGGTGTGTACTGAGTTGATCCGAGGGTCCTGGAGCAGTCAAGGTGAGTAAAGGGGCTGTTACATATATATTTAGCCAGGATAGTACAGCTGACAGGCAGTATCACATTTTCAGTAGGGTCTAGTTTTTACTCAGTTTTATAGTGTTTTTTGCTAGGATATCCCAGTTGAAATGTAATATTTTGCTTTTGAATAGGGTGCTACTTTTAGCCTAGTGTCAGAAGCAGTGGTTATGTGCCCCCCTGCCCAGCCACAAATCACAATTTTGGTCCCAATCAGCCCTTTCTTCTCCAGCCCCAGCCCTAGAAGCCTCCTCAGTGGTCTGGGGGCATTACTTTATGGGCCAGTGATTTCATGAAAAGCTACATCTTGCCAAGATCCACACACTGTGCAGGCAGGGATCCATTTTTTTTTTATTTAGTTCATAACTTTTTAAATATTTTTCACACTTTTTTCTGTCAAGGTCTTTTTTAGCCACACCCTGACAAACCCAATCAGTGTCAACTTTCAACCCCTCACCCCAAAATGGCTGCTCGCTGTGGACTAATTAATTAATTAATTTCATTTTTGTTGACTGGGAAAGAGGATTAGACAATTTATTTTGCCTATTTTCAGGAGGGGGATACAGATGGATGCCAACTGAAACTGAACCAGATTTTAAGCTGTTGGTAGTATTTTATTTAGTGAATGGGAGAAATTTGGCCAGGACACTGGGTAAATTACCCTACTCTGTGGTAGGGGGCACTGGTGAGTGATGGAAGGAATGGAGCAATCTCAGAAGTCAGGAGAACCTGCAGGAGAATGGAGCTCTCTCCCTGTATGTCCGAACCTGGAACAGGTTTTGATCCAAATGTACCTTTCATGGAAACAGAAGCTATGGATTGTGCTATTAAGGGAGATTTTGAAGTAGCGGTACCTGATCTGAATGATGATGGTTTACAACATGAAGTGAATTTTATCCAGGTCTTGAGCTACGAACAGCAGGAATGGCTATTGAAAGTATTGTCGACCCCTGGACGAGGAGTCCCCTCAACAGCGCAAACACCGGACCACGAGCTAAGCCCTGGTGCAGCTGTCAATGCTAGCAATGTGGACAGTGACAAGCCCTGTGATGCAGCTGTAGCTGCAGAGACAGAGATCAAACAGGCAATGCCCCAGAGGTTGAGGGTTGCGGACACGATTTATGTATTGAAGGATTCCACTACGATTGTATCAGGGACGGTACCTGCAGTGAGTACAACACATTCAGATATTGAGAACAGTATTAAACCTATGAATAGTACTAAAGTAAAAAAAATGTTCCAAGCAGCTAGCGGGTAATGTCCAGGGGTCACATAGACAAGATGTCACCGATCTAGGTTTAAGACGTTGCAGAAGAGACGAGGGAGAAATTCCTCAGGAACAGTCCAAAACTGAACAATGGTCGGTGGGGACAGCCTTAACATGAGCAGGATGATCCAGAAAAGAAGGAGGGGGGTTGGATTCCGGTCCCAGAGGACAGCTTGACCCCTCGAGAAGATAATAAGGAAATATGCACTGAGAATGGTGCGACTGGTCCACTACTAGTACAACCGGACACACTCCATCCCTGTATAGGAGGCACAAGCTGAGGGAGATGCTCCAATGCTTGCTCAGCAAGGTACTGAAGCACAGGACTTGGCAGCCCCATGGGAGAATACTGACTGGGGAGACGGAGTGGAGCAGGAGAAGACGGGTGGCTGACAAGGCCCAGTTAATTTAAACCCCTCAAGATTATGGTCACAATTTAGAAAACGGGACCCTACCTTCATTACTAACACCCCTACACAGTGAAAAAATGTGGTGGAACTTCAATATCTGGGGGCCTACTCCATCTGCTGGATAGAATTTATGTTGGCAGGACTTTGATTAAGAAACCTCTGCATTTCTTCTAAAATGAAATATATGCACTGATTCATGCTTCTGGGGACACTCTATATGATATAAGTTTTAATACACCAGCAGGCCTTGCTAGATTTTGGACTGCATACGAGAAAAAAAGATATATGGCCCTGTGGATTCCCTTTCGAGTGATAGCTCTCATGAAGCCCACAATAAAGCAGGTGACCATCCTTTTCAGGAATGAGGGGGTGGCAGTGTATGATGTTCGGTATTGGCGCCAACAAAAATGTGAGTTGTTAGGAGATCCAGCCCCCAACTTAGACGAAGAACATATCTGGACCGGTGGCTGGACATTCCGGGTTAGGTTGCAGAATAGTGCACAAGGCCCACAGCACCTCCCCAGTTCTTTTTTTGGGGGTAATGAAAGAGGCCATGCTTCTACCCGGGACAGCCAAAAATATGTTTTCAGTGTGGCTGTCACCTGCATTTGAGTGGGGTCTGTGATAGAACCAAATGTACTAATTGTATGGAATGTGGGCACACAAGCGGTACCTGCCACAATGAGCAAAGATCCAACTTATGTGCACAAGAAGGACATGTGTACTGGAACTGCGAGTGGGCGACCCATAATAGGCAAGATTGCCCAAACCAAGAAATGGTGGTGGAAATGGCACAGAAGAAGAGCATGGAGATACAACGGCATGTAAAAGCCAGTAACAAGGAGATGGCTCAGGTACAACAGGTGAACCAGATTCCAAACCCTCCTCCCCCAATGCCGGAGGAACTAATAATACAGGCCCCTCCCAACAGATGTTGTGGGAGCACAGGATATGGCACAGGGCAAAGACTAGGATGCACTAATAGATCAGACGGAGAATACTGTGGAAGAGGTACAAACCACCACATTAGGAGGGGGGGCGAACTCGGAATGGGCTAAGGAGCAGCAGGAGATGCCCCCACCCGACATTACTGTGGTCACCTCAAAAAAGAGACCCTTAAAAAAAGTCAACTCAAAGGCGAAAGTTCAAAAAATGGGAGGAGTACAGGACACAATGCTCCTTTCAAATTCGTACGAGGTATTCCTATTACAGGATTCCGAACAGGAAGAAGACTCAGAAACGTCCTCTACCTTCTCCTCGCAATGGGTGTCTCATCAGATTCGGATGAGGAGCGTCTGGTGGTGAAGGTGCAGAAAGCGAGAGAAAAGCATAAACATTTGGGTCCTACACCAAGGAGAAGTAGCAGGCTTGGCAAACAGGCTGAGACTTGAGACACAGAACTCTAAGTTATTGTGAAATATTTAGAGTTTTTTTTTTATTGCTCACACTGACTCACTCTTATGACTACAGTGCATGCCTTTACAATAACATCCTTAAATGTCATCAGTTTAAAGAATTGCAGGAGATGTTTAGTTACTTTCTCCATTTTAGAAGACCAGCTTATTGATATTGTCTATATACAGAACCTCAGGCTGCATACTGTTAATGAGATGGAGAATACTAGGAAATTGTGGTGTTGGGGCCCATCCTTCTTTTCTTTGACATTGGAACGGTGTGGGGGGGGGTGCTTTTCACAGGGTTTAATTACTTGATCACTAAAGTATTGGATTTACGTCCAGGGCGGGTTATGTTGATAGATTTTAAATACAAGGATTTGATATGGAGGGTTATTAATGTATACGCGCCCCAAACAAAAGTAGAAAGGGTAGACCTCCTGAGGATGGTCAAACCCTACTTATTTACCACGACAGGTGATCTGGGTGGGGGACTTCAATTGAGTTTGGACAAGGAAGGATTGGGGAGCAAGAACAGAAAAGCAATTCTGTGATACCAGTGTTTTAAACAGGATTGTGGACCAACTGGGTTTGGTTGATGCGTATAGGGCTATACATCCCACAGGAGGATACACATTTTATAAGGCTAAGCTGGCTATCCGTATCGATTTTGTTTTTATTTCCCCTACACTAACCTGCCCACAGGCCTTCACTGTCCCGGTGGAAAACACAGACCATTTAATGGTCAAAGTATGTGTAACTAGGGGTCAGGGTATTTCTCGAGGGAGAGGTTTATGGAAACTGAACAATACTATCTTGAGTGACCAGGAGGGCCTGGAAATAATAAGAGACATCTTGAATGCCAGGAAGTCTGTCACCTGCTTGGAGGATAACCTTAGCAGATGGTGGGTCCAGACGTAGGGTGACATAAGGATGGCATTGCAATCCCATTCCTGTAAGACACATATCGATACATACTTTAAATATCTGATGTTGAGAGCGCAGTATACACGACTGGTTTCTTTAATTAATGAAAGGTATGGGGAATTTGCAGCACAAATTCAACATATATGACAACAAATGGAGTTACTAGTATGAAAGAGCGGCTTCTCTTTTATACGAACATAGGATAGGTACCCCTGGGAAGGCTACCACGGGGGACATTTTCGAAAGCTGTAAGAACAGAGTCCAGCAACGCACTATGGATGCACTGCATACACAGGAGGGGATGGTAGTCACTTCTACACAAGATATCATGGCAGTGGTATTTCGACACATGTCAGATTTGTTTTCTGACCCAGGCATCACCACAGACATGGTACTAGAGATGGTACAAAATTGTAACATGCCTAAGATACCGACAGCAATGACGGACCAAATGGTAGTACCTGTGACAGAGGTGGAAATCAGGGATGCCATCTGGTCGCTGAAGAATTACACTACACCTGGACTGGATGGCTTAACTTCAGAATTTTATAAACTCTTAGAGTCAGAAATCGTGGATATACTTCGTTTAGTGTTTAACACTCTGTTGATTCAGGATGATGTGGCCCCACAACTGGGTCAGGCAGCACAACTGTTTATTCACAAGAAAGGGGAGAAATTGGACATTAAGAACTGGCAACCGTTGGCCCTCATGAATACTGACTTAAAAATTCTCATGAAAATTCTGGCATCACGTTTAGGACAGGCTGCCCCATACATAATTGACCCTAGTCAGACGTGCACAGTTAAGGGGAGAACCATACAGGAAAACCTGCTTTTGTTGCAAGAGGTGGTGGAGCAGGGAAGGCAGGATACACTGCATGGATATATTTTAAGCCTTGATCAGGAACAGGCATTCGATAAAGTGTCCCATGTATACCCAACAGTAGTACTGGCTAAATATGGCATACCGGCGGTGTTCATAGCATGGCTTATGAAACTATATACAATTACCTCCTCAATGCCACTAATCAACGGACATCTTGGCAGAGAAGTACATATTTCAAGAGGGGTTCAGCAGGGGTGCCCGATGAGCCCCATATTGCATGTCTTTTGTTTAGATCCCCTTTTAAAACTGTTGCAACAGGATGTTTTGATAAAGGGAATTGGATTACAGGGTGGGGTGAGCCTACCAAAAACAATAGCTTACGTGGATGATGTATGTCTGTTGTTACCAGATAAGGAGTCAGCAGTGACAGCTTTGAATTTGATCCAGCACTTTTCAGAGCTGACGGGATCTGCTTTAAATATACAGAAATGTAGTGGCTATATTCTTAACAAACAGACGGAACAGGTGGCAGATATTCAAGGTATTCATATGTCAGACTCTTCTATAAAGGTGCTGGGGGTGGTTTTCAGTAATATGGATATGGCTTTGACAAATTGGCAGCTCAAATTGGAGCACAGTAATGTACAGGTGCAGAGGTGGAAGCAATGACAACAAATGACAAAGAAAAGGGTGGTGGTCCTTAAAAGTGTTTTTTTGCCAATATTTACGTATATATATTTTTTTACTTTCTGTTTATTGCTTTTATAGAAGTAAAAACAATACATACAGTATTCTCATGCAAGAGATGAGCAAGTTGTAAAGGAACATTTGAAATATCACAAGAAATCGCTCACTTTCTGGTACAATAGGAAGGGGGGTAGAAAAAATGTCAGCATATATATGCTAAAAAGTCCGAGAGAAATTCATAGGTAATGCCAGCCGCTTCATGGCTAAGGTTGGAGTCCTTAGGGAGAAAAAAACAAGGGTAGTAAACCTGCACTAATTCAGCAGTGCAATAAACCTTTACTTAATATGGGTTACAACTCTAAATAGGTCCCTCCCTTCTCTGCCCGTTTCTCTTCCTCACCACGCATTGAGAATATAACTATGTTCAAAAACGTTTAATCATTTGAACCAGGCACTGTTATATGACTTAATAAACAAATATTGTGAGCCACTTTATCAGAGATTAATGTCACTATAAGAGTAGTGGGGAAACAATTATAACTTTAGAAACAAAAAGATGAATTATTATGTTACTCCCTTAACCCTTATCTCTTTCTAATTTTCTGGCTCATATAGAAGATCATCAAGTCCTCATATCAAAATCTTTCATTCTGTAACCTCAGGTCAAGTGTTAAACAGACAGAAAAAACATAAGGAAAGTCACTTAATCCTCTTCTGATTCAGAGTTCTCCCGAACTGTCTCCCTTGGTGGCTGGGCCTGAAACTCCTTTTTCTGTCTTCTTAACCCACCGACCTGCATCCTGGGGATCGCTGAATTGCCACATCTTCCCTCCGTTTGTGACTCGAAGTCACGCCGGCAACATAAAGGAGTGGACTATCCCCAAATGTCGAAGCCGCACTGCATCAAACTGCTTGCGTCGAGCGCGGGTTTGAAACGAAAGGTCGGGGAATAAATTGACATCCTGTCCGTGTACATTCAGCGGGTAGGCTGCTCGTGCTGCACCGATCAATGCATCTCGAACCTTTGGCCCAATGGTTTTCAGGACCACAGTACGCGGTAGGTTGGGGTCTGTAGGTTGGATTCTAGGTCTGATGCGATATGCTTGTTGCAGTTCCGCCCAGTCGAACTGCTCGGAAATGTGGAGATTCTCCGCAAGCCAGTATTTTAAATATGTAAGGAGATTTGCTCCCTCAGTTCCCTCAGGAAGGCCTGCTATGCGAACATTCCCTGCCCGCATGGCATTTTCCACCACTTCCAGCCTGCCCCTCAATTGCTGATTTTCTTTTGTTATCTGGGCAGCAGTAGTTTGCGCTGACAGGGATCGTTTGTCTGCTTCAGCGATTGATGAGGTTAATGCCTTAATCGCTGCATCATGTGTTTCTAGCCTCATCAGCATTTTCTCTATTTTGGTGTCCATTGCCCTCACTGAGTCCAAGATAGTCTGCCAGGGTGGTTCTTTTGTAGTCGACATTGTGGGCCGATCAGGTAACTCCATTCCCCCGCTCGACTTATCACATGTTATAGCAGGCCGCTGAACTCCTGAAGCTGAGGGCTGAGTATTTTTTTGTACGCCCTATAATGTCTTTGGTATCATTAGGAAGCTAGAACTTAGGGGATTCTGTTGATCCCACCAAAACTTCAGTTCGGAACCCTTAAATTATATTTTAGTGGCGAGAAAGGAGCTAAATGTCGCGGAGCTGTTGAGGACACGTCCTGCTCCAAAGCTGGCTCTCTGGCACCTCCCCAATATTTACACATATGAGTACTGTTTTTCCCCCTCCTGGTTCGTTAGATGTCTCCCTCTTAAGTCAGACATTTCGGCTAGTATGGGAGAGCAGACTAAAGCCCATCAAGAGGGAAGTGCTGTATAGACCATATAAGTTGGGTGGATTAAATGTCATAAACCCTGTTAATTATTTTCATAGTCTCTTCTTACTTAATACCATTTTGACCTTTTTAATGCCAGGACCTGCTGCATGGAAAATGGTTGCCAACTGCTGGATAACACCATTGTTACAGAGATGGAGGCAGGGGCCTCAGCAGGTGTGAATGCAGGGGTCTTGGCCATCATATATGTGTGCACCTGTGGACAAAATTAGGAAATGGAAGCTCACCTTGATTCAAGTTTCTGTGGTGAATTGAAAAGCCTTGTATGGGTCTATCCAGGACACTGTGTATAGGATTCCCATAGAATATAAAAATATAGCCCCAGGAGCACATCTGAACCTGGAAATATATTTTATTGACCAAAGAACTCCTCCACGCATGTGGGATGTGATGTGGTTGAGTACGTATGGCAGACTGTGGGTGAAGGGTAACACAAAACATAAAAGTGTTACAGAACGTTAATCTCCATGACCAACTTGTGGACAACAGATAGAAATAATGTCCCATTTTTTTATTCACTGTGTCTATGCACAGGAGATCTGGAAAATTCTGGGTCAGAAATGGGGAATGTATGTTGGACAAAGGTATCTTATGAGACTGTTATTATGGGTACACTGTTACAACTACAGGGAGTGGAAGAAGGAACTGTGCAGCTCCTATTTACTTGTATAAAATTTGTTATGTGGCAAGTTTGCTGTAAGTACGTCTTATAGCAGAAAGAGGTGACTCCCAGAGCCTTGGTGGGTATAATAGAAAAGGACATTAATCTGCAAGCTCAGTATGATCAGAAGAAACTGTCTAGGGAGCAATGGAAAAAGAGATGAAGGGGGTTTCATTGCATAGAATGATCTGACTCTTGTTGAAAAGCTGGTGCTATGTATAAATAATCGGGTACACGACTTGCACTATAGGGCTAATATCAATAATGGTGGAGGGGTATTGTGCATGAAGATTTTTTTTATGATTGTGTATATCTTTGGATATGGTGATGCCTTGCTATAACTGTTTTTTTGTATTCTCTCCCCCTTTTTATGTTGGCTTGCCGTGCCTGTGCGCAAGTCAACATCTTGCGGTAGTGCAGATTTGGAGGCGTGGCCGGTGTTGGGTGAATGCAGGGCATGCATCAGTAGGTGCGTCCCTCATTTCCCAATCAGTGGTGCCACAACATGCATGCTAATGTGGTGAGCACATCTAAGGAAAGGTCCGCTGCAATCTGAGCAAAGCTTGTCAGATGCAGTGGACCCTTCCTGCGTGCTCGCCACAATAGCAGCATGGTGGGCGGCCGTCCAACGGCCAACTTTAGGGGTGCCCAATCCTCTAGCTGGCTTACTGTGGCCACACAAATTTGCAACGGGGGGGCTGACCCGGTGGCGCTGAGGGTTGAGGCGCTGGACGCCACACCTCGCTCCACGCCGGCACCCGGGTTCGGGAGCGGACTCGGGTCGTCGGTGGGTCGGCCGGGGGGAGACAGGCTTGAGCGTCCAATGACAGCTCGCCTGCTCCGGGGAGGGATTCGGCTGATGCTCGGCACTTGCACAACCCCGAGCGGAGGCTTGGGGAACTGCAAGCCCCACTAGGGGATGGCTGGCCGTTGAGCAGCACGGACGTTGACGTGCACGTCATGATGTCAGGGGAGGTCATTGGCTGCTTGGGGAGGGAGAAAACGCGGAACGAGCCTGCCTCAGCTGGGAAGATGGGAGGACTTTGGACGTGCCCATGATGTGCCCGTGCCCACCCAGCAGACCATGAGACCGACGAAACGTGAGTTACGGGGTTAGAACCCCCCGCCTCGTCCCCGCCTGGGGGGTAATCCGCGGCTCTATGGGGATCTGTGGTCTGTGTGGGCAGGGTTCCGGGCAGTGGGATGTCCAGGGGTCCTCACTGAAAGGTCAGAGGAGGCAGGCTGAGAGAAGAATAAAGAGTAATTTAAAAAAAAAAAATTTGCGAGGGGGAAGCCCACCCCGTTGGCATACAGCAGCCCCCATTTCCTATATGCCGAGGGGTGCCAATCCCTCGGTTCTTGCCTCTCCCGCCATTGTGGCCAGCCAAGGCAGAGCCACTCCCGTCAGCATAAAATCAGCCTCCACATTTCTTATATGCCGAGGGTGCCCAATCCCTGGCTCCCTGCCTCCGGCTGTAATTAGGTGCTGACTGGGGTGCCCAATCCTCTGGCATAAATTCACCCCCATTGTCTGCCGAGGAGGGTGTCCAATCCCCTGTTGGCTGCAGCAACCCCTCCAAAACAGTTAGGTGGCACGCTGGAGCCCACCCCAGCGTGCTAAGTCCCCTGAAAAAAACTGTCCCGCGATTTTAGTTTTTTTTCTTCCTGTAACATAAAAACAGTCCTCGTAGTCTCCTTCCACCCGCACTCACCACTGCGCACCTGCCTCCTGACACCCCCCACCCCATACTTACCTCCGGAGTCCGGGCGACAATCTTCGTGACCAGGAACAAGTCTGCACTCTTCAAAGCCGACCGCCGAATTAAGGAAATGCCGTAAGCTGTGTAATGGAATGAATAGGGTTTTTTCAACTTTGTTGTATATCTGGCATTTATTGAATTTTGGCACCAAATTTTCAACATGGGGTTTTTAGTCCCTCCTCATGAATTCTATCACTGTCATGGCGATCAATCGCCTCGAAGGTGATTTCACAGTCACCGCGGAAATCACCTTTCAGGACCCATTAATGAAATGACAGTGCCAGTGTTCATGAGGTGGCCTCTCAAAAAGCCTATGTTCCAAATTTGGTGGAAAAAATCCAACAAATGCCTGTTTTACGAGTGTGCATTGCGCAGTTGCTACGCAGGCTCATAACTTTGCGAATCTGCAATATTTTAACGCCAGATTTTCAGCATTGTCATTTTTGTGCACCTCCTTGTGAACAGCACAGCTGTCATTTTCCACATCCTGCCCAAAATGTGTTTCCACACTTCCCGCGCACAATAGCGCAGTCGCTGTGGGAAATCAGTGTTTGGGCCAGATTATGAAAATGACAGTGACACAGTTCATGAGCAGAGGTCCTCAAAAATGCTAATGTTGTAAATTTGGTGATGATACTCCATAAAATCACTGTGTTATGAGTGTGCGTTGACAGATTGCACGCGTGCTCGTACCGGCGGGCATTTGTGATACTTTCACTCTGGATTTTCACCATTGCCATTTTTCCACACCTCTTGATGAACAGTATAGCCGTCATTTCACATATCCTGCCCAAAATGTGTTTTCGCACTTCCGGCGCAGAATAGCATGGTCGCTGTGCAAAATCACTTCTTGGGACACTTTGAGGAAATAACAGTGACACTGTACATGAGCAGAGGTGCTAAAATGCCTATGTTGAAAATTTGGTGCCCAACGCCCATAAAATGGCAGTGTTCCAAGCGTGTGTTGCATATTTCCCACGCACCCCTGTAACTTAGCAAATTTGCTATATTTACTTGCCACATTTTCAACACTGGCATTTTTTTACACCTCGTCATGAACTGTACCGCTGTAATTTTTCACATCCTGCCCAAAATGTTTTCCTGCACTGCACTACCAAAGCTAATGCCAGCACGACAACATTCGGCATTGACAAATGCTTGTTTGAATTTTGGCTCCAGATTTTCAACATAGGGTTCTTGGGACCCTGTCTCTTGAACACATGGACTGTCATTTCGTTACTCAGTCCCGAAAGGTGATTTTGTGGTCACTGCACGGCATCACCTTTTGGGACCAATAAACAAAATGACAGTGTAATGGTTTATGAGGTGGGGTCCCAGAAAGCCTATGTTGCAAATTTGGTCAAAAAATTCCAGAAGATGACTGTGTTATGAGTGTGCGTTTTGCAGTTTCCACTCATGCTTGTAACTTCTGCAGTTTTTAATATTTTCACTCCAGATTTTCAACATTGCCATTTTTTCACACCTCCTTATGAACAGTACAGCTGTCATTTTTCACATTCTGCCCAAACTGTGTTTTCACACATCTGGCGCACAATGGCTCAGTCCCTGTGGGACTTCAACTTTCGGGACAGATTAACAGAATTGCAGTGCCACTGCTTATGAGCAGAGGCCTCAAAATGCCTATGCTGAAAATTTGGTTAAAAAATTCCCAAAATAATTGCATTACAGGCATGCATTGCCCAGTTTCTATGCACACTCATGACTTCACCAATTTTTCATATTTTCACTCCAGATTTTCAACATTGCCATTTTGTTGTACCTCCTCATGAAAAGTACAGCTGTCATTTTTCACATCCTGTGCAAAATGTGTTTTCACACTTGTGGCGCCAAATGGCACAGTCGCTGTGCAAAAATCACCTTTCGGCTAATGAACTGATAGTGCCACTGTTCATGAGGTAGGGTCACAAAAAGTCCATGTTGAAATATTGGAGTGAAAATGCCTCAGGTGTCAAGGGTTTGACTTGGGATTGTCGGACATAATGCTTATGCCATTCCACCCCCACCCCCACCCTGCAGCCAGTGGCAATCATCAAGATGTGCCTTGGATGCTTTGACTCCAAAGTTCACCCCACTGTCCTATACTGCACCCATCTCAGTGTATTTCCTTATGGAATGGGGTGAGCGTAAAGCCCGAAGACCGCCAATGCACACTGCGACACTTGTCGGTGTCTGCAGGATAAGGAGAGGTGAAATGGCATGAGCACTATGGCCAACACCCAAAGGGACACCCCAATGCCTGTCAGTCTTTGCAGGGTGGGGGTGGATTGGCATCAGTTCAATACTTCACTGCCATTCCTATTATGCATCTCTCTAACTCCTGCACTACCAATGCCAGCAAGACAACATTCGGCATTGACAAATGCTTGTTTTTATTTGTGTCTTTTTGGGTTTGTAAGGTATGATGTACATATGTTATAGTATTATTGTCCTTTTTTGTTTCTGTACAAGATTGTATTTCTTTGTTTTGTAATAAAAAATTCCCCTACTCTGTGGTAGGGGGCACTGTGACTGGTGCTGCAGTGGCAAGTCTTCTGGAGTCGGAGCAGAGGAAGGATGTCACGGAGTCCGAGGAGCGGGTCTCCTCCTCGGTCCCTTTTTCAATAGAGATCACAGTGGAAATGGAGTTGGGAACGTATGAAGACTTTGTGCTAGCAGCTGAAGTTATCAAGCAACAACAGGCTACCAACCTGGAAGAAGGAATGGAGGTGTACCAACAGGGTGTGGCTGTGGGGAGTATACAATCGGTGGACGAAATTCACAGGATAATGGTGGAGGAGGAGCAATGGTTCCTACAGGGTAGGAACCTCCTGGAGAAAGTGCTGCAGTTGCAGGAGAGTTTACTGTGATGGACATGATGGTCTGACAACAAAATGGAAATGGAGTGGCAGAAATGGACCAGGAGACATACACAGGAAGCAAGGTTACAAGTGGATTAATTTTGGGACCAGAAGATTGAGAGAGCTCTCTGAGGATGCAGGTAACTAATGTTATGGTGGCAAATTACTCGGATGGGAGCAGGGAAAGGTTGAAAATGGATCTGCACTGAATTCTGCTGACGTCAGCACTGTAATGGCTGCTTAGCCCCATAGCTCTGAACCCCAGCCGATAATAACCTTTGGACATCACCAAGAAGCAACATGTCTTCACCAGCAAAACTGAAGAGAAATAAGCCAGGGAAACCTCAGCCTACCCAGGTGCAGAAATTGTGAGCTCTAATACAGGGACGGGGAATGCAATGGATGCAGTGGACACTCTGCTCGACTCGCTTCAGGCGGACCCACATGGAGAAGGCCTCACTTGGATCTAGTTGAAACTATAAAGCAAACAGCCCGTACAGTCACTAAATAGATAAATCATCGCCGAACTAAAGGCGGACATAAACAATATAAATCACAAAATGGATCAGCTCGAACTCTGTGTATCTCAAGTGTCAGAGCAGTCTGACCGTCATGACCATCTGATCCTGTATCTTCTGGCCCAGGACCGTGAGCTTACGCATCACCTGGATGATTTGGAAAGCAGAGGTCAGAGGCAGAATCTAAGGATATATGGGGTGCCTGAAGGAGCAGAAGATAAGCACCCATCAATGACTGAATTTCTCCAACACCTCTTCCAGGACCTTCTTGATTTACCAGCGGAATACATTATAAAGATGGATCGTGCCCATCAGTCCCTTGCTCCCTGTCCAAGTAACCCTGAGGCAAAGCCCCAATCTATAGTGGCCAAGATTACTTCCTACAAAATTAAGGAGGAGCTTCTACAAAAAGCCTGGCGGAAGGGCCCGCTAAGCTATGCCGGCTCTCAAATTTCTGTTGACAACGACCATACGGCAGCAGTTCTGGAAGCTAGAAAAATACTATTGCCAATGTTAAAACAGCTCAGGGCTAAGAATATAAGGGCGCAGATCCTGTACCCAGCAAGATTAAAAGTGGAAACAGATACAGGGCCGAAAATCTTTCAAGACCTACTGTCTGCCTCTTCGTTCCTGGCCACACTGGGGATATTCCTGCTGCCCCTTTCAAAGGAGAAACTCGAGAAGGACTTACTAGCCTCAGCCTGGTTGGTCTCACAGAAGGGCTCCTAGAGGCCTGGATCAATGCAGAGGTCCACCCACATGAACTTGCGAGCGGATGTAGCAGCCCTACTCAGGAAATATGGTGACCCCTCCACAGTCAACAGAAAGGCAGCACATCTGGTGGACGACCCTCAGGGACAGTCACCAATTGACAAGCGACCAGCAGAATCAGCTACTTGAATAGGCGAGAACTGTCCCTCATGCATTAACAAATCTAGATCTTCTTGATCTTTTAAGATGCTCCCTTGGTTTCTTTCCCTTCCCCTCTTGCCACGGCCTTGTTTCCCCTTCATCCTTTTGTCAAATGTGCGCATGATTTGTCAATCCCAGATATAAGATCATCTAATGAGGCCCGTGGAGCCTCTGTGAGTACTTTATTAATGCACTAAATTTTGAATTGGCTGGGAGGGCAGCGGGGGATGCTTGGGGGTGGGAGGTGACAGGGTCCGTGGTATTGCTGTGCCCTGTGCTGCCGGGTGGGGGAACTGCCCACGCTGTGGTGTGTCTCCCACCTGGCTTTTATGTGTACACACTGGGACTTTCGGACTCTCCGGGGGAAGACATGGGATCTCGGTCTGCCTTTTAGTATTTATGATCCTGCCACGACTACTAAGAGGTGTCCTCCTAACATCTGGATTCTCCCCTTTACCCCTAAGGGATCTCTGCTTCTGACCCCCGTGGACCGGAGGTCCTGATTGTGCTCTCCGATTGATAGAGGAGTGGTGGACCCTAACGCCGCTTGTTTTGCCCCCTCTGTTCCCTGGGAGGGTGAGGAATGGTGCAGGCCTCAGGGAGGTCTCAGTGTTTTGTAACTCTGGGGTACCCTCAGGTGTAAATAGGTGTTCCCTCTGACTTCTGGAGGTGCCTCATGGCCCTCGTGCCCCCTGGCTGAACGCTCAGCACCTGCACCTGATTGTGGGGATCCTGGAGCCCTGGTCGGGGGCGGCATCAGGCTGGAGGTAACTGCTCGGAGGGCATATCGGCCACACTGAATCGCATTCGGTGCTCTGTGGATGATCCTGGTGACTCAGAATCGTGGGGCTGGGGGTCGGGAGGGGGGGGATATGCCTCCCTCCCCGATCTGAGGAAACGATTGCTGGTTATGAGAGCACTTTTTTTTTTCAGATTACATTTGTTTAATTGATTTTACTAGATGTCCTCACTAATATCTCAGACCAGAGATTGTAGGGAGCTTCTGAGCCTACTGAATTTTTATGTTAGGCCTCCTGTGGGCCCAGGGCCCTCGGGTTGTAATGTTGGGGGCTTCTCCTCCTGTCCCTGTTTGATACCTGGGAGGTAGTGAACCTCTTTTGGGCTGGTGTTACACTTTTATATTGTCAGGGTTTTATCTTTGGTGAATTTACTCTATATTTAAAGTCCTAGATATGGCTGGGGTTCTCCCCCTTTTTTGGGGTGGGGCAGCCCAGAGAAAGATACATTTTTTGACCCTTTTTTTTCTCTCTTTCTCTCTCTCTCCGCTGACCACAAGGCAAGCTCTTATAGGGCTTGCTCCCTTGAGTTGGTGGATTTCCCCTGCATTGTAGGAGTACCCACCTCACTGCGTATCTGCAGTTGCCTACTGCTGGATAATAACAACCAGCAGCTCCCTTGGAAGTCATCTAAATTCAGATTTGGGAGGAGAGATACAGGATTGAGCATCCCAGCTCTCCCCTCCCTTAATGTTTTTTCATGCTCTAGCGTTGCTTAGGGCACTGTATATAGTTATGATACCCTATGGTGTTATCCAGGGTGCACCCCTGACTCCGAAGCTCCCTTCGAGTGGATGGGAGGAAGGGGACAACTTAAATCTCTCACATTATGTAACATTAGTGTTTTTCAAAGTTTATAATTACATCAGTTTTTGGATAGCTTCACAAGCTTATCTGTTTAGTCTCAGTTTAAAAGAGACAAGTTTAGTATTGATACCACTGGGTTTTTATTTATTTATTTATTTATTGAATTTTGATGACCGGGTAGGCCTGCTGGGCCCTAAGAGGTCCCTTTTTCAGGGGCGACCCGGGTGAAACAACAACATACAGGTAACAGATCAGTACAGTCTGGAGAATGGATAGTTTTTAACAGTATGAGTACATATGTTGTACTTCATGAGACAGGAAAGCAGTCACATGTTCTCAGAAATCCAGGAAGAGGCGTTGGTAAAGTTTCAAGAGATTAGCATGCCTGTTGTAATGGTAGAATTAATCTGGGAAATAACATGGCTCATAAGAACTTAAAAGTATACTCGTTAAATGTGAATGGTCTAAGCAGTCCGGTAAAGTGATCCAGAATGATAACGCTGGCCAGGAAATCAAATGTGGAGATAATTTATATGCAGGAAACCCATTTAAATACATTTGAACATGGGAAACTGCAGAGGAGAGGTTTCACGCAGATTTTCTCCTCGGCTTTCCCGGGGGGGTAGGAGAAGAGGGGGCCTCCCATCTTCCCTTCCAGAAAGTAAAGGAATGGGCAGACCCGGAAGGCAGGTTGATTATTGTGACAGGTACACTGTATGATAGGGAAATCACCCTGGCTAATGTTTATCTTCCGCTGGCTTCAAGCTCTCCTACAATTATGCTCTTGCTCGACAAAATAATCGAGCTGACAAGGGGTGTTCTGATCCTGGCGGGGGATTTTAACATCGTCCCGAACCCAGCTCTAGATACTTCTAGGTCCCGGCGTGGTGCTCAACTGGCCTCTCATAAATTCTTTAAATGGTTCACCGGGGGCATTGGGTGGATAGATACTTGGAGGGCCCTGCACCCTAGAGATAGGGGTTACTCTTATTACTCGGCCGTCCACGGAACCTACTCAAGAACAGACCACTGCTTTACGCAGAAGGAGTATCTTGGCTCCTTAGTTGAGGCCACTTTGGGGCCTATAGCCTATTCATATCATGCCCCTCTGACCACTGTATGGGACCTGGGCTGGGAAAGGCTTAATACAATATGGAGACTTAACCCCGTTCACCTGAAAAGTGAACAATTTGCTGAGTTTCTCAGAGATAAGATTAAGGAGATTATACAGGACAATGCTACTCAAGAGGTTCCCGCTACGATCAGATGGGACACTCTGAAAGCAGTCCTGCGAGGTCACCTGATAAAATATACAGCTAATTTGACAAAGTCAAGGAAGGAGAGACAAACACAACTGGAACAAACACTCCAGTTTTTGCAACAAATTCACCAACAAGGAGATAACACGGTCCTTCCTCAGATAAAGCAGGTTAAAAAGAACCTTGATTCTATCTGCTTGCAGCAGACAGAAATTGCCTTAGCATATTTACGCAGAGATATGGTGAGATTGGCCCTAGAGCCTCACGCTTCCTAGCATACAGGCTCAGGCAAACAGACCACGATTGCAGCAATAAGAGACCCTAAAACGGGACTTCAGTACACTAAATTTAAAGACATCTCCCAAGTTTTCTGTCAATATTATAGTTCCCTTTATACTCCGGACCACCCGACTGACCCTATTCGCAATGCTTCTTTTCTCTCGGCCTTAAAGCTTCCTACTCTCACTTCGGATCAACAAATTAATTTGATGAAACCGATCTCGCTGGAGGAACTGATGCTGGCCATCTCCAGATCTAAAACCCAGAAGGCTCCAGGTCCGGATGGATACGGGACAGAGTTTTATAAGGGCTTAACTCAAGTTATTAACAAACTTCTCTTGGAGGCTTTTAATGAGGTCCATGAAGGGGAGACCCCCCCCAGCTGGAAATACGCAACAATATCAGTTATTCCTAAGCCGGGCAAATACTCTTTACAATGTGGGTCGTACAGACCGATATCAGTCCTTAATATGGACTATAAATACTTCATGTCTATCTTGGCCCAGAGACTAGACAATGTTCTTCCAAATTTGATAGACATAGAAACATAGAAACATAGACTTTGACAGCAGATAAGGACCACTTGGCCCACCCAGTCTGCCCATTTCCCTACCTACTGGATAAGCTGCAGATTCTAGTTAACCAACAGCCTATTTCCTGCAACCCCCAAGTATAATTGCATTATGTCTGTCCCATGCATGTTTGAATTCCTCCACTGTTTTAGACACCACAACCTCTCCAGGAAGGCGGTTCCATGCGTCCACCACTCTCTCCGTGAAAAAGAATTTCCTCACATTACCCGTGAGCCGTCTCCCCTCTAACTTTAAATTGTGCCCCCTTGTTCTTACACATCTCTTTTTCTGAAAGATGCTACCCTCCTGGACTTTGTTGATTCCCTTGAGGTACTTTAAAGTTTCTATCACATCCCCCCTGTCCCTCCTTTCATCAAGGGTATACATATTAAGCTCTCTCAGTCTCTCTTCATATGGTTTCTGATGTAGACCCTGCACCATTTTAGTTGCCCTCCTCTGGACTGCTTCCATCCTGTCTACATCCTTGCGTAGATGAGGTCTCCAAAACTGCACGCAGTACTCCAGATGGGGTCTCACCAACCGTCTGTATAGAGGGATAACCACTTCCCTTTTTCTACTTGTGAAGCCCCTCCCTATGCATCCCAGTATCCCCCTGGCTTTCCCCTACTGACTTTTCACATTGCATACCCACCTTTAGGTCATCTGATATGACTCACACCCAGATCCCTTCCATTATTGTTGTTATTAGTACCTCCCCTGCTATTGTATACTCTTCTCCTGGATTTTTATTTCCCAGGTGCATTACTTTGCACTTCTTTGCATTGAATCTAAGTTGCCATATGTCTGACCATTCCTCCAACCTTGCCAAGTCCCTTCTTATCCTTTCTACCCCCCCTTGTGTATCAACTCTGTTACAGATCTTTGTGTCATCCGCAAAGAGGCATACCTTTCCTTCCAGACCCTCTGCAATGTCACCTATAAAGACGTTAAAGAGGACTGGACCCAGTACTGAGCCCTGAGGTACTCCACTAGTAACCCCCCTTTCTTCAGAATGTGTTCCATTCACTATTACCTTCTGTGTCCTGTTGTGCAGCCAGTTTTCTACCCAGGCTACCACCCTGGGACCCACTCCCAGGCTGGCTAACTTGATTATTAATCTTGTGCGAGACTGTGTCAAATGCCTTGCTAAAGTCTAGGTAGGCCATATCCACAGACCCTCCCTGGTCTATTACTTTGGTCACCCAGTCAAAGAAATCGATTAGATTTGTCTGACATGACCTTCCTGCTGTGAATCCATGCTGCTTTGGGTCCAGTGCCCCGTTGGCCTCTAGATACTCAACAATTCTTTCTTTCAGAAGTGATTCCATCATTTTCCCCACCACTGAGGTTAAACTAACAGGTCTGTAGTTTCCTGTTTCTGCCTTGCTCCCACTTTTGTGAAGGGGAATCACATCTGCCTCCTCCAGTCCTCAGGTACCACCCCATCTTCCCATGATTTGTTAAAAGTGTGGTTAGTGGTGTCACTAGGTCCTCCCTTAGCTCTTTTAGGATTCTAGGTGAATCCTCAGGCCCCATTGCTTTGTCCACCTTTAGTTTTGTAGTTCTTTCAGTACTTTCTTCTTAAATTGACTGGTATCAACCCCACTATCCAGAGTGCTTCTACTGTTTGGTTTAGGTAACTCCTCCTCTTCTTCTTTTGTGAATACTGAGCAAAAGTATTCATTCATTATCTCTGCCTTTTCACTGTCTCCCTCTGCCCACCTCCCCTCTCCTTTATTAATCTTCCCTATCCCTCCCTTAACCTTTCTATGTTCCCCAATGTACCTATAAAAGGTTTTATCCCCCTTCTTAACTGAGTTGGCTATCCTTTCCTCGGTTTGGGCCTTTGCTTTTCTGACTGCCTTCCCCACTTCTTTCTGCTTTAATTGATACAGTTCCCTGTCGTGCTCTGTCTGTGATTCCTTATACTTTTTGAATGCAGCCTTTTTCTCCTTAACCTTCCCTGACACTTCTTTTGAGAGCCATAGTGGTTTTTATTCCGCTTTGTTTTCTTTATTTGTTTCATACAAAGGCTTGTTGCCTCCATGATGGCAGTTTTGATTTTCTCCATTGTTCTTCCATCCTCCTTTCTGGCCATTTGCTAATGCATTCCTCAGGTATTCACCCATTTTGCCAAAGTCAGCCTTCTAAAGTCCAGTATCCTTGTATTTGTATGGCTTGTCTCCATGGTTGTGTTTATTGTGAAGCACACTGTGCAGTGGTCGCTTGTTCCCAGGTGTCTACTGACTTCTAAGTTTGTGATCTTCTCTCCATTTGAGAGTACCAGGTCTAATATTGCTCCTCCCGAGTGGATTCCACCACTAGCTGTCTAAGGCATGTTCCTGTAGGGCATCGAGAATGACCCTGCTCTTGGATGTGGCTGCAGTCCATGTTGCCCAGTTAACATCTGGCATATTCAGGTCCCCATCAACAGTATCTCCCTTTTTCAGCCATTTTGAGAATGCCTCTACCATTTTCTTGTCCATTTCCTCCCTTGAGACGGGGTCTGTATACAACCCCTGTGCGGATTGTGATGCCATTCCTGTCTCCAAGGTGACCCAGAGTTCTCTTGTCCTCCCCTTTACCTTTTAGTTCTGTTACTTTGATCCTTCCCTTATGTAGAGAGCTACTCCACCTCCTCTTTACCCTCCCTGTCCCTTCTGTAGATTGTGTACCCTGGTATGTTGACATCCCAGTCATGGTTCTCTGTGTACCATGTTTCTGTAACTGCCACAATATCCAAGTGTTCCACTTCCATCAGGGCTACTAGCTCTGGAAGCTTGTTTCCCGACTACGGGCATTGGTACTCATTGCCCTCCATTTAATGTTGGCTTTATCCTTTTACCCCATCCCTGCTCTTATTGCCCTTGTCCATTTTTCCATTTACTCCTGTCCTGCCCTCTGTCAAGCTCTGTACCTCAGTGTTACTCTACTACCTGCCATGCTTATGGGGAGGCTTGAACTTTCCTGTTTCCTATCAGCACCTCCCTTGGCTAGTTTAAAAGCTTTCCAGGAAGCCTTTAAACCTGTCAACTAGAAGCGTGTTTCCTTTCCTGGACAGATGCAGACCATCATGCCAGTATAGACCTTCATCTCTCCAGGTGGACCCTCAGTCCCCAATGAAGCCAAAGCCCTGTGCTCTGCACCAGTTTTGCAACCATTCATTAAACCACATGGTGTGCAGTACCCTAGCCTCACCCCTGCCATGGACTGACAGCACCTCTGAGAAGGTTACCGTGCTTGCTACCTGTCTGAGGCCCCTCCCCAACTCCACAAATTCATCCTGTACTGCACTGATCTCATGCCTAGCTAGGTCATTTGTCCCGAGGTGGACAATGATATCTAGTTTCCTCTCCTGTGGTGCTGCTTCTGCAATCCTGAAGATTTGCTTCCTGTCCCTCCAAGCCAAGGCACCAGGCAGGCACCTTACTTCCCTCTCCTCTCCCTTCCCCAGGTCTACACCCCTAACAATTGAGTCCCCTATCAGAAGCTGTTTTTTTCCCCCTGTGTTGTCCTTGCCACTCTTTTGTGGGTCTCCCTTGTGGATGTCCCCAGCATTCTTCTTGGTCTCCAATGAGGGTGTCATCATAGAGAACCTTGATTTGCCAGACCAACATATGATTTGTGTAGAGGTGCAACCTGGGGCTACGCCTGTTCCACCACCCTCACCCTCCCAGAACCTACTGTGGTCCATCTGCTCTTCACACATGGCAACCTCTGAGGCAGTGGTTGTGGAACTGGTGCTCTTTGGGTGGGGGAGTCCTCCTTAGTCCTTGCCAGTTCTGCCTGGAGGTGGGCAACCTCCTCCCTCAGAGCTGACGGTTGCCTGCAAATAGGGCAGCAACACAGGTTCCACAATGTTTCCCGGAAAATTGCTGCCCCACAGCCAGTGCATTGCACCACTCCCCACATGTCCCTCTTCCTTATAATATACAAATTATTTATTTATTTATTTATTTATTTTTAGTGTGTGTATACTTACGCTTTATGCACTGTGCTGGGTAATTAAGAATATGACAGTTCTGCTCCAAGACCTGTTGAGGAAGTAATGTCAGAACCTTGGTTATAAAGGAAATGCCACGCCTGGGGTGGGTGGGGTGAGTGGTAGGGTGGGTGGGTAGGCCACACCCACTGGTGACTGTTAGAAACAATCAATTACACCACTGCTCCACCACCCTGGTGAGTACTGCCCTTTATAGTAAGTCAACCAACACCACAATGTACTAGACCACTGCTCCTACACAAACCACTCTACTGAGTCAGGGATAAAAACAAACTCACTTTTCAGCCAGCAGGACACTTCCAAAATATTGCACAAATATCCTTCCAAATCCTATGTGTCTAGCACAGAAATCAAGCAACTTCAGTTGTATTACAACCCTCTGGTTATAAAATTACTACACTTTAATGGAATCCTGCAATTTTAATGCCAATAAGAAAATAATGAAACTTTCTGTAGAAAGTGTAGCTTACCTTCCTAGTCCCCTACAGTATTATGTTTTACCAAGTTACCAGTTCCTCAAATGCATTCTAGCTTGTTCTCTGCAGTATAGCCAATTTCTCAGCTTCCAAAAGGAACAGGCAGGTCCTCTGACTGACTTTACTCTGTGTAGTATGCCTAAACAGAACAGTGATACAAGCCCCACCCAGAATCAATTGATTGACCTCGATCAGACTGGCTTTGTAAGCTCTAGATCGACCACGGACAATGTGAGGAGGGCCTTACACTTGGTGCATGTGATGCAATCCTGGAATGACCCATCGGTCCTTCTCAGCCTGGATGCTGAGAAGGCCTTCGACCGGGGGTCATGGCCATTCCTTTGCCACGATGGCGATGATGCGCTTCCCGACCTCCTTCATATCTATTCTGCAGAACATATATGAATCCCCAAGGGCATGCATTAAAGCAGCAGGCCATCACTCTGACTACTTTCCCCTTTACAGGGGCACACATCAGGGTTGTCCTATGTCCCCGGGCCTATTTGCCATCTTCATAGAACCCTTTGCTCAGGCAATCAGATCTTCCCCAAGGATTTTGGGAGTGAACATAGATGGACTGGATCACCGGGTAGCTCTCTACGTGTATGATGTCCTGCTGTTCCTTACTGAACTTGAGCAATCCATCCCTGCTGTCTTTCAGTTATTGGAGGAGTTTGGTGCATGTTCAGGTTACAGATTAAACACTGCCAAGACAGATGCCCTCACATTTCACTTTTCCCTTCCCAAGCTTTTAACAGAGAGATACCCATTTTATTGGGGGCTCTCAAAGGTAAAATACTTAGGGATATTTCTATCCCACCAAGTAATTGAGACCTGCGGTAACAATTGCCGCTCCCTCTCATCTCAAATTAAACAAGATCTTGAGAGATGGAGTATACTCCCGTTGAATTTGATTCAACATATTGAGGTGGTCAGGATGGTGATTTTACCGAGGGCACTCTATCTCTTCCAGAACATCCTCCTTAATTTACCAAATAATCTTTTTAAAGTTTGGAACAAAGCCATCTTGAGGTTTATCTGGGCTGGAAAACACCCTAGAATTAGAATGGAAATGCCCTTTCTTCCAAGGGATCAGGGCGGTCTGGCCCTCCGTAATTTAAAATTATATTACTGGGCAGCTCATGTGGCATTTATTGTACAGTGTCTGATAGGAATGAACCCAGCTAAATGGAGGGAAATCAAGGAAAGTATGCTCCCTTGCCGGGACTATTATAGAATAATTCTCTATAAGAATCCGCCCCCGATTGACCAGACAACCTGGAGTCCCTGGGTCATACACCAAGTGCAGGATTGGTGTCTGATACACAGAGAACTGGGGATAACGCTCTTCCTGGTCATGTTGTGCCCAAAAGACTTATTCGAGGACTTTGTCCCGGCTTTTCTGGATCATCCATTTCGGAATTGGAGGCATGTCCACCTCTCAAGGCTCTCACAATTTCAAAGGGGCCCTCTCTTTAGAGAATTCGGCAAGATTAGCCAAGAGTTTCAGCTACCTCAATCGGGTTTCTTCCGATACCTGCAGTATAGACACTACTTTGAATCTCTCCCCCCTAGTGTTCGTACTCCTGACAGACATCCTCAGCTGGTTCAGCTGATCCAACAAGCAATAAAAGCACAGGGATTAGCACATGCTATCTCTGTTATATACAAATCAATGCTGCCTTTGGTGGGAGGGGATACTCTACGGATAGGGGAGAGGTGGAATACGGAGTTGGGAACGCAGGTCTCACCACAACAATGGGAAATAATATGGTGCAAGACATCAAAAGTCACCTACTCTCATGTCTGGAGGTTATACTCTTGGCAACTTTTAATAAGATACTTCCGTTCCCCAGTGATAACTTCCCATTACCACACCTCCACTGGGACAGCGTGTTGGCGGCTATGTGGTGAAGCTTCCGCTCACAATACTCATATTTTTTGGTCTTGTCCAAAATTGCAGCCCTTTTTACAGGATGTATTTAAGGAATTAGATGAGCTTTTTGGGATCAGGCTTCCCTATAGAGGTGACCTTTTTGTGCTGCATGTCCTTCCTCAGGGGCTGCATGACCCCCATACTCAGTACCTGCTAAATATCTTACTTCTGGCAGCTAAAATGGCCATTACTAAGCACTGGTTTATGGTTGTGGTACCCACCATCACAGGTTGGAGAGAGATTGTCAACCTTATATATAGATCCGAAAGAATGACCTATAACTTAAATGATAAGGCGGAGTTGGGTTCTTTAAAATGGAGAAGATGGGTTATGCATATAATGAATAAAGACCCATGCTTTGTGCCCTAATATTATACACACTCAGCCTGACTGCTCAGATCAGTTGGAGTGGGCTCTTTATTATGCCCCTCAACTTACTTGTGAGTAACGTGACGAGCGGGGTGGAGTGGTGGTCTGGAGTGTGGGGGAGGTGAAATGGTTGGGTGGATGGGAGATGACTGGAAGCATTCATTTCATGGAATGTTGGAAATACTCACAGGATGCTAGCATCAGATAAGAGAAAGTTATTTGATAGCTCTAATCTGTTATTCATGCCTGAATGGAGCCTCTATGCAAACAATGTATTATTATTGGGTTATAACTAAGTGAACTGTGACTGTCAAAGTATAAAAATTTTAATAAAAATGAAACTGGAAAAAAAAAAGAAAATGGATGTGCACTGTGAAGTTTCTGAAGTAGGGGTAGTGGATGGAAATGTAGACAGAGCGAGTGTTGGAGAACAACTTTGTTCAGGGAAAGAGAAGGAACCTAATATTTTACAGAACACCCACATTAGTTTTAATATTGGGGTCTCTACAGGGGGAACAGGAAAGAAATTGCCTGTAAAAGAAATCTCAGGAAAAGGAACAAAAAGGGCACCAAATGTGTAAAGAAGGCATTCAACAAGCCACAAATCAAACTAATAGTAGCATGGTGGAGCAAATGGCTGGGCCCTTTACAGAATCTGCTGGGTGGGTAGCAAAAGCCTTGGAAGCAGCTGGATGGGTCAAACATTTGGATGGCTCAGGATGGGATGCAAATCTTCACATATCATTAGGAGGAAAAGGTGCTTCCTCCGTCTCTGGGGAACTAGAGATCTATAATTGCCCAGATAACACCATGTCCTACATGTCACAGATTACTCCTGGGTAGAAAAGTGCTGGGGAAAGTGTGGAATTGTCTATAGAGGATCATCGAAATGACTCTACAGAGATCATAAAAGAGCTTGAAGGGGAGGATCTATCTGCTAGTGTGGCAGAAGATATGACACCACCCCGTAGAAGTAAATGCATCCTGAACATGTAGGGGGCCCTGCCCCAGTCAACACGGAGGAAACTGAATTGCCTACAGAGACAATAGAAGTAAAGCAACCTACCTCCTTCAATTTGGAACACTAATGTAAGGGAAAGATTGTTCCCTGATAATGTGCAACATGCCTCTGAACCTGCTACTAGAGGGAATGTGGTTCGACTTAAATACAGAGGTGATATGTCCAACATTCCAGATAGGCTTTTTGTTGGAATAGCCTTGTTAAAAAACAGTATGACATATTATGCATATGAAATATATGCAATAATACACAAGCTGGGAGATACCAAATATGACATTAGCTTTAAACATCCTGCTGGACTTGAGCGATTTTGGAAGCAATATCAGCTGCTTAAAAATACATCTTTGTGGAAACCCTTTTTGGCAATCTCCTTGACAAAACCCTCATACAAAAAAATCACAATACTCCTTAGAAATGAAGGAGTAAATGTAGCGGACATAACATACTGGTTAAAACAACACTGTACTGTAAATGGGTATCCAGAACCCATTTTGGATGACGAGCATTTGTGGACAGGGGGATGGAAATACAAAGTCACCCCAGGGCTGTACCAACAACTGTAAAGGTCCCCCTGCAAAATATCTTGTGGGGCCTACCTCCCCACCAGCAAATGTAAAATAACCATTGGCGCATATGACATTTTCATAGTGTGAGTTTTTTTGTATAAGTCATGTTGAACATACATAGTTTGTCCATGCTGCCCCCCGTCCCAGCACCATGATCAAAGAACTGAACAGTGAGCTGGCAAGGTGGTGCTGACAGTTGAGGCGCTGGATGCCACACCTTGCGCCACGCTGGTGACCCAGGTTCAGGAACAACCTAAGGTCATCGGAGTGCCAGCATGGGGGTGGAGCAGGATTGAGCAGCCTAATGACACCTCTCCCCTCCTGTGGTGGTTGTTTCCCCTTGGTAGTTTGGCTACCACTGGGTGGAGGTCTAGTGGCAGAGCAGGCAGGAAGGAGCGGCAAGTCAGGAGTGTGCCTCAGAACATGGCGCGTATGTGCCTCCCCACGTGCACGTGTGCACCCAGGGAAGGGGCAGATGAAAACAGGGTAAAACATCGGATGAAAACATAAAAAAAAAAAGAACTGAACAATGTAATTTGTGCCTGCTCCTCCTGGGGACACCAGCACCAGGATTAGATGTTTTGAGTAAAGGGCCCTATTTTGTCTTTTTTTTGTTTTTTTTGTTACCTGGCTCCTTTCTCCCAGCGCTGCTTGCCACCCCCCCCCCATCCCCAGGCTTAACCCACTGGGTGGGGCTGCCAGGTGGATGCCCTTTCACCAAGTTACATCCATAACCACTTGCTGTGTGCACGTGGGGAGGGAGTGAATGCCTTTACTTTCAAGTGTGTTTGTGTGTCTTTTCATGGCAAGACCGGTTCTTTTTGTGTGTGTGTGTGTCTGTGTGTGTGTGTGTGTGCCCCAGTGTGGGGAAGGGAGAAAATGGAGGAAGATGGGCGGTTGGACAGGCATATATTTAACCTGCCTACCGATCCCTCACCCACCACATCACCAGGACCCACAGGTTGGAAGACTGGATTTGTACTTGGGGGTCCTCCCCCTGCTGACCATACCATGGGGAGGAATCTGTTGGGGTAGTCTGGTCCTCAGGTAAGTCTTGGGGAGAAGCAGGATGATGGGGATTGGCTGGGCAGATTGGAAGAGAGATCAGCCTGTCCTGATCACAAGGAGATAAACACTTTTATAAAAAACAGTTATGATTTAAACCCCTCCTCATTGAAGTGAATGGGCACACACTTCCATTCATTCAATGGGGTGTATTTCTTTAAGCCATAACTGTTTTGTTTTTTAATAGTTTTACCTACCTTTTCCTGTCAAGGTATTTTTAGCCCCCCTCTGATGAACACTATGGGCTCGATTCACAAAGGTCAGTGTAAGCTGCACTGAAGGCAGCTTGCACTGATCGCTGGTGCGCCAGGGACCCTGCGCCCTAGTCACTATTGGGTAAGGTCCTGGCAGCAAAGTCCAATGGCTCATGCTGCAATAGAACCGTGGACAGCAGTTCTGGGTGCCTATCGCCCCCCCAGCCCTGATCCCCTGTTAGGAACATAATTATATCCCTAGTGGTCTAGTGGCCCCCCATCCTCATCCCCTTTTATTAAAATAATTATATCCCTAGTGGTCTAGCAGCCCCCCACCCTGATCCCCTTTTATTAAACTAATTATATCCTTGGTGGTCTAGCGGACCCCCCCAGCCCTATCCCCTATTATTATAATAATGATATCCTTGGTGGTTTAGTTGCCCCCCACCCTGATCCCTTTATTAGATACTCACTTCCTGGTGGTCTAGTGGACCACCCTCCCTATCCACCGATCAGCCCATATAATAGAACTGTATATTTCCCTGGTGGTCTAGTGGACCCCCACCCCCTCACCCTGGAAGGCAGTGCCCCAGCACCCTACTCCCCCTGTTCCATCCCCGAGCCAGCGACTGGCACATCCCTCCACACTCTACCACAGCCAGCTGCCAACCGAACAGTCACAGCGTGCATAACGTATACACTCTATGGGTGGCAATGTTCAAATCCCCGCCAATGGGTGTTTGTGGTGAAAGCCAGCATGTTCCGCAAACACCCATTTTGAGGAATTTGAAAGTTGACAACCATAGGGTTTGTCAGGGTGTGGCTAAAGAAGACTTTGACAGAAAAAGAGTATGCAAAAATATTAAAAACAAAAAAGTTACCAACTAAAAAACTTTAAATTAATTGACCCATTGAAATGAATGGGTTCTATTCATATCAAAAATGTCAGCTGTCAGAGAAGCAGCACTTTCAAGGGACACTGAGGAACTGACACTGAGGGACAAGAGAGGAGTTGCTATGAAGGACAGAAGCGGGCACTACTGGATGGGGTGAGGTGGGTGGTAGGGTGCACAGGGGGTTGGAAATTGTTTTTTTTTTTATTTTAAGAGTTTGGGAGATTGGGTACAGAGATGGATTTTCTTGGGGGTAAGTAATGTGTATCAGTGGTGGCATTGGGCACCCCGATTACTGGATTTTAGAAGGGTGGGGTGAATATACAGAAATGGGGGGGGGGTCATGCATCAATGTGCCCATATGCAGATTCCACCTCTGGTCAATTGATTGGTTACTACGGATCAGAGTAGTTTCAACGTTGAAGGAGGATGTATCATAAGCAGGAAAGAGACAGAATATGGAACTAGCAGAGACAACTGATGTAAAGAGAGTGACGTAGGAGTTTCTCAGCATTTGTCTATGCATTGCCGCTGGCTTAGACAGAGAGGAAGTGCAAAGGGGGGTGAGAGAGAGGGAGGAAGCACACTGATTCATATGTACGGTATGTGCTTCAACTCCACTGGGTGGAGTGCGGCGCAAACACAATGTGATGTATTTAGTATCCAGTCACACCCTTCCAGAGCCCCTTTTTTCTCTCTCCTCCATCAGCAACATATCAGTCAGCATAGTTCTCGCTATGCAGTTGTAAAAACTACCTACCTACAATTTTGGTAGAGCTACAGACTGAAGGCTCCCCAGCCACACAACCCTCCCCACCTGCACCACTGCATGGCTTAAAAAGTCCTTATTTCCTTGTGGATATGCCCATTTCAAACTTCTGTAGCTGCTAGAGTACTCATTTTGTTGAGGCAGATGTCTTCAGGTTTCAGATGAATTTGGGAAGGTAAATGTTTTTGTTTTGCCCTCTGTAGAGTAGGAGCTTCTCAGAACCACAGTTGCCTTGGTGAGTGGATAGCGTCGCCCACATATGCCTTGCTTTTGAGAAAACAAACACTAATAATCAAGTCTGTGGGTTATTCTGTTTATTTTTTTAATAATAACAGTATTGAAATGATCAGTAAATACAACTTGCAAACGGTATGTAGCAGAATGAGCATTATTCTCCTGAATCTCTGAAACATGCTACATGCGTGCACACACACACACACACACACACACACAAAACTAGTCTTGTCATAAAAAGTCACACAAACACACTCGCTGGTAATGCATTCACTCCCCCGCCCCCACACACACACGAAAGCAAGTCATTGTGAATTGTAACTTACTGGCTACTGAATCTGCCAACAGGGTTTCCTTCTGCCCCTAACATCTGTATTTCTGAGCCTCTAGGAGGTAGAGCCTGGAGTCAGATGAAAAACCAATTATGACTGACTTACCACACATTATGATTGATTTTTTCAACTAGTTTGTAATTTCTGACTTCAACTAACTGAATAAACTTCAACTTTCACCATTGTTGAATTTTATTATGTAGTAGTTTGTTGTACTTTTTTAACTTTGTATCTTTTTTATTAAGATTTCGACTATAGAAGTTAATAAAATGTATGGAAAAGTCCCCCCCCCCTTGAAATCAATAGGGCACGCTCACACACAGCCTTCGCCTTCTGACATCACAAAACAATGCTGCATGTGCTTATGTGGGGGCGTGTTGGTGGGTTAAGGTCAGGAAGCAGCTCTGTTTTTAGCATCTGGGATTTAGCAGCATTATGACTTCATAAATGGGCAGAAACAAAAGGAATTATTTATGCCCCTCAACGCTGGGGCAGGTGAGGTATTGCATATGTTGGAAGGAGCAGCAACTAGTCAGTAGCAGCTAAGAAGCTGGCTGCTCTTTACAATGCAAATACAAAGTGCAGTGAAACAAACCCGCACACAGCAGGGACCCAGTAAAGCACAATAACCAGTCAAAACAACAACAAAATATAACAAGTCCCTGAAAGTAACAAGTTGAAGCAGGGCAGTAAAACAGTATACGGTATAGAAAAATAAGCAGCACTACTACTTAGGAAAAGAACTGTGAGTCTAAAATACAGCATAGGTAGGGCCTCAAACACCCTGTAGAAGCTAGAAGGTGCCATTTTGCAAACAGAGCTAACCATCAATATATGTTAGTTTACTAGTAGTCGTAGAATCTGTGAGACTAAAAACAGTTTAAGGGAGGACCCCTAGAAATACCTCCTGTATGGTATACCAGAACTGAGATGTATCCATAGTTTAAATTTAAAGCTAAAGAAAAAATCATGCATATTAAAAAAACATTTTCTGACATAGTTTCTGAACTTGTTTTAGTTTTCAGCATGTACACTAATGTGTTTTGTAAAATTTTCTTCATCTTGCCATGAGGACTTCAATATTTAGTCTATCTGATTCCTATAGTGGCAAACAACAAACATTTTGTCCATTGGACCCAACCGATCATGCTGTGCGCTCTGGCGTCCTATGGGTCTGGGAACTCACCAACCGGCCACCTGTTCCTGGCCTGCTCCTCGACCTTGTGGGGAGTCTAACTTACTTACAATGCCACCACAGTCAGAGAGAGCCCAGCTGGGCTGCCAGCAGTAGATCAACGATGATCGATCTCCTTGGCTTTTCAAGTTCGGCCCCCAGGGCCCCCAAGCCCTCAACCAACCAAACAAGCCAGCCAGGCATGCAGCAGACACACAGATAGACTGAGTAGTCTGTGAGAGACCATCCTCCTCCTTCCTACTGAACACTGCCCAGCCCTGGCAGGCCTTACATACACATTGTATATGATATCTTGCTCACTATAGTAGTCTGTTGCCAGTTCAGTGAGGTGTTGGGTGATGATTCGGTTGGCATAGTCAGGTGGCTTCATGGCTCAGGCTGTCACTGCTGCTCTACTTGGTGGTGGTGCCAGTGTTTTTTGACACTGTGTGCTCTCTCTTTCTCAACCCACATAGTTGGTCCCCAACCCAGACCCACGTCTCCACTCCGGTACTCCACGCAGTGGAACTAGTGCACCTACCACTCCTCCTCCTCACTGACTCTGAAGACCTGACTGAGACTGAGTGAGAGTTGCCCGACGGGCCTGGCCGATGGGGTCATAGGCTGATCCCGACCACAACCAGACCACTGACTTGCTGCATTCACATGATTGCTGCCTGGCTTTGCTGGGGGACTGACTGGGACCTGCACAGCCACACACACACTAGTCTGTAACTGGGCACCAGACACGTTAGGACAGTAGATACAGTTAACTTATCTTAAATTAAAAGCCAAACTGCTAAACTTCATCCCTGCAGAAAAACGCTGCTCGCTCCATTGCCCACACACCAACACAGATGCCTCCTCTCCTGACAGTCTCCTCTCCTTCCTAGGCACGCTCTCCCCGCCACCTCATGCAGCCAGTCACAGACACTCTCAAATTCCTGGCTCCTCCTTCTGTCTCTCCTAATTGGTAGATGCTTCATGCCCAGGAGCCAGGGGTGCATTTTATTGACTATGAGGCACGGTGCTGCAGTTTGAGGACCTTTAGATATTCGAGGCCCCTGGCCCCTCCCTCCCCAGCTAAGACAAAAGACAAAACACACTGTAGCACACCACAGAAACAAACCTGGACTGGTCACGGAATCGTCAACTGCAGTGGATTTCAACTCCACAATTTTATGACTGCAATCCAATGCAAATGCAACTAATTGCAACTGCATTGAATTGCAATGGACTATTTCAACTGCCAATGACTGCTCTGGGGTCTAGTAAGAGGAAAACATGCAGCAGCTCTATTTGTAAGTGAACTCTGAACTCTTACCTTGGAAACGGACTATTGTCCAGAACCAGAGGTGCTGGAAGCTCATAGTCTTTTGATTTTGCATTGACACCACAGGCCAGGCTAAAGATTATGGTGATCCAAAGAAAGTCCATTCTTCCTTTTCAGGGATTTCAGTAACTGGCTTTAAAGTGGAGGATCTTGTATACAGACAGCATGGGACAACAAGGTTGTGGTGTCCTGACAGTGAAAGAGTGGCTGACATCCAGTATCAATTTATTATGAAACTGCAGGCATTCATGGTTTTTACATCATCTCTGTTTAACCAGTAGCAACATGCAGACTGTGTGACCCATGAATTTTCTAACATGTCTCCTCCACTCAAAGACAGATCAGATCAGCTTCACCGCGAGCGAACCCCTTTACCAAGCAGAAGGAGCCTGACACCTGGCATCCATACATCGGTTTGTCAGCTAACAGCAGAAAATGCAAGAAAAATAATACAATTCTTAACAGAAAAAGTACCTTTATTAAATGGGAAGGTCTCATCACCAAAACAAAAAAAATATATTGCTGATCCCTGTACCTGTGGAAACAAAACTTGTGACCCGATCTCTGCTTTAAAGTTATAACTTTTTATGCTTCCATTTTCGTGGCCTTCTTGCCCCATCATTTCACAGCTGCCTGCGTAATCCTGGGAGGTGGTCCTATTAATATACAAAATCTTATGTAAATATATTGCAACACTTCTTTTTTTTTTAGTTTATCTTTTTATTGAATTTAAAACACAATCATAACATATAACCATATTGCATTAAAGAACAGATGCATATATAAACTCATGAGAATCTACATATTATGGTAACATCAGTTACTCAGATGTGCCTGCCTTCTCTTCCCCTTCCTCCCTTCAGATATAGAGAGGATATAGTTATAAAATGCAGAGTATGACTCTTGAGAGGGAGTGTACAAGGGTGTCTCTGACTGCTGGCCTGTAGTTCCCCTGGTCTGTGAATTGTGTTCTTCCCCCCGACTTACATATACTGCAACTGATAGGGATCCCTCTGGATGAATTAATTCATGGATGGTTGACGGTAGGCAGAGGTGACATATGAACCTCAAATCTGTTGGTACTTTCTCACTGTACCTGTATTTCTATGAGAACGTTTTTCCAGGGCAGTCAGTTAGCCCACTGCTAAGAGCCATTCTGCAAATGAAGGGACTCAGGGGTCAACCATTTGCACAGAAGCAGTCTTTTTGCCACTATTCTCATTGTCGTCAGTCACCTACCTTATTATGGGGAGGATCTCAGTTAAGTCAGTTGAGAGATGCCAAGAAGGAACAGCGGGCCATCAAAGCAGACTCCTTGCCCCAGTATGGTACTGCATGCCGTGCAGTAGCTTCCCAGAATCCCATTATGAATGGACATGACCAAAGAATGTGCAAGAGGTTTGCTCCTGACTGTCAACACTGCCAGCATTTATCAGCAGACAGCAGTCCTAGCTTGAGAAGTGCCATGAGTGTGTGGTACCACCTGAGCAGTACCTTGTTTTGTATGTGTAACACCCTCCTCGGGAGGGGGCTTACCTGAGCTCTTTTGTGCCACCCCAGACTTGCTCCTGCCTGTTGTCTGGCTCTCTGCGGCCCCGGGACTGTAGCTGAGATGGAGACTGGAGGAGCTGTTGTTGGTGGATTGCTGCACTGCACACAGTCAACATGGGTACAATCGAGCACCTGCTCGAACTTGTGAGCTGGCTCAGAAGCTAGAATGTTTCCGATGCTAGACGTGCCCGTCACCCCTGGGACTTTAAAACCACATTGGCAGCCAGCCACAGCACCCCCTCTAGTGTGCTGCAGCCCAAGGGACTCCAGTAGGCATAAGGGGGCTTGGAGACACTAGAAGGGGGTGAAGGAAAAAGACTGGACATGATGACTTTGGTGTGCTGTGTCTTTAAGAGAACAAAAGACTGCCAGCTGAAGTTGAGAAACTGTCTGTGAAGGGGAGGTGGTGGGGTTGGGCCGTATGAAACAGAGCTTCCAATGGGGAGCACAAAGCCCCTACCAACCCCACACCACCACCAGACTAAAGGGCATGGGTGTGCCTACTAAACCATGGGGCCAGTAGAAATGAAAAGCTGACAGTGGCATATAAAATAAACTTTAGAGTGGATGCTGTGTGTTACTGTGGGGATGTCTGCCATCTTGTCAACCTCTGACCTCACTGGCAGCCAGTTGGAGGTCAGGGATTTCAGCAGCTGAGCCCAGAGAAGATTGTGGGTTGTAATGCAGGAGGACCCTCCCAAATGAACTGGCAGATTGTGAGGAGTCAGTCAGAGACAAAAGACTGATGGACAGCTGTGTCTGTCCAACAAGACCCTGAATGGAGGGAAAGATGTTGCTGGGCTATTGAGGAGCTGGGGACAGTCCGAAAGGGATTTAGAAGAGTGCAGACCTGTTGCTGGTGATATATACAGGTATATGTATGCCTGGCCAGGCCAATAAGTACTGTGAGTGTTTTCCAGGGTCAGTCAGTAAACCACATGTGATCCTTCCCCAGGGTTCATCAAATTCAGAAGCAGATAAGCTCTGTGTAGGAGAAATTGTTAAAAGTGTGAACCAGTAGGCCACTGCCACATACAGAAGTATGGAGCTGATCCAAATGTGTACAGAGACCTGCATCCTGTCCAGACTTCTCCAAAGTCAGGACAGGGATCTGCTAGCCCTTACATAGTGGGGTGGATTGGGGAACAGGGAGTCACAGACACATGCCTCAGTATGAGTGTACTCTTGATCCCTTAGAGAGTTGGATTGTGGGGTCACTTCTGGTGTCTGAGATCCTTTGGTAATTGGGAAGCCACTGCATAATGCTTCTGTAACTTGACAGTTGAGCCAGAAAAGCTGCATCCTGAGAGATGTGGTCCAGAAGGGCTGCATCCTGAGAGATGTGGTCCAGAAGGGCTGCATCCTGATAGATGTGGTCCAGAAGGGCTGCATCCTGAGAGATGTGGTCCAGAAGAGCTGCATCCTGAGAGATGTGGTCCAGAAGAGCTGCATCCTGAGAGATGTGGTCCAGAAGGGCTGCATCCTGAGAGATGTGGTCCAGAAGGGCTGCATCCTGAGAGATGTGGTCCAGAAGGGCTGCATCCTGAGAGATGTGGTCCAGAAGGGCTGCATCCTGAGAGATGTGGTCCAGAAGAGCTGCATCCTGAGCGATGTGGTCCAGAAGGGCTGCCTTGCTGCTACACATTCAAGAGAATCCGAAGTTCCTGTTTGCTGTTGACCGCCTCCTCTATGCTGTTCTCCTCCTCTTTGTCTGAACTGCTGCATCCGTGGGTCACATGAGTGCCAGCATTGCTGGATGAATTTTTGTACTTCTCCCTGTTTGGATTACTGCTGGGTTTTCAAGCCTCTTCAGAGTTCAAGCAAGTCTTTTGTGATTTCAAGTTATTAAATTGTGCTAGCACACTATGGCCTGTTGGGGGTTTAAAATGCAAGCTTGCTAACTTTCATCTAGTGCACCAATGAAAGAACCTGGGAATGTAACAATCAGGCCTGCACTGGAACTCTGGTGTAACTTTTGGGTGCCCAGAGTTTGTTTGGTATTTGTATTACACTTGAATCTGTAATTCTACTACTGGTACCAGTTAAAGATTATACCGCATCCTGTGTAAATCTATTTATTTCAGAAGTTTCACCAGGACAGACATACTGAGCTGGTAAGAACTAGTTCCCAGATATGTCCTGGGGGTAGGGGCTGAGGAACATCATATACAGCACTTACAATATATTTGGAGAAATACAGCAATACAATTTAAATTGAGAAATAGCTCATATGAATCAGAATAACATGTGCACAGATAATGAAAGAAACAGGTTGCCAGGGAAAAACTAGTGAGTGGGGAAGGAAGAGGGTCTGAGTTGTTTATTGGTAAAGGTGATAAATGTTTGTGGTCCCCTGGGGGTGGTTCAGTCCAGTGTAGGGCAGTGGGTAGGTACTGCATTCCAGAGAGTTGTATTGCATGCATCTGGACCACTTATTCTCTCTGGGTGGAGGCACCGTGCTATTTATTAACTGTTTTTGGATGAACCACACCCCCATTGCAGGAGAAAGAATGACCCCTATAGTCACCAGACAAGGGTGTGAAACCAGTTACTGCACTGTCCAGGGGTCACATATGAGTCAGCTGCGGCCATCTCTGCAAGCTGTATAAGCTCTATGGATTCTATGTGACAATCGCAAAAGTATAATCGCGAAGAGCACTTGGGTGAATGCAAAATGGCAAAGCCGAAAATAGCCCAGGTACAGAATAGAGACTATCACAACAGCGAGTGTGCACACTTGTGGGGGGCCTCACCCCTTATAAACTAAAATAACAAACTCCAAGATCGCTATGCCTCGAAAGAACATGCACCATGTCATCGCTATTGCGACGCTTGCTGTTAATGCAGTCACTATTCCCATAGGTGCTCAAATTGAGTAGCTCAGTTTGAGTCATTCAATTTGAGTCACCCATATTATGGGACACCGCTCTATGCAGGCAGTCACTCCAGATTTTTTCTGAGATATGAATCCCCAGATCCTGCTCCCAGGCCTTCTTAGAGGAGAGGGACTGGTCTGGGTGGCTGCCCCTCATGCTACTTTTGATATAGCTGGCTTTTCCTTTCTTTAATCTGTTTCCTGTGTCTATGATGGATTTTGTAGACACCTGCATATCATCATGGGTGTGTACCACAATGACAAACAGCTTACTTCTGAGCTAGAGGTACCTTCAGAAATCTTGTTTTGGTAGGTCATATTTCATTTTCAAGGTACTGAAGGTCTCCATGTGTCGCCCATCTTGCATGAAGACATCCTGGACAAGTACTATGCCTCTTTGTGCCCATGTCATCCATTTGGGTTAAGAAGAGCCTATCTGCAAAGCAGCATTCCCCCACAAAAGGTCCAGGGAAGGAGGGGTTAGAGATAAACTCTGAATTTTGTGAGACTGTGCCCATGCATGTTTTGAAAAGGTGATTACAGGGTGGTCCTTTGCCTGGATAGACATGGAGCCATACAGGTATGTGGCCACTGGGGGGGGGGTTGAGCTATATCTTGTTCTATTTGCAGCCACAGTGGAGGGCTATGTGAGGCTGGTGAGAACCACTGCAAAGTTTGTGTGGTAGTCAAGGCCAAATGGTATCCCTGAAACCAAGGCAGCCCCCACCCACCCCTAGACCAATACTTCTTAGTTTAGCCTGACTGTAATGGGGTGCTTTGCCCTCCCACAGGAAGTCACCCACTAGGTTGTCCATTTTCCGAAACCACTTAGGGTTGAGAGGCAATGGGTGGGTGGAATAGAATGTGCATAAACCTGGGTGCTATCAACATTTCACCATCACCTACTCTTTCCTTGAGTATACCTAAGCCCTCAACATGGCTTTTGGAAGGCACAGGGGACAGAATCTATCCTTCTCAGAGTCGCCACCAACATAGTTCATGCCATAGATCAACTCCGGGACACAGGGGTCACCTTCATTGACCTCACGAAGGCCTTTGATCTCGTGAACCAATCACTTCTCCTCAGCAAGCTTCAAAAGCTAGGCCTTAATTGCAGCTCATTCTCAAGGATCTCTAATTACTTAACTAACTGATCTTAAAGTGTCAAATGGGCTGGTGCCTATTCCTCCTTATCTCTCATCTGCGATGGTATTCCCCAGGGCTCAATCCTCGGGCCCCTCTTATTCTCCATCTTCATTAACGAACTGCCGCTGAATTGTGGGGGTGGGCATCAGTCCAACTCTATGCAGATGATGCCATACTGTACAGATCCAGTAGAGATGTAGCCACCATCAGGCCTAACCTGGAAAATGACTTACAGTTGCTGGAAGCCTGGTTCAAGAGGAACCTGCTGGTACTGAATGCTAAAAAACCAAAAATCTATGTTGTTCCACCATACCTCTTACAAAATAACCTCCCAGTCCCCTCCTGGTAATCAAGACTTCCTCTGGTGTGCTCCTGGAAGGAGTGGGCTCCTTCAAATATTTGGGAATGACTCTCGATGAGCATCTGTCCTTAGAAGCTCACACAACTAATGTTATTAAGGCAACTAACCAAAAGCTAGGCCTTCTATATCATGCTGCCCCCTACCTAACACTTTGAACATGCAAAACGAATGCCTTGGACACCCTTCTCCCAGGCCTAATCTATGGGGCGCCTATAACTCACTCTGCCAGGTCCTCTGTTCTGACAAAACTCAAGCAGGCCTGTCATAGAGTAGCGTGATTTGCTGCCAAGGTTCCCGCATGGGCCCACCACTCATGCTCATGACTCTAGACTGGCTGGATTTTGAGGTCAAAATGGACTTCCCTATATTATGCACTGTCTTCAAACTCCTCCACCTTCCGTTGCCACCTATCCTCTCCAACCTCCTTACATTAAAACCCTCCCGTAGGACACTCCAGTCCTCCCACCTCCCTATCCTAACCACACCCAAAACCCTACTAGCTATTGGTAGGAGATCATTCTCCTCAGCAGCTCCCCAAAAATGGAATAAACTCCCTCAAAGTCTTCCTTCGTGCGTATCTCTTCCCCAGTTCAAAAAGTACTTCAAAGAAATTTTATTCCCTTCCCCAACCTGTAACTGTACCTAGTCCTCTCTATCCAATCTGGTTCTCCTCCCCTCTCCCTCTTCCTCTCTTCATGCCCTTCCCTACCCAATTATTTGATTCCCGCTTTTCCCCTGATCTCAGCTTCTCCCCGCTTATGATCTTACTCATGTAATATATTGTATTATACTCACACTATTTTATTTGCACTAATTTATTGTATTACAATATATGTAAATATTGTATACTGCCTAATGCTCTAATGTTAGACTAGCTTATGCACCCAATTATGGTCTGTCTTCGAAGAGATGAATTTCTGATTTTGTTTGCATGTGCTCACTGGACTATCATTATTGTTTTTATCACATTGTTCCTGTTTATCTTCTGTAAAGTGCTCTTTACTGTGTATATATCCTTGGAATGTCTCTATTCCCCAAGTCACCCCTGAAAAAGGGACATGATTGCCTCAGTGGGCCAAACCGGCCATCAAAATTCAAATGAATAAATAAATAAATTTCGAAAGCATTCATCTTACCTGCCAATGATAGATGCAGCAGTTTCCATCTCATTAATTCAGCCCTCAAGAATTCAAGGAGAGGTGTCAGGTTGAGGTGGCCATTTTTGAGATAACTGGATGTATCATGATGCCCAGATATATAATCCCTTCAGCAGACCATTTAAGACTATTTGCTGAGAAGGATGAGGTAGAATCTCTGGTTTGGTTGTATTGCCCCCTTAGACCAGATAGGCCAGTAAAGATATGCAACAGCTGTAGAAGTAGGTCTAGGGTAGTGGTGGGCGAAGTGGGCTCAATCCGCTCTGCGAAGTGATTTGCGGAGCAAAGGCGGATTTGCAGAGGGCTCCGCAACACGAAGTGAAGTACTTCGCGTTATGATGAGTAACGTGAAGTCCATTGAAAACAATGACTTCGCATTACTCTGTCTCCCCAGACCACTACTCCACCAAATTTAAGGTGACGTGCATTGAGGGCAATGCACTTTGTCTTGTTTTTGAGCTCCAAAGGTGAATTTTGCAGTGATTCATGGGATTTCAGGTCACATGGGCTCTATATTGATCTGCACAGCCTCAGTTTGGGGTAGTATGTGTAGGAAGGAGTAGGAGACAGTGTTCTCTGAGAGCTGTCTGTGATTGAAACTGTCTAAAAGCTGTTAAAAAAGCTTTTTTGCATTTTTTGGGGGGCTCAAACTTTAGTTCATTGATTGTAGGAAACCCTCCTGTGCTCATATCATCGAGCATTTTTGTTTTTGTGGATTTTGAATGTTAATGTACAACATTGAGTGTGTGTAGTGAAAGACAGTGAAAGTGTGCTTTGGGGAGGGGTGTATCTGTGGTGTAGGTAGATTTAAGTTGGAGAAATAGTGATTTCTTTGTTTTTTGGTTATATTTTTGTTATATAACTGACTGTGTTAATGAACACACAGTAATATTGTCAGTAATTGTTGAACGTTTCTTGCTGTTTGTGTGTTTTGTGGATCTGGTGCAGCAGTTCATAATTTTAGGTTGTTTACATTACAATATGTGGCATATTACTAAACTTTTGAATTTGTGACGCAATACTCGTTCAGCATTGTAGACAAACTGTTCTGTGTGTGTGTGAATGTGTGTGCAGTGTTGTGTGACATCAAATAATAGACCTTTTATTGTGCCACAGACTAGTGTAATTGCAGGCGCAGCAGTGTGAACCTGCTTTCCACTGCAGCTGCCTGATTTTGTACTGCGGTTGTGGTATCTGTTCTTTGTTTTGCTGCTTGTACTGCTGTAAAAATATGCAGTCAGTGCTCCCCCCCAACCCCACCAGCAAAAGGAATCTTTTACCAGATTGGATTGCTTTTGTGACCTCATCAGCACCACTGGTTACTGAAGTTGTTTTCACTGTGTGACAGACTAGTCTGTTATCTGTTGCTGAAGTTACAGTTGTTTTTTTGGCTTCACATCCAGTGTCCCCCCAATCAGAGAGTGAACGTATCAAAATCTAAATCTGGTTATAATATTGTGGTTGATCCCCCAAAATACCCGCAAAGAGACGTGCAAGAAAAGCAGTTTCTCACGATGGCAATGCTGGCAGTAAGATACTCTGTGGGTGTGGTAGTACGCAGACGCAGAAGTGCATTGCTGATGTGAAGAAAGGTATTTCTCCTGCAATGTTTTTTTACAGCCCAATCAGTAGCTTCGCTCATAGTTGGAGGAGATGATATTTTCCCAGCTGGTGGTGTTAGTGTTACTGGTGTTAGTGGTGGTGGTAGTATTAGTATTGGTGTGTCAAGTTCGAATTCCGACCAGTGTACCGTATCCAAAAATATTGAGTGTGAAGCAGTGCAAGTGAGTGGCAGCATAGATGATGTCATGCTTCCCAGTAACACCCCAATAACTGAACCTGAGGATTCTGATAAACACGTCAACAATAGCATACAATGTGATATTCTGTCCACTGTGGCAGTTAATGTCATGCATTTTTCCATGCAGTGATTCACAGAGTGGTGAGAAAATATCAGGTGATGGTGGTGTAGATGCTGATGATGAATGTGATGATGATGATGATGATGTTGCTGTTGTTGCAACATGCAGTCCACATGCTAGCATCCAAGCAGAAGATGTGGATTTGTGTGACATTGATGAATGTTATGATGATGTAATTGACCCCAGTTGGGGACTGGAGAAAAAGAAATTCAAAGTGGCTGTGTCTGAGTCTGTTTGCAGGAATCTTGCTCCTGTAAAAATGTGTGATTTACCAGTTTCAGTTGATGATGATGATCCAGCAATAAATATGATAGGTAGTCGTGGGGGTCAGTTGCAGTCCAGGTGTGCAGTGCCCGAATCATCACGTGCTCCCCCCCACTTCAGTGCTTAAAATAACAGACTTAAATAAGCCACATCATGGACATGTTAAAAGCAGAGCATCACAATCCCTTGTTTGGGATTTTTTTGTTCAAGATGCAAATGATGAGTCAGTTGCAATCTGCCAGGTTTGCCATTTGCATGTGAGTCGAGGTAAAAAGGGGAGCCATCTGGGCACAGAAGGACAGCATACACATCCTAAGAATAGGCACTTGGCACTGTGGACCCAGCACAAGCTGGCAGCTAATAGCACAGTGGGGCTTTCACCCTTGTCACTGGCAACCATAGCGAGCATGTTATCCCCTTTCATGACTGTTAAGTCCAGTAGTAAATTAAATGTGTGCAGTACTGAGGTAATAAGAGTAGAGGATTACTACAGGCACGATGAGGTGGAGGACCATAATGACTTTGAAATGTTGTCCAGTGCTGGTGAGAGTAACAGTTTTTGTGGTGGTGGTGGTGTATGCAGTATGTCTAGTGCAAGTGGTACATCAACCCCGGTTGGCAAATCTGGTGAAATAACTGCATTTCTGGGTTTTTCATCATCACCTGTGCAACTGTCTTCATCAAACATCCACATTCCAACCCCTGCCAATGCCATTCATCACAGAGCACTACCATTTGTGATCACACCCCATGTAAAACGTTTAAGTCAGCCCACGTTACAGAGTATTTTTGCACATAAGCTGAAGTACCCCCCCCGAATCATACAGTGTCACATGAACTTAATGCTGCTGTAGCAGAAATGCTGGCAATTGATCTTTTGCCCTTCTCCTTTGAGCAGAATTCTGGGTTCCAGCAGTTTGCTGCACGTACCTGTCCAAAATGGAAAGTCCCGTCCAGGACATACTTTTCTACCTGTGCTGTCCCCGGGTTGTTTCATACCATGTCCGGCTCAATAAGACATGCCCTTCAACATTCCTCCTCTCCATTCATCCTTTTAAGTATGGATATGTGGACAAGTGGCAAAACAGCAGGGAGTTCATATTTGTGTACAACTGTACACTGGAAGCAGGTGCCGGGGGTTGTTTGTGATGTTGGTAGTGTGAATAATCAGTGCAGGAAGGTGGATTGTTGTGGTAGCAATCTTCCAGGAATTCGACAGCATGCAACAATTGCTATGCGCAATGTGACTTGTTCACACACTGGTGAGAACATGTTGGACGTGGTACTGACTGAAATTGACAAATGGCTAAACCCTCTGTCCCTCAGAGCTGGGTTCATAGCAAGTGACAATGGGTCAAATGTGGTGAAATGCATCACAAATGGTGTTTTTTTTCATGTTCCATGCATGGCCCACTGTTTAAATCTTGTGGCGCAGGAGTTTCTGCAGCACCCTGATGTAAAGGAAATGCTGACTGTTGCACTATATCTGCTCTCACTTTTCAAGATCTGGAAAGGCCCGTGACCAACTGCGGCAGTTGCAGATACAAAACAGCGTGCCTCAGCACTGCTCGAAGCTGGAAGTTGTCACCCGATGGAACTCCACTTTATACATGGCAGAGAGGTTGTATGAACAATACAAAGCCATCTCAGAATATCTTGTGATGCACAATAGCTGTGACAGTTCCAGGGCCTCCATGTCTATGACTACTGAACAGTGGTGCCTCATGAACTCTGTAATACCAATTTTGCGGCCTTTTGAACATGCCACTCAGGCAGTCAGTGGCAAGTCTGCTTCCATTAGCCAATCAATTCCACTGCTGCGGGTGCTGAGACAGACATTGGTGAATGTACAGCATGGTCTTGATGATGCCAGAGACGGTGGTAGCAGTATGTTGCTTCAACACATGCTGACAGTAATCGACCAGAATCGTCACATTGTGAGCATTCTGCGTAGTGACAAGTTTGCCATAGCAACAATGCTGGACACACGATACTAATGTGAATTGCATCAGTAGTGGTGGGAGAGCCTGAACAGGTAAAAAATATTAGTGGTCAACTGGTGCACTTAGTTCATGGGGCACAGAAGTCACGTTCCAAGGTCAGCAAACCTCAGCAGCATAATCTGGCTGCAGGTGTACCTGTAGGACTATCAAGCATATCCTGCAAGGGGAAGGGGACAGCAGTTCCAGGTGGTCTATCATCCAAAGTGGCTGGCGTCAACCCGCTTTGGGAGACTTTGCCCCAAGTGGGTATTTGTCAAACAAATGATTCAGGAGAACAGGATGATGCATCAACAACTGGACTTAGTGTGGCTCAGAGAATGGTTGAGTCATATTTGTCTGAAAACAGGCATCTGACAATAACTGAAGATCCTCTTTTTTACTGGAGTGGAAAGGTCAGTGAATGGCCAGAGCTGACTGCAGTGGCACTGAAGTACCTCAAATGCCCACCCTCCAGTGTAAGTGTTGAGAGGGTATTCAGCTCAGCAGGTGCAATAGTCAGGGATCGTCGGACAAACCTGTCTCCTGCAAATGTTAGTTTGCTGCATTCATTAAAATGAATGAGAGACACATACCAGCACAGATTGCAACCTCGGTATTCGTACCCTGGCCTAGTCATGGTGGTTTGGGTGATGTAGAAATGGACCATCTTGGTGACACTGGCAGTGGCTGCCTGAAATGGCCCACCACTGACTTAGAGGACGACACAATGGAGAAAGAATTTCCCAGTGGTCAGACTTCAGACATAGATGACTGTGAGGGAAGCTTTCTTTATGAGGATGATGATGTGGTAAATGTTGGCAGGTTTTAACTGAAGTTAATAAAAGGCGGTGTGCAACCCACCACCACCAGCACCGGGACTGATGTTAGCCACTGCCACCACTGAGCATAAGTCTGTCCACCCCCCGGACTACCACCACCAGGACTGATGTTAGCCACTGCCACCACTGAGCATGAGTCTGTCCGGAACACCACATCCATCAGCCACAGACACAAAGCTTCTTAATATTTAAACCATAAAGTGAGTATGTTTACTCATGTTTGTTATGCTGTTTCACATTCTTTAGTTGTATGTTTTGTTTTCTGTAGCTTTTCAGAGCTGCAATGATAAAACACATACGGTACACTTATTTTGTTTCTTTTACAGGTTAACAAAAAAAGTCTCCATTGCTAAAACTCAGTGGAAATGGTACTGCAGCTGTACCGTACAGAGAGGAACCTATGGAATATCCATGTGAAATCCATTCTGGTAAGTATGAATATTTTATTTCATTCATTTCATTGTTTTGGAAAGACTGCAGAAAATATTGCACACAGGTTCTATTAGTTGACAAGATGTGGGTTTGAAATGTAACTTGACTTGAGATTGAGAACCAGGGAGGGACAAATAACAATTAGGTTGTAAGAAGTCATTCATTTCTTTTTTTAGGAAACTTCCAGATGCTTTGTTGTTCTATCAAAGTGGCCTTATCCAAAAAAGTTCTTCAACATCAAGCACCCCCCTCCCCCGGGCTTGGGCACACATGCAACATGCAGAAGTCATTTCATTAGATGATCATGACCATCATTAACAACTGGACTCCAGAAGAATGCAGATGAAATCTGTGAAGAAGTAACAAAATAAGAAACCGTTACAGACAAACCTGCAAATATGATTCCCCCCATCCCCCCGAAAAAAATACTTACCTTCATGTGCTTGAGAGTTATCTGTTTCCAATTTCAATGCAAAAAAATTCTCATTGAGCACTGGAATGTGCACACCAACAGTTTCTGTGACCTGTGATACAGAACAATACCATGAGTACATGTCCATGTCAACCCCCCTCCTCACCTACAAAATACAGAAACATATATCTATACTGTATATATCTACTCACCAAGGCTACTATTAGTGTACAGCCAAAGGGCACCCTTCCATCCAGTTGAGATGATCACATTGCATTTGCTCGAATCACCTGGCAGAACACATTGGACCAGCAATAGGATGCTCGTGGTCATCACTTTATTCTGGGAGACTTTGTATGTGCTGAAACACTCTCATTTAACTGTGTTACCACTTGTCAATTTTCTGCACACAGGGAGGATGCATTTTGGGCCTGCAGAAAAAATCTGGGGGCTCTGTGCCACCACTGCGTGCATGACTGAGTGCGCCATTAATTCTGGGGGACTTTGTATGTGCTGAAACACTCCCATTTCACTGTGTCACCACTTGTCAATTTTCTGCACACAAGGAGGATGCATTTTGGGCCTGCAGAAAAATCTGGGGACTCTGTGCCACCACTGCGTGCATGACTGAGTGCACCATTAATTCTGGGGAACTTTGTTTGTGCTAAAACACTCCCATTTCACTGTGTTACCACTTGTTAATTTTCTGCGCACAAGGGGGATGCATTTTGGGCCTGCAGAAAAAAATCTGGGGACTCTGTGCCACCACTGCACACATGACTGAGTGCACCATTAATTCTGGAGGACTTTGTATGTGCTGAAACACTCCCATTTCACTGTGTTACCACTTGTCAATTTTCTGCACACAAGGAGGATGCATTTTAGGCCTGCAGAAAAAATCTGGAGACTCTGTGTCACCACTGCATGCATGACTGAGTGCGCCATTAATTCTGGGGATGCATTTCATGTGTTGTGTGATTGTTGTGAGTTCATGATGTCCTACTGACATTATCAATTAAAGCAGCATTGCAAGAATGTCATGACAATTTTGAACTGTACTTTTTTATGCTACTTTATATTGCCACAGCCACTAGTTACCTCCAAGTCGTGACTTGAATGATACGCTTATTTTCACAATTTATGTCTGCTTTACTTAGTTGACTACTTTTTTCATGTATGAAAAAAATGAGCATGCCTTTCAATATTGTTCTGACCAGGTTTGTATTTATTTGCAGCTGCTTTTCAATAAATATTGTTCCGTGGTATCATAAAACACTGCCTGCTGCGTAACTGTTAATTTACAACAGGAATGATATATAACAACTGACTGATGTGATGGAGAAAAGCAGAGAAAACAATGACAAAGACCTGGTCAGCACCAATTTAAAAGGAATGCTCCTTTCATTATTTCACACATGAAAAAGGTAGTACAGCAGACTTAACTACTGGAAATTCTCGTATCATTCCAGTCAGGATGTAAGTAAAGGAAGTGGTAACATAGCATTAAAAAATATAGGTTGGAGTTCTCAACAGATTGTTGCGCTGCTGCTTTACAGAGATTCACCACGTTACACAGTTATGGTGATGCACATAACCTAATATGTGGGGGTCTTATTTCCAGTGGAATATTTCTTGCTCCACAGAGTGCAATATATTTCTGGGAAAACCGCCCGTAATTTCATTACAGTGTGTCACGTGACGGAGGAATTCCCATTCTGAAAAGCTACCCACATTCTGCACCCCTTCTCAGCAACATTAGGACGTGATGCCAGGGAGAGCACAGGTACATGCTCCACTATACTGAATGTCTGGCAGCTATCTCAATGTTTCATTATATTATAAGGGTCACTTTGTGGTGAAATGTGGGAACGTTTCCACTAACAAGGCTCTTCTTACTGGAAACGTGCCCACATGTTTCACCACAAACTGACCATTATAACATAAAGAAACATTTGGAAGCTACCGAACAATGGACATTCACTGTAATGGAGCACGCACCTGCGCTCTCCTGGCATCACGTCTAATGTTGCTGAGAAGGGACAGAATGTGGTAGCTTTCCAGATATAGAATTCCTCCATCCAATGCCACACACTGTAATGAAATTACGGGCAGGTTTCACAGAAATGTATTGCACCATGTGAGCAAAAAATATTCCCCTGGAAGGGAAAATGTGTATTATTAAACAACAACAAAGAAAAACACACAAAAACAGTACAACACAGTAGTGGGGTGGGGGGGCAGAAAACAGTCCCTTAATGTGGCCGTGAGATGCTGTGGTGGTCCAGCAGCAGGTGCAGCATTGTGACTATTTGCTGCTGCTGTTCTTGTATTGTGTTGACCTGCTGCTACAAAGCACTGACACTCTGATTATTCTCCTCCAGGGCCACCCACACCAGGGTGATGTAAGCCTCTGTTACAGGGACTGTGGTGGGGTCCACTGCAGGTGGAAATCCAGGTAGTGGTGGTGGTGGAGAGGGTGGTGCTGGTGGCTGTGGTGGTGGTGGTGCAGCTTCTGTACTGGCCCTCCTCCTGCTGCAGCGGTGAGGCACAACTTTGACCCCAGCAGCACCCTCTGCCACTGCCACAGAAGGGCCAGCAGGCAGATGCCTGGCCCCTTCCATGGCAGCCTGCCACTCTGTCTTGTGGTGGTTGAACATGTGGGTGCGCTGGCCACCAGTCCCCAAATGTGTCCCCCGGGGGCCACGGTGCACTAGCACACCATGCAGACGACACACGATGACTGTGCTGTCTCTCTCCACAGAGTTAAAAACTCCCACACTGGGGAGCTGTGGGGGGGATCAGACACAGTCCTTGCACCACCTATGTTTTCCAGGGGCACCTCCTGTGGTTGTGGAGGAGGTGCTGCTGGAGCCCCTACAGCTGCTACCGGTGGTGGTGGTAGTGATGGAGAAGGTGGATGCACAGCAGCCACCGGTGGCACTGGTGCTGCTGCTGCTGTTGCTTCCACGGGGGAAGTAACATCTGGAATTGGGAGTGGTCCAGCATCACACGACCACCCCCACGTGTCCACACTCCTCTCCTCTGACTGTGCCCATGGGCCAGCGACTCACCTTCTGCAGTGTCCATCTTCCCACACAAGTCCCCGACACACACACACACACACACACACTGACATGCACAGTCACACACACACAAAACAAAACTTATAAAAAAAAAATTCACTACCAAAAAATCAATCACAATCACAATACAAAAACTAAATAAAGAAATAGCTTTTAAAAAAGCTGTTGTTTTCTTCACACAAAGGCAATAAAGCACTTTCACTCACTGTCTCTACACTGCTCTCCTGAGCTCTCCACAAAGCCTTCTCCCTCTACGAATGCAAATAACAAAGTGAAACTGCTTCTCTGACTCTCTTCCTTCCTGCCTGGCTAAAGCATGTGACTTACAGTACTGTAAGCCATGTGATGTGTGGGGGCTGCCTATTTACTTGAAACTTCACCTTACTTTGCATTGAGGCATAGTGGCAATGCAAAGTAATAATGATATCGTGAAGTGAGCACTTTACAGTGCCCACTTCGCGTTCACTTCACCAGCGGATAAAAATTTGCTGCATCTCTAGTCTAGGGTGGTTTGCCCATCTTTTTGCAACATGAGAAGATTTTCTGATATATAGATACATAGATACATAGACACTGTTGGCAGATTAGGGCCTATGGCCCACCCAATCTGTTTTTCTAGAAGTTTGTTGCCCCTTAACCCTGACCTCCAGAATTCCCTTATGTCTATCCCATGCATTCTTAAATCCTGTGATTGTTTCAGCCCCCTCCACTTCCTCTGGCAGGGTATTCCACTTGTCCACCACCTTTTCTGTGAAGAAATATTTCCTCATGTTTCCTCTGAATTGCCCTTCCTCCAACTTCATTCCATGCCCTCTTGTCCTGGAATATCTTTTTTACTGGAAAATAGTGTATTCCTGCACCCTGTTCCTCCCTGTAAGGTACTTGTACATCTCTATCATATCCCCTCTCTCCATCCTTTCCTCCAGGGAGTACATATTCAGGTCCTTCAACCTTTCCTCATAGGACTTGTGATGCAATCCCTGTGCCATCTTTGTTGCCCTCCTCTGAACCTTCTCCACCCTGTCTATCTTCTTATGTAGGTAAGGTTTCCAGAACTGTACATTGTACTCCAGGTGGGGCCTCACTAGTGTCTAGTATAGTGGAATTATGACCTCCCTTTTCCTGTTGGTGATGCCCCTGCCTATGCATCCCAGCATCCTATTTGCTTTACCTGCTGTCTTGTTGCACTGTTTCCCTACCTTGATGTCGTCAGAGATGGTAGCCCCATGGTTCCTTTCCTACTTGGTGCATGCTATATCCTCACTCCCCCCAACTGATATGTTGTTCCAGGGTTTTTGTGCCCCACATGCATTATCTTGCACTTCTTTGCATTGAATTTCATCTGCCATACCCTTGACCATTCTTCAAGCTTCTGTAGTTCTCTCTTCATTCTGTCTACACCCTCTGGCATGTCCAGTCTGTTACAGCTTTGTGTTGTCAGCATACAGGGAAATTCTACCTTCTAGGTCCTGTGCAATGTCACTGATGAAGACGTTGAATAGGACCGGTCCCAGCACTGATCCCTGTGGTACCCCACTGGTCACGCTTCCCACTGTGGAGTGACAGCCATTTACCACTACCCTCCGTGTCCTGCCACCCAGCCAATTACTCACCCACTGCACTACTGTCCAGCCCACTCCCATATCCCCAGTTTGTTTATTAGCCTCCTATGTGGCACAATGTCAAAGACCTTGCTGAAGCCCAGATAGGCCATGTCCACTGTCCTCCCCGATCCACCTCCCTTGTCACCCAGTGAAGAAATTCAATGAGATTGGTATGGCATGACCTTCACCCGGTGAAACCATGCTGCCTTGGGTCCTGTAGTCCATTGGCAACCAGATGTTCCATCAATCTCTCCTTCAGTAGTGCTTCCATGATCTTCCCCACTACCGAGGTCAGGCTGACTGGTCTGTAGTTCCCCGCTTCCTCTTTGTTCCTGCTTTTGTATAAAGGGACTACATCTGTTGTCTTCCAGTCTTTGGATACCTCCCCTGTTTCCAGTGATCAGCTAAACAGGATTGCTAGAAGTTCAGCCAACACCTCTCTTAGTTCCTTTAGGACCATGGGGTGCGCCCCATCTGGCCCCATTGCTTTATCGGCTCTTATTCCTTCCAGTTCCTTTGGGACCCTTTCCCATGTAAAGGGACTTATGTCCATTTTTGCACTGCTTCCACCCCTTGTACTCCCTTCAGGCCCACTACCCTCCTCTTTGTTTTTATTTATTTATTTATTGTAAAATCGGAATTACTATCTTTGAGCTAAAAGCTCATTTAGAAAGGATCCTCGTCGAACAGAGGGTGGGGGAACACCAAGTACATGGACAGTGGAGAAAAACAGAAGCAGCTAGTAGGCATTGTCAGTTACACATAATTAAAAAGGATAAACAGCATTACAAATAGAAGAATGTGGAGAGACAGAATACATTGCAAAAGCCATCACTTAATTACATAATACAGAGGAAAATAGTCCCATAACAGATTAGGTGAATAAAGTGCAGATTCCAACTACCGTATATACAAAATATGAGAATTCACAGAATGCTGCTATAGAGCTTAGATAGGTTCCTGGAGGGAACAATTAGTGTGACCACTGACAAGTACAGCCATTAAGGGAGAGTAGACTACAGGCTAGACGGGTGAGGTGGGGAGCACAATGGTGGGTGATAGCTTAAGGGTCAGGGGGGCTAAGCGGGTGTGGAGGTGGGGGGTATGGAGGGTCAAGAGGGCTAAGTGGGTGAGGGGGTGGGGGAATGGAGGACCAAGGGGTGGGTAGGTGGGGATTAACGGGAGATTTGGAGCCATGGGTTACTGCAGCTAAGCCACATTGTGTCAGGGGGTACTGGGAGGGCTAGAAATGGCTGGGGTATTCTTTATGGCAGGGCGTTTTATGCCTTGTGCATTGGAAAAATTTCTACCAAAAAAACTCCTTGTTCTGTTGGGATGGTCTCCACCTCAGCAGAAGGGGAAGTACACTATTTGGTAGAAGTGTTACTTCAGCTATTAATAAACTTTTAAACTAAAGGCTGTGGTGGAGTATAGGCACTTGTCCTGTTCTCTAAAAAATTAAAATAGTATTCCCACTGTATGTGAGGTTCTTTCCCTTAATGTGAGATCCTTAAACCTGGTTAAAATGGCAGAACTTGAGGTTAAATGCAATTCTGCAAATTATGGACTTATATCATTATTGAAACTTGGTGGGACCCTGACACTATTTGGATCTCACATTTACCAGGATATAAGTTATTTCATAGGGTTCAACAAGGCCAGGTTGGTGAAGGGGTTTGTCTTTACATTAGAGAGGACATAACCTCCTTTCAGCTCCCCCCACGCTAACAATATAGAATCCATCTGGGTGAATATTCAGATCAAGAGACAACCCCAATTGCTGGTTGGAACATGCTATAGGCCCCCATCAGCTAACTCCAATTATACTTTACTTTTACACAAAGAAATATCTGATATAGCCTCTAAAGGCAATATTCTTGTTTTGGGAGACTTTAATATGCCCTCTCCCATCCACTTCTGCCGAATGCTCTCTGCCATACTGGTCTCTCGGCTGGCCCCCTAGCATGGTGCACAAGCTATCTTGCCGCTTGATCACAGTGTGTAAAAATCAATGGGACACTCTCTGATACCCGTCCCATTCACTCTGGGATCCCCCAAGGCTCCATCCTGGGCCCCCTTCTCTTCTCACTCTATCTGAATACCCTGCCCAGTGCATGCCCTGGCAAAATTCTCCTGTATGCAGATGACGCTGTCCTTTTTGCCACCCACCGCAATCCCGTCTCCCTCCAGGACACCCTACAGCAGTCTTTCAACAGTGCTGAAGCTTGGTTTAAGGAGCGCAGACTCGTCATCAATCTTAAAAAGACCAAAGCTATGCTCTTTTCTCACCCCCCAAAACAATGCTAGCAACCACCCACTCTATATCCTTCCTAGTACCAATCAGCCACTGGAACAAGTCTGCTCCTACAAATACCTTGGAGTTACCCTCGACTCAGCCCTCACATTTCACAACCACATCGATGCCCTAACATCTGCCACTAACACACGGCTTGGCATCCTCTTCCACCACAGAACCTGCCTTCCCCCAAATGCACTCCGGCTCGCTGTTACGTCATCCGTTTTGTCCCTTGTAGACTATGGTCTACCAGTCTATGGTGCTGCCGACACCACTGCACTCCAAAAAAATTCTCTTAACCCTGAATAAAGCCTGCAGATTGATTACTGATGCCCCCAGGCTCACACACACCTGTCAGCTGTATGTCGAGGCTAAACTTCTTACCCTGGATGAACGGCTCCAATATCAAACCTGTCTCCTCACAAAAAAATCCTACTCGGGCTCTCTCCCCCTGGGGTAATGGCATCCATCCACCAGAGCCCTCCCACTATTGCAACACGGTCATCCAACAAGACCACTCTAATGGACCCCAGATCAAGAACCAGCCGTGGCCAGAGGTCCTTCTGCTATAGAGCCCCATCCTGGTTTAACTCTCTCCCTGCCCCCATCACCAATGCCACCACGATCTCCAAGTTCAAAACCACCCTTCGAAACCAGATCTTCAACACTCGTAGCTGTTCCTTTCTCTGAAAGTAGCTTCCACCTCTACTTCTCATGACAACGCCCTCCGGGCCGCTCTCCACCTAGCCATCCCCAACACCGCTTCCCGGTACACCGTGCCTATGTCTAACCTGGCCAGTGCCAGCTGTTTCAGTGTTTACTTATTAGATTGCTCAATTTTGATACCAACCTGTGTAACACCTGTTCTCAATTACATGTACCCTGTAACCTAAATGTATTTGTCTGACCCCAGTGTGACGTGGCGCCTCTGTTGAACGCCTATTGTTTTGCAAACCTATGCTATGTAACCAAAAACACTATGTATGTCTTTAATGTGACGAAGTACTTTTGGAAACGAGCCTCTGGCTCAAAGGTTGTAAACTGATTTTACAAATAAATAAATAAATAAACTGGACCACCTTATCTGGTAATACTCATAGTGAAAAGGACTTGATTGCACTTATTGTGGATATGGGCCTGGAACAAGCTATAACTGAGCCTACTCAGGGGAAGAATACATTAGATCTAGTTATTTCTAATATTGGGAGTGCCATTTCTAATATCCATGTTGGTGCGCCCTTGGGTACTAATGATCATTACTCAATTTCCTTTTCATTACTCTTTTTTTCTGCAAAACCTGAATTTTTCTGAATTTAAAAATTATGGCAATGCTAAATTTAATAATATTAATGAACATTTAAATATGACTCCTTGCGAAGAAATATTACCTCCTCTCTCCTCTCTCTCTCGAGAAAGCTTGGGAGTATTTGAAATCTTTGATCTATTATCTAGAAGACCTATTTGTCCCCACCAAAAATAAATATAATAAGAAGGGGAAGATCCCTCTGTGGCTAAATAAAACTATAAAAAAATTAATTAAAAGTAAAAAGTAGTGAGGGAGTTATCAAAGAACAACTACTTCTTAAATGTAGAAAAAATTTAAAACACTTAAAACATGCTGTTTTACAATCCAAAAGGAAACTGGAGTTTCACTTGGCACGCTCCAAAGACAGCTATAAATCATTATTCTCTTAGCTCAATAACAAAAAACTGAATAATAGATACACTGGTCCTTTACTTGTAAATAACTATAATTTCTACAGATAGGGGAATTGCTGACACCTTTAATAATCAGTTTTGTTCTGCATTTACTAAAAAGGAAGACCCCAAACTTCTTAGGCATTCCGTTAATAATACTTCACTCTATACCATTTCTGAAGCTGACACTGTAGAGGCCATTCATTTCCTAAAAAGGACATCTAGTCCAGGACTAGATAATAATAATCCATGATTTTTGTTAGAAACAGCTGAAGCTATAACTAAACCCTTAACCCTTATTTTTAACAAATCTCTTCATGAAGGTGTTATTCCCCATGATTGGACAAATGCCACATTTATACCAGTTTTTAAAAAAGGTAATCATTCCAAGCCTGAAAATTATCGTCCAATAAGCTTAACGTCAGTTATAAGTAAATTAATGGAGAAAATCATTAAAAAAATTATGGAAAAGGAAATAATCTCCAACAATATAACTGACCAAACTCAACACGGATTCAGGCATAGGTACTCCTGTACTACTAATCTAGTAGCCTTTTATAATTATATAAGCATAGGACTTGATCATGGTAACCCCATGGATGTAATCCTTCTCGACTATAGTTGAGCATTTGATAAGGTCCCACGTGATAAACTGCTTGACAAAATGTTGAAACTGGGCTTTTCACAGTCTGTAATTAAATGGGTCTCTGGTTGGCTGTCTAATAGACAACAACAAGTAAGAATAAACGGCGCACTCTCTGATGATGGAAGTGTGATTAGTGGTGTGCATCAAGGTTCTGTCCTTGGACCAACTTTGTTTAATATTTTTATCAGTGATTTGCAGGTTAGTGCAGATAATCTCCTTTCAAAATTCATGGATGATACTAAGCTAGGGGGGTCAGTAATTACAACCTCAAATAGGACCACTATTAGGAACAACTTAAAAATTATTGAAGAATGAGCAGACTCTAATGGGATGATACTTAATTCAGACAAGTGTCATGTATTACACTTTGGTAGGAACAATCCTAGACAGACCTATTTTCTAATTGATATCCCTCTTCATGTTTCACTAATAGAGCAGGATCTTGGAATCCTTGTCAATAATAAACTGTCCTTTACTGACCACTGCACTAGGGTGGCCAAAACATCAAATGCATTGCTCACTCGATTTAAACGATCCTTTGTCTCTAGGACCCAGAAATGTATTATCCCCCTTTACAGAAATCATGTAAGGCCACATTCTGACTACAGTTCCTCTTTTTGGAGCCCTTATCTAAGACAGGATAAGGACAGAATTGAGAAAAAAATTCAGAGGACAGCTACGAAAATGGTTCCCTGTCTGTCCAATATGGATTATCAGGGTAGACTTCAGGAAACTAGGTTACATTCACTTTAATCAAGATGAAACAGAGGTGACTTGCTTCTATTGTATAAAATTCAGAACTCCCAGGACCTAATGCACCAATGTGGTCTAAATTTCTCTAGTAGAAGGAGTGCCCTTCGTTTCACAATAAGCAAATAGACGTGGCAAAATCCAAATCTAATAAAAGGTTAAATTATTTCACGGTAAGAACCCCCAGACTTTGGAACACTCTTCCCCAAGATCTTGTAGATAGTAATTCCATTCTTTCTTTTAAAAGAGGATTGGATTATTGGATGGAGTCAAACAGCTCCAGGTTATAGCTATTCCCACTATGGTGGTGGGAGACAATCTCAATGGGCTATGGCCTTCTTTTGTCCTTCAAAACCAAGTAAACCAAATAAACAATGTACTGGCGGGGAGATGGACTTCTAAATTTCAGATTTGAACTGACCAAGTAAAGACTGAGCAGAAATATCTGCTTAGTATGTCAGCTTTACTGTTGTCATCCTCCACACGGCCCCCGTCCTCCCCCTCAGTCTCACTGTCCCTCCCTTTGCCCTTCTTTTTTCACTTACGTACCTATAAAAGGTTTTGTCCTCTCTACTCACTGATTCTACAATGCACTGTTCTGTCTGAGCTTTGACTTCCCTTACTGACCTCCCACCCTCCCTTTGCTTCTCCTGGTACTTCTCCCTATCCCCTTCTGCCTGCATCTTTTTGTATTGCCTGAATGCAATCTTTTTGGCTTTCACTTTCTCTGCTAACTCCTTGGAAAACCATAATGGCCTCCTCTTCCTTTTCCCCTTGCTAACCTGCTTAATGCATAATTCTGTTGCTCCTGCAATTCCTGTCTTAAATATTGCCCACTGTTCCTCCACTCCTGATTGCCTCCCCCATTCTCATTAGTGCCTCTTTCAAGCATGTCCCCATTTTCCCAAAGTCTACCCTTCTAAAATTCAGGATATGTGTTTTTGTGCAGTTTGGTTCTGCTCCTTCTGTGACTTCACAGAAGTGCCCAATACTCCTGACCGCCTACTTGTATCCCCCTCAATAGGTGATGGTAAGAGATGGCAACGGCCAGGGGTTCTATGACCACTACGATTAACAGCGGGGACAGGGGACAACCTTGCCTTATTCCCCCCCCTTGGAGCTGAAAAGTTGCTGATCTCAGGCCATTTGTCAGCACACTGGCTTGAGGGGAGTAGTACATGAATCTCATGGTCAACAACCTGTTCTGCAGTACACTTAAAGGTACCCCCATTCGATCAAGTTGAATGTATTTTCAAAGTCGGCTGTGATAGCCACCGTCGGTATGGGGAGCTTTCATGCTTATACTAAGTTTCATACTAAGTAGTGAGGAACTTATGGGGCTCAGGGTTTGACCCATAGAATGCTCCTTTCCTCTTTATCTGTAGTACGTCAGATTGTGTCCTTCTAGGATATAGGTATCTAAGTTCCTTTTAAACTGTGTCTTATTTGTTGCGTATACAATTTCCTCTGGTAACCCATTCTGTGGGGCAACCACTCTCTGAGTGTAAAAAGCCATACATTTACTTGTGTTACACTTTATATGTCTTAGCTGGAGGTGGTGTCCTCTGGTATCCAGCTGATTGTTTTTAAACTGCAGATTTAGTTCTTTTAACATATGGTGTTCCTGCATTATGTCATAATATAGCATCAAATCCCCTCTAACTCTTCTTGTTTCCAATTACATCAGCCTTAGATTTGTTAATCTTTGTTCATAGGGCCTATCCCGCATGCCGTGCACCATCTTAGTGGCCCTCCTCTGCACCCTCTCCAATCCCACTACTGCCCCTTTGTTTATGGGTCCCCATACTGGGGCACCATAGTCCAATTAAGCAATAATGCACAACAGGGTGTGGGTTGTGCTGGGATAACCTTACACCTAGGGTGGCTGGGCATGAGGCCGCAAGGTTCACTTTATACAGCCAGACAGTGTGAAGCCATGGTTGTAGCGGTTAAATGTTAGTTCTTGGAGATAAAGTGTGCAGTTCCATGAAGGGTAACTTATGGCTCAATCTAGTTTTGATGGCAATTTGTTTCTCATTGAGTGAAGTTGTGTTTATGAAGCACGTAAACAGCGGAAGCCGCTCGGTTTAAGGTAAAAAACACAGGGAAGATAATTTAATTTGTTTTGTGACCTGTACTTTTGTGTTTTGTAGGTGGCCTTTACTTCTTTATGGAATTGCTGTTTTGGGGAATGGTGACATTGTCGCGGTGGGGGTGCTCAGACCGCTCAGAAGCTTAGAGTGGAAGCTTAGAGTGGTAGCGAGTTGAGGAGTGGATGCATGACTAGACAGTGTGTCATACGGTCATGTGTGTGCCTGGACTAATATAGTGAGGTTGTGCTCAGATAACCTCATTATGCCAGGGACACACTGACCAATCAGAGTCCAGGAAATTTTCTTGCCATTGTATAATATAGGTCTAACACAGGCTCTATAGAATGGCATTATCACAGTCTCCTTTCTACTTTTGAAGTTTTTCTTTATATTCCATAACACCCTTTTTGCTGTTATTATTTGTTTATCACTCTGAACTTGGTATTTAAGCTTACGATCCACCAATATGCCCAGGTCCTTTTCTACCTCTGACTTTCTTAGGATTTGCCCATTTATATTATATATGTGTTCTGGATTTCTATTTCCCATATGGATCACACAACATTTATCTATGTTAAAACTCATTCCTTTTGCATTTGCCCATTTATTTATGTTTTCCAAATATTTCTGTATTGATTCTGCCCCCTCAGGCTGCATTACTAGGTCTGCCAGTTTTGTATTATCTGCATATTTACTTACCCAGTTATACCCCCTTCCCATTTGTTTCAAAAATATTCTAAACAGCACTGGCCCCAACACTGACCCCTGAGGGACCCTACTGGTCACTGGGACCCCATCCGAAAAATAGCATGCATGCATAAAGATAGCTGAATGCATAAAGTTAAGAATGGTGTGAAAATGGTCAGAGCTTTGCCTGCCTGTCACAAAGCCTGCCTGTGCTGGATTGATATGACCTGCAACACCACTTCCAACCTGGTGACCAAGATTTTAGCTACGATCTTAGCATCAACATTGATAAGAAAGATGGATCTGTAGTTTTCGGGAATGTGGCTTCCTTCTCTTTCTTTGGCAGTAACGTTATAATTGCCTCTTCCATTGGGGGAGTCATAGACCCAGTATGTAGGGCCACTTAATAAACTTCTAGTAAGGTGGGGCATACCTCCTCTTTTATTGACTGGTAATAATCATCAGGGAAGCAGTTCTGCCTAGGGTTTCCCTTTATTCAGCACCTGGATAGCTTGCTGTACTTCTTGGAGAGTTACAGCTTATCCAGGCCGGTAGCTTCTTCGGGTACTATGCTGAGTATGGAAAGGGTGCTCAGCAATTTGTTGACCTGTTCTCTTATGGATTGGCTCAAGGATTGGTGTATATGTGTATATATATATATATATATATATATATATATATATATATATATATATATATATATATATATATATATTATAGAGTCATAGATAGTTACAAGTCATGTAGCCAAGTAGCCATATATTGACTTGCCACTAACCGTGGATGTATACTAACTTCTTATCCTCCATACATAAATCCAATTGTACATTAAATGCAGTAACACTAGGTGCTAAAACTACCCAATCTGGCAACATGTTCCATGATTCCACAACTCTTTGGCTGAACCATCTCCCTCTTTTGGATGTTCTATATATTTCACTCATTAACTGATATGGATGTCTACAAGAACTCCTATTTGACAGTTCATTTTTTTTGACTTTATCTTTTTATTGAAACTGAGTATATAAGAAAGCACACAAGCTTATACAGTAGAAGAATATTCTCCACATAAGGTATAAAAATATCACTTTACAAACATAGTATATAGGGTACACATACTAGAGATGCCTTATATCCACATATTGATAATAAGACTGAGACCTAAACAGATTGTAAGCAGGGAACAGAAGGGTTACAATCAGTGAGGTATTGTAAATTCAGAAAAGGCAACCATGTATGAAATAAATGCTAGGGTAGGCTATATCAAGGCACTCAGTAAATTACATAAAGTGATAAATATGGAAATATGGACAATGTTCAATAATGGAAGTATAGAGATAAGAGAAAGTGTGCAAAGAAAAGTAAAAAAGTAGAAGGGAAGAAAGGGAAGGGAGAAGGGGAGGATAGAGAAAGAGGGAAAAAGGAGAGATATCTGGGCACAAAGTTTCAAAAACTCTAATCTGAGAGCAGAATAAGAAAAAAAGGCTAAATAACCCTAAGGATTAGGGTCTAGAGGAACCAGGAGGTTCAATGTACTTGAAGTAATCCTGCCAACATCTGTCACATACAATGAGTTGGTCATGAATAACATGAGATAATCGGTCTAGGGAGGCATACTGAGAGAGGCTTTGAAGAACATCTGAAGAAGAAGGAACCAGAGTTGATTTCCATTTCATAAGAATTAGAAGTTTAACCAGAAGAAAAAGTATGTTTAGCCATCTAAATTGTGCATGTGAGAGGGGAGAGCTATTGGGGATAAGAATGCCTAGAAGGAATAGCTTGGGGTCAAAGGGAAGTTTTTGTCCTGTTACTCTGGAAACAAGTAAATTGACTTTATGCCAAAGCTTATTAATGGGAGCACATGACCACGAGATATGAAGTATATCCCCATTGGCCAAAATTACAGCGCCAGCAGTTATTATTATTATTTAATAGGTCCATTCATTGAAGAATAGAGGGAGTTCTATACCATAGATGTAAGAGTTTAGTTTGTATTAAAGAACTACAGGCATCTTTAAAGGTGCTATGTGCAAGTCGCCAGCAATTACTCCATTGTGCATCTGAAATATTGTAGTTAAGAAGAGTACTCCATTATTTTTGGCCGGTATAGACTGATCAGGTAGATTGTCAATAATGTCTTTGCAAATGAAGCTATTCAGTTTTGCAGATAAATTAGTCCAGTGCACAATGTGTGGGACTAGAAGAGTATGTTTGTACACAAAACCGGAATGAGAGTTATAAGCTGCCTGAATTTGCAAAAACTTCCAGAAGTCCTGTTTAGGAAATTTCCATGTGGCCTGAAAGTTCGAGAACAATCTAAGAGTGAATGAATTCTGGTCCAAGATATCTCGGAGAAAAAAATGCCTTTGTTCCGCCACGTACGACAAAAAATTGAGCGATTTTCTAGGGTGAGCAGTGGATTGCTCCATAAGGGGACATATAACCAGGGTGTTGGATTAGATTACAGGAATTTTTGGGTTAGTTTCCAATGAAGAACAGAGAATGATATAGTCGGGTGAGATTTTAGTTTAGAGGAAATGGGATTAAAGATGAAGGAAGTAGGAACTCCTTCAGGGCACAATGCAGATTCCTTTGCAACCCATAGTGGTGAGTAAGAGAAGAGTTTCTGAAACCATTTAATGGTTTGGGCCACTCAAAAAGCCCAGAGATAGTCTTTGAAACAGGGGAGTCCGAATACCCCCTTTTTCCATTGTGCTGGAAGTTTGTTGTGGTTAAATCTTAGTGGTTTCTCATCCCAGATAAAGTTGCCTATTAATTTATCAATTTTAATGAAAAAAGAGGATGGTAAAATTAAATGGATATTGACAAAGAGGTAAAGAATCTTGGGTGATATGGACATCTTGATGGCTGCGATTTTCCCCATGAAGGAAAGATTAGGAAGTTTCCATCCGTCCAGAATTGTTTGATGTTATGTAATAAGGGGTTAAAATTAATGTCCCATATCTTCCCAAAGTTACTAGTTATTTTGATTCCTAGATATGTTATACCCTGTGGTGACCAGTGGAATCCTAGAGATAGGTTCATAAAGGTTTACAGTGGTCATTAAGGGGCAGAGTTTGTGATTTACCATAATTCAAAGCAAGGTCAGAAATGTTAGTAAAAGTATTAAGCAAATCAACCAACAGGGGTCCAGCCTCATTCAGGTTTTCAAGTAAAATTAAGAAGCCATCCACATAGGTGAGAGAGACATATCTTGAATTGCCCACAGGTATGCCCATAATGCCAGCAGATTGACATAAACAAGTAGTCAGGGGCTCCATGGGTAAAATAAACAGGGAAGGTGATAGGGGACAGCCTTGCCTAGTTCCCCATGCCAGTTGAAAGTAAGAGGAAAAGGTCAAATTAGTAAGTACTTTAGCAACAGGGGAATTATATAATAGTTTGATCCAGGAGTTAAAGGTATGGGAGAGACCAAAATGAGGTAAAACTTAATAAAGGTAGTCCCAGTTTAAGGAATCAAAAGCCTTCTCGAAATCAATAGCTATGGCTGCAGCTGGTGATTTGAGAGATTGGGCTTTGTAAATTAGATTAAATAGGGAATGTAAGTGATCAAAACCAGATCTATGTTTAATAAAACCAGCTTGTGAACAATGAGTTAGTTTGGGAATCAAGGATTCAAGTTGAGAAGTTAGTAGTTTAGCAAATATCTTCCCATCCATGTTTAATACAGAGATTGACCTATAACTTGCGGGGTGTGTGGGGTCTTTATGTTTCTTAGGGATCAGGGTTATGACCTCTTCAGTACAAGGAGGGGGAAGTTTTCCAGTGTTGGAAGCTTCTTGATAAACTTTAAGAAGAAAGGGACATAAGGTGTCGGAGAACATTTTATAGAAATCAACAGGGAATCCATCACCTCCAGGGGATTTACCGGATTTCAAGGAGGACAAGGCTTTCTGGATTTCTTGAAGTGAGAAGGGTTTATCTAAGGAATTTGTCTCAAGAGAAGAAAGATGAGGAAGATGTAAAATGTTAAGGAACTGTTGAATTTGTAAGGTAGATGAAGGGTTTGTATTAGAATATAATTTTTGGTAAAAGGTTTCCATGATACGGTTTATGGAGTGATTTTGCCAGAATGAATTGTACCCTGCTCATCTTTTAGACTTAGAATATGTTGTTCCATTTGTTGTGCTTTGGGTGGTAAGAGAGGAGTTTCCCATTTTTATTGCCATGTTCCCAAAATTTAAGTTTAAGTTTAAACAAGGCCAAGTCAGTTTTACGGGAAATTAATTTGTTTATTTTGACTCTAAGTTGAAGAATTTCAAGGTGAAGTTGAGAATCAGGACTATGCTTATGGGAAAAGTATAAGTTCTTTTTAGCCTTAAGAGATTTTTCCATATCAGCCAATTGTTGCTCTCTTACCCTTTCTTTATGTGCAGCATAGCTGATAATTTTCCCTCGAATCGTAGCTTTAAGAGCTTCCCATACAGTGGACATAGAGGATTCAGTAGGGGTGTTGTGTGAGAGGAAGTTCTGAATTTGTGCTTTAATCATGGGTTAAAATTTGAGAGCTTTGAGATGGAGAGGATCCACCCTCTAGAAAGAAGATTTGGGTGCTAAAGGGCCCCACAAAAGTTGCAATTTGACAGGGGAATGGTCTGAGATTATGATGGAAGAGATGGATGAGTCAATAGTTTTTCCATTATAACAGGAGAGGCTAACCAATAGTCAATTCTACTGTATGTCTTATGTAGGGAGGAGTAAAAAGTAAAATCTTGATCCTGGGGGTGAAGGAGGTGCCATACATTAGCTAATCCAACATCTTTCATTAGTAATGAGAGCTTTAATACTTCTGGGGTGGGCATCTGTGGTGGGGCTACTTCTGTCAATGCTGGCTTCTAAAGCTAAGTTAAGATCCCCTCCGAGAATAAGTTGTATATTATCAGTGTTAAAGAATAGCATCTGCTGAGCTAAATTGTGAAAAAACTCTGGGGAATTAGAAACATAGAAACATAGAATCATAGACTTTGATGGCAGATAAGGACCGCTTGGCCCATCTAGTCTTCCCATTTCCCTATCTACAGGATAGGCTGCAGATCCTAGTTAACCAACAACCTATTTCTTCCTACCCCCCACAAGAATTGCCTTATGTCTGTCCCATGCATTCTTGAATTCTCCTACAGTTTTAGACCCCACAACCTCCTAAGGGAGGCTGTTCCATGCATCCACTACCCTCTCTGTGAAATACTACTTCCTCACATTGCCCCTGAACTGCCCCCCATCTTTAAATTGTGTCCCCTTGTTCTTGCATGTCTCTTTTTCTGAAAGATGCTACCCTCTTGGACTTTGTTGATTCCACTGAGGTACTTAAAAGTTTCTATCATGTCCCACCCTCTCCCTTCTTTCCTCAAGGGTATACATATTAAGCTCCTTTAGTCTCTCCTCATATGGCTTCTCTTGCAGACCCTGCACCATTTTAGTTGCCCTCCTCTGGACTGCCTCTATCCTGTCTATGTCCTTGCGGAGATGGGGTCTCCAGAACTGGATGCAGTACTCCAGATGGGGTCTCACCAACTGTCTGTACAGAGGAATAACAGCTTCCTGTTTTCTGCTGGTGATGCCTCTCCCTATGCATCCCAGTATACCCCCAGCCCTCCCTACTGCCTTCTCACATTGCTTGCTAACCTTAAGGTCATCTGATATGATTACCTCCAGGTCCCTTTCCTTTTTTGTTGCTGTTACTACCCCACCCATTGTGTATTCTTCCCCTGGGTTCTTGTTTCCCAGGTGCATTATTTTGCACTTCTTTGCATTGACTCCTAGCTGCCATACTTCTGACCATTCCTCCAACCTTGCCAAGTACCTTCTCATCCTTTCCACGCCTCCTTGTGTATCAACCCTGTTGCAGATCTTTGTGTCATCTGCAAAGAGGCATACTTTTCCTTCCAGTCCCTCTGCAATGTCACTTATGAAGGCATTAAAAAGGACTGGACCCTGTACTGAACCCTGCAGTACCCCACTAGTAACCCATCTTTCTTCAGAGTGGACTCCATTTAGTTGGGTGCATAGACATTGAGCGACAGTTCCTTTTTTTAATAAGCCCTGATGTTACCTATGTCAGTTCATCTTTAAAAGCTTTATAGACATAGATTAAATCTCCCCTCAATTTCTGATACTCCATAGAGTATAAGTTCAATCTATCCAGTCTATCCTTATAGGGAATTGCTCTTAGGCCTCTAACTAGTTTTGTAATTTTCCATTGTACTCGCTCAACCGCTACTGAACACCTAATATCCTGTGGGGTACTTAGTGGAGCACCATATTCTAACATCGGTCTCACCAAGGAACAGAAAAATGGTATCAAAACTTTTTCCTCTCTGCTCATTATATTTCTCAAGATATTTCCTGTAAGTCTGTTAGCTCTTTTTACACATTCTGAGTTATGTTTACAGATGCTCAGGGAGTCTGTCATCCATACCCCCAGATCTTTCTCACACTCTGTAACCTGCAATGTCATATTATTAAATTTGTAGACTGCTCTTGGATTGTTGTGCCCAAGATGCATCACCTTGCACTTTTCACCATTAAACAGCAGCTTTATATCTGCTGCCCAACCTTCAATTCTCTGCAACTGTACCTGAAAATTCTTTATGGAGGCCTCATCATCATTTACTAATGTTCCTATTTTGGCATCATCAGCATATTTACTTAACCACACATCCTTTTGTACTTGCATTGATGAAACAAATATCCTAAACAGGACAGGACAGAGGACTGATCCCTGGGGCACCCCTCTGCCCACATCCACCCAATTCGACCAGCGACCCCGAATCCCCACCATTTGGCTTCGCCTAATTAGCAAAGCAGTGGTCCAGTTTACTAGGATGATATCCATCCCTAGTTCCTTCATGATGTTAATTAATATTTTTTGATCAAGAGAGTCAAAGGCCTTTAAGCAGTCGAGATAGACAACATCTACAGGTAACCCGCTATCGAGGGCCTGACTCACTGCCTCAAAAAAGCTAAGCAGATTTATGGTGCATGAGCTCCCCTCAATGAAACCATGTTGTGTAACATCCACATGACCCAATTCCTGTAAATTCACCTCTATTCACTCCTTAACAAATCCGTCCATCAAGTTGCTCATCATCGATGTGACACAAATAGGTCTGTAGTTTTGTACATTTGTCTTATCTCCTTTTTTTAGTATAGGTATGATATTAGCTTGTTTCCACTTGTCCAGGACCTCCCCTGATACCAGGGACATATTAAAAAAGGTTGATAATGGCCCAGCCAACTCCTCAGCCATTTCATTTAGGAAATAGGGAAGGATCCCATCGGGTCCACAGGACGTATGTTTATTTACTTTCCTCAGTTTGTCATTCATTTCTTTTGCACTAATTACTTTACTGTGTTTGGGCTTTTCAGGGTGTTGTAAATCATCTCTTAAAAGCTGGTCACCAGTGATGACTGGGAGCAATTTTGCGTAGTATTGGGGTACTACCCTCCACACGTTTTATAATATGCCTATTTCCATTTCTCGGGCTCCCAACATAATTAAAAAAATTGCTTGTAGTTATCCTTGTCAGCAGTTGCTAATTCTAATTCTGCCTTGGTCTTTGCCCTTCTCATTATCTTAGTTTAGTTGCATAGTCTGTCTTATTTTTCTTAGATGGATGCCTCCTAAGTTTTTTGTATGTCTTATTTTTCTTTTTTATGATTTTTTGTACTTCACAGTTCATCCATCCGGGGACTCTTCCTTCCTTATTGTATTTGTTAATCTCAGGGACAAACTTTTCTATACAATCATTTATTTTGTTAATTATCAAAGTTCCTGGTTTTGTTGTAGTTTTATTTTCAAACTCTTCCTTCCATTTCCAGGCCTTTAACTCATTCTTCATACCCATAATATCAGCCTTTTTATAAATTCTGATTGTTGTTGTACCCACTTGCCTATCTATTTTCTCTTGCTTATCGAAGGTAACTAAATTATGATCATCGGTTCCTAATGGTTGAATAACTGCCACTTGCTGAATCCTGTCCTCCATATTGCTAAGTACTAAGTCCAACTTATTCTTTCCTCTACTGTTTTCTTGGATGTGCTGGACCATGTTGTTACCTGTACAGAAATCTATCAGTCTGTTTCCCCAGATACTATTGCCTTTCTCTTTAACCCATTCTATTCTTGTGAGGTTAAAATCTCCTATTGCTATGGTCTGATAACTGTAGTCCTTATTTTCTAGAGTTTCAAAAAACAGGTTATTTTCTGTATTATCTAAACTTGGGGAGTGGTAACAAAGGCCAAAAATAATCTTTCTATTAACACCATAGATCTTAACCCATAGCTGTTCCACCTCTGAGTCTGGACTAGATCTATCTATTATTTCTTATGATTTTAAATTTGAGGCTACATATATAGTTAATCCCCCTCCCTTCTTACACTTCCTAACCTTCTGATAACAATCATACCCTTCTATGTTTTCCATCCAATCTCCTGGTTTTTCCCACGTCTCTGTGATATCACATACATCTATTTTATTTGTGTGTAACAATAATCTCAGCTCATCTATCTTAGATTTTAAACTCTGAGCATTTCCCAGTAGGACTTAGATTTTCCATTTTCTGTATACCTTACAGGGGTTGCCCGGTACCTCTTACCTGTTAGTTCCTCTCCCCTTATTTTTTAATTGAAATAAACTTTTACCTGTTTCTCAAACTCCATTCCCAACTCCCTACTACCCTTCTTAGATAAATGTAGCCCATCTTTGCAGAACAAACTTTCATTTCCTGTAAATTTTTCCACGTTTTGACATATTTCATCCTCTTCATTAAACATCACTGCCTCATCCAGTTGTTTATTCTTTTTATTTTGTGATTTATCTCTTTGCTTTCCCTGGGGATAGGTAGAATTTCAGAGAGTATAGGATAGCCATTCCTATTATTTCTTTTTCTAGATACATAAATTCTAAAATCATGTGCTCAGTTTCATTGTTTTTTTTTACATCATTTGTACCCACATGAATTAGGACAAAAGGCTTGTCATTTTCCTTTGGTATTATCTCTGTTACCAATCTCCTTATATCTTTAACCTTAGCCCCAGAAAAATATGAATTAGTGACCCTTTCCTTGTCCACTCTTGTAGTGTATGAATCCGTGTACTTTATAATTGAGTCACCAAGTATGTATATCCTGTCTCTTACTTCCTGACCTACAACATCCCGTGTCTATTCCTTCGCTCATACTGTTAGGCCCGTCCTGGGTACCACTGTAAGCCTGTTTCTCCCTATTATTCCCTAATGTAAATTGCTTGTTTTCTTGTAATCTCCCACTTTCACTGTTATCCGATACTTGTGCATAATTTGAACTATCACTCCCTTGTCCTATTATTTCATTTACTGTAACATTTCCAGCAACAATCAGACCATTATCACACCAAATGGTGTTAATCACAGATTCTAAGCCCAGTGAATCAGTTTCTAACACTTGATACTGATTTGAAAAGGGCAATTTGAAATTCATTGTTCTCCTCCCTATTTCTTTTCACTAATCTCCTCCTGAGCTACAAGAAAAGCCTCATTCTCTTGGCCTTCTCTATTTCTTTTCTGCATTGGTTCCAAACTGCTAGACAACTTCCCTGTACCTTCATCTTTCATCATCAAGGGTATTTGATGCCGACCAAGAAGAGGGGCAAACAGAGGGAGGAATAGTGAGGGGAAAGGGAGGGACAGGGAAGGGGTTTTCCAGTACTGGTGTACCTGCTGCTGATGAGCTAGCCATGTGGCATGGTGGTGTGGGAGGCTAGCTCTGGCAGAGCAGGTACTGGGTTCAAGACTGGGAACAGGTTACACTGTGCCGCAGCTGCTAGCTGTGGCACTTAAAGTTTGCTGAGATCCAGATTTTTGCCCCCTCCTCAATATGCAACCCCTGGAATTAAGAATCCTAAGTAAGGGGGGGTGCCCCCAAAACACTTTTTTTAATTCCAGAAGTTGGGTTGCCCTGAAGTGTGTATTGCTGATTTGCTTTTTGGTGATATACACACGCCATAATAGTGATCGCCGTTTTGTGTTCACTATTATGACGTGGCGCCTTTAATATGTCTCTGAAGAACTTCACACCAGAACACTCATGGTGGGTGTAGGAGCAATGGCAGTTGGCGATAGAGTGGTATTCTTTAGACAGTCCTCATCCTGCCCTGAAGACTCACTGGCAGGTAAACTTTTGACAGCCACCACTAGACTTATGGCATCGACCAAGGATTTAGGCCTAGTAGCAGGATACGGTCCAGGAGGTAGTCTCTAGGGAGAGAGTGGCCGATATGGAGCTTCCAGTAGTGCATCGTTTAATGAGAAAAACTTGTTGGATCCGACGAGGGGGTGACTGGGGCACTAATTATGCTGGAGAAGCCTCAGTTCCAGTGCAGCTGCTGCTATGTTGCTGTGGTGGTGCCTCCTTTATTGGCATTTGCTTTTTGTTTCTTCTCCAAGAGCGAGGGGGCTGAGTACCAAGGATAAGTCTGTTCAGGTAGTGGAGGCAAAGGGGAACCATGGTTCTATGAGGTTATAGCGAGCGCAAAACAGTGACTCACAAAACAGCAAGGGCACAAACAGCGACTGGGGCAGTGAGCTACGCCCTCCGTGCCCCACACCCCCTTTACTATGAATAATCAACTCTGGGGGATGCAACTTGAGAATGGGGGAATGCCGAAGTCACCAAAATGGCAATCGCTGTTTTGTCCTCCCTGTTTCTATTCCTCACCGTTTCACGTTCGCTATTATTATAGGACACTGGGAATTACAGCTGGAGGCTTGGGATAAAACATCCTCATAAGGTGGGGTAGTGTCCATACTTTGCAGTAGTTACCTAGAAACTTAATATGTGAGGAGGGGAGATGCGGTTGGGGTAGACTGGGGTAGGAAGGGTTGTGTGGTACGGGGGATGTGGAGTGATGGTGTTTCTGGGAACACTCTGGGAGATGGGGGTGCCTCATTTGCAGGAAGTTTAATCAGCTGAGGGTGTAGGTGTGGCAGCTGAGGCAGGAAATAAGTACGCTGGTGGAGAGGGGAATTCATAGGGTGATGAAGGGCAGGGCAGAGGAGATGCAGGTGTGGAAGCTGGATTGTGACAATGGGAAAGGGAAGAATTGAGGTAGTATGGAGTGAGGCATCAGGTAAGTAGGGAGGGGAGGTGGCAAAAAGTGAGTTCAGGCAAGAAGGAGAGGTCAGATAGTAGAGGGAAGGGGTGGTGGATGAGGGAGAATGAGGGGGCAGGCCAGGGGGAGAGCAAAAGGGAAGCATAGAGTGCAGGCCAGTGGTGAGCAAAAAGGTAAGCTAGGGGATGTGCCTGGGGAAAGTGAAGGCAGGTCGGAGTGGGCAGCAGGATAGACAGAAAGGTGGGTGGGCCCAGGATGGAGGGGGAAGGGTGATAATCTTGGGGATTCAGTTGTGAAGGTGGTGAGATGGGGAAGGAAAGAATCAACAGCAAGCCATAGGATAGTACAATCAAAGTATGCCAGGGATGATGGCAGCAAGAGTGGAATCTCTGATAGCACAGTCCGTGGGTTAGGGGGAAGGAAACCTCACATTATAGTGCACCTGGGTATGAATAATGTTGCAGGATATGAGGTGAGAGAGGTACAAGTGAGATTCAGGAAGGTGCAGAGAATTTGCAGCGAGGCAGGGAGGACAGTGGCTTCCTTGGAAGTGCTTCCAGTCTTGAGGGCTAGTACAGCAAGAAAGGTGAGAATAAATGAATGTAATGGTTGGCTTAGGGGGTGGTGTGAAACGGAGGGTACAAGCCCATTGGTGGCTGTGGAGGGACCTGGGATAACAAGGACCTGTATGCACTGGCAGGTTATATCTGAGTAGGAAGGGTACAAGAGTCTTGAAGGGCAAGCTGGAGGAATTCATGGAGTGCAACCTCAATTTAAAATGATGGAGGGGAGGCAGAAGGGTGCACAGTATCCTTAATCACCTGCAGGTGAAGGCTGATTGGTGTCCCCCCCAATCAGGATAGCAGGGAGAGGGATGGGTAGGAGCTAGATGAGAAGGGTAGAGGTAGGGAGGGGTGACTGAGGGAGGAAGTGGGTGGGTGGGCAGGTCAAGAGTGAGGGAGGTCCAGAGTCATGATGGAGGTGGTGCCTCTGAGTGTTAGAAGCCTGTGAAACAAGACTGCAGAATTTGCAGTCACTGATGGCTGAGGGATAGGTGGACATAGTGGCCATCACAGAGACGTGAGCCACACAAAATCACGGCTGGGACCTCTCAGCTCCCGGGCATAAACTGTATGAAAAGGATACAGGTATGGAAGAATGAGAAAGTGGCCCTGTAAGTGAAAGTGGGGATAACTTGTACCAGCAAGGAAGAGGTGGGAGTAAGCCTGAAGCACTGTAGGTACTGGTGCAATCCACTTAGAGAAGAAAACTAAGGATTGGGGTGGTCTACAGGCCACCTTCACAGGAGGAGGAGTTGGACAGGGTGCTAGGGTCTCAAATCATGGAAATGGCCAATAAGTAGGAGGTAGTAATAATGAGAGAATTTCAATTTACCTGGGATGGACTGGAAAACCCTGGTTACCTCCAGCACTATAGTGCAAATACTGCTGGATGCATTTCAGGGAGGTTTCCTGGTCCAAGGTGTCATGGAGCCCACTAAGGAGAGGGCTGCACTGGACCTGGTCCTGTCCAACTGTGAGCATGCTCAGGATGTGAAAATGGAAGTGCCACTTGCAGGCAGTGACCACCACACTGTGTGGTTCCATGTGGGCATGGGCAGGGGATGGTCAAGACTAGGGATTAGGATTTTAAGAGGGCTGACTTTGGTAGGATGGGAGGCAGTATAGCGTAGTGGTTTAAGGCTCTGAGTTGCAAATCTGGTGACATCCAGCAGACCAGACCTGGGTTTGAATCCCACAACTTCCACTTGCATACTGTGTGACCCTGAGCAAGTCACTTAACTTCCCTGTGCTCCCAGGTTGCACCTGTAAAAAAGCTTTCAGCTTAGTGTGCTACTCCTGGTTAAACAACTAAAAAAAAAAATTCTAGTAGGACATCTTGCTGGGATCAGAAGGGAGATGGATGTGAAACAGAAATGGACAATAGTAAAGGAGAGACTAATGGAGGCCACTAGTGAGTGCACCAAAACCAAAAGTAAGAAAACCAGTAAAAAAAAAAAAAGTCTGTTTCAGCAAGGAGGTGGCAAAAGCTGTAGAGGACAAGAAAGCATCCTTCCAGAAGTACACACATACTCAGAAGAAGGAAGATAGGGTGGATTACTCTGCTAAATCAAGGGAGGTGAGCAAAGCAGTTGGGGTGGCAAAGGCTACAAAAGGAGTGCAGCTATCACATGGGGTAAAAACAAGGGAGGACTTTTTCCAATAAATGAGCGAGAAAAGGAACATAAAGGATGAGACAGTTAGACTGACAAAGGAAGGTGGTTTGACAGCAGGCAGTGAAGAGACAGCAGAGGTACTTAACAAGTACATCTGTTAAGTCTTCACTAGATAGAAGGACAGACCAGTGTTACAAGGGAACAGAGGGGTGATGGCAGAAGGGGGGGAAGTCACAAAAGGCGTCATTCAAGTTGATGGGGTAGTTAAGGGCCTGAGGGCCCTGAAGAGGGATAAACCACCAGGGTCAGATGGTGTGCACCCAAGGGTCCTAAGAGAACTGATGGAGGCTATAACAGGTCCCCTGGCAGACCTGTTTAACACCTCTCTGGAGTTAGGCATTGTGCCTTGGGATTAGAAAACTACACGTGTTTCCTTTCTATAAAAATGGGCCAGAGGATGAACCAGGGAACTATAGGCCAGTCAGCCTGACCCAAATAGTGGGCAAGCTGATGGAGACCATCCTGAAAGAGAGACTGATGAGCTTTGTGGAAGACTATGGGATCCAGGATGTTAGGCTACATGGGTTTGTTTCAGGGAGGTCCTGTCAGACTAACCTAATTGACATCTTTGACTGGGTTACTGACAGTGGACAAGGGCCAAACAGTTGATGTCCTGTATCTGGACTTCAGCAAGGCCTTCATCTCTGTACCTCACAGGAGACTGGTTAGGAATCAAGAAGACATGGAAGTGGGGCTAAAATTGTTGGGTGGGTCAGAAGTTGGCTGCAGGACAGGAGCCAAAAGGTGGTAGTCGGGGTGGGGGAATTCTCAGAAGCTAGACTTGTGACCCTTGGGGTCTCCCAGGGCTGGGCTCTGTACACTGTTTGGTGTTTAACATATTTATAAGTGACACTGCAGATGGGGTCAAGGATGAGCTATGCCTGTTTGCATATGACACAAAGCTCTGTGGGTGGGTAGGTGAACACGGAGGAAGGGAGACAGGAGCTCAAGAAAGACCTGACTAGGCTAGAGAAGTGGTCTGGCATTTGGCAACTGGGGTTCAATGTTAAGAAGTGCAAAGTTATGTACCTGGGGATGAAAACTCCAGGGACCAAATAATGGCAAGGTGGTGTGCAGGTAACTAGGTCAGAGGAAGAAAAGGACCTGGGTGTAACTATCATGAGTGACCTGAAACGATCGGCAAACTGCAGCCATAGCAAATTAGATGCTGGGATGCCTAGCCAGGGGAATTACCAGCAGGAAGGCGGAGGTCATTCTACCACTGTACAGATCTATAGTAAGAAGGCACCTAGAATACAGTATGCAGTATTGGTGCCCTTATCTTCAGAAGGATATCAACTTGATGGAAACAGTCTAGAGAAGGGCAACCAAGGTTATCCAGGGTCAGCAAGGCACCACCTATGAGGAGACACTAAGGGGGTTCAACATGTACTCTCGTGAGGATAGAAGGGAGAAGGGGACATGACTGAGACCTTCAAGTACCTTAAAACTATAAACAGAGTGAGCACTATGAACCTCTTCAGCCTTAGTGGAAACAAGCCCACTAGGAGTAACAGTTTGTAGCTGGTGGGAGAAAGGTTCAGGAGGGAGAAGAGGAGGCACATTTTTACCAAGAGGGTGGTAGCTAAGTGCAATGAGTTTCCTGCTATAGGTGAGATAGAAAACAGCCACCAGCTTCCTTATAGCAAGGAGGTGATTTAATAGAAAGTACACTGAACTGAATTCTTAATTTTGGGGCCTGTGTAAATAAGTAGAAATCAGTGTTTTGGTTCTCTGTTTTTGGGGTTGACTTTTCTTAGAGCAACTTTTATTTGCCAGGGAGGAAATTTAGCTGGGAGAATATTTGTAGTAATTTGTGACTAGACCTGTTACTTAAATTCTGTGAAATAGGTGTCTGAAAAGAAGGAAGGCACTCACTGGGATGAGGCGGGTCAGACTTGTAGTTGATTATTTCTGGAGGGCACGGGCTTAGTCCTACCTACCTTTCCCCTCACCCCACTCACCCCAAGTACATCATTTTCTTTATATCAGGGGTTCTGACATCACTTCCCCAAAAGTGCGAAGGGCATACACCTGTTCCTATCCTTAAAGGCACAGCACACTGAATAGGATGTAAACACACTCACACACTTGCACACACTTACAAATAAAAAAAAACCCTCTTAAACAGGATAGGGACACACACATGTGGGGAGTGGTGCAATGCACTGGCCGTGGAGTGTCAGTCTTCCGGGAGATGTTCTGGAGGCTGTGTTGCTGCCCTATTTGCAGGCACCTTTCTGGTTTGAGGGAGGAGATTGCCCGTCTCCATGCCGACCTGGCGGAGTATTCGTGAAACCTCCTCCCCTACCCAGGGACCACCCAGGCCACCAACACTGCCTTAGAGGTTGCCAAGAAAGAGGAGCAGTTGGACCACGGTGGGCTCAGGGAGGGTGAGGGTGGTGGAACAGAGGTGCATCCCTCCAGCTGTGTCTCTTCACAATTCATTCGCCATTCTGGCAGAGTGTGGTTTCTCTGTGGAGGCACCCACAGTACAGACCAAGGAGCATGCTGGGAATCTCCACAAAGGAGACCCACAGGAGGGTGGCACGGGACCCCACAGGGGAAGGAAACAAATCCTGGTGGGGACTCATTTGTTAGGGAAGTAGAACTGGGAGAGGGAAGGAAGAGGGAGGTAAGGTGCTTACCCAGTGCCATGACTTGGAGGGACAGGAACCGAATCCTCAGGATCTTGGGAGCAGCTGCACAGGTAGGGAGCTGGATGTCATTGTCCACTTAGGGACAAATGACCTGGCTGGGAATGAGATCAGAACAGTGCAGCAGGAGTTTGTGGAGCTTGGGAGGGGTCTTAGACAAGTGGCACACATGGTAACTTTCTCGGAAGTGCTACCTGTCTATGGCATGGGTGAGGCTAGGGTACTCCTCACCAGGGGATTCAATAAATGGTTGAAAAACTGGTGTGGAGCTCAGGGTTTTGGCTTCACTTGGGACTGGGGAGCCACCTGGAGGGATGCAGACCTATACTGGTGCGATGGTCTGCATCTGTCCGGGGGGGGACCAGGATCCTAGTTGATAGGTTTAAATGCTTCATTGGCAAGCATTTAAACTCGACAAGGGGGGGGGAATCACTGAAGAGAAGTAGGGAAATCCCAGTCCCTCCCCCACAAAGCAGGGTAGTTAGGGAAGTAGACACAAAGGTAGAGAAGTCAATAGGGGACAGAACAGGGTAAATACAGAAAAAGGCAAAGGCAGTAAGGACAAGGATGGGCCTAAAAGGGGTTAGGCCATCAAAAAATGGAGGGCAATCAGTACCAATGCCCATAGTCTGGGTAACAAGAAGAAGAAGCATCAGCATTTATATAGTGCTTTTCATATACAGTGTGTCTCAAACCACTTTACAAGCAATGCTAGACTGGTAGTGAAGTGACGAAATGTGTAGTGGTGGCCATATCACACATCAACACCCAAACACAGTCTGGACAATTGCATGAACCAGTTTTTATGGGAAGGGGAATGCTGGCCAGGACACCGAGAATGTCTCCTACTCTTTGCAAAGAGTGCCCTGGGTTCTTTTACTTCCACCTGGACATCCACCAGGACAGCACCAGGATGGGTAGATGGGACCTTGGTTTAGTGTCTCATCTGAAGGATGGCACACTCCAGCAGTACAACACCTCCCTACATCATCCATTGTCTATTTTAGGTGTCGCCTGTTGGGCATCCTGAGGAAGCGTGGGCGAAGGTGGAGAGCTGGGCCTGGTGGGGGACAGGAAAGGGGAGGGTGGATTGGGGTTTTGGGGTCCAGGAGATGCCCTGGGGTGAAATAGGGTCAGGATAGAGGTCACTCCTGTCTTGTCCCCATACCCAAGGGTTCCGATGTTACTGGACAGGTGCCGAGGTCTTCCCCGACAGCTCATCCTACCTTGGCGGTGTTATGCAATGCCAGATCTATTAAGAACAAGACAGCTATTATAGCTGATCTTGTTGGATCGACTGATCTGGCTTGCATCACCGAGACCTGGCTGGATGAAAATCCAGGCCCTATATTGGCCTCGGCAACTCCAGCCGGGTTCTCAGTAATACACCGCCAAGGTTGGATCGTAGGGGCGGGGGTGTGGCCATTATGTTTAAGACTGAGCTGGGCCTTGTGGATGTGCCATTGGGAAGTACCAGATCCTTTGAATATATCCTGGGAGAGGGTGTAGGCTGCTGGATTCTCCTCTTCTGCCATCCACCAGGTGACGGTGGAGAATTCCTGCAGGAGATAGCAGACTGCATCGTCGACTTGGTGTTGAGGTTCCCCAGACTGATAGTTCTGGGGGACTTCAATGCCTGGGTCAATGATGAAGTCTCGCATTTTGGTCAAAATCTCCTCTAGCTGATGAGTATGCTGGGCCTAACACAAGTAGTTACCTCCTCGACCCATACAGGGGGTCATTCACTGGATCTGGTCTTTCTTTTGGGTATGGAGATCACTGACTTGGGGGTGGAACCTGTCAGTTAGTCTGACCATCACACCATAAGGTTCAGTTTCAGGGCTCCCCCAATAGGTCTGCCCCTACGGAGATGGTTCGGTACCGCCCTTTAAGGGGTATTAACCCCAGTAACCTAACGGCGGTACTGGATCTATCGAGTCTGTCGGGTGAATGCATGAGTCCAGATGATCTTGTATTAGCCTATAATAAGGCTGTGGGAGATGCTCTGGACAAAATTGCTCCTGTTCGTGTTCAGCCTCTTGCCCTCTGTCCAAGGAGCCCCTGGTTTGATGGCTCCTTGAAGGAGTTAAGGCGAGTTGGCCGAAGGCTGGAGAGAGCCTGGCGGAAGTCGGGCCTTGATGCTGACAGGCTTAGGTTGATGGCACATTATGATAGCTATCAATCAGAAATCACTCATAAGAAGGCAGAATTCCTGTCCAGAGAGATTTCTGCTGCACAAAATCGACCGGCTCAGCTTTTCCGGACCGTGGACAGATTGCTCAATCCAGTCTGTCTTCAGCCCAGAGAAGCCTTTTCTCAGTTAAGATGCGAGGAGTTTGCTCAGATTTTTGCAGATAAGGTTGCCAGCATCAGGTCCGGCATCGGTCCAACCTCTCCTATGGGGGATTGCGGTGGTCGACGAGAAGTGGCATGTCCTCGGTCTGTCTGGTTAGATTTTCGACCGCCGGAGTTCGGGGACATTGTGAAGATCATCCAAACAACGCGACCAACTAGTTGTAGTTTGGATCCGGGCCTACACCTCTTTAAGTAGGATGTGTAGAAGCTATCTGCCCAATCCTTGCTGACATTGTCTGAAGTCTTTGGAGAGGGGTCTTTCCTGACCCCTTAAGGATCGTTTGTCCCTTAGACCACTCCTTAAAAAATCCTCCTCGGATCCAGATTGTCTAGCTAACTACTGGCCTATCTCTAACCTGCCATTTGTTGGTAAGGTTATTGAAAAGGCAGTTGCGCTGCAATTGAATGATCATCTTATAACTCACAATGTCTATGATACTCTCTAGTCTGGCTTTAGGAAAAGTCATAGCACAGAGACTGCCCTTGTCTGGGTATTGAGCGACCACCTAATGGCTAGAGATCGAAAGGCATGTACCATTCTGGTCCTTCTTGATCTCTCTCTGCTGCATTTGACACTGTAGACCATGGAGTGCTATTGGAGTGCCTGCGGGTCTTTTGTGGGCTGTCTGGTACAGTCCTCAAATGGTTTCATTCTTACCTCACGGACAGGTCTCAGAGAGTTGTCACTGGAATTTATTCCTCTGGCGCTCACTCCCTGCCTTGTGGGGTACCACAGGGCTCCATTTTAGCTCCCATGTTGTTTGCAGTGTATGTGCTGCCATTGGGAAAAATCATCAGGTGATACAGTCTGGGTTTCAACTGCTATGCAGATGATACTCAGCTGTATCTGTACTTTCTCCCAGTCAGGGTGATGCACTCTCTGTACCAAATAACTGCCTTGAGGAGATCAGACTTTGGATGAGTTCCAGCTGGCTGAGACTCAATCCGGATAAGACTGAGGTATTGGTTGTGGATCCAGGTTGTCCGGGGGTGGGTTTGGGAGCTGGACAACCATCAGGTTTGTTACTTGGTGGTATACCGCTCTCTACCTCTGATCAGGTGCGAAATCTGGGTGTTATTTTTGATGATGGTCTGACCCTAAAATCTCAGGTGTCAGCTGTCGTCAAATCCTCTTTTTACCATCTGAGGAATATCGCCCGGGTGAAACATCTGGTTCCTCCGGGGGATCTTCCAACATTGGCCCATGCCTTTATCACTACCCGTCTGGACTACTGCAACTCCCTCTACCTAGGGCTACCAGGGGTTGATATCTGCCGCCTCCAGTTGGTGCAGAATGCGGCAGCCAGGCTTTTGACTGGGACTTCTAGAACCAGTCATATTACGCCTGTGCTCTGCAAACTGCATTGGCTGCCTGTCTGGGGGCAGATCACCTTTAAGGTTGGTTTACTAACCTTTAAAGCCCTACATGATCAGGGACCTGGTTACCTGAAAGATCTCCTGATACCCTATTTCCCCCTCCGTCCTCTCCGTTCCGCCAACGAGGGATTGCTGGAGATTCCCAGGGTTTGATTAAAGACATCAGGATCTCGTGCTTTTGCTTTTTCAGCACCAACACTGTGGAATTCTCTACCTCGTTGGTTGAGAGAATGCCCAACTGTCGATAGTTTTAAGGTTGCTTTAAAAATATATTTATTTAATTTAGCATATTCTAGTTAGTCATGGCTGACATTTTTAAGGTATTGAATTTTTATTACTTTGTATATGTTTTTGTACAGCGCCTTGGATTTGAAAGGCGCTATATAAATAAAGTTGGATTGGATTGGATCTAAGGTCCTTACTTTCTTAATCTTTCAGTGCTTCGATGTTCCTCTTTTCTCTAAGTCAGAAAATGAATGTCTCTCTGTAAGGTCTGCCCAGAATATTTCAAAGCAGTCTTGAGCCGGCCTTTTCTCTGAGGTCACCTAACTCCACCTTGGTGTATTAAAATTTATATTTTATAACACAGGATGTCCTACTAAGATATTTAAAAAAATAATGGGTGACATAATGAATCGCCTCTCTTTATGACTGGTCAAAATCGGTCTTTGATCTGCTTCACCCAGACATCAAAAGTCTCTTTAGTGTAATTCACTGTATACTCCAAACAAATGCTTATTGGACTTCCCTAATTTAGTCTTGGACCTGCTTTACCCAGACATCAAAGCCTCTTTGATGTAATTTGCTGGCTTCCTGGGAAGATACCCAAAACACATGCCTAGGCCCCTTTTTCTTATGACACCTAGTGCAAATCAAAGGATTTCCCTGAGGGCATTATAAAATGGATATATTGATTCCTGGCTTCAAAGCAAATTGACAAGGGAATTGCATTTTAGATATCTGTAGTTTAAACTACCTCCTTTTCGTTGAACTTATCTCGGGGGGGGGAGTTGATGTGTCAATTTCAGCAAGCCAGCATTTCCTCCTGACAGACAGTCCATTACACATTTGTTTATATTTACAAAAAAATGATACATGGATCAGAAACAGCTGTCCAAGTGTGACAATTCCTCCCCACCTAGATTGAATTTGGGGGCTCTATCTCCCTGCAGGGATGAGCTTCCCAAATCAGTTCACTCCTCATAGACCCTGGACAGCCCATCTGAGTTCTGATTTTGTTTTCCAGCCCTGTGTAGAATGGTCATGTCATATCCTTGCAAAGCAAGAATCCATCTTAGCAATCGACCATTGTTTTTCCCCATCTGTGTCAGCCAAACCAGGGGGTTGTAGTCAGTCTGCACCACAAAATGCTGCCCATACAAGTATGGCTCCAGCTTCTGTAGGGTCCACACTATGGCCAGACACTCCTTTTCCACCGTGGAGTATGCCTGCTCCCTGTGAAATAAACATTTTACTCATGTAGGCTATTGGGTGATCCATCCCTCGTCTGGATGTCTGACTCAGTACTGCCCTAATACCCACGTCTGAGGCATCAGTCTGAACTATAAAGGTTTTACTATAGTCAGGACTTGTCAAAACAGGAGTACTGTACAGTGCCTCCTTTAGTTTGGAAAAGGCTTCCTCACAGGCTGGGCCCCAGGTAATTTTCTTGGGCTTCCTTTTCTTTGTCAGATCAGATAGGGGAGCAGCCAGGGCACTGTAATTGGGTACAAATTTTCTATAGTACCCTGCTGTACTGAGAAAACTCCTGTCCTGCTTCTGAGTTTCTGGTCTGGGACATGCCTGGATTACCTCTATTTTTATTTGGTTAGGATGGAGCTGTCCCTGGCCTACCACATGCCCGATGTATGCCACTTCTCCCAATGCCACCTCACACTTCTTGGCTTTGACAGTGAGCCCGGCCCTCTGTATCCTGCCCAGCACTTCCCTAAGATGGGATAGGTGTTCCTCCCAGCTGGTACTAAAAATGGCAATGTCATCCAGGTACGCCACGGCGTACTCCTCAGCACAATTTAACACCTGCTTGACTAACCTTTGGAAAGTGGCCGGGGCGTTTTTCATTCCGGAAGGCATTACTTTAAACTCAAATAAGCCTATCGGAGTGATGAAGGCTGACCTCTCCCTAGCTCTGTCTGTCAACTCTACCTGTCAATACCCTTTTGTCAGGTCAATGGTCATAAAGTAGGACACCCTTCCCAACTTGTCCAGGAGTTCATCTGTCCAGGGCATCAGGTGGGTGTCTGACTTTGTGACTGCATTCAGTCCATGGTAGTCCACACAGAAACAAGTTGAGCCATCTGGCTTGGGTACAAGGACTACAGGTGAGGCCATGGGACTGTGGGATCTCTGGATTACCCCTAAATCCAGCATCTCCTCCACTTCCCTCCTAATATCCTTTTGGACAGCCTCTGACACCTGTTATGCTGTCTGCCGTATGGGTGTCTGCATCCCTGTCTCCACATCGTGTGTCACTAAGGGGGTTAGTCTAGGCTTGGCACTAAACAATGGGGCAAAGTCTGCTAAAACCTCCCTTACTTTCTGGATCTGGCCCGGGGTCAGCTGGGAAGACAATTGTACTGCTTCCACAGAGGACTCCCGCTTACTCTCTTTCAGCAAGTCCAGAAGGGGGTCTCCTTCATCCGTCCCCTCCTCATGACTACACACCGCAAACACCATGTCAGCCCTATTGGCATATGGCTTCATCATGTTGACATGGTACATCCTTTCTGTCTGTCTACAGTCAGGTAACTCCATAATGTAGTTCACATCATTTACCTTCCTAACCACTTTGTATGGTCCTGCCCACTCAGCCTGCAGCTTGTTTTTCTGGACTGGAATAAGGACCATGACTTCACCCACCATGTGAGCGAGCTCTGGCTCTGCGGTTGTACCATACTTTTTGTTTATGTTGGGTAGCTGCTAGGTTGCTCTAGGCTGTCCCCCCATAAGGTCCTTCAGCCTTTCCCTAAACCTAAGGACGTAATCCACAATGGGAGTTCCCTGGGTAGCGTGCTCACCTTCCCAGTCCTCCTGGATCAAGTCTAGGGGCCCACGTACCCAGCGTCCATATAAAAATGTGAAGGGGGACAATCCTGTCGACTCTTGGGGCACCTCCCTGTATGCAAACAACAGGTGGGGAAGGTATTTCTCCCAGTCCCTCCCAGGCTGTTCAGCAAACGCCCGGAGCATTGACTTTAGGGTACCATTGAATCGTTCCACAAGCCTTGTGGGTGATATGGTGTCGTGCATCTCTGCACCACCCCACACTTCTCCCATAAACATTTCATCAGGTCCGACATGAAGGAACCCCCCCAATTGGTGATTACCTCCTGTGGAAACCCAACACAGGAGAAAATTCCCAAGTAAGGCATCTGCCACTTTGTCTGTCCTCAGAGAGGATAGAGCGACTGCCTCTGGGTACCAGGTGGCATAATCCACCACAGTCAGGATGAATCTCTTCCCTGAGGAGCTGGGGGTATTTAAAGGCCCCACAATATCCATTTCCACCCTCTGGAATGGCTCCTCCACTATGGGCAATGGAATCCGGGCGGCTTGGGTTTTCTTGCCCGCCTTCCCTATTTCTTGGCACCGGTGACAAGACATGCAGTACTCCTTCATCTGCTGGGTGAAGTTAGGCCAGTAGAAATTCTGGGCCAACTGCTGCATAGTGCGCATGATTCCCAGATGACCAGACAAGGGAATATCATATGCAATTTTGAGCAACGCTCACGATACCCCTGGGAAACAACAAGCTGCCTGCCTAGCATCCCTCCCTCTGTCTGTACTGCCTGAGTATACATAAGTCCATTTTCCCAATAAACCTTATGTTTGCCATCACCTCCCTGTGCTCCGTCAGAGTCTGCCCAAGCCCTCAGCTTCTCCAAACTAGGGTCACTCCTCTGAGCAGCTGCAAACCCCTCACACAGTCCCAAGGCATGGGACAGGTCCCCTTCAGTCACTAAACTAGGGTCCCTAGCACTAGCATCAGGGCCCTCAGGATCACTGTCAGTCCCAACCCTCTGACAAGGGGTCACGCCTCCCTCTTTGGAGTAACCCCTTGTAGCTGTGTGGTTACTTGCTATGGGGGAAACTTCTACCCCCTTTTTATCAGTCTCCTCATCTGGAGATACAGGCTGGGGAACCAGCCTCTCAGTGGTTTCTACACTGGTTTCTGTGGGGTTCAGGGAGCTACAATTTTCCTTTGCTGCTTGGCTATGGGTAACTGCACATACTATTCCCTGCTGGAGATTGTTACCCATGATCACATGCACTGCTAATATTTTGGCTACAGCCACCTGTTGCACAGTTCCCCCTGTTTCACCCCAGTCTAGGAGAACACTAGCCAGTGGCAATGTTTTCTCTTCACCAGTAAACCCTTATACAGTGACGTATTTATTGGGTATAAGCTGACCAGGCTGTACCATATGCCTCTTTACCAAGGTCAGGGATGCCCCTTTGTCCCTTAACCCCTGCGTCTGTACACCATTTACTATGACTGGGTGCATGTGTTCCCTTATGTTCACTGGCATGCTCCCAGGGACACACAAACAACCCACTTCTTTTCTAGCACCCTGTTGTGTATTATGGCTCACCTTTTTGGGACACTGTCTGGCAATATGCCCAGTTTCTTTACACAACCAAGATGCATTTCTTACTTCAGAGGAATCTTTTTGTTGAGACCTGGGGCTAACTGGTTTCGGTAGAGGCAGTGAGAGTTTTAGCTGCCCTGAAGGTGTGCTTTTCCCTTTCTGCACTGCCACGCCTGCCCCATTCACTGTCAGAGCAGGTCTACTCTTGGCATAGTGGTCCGAGAGTTCAGCAGCCTCTTGCACTGTTTTGGGATCTCGGTCCTCTAGCCAGGTTTTTAGCTCTGCTGGGCATGCCCAATAAAACTGTTCTAATAAAATCACATTTTCAATTTTATCAACAGAGTTTGCCTCAATTCCTTCCCACCAATGTTTTAAAAACTGACATTGTTTCGTGGCTAGCTCCTCATAGCTCAAATCAGGGCTTCTCCTGAGCTTGCGGAATTTAGCTCTGTATGATTCAGCAGTTAATTCAAACTTTTTTAACAGTGCAGCTTTTAGCTTGCTGTAATCATTGCTGTCCTCATTGTCCATTTGACCCAATGCATCTGGAGCTTTCCGGGTAAGTAGTGGGGATAGCTGGAAGCTCCAGAACTCTCTAGAAATTTTAGCCTGAATACAAACTTTTTCAAAAGAATTTAAAAAGGCATCCATGACTTCCCCCTCTTTAAACTCAGCTATTAATTTGGAGTTCAATTTGTAATCCAGTCCTGCAGTCCCAGTTAAACCCAAGCCACTTACCTGCTCTGGTGCTGCTGGTTGGAGTCATATCTTCTCCAGTTCGTGTTGCCTCTGGCACTCCTCTCTCTTCTCCTCTGTAGCTCACTGGCACTCACGCTCCTCACGGTTTGCCTTCCTCTGTTCTCGCTCTACCTCCAGTTCCATTCTGCACAGCTCAATTTGCAGTCTGAGCACCTCTGAATTCAGGATACTGGTGACCATCCCCTGTTGCTGTGGCCCTTCATTGACAGTGGCCCTGCTGTTCTTCTCACCGGACCTGGGCACAGCACTGGCCGCTAGCCCTGCCACACTTGAGTCTGGGTCCTTTTCAGTCACGGTCGGTGACTTGCTGCTGTGGGTATCTGTTACCATCAGGGCCTCTATGAGGTTCTGCTTTTTGGCTGTCACCTTGAACAGGACTCCTCTGTCCCTGCACAACTGCTTTAAGTATTCTACAGTGTGCTTTCTGTAGTTGGAAGCCATCTTTTCTGACTACTGCTAATCTGACTGGCACTTTAGAAAAAAAAATAAAATGGGTAGGAACTTGACTGTAAGCCAAGGGATATAGTTCTGTTTCCTTTTGAAAAAAAAACCCACTGCCTTTCTTTTTTCCAAGTGAGCTGAACAGTCTCAAGCTGACACACTGTACAATAAAGCTTATACCACCAAACTTTATATGCCACCACTGCCAACCAGTCTGTCACAATCTTGCTCAGCAGCACAGGCCTCTACTCCCAAAGTACCAACTTCTGCATGTGGAATTGTGAACAGTGAACAGAACAAGTTAACCCTCTTGTCTGTTTTGTGGGTTTGAGTCACCTTAGTTCCAAGTTCTGGAGGGATTCAAACTGATAACCTCTTGTTAGCATACCCAATTATCAGGCTCAGATAATTCTGTCTTCAGGGGGCCAGATATCTTTGCCTACGGGCACCTAACCAAGTATTTCAAAATGAACCCTTAGAACTCTATGCAAGACCTAGAGAACTCCTTTTTATTTCCCAGTTTGGTATCACAATAAGCACATGCACAGTGTCAACTATAACCATCTAAGCTTCACTTATAAACAAAGAAGTTTCAAGGCACACCAGGCAGTTTCTGTTTTTAAAATATATATCTTTACTTTAAAATAGATAAAAATAGCAAAACAGTAAATACAGAACAAGATATCCAAACACATACAGCCTTAAAAACAAAACAGGTTTAAAAGTGCAAATTTCTACAACACATACACTCAGACTGGTCTTATCTAAGGTCCTTACTTTCTTAATCTTTCAGTGCTTCGATGTTCCTCTTTTCTCTCAGTCAGAAAATGAATGTCACTTTGTAAGGTCTGCTCAGTATATTTCAAAGCAGTCTTGAGCCGGCCTTCTCTCTGAGGTCACCTAACTCTGCCTTGGTGTATTAAAATTTATATTTTTTAACACAGGATGTCCTGCTAAGATATTTAAAAAAATAATAGCTGACATAATGAATCGCCTCTCTTTATGACTGGTCAAAACTGGTCTATGATCTGCTTCACCCAGACATCAAAAGTCTCTTTGCTGTAATTAACTGTATACTCCAAGCAAATGCTTACTGGACTTCCCTAATTAAGTCTGGGACCTTCTTTACCCAGACATCAAAGTCTCTTTGATGTAATTCTCTATCTTCCTGGGAAGATACCCAAAACACATGCCGAGGCCCCTTTTTCTTATGACACCTGGTGCAAATCAAAGGATTTCCCTGAGGACATTATAAAATGGATATATTGATTCCTGGCTTCAAAGCAAATTGACAAGGGAATTGCATTTTAGATATCTGCAGTTTGAACTGCCTCCTGTCCTTTGAACTTATCCCTGGTGGGGTTTGATGTGTCAATTTCAACAAGCCAGCATTTTCTCCTGATAGACAGTCCATCACACATTTTTTTATATTTACAAAAAATGATACATGGATCAGAATCAGCTGTCCAAGTGTGACAGTAGCCTGGGTAAAACACTGGCTGTACAACAGGATGCAGAGAGTAATTGCAAATGGGAGTCCACTCTGAGGAAATGGGGGTTACTAGCAGAGAACCGCAGGGTTCAATACTGGGACTGGTCTTCTTTAATGTCTTCATAAGTGATATTGCAGAGGGACTGGAAGGAAAAGTATGTCTCTTTGCAGATGACACAAAGATCTGCAACAGGGTCAATACAGAAGGTGGGGTGGAAAGGATGAGAAGGGACTTGGCAAGGTTGGAGGAATGGTCAAATGTATGGCAGCTTAGATTCAATGCAAAAAAGTGCAAAGTAATGCACCTGAGAAACAAAAACTCAGGGGAAGAGTACACAAAGGGGGGGGGTGAGATACTAACAATAACAAAAATGGAAAGGATCCTGGGGTAGTCATATCAGATTACCTAAAGGTGGGCAAGCACTGTGAGACGGCAGTTAAGGAGGGCTGGCGGGATACTGGGATGCATAGGAAGAGGTATCACCAATAGAAAACAAGAAGTTGTTATTTCTCTTTACAGACAGCTGGTGAGACCCCATCTGGAGTACTGCATGCAGCTCTGGAGACTCCGTCTCCACAAGGACATAGACAGGATGGAGACTGTCTAGAGGAGGGCAATTAAAATTGTGCAGGGTCTGCACCAGAAGACATATGAAGAGAGATTAAAGGAGCTTAATATGTATACCCTTGAGGAAAGGAGGGATGGGGGATATGATAAAAACCTTTCAGTACCTCAAAGGAATCAACAAAGTCAAAAAGGGTAGCATCTTTCAGAAAAAGAGATGTGCAAGAACAAAAGGGCAACATTTGAAGATGGGGGGATGGTTCAGAGGTAATGTGAGGAAGTAATTTTTCACAGAGAGAGTTGTGGATACATGGAACGGCCTTCTGAGGAGGTAGTGGAGTCAAAAACAGTTGGAGAATTCAAGATTGCATGGGACAGACATAATGCAATTCTAGTGGGGGACAGGAGGAAGTAGGCTGTTGGTTAATTAGGATCTGCAGCTCATCCATTAAGAAGGGAAATAGGCAGACTAGGTGGGCCAAGCAGTCCTTGTCTGCTGTCAAATTCTATGTTTTATATTTCTATGCCAGAGGAGATGGAATCCCTTAAAACAGTGGACAGCTTTAAAAGAGGTTGGAGCAGGGTGGGGGGGGCTGCAGGTGCGGAGGGGTTAGAGGGGCAGAGGTAATACTTAAGAAGGGTCAAGGGGAATATGGGGAGGGGTGGCAATTCACTCTGTAAACACAGTGGGAAGTGCACACTCAAGCAGATTAGATAGACTGTAAGGCATTTCTCTGCTAGCATATTTATTTGTTCGTATTGCATCTTCATGACATGTTCTGTTAGGGACCACATTTTCTTGTCATGTACATGAAAAATAGAATTAAATTAATTAAAATAAATTTATATTGTATTACTACTATCTACTCTGTTACCAGTGATGAAAGTGAACAAGAACACACAGGAACTCCGTTCCTGTACCTTTTTGTGCAACAGGAACAGAGTTCCTGTACTTCTTCCCACTGATACTGACACTGAAATTCTTAAAACAGCATCACAGTGACAGTTTCTGGGTCTGTGACCTGAAATCAGGGATTTCCATTACAAAATTTGACTTGTACAATGTTATTTTCATAGAAATACTTCAAGATCTCTAGCAGAATCTATTAGTAGCTAGACAAAGAGCTGTGTCTTGACACAATTATCCTTTAGAGTGAGGATCTTCATTCTGCATTCCATATATGCTAATGACCGAGTTCCTTTAGTTCTTTCCTACCACTTGCACCACTGTCTATTACATTTATTGTCATGTCACACACATCATAGGGTAATGATCTGCTGTGTTTCTCGGCCAGTACCAACACAATAAGCATGTATTAACATGGTTATTCTGAATCACAAATTGTAGTAAGAATGAAATAATGCAACCTACTGGGAACTGAACCCAGGCCCCCAGAATACTCTTCCAGTGCTCTAACCACTGAGTTACAGGGTCACATGGTTAGATCTGGGGTTCCCGCACACAATTCATTTTTCTAATATTGTGTATCCTAGCTCAGTGGTTAGAGCACTGGGACAGTATTCCAGGGGCATGGGTTCAATTCCCAGTAGGTCACATTATTTTTTTCTCACTACAATTGTGATTTAAAATTGCTTAGCTGTGGCTAATGCACCAAAAACATCTAATTGGCAACTTGATTATTTTGCGGATGGTGAATCCATCTAAACACCACACACACTCTTATTTATGATCTTCTACAGCAACCCAGTGAATCATGCTATTATACTCTCATACAGCTATCTTCCTGATACATAAATAAAACAAGCATTTGTCAATGCTGAATGCTTGATTGCTGGTATTAGCATTGGTAGTGCAGGAGTTAGAGAGATGCATAATAGGAATGGCAGTGAAGTACTGAATTAATGCCAACCTCCACCCCTACCCTGCAGAGACTAACAGTCATTGGGGTGTGCCTTTGGGTCAGCCATAATGCTCACGCAATTCCACCTCACCCCACCCTGCAGACAGTGACAGGTGTCATGGTGTACCTTGGGGTCTTCGGCTCTTTTGTTCACCCCATTCCATAAGGAAATAAGGTGAGATGGGTGCAGTATAGGAGAATGGGGTGAGCGTTCGGGCCAAAGACCCCAAGGCACACCTCAGTGCCGGTCAGTAGCTTTTGTTTCGACCCTCGCCCCCCCACTAAAGGATTCTTAACTCCAAGGGGGTGCATGTTGGGTGTGTGTGCAAAACTATGAAAAAAAAATAAATCCCTGACTGGCGCAAAAAATGAGCGGTTGTCCAGAACGAACCCGCCACCCTCCCAACCCTAGCCTGGCACCAACCAACCATGCCACATGGCCAGTTCGGCAACTCACCACTGCACTACGCCCTGAAACACTCCCTTCACGCCCATCGCATGGCGTGGTCCCTCCCCCCTCGTGCATTTACATATAGCGACATCCCATTGCTATATTCACCGACCCCCCCAATCCGGTCACCCTCCCATCCAAGAAGCCCTGTGTAAAAGTGCTGTGATTGAGTTGCCCTTTTTGAAAGCGCTCAGTCGCGATTGCTTAATACACGGGCTACTGGTTTCTACATATCTCATCTTTTCTCTGACTCCACCTTCGATTCTTTGGAATAAGTATGTATGTCATGATTTACCTAAAAATCCTTGTGGTTGTTAACCCACTATGCACCTGTTCCTCATTCATTCAGAACATCTGATGGTGGAAATGCTGTACAATGTCATTACTTTTGTTTATTTTTTCTTCTTTTACACTGCTGTCATCACCTGAATGCTCTGTAACTACCCCTATTTACACTTCAACACCTGTAATTTATTTATTTATTTATTAGAATTTCAGATAAATGCCTTTGAGCCAATGGCTCTTTTACAAAGGTTCCACATCAGTATACAAAGAATAGAAGTACAGTTTGTGTGAGATTAGCAGGCAAGCAGTTCGAATACAAAATTCAGTACAGGGTATACATGGTCTAAAAGCTACAGGTAATATAAATAACAGTTAGAACAACACAATCAGGCATACATTTAAGAATGATGAGTCACAACAAACAATATTTACATGAATTAAAGCTGCCAGAAGGGCATTGTCAAAGGGAAAGGTAGAGTGGAAAAACTGAGTTGCTGCCAGTTGTGCCAGGTAGCATAGGAAAATGGAAGAGAGAGTGGGTGTAGAGGGGTATCTGGGAGAGAGGTAGAAGGAGAGGTGTGTGGGAAGCAAGGATCAGTGAACAAGTGCAACAGTGGGTGGGGTGAGCAGATTAGAAAAGGGAGAGAGGAAGGGAGTTGAAGGAGGGTAAGAGAAGAAGGTGGTGGACCAGGGCTAGGGAGAGAGAGACAGAGGTAGATATGGGGAGGGGGAGGGTGGTGGCAGGCAGAGGTGGTTATAGTAGAGAGGCGCGAAGAACAGAAGTGACTACCTGGGAGGTTAGGAGAAACAGTCACAGGTGGCTCTGGACACAAGCGTTTGAATTAGCTTGTGTTTGAACGAGCGGAGGGTGCCTAAGTTGGTGAGTTCGCTGCCCAGGGAGTTAAACATCTTAGGGGCTCTACCTGCATAAGACCGCTGGCCTTGGGTGGTGCAACAGTGGGGAACAGCCAGAGAATAGTTGTCAGAGCTTCTTGTGTAACAGGGGTGGTTGGCTGGGCTTAAGAGAAACTGAGCCCCAGGGGGCATGAGTCCCATCAATTACTTTTGCTTGTAGGCAGGTTTGGAAATAATCCTTCCCTGAAGTTGTAGCCAGTTTGGCTGTTTGTAGAGGTCACAGGTATGCGTGCGGTGGGCAGCACCAGTAAGGAGTCTGCAGGCCCTATTCAGCACTGTAATGATTCGCCGTAGTGCTGTAGCTGTGGCTGCTCTGTAGATGACAAGCCCATAATCAATGATGGAGACAATAGAGCTGTGTATTGGTAGCTTAAGGGCATCAGGTGTCAGGCAGTGTCTATGTTTATAGAGAAGGCCTATATGGATATTTACGGCTTTCACAACTGAATCGATATGGCTGGAGAAGGACAGAGTAGGGTCCAGGGTTATACCAAGGTATTTGAAAGTTTGCATCTGGTCCAGGGTCACACCCAAGCTGCTTTTGATAGCCAATTGTTGGTGTTTATGTTTCTTATGTTTGCCATGTAACAGCATAGTCTTTGTTTTTTTGTAATTTAGCACTAGTTTTTGTAAGACGAACCATGCCTCAACTTGTGTGAAAGTTTCCTGCAGTTTTTTCTCCAAGAGGGAGGGGTCAGAATTCTTAGAGAAAATCACTGCGTCATCAGCATACAGAATAATATTTTCATCACAGGCAGAAGGGAGATTATTCAGGAAGATGCTGAAAAGAAGGGGTCCCAATATTGACCCTTTGGGAACACCAGCCTGGACAGGTAGTTTGGAGGAGAGGGAGTCACCAATCTTAACTTGTGACCGGTTGGAGAGATAACTGTTGAACCATTGTAAAGTATCATGAGAGAACCCTAAGTTGCCAAGTTCTATCAGTAGTAATGGATGGTTGACTGTATCGAAGGCCTTTGAGAGGTCTATAATGGTGGCACCAGCAAGTTGTCCTTGGTCTAGTGCTAGATGAATGTGGCCTGTAAATTCAAGGAGGGCAGAGGTGGTGCTGTGTTCTTTGTGAGAGCCATGTTGCTGTGGGCATTGCAAGTTGTATTTCTCCAAGTACTCCTCCAATTGGTCTGCGATGATTTTTTTCAAGAGCTTTGGATAAACTGGGTAGGATGGAGATGGGCCTGTAGTTACAGTGTAATGTCCTATCCCCAGACTTGTGTATTGGGGTCACCAGGGCGGACTTCCACATAAGTGGGAACTGGGAGAGCATGAGGAACTGGTTAATAATCTTGGTAAGAGGGTGCAGGACATTGTCAAGGATGAGGGTGATGAGCTTCAAGTCAAGTGTGTCCCCACTTGATCTGGATTTTCTGAGCACCTTGAAGAGGTATTTTTTGGCATCCCTTTCAGTAACTGCCTTGAAATAGAAATGAGGATGATTTGTATCCTGAGTCTGTTGCTATTGGGAGGCCGTGGTTTGGTTGGTGTCAAAGAAGTTAGAGCGAAGCATATGGCTGAGGTCAGTGAATGTCAGATTGAAAGTTCTGGCAACTGTGGTGGGGTCCAGGGTGTTGCTGCCATCAACCTTTAGCATATTAGGAGTTGCTTTGGACTTTTTCTCTATAACTTCAGAGAGACTTTTCCAGAATTTCCTTCCATCTGACCATGAGTTTGACAGGGTGCTCCTGTAGTAGCTGGCTTCTTCAGTGTGGATAGCTCTGGTACAGGCATTCCTGGTGGCCTTGTATGCCTGAAAGTCTGCTTGATTGCCAGAGGCTATAGCACAAGCCCATAGAAGGTCCTGAGCTTTTAGTTGGTCTAGGAGTTTGCCTGTGATCCAAGGGTTGTCAAGGCCTTTAATTTTGTGTTTCTTAAAGGGGGCATGGATATCACATGCTGCATTGAACCTTGAGGTGAAGTATTGAAGTGCAGCATCAACATCCAGAGCAGTGTCAATCGGGGACCAGTCTTGTTGTTGCAGGAGTGCCTTAAGTGGTGCAAGGTGTCCCCTGATTAGCATTTGACTGTTGATAGTTTTCATGGGGGTTTATTGAATTTATTTGACCATATGCACCGGACTGGGGAATGGTCACTATTGGCATCAGGGAGAACTATAGTGTGGCTAATATGGTCAGGGTGATTTGAGAGAACCCAGTTCAGTAAGGTACTGGTCCCCTTTCTATAGTTGATCCTAGTGGGTGAGGTAACTAGCTGTGTAAAATGTGCAGCTGCCAAGCATCCTTGTAGTTGCTTGCACTGGAGACAAGCCAGTGGACATTAAAGTCCCCTAACAATATAACTTCTGACTTAAGCTTTAGACTACTGATGCAGGTAAGGAATGGGTTCAGGCTTGTTGCTGTAAGTTTGAGTGGAATATATACAGAAGCTATCGTCTGAGCTTTGTTATGAGCCCCAGGAATGACTTTAATAGCAAGGACCTTAAGCTCATCTCCATTAATAGGTAGGGTCAGGGCATGCTCTGTCATAGAATCTTTAAGATAAAGGGCACAGCCACACCCTTTTTTGGATAGTTGATCCTGCCGAAAGATGGTATACCTAGGTATTGCCACAGCAGTGTCAGGGATAATTGGAGACAACCAAGTTTCAACTACAGATAGCACATCTGGGCTATGTTGTACTGTCCAGGCAGTGAGGGCATCTAATTTTTTGGTAAGGCTGCAAATGTTGATGTTAGCTAGCGAGAGGGTCCCTGTTCTACACTGCTCCCTAGAGGTAGCAATTGTGCTTCAACACCTGTAATGTACTGTATGTTCTTAATAAGTATGGAATGTCTGATCTTGATAAGTATGGAATATAATTGTTCCCCGGGTCACCCCTGAAAAAGGGACTTGTTTGTCTCAGTTGGGCCCACCTGGTCATCAAAATTCTAATAAATAAAATTGCATTAAAATAAAATCACAAAAGTCAAATAGTTCTTCTAAACACAAAACATCCATTATCACAAATCACATTGCCTTGTCACATAAATAAACAAATTACGTAGCGATTACTAGATAAAGTACGTGATTTGATAGCCTTTAATGGACCAACAAGAAATTTTCAGGACTCAAGCTTTCAGGCTACATAGAGCAAGTCTTTGAGTAATCATTTGCCTGAAGAAGGGCTCTGTGTAGCCTGAAAGCATGGGTTCTGATCTTTTCTTGTTGGTCCAATAAAGGATATCAAACCACTTACTTTGTTCATCTGCTTGTACAATGACCAACATGACTACAAATAATTCTGTCTAACAATTTAAAAAAAAAAGGTTTGGCTGGCCTTCCGGTGCAGCGGTAGCACTTCCGCTTGTGGCAATGACTAGGGTTCGGAAGTGAATCTGGAGTATTGAAGGGCCGGCTGGGGGGTGGAGGACTGAGCATTTGTAGGACTGCTCTCCTCCTATAGTGGGGAGTGGCTGGGCAGAGCCTGATGCTTGCCTGGCCCCTGGTGGAAGTGGGGGAAAGGCAGCCTGGGACAGAAGGTCAGGAGGTGTGGCAGATGTAGGCACACCTCACGCGGCAGAGCGTGGCATGCATCATGAAATCCTTGCATGCCATGCCTCACAGGGGGACAAGAACATGGGAAAATGCTGGTGGCAGGATGCCAGAGGACAGTCACAGGTGCCTCACTTGGCTAGCTGGGCTCGCCAGCCCAAACTGGATCCAGATCTCAGTGGGTACGGGGACCCTGCTGATCCCACCAGGAGGGCAAGCCCTGGGGGAAGACAGCTGGCAGTAAGTTCCAGCGGAAGTCGGGAATGACGGGGCTGGGGCACCCACCCAAAAAAGGGCTGCCTGGGAGAGGAGAATAAAAAAATATAGATTTTTATATTATGTTTCTATCCTCATCATATTACTGTTTATTATATCATATATAAAACACAAAACATGAAAATAATAGAAGAGAGTAAAATCACATGAAAATAATAGAAGAGAGTAAAATCATAGTTATAGTATATGGTTGCCCCTTATTGTAGCTAGATTTCAATCTACTGCCAAAAGCTGTTGTAGCACAGTTCAAAGGCCGAAAAAGTTGTAGTATAATGGCTACATCACTACTATACTACAACTTTTACGTTCTACATCTGAGAACTCGCGTGTTGCGGCCAATGTCCGCACTCAATATCGGATAAACTTTCACTTCAGCGACATGAATTTTTTTCAGTGACAGGCATGTTTTTTTGAATATAGTGTGTTTCCTGAAGAAAAGAAGAATAAATTATTGCTGAAATCCTGCCATGATTCTCTGACGAAGGTGAGGGTGTGGGGCAGCAGGCACAGCAGGTGGAGAGAGAGAGAGAGAGAGAGAGAGGGAGGAAGGGAGGGGGGAGGAGCTAGAGAGAGAGAGAGAGACCAGGGACAGAACAGCAGGGAGAATCAAAAGATGATTTAAAAAAATCAAAAATACACATTTATTTTTTCAAACACAAAACCATATATTATATAATATAACAGATAGGGAACTGTGCACCAACAAGGCTATGTTTCCATCTTGGGGAGTTGATGACATCATAGAGACCTCTCGAGCTTTGTTCTATGATGTCATCAACCTCCTCGATGGAAACACAGCCTTGTTCCGCACAGTTCTCTATCCATTATTTTATATGTAAAATCTAGTGTGCTGCAAGGGGAATATAGCAATTGGTGTGAGGAAAAGCAGAGCTGGAGACTACAGGGGGTATATTCTTTGAACTCAGCAATGAATAATAACTATTAACTGTAGCTTACACTGGGCAATGGCATTCTTAGTGCATTTTGCAGACTTTTTCACAGCACCACAAGCAGTAATCAATGGCAGATGCATGCCAATAGCACCTGCCAAAAGTAAGCTACACTAATTCATATTCATTGAGGACATCTGGGCCCCCATTTACACTTAGTTTTACTCTTTGCAAATTACTGCATTGGGAAGAAAAGTGGTTCAGCCAAATTGGCAAAGCCAAACCACATTTTCTGGCCTGAAACTTGGAGTGAACCGAAACTGACTCTGATTCACTTGTGCCACCCTTATGCCACATTGCCATGGTTAGGACCACTGTTCTAGGGGATCATGTAGTTGCATGTATGTGTGTACAGAGCTTTAGGCATACTGTCTGGGAAGGTTAATGAAGAATATAAAAAACAGCAGAGGATCAGAGATAGACCCTTGTCGTACACAACACTTCAGTGGCTTGAGGTCTGAGTGGGCTCCACCTAGGGCTACCTTTTGTGTTCATTTTGCTAAGTAATTTACCTCCCATGCAACAGTGGAGAAATCAAGGCCCAGCTCTCTTCTTGCTTGCTGAGTAGGAGCTGGTGATCAACCATGCCAAAGGCTTTTGTGTTGTCAGTAATGATGGTACCAGTGAGGTAGCCTTTTTCTGTTGCCTCTTGGATGTCACTGGTCACCTTGAGCATAGCTGCTGAGGTGGAATGGTAAGTCCTGAGCTAGACAGGACAGGTAGTGCAGGTGATCAGATAGTTGAGTATGGATGCACCTCTGAAGCATCTTGGGCAATAATAAGAGTATAGAGATAGGATGATAGTTATTGACATTATGTCTGTCACTGCATTGATGTTTGTAGAGGGGATATTTGGACTTTCTTTCAGACTGCTGGTAGGTTACCTGTCGAGAGGGACAATTTGAAGATGGATGTGATTAGAGACAATTGTGTAGCAGACAGATTGAGTAGTTTAGGCTCCATGTTGCCAGGTTTTGTACTCTTGTGGAGGTCAGTACAATGGAGGGTACTGAGCACTTTGACAAGTCATAATGGACTTAGCTGTATGAACTTGTTTTTATCTGTACTCTTTCCTCCTTTGTCTATGGCCATGCCCCCCTCTACCCCAGGCAACCACCCAGCTTCCTCACCCTTACTTGTACCCATCTCCAGTTTCATCCTCCAGCTTGTCCCCAATAGAGGGTCAAAGAGGGGCATGCCCTTCACCCTCCAGAGCACATACAGGTTTGGAGAGGGGTACAGGAGGCTGTGTGGAGCTGGACTGCACCGGGCTTCATCCAGCAGATCAATATATTTTTTTCTCCTGCTGTTCTCCCCAAGAAATTGGCAGCTAGAGGTTCCAATGCAGGTCCTTGCATGCAGCTGTATGAGGACGTGCAGAACCAGTTAGTATTCCCCCTTCCCACCACTCTACCTGCACTTGCACCTGTGGTGACACAGGTAGCAATGCTGTTACAGAACTCAGCATAAGCCCTCCCCAGAGAAGAAGAGCATTCTCTGGAACACCCAGTCCTTCTCTTTCCTGCTGGCCTTCTGACCAAACAGGCTCACTTTTCAACACAGGTCACAAGCATAACGAGTGGCAGCACTGTCCTGTGCCGACAGCCAAGCACCAGCCGCTTGGTCTTTAAGATCAAAAGACTGCCAGAATGCAGAGAAGCTAAAGTACCAAGGGATTACTGAGGGGGTACAGTAGCTGCACCTGTGTGCAGTTTCTTGAGGTTCTGGAAGTACTGAGCAAGATAGAGCTCAAATGATAGGCAGGGGGTAATGACAGTGGTCAAAGGAGGGCCCGACCAACAGAGTCATGGAAGGTACAAAAAGCTTTAAAAAAAGTTGAGTTACACAGCAACTATGGATCTACTGCAATCAGAATGTCAGTGTGAATCAGTGGCTTCTCTGTCTATTTCTTCAGTGGTACCCTGAGCCCATCCAACCTATCTGGAGTTTGCTAGGATGGGTCTCTATGAACCTGGGGAGCCAGGTTTAAATCCCACTACAGATATTTAAAGGCTGGGGAGCCAGGTTTAAATCCCACTACAGACATTTAAAGGCACTCCACTGCCTTTGCCTGTACTGGAATCTGGGTGGCTATTGGAAGCCCACCATGAAGGTTCATGGTACAGTCAGGGTACAAGGAAGTTAGGACTGGTCACTCTCTGACTGGGTGGGCATGGCACCACTGAGGTGCCAGCATGATCTCAGGGGGAGGCATTGGGGCCCTAAAATGGACTGACCCATGAACCCTCCAAATCTAGTTAACAGTACCCCTCCCTTCCCTTAGTAAACCAAGTCCTTCCCATCCCTCCTTTCCATCTGTTCCTTACTAGAAATATTGAAATCTCCTGGGATACATCAACATGAGCTGCCATTCTCTCCCCATCCCCTATTTGCAAGGGTGCGTGGTTCCATGTTGGTGGTTCTTGACTCCTGCACAGCAGGTACTATATGCATACAAAAACATTAGGCGCTAATCTTAGGGGCACAACAGTGCCTACCCTCCCATCCTCCATTACCCTACATTATTCATTAGCTGCTCCTACCAATGCCCCATTACACGGGAAGAGGAGCAGCCCAGTATACAGTGAGTGGTTGGCCAGTTGGTTTGGGAGGTGGAGCATAACTAAAGATGCAGTTCGAGGGTGGGTCTTGTGTAAGGGCATCTTCTGTAGCTGAATGCCCTTGCACTAGTCCGAACACCAAATTACATCAGTAGTGATGCTTTGCCTTCCAAAATGCTCACCTGGCCACATGCTGGATACTACACTGCTCGACCCATTTAATCATCAGTGGAGCACCCTTCACCCACATTTTTTAAAGATACACTCCAGGAACTGACAGTGTAGTAACCTAGTAAAGGTCAGAAGGGACTCTAGGTCCATTAGATTCACCCTCCCCACTAGTTTGATAAACAGGGATATTAAAGTATGCTGTGCAATATGGGACTACACTCTGGATACTCTCCCCATCAGCGACATGGGGGCAAAGGATGGGGAACATATTTCTTTGCTCTAGAAGATATAATCTTTTTCTGGTATGAACTGGGGAAAAGAGAGGTGAAGGGGTTGGTTTACTGACTATGGAGGGGACATTTTTAAGGACCAGCTGTCACCATGGGGGTAGGCACCTCATTGCTTGGAGCTGCCAGTCACAGGACCTAAAAATAACCATCAAATAGATTTTACTGTGTAGGGATTATACCGTAATTTAACTTACAAGAAGTGTGATCTCACTTCCTTATCGATCGCTAGGTGCCAAGCACCCACTGCAGCCCTGCTCACAAAACCACATTTTACTGATGCAAAGTGAGGAAGAAGCTGCAAGGCTATAGATAGCATTATAATGTTATTGGAAGCAGTGGTGGTCTTCAGGTGATACTTATATTCTTTATAGGTAGGGATGTAAGTTTGTCATGGCAGTCATACACGTCATTGATTCCATGACATTTGATCTTTATTCAGGACTTCCATGACTTTCACTAGTGTCATCAGAATGTATCAATGAAGACAGTGCCACAACATTTACTACTGTTTACTAATGATTTCATGAACAAACAATGAGTCATTAAAACCTCATCCATGACAAACTTACATCCCTATTTATAGACAATTGTACATGTTAAAGGGGTAGTACATGTATTAACATGTACAATTGGGTATAAATAGTATAGACATCACCTAAAGATTGCTGCTGCTCCCAGTAACATTATAATACTATCTATAGCTCTGCAGTTCCTGCCCCCGCTTTATGTCATTAAAATGCAAACACGGTTTTATGGACGGGACTACGGTGGGAGCTCAGCAGCTAGCGATCAATAAGGAAGTGAGATCACACTTCTTGGAAGGTTAAAAATCACTGTATAACCCCTGCAGAGAACATTTTAATTTGTGGTTATTTCAGGTCCTGGGGCAAGCAACTCCTAGCCATGAGTTGCCTTCCCACAGAGAATATCATGTCAGCTGCTCTTTAAGCAATCTGTGAAAGGGATGCATGCACAGACCAAAATCCTGTCATACCAGCAACAATAAAACCCAGTTGTGACCCACTGCCTCACAGAGCATAAGACATTTCTTGATTCTTCATAAGTTTTATTGCCTCCTTTTATTAGTCAGGTGTGACCTTAGGATCCTAATACTCAAAAAGTTCTAAACAGCAGAGCACCAATTGTCACCACATTTGTGTTCACATTCTTGAGATCAACTATTGAAGTCTAAGCAGTTTCTTGCTGTGTCCAAAATAAAACCATGGGAGGAAGAGGAATTTCTTGTACAACTCCTTTGACTTTTGTCCAGTCGCTTTAAAGACCTACAGTATTTTGTTGACTTGGCCTTTAAATCATCAGTTAAAATCTAATATTAAGAAATGAAATGAAACTTTATTTATATGGTGCCTTTCTCAAACCAAGGCACCTTACAATATTTAAAACAGTAATCAATAAATAAATAAATAAAAGTCCATAAATAATTTTTAAAACACTAAATCTATACAACACTAAATCTGAGCTCCAATTTACAATCAATTAATTAAAATTAATTAAAAAATTAAAATTGGCTAAGGCCAATAATTCACATCGAGGAAGTACTTTCCAAACCTGATAGTTCACTGAATTTGATTGATAAAATGTGACAAACCATGATTAGCTGTGGATTATCGCAGTGTGAGTGACAAATTGTGGTAATCCATGGCTAGCTGTAGACTATCACCACTTATCAATCAGATTCTGTGCAGTAAGTTTCTCAGGTGTGGCACTGCACATTTTTCTTGTGTTTTTTTTCCGTTTCACTGACCTCCTGACTCTAATGGCTTCTTCAGACTGTGTCACAAACATGGCATCGTGATTCTTGTTTTTTTCTGCATAGTTGGATTAGCCCTATTATATAAAAAAATGATGTCAAGTGTGAGTTACAAGGTGACAATTCAGCCTCAGGGTTTATAGAACATCACAACCCACTTGGCCTTTGGACTCATGGATTATTATGTTCCATAAACCCCTCAATTGAATTAGCACCTTGTAACTCAGCTTGCCCACTGTTTATTCAATATTTAATTGGAGATGCTGAATAGTAAATTTGCTTTTCAGTATTTTTATGTTTTTTTGTCTTTTCTGTGCAACCCTTGTTTGAAATTGGGGGTTACAAAAAGGTTCTTGCATATAAAGAGTCAATAGCTTGGTTATCAGAAGTGGCCAGTAATATGAGCAGGGAGGCTCCTTATAAGTAAGGGGGGAGGAACTACATGTGCCGAGAGGGAGATAGAGCCAGTAACCTCTAGGAGTTCAGACAAAGAAGAGGCCTGCCCTAGAGTCTACTCACTGGTCCCTGAAGCTCATGGCATGGGTTTTCTAACAGAAGAGCCTGACCCAATGAAAGAGATATGCTGATGTGGCCCTTTCTCCCCAGGGGGAAGCCCTGTTTTGCTAGGAGATAGATTGAGGAGGATTCAAGTCTTGAGGTTTTCTGACTCAGGGTGTAGGGGTCTTTCACTCAAACCACTTGCAACAGTAAAACGGTAAAACAAAACTCAATGCCCACAACTGTAATAATGGTCAGGGCAGTGCAACACTGACTTTAGTTAAAGCTCCATATTGTCAGCAGTGTATAGTACAGGTCCCCTGATGAATCTACACTGAGTGAAGCCCCGGGGCTCCTACCTACTGAGATCACACTTTACTAAAACTGCCAGCTTGTCTCAATCCTTTCCTCAAATGCCTATGGACCTTAGACAAGGGTCCCTTTTTCTCCTCCACCTCCTGTCTCATGCTGTCCTTCACAGGGCTCCTATAGGTAGTGGGACCACAGAGACTCAGGCTACAAGGCAGAGAGTTAGACACAATGGGCCCTACATGTGAGCCAGGGATAAATTCCCTGACAGATTACTCTTTACCAGCCCTTGTTACCTGGCTGGAGGCACCTCAGGCATGACAGGTGATGGCCACCTAAATGGACCAGTATGCACCAGGGAGATGCACTCCCAAACATTTACACACCATCCAGTGTGGGGTCCTGGCATCCAACCATAGCTGGAGCCAACTAAAATTGATGAAATGTGCTCTTCCAGCCTGACTCCTGCATCTTTCCCCGTAGACCAGGATGCCCCAGGCCTTCATTTCTTCTCTTTGCAATTGAAATGCACCTGTGAGCTCATAGTATGACCCACAAGGGGTCCTAGGAGACACCCTTGAGGGATAATTCCCCTACCTCTGACTGTCTACACCTTTTCCTCATGCTATTCTCCTTGGTCTACTAATTAGAATTACTACTCTCCTCCTCTTATTCTCTCCACTCATAAAATACATGACAACCACTCCTTTTATACTTTATAAGACTCACATGACTTGCAGGTAGCTCTGCCTTGTAACTAATCCTTGCATGTCCAAATATAGGGAGAGCTCACAGATGTAATAGTACCCCTCAAGTGGTAGGGTGGTTACACTGATGCGGCTGCAGCTATGACTTGCAGCCCCTATGATGGTAAAAAAGTAAGGCCACAAGGGCTGGTGAGCCCATTAACATCAACTGAGATAATTGTAGTTAGGCACCGGCATTATCAGAGACTATGAGGAACAGCAGAGAGACTCTAAAATTTGAGGAATCATGTGTTGATGTGGGTCTCTTGTCTAGGGTTCCCTTTAGCATAACACTGAGATGGGAACATAGAAGAAAAAAGAAAGCGAGAATTTGCCTCCAGGGCACCATTTGGGATCTTCCTAAACTGGGAGTAAGACATGTGCCCAGAGGATAAAAGACAGATAGACAGATTTAATCCCAAGTGGAAGGAGGTGGTATTCCATGTAAACAGTCTGACTGTGCCGAGGAGGAGTCAAGGAAAAAGTTTCTGTTATACTGTCAATGGCTTTGCTCCAGTGGGGATCACACATGTACAGTATGTTGGGCTCCTTGCAATGGTGCTGCTTCTGTTGTTTAGGGAGGTGCCATTAAGCTCATTTTATGAGAAACTGGTGACTAAAGGTGGAGCACAGGACAATGATCATGTAAGAAATGACAAAGTTACTATCCTCTGTGACATGATAATGAGGGAATGAGACCAGGAGCCCTGGAGAAGTGTAACAGCCTTCCAGGAAGGACCTTCATAGAACTGGAATGAAACAGAAACAAGAAAAGGAAAATGAGTGTGTTAAGATTAAATAAACCCCTTTTACTTTACTAGAGCCCTGTGTGTCAACAATGAATTTGCTTAGATGACGGTACACTGTTGTACAAAAACATATTGCATATTAGTTGTCCTGGGGACCCATGTGGATCTAAAAGAACACTGTTCGACCCCTCCCATGGTGGAGGGCCCCATCATTTATGGCTGCCAGGACTAGGCTACAATATGTTATGGTATTTTTTATTGTGAAGTAATTTGAGAATTTTTAGAAAGATGCAATGGAACATTTTTGCATAATTGATTGAGTGACTTTTTCTGGAAGGCTTTGAAGCTTCCTGAAACAAGGCACTCAACAGATGGCTTTACAAGCAAGTCTGTGGCTCTCTTCCAGTAAGAGCCATATTGCTTAAATTCAGCTAGAACACAATCCAGATTTTCCTACTTACTTGGCATGTCGCTGCTAGTGATTAACTTATCATCCTGGAAACATATTATACCTGGGAGACCCTGCAACATTGTTTAATCTGTAATGTGCTGGAACAAGGCTGGGGTGACGATGATGCAAAATGGCCATCTCTTTATCACATACTGGTTATCTCATACTGGTGTATTGATATAACCTACAGTGTTTACTGATCGTTGTATGCTTCCTGGACTCTGCACTCAGCTTTATTTGCAGAAGAGCCCGTGGCTGATCTTGTTATTTTACAGTTCTCCATTTAAGGGTAAACCCTAAGATATTGGTCCTGGGTAGTTTAAAAAGATTATCTGTGATCTTATAGTCAATACATGTTTAGGCAAAATCATCCTGCTATACCACAGGGAACAACTGCTTATGCATCAGATTGTGGCTTATAAAACCAAGAAGTATAAGGGCATATCTCATAATCTCATTGCCCTTCATTAAAATGAGATCTTGAAATGTCATGAGGGGAGAGTTCTGTTTAGGGTGATTTGGGGGTGTAGAGTACAGTTAAATATGGGGCTTAAGGATAGCTGCCAACCCTTTAAGTAGAACAGTTATGTGCAACTTGAGCCTATGGTATGAGAATGTTGTGCTAGCTATTTCCTGCAGGGGCTTGGAAACCCCTATTTCCTGTTCCCTAGGTTAGTCTGAGTTTGTACCTCGTGCTGAACAGATGTTCCTGCCTACATTTATGAATAAACTAATTTTATTTATTATTTTATGAGTCCCACCCAGTTAGTTCGGTACCAGAAAGGTGACTATTGAAGAAGAACCAGATGGGCAAGGCAGAATACAAGGAAGGTAAGGGTCCTGTGGCAGACCAACACCAAAACGCTACACGTAGTAGAGAATGCATCCCTTCTTCTGCCCAGACCCCCCCCTCTCGCTTGCCTGCATCATTGGGTACCCAAGAGTCATCTTCCAAGTGTGCCTGAACTGTTTGAATGCTGAATACCATTCAACCCTGGCAGCAGAGAGGAAAAGTACAACTGCACTGTAAAAGTAAAACTGAACGTGTCCAACTCAATATACCCTCTGCCAATTGGCCTCAGGACTATATGTCAATAAATGTGGGACATTGCTGCTCCAGCCTATCTGCTGCAGTACAAACAGCTACAGTTTTCAAACCTTCCCTCCATGGAGCTGCAAACTGCAGCCCCCCCCAGCTCCTACCTCATGGAAGGGCCTGCGAATAACCAGCTCTGTACAGTCACCTAAAAAGGGCGCCAGAAATTTTAAATCAACCTCCCTGTTGCTGTTCCTAGACTGTGGCCCAGCAATCTGCAGCTCTGCCCACTCTCCCATTCAACTTTGCAGCTGGCAACGCCGCTTCCGAAGGGACTGCTCCAAGAAAAACAAATACAGCAAGACACACGGCTTTCCCCTGCTGCTATGTAGCAACTCCAAACATATAGGCCTCCAGCCTTCCACCAAAATGGGTCCGCTACTTCAGTTTCTTCTCCTGAGGCACACAGTGTATCATTGGAGTGCCACTCCTTGTGGAGACCCAGACCACAGCTTTTACCTGGCCTGGATGCTGCATTGGAGCCTTGCACAGACACCCGGCTGCTCCACTCACTCTCAAGCTGCTCTCTGAGCCTCCTTACTATTGTGGCTCCCTGGCCCTCCGACTGCCCTTCTGCAGTCGCATGGAGTAATGCTCCCTGCTAAACCATGCAAAAAGAGAAAAAAAGGGAACCATTCAAACCATACAATACAAAAGGGGCAGTGCAAAACTAAATGGAGGAAAGTAAGGGGAGACCAAGTGCTAGGACAATAAACAAAATACTGACTGCGCTGCAGTAAAAGCAATCCTCTCCATGCTCCAACTCAGGGTCACACAGAAACACATGAATAAATAAAGAACAGAGGAACCTAGAGAAAAATACATTTTCTGGGTAATATACAAAACGGGGACAGAGAAAGAGCAAACACGAACTGGGGGCAGAATTAAATATATCACAGAGTTGGAAGACATGCTGTAAGTATGTGGAAATAAAATACAGTGCCAAAAACACAACAGAGTGCAGCAAGGGAATATAGACATTCACCAGTTTGGCAGTTACAGTCACAACCTGTCATTTTCAGTGGAACAGAGAGCCTATAGCTCGTCAAATGCCATTCTCCTAAAAAGGGCGCCAGAAATTTTAAATCAACCTGCCTGTTGCTGCTCCTGGACTGTGGCCCAGCAATATGCAGCTCTGCCCACTCTCCCGTTCAACTTTGCAGCTGGCAATGCCGCTCACGAAGGGACTGCTCCAAGAAAAACAAATACAGCAAGACACACGGCTTTCCCCTGCTGCTGTGTAGCAACTCCAAACATATAGGCCTCCAGCCTTCCACCAACACGGGTCCGCTACTCCAGCTTCTTCTCCTGAGCCATACGGTTATCAGTGGAGCGCCACTCCTCATGGAGACCCAGACCACGGCTCTTACCTGGCTTGGAAGCTGCATCAGAGCCTTGCACAGCCACCCGGCTGCTCCACTCACTCCTAAGCTGCTCTCCGAGCCTCCTTGCTATTGTGGCTCCCTGACCCTCTGACTGCCCTTCTGTAGTCACATGGAGTGACTCTGCCCGCTAGACCATGCAGAAAGAAAAAAAAGGGAACCATTCAAACCATACAATACAAAAGCGGCAGTGCGAAACTAAATGGAGGAAAGTAAGGGGAGACCAAGAGCTAGGACAATAAACAAAATACTGACTGTGCTGCAGCAAAAGCAATCCTCTCCACGCTGCAACTCAGGGTCACACAGAAACACATGAATAAATAAAGAACGGAGGAACCTAGAGAAAAATAAATTTTCTGGGCAATATTCAAAACGGGGACAGAGAAAGAGCCAACATGAACTCGGGGCAGAATTAAATATATCACAGAGTGGGGAGACACGCTGTAAGTATGTGGAAATAAAATACAGTGCCAAAAACACAACAGAGTGTTTAAGGGAATATAGACATTCACCAGTTTGGTAGTTACAGTCACAACCTGTCATTTTCAGTGGGACAGAGAGCTTACAACTCGTCAAATGCCATTCTCTTTCCTGCATAGCTACCTCATGGCAAGCAGCCTCCATCTTGTGTTTTCTACATAACAAAGCAGTGACCCATAACCCCCTGACGTTGGCCATCTTGCTACAGTCAGCACTGCAAAACTGGATGTCACAACCCGGTGGCCATCTTGTGAAGGGCACCAAATGACCTCCCTACATAGGAATCAATGGCAAATCTATTGAATTAAAGGGACAGTAGAACAAATAACTGATTTTTGCAACAAAACTTTATTTAAATAACTGACAACACAGAACTGAGTGGGAATTGTTTATTAAGATGTCAATTGATGGAAACTGCTTACAAATAATTCTACTTTTATCTACAAAAATATTTTCTTCTCTGCACTTCACCTACTCCATGACATCTCATCTCTTCCATGACAGAAACTCCTTCACACTCCTATGACCTTCGCTCAGTGACATGCAGCTTATCTCCAACCATGAGGTCTGAGGAAGACACCACCTCAAGCACAGGAAGGTCTGGGGCTCCATCTTCACCCACCTCAGGCGTGTGGGGCCTCAAAATAGAAACCATCCTGCAAGACATCCGGTCGTCCATTTCAGGAGTGCCAACTATACAAGCTATCCAGGAGGACCTTGCCTACATTAAAACTATCTCATCCCAGTCCACGATCCATACCAGCCTGCAGCCAGTACCCTTCTCAGCACTGCCTCTTGAAGACACTTTTGACTGGCTCGAGCAATTCCAAGCATGGATTTTCTTACATGGTTGGACTGATCCTTTGCACATTTCCAATGCCTTGCGCTTGTTTCTGAGAGGGGCTGCCATTACCTGGTTCAACACACTGCCAGAACAAGTCAAAGGGGACACTGCTGCCCTGTATGCAACCTTCAAGGATCATTTTCTTATTTATTTAGTTTTTGATTACCGGGTAAGTGCAGTAGACACAGAAGTGACTATTTTCAGACACAACCCGGGAGGTTACAAAGTCACAGTTTTACAATAACATGGTACAGCAAGTTGGCTAAAAAACCAAACGTGCACCACCTGCCATTGTTATTGGAACAGCAACTGCGGGAATGCACCATGCAACACACTGAGTCATTAGAAAAATTCATAGTTGATACTGAATCACGCTATAAACGTCTGCAAAAATCAGAAAAAGAGCAAATCACAATCTTTGTATGGGGACTTCTTCCTCAACTCTGCCTGTATGTAATCCAACAGAAACCCACAATCTGGATGGACATAATCCAAACTGCATGGCTTGCACAAGAGTCCATCTCAATGTCCCAGGCTACCCACTGTGCAAGCACTCCAATCATCACAGTTAGCTACACTCACAACCTGTGGCCAGCAGCAGCAATCCCTGATAGAGACGCTCACCACTACTGTCAACAGCTTATACTTCAGTGCTCCTACTTCCCCTGCAACGTCTGTCAATACTTTTCAGCCACTTCGACAGTGACCTGAGCTACCCCCACCTTCATGAGAACCATTGACCTGCCAGTGGTGTGGATTCAGGGGACACACTGCTGCTGTCTACCGAAAGCTACAGAATCAAAGCAGAAACCAAATGAGCCAGAGACACCTGCCATAGCACAATCAGCAAGTTAACTGCAACTACACCCAGGAGCAGGGGAACACAGCAACTGACCACCCCTCTGATTCTCACAATGCAAACAATCTGCACCCTTTGGCTACTACCTTAGGCACAAACATGCCTACACAGGCAAAGGTTCCTGTCATCAGGTACCTTCTCCTAGTGAACCATGTCCCTGTAACCATTACAGATTGGTCCACGCATGACTTGGTCAACTCTGGAGCTGAAATCTCAGTTAATCATGGCACTATTCTACACAACCCAGCTATATATCATGTACCTAATGTATCTCCAGCCAACCTCTGGTACATTATCACAGCCAATACCGCTACAGTACCTGTCACAGGCATGGTCCATGTCAAGCTCCACTTTGGCTCACAGCAAGCTACTGTTAAGTTTTACCTGGTGCCTGACCTACAGCCAGCAGTGATTCTTGGCCTGGACTTTCTCAAAGCTCACAAAGCCATCTTAGACTTTGTCTCAAACAAACTCTCACTAGATCATCAGAGGCAACTTGCAGCTACAAACTCAGTCAGAGGTGGTTTTGATTGCCAAGATTTGAGGTGAACCACTTCCACAAGGTGTTGTTGGCATCATCATGGTATCTCCTGCTCTGCATTCATCAGGTCTCCTTCCAGGAAACGCCTTATCAGCAGTGCGTGGCGGCGTAGTCTTCCAAAAATGTTGCAACTTCACAGATGAGCCAGTGGTCATCTCAAAGGGTATCAACATCAGAAAGTTTGTATGCTTGTCTTCAGGGGACCTGCTCCACCTCCTGCAAGAGCCTCAACCTGGTTTCACCAGTTCATGTCCTGGTACTATCATGACCACTCCAGCCTCCACAGAGCTACCCCTCAGTCAGCGACTACCCTCTTCAGAAGAACTATTTGGATGTCTTTGTTGGTCCTGATAATAAACTTGGATGCTATGATATCCTGCAACACACCATCAAGGTGCAGCCCAACCAGCAGCCAGTCTGTCAGCAAGCCTTCAAAGTGGGACAGAAACAGGTCCTGCAGGACATCATCAAGGACATGCTTGAACAGGACATTATCAAAGAATCTACAAGTCCCTGGGGTGCACCTTGCTTGCTAGTGGTAAAGAAAGACAAAGGGTATTGTTTCGTGGTGGATTACAAAAAGCTCAATGCCTACATGATGCAGGATGCTCACCCCTTACCTACAACCGAAGACGCCTTAGAAAGCCTTGATGTGACCAGCCCAGCTTACTTCACTACTCTAGACCTTCAGAGTGGATTTCTACCAAGTTACTATTGATCCAGCTTCATGCCCATACACAGCCTGGTGCTGCCACTTTGGACTTTTTCAATTTAAATGACTGCCTATGGGACTTCAGAACAGTTCAGCCACTTTTCAACATGTTATGGAAGCCGTATTATGTGGACTGTCTTATAAATCTTGCCTGGTTTACCTGGATGATGTTATCGTCTTCAGCAGAACTTTCCCAGAGCACCTCCAACATCTTAAAGAGGTGTTTGAACATCTCAGGCAAGCTAATCTCAAACTTCCCTCAGAGAAGTGTTGTTTTGCACAGCATCAAATTCATTACCTGGGACATGTGGTTAGTTCTCAAGGCATCTCCCCAGACCCAGATAAGCTCTCAGCAGTAAAAGACTATCCAAAGTCTAACAACCTCAAAGACCTTAGAGCTTTCCTGGGCTTGTCTGGCTACTACAGAAAATTAATTTGCAACTATGCCAAGATTGCAGCTTCACTGTATGCCCTCACCAAAAAGGGATGTGACTGTATTTGGACTTCCAAATGTAAAGGGGCCTTTGAAACCATGAAAGAAAAAAATTATTTCTTCACCAGTATTGGCCTACTCAAGGTTCGACCAACCCTTTAAACTCTTCACTGATGCTAGTTCCTTTGCAGTGGGCACTGTGTTGTGTCAAATCCAAAATGGAACAGAATGAGTTGTTTCCTGTGCCAGGTGTTCTCTATCCTCAGCTGAGCAAAACTATGGCATCACGGAAAAAGAATGTCTAGCCATGGTATTTTGCTGTAAAGAAATTTGACTGTTACCTGAGCTACTCCTCCTTCACAGTTATCGTAGATCACTCTGCCCTCAGATGGTTGTTCAAAATGAAGGAGCCAGTAGGCAAGTTCGTTCACCCAATGGATTGCCATATTACAATGCTACAACTTTGAAATTCAATACCGACCAGGTCGAGTTCATTCTAATGCCGATGCTGTAAGCCAGAGATGGTATCCCTCAACTTCATCTTCAACAGATGAAGAAGCCTGCCTGTAAGCTCTTCCTTTCCACTCCACAGATGTGCTCCCTGTGAACACTCCTACAGCACTCCAAGTTGCTTTGCTGCTACCAACTGCTTCTATTGAGAAAAGCACCAATCCTCACTGACTGTGAGCAGCTGAAGAGCTTATTATCTCCTCTACTACTGATATCTGCCTGGTGATTATCAAAATGCAAGAAAGAACTGATCTTCAATTCACAGACATAATTACCTACGTAGAGAATGGAAAATTACCAGAACAAAGGCGACACTGCCAGGATGTACTATTCTTTGCATCACAATGCTTCCTCAATGACGGTGTGCTTTTTCACATTTGGACCAGGGAAGGCAAGGACCATTGCATAGATATAACTCATGTACAATTAGTTGTGCCATCCTCTCTAGTCACCGAAGTTCTTCAATCCACTCGTGCCTCTCCACTCTCCAAAGGTCATACAGAAATCCACAGAACTCTCAAAAAGACAAGGCTTCACTTCTTCTGGCATCACATGAATAAGGACATTGTCCAATTTGTCAAATCCTGCCAGCCCTGCTCCCAAAAAAAGCCTCCAGACTAGCAAAGGCACACATCATTCCAATGTCTGTAGCCACTGAACCATTCCAAAGAGTCAGCACGGAGATTCGTGGACCCTTGCCTGTATGCCTTGACTCTGACAACATACACATTCTTGTTTTTGTGGACTACCCAACAAAGTATTTGGAATTAATCCTCCTAAAAGACATTAATGCTGCTACAGTGGCAAGTGCCTTCCTCAACACAATCATTTGTCATCACAGAACCCCAGCGTACCTGCATTCAGACAGAGGCACTACCTTTCAACCATTATGCGAGAAACGTACAAACTTCTCGACATCAAAAGACTCACACAACCAGTTATCATTCATGATGCAATGGACAAAGTGAGAGAATGATGTCTACCATTTTTAATACACTCTCCAAGTACCTGGATGAGACTCACGACACTTGGGATCAGTTTGTTCCATTTGTGCAATTTTCTTACAACACAAGTCCTTGTGTCGACAGTACAGACTACACACCATTTCTTCTAGTCCATGGACGTCACCCAAGAACTCCACTGGACAGGAATCTCTCACTGCTGGAGGTTCCAAAGTCAGCTTCATCCTTCATTATTCCAATACTGGAACAGCTTGAACTTGTCAGACCTGTTGCAATTGACATGCTGAGCCAGAGAAAATCTGCAATGAAGAAAATGTCAGCAGTTAAGTTGCATGAACCTTCATTTTCTGTTGGGGACACTGTATACTTGTAACAACCTATTCTAGTTCTGACTACCACCAAAAACTGCTTCACCCTTGGACCAGTCCCTTCTACATTGTGGAAAAGCTTCCTCCTATTCACTTCGCTTGCACTGCAAGTCTGATGGAACGCTGGTACACAATAAAATCCACTTAAACAGACTGAAACATGGGTACCTGAATGATAAGCTCCCAGATGATCCTAGTCCCCCAAACAATGAAGCTGCACTTGAACCTGCTGTACTTTCAGAAGCTGAAATCTCTTCAATTTGAGACATCTCTCCACAACCCCATGGTCCTGACACTCTTCAGCCAGATCCTGTTTTGCCAGCTCAGCCAGATGGACTTCTTGGAACTTCTCAATCTTTTGCTGCTTTTTCTTCTCAGGACTCTCTCATGTACCAGATCAAGAAGATGTTGTGCAGAAAGTATGTCAATGGATCCTGGACTTACCCTGTCAGATGGTATGGTTATAACAGCATGCAGAACTCTTGGGTCTCCTTTCATGACCTGACCTCATCCTGTCAGCAACTGGTCCAATCCACACACAAGTCAATTCCCACTGACCGTACAAGTCGTAAAAAGTGTGCACTTTACTAACTGAACTCAACGGTCATTTCTTGAACTTAGTGTGGTTATTTCTTCTGCCTTATAGAACTCAGTGTGGTCATTTATTCTTGCATTATTCTAGCTCGTTAACTGTTGTATTTAATGTTTTCAAGAATTAGTGCTTGCATAACTGTTTTTTCCCTCTAGCTCTTTAGAAATGTTGTGGTTTGCAATAGCAGCCAATATTTAACCTGCATTTGAATACCTCCTGCTGCTCCCCTTCCCTCTCTTCCCTCTCTCTCTCCCGCTCTTTAGCATTTGTTGCATGACCAAGCTTTAAGTTGCTGTTGTGCTTCCCCTTCCCTGGGACTCACTGACTGGTCACCAGTGCAGTCCAGATTCGTTCCTCCCCTACCCAGCAGCGGAGTATTGTGTTTTGAATTAAACAAAAAGGACTTCTTAAAAATACTTAATGGTGTCAATCAATGCTTAACTTCATGTTTAAAAAGTTTGCTAATTCTTATTCTTGTTCAAATGCCATGCTCTTGCTTTTGTTCAAGTGGTACTCACATTTTCAATCCCCAGGGTGATGTAGAGTAGAATTAATATGTGGCTTAAGGGTAGCTGCTGCCCCTTTAAATAGAACATTAATGTGCAACTTGAGCCTATGGTATGAGAATGTTATGCTAATTATTTCCTGCAGAGGCTTGGAAACCCATATTTCCTTTTCCCTTGGTCAGTCTGAGTTTGTACCTCATGCTGAACAGATGCTCCTGCCTATGTTTATGAATAAACTCATTTTATTTATTATTTTATGCATTCAACTCAGTTCGTTCGGTACCAGAAAGGCGACTATTGCAGAAGAAAACCAGATGGGCAAGGCAGAATACAACGAAGGTAAGGGTCCCGTGGCAGACCAACACCAAAACGCCACAGGGGCATGCTTCCCCAGGGCAGCATTGGAGGAACCTCTTTAATTGGTATAATCTGAGAGTAGCTAGCACAAATGGGGACAGTTAATAGAGTGACAGTGTCTAAACCCTCTTCTGGATCTGTCACTGTTTATAGCACCAAGAACACCACTGAAACATACCTTATGTTTCTAAAAACACTGTTGACCTTGTTAATGTTTTCCATTCTAATCAGACTACCCTTAACATGGACACCAGTTCCATAGGTAACGGGTTGCTCAAACACTACCAGTGTTGACTTAAGCTACCTCAAGCATTTGCAGGATAACTGCTAAAGAATTCTGTCTCCTGGTACTGTAGCTCATGTTGGGCAAGAGAGTTCCTACACATAGTGAGCACTCACAAAGGTTTCACAAGTTGATACCCTTAACCTTAAACTTATTTACTATATACCAGATAATTGCAGTCACCTCTGGTTTGAATAATTAAGGTCTGACCTGTCAGTTGTTGCCACTCTGGTTTGGCCTAAGAAACTGATGAGTTATTTATTTATTTATTGTTATTTAATTGTTTGATAACCGGGTAAGGTCCACTAGGCACACGTACCTGTTTTCAGGGGCAACCTGGGAGCACTGGGCGGTTAAGTGACTTGCTCAAAGTCACACAGTATGCAAGTGGAGGTTGTGGTAATCAAACCCTGTGGTGGGTGGTGTTTTATTCATTGAATTGAACCTGAATTACTGTATACATCAACGGATAGTTCAGCACTTTGGGCTGGATATTCAAACTGCGCCATTCTGAGGCGCAAGCTCTTCAGCTGCGCAAAAATAGTTAGCAGGGGGGTGTAGCTGGAGGCGATATTCAAAGGGTTAGCTATTGAGCAACTCCTTTGAATATCACCAACATCACTATACATGGTGCAGTGGAACTTGCACCACCGCAAGTTGTCAGAGTGGAGCATTCAACTTGCGGTGGCGCAAGTACTATTGCACCATGCGCAAAATCACGATATTCAAAAGGTGACATGCAAATGGGACCATAATTCATGCAAGGCGCGGGGGGGCCATTTGCATCTGATTATGGCCCTATTTGCATGCCATTAGCATGTAGGTGCGCCGATCCCCGAGGACTTGCGCCTGGCGCCCTGCCAGGCAGCAGCTGTCGGGGACCGACGCCCCCTGCAGCCCGATCGCGGGCATAGTGTACTCCCTCCCCTCACCAGCCCGATCACGGGCAGCAATGTGGCCCCCAACATCTCCCTGGTGGTCCTGTGGACCGAAATGCCCGATCGCGGGCAGAAAGTAAACTGAACCCCCCCCGAACATCTCCCTGGTGGTCCAGTGGACCGAAATGCCCGATCGCGGCAGAAAGTAAACTGAACCCCACCCGAACATCTCCCTGGTGGTCCTGTGGACTCAAAATGCCATCACGGGCAGAAAGTAAACTGAACCTCCCCAAACATCTCCTGATGGCTAGTGTCCCCATCCCACCCACCCACGAGCCCCACCACCGCTCTCCCCGCGCGGCGGTGGCAGCATCCACCCGCCTGCGCCGCCCGCCGACCACCGACTGACTGTCGGTAGGGCTGCACGCCCCACTGGTGCAGAGCAAGAGCCAGGAGGAGTCTATAGCCAGAAAGGATAGTTCAGATTTGTGAATGAACATTCATTCACAAATCTGGACTGTCATGTACGATATGGGCTGGCAGCATTTTCCTGGTCAGGGATTTTAAGTCCCAAGCACCAAACAATGTAAGTTAGACCAGCTTTTCCCTGGTCTAACTTGCACCATTTGGGGAACCTTTTTTATGTGGCTTGTGCCAAATCTTTGTCACAACCTGCTGTAAAATGAATAAACTGTCACAGCTGCATCCGATGTACTAAAATGGGGTGCAGTTGCGTCAAAGGAGTTTGACACAAGTTCGCCAAAAAATGGGTGTGACGCAATGCTTCTTGCAAGCCCTGCATCACCCTTTGAAAATCAAGCCCATGGCTGGGAGTGCCTGGCAGTAATCAGTCATTAAAGATGACTTGATCTTGAAGTTCCCTGTCTTTAGTGGTGCTGAATTGTAAGCAGACAAGGAAGTGGGCAGCCTCGGAGTAGCCCTTGATAGACCATTGACATTTGTTTCTGAGATGTCTTCTGTAGTCAAGTGCTACTTATATCACTGTAGAAGCATATGTAACAGCCCTTTGACTCACCTTGGCTGCTCTGGGGCCCTCGGGGTAGTTTGGAACACGCCTCCAGTGACAGCTCATGTGGTGCGGTGCCTTCACCTGGGGTAATGGCAAGGGAATCCTGTGGATAAAGAACAGGTTACCATCCCCCAAGAAATAGTACCCTGCCCCAACAATACATTCCCCACACAAATTACAGTTACCACACTATTGTCCCACACCTCCCAGCATCACTCTTTCAATAACACAGGGACAGTGAATAAAATGCAAACAGTAACCTTATTTATTGGGAAGGGGGAACAGGAAGAGAATATCAGACACAGTTCACTCTAGGCACAATAACGTCCCCAGTATCAACCCTTCTGACCACCCCCTGGGTGCACCCAGATCATCCTTGTGCAGTGGTGCAGGCCTGGGGTCTTTCATTGGGGCCCAGCTGAACACAACACATGTCGGATTGATTATCCTATACTTGCATACTTGAGTGTCTCTAAATAGAGGTGGAAGGATTTACCCCCAAACTCCTAACTGACTAGCTAACTAAAAGACTCCCCAGAGCCATAGCTTGGGGTACTTGGGGTTTGCAGTCCACTCTGGGGGTTCACAGCCAGTTGTGTTGCACAGTACCGTGGAGGTTCTGACGTAGGTGGTGCACCACTGGTGGGGAAACAAAACTGGATGACTACAGAGAGGATGATCTTCACCTGCCCTGCCTTGCCAACTTCACCTATAGGCCTTTATATACAGACTTCACACAGGCAGGTCTGTCTTGTCCTTCAAGCCGGTGCGTTGACGTCTTCAGCCCAGGGAACCAAGACTGCTTATGTTCTCCAAACCCTTTCAAAAGCATGTAGGCCCACCCTCAGGACCAACGCAGGGTAGCAGGGCTTCCACAGTCTCAATATCTACAGTCCCTCACCTCAAGGATACTTTCACCAGCAGGCTGGGTCCTGTCGCAGCAGCTTGGATCAACACTTGCAGACTCTCCCCTGGCTGAAATGTCCTTTTCACTTCACTATTTCTGTGCCGTGAGGAGCAGAGATTGTTGTTCTGAGTCCACAGCTCACCTCTTATTTTCTCAATTAAACTGAAGTCCAAACTAGCTGGGTTGCTATAAACTCTGCTTTTCTCTACCCTGTGTCAGTTTCACAAGCAGCTACTTTTCCTCCTGCACTCAGCTTGGCAGATGGAGGTAGGCAGGGTTTTCACAGCCAGGCAGACTGTGTTCAGGAGAGCAGTCTCTCCTCTCACATCCACCCTGCAGTCCCGCTTGACCTCCAACCCCTTTTCGGTGCCACAAACCAGCCTTTAATTTCCCCTGAGCAGCCTCCCTATCATTGGCTGCAACTCCCCAGGTGATCTACAGGCTGCCTCTGGGTATTTTCCCAGCAGCCCCAGTTTGTAGTTCTTTAGGGATCTGCCATTCTGTCTCCCTGGCAGGCTCCCTGAATTTGGGCCCCATATTATTTGGTTTTAGCTCATCAGCAGGGCTATTTGTAAAATGATTTGTGAACGGAATCCTTCCGGTCACTACGTGCAGCTATCCCTGGCTCCTTGGCTCCATCTATATTTTGGGCGGAGGTCCTGAATCGGGCACTGCTACATCCACAGACATGGAGGGGCATCCAGGCTTGAGCCCTACCACAACCCTCAGAGGATGCCTGGCAGAGGAGCGGAGGGCCATAGTCCTACCAGGTAAGCCTGAATTGGAGGGCTTACACATAGAAACATATACTCATAGGATCTGTCAATAGAAAGAGACCTATGGTCCAATTAATCTGCCCATATTATACTGCTTCATCTCAAACCTAATGTCCTGGGGGTTGCTCCCCTCTGTTTCCCAACCAAGAATCTTTTGCCCCAGATCCCCCCACTTGGACTATGAGTCCTCTTGCTCTGTCCCAGCCATGTTTGAATCCATTTAGGGTCCTCTCCACCACCACTTCCACTGGCAATCTATTCCACAACCTCACCATCCTCTCAACGAAGTAGAACTTCCTCTCATACCTCCTGAGTTTATTCACCTGACTAAACCCTTCTCTACTCTTATGTCCTCTAGCTTTATTAGCAGCCTTCTGTATGGCATTAAATTGAAGGCTTTACTAAAGTCAAAGTAGAGCAACTCTACTGCTTGCCCTCTATCTACCGTTCTAGTGACCTGGGCCAAAAATAGTATTTTAGTTATTTGTTTATTTAAATATTTTGTCGGGGAGGCACACTGAACAAGAAGTTGCTCGTCTCCTGGTGCAACCTGGGGGGAAGGGGTACAATGAGGATGTAAACAGAGATTCAAAACAATTTAACAGAAAACAAGCAGTTATATTTGGTAACAAAAATTAAGCAGTAGTGCACAGAGATACATACAATTTTACAGGGACCGACTGTGTTTGGTAAACTGCAGGTAGACTGCATTGTTATACAATTGGAGTTCAGAGGGGAGGGAATGAAGAGGCGAGAATAATAGGCGTTAAGACTGATGAAATATATACAGTACAGCAACTGAGAAAGACCAGACTCAAAACCGGTAGTGTAGGCAGGGTCACGAGGCACAGTACATCAGAATGCAGTAGAGTTTCAGAGTTAATACTCAGAGACAAAAAGACAAAACGATTAAGTGCGAGGGGAGAGGGAAAATGGGCAAGTGCTTTATTTTGATGAGATCACACTGTGGAGGAGGCTAAACCCATTCACCCTCCAGGATGTTTAGGACCCTGCAAGGGGCTGGGGGCAGGCAAGTTGGAGGAGAAAGAGGAAGTGAGTAGGCATGTTGGAGAAGAGGGGGAGAGATAGCAGGAAGAGACAGAAGAAGTATTTAGAAGGAAGACTGGATATTTGGGAGATATGGGGAGGTGGGGAGGATGGTGGAGGAAGGGAGGGATAGAGGAGGAGGGATTAGTATAGAACAGGAACTGGGTAAAGAGAGAAGTTAAGGGGATTATAACAGGAAACAGATAGAGGAGAGATAGTCATGGAGGGATTAGTTATTAGTAGAGACCAGTGAAATTCTTTTTAATTTTTATAATTTTTCTTTTTAATTTTCTGGAGTTTCTTGTTATTTCTTTTTATTCATTGAAAATATAGTTTTATTTCTTGTTATCACATTTACATTCATAAACTACCTCAAAATGACCTTATACACCCTAGAAGTCACATTCCTAGTATGCTACGCAAGCAATAATACCCGACAGGGTGGGCGGTATTGGGCAGTACCGGACCGCCCAGGGGTGTAATGAGGCATGGCGCCATAGGAGGAGGGTCTTATAGCTCCTGGAAGGTCCGGTATTGCCCATACCGCACACCCTGGAGGGTATTATTGCGCTTAGAAAATGGGCATCGGTGTACATTTTAAGTAATAGTTATAGAGGAAATGAGTTTGAAAACAAAAACAAATAGGGAAAAAAAGTTTTTGTGGTGAAGTAGTCCCTGCATTCTTGTGCTGTTGATTCGTCAGTTCCACCTCCCCCCACACAGAGCCATTCTCTTCTAGTTATCCCCCCCCGAACATCACCTCCAGAAGAAGACATAGAGTTTGTAATACACCCCCCACCAAGGTCTATTGGCATAATTGTCTTAGTTAAATAAAAACTGTTCACTGCCGTTCCTGGAAGATTTTTTTGTATTTAGTTTGCGGTGAGAAGATGCGGCAGTTATGCGCGCGACCTTGCAGGAAGCAGGAAGTAGAGAAGAATAGTCCGATGTCTCACGGCAGCACTGTAAATGTTTTTTTTGTTGTTAATATTGTGTTTTAAGATTAACAAATCAGCGCTCCTGTGTTTGTACATTTGCAGCGATAAGTACATGATGGGAGAAAGCCAGTTTGCCACTAAGTTGTTAGCCCTTCTGTTCTGTGTCTGCATCGGGGATGTGTGTGCTAGAAATTGAAAATGTGAGGTGAATAATCTCCACTGTCGCCGTGTTTTGGAACACCAGGCTGTTTATTTTGGCAGCTGGTTGCTTTGGGTGAATACAGCACTGTGTGCGATTTATTTCCTGAGTTGGTGGGGGGTTCTGTGGCACAATTTTTACAACCGTTGTCAGCTTGCAGTACCAAGCCACTATGTTCTCGATTAACAGTAAAGTGAGGTGGGATGCCTTTTATTTGAATAACTAGAGCTGACAACGGCTGTTTACATTGTGCCACTAAACCCATTGTAAATGCACTGATGCCAGCTTAGGTACACACCGAATCAGTTATTTTCTGTGCAATTAAATTGCTGTCTATCTTTTGACTATGAGATGTTATGCACATGCTGGGGTCGAGACAGGCGTTTGAATTGATTTATGCAGCCTGTTACACTGGAAAGCGATTTGCTACGTCCCTCACAGTTCAGTTTGCTTTTACTCAGTGAGGACCTACTGTTTTCTTTTTTTTCTGTTAAACGTACATACACTGTTTTCTCTATTGCACAGTGGTGTGGCAGGGTCTATCTCTCGATAGACGAAAAAAAGTGGCTGCCATTTACTGTTGCAAATTCTATTAATACAATGACATTCCAAAGGTTATCAGGGGGTCAGAGACTGGGACTCATTTTTTTATGGTCTCTATTGACTGATACCTGCCCAGCTAGGTGGTGGTGTTAGCCAATCAGAAATTAGCCTTTCTCTTAACCATTTTCTAATTTGTATTAAGCAGCATTATGCTATTGTCTTGCAAGGTTTTGTGACTGAAACAATTCTGCTGCCGCTTCCTTGTGGACATTCTCTGTGGTAACAACAGAGCCTAAACAACAACTGCTGCAAGCATTTATTTAGATTTTACCAAAAAAGCTATTTTTTCATTTTACTCATGTGTTTTCTTCATTTTATTCCTTTTATATACTGAATTTCTTATTTCTTATTATAACTAGAATTTCTTATTTCTTGTTATTTCTTATTTAAGAAAAACACGGGTCTCTAGTTATTAGTATCAGGTTGGTCTGGCATGACCTCCCTGATACAAACCCATGCTGCTTGTCATCCTTCAGCCCATTATCACCTAAGCAGGCCACCAGACTTTCCTTAATTATAAATCTTCATCAGCTTACCTACAATGGAGGTAAGGCTGACAGACCTGTAGTTGCCCAGGTCCTCCCTGTCTCTTGTGGATTGAGACTACTGTATATCTGCAGTGCAGGACTCCAATGCCCTGGCACTACACCAGACTCCACTGAATCATTAAATAACTTGATCATGGGCTCAACCAGTTCTGAATCTGGTTCCCCAAGTACCCTCAGGTGTAAACCATCTGGACCTGGAACTTTATCAACTCTGTGGTCCTTCAGCTTTTTGTAACATGTTCAGCCATGATAAATTTCCTATTTGTTTTTGCTACAGCAGATCTGTTTCCAGGTGTTACCTATTGCTACTGCTCACTTGCCTTCCACAACTTACAACTAATCTGCCTACTTGTTACTTTCCTGCTACTGTGAACTGTATAACAACACTGTGTACTCTGTGTTGCTCTTGTATCCCTCCTCCTGGCCACAGTGTTCTTTGCTCTACTCTTCCTGCTCCATTCCTCCTCTTCCTTCTTCCCTCTCCACCTCCCTCTGCCATCCAACTCTCCTCTCCTTTTGCACCCTCCACCCACTACCCCCTCTCCCTACCCTTCACCCCCCTCCCTCCTTATTCATCCTGGTTGCCTACCTTCCCCTTCTCTCAACCTGGAGTTTGTCCACCATGCCCTTCTTTCCCCTTACCGCCCCTCTTTTCCCTGCTCTCCTACTTGCTCCAAGGGGAGCAAACCCCACTCCATCCTTCTCTTCATTCTCCTGCTCCTCCTTCTGTCTGGTGATGTGGAGCCCAATACTGGTCCCTCATTTTCCTCCCTCTCTTCCTCTGCTACTGCTGAGGGCCTTAGCATCTTCCATCTGAATGTGATGAGCCTTCTATCCAGACTCAACCTTTTCTTTGTCTGGGTTCAGCTACACTCTCCTGATGTGCTGAAGTCCAGTCTGGGTTCTAGAAGCACCACTCCACTGTCTCTTCACTGCTGCATGTCACTGATTCCATCTTCACTCGGATGGCTCTGGGGCTCATTATGACTGCTATGTTCACTGATCTGGCCAAAGTCTTTGATTTGGTGTCCCATTCATTCCTCCTGGACAAGTTGAATTATACTGGCCTCTCAGCTCCCACTGTTGCTTGGTTCCATTTTTAACTAATGGCTGACAACAGTCGGTACAGGTTGGAGGCAATCTGTCACCTCCCCTTCCTATCCAGGCTGGGTCCCACAGGGCTTCATCATGGGTCCCATATTTTTCTCCATCTTCCTGAATGACCTCCCATCAGTATGTGACAGCTTTCATATACACATTTATGGAGATGACACAGACATATTCACCTTCGGTCCCTCTACTGCAGCTGTATAACGTCTGCTCCAGCAGGATTTCAACAACGTTCTGCACTGGTTCCAATCCAATCCAACTCAGAGTCAGCACAAAAAAACAATGTCCATGACCTTTGGTACCAGTCAGAAACTGGCCAGATTCACTGTCCCTCCTGTTTTCACCACTCTGAATGGCACACCTCTTGAAACAGTTCAGGCTTTCAAGTACCTTGGTTTGTGGCTAAACAGCAAGCTCGATTCCTCAGCCCACATCAATCCCATTCGTGGAAAACTTCATCCCAAGTTTGGTGCACTGTAGAGAACTTGTTACCAAAATAGTGCTCCCTGTCTTTGACTACGTGGATGTCATCTATGGCACTACCCCTTCCACTTCCCTCACCAGACTGGACACCCTCTGCAACTCCTTCTGCTACTTTGCTGGAAACTCCCCCTCCTCCCCCCACACACTGTTGTTCACAGTGTTCATCCCTATCCATCCTCCCTCTGCCCTCATGTGGCCAGACTCACTGTACCTCCTTCTATCCAAATAATGGTTTGGTTCATTTCCCTCTTATCTCTCCTCTTTCCTCTCACAACTGCCCCCTGCTCCCTTCTTTCAAGGGACCACTGCACTTTTACCACTCCTCACATCTGCTCCTCTGCTGGGGAAATTGCCTTCTCCTATTGACCTCCCTCACTCTGGAATCAACTCCCCTCCTTCCTCTGATGCTCCCCCTGCCCTAGCTCTATCAGGCACCAGTTGAAACTCCAGCCCCTATTTATCTGTTCCTCACGTACCTGTTCCTGTTACCCTTCCTCCTGACACCCCCCAGGCCAAGCCTTAACCATCCTGGTAAGCAGCTGGTTGGGTTCCCATTCCTGTATTGTTTAACTACCATACCACTTCAGTCTCTTCACTACAGCATGATGTCAGACATCAACCCACCCTTCAGGTCAATCACCTGTTGTCAACAGTGTGGTGTTCACCAAGTATTGCTTTCACTTCTAATTGTGCTCTTTTTAGGTGTTCTTTTTGAGTGAGCTATACTACACTTTATTCTTTGCTTATATAGTTTTGTATTTATTCAAACTTTACACAAATTTTAATCTAATGTTCTACAGTTTTTACATTTATGTATTGTGCTGCTGTTTTCCTATATTCCTCTCCCTAGAGTCGCACCTGGAAAAAGGCTTCGGCTCAGTGTGCCTCTCCCAGGTAGAAATTTTCAACTTAACTAACTAGCTAACTAACTAAAACAATACCCTCCCTATTTCCTGCACCCCTTGTGGGGCTGTCTTGATCCCACTCTCTGGTAGATGCCTATCATCCTCAACCATGAATATTGAACAGAAAAATTGTTTTCCCCTCCCTTCACAACTTTGGCAAATCCACCGCTTTGTGTCTGCCTTTGCCTCATGACTGACACCCTTGCCTCTTTTAGCCTCATCTGGTATTCCTGCTATTCTTATGTAACCCACCCTCCAGTGGTGTCTGGGGATCCTGATGGCAAAAATGCTGGAGGATAGCACAGGCCAGAAAAATAACAGAGATCCTAAATAATAAATTAAATAGCTTGGAGTACCTTGACCATGGAATTCATAATGTCAAGGAAAGATGAAGCTTCACAGCATGGCGAGATGGAGGAGTAGCAGAATACGCTGGGCAGATAAGGCACTGGAGCTGTAACTGGGGGCAAACTGGTTAATGGACAGGTAGCCCAGACCAGACAGGAGTACCACACTTAAAAGAATAAAAAATTTTATTAATTTAAATAGTGGAACATAAAAGTCAGCTCCATGGGGCTGGAGGCACAATGGAGACAGGCATAAGGATGTAAATAGCAATTTCTACAGTACAGAGCTGCAGCACATAACTTAGGCCTCTTCAGGCTTGAAAAAATTCGCTCCACTTAAATGACTGAGCCCTGAGGCTCAGATAACAGGGCAGCAAAAACAGACCAAGGCCTACTGCCATACGAGGGCTCTCCAAACACACACCTGGTCACACTCCGGCCTGGTAAACACTCTGTTGTGCACCCTACACAGCACTTGGCCACCCACCAGCAGGAAATTCTCTAACATAGCCGGCTCCCTCACAAATCCAGACTTCCTGCAGATACGGGCCTAACGCCGGGGCCCACCCCGGTCCAGGACCAAACTCACCAACAGAAAAGGTAGGTCTGGCTCCTCTCACTCCCAGCAGGCTGCCAAACTGAAGGCAGTGTGCCACATGGATAGAATCTACCTGGTGTTGCCACCACCAGATAGGTCACGCCGTGGGTCTGCCACCACTGCGGCACCCCCACTGCCTCACATACTACGAATTTAGGACAGGCCCCAACCCGCCCAGATGCTGTGGAGCACAAGATGGGTCATAGACAATTCCTCCAGGCCATGGCTCCTACTCCTACAGGGCTCCAATCCCACTGGCTGCTTCCCTGTACACCTCCCCAGCAGACCCAAGTGCCGAACCAGCACTGCTGAGCAAGACCGCAACTCCCAGGCCAAGGGTTTGAACCCCAGCCTACACTTGTGTTCTGTGATCACGCCAGCCTCCCCTCTCTCTAAACTCCTCCTAATTTATACCCTACGAACAGGATTACTGCACCCAAGGGGCGGGCACCACCCAGGGCCTACCTCTCACTAGTGCTACCTACAGAGCAAGAGCAGGGTAACTTTTAGTAAGCCCCCGAATTGGGGGGGGAGCTTACACTTATGATACACATTTTTGCCCCCACAGCATTCTCTACGTCCTTTGAGAACCAGATTGGCCTTTTATGCTTCTTTCTTTTGGTGACCTTTCTTGCATAAAGATCCGTTGCCTCCAGAATTGCCCCCCTTGATCTTTCCTTACTTTTCCTTTAGTCCCTTGATCTGGTCCATGCTCACTGAGTTTTCCGTTACCTTTTTCCACATCTGGCAAAAATCTGCTTGTTTGAGGTTGAGAACTACTACTCCTGAGGATGGAGCCGTGTTCCTAATTGCCAGTTCAAATAACGTGGAATTGTCATCACTGGAACCCACTGATTGCCTGACAGCCACCCCACCCACTGCTTCCAAGCTGGTAGGTACCAAATCAAGAATGGTGGCTTGCTGTGTGGGATCCCTGACCAGCTGCACCAGTAAGCAGTCCTGCATCAGTCCCCACAGTTCCTTACTCTTGGTGCTCTTATCCCAGTCTATGTCTGGCAGGATCAGGTCCCCCACTAACACTAGATCCCCTTTAGTTACCTCTCCCCTGATTTTCTCCCCAGTTTGTTATCTTCTTCTTCCTTTAGCCCCAGTGGTCTATAGACTACCCCCAGTCGTATCTTTTTTCCAACAGCCATAGCCAGCTGTACCCAGACTGACTCTACTCCTCCCCTTCCTTCTTTCATAGAAACATAGACAATGGCAGCAGAAAAAGACCACAGGTCCATATAGTCTTCATGGAGTTCCCTATCTGTCCTGGGACATATTATCCGTGCAGGGTTTTATCACTCCCAGTTCACCCCCTGCTTCACTCCCTACTGCTACCAACCTGAGTAACCACCAAACCCTTCACTCTGTCCCAGCCATACTTGAAACCATTTATGGTCTTGGTGGCCACCACTTCCTCTGGCAAACTGTTCCATGGCTCCACCACCCTTTCCATAAAATAAAACTTCCCCACATCTTTCTTAAACCTTCCTCACACCATTTTCCACTTGTGACCTCGGGTTCTTGACTATATACCGATGCTAAATAGTTCTCTGCAGTTCACCTTGTTTATTCCCTCCAGGAACTTGAAGGCCTCTATCATATTCCCCCTATCTCATCTGAGCTCCAGTGAGTACATGTTCAGGGCCTTAAAATGATCTTCATAAAATCTGCCCTGTTGGCCCTGAATCATACTGGTTACCCTGCATTGTACCATCTCAAGCCTGTCCTTGTCCTTCCTTAGGTGACAACTCTAGAACTGAGCACGGCATTCCGGATGTGACTTCACCAGTGACCTACAGTATATAGAGGTATAGTGCTTCCTTTTTCCTGCTGCCAGTACCCATTCCAATACACCCAGTATCCTATTAGCTTTACTATAGGCCTTGTTACACTGGCTTGATTATTTGAGGGAGTCACTAATGATAACTCCCAGCTCCCTTTCCTCTGCCATAGTACTCAGTTTAAAGGGAAACGTCCACGTACAGTCGGGCTGGAGCCGGAGCCAGGCCAGGCCAGATACTGTATTGCCAAATATTCAAATAGCTCCGGCTTAGAATCTATGCGTCTCCGGGCTACACCGAGACCACGTACCAACTGGCAGGGTACTGGTCATCATCTGCTTATAAGAAACATGCCCACAAATGTCCAGGCTCCAAACCAGAGCTATTTTAAAAAGGAGTCTCATATCAAGTATAAAGATGCCCCCGGCTGCTCCCCGCCTGAAACGTCATCACGGGGACAGCCGCGGGTGCTTGTGGGCACGACGGGGAGGGTTCTGCATCCTAAAATGCCAGGGCAACAGGGGCGCAGGATCAACCAGATATACTTTCAAATAAAAGTGAAGTGAGTATTTTTATTTTAACTTTTTTCTATTGCATCTGCTAATCGGGCCCCACTTCACATGGAGGTGGGGGCCCGACTGTATGTGGACGTTTCCCTTTAACTCCTCCCAAACAGTACTCTTTACTTTTTTCCATGTTTGAATAACCTTACATTTTTTGGCATTGAATTTCAACTGCCAAACCTTAGACCACCTCTCTAGCATTTGTAGATCCCACTGCATATCCCTGGACCTTCATCACTATCTACCCTACCGTAGAACTTCATGTCATCTGTGAAGAGACATAACTTGCCCCAGATGCCCTCACCAATGTGGCTGATAAGCATGTTGAAGAGGACAGGACCCAGAACAGATCCCTGTGGCACTCCACTTCTGACCTCCCTCTCTTCCTATTTGACCCCATTTACCACAACCCTCTGCTGCCTCTCCTTTAACAAGTTTCCAATCCATCAAACTATGTCCCTAGCTGCATCCAATGCTCCAGCTTCTTCAGCAATCTTTTGTGTGGCAGTGAGTCAAAAGCCTTGCTGAAACTGAGGTAGAGTATACCCACATCATGGCTCTTATCTTCTACCTTTGTTAACCAGTCAAAGAAAACTATGAGGTGGGACTGACACTCGCTCCCTGCAACAGATCCATGCTGTTTACGCAAGCAATAACACACGATGAGGTGTGGGTTATCTCCTGATAAGAGCACACCCAGGTGCGTTGTTAGGCACGAGGCGCTTGCGCCAAGTGCCTTATGCACCTGGGCTTGCTCTTATCAGGAGATAACCCACACCTCGGAGTGTGCTATTGCGCTTATAAAATGGGTTCCCCAGTAAAGAAGTTAATTTAAAAAAATGTGGATACATAGTGTAAAAAAAAACAGTTTAAAAATGTGATTAGTAGAAAATAATAAAAAAGTAGTCCCTACCATTGACTTTTAGTGGAGCTGTTTAATGTAAAGTTAATACAGGTTGGTGCCTATCTGTGTGTAAAGTCCTCAGTCACACACAAACACTGTAGTAAAACATGTTTTTTACACTCTCCAGGCTCAACGTATATACGGAGAAACACCTGAACCCATGTGTTTTTTCTTTACTAGTTCTCCCTACTTTCGTCTTCCTTTTCAAATCTGCACCTATGCACCACTCTGTCAGCGTCAATATGCTGCATAAACACAAGGGACACAGCATTCATATCAGAACACACCACAGAAAAAATTTTCCTCCAATTTAATTTCTAACCTCACCTCAAAATATTGCGAGCAGAACCCGATCTGGTGAGAGTTTGCTGGTTTGATTTACGTTAAATGGCTGGCTGAATGGGGGAGCGAGCATGTCCTTCAGCAGCTACCGTACAAAGTCGTTTCGGTTTTCGGCATATCAAAATGTGAAAATTACATGTACAAGGGAAAGAGCTTTGTATGGTTATAGAAAAGTGCAGCGCATTTTCAAGCTGCCATCTGGTTCAGTGAATCATTAACTCGGGGAATGTTTGAAGAAGCAGGTTGCTGGCACAATGTTTATTTGAAAGCCTAGGACGCGTAAATTGTGTTGGTCACCGGATCGGGTTCTGCTCGCAATTTTTTGAGGTGAGGTTTGAAATTAAAGTGGAGGAAAATGTTTTCTGTGGTGGTGTTCTGATGTAAATGCTGCGTCCCTTGTGTTTATGCAGCATTGGCGCTGACAGAGTAGTGTGTAGGTGCAGCCTTGAAAAGGAAGCTGTAAGTAGGGAGAATGGTTGAGAGTGGTCAGTGGGAGAGCATGTTAGAAAATGTTTTTAAAAATGTGGCGGGCATGGATCCTTGCTGAACTGCGTCCTGCTTGGCATAACAGGTACCGGTTACTATGTATACATGCTGATAAGGACACGGCTACTGGTACCTGTAAGCCAATCAGAATGCACAGTTTGTCTTATCCATTTTATAATATACTGTAGAATTCTGCTCTCTAGGTAGCCCATAAGGTTCTCTTTGATCAGTGACTCCATCAGTTTACCCACTACAGAGGTAAGACTGATAGGTCTGTAATTCCCCAGTTGCTTCTTGTCCTCACCCTTGTGTAGAGGGACTACGTTCACTACCCTCCAGTCTTTCTTGATGGTCCTTTCTTCCGTAGTCTCTGTTCACTCCCTGATATAGAGGGCTACACCCCCCTTTAACCTTGCACCTGTCCCTCCTATATGAGGTGTACCCTGGAACTATCAGATCCTAATAATTGTTCACAGAGGCCCCGGTTTCTGTCATGGCTATCAAGACTAACTTGACCTCTGCCACCATCACCTGCAGTCAGGGCTGGCCTTAAGGATAGGTGAACTAGGTAGTTGCCTAGGATGCCCATCAATAAGGGTGCTGTCGTGTTGAAAATACATTGCCCTTTAAAACAAACAATTGAACAAACAAACAACTACTGTTCTTTTCAGTGTGTGCGTGTGTGTACTGAAAACAATAGTATGAATCTGATGTCTTTTGTGTATGTGTGGGGGGGCTAAGGAGACGACATGTGAGAAGGTTCTGTGTCATTCCATTCCATTTCTGTGGCTGAATGTCTTTTTCTCCTGAAAAAGAAGTACAACCAATGTTACTGGATGTTGTCTGAATGTTGAACATTCAGTAACCAATAGGAACATGGCACAGACTGGTAATGTGGCATACCGAGGCTGCCCCCTTCTGTGCCTAACAGTTTTGGTGCCAAGAAGAACCAAACACACAGCAGAGGCAGAGTGTAGCTAGAGCTCTCATCAGTGGCAAATGGTGGCAACATTGATAGGTTCCAACAGGCTGGGTATAGCACTGATGGCAGCAGTCCAATGAGGCAGGCATGGTCACTTGGACACCAGTAAAACTGGCATCAGGAGGAGTGGAGGAGAGAGAGTCGGTTGTCCAGTTGGGCTGGGGTGGTAGCACGTTGGAACAATTACACCCTCACAGTAAAATTCCACCACAGTGACAAATCTCACTGGGTTGGGATATTTCGCTGTGGTGATCCACTGTGACCCGACACCGCAACTCCCGGTGTTGTGTCCTCACCCCAAACCAACTCTGACTCGAAGTTGGTTATTTAAAGATGGGGATATGTGGGGGGCAAAGCCCCCCGCATAAAAACACTTTCCCACGTCAGGTACAATGCAGACTGTTGGCATTGTTCACATCTATATCGGGGCCATCTATATCAATGGTGTCATTATACAGTGGTGGAACTGGTCAGTGCTCAGGAGAGGAGAACCAGAGAAGTGGACTGGTTTCATGTTGCCCACAAGAGAGTCACCAAAGCCAGTCAGCAGTATACTGAGGTGAGTGGTCAGTCAAGTTCAGTATACTTAATATTGGACTGAAGGGAGAGAGGGAGGTAGCTGAGCTGAGGATCATGATGGTCGTTGCGTTGGGTGGCCTGCCTAAACTCAAGCTGTTTGGGGGTCAGGTTGCTAAGCCAGGTCTCACAGAATGGTGAGAGCAACACAGCTGGAGCCTAGCTGGAGGGAAAATATGGGGCCTCTTGTTGCTTGAGAGTCTGTGGGGACTGGTTAAGCAGGACTTAGTGGACTGTAGGCAAAGGATGGACTAGGGTCAGGAGGGAGCCGAGGATCATGATGGTCATCATGTGGTGAACTGCTAACTAAATTCAAGCTGGGCGGGGGTCAGTTCGCTGAGCCAGAGAGAGTGTCATGGCTGGGGCTGGCACCTGGCTGGTGGGAGGATGTGGGGGCTGCTTGAATTTTCAGGCTGCAGCCTGTTTGTTTTTAAAATATAATGTGTGTCCCAGTTAGTTGGGACTGGGATGGAGGAGTGGGTCACTCTGCTTTGGGCAGGGCGGCTTGTGGGGAAGACCAGAGTGTAGACTAATTCCAAGAAAAGACCCCTGGAGACCCTGACTGAGGCCAGCAGTCCCAGTCACCCCCCTCACGTGGAAGTGTATTTTATATATCATTTTCAGTATGGGCAAATTGGCATATTCTGAAATACTATATTAGCCATAGTTAGTAAAATATGTCAAGGCCAGAGGCACCAGAATTGAAAGGAGAAGGTGATAGGAACAAAGTTGGATTTTTATAGATATAATGGGCTGGGTTTTCAAAGCCTACTATAATGCAAATTGGCTGCAAATGGAATAATTCATAAAACAATAAGTTGAAGTTGTCACCAGCCCACTCCTGTGGAGTGGGATTTCTCTCTGCATCACAGCAGATCCCTCTGGTGATGGGGGGGGGAGCAGGGATACCCTTTCTTTGGCTGTCTAGCATGCTTGCTGTTTCACAACTGAATGTGTGTCAGAGAATCCTAGGGCACCCTCTCTTCATGTGAGGGGATACAAATACAGTCTTGAGTCTGTGTTCCTGGGGTAGAACCCTCTCGGCTACTGCACAACAAATCCAGAAAGCCATTGGCATGTATAGGCTTCAGGGGGTCCTATACACCCTCCTGTGTGTCTTTCCCCAGAAATGTAAAGCTTGGTTCAAACCCCCACAGGCTTCTCCTGAGACCCTTCATATTTCCTCTACTCCTTTCATCACAAAGTCCCTAGTGGTACTTCACTTTGGTAGTGTTAGCCTTAAAACAGTTACACAGGCATGGTATCATTTGTACAACTTTTACCAAGGCAGCGCACACACAAATGACATAGGCAGAATTATTTTAAAATAAGCCAAAGGCTTTACTAACTAAATTATTAAAAAAACTATAAATAACCTAAAGACAATTCGAGACGTTGGTTATAGGATATTGAAAATATAATGGGAAATATACTGTACATAAAGACCTTGTATACCGTTACCACAGCGAAACTTTTACAGCGAACGTACATTACAGCGACAAATCTACCATGTCGCTATAATGTACCTGCAGGGCCATGGTAATACTTTCTTGTGGACTTGCACCTCCTCCTCAAATCAGCTCCGAATCAGAGTTGAGTATAATATATATAGGGGATGTGGGGAGCAAAGCTCCCACAAAAAAATACTCTTTTCTCTGATGGTTGTCTGCCGACTGTCGGCATAACAGCCATCGCTGTTCTAGTGGTCAGCAAGTTTTCTGTCGAACCACTGACATGGACCCTAAAAACTTAAACTTTAAAACTCTGAGATTCAAATTGTACCTTGAGTCCTTAGTTGTTGAAGTCTGAAAGTGCAAAGTCTTTACAAAGGCAGCTGAAAATCTTGGTTCTTGGTAGTGCAGAAGAATTCTTGAAGAAAATGTCTCTGCTCTCCTGAGCAGGTAGAGAGGGTCCCAAATGCAACAAGACAAAAATGGCAAAAGGCTTCAAGCACAAAGGCAAAAGCTTAAAGGCTCAGATACGCCTCTGCATCTTAGTTTTAAAAGGTTTCAAATGGACAGGTCCGGTGGATAGTGGCTGGCCCCGCGAATGGCTAGCATTCTGTTTCTATGGTTACCTGACCAATCAGATTTTAGTATTTTATTAGAAAACACAGATATGCAGTTCTGAATATAAGAAAAACAAAACAAACTGCAGAGGTCAACCAGATGAAACCAGAATCCTGGGGGAACATCCAGCCCCCTGGTGGGATGGCTAATTAAGCTATACTTAGTACAGTCATTTCCGTAAGTGGTAGCCCATTCAGCTGGTCAGCTGGTAACAAGTTTAAGTCAGTGCAGACCTCTTAAAACAAAGGGTGTTCAGACATCATGGCTGCTCGTGAGGTTCTGCCCTTTCACAAGCAAACTGGACTACCTGCTACCCAGGTAGGCTTAATTATTCTTTTGTCTCCATTTAAATAATTTAATTAACTCTAGCCACTGGTTAGCAACAAACAATTGTTCTGCCCAGTAACAAGAAAATCACATCATTCTACGGGGTCCATGTACTTGTACCCATGATCCCTTGCACTTACACTGGCCACTATGGCATCTCTGATGCATTATATACATAAAATGTATGTAAAACATGACCCAAAAACAATAAGATATGGCCTTCTCTCAGCACAGAAGTAGTTTAAAATACAAGCAGCAGGAAGGGTGCAAATAGTTACAGATCAAATAAAGATCAAATGCAAAGCTTTAAAAATGTACCATTTGCCCTGCCATGAGGACACCTAGGTCTCATTTGTTACAAATGGAGTTCAGAAACTGCAATTATTCATAAGCGAATGCTATTTTGTTGCATCTCATTTGATGATTTTACTAAAAAATCCCACAGACTTTTTCAAACCACCCAGTGGAATCTTGAATTGGTACTGATTTCATTCAAGCAACAATGACATAATTTTCCTCCAGGTCCTGTCAGCTTAGTGCACACAGTATATCAAATTGTCAAAATCAGTCTTTGCTATCAGTTTTCTGATGGGACTTTTATTAAAAGAAAACTGTACAAATCAGTCCTGATAAATACAGCAGCTGCAGGAATGCCCGATTAGTAAAACCCATAGTGGTAACATGTTTTAAACTAATCTGTAGTTGGGTATTCTCAATGGCGCCTATGCACAAATGTGCAGAGTGCCTATGTGCTGTGCATCCATGGTGCGTAACCACTCCACATCCATTGCACCCCCCCAACACAGGATGCATCAAAGGGGCTCACAATCCCTATGCACCCGATCCCCCGGCCGCGCAGACAGTAATGTGCCGGGGGCAGGCAAGGGGGTGGTCCTGCACTACACACCATGCACTAAGGTGCATAGTGCTACATACCAGGGGGCACAGGAGGGCACCAGTTATGCCAGGGAGGACCCTGCCGTAACCAACTGAGCACCCCCACGGACTACACCCGCAGGTCACGACGGCACCGGGAAGTGATTATCTGTACCAGCCCAGACCACTGGGCGGATTGGGAGGGCTGGGGTGGCTGATCAGGTGGCTGCTGTATGTACATGTGTCCTGGGGGCGCGGATACACACCCATGATGTGCACCTGGTTGTACAGTCCCTGGCTGCACTGAACACACTCCCTCCCCACACATGCGTTCCCCCATCCGCATGTGTGCCAGTCCCCCGCCCAGACACAGGACTGCTCTGACACTGTAAATGCCATTCACTCCCCCCAGCATGTTGACACAGTCCCTGTATGCCCCAGTCATATCAACCCCCTCCCCAACAACATGGCACCCCGATCCCGGTGTCACATCTGAATCCCCCCAACAGCAAACACACACAGTGCTGCCCCAGGCAACCATTACCCAAAACATGATCCAGGAACCTCTGCTGATAGAGTAGTGGCCAGTGGCAACCCCCACCCCCTTAGCACTGGCGGCTACATTTTCCCCAACCCCATACCTGGCTGTTGTTGATGCCACGGTTGTGGGCACGCCAGTGGCACATCCCTCCCTCACACTCCATGACTGCCAGCTGTCCAAGTGTTGCTGGGAGGGCACCCCTATCATTGAACATTGTGATCCCAGCATCACTTGGATGCCTGGTGGCCAAGGAGGTGTGAGGAGGGATGTGCCACTGGCCCACCACAACCACGGCACTGACAGCCAGGTACAGGGGTCAGGAGGTGGTGTTTTCAGTGCTGTGGGGTGTCTCTATCCAACTATGTGCTGGCAGGGGTGCCGGGATTGGGGTCGGAGGCAGGACAGTGGCATGGGTTCGGGAGATGGGTCAGGGTTGTGTGGTTGGTGGTGTTGGCTGCTGCTGGGAATGGGGCAGATGTCGTGTGAGTAGGGGGTTGCCTACTGGTGCCGGGATGAGGGACACCACTGTCATACCTACTGGGGCCATGCCTATGCTGCCGGGGGATGGAGGTTGGGCTCCCTGTTGCCAGGAACAGCGGGGCCTAACTGTGGTGGTTGGTGGGGGGGTGTTGCCTGCCACATCATGCTGTCCCCGGTGGGGTGGGGTTTCATTCTGCTGGGGGGGACAACTACTTCAGGAACGTGCCACCGATATGTGGCGGAGATGGGCGGCACACAGGACAGGGAGGGGGAATACAGCTGGGGATCTGTCCATGTGCTGGGCGGGTGCCATGTGCCATGGGCTCAGTCAGGGGGCACAATGTCAGACAGGGACTGGCTGCATGGGTCTGGGTGCCTGTGATTGGTATTCATGCACCCGGACCCCTGCTGTACAGTTCAAGGTATCCACTATGGGACCCATGCTGGGCATCCAATTGGATGCCCGCCTGGGTCCGCAAGTCTTCCCCTGGACACCCTGTGGAGTCCTGTGTACTGGAGAGGGGCTGTGGACCAGTATCCCACCTGTGCTTGTGGCTGTGAATACCATGCGGCTGTCCAGGGCTGTGGAGCTACGTGGGCGAAATACTCGTCTCTGGCTTGTAATTCCCGCCTGTTTGTGCATAGGCCTCAGTGTTTGTAATACACGATCTTGTACTGTGTAGTGTTCTCAGAAGTGCCATTGCATGATAGCGGCTGCACTGGAACACTGCTAAGCACGTTCATGAGTTGGCTTCCTGCTCACACTCAGTCTGTGTTGCCAAGCATGCCGTTGTTACTTGCCGGGTCCAGTGTATCCACGTGCACTCCCGATCATCATTTGACTGCTGTTACAACTGTGCTGATGCTCCTGTCCTTTAATAAAGTATTTTATGAAATAGAATGCACTGTGTGTGCTTTTATTTGTCTCATAGCCTAATATGGTTGTCTATTACTGTATTACAGTGGTAAACTTAGTACCGTTTTACTGAGAAGAAACATAGAAGTATGTGTGAGAGCTGAAATCATGCATTTTTCCTGGCATTCAGTTCAGCACAGTTGCAGTGACCATTCAACTTTTACCATACCCAGAAGATGTTTTAATATCTTCTGTGGTGTCACACTCTGATGGCATTTACATTTCTGCTATTTGGGAATTCAATATTTCTCACTGAACGTAGACAAACAATATTAATTTGTAATCAGGTACAGATGATAAAAGGTCACTCATCAGTGACATGATAAGGAGGACAGTTGCACACTGATATGTAATGACAGGCTGCATAGGGCAGAGAACACATGAGATGACCGAGCTGTAGCCCATGGCCCAGATATTCAAAAGGGTTGCGCCATAGCAACAGGGATGCGTCAGTGCAAGTCTGAAAATGCACCACTCTGTGATATTCAGCGGGAGGCAGATGCACCCCCAAAATCACAGTGCGCAAGAGTGCAATGATAATGAATGCATGCACAACTGAAGGGGGAAGAACTATGCATAAATGGAGCAGTGCAATATTCAACAACATGTGCCATGTGCAATAGGGGAGCAAACTGAAGTTGCACGATAGCAGAAATGATCCAAAATAAAAAGGAACAAGAGAGAGGAGCAAGAACGCTACAGGGAAGCCACATGTTGGTGAACTGCAGGCAGCCACACAGGCACACAGAAACTGGGAGCAGGACAGGGCAGGAGCAGAACAAAGCACATGGAACCACCAGGAACAGAGAAGGTGTGGGGAGCCTGTGCCACAGTGCAGGACAAACGGGGGAAAAGCCACACAGCACTGAGAGCACAGATAGTGGGCAGTACAGCCACTACAGGGAGGTGTTCCCAGTGCAGGGGCAATAGCAGCAAGGACAGCGGGGGGAACAGAGAAACAGCTGCCAGGGGGGGTAACACAAGCCAGGGACATGGCCAGTGCCACCATCCAGATGGAGGCAGTTATGAGGGGGGTGAGAAGGCAGGCAGCGGGGGGGGGCAGCCGTGGAAGGGCCTGTTGGCGGTATGCCCCCGACAGGCAGTACCGAGCCCACACCAGCTTTGAGCTGTACAGTGATACTGAGATTGTGGGCCGGTACTGCCTGAACCGAACGATCCTGAGGCGGCTCTGTGAGCTGTGCAGTGATGTGATGCAGGCACCTACACAACGGAGCCATGCTCTGTCAGTGGAGACCAAAGTGACAGCTGTCATGTGCCTGCTCACCATGGGTACCTTCCAGAGACCAACAGGGACATGACAGGCATAACCCAGTCAGCCGCGTCATGCCTCCTCACCCAATTCCTCAGCACACTGCTGCCACATGCTGCGAAGTACATCCATTTCCCCAGCACACCAGCGGAGTGCACAGCAAACATACAGGAGTTCCACAGGGTAGCATGTATGCCTGGCATGCTCAGGGCAATAGACTGCACCCATGTGACCATCTACATGCCACCTGACCCGAAGGGGCCGCATACATGAATCGGAAGGGGTATGCAAGCATCAACTGCCAGGTGGTGTGTGATGCCAGGGGGCACATAATCAATGTCTGTGCCATGCACCCTGGGGGAGCACCAGTCCGCACTGTGCCACAGGTTTGAGAGTGGGGACATCCCCACTGGCCACCTAGTGGGTGAGTATGCAAATCATGCAGAAAGACATGGAGCTTGGGAGGGGCATAGTCAGAGGTGACATGGGTATTGGCCTAGATGGCCCAAGGCAGGGCGATGCTGATCACCAAACTAATGTCCACCCTCCACACACAGGTGACAGTGGATACCCACTCCGTCCCTGGCTGCTCACACCATACCGGCGGCCTGCGACCCCATTGCAGCAACGCTACAATGAGGCACATGCCACCACACGCAATGTCATCGAGTGGGTGTTTGGGATGCTGAAGGCATGCTTCCATTGCCTGAACACATCTGGCGGTGCCCTACAGTACAGCCCCTCAAAGGCCTGCAGGCTATTTCTGGCCTGTTGCATCCTGCACAACATGGCCAACGACTGTGGGATAGCCGTAGAGGTCGAAGAGGGGGACAGCGATGGGGACGATGAGGACGCTGGTGAAGATGGTGATGGGCAGCCCCCCCTTGGTCGAAGGGACCCCGACTGATCCGGATGGCACAGCTGCACTGGTACACCATCACAGAGGAGCACTTCAACCAACCAAGGTAAGTCATGGGACCATGTGCAACCACCAGTGGCAAGGGCACAACCCACAAACATGCATGGGCAAACCCCAGGGGTGCATGTTGTTAAGGGAATTGGCTGAGCATGGAACCGCACATGCCATCCAGGATAGGCAAGGTCTAACACGGCACACAGTCACACACACACACACACACCCACAAGACATGCACAAAGGGTAGGAGGCACGCCGATCCCAACTGCCACCCCTAACCACACACACGTCCACAGACCACTACGCCCAGTGCCTGTCATTGTGGTGTGTCAGACACTGGGCACCATTGCACAGTGGCGGACAGCACAACGCAGGCATCATCATGCACACACCACAGCAGACAGCAGCTGGAGGGTGTTCAGATGGAACGTGTGTGTGTGTGTGTGTGTAAAGGGCCGGGTACCCCACCCGTGCATTGCATGTTGAACAACACAATGCACACAGGGCAGCATCAGACAGTAGCTGTGGTGGGAGACAGGTCAGTCACGCCCCACAGTGCGACGGCCACCATGGATGTGTGGGTGGCCCCACCGAGACCCACCAGCAGTGACAGGCTGTCCAATGGCCTCATGGGGTGGCACCGATGGTCCCCCAGGGGTTCCACTGCGTGAACGCGACCGTGCTCACGCAGTGGTCTGCAGTACACCGAACATACCTGCGCCAGGCGTGCTCGGGATGCCCACAGCTGAACCTGGTGTTGACAAGGAGGGTGTAGCACGATGCCGGGAATGGGGGGTGGACATTGCACTGCGCGGTGTCTGCGACGCATGGGCAAATAACTGTGTGCCCACTGTGGCCATGGCAGCTGTGATTGTCTGTGTCAGTTTGTCAATGGCAGCAGTCACATCCTCCCGCATCTGGTCCATCCGTGCCAGGAGCAGAGCAGTGTCTCTGCTGCACCGCTACTCTGCCTGGCGCAGAGCCGCGCTGAGTGCATCCACCGCCGTCACAAGCCGCAACTGCTGATCGACTGATTCTTGGAGTATGCGGGTGTGCTCTTCTAAGAGGTGATCTGCCTGATCGGCATGCTGTCCCTCACGGTGTTCGCGGTCCTGATGGGCAGCACCCCTTGAGGGTGGGCACTGCACACCAGGGTCAGGCCTGGGTATGTCCACAGGTGGTGCACTGACGCCGCCCCCTGACACTGTACCCCCATGGCCATTGGCCAACTGCTGACACTGCCCCTCCGGCTGCCACTCTCCAGTGCTCAACGGTGCTGCTGCAGTGGCCACAACAGCCCCACTGTCCTGGACACACACCAGTGCTACCCCACTGGAGCAGACAGCACAGGCTGGGACTGTGGTGTCACGCAGGCCTCCACAGCGGCACCACCCACGGCCATGCCCATGATGTCACCTGCTGTATGGCCATCCTGAGGCCCACACGTATCACTGTCCATGAAGTGAGCTCCATCATCATCAGTGACGGATCCAACACCAGCTCGAGTCTCAGCATGCTGACATCCATGGACGCTGGCACACTGGGACACGGGCAGGGCCTCCTCCGCACCTGCTCCACCAACATCAGTCCAGACGTCCAGGTGGGCCCACTGTCACCCTGACCCTCGTATGCCTGTGGAGGTGGATGGGCCCTCCTCTATGTCCATGGTATTGCCCTCAGTGGACAAGCCCACCACCACTGACCCATGTAGATGCTCAGGAGCTATAAGGGAACACAGTAGCATTAATGTATCTGCCCAACCCATCCCCACCCCATTGACAGACCAGAACCTACCATGCAGTGATGGGCTACCACCCGTCTGGAATTCACCACCTGGAACACCCTCGATGGTACAAAGCCACATGCTGACAGCAACCCGCTCTTCTTGTGGGGTCAGGCATTGCACAGCCGGCTGTCCCCCAACGGTCGCAGCTCATGCTGCCCTGATGGCAGCCACCTTGTCCTTAATCCTCCGCCTGTCTGTGCCCATCTTCTTTTTGCACTCCTGCACAGACCGCTGGTGGCTGCCATGCAGGTTGATGGCACGCGCCACCTCTTCCCATGCAGCAGCACAGGCCTGTGGTGTTCCCCACCGTCTGCTGAACAGCGGCTCCTGGTCGAGGTTGGCCTCAAACAGGGCATCTGTTTCTGCCTTTGGGAAGTTAGGCTTCCTCTTTCTCCCACATCTCTGTTCCTCTTCCTCCATCTAATGATCGCTCAGTCTTCATCCTGTGAGAATGATAGGTGTTACTTGTGACTGTGCAGTCCCATGCATGTCCCACACACCACAGTCCACACTCCCAAACAGCATGCAACTCACCACAATAGACTGCAATAACAGACTATGGCCACTGCAGCCCACTGTTGCATTTATAGTGCAACGCATGCAAATGAGGCGAGGCGCAATTATAAGTGGATGCAAATGCAGTATCTATGTCATTGAATGGCCGATTAGCTGATTTGCATATGCTGGCTGAATATTGCACTGTTGCACTTTGCGCAATTGTGTTGAACGTGCTCAGGCAAGGGTGCATTTCTGTGACATGCGCCATAGACACCATCGGCGCATGCCCGGGGTGATGACGCCGACGCCTGGCATGCTGCTGACATGCTGTGCATGGGAGGCAATGCAGGGCACGGCCACCATTGTGCCAGTGGCACTACTGCGCTGTTCACATGTATGGCGCTCTGGCACTGAGGCCACAGCGCAGTAGGCCACTACAGGAAGTGGCATACAGGCACCCAATCGTGCTACATGCGAGTACCAATCGTGCTGTGGCGGTCCGTGCATGAGAGACCCTTGACCCTGTGCCCGACCTTTGCCCCCTAGGTGCCATGCGTTCGCATGGGTGCACCACTATTGCACTGTTCGGTGACTGCGCAATAGGGAATTGCAGCGCTGTACCGTGCAGCATCTGCACGTGGCGGACCGTCCTACCGAGTGCCATTTTGACTCCAACCAGCTTCAGAGATGGCAAGAAGGAGGGCTACTGTTTGGAGCCAGGTGGAGCTGGCTAATTTGGTGACCATAGTAGAGCCCCATGCTGGGGCACTTTTTGGAGATGCACCCCTGGACAGGGCCAGGAGTGCAGTATGGGAGGAGGTGGTGGTGGCGCTGGAGGAGGCCACAGGAATTGGGCGCATGACTGAGCAGTGTCACCACCAATACGGGGACCTCCAGCACAGGGACCCAGACAGGCTTGCCCACCTGTAGGCACATGCCAGGAGGGGCATGGTGCCACGGCCAGGTAGGTGCCCCATCCATACACTGTTAACGTCCATACGGGTATCATGGTGGCATGTGTCCAGCACATGGGGGGGCCATCCAGTGTTGGCCGTAGTGGTGGTATCGGGGTGTGGAGTGGATGGGTATGGCTGTGTGGGATTGCACACACACGGGGGTTGGGGGACTTCACTACCAGATTGTACTGATGTTCCTCTCTCCATGTTTGCACCCTAGGCCCAGAGGAGCACCGGTGGGTGAGGGAGAGGAGGCAGTGCCAAGATGACCAACAGGCTGGGAGGGATGTCAGACCAGATAGACGCAGGGACCAGCCTGATGATGGTGAGTGTCTTACATCCATGAATACTATTGCATGCTGTGTAGCAGGGTGGGCAGCAGAGCATGGCCACCATCCATTGACACCACTGCCATGCATGCAACTTGTTACAGTCAGCACTGTCCAGTGGCACTGCATGTCTGGGAGTGCAGCAATGGTGGTCCATGCATGCACCCGGGTACATGGCTGTGCCACTGCCTTCACACTGCATAGCCATGTCACTGTACGGCCATGGTGGTGCTGTGCGGGACATGGGTGGTGGGTGTGTGCAGCGCTCCGCATGGCTGTGGGTGCCTGGGTAGGCAGGTCTTGTGGACGCGGTCACTGTGGGTGGTCGCACACCATCACAGGGGCATGGCAGACTGCTGTATGCCATGCACAATGGGTGGGTTGCAGGGGGCTGGACAGTCACACATATTGACTCTGCTCCCTTGTCCTAGGTGGACAACGCTGGATGGCCATCGGAGCGAGGAGTGCAGGAGCTGCTGCAGCTTGCAAGAGCATCTCTTGCAATACTTGAGAGGATGGAGCAGGACAGGGTGTGGCGCCGCAGTGGAGAAAGGAGGCACAGGAGTGGATAGTGGGGCAGGCATTAGGCCCTCCATGCCCCCTATTTGACTTCCCCGGACCCACCCTCACCCCTTCTTCCCTCTCTCATTTGTACACCTGCCCCATGCCCACCCCACCTGGTTTGTGGCCCTTCCCCACCCTTGTATATATTTGTAAATATGTTTGATTGTTTATATTGTTTAATACATACATTTTGTTATGACAACTGTGGTGGTCTCTGATTTGCAGCAGGCTACAGGTGCTTGGCTGCAGTGGTGTGCATGGCATTGGGGGTGGTGCAGGCATGGGCCTGTGTGTGTGTTCGGCAGGGACCCGCCCATGGTGTGGGTGGGGGAATCAGTCACTGTCTGTGATTTGTATGTTGTTCTCTGTGTACTGGTTGCCTGTGCAGTGGTCCACGGAGCATGCTCTGTGTCCATGGCACCCCTGTCAGACCGTCCATGGGCTGTGCAGCTGACACCCTTGCATTTCTGTGATATGCACCATCTGCTGGCATGTCAGTTATGGCTGTCCATGCCGGACAACCACTGTACCCAGCACAATGCCAGGTTGCCTCCTGTCACCGGTGTGGTGCCTGTCTACCTCGGGTGGCACTGTGGCCTCCACTGTTGTTGTCCCACCTCCATGCTGTCACTTGTGTCTGTTGCAGGGGATGTGCTCCACTATCTGTCACTTGTGCTCTGGCCGCATGCTGGTGGCATACAGCTTCATGGTGCCTGTGCAGGGTGGCTGGCACACCTGCGCCATGTAGGGGTGCTGGCCATGTGTACACAGCTGGCATGGCCACACGCCAGTGGCTTGGCTGACCCGCTACTGTGTCCCTGTGTTGGTGTGCCCTTGGGTATGGTGGGTGTTTGTCCATGCACTGTTTTGCATCCTGTGTGGTGCATGCTTCCATGCAACACTGTGTGTGTCTGTGCTGGCTGTTGTGGCCAGTGCTGGGATGGGATGTGTCCTTGGGAGGGTGTGCAGGGTGCTGTACCACTGGTGGGGGGGTCCGGGGCATGCCCTGTTGCATGTGGGGTACCTCGTGTGCTGACGCATAGTCAGTCTCTCAGCTGTACCTCGGGGGGGGACATGCAGAGTGGCACTGTGCATGCAATTGTTGCATCGCTATCTGCTGCCGCCCACTGCAGGATGCTCATGGTGGGGCTGCCTTGCATGGCTCTGTGGTGCACAGGGTTGCGTTGTCACAGTGGGGGTGGTGGCATTCATGGGGTGTCCTGCACTGTTGGGCGCTACTCCTGGGCAGTATGTATGGGGATCGTGGTGCAGGGTGTGCTCTGCATTGGTGGGATGGTGTGGCACAGGGTGGTCGGCCCTCCTTGTGTGCCGGTCACAGCTTGCAAGGGGGTGTGCTGGGGCACCATGCCCCAGCTGTGGGTTAGTTGCTGGTATCCATGGGCCGGTGGTTATTCCGGCTCTCCACCAGTTGTGCAATGCATGGGGTGTGGGGGGCGATGTCTGTTCTGCTGTGTGCTCCTCTGCCCATCTGTGGCATGGGTGGTGGGCCCCTGCATCCTGTCCCTGTGCATTCCTGGTTGTACTGTTGCACTGCTTCCCTGCTCCACGGGGCATCCCTGGTTGCGCTATGGCACATCTGGACTGCTCCACTGAGCATCCCTGGTTGCGCTATGGTGCATATGAACTGTGCAACTGCACATCCCTGGTTGCGCTATGGTGCAGGTGGCATGATATTCAGTCATGTGCCGCAGGCGCATCTTGACCTGTGCAGTTTTTGAATATCGCGCTTCTTGCGCACGGGCGCAGCGGACTTGCGCTTGCTCCTGCTGTTGCGCACTTTTTGGGTGCAGTTTGAATATCTGGGCCCATATACCCAATATATTGTATTGTGGAACCTAAAAAATGGCCATATTTGGAAGGCTCTGCCTATGGTTCAATGGACAAGCAGCCAGCCACTCCCACTTCCTGAACTATATAAGCAGTTCCCCTCAGCCTCCTTCTGAAGCACTTTTTCTTTGCCAGTCAGAGGCTGTGTCCATTTGCTCTCTGCAGCTGGCTGGGGCCTGCCCCCCTCCCGCCTTGCTGCTTCTTTCTGTTGGACTCTGCATTTTGTTCTTCTGCTCTGGTTTGTGTTTTGCCTCTGGCTGTGTTCTTCCTTTTGTTCCTTCCCTGTTTCTTCTATGTTTGTGTCTTAGTTTTGTTTTATTTTTGTTTTCTTTTTGGGGGATTTGTTTTTCAGCTCCTGCCATTTGCTTGCACCTACCATTTTGCTCTTACAGCTTCAGCTACTTGCTTTTAGTTACTCCCATTGCTATTGTAACCAGTACCTGTGTTTTTACACAGACCAGAGCTCCTTCCCATGCTACAGGCCTAATTGTTTCCCATGCTGTCAAGCCTAATTGTTTTCACCTGAGTCAAGCTCCCGCTGAACCCTTGCTATGCAGCTTAATCATGATTTCCCTGCTTAATCTATCTCCCCTGTGGTCATAAGTATTTTCACAGCATTGTGCTTCCCTCCTTCCATGCTTCTAGAATACTACCACTCATAGCTGATGCTGTTCCCTGTTTTGTACACTGCTGTTCTACTCTGAGGTCAGCTAAGCTACTGCTGATGGTGTAAACTAGTTTTAATATCTGCATGTGGTTCTTGACCCATCCATCACATTCTTGTTTCTCCTATGGTGGGGACTGGGAAGTGTTTGGGCGGTTCTGGCCCCATGTGGCTAATTACTTCTGTTCTAAATCCTGCCACCGTTGCCGAAAATCCTTAGAGTATTTGTCACCTTAATTTGGCTTTTTTAATTGCCTCGCTGGCTTGCCCCACTATCATTCTGTTGCCCCCACATACATTCATGTCCCATCATTGTTACTATGTTTTACAGAACTATATGCAGTTCTGACAACTCCTACTGCTTGCTTACCTACATCCAGATCCTGTCTTGCTCATGCCTCCTTTATTTAATGTTCCCTGCCATTTTCCCTGCAAGTTCTCAGTACTCATGCCCATTTAGTCTCATCAGTCCCTGGGGCATGCCAGCCACTCCATTCTGGCACAGGTTTTCCCCTGCAGCCGATGGTCTCATTCTGCATCTGAGCCTGCAACTTGAGCATGCGAAGCTTGGGGTGGGGTCCTTCTCACCTGGCTCATAGCTGGGAATGTCCTCGCTCTGGATGGACCTTCAGTAGTCAACCGTACTGATGGCACCTCAAGTTGTAGAAGTTAAGACTCTGCTATAAAGGGCTGGGGTTGCTTATGGGTCCCTTTAGTGCCCAGCGAGGAGGCACCCTTCAAGCTATTCTCCCCATGACTGCCTCTGGTTCACCTGGTTTGAGGGTAGATCAGTAAGCCAACTGAGTGCCTCAGCAGTCATTGCTCTCCTCCTCCTCCTGCCTTGATTGTCTATTGTTGTAGAGTGGTGCTCACAACCTTCCACGGTGTTCCCATTAGAGGGACTGAGTGAGCTTTCCTCAAGATTGGAATTTTTTCCACCTCCCTTTAATTAGGTTTCCAAATTGCAAAAGCAGAGCCATCACTAAATAAAATATCCCAAGCCTGGAGGGAAGGTGACCTAGGCCTTGGATCCCCAGAGATTTCCACTTCAAAGTTTTTTTTTTCCCTCTCCTCCATGTCTCAGGTCATAACTAATAGCATAGTGTTCCCTAGTTTCATAGGCAGGATCTGCTGTTGGATGGAGGGGGGATGGTGTCCCTTTTGCAGTTCCCTCTCTCTCCTTAGGAGGTCCCCTCACTCTGTCTCTTGCAACCCATCAAATCCATGCCATTGTTAATCTGCACATCCCATTATGTTATCAAGCAGCCTGATGCTTTATCTAGTACTATGTCTCACAACTACTGATTGCTTATATGCTTCATGCTGCTACTTTCTTTTTTGGGGATCCTTTCTAAGGTACCTTTAGCCAAGGGAATTGTCCTGTGGCACCTCTAGGGGTGGAACCCTCTAGAGGGTTCCTTGCCTTTGGTACCCCTACAGGGTGGTAATTCTCTGGAATAGAGAGTGCGAATAGCCAAAACCTAAGTAACACAGTTGCACAAGCATAACACTATACTGGCTGCGTAAGACATTGAATTGGAAGTCTCCACCTGTGGTTTGATGGACAAGCAGTCAGCCACTCCCACTTCCTGAGCTATATAAGCAGTTCTCCTCAGCCTCCTTCTGAAGCACCTTTTCTTTGCCCCGCCATCCTCCCCTCCTCCTCCTCCTCCAGCAGCAACACCTCTCTCCTTGGGATCCTTTCTAAGGTACCTTTAGCCAAGGGAGTCGTCCTGCGGCACCTCTAGTGGTGGAACCCTCTAGAGGGTTCCTTGCCTTTGGTACCCCTACAGGGTGGTAATTCCTCTGGAATAGAGAGTGTGAATGGCCAGAACCTAAGTAACACAGTTGCACAGGCATAACACTATATTAGCTGCGTAGGCCACTGAATTAATTTTGTCAAATTAATGTGCTGTTCCTGAGCATAAGAAGCTGATAGGTGCCTGGCAAAGAAATCTTGGCTTAATCAGGGAGAAAGCTGGATTGATGTGGTCATTAACGAAAAACAACCTCCCCCCCCAAAAAAAACAAAACTGTTGTTTGCAGATGAACTTCCAGCAGTTTGACTATGTAGAAGGATCAATGGAAATGTAAGATACTGGTTATGTTGTTTTCTCTGCACACATCAAACAGCAATTGAAATGGGTGTTTAGGTAAAATACAGAGTTCATCAGACTTGGCATTGGGCCAACCATCTAGTTCGCTGCAGTTCTTTCCCTGATCTCACGTAGACACAGCAAGTTTCTTTCAATGGCTTTTATTTTTTATTTTGAAAGATCTTATATTATAAGAAGCAAGCTATAACAAATATGTCTTGATAACAAAAACATACAATCCAGTAAAATACTGCAATGTAAGTAGCCCAAAGCTAATATAGACACTTTTTCAGAAATAAACTTTCGATTGTACTTGTATTTTCCAAAAGCACTAGCGTCCATACTCAAAAATATGGTACTCCTTATCAATTTTTTCAACAGTAAATGCCTTTACACGGTATTTAGATCATAAACACAGTATGTGAACTGTTTTCAGTAGCACGTTGAGCGCAGCACTTCCTGCTCTGATTTGACAGCTTAATCATGTTTTCTCTGCTTAATCTACCTCCCCTGTGGTCATCAGTGGTTTTCAGAGCATTGTGCTTCCCTCCTTCCATGCTTATAGAATACTACCACTCATAGCTGATGCTGTTCCCTGTTTTGTACGCTGCTGTTCTACTCTGAGGTCAGCTAAGCTACTGCTGATGCTGTTAACTAGTTTTAATATCTGCATGTGGTTCTTGACCCTTTCATCACTTTCTTGTTTCTCCTATGGCGGGGACTAGAAAGTACTACAGCATGGCGCAGCAACAAGAACGAGCAGCATGCACGAGCACAGAGTGCTCATTAGTGTAGTTGTTGTGGCTCTGGCAACTACTTTCCTTGACAGGGTGCCACGCAAATGGGGGTAAAGAAATGCAGTTTTTAAGGGAACGGCTACAAAACACCTCATCAACAACTAACACTTCTGCATTTATCAGGTGAGTACAATGCAGTTCAAAACTGGGGATTTCCACAGCTTTCCTTTAAATTCTAGTCCAAAGTTCTCCATTATACAATGGGATCTCAGAATAGTGAAATTTGTTTGGTTGACTGGTACCTTTCAGCTGTGGTAAATTCTGGCATTACTCACGTAAAAGAGTCTATCAGCCGCAATTGGAAAAAGAGAAATCAATCTGACCCCAAAAATGGAAATATCGAAGCTGCCATGTTGGTTTCCCTGCTAAACCATTGGTACACAAAACCGTGAGTAAACACCGACTGCATTTTTGAATAAGGTAAATTGCATAAATCCCTGGCACTCTGTTCGTAACAAGAAGCTTTCCTACATTACATGACATACTCATTAATGTGAAATAACAAAAAAAAAGCACTGTTGTAATACTGTCTTTCCATCTCGCTCCCATAACACTGTCTTTCCCCTTGCTCCTGTTTCTATTAAAAAAAAGCAAAGACCACTCTCATCATTTCCCATCCCACACAAATCACTGTTGTCATGCTGTCCAAAACCAACTCACTCGCAGAATGATGAGGCGCTTGCTAGGGATGGTTACCTGTTTAGCCTGCAGCGTCACTTCCAGCAAGTTCTGGAGAACCTTGCTCTCTGACTCCCTGGTCTCTTGGTCTCCCAGCCTCTCCCCACTTACAACACGCTACCTCGTCTTCTTGAACCTTCAATACACTGCTGCTTGCTCACTCTCCGGATGCAACCATAAAATAAAAAAAGACAATATGGGGAGGGGGAGACAAATCTGACCAATACAAAAAACAAAATACTATTAAAAAGCTCACAAAATCTAAAGGAGACGCAGCCACTGGCAGGTGACAAAGTCAACTATAACCTATCCAGCCACGAAGGACTATTTTTAGTTACTGTGCAGGAATATATATATATATAGGAAAAATCTATAAAACTGCTGAAATACAACTTTTTTTTTATTTTAAATTTATTTTAGCAATGTTCCCGTTGTATAATTGCAATAAACCACTCTAGGGTGTGGGTTATGCTGGGATTTACCCACTTCTGGTGTGGATTTGGTCATTCGGCGTGTGACTTCATGACTGAATCACACTAGGTGTGAGTAAATCCCAACGTAATCCACACCCTGCCATGGTTTATTGTTTAATTCATTTTGTGACATTTTCACATCAAAGATTAATACCAGGTCATCCTTTGCCCTTCTTGTTTCTACACTCATTAAATCTGGTTACTGTAGTATCTCTTGATATGACTGTACCCTTATCTCCCCAAATAATTTTTGTTGCCTGCCTCTGCAATCTTTTGACCCTGTCAGTGTCCCTTTTTTGTGTTTTCTTGAGCGCATGCACAAACCAAACATATTTCAGCAGTGTAGAGGCTGGGGAGATGTGTGCTGTAGCAGCCAATGCAGCTGAGCTTGCAGGTGGTGTGTGAGTGAACACTCAATGCTGACAAGGTTCCTGCTACTGCTATTTCACTGGCTGATGGGAGGAAACTTCTCACACATGAAAATATGCAGCTGCACCTATCACAGTGCAACTGCATCCTCTCATATGACCATCATCAGCCAGCATCCCCCCTCGCACCTGATTCAGGTGCTCACTACCATCTGTGGTGGGTGGTCAATTTCACCGCCAGTATCCCCCCCCCACCTAAACCATCTTTACCTGAACATACAGCAGTCAGGTGCCCAACTCCAACTCTGGAGAACTGTGTTGTCACCCCATGCTCCCAAACATCCAGCAGTCTGGTGCCCAACCCTGCTGCCAGAGAACTCTACAGTCATCCCCTGAAATTGTGGTGGTTGGGTGCCCAACCACACCGATGAACAAGTCTGTGGTTACCCCCTTCCCTGAACATCCGAGGGTTGGTTGCCCAATCCCGCCACCAGAGAAGTCTGCAGTCACCTCCCACTCACCCAAATGTCTGGCGGTTGGGTGCCTAATCCCACCACTGGAGAAGTCCTAACCCCCCAACAGGATGTGACACCAGGGTGTCCACCACTGGTGCTGCCAAACATCGCACTGACACAGGGGTGTCCAGTCCCACCCCCAACTCTGACCTACCACTCAGCACCCACCATCCCAGCAGAGTAATCCTTTCTTTACTGGTGAATGTTCTGTTCCTAACGAGACTAACCATGAACTGAATGAAAACAACGTAAGTCTGGTTAATGACTTTCTAATGTGTTTTGAACTTTTACTCATAACTTTGTCATTTTTGAACATTTTTGCTCCAGATTTTCAACATAGCCTTTTCTTACCCTCCTTATGACGAAGGAAGGTGTAATTTTTCATATCCCCTCTGAAACATGTTTTTGCAGTTGCTCTGCGAAATCGTCTTTCAGGTAGAATTTAAAAAATTCCATCTCTCTTGATCTTAACATGGGATTGTAAAAGTCAAAATGTCTAAAAACAATGAAGTTATGAAGAAATGTTGGATTTTTTCAACATGTCAGTGGCTCAGTAGGTAGCACATTTGCCTCTGAGGCCGGGAGATCAGAGGGCTGTGGGTTCAGTTCCCACGTCTGGCACTTGGGTTAATATCCCAGTACTGATACTGTAGTGCAGCATGAGAGGGGTGCAGCACTTCTGAGGTGCCATCTTTCGGATGAGACATTAAACCAAGGTCCCATCTGCCTGGATTGGTGGTAGTTCAGGTGGATGTTAAAGATCCCATGGCACTTATCGAAAAGAGTAGGGGGAAGTTTTATTGAGATAAAAATCGTACAATAATACACAAAGCATAATACAAAAAAAAGAAAAACAGGATAAGTATGATACAATCATTCAGGTAACTGCAAAATCAGAGTCAGTGATCCAAGGAAGAGCTTTCCAAAGTTCCAAAAGTGTTATATCTGAGTATAGAGTACATTCATGCTCATAAATTTCTTTTAAATCTTGTATAATCTTTTTTTCGAGCTCCAAATAGGAGCAGTCCTTTTGCTGTAAAGAAAACATGCAACGTACCATCCAAATATTTCATTTAATGCAGACAAAAATAAGGTTCAAAGTGTCCTGGTGCCATTTTGACCACTGGGGAGAAAAAAACCCTTATATAAGATTCACATAAGTAACCGACTGAAGCAAGGGGGTATCCCATGCCTGTGCCAAAAAGGACCACCAATTTTTGATAAAGGAACAGTCAAAAAATAAATGAGGGATAATTTCAAGTTCTGTAATACATAATAAGCGAGAACACATTCTATCTTGGGACTGCTTATGTTTAAGATTTGATTTTACATTAATCTTTTCATGGCATGAAAGCCAATGAAAATCCCACATTTTGGCTGGAACCCTCTTACAGCTCTACAATAACAAAAGGGAAGGGAGGTGTTGACCAGGACACTTATCAAAGGGTACTGATACAGCACAAACCATCAGGAGTAATTTCTTATATAAAACTTTATGTGAATGGTTTAATAACATCTGAACAGACACCTTCCATTGTCTGAGGCGTAAAACATAATTTTTACGTGGTTGGTATACCAACAGTTTGTCTTAACACAGTTAAGGAATTAGTTTCCATTGATGAAACCAAATCCTGAAAGAGTCATAAAACCAAGGTTCCCACCCCCTTTGGGCATGAATCAACAAAGGCCTAAGGTTTGCAGTGAAAAAAATACAAGAAAAAAATAACAAAGGGTTAACCATACAAACGCCACCCTCAGGGATAGATAAACAAGTGATATTCCGTTTTATCGGGTTTAACCTACTACCCCAAAAAGCCTGAAAAAACAGGCTAAAGACAGCAGTTTCTAGCTGTCGTGGAACAGGGAATACATAACTTAAAAAAAGGAAAGTAGAGATCAAATAGTTTTTAATTAAGAAAACACGTTTCTTTTTCCCTATCTGCCCCTGGTTCCAGGAGGCCACCTGAAGTTTACCTTGTTGCAGTTTAACATTCCAGTTAAAAAAATCTGAGTCCTGTGTCCCCAAAATGTGAATAGGGCCCTCAACTAAACGTAACGGGCCAATACGGTCCGAGGGGGAGGTTACTGAACCGACCCGAATAACCAGACTTTCAGTGTAATTTAAAACAGCGCCAGAGAAGTTTCCAAAAATAGAGCACTCATGGAGAGGATGAACCACTGAGGCTGCATCAGCTGCAAGAAAACAAACATCATCTGCATATGCGATCGCCTTGTAAGGCAAGCATAAGGCACAACTAGAAATAGCCCGAATCTGAGAATTAGTATTCAACCGACGGAGCAAAACATCAAGAAAAAATACATATAACAACGGGCTTAAAGGACAGCCCTGACGAACCCCCCTTTTATGGGGTTCATGGGTCCTATTCAACCATTCACTACAGGTACAACTGTAGCCGTTCTATAGAAAGCACGAATCCAGCGTACCGTAACATCAGGTACATGCAGAAAACGAAGTGCTTCCCATAAAAAATCATGCCTAACCGAATCAAAAGCAGCCTTCTGGTCTATGGAGACAACAAGTCCCGAAGCCAGACCTGCATAGCCATGAGAAAATAATTCTCATGAGGATCAAATGAGCAGAAATTCTCCTTTGAGGCACAGAACAGGATCGTGCGGGATGCAAACCCACCTCTGCTATCCTCACCAAACGCTTCACAATAATTTTCGTTAAGAGCTTAAAGTCGGTGTTCGACATACATAAAGGTTGCCAATTCTCTAGAGAATGGATATCACCTTTCTGTTTATAAATGTAAATCAAAGTACCCTTGGTAAATTCCAAAGGGAGAAATTCACATGTTAACAGAGAATTAAACACAGATGTAAGTTCTGGGGCCAAATGGTCACCCAGCACCTTATATAAGCCAGCAGGGAGACCATCCGGACCAGGAGTTCTCTGTATAGGTAATGAAGAAATAGCCAATATCAAATCCTGCTCCGTGATAGGAGAGCAAGCCTGGTCCTGACATAGCTGTGAGGGAGCTGGGATATCAAGGCCACTATACAAAGTTGCACTGTCACCAGCCACAGCAGGGAGGGGAGAAAAAAGGGCTGTAGTATATTTTGTTACAATATGACAAATCTCAGTTTGTGAGGAACATAAGGTCCCATCTGAATTTAGAAGACACATCATATTTTTTCCGGTGGTCTGACGGGAATTAGATTCAAAAGGACAAATAACATCATGTGTTCCAACAGTACAGAATTTATGTTGGTGAAAAAGTTGTTGTGATTGCCGTAATTGGAAATGCAACATGTCATTCTGTAGGACTTTTATTTGTTGAGTAAGGTCTTGCCCTATCGTGTACGCTATGGTTAATAATGACTGAAAATGTACCCTCTTCTGCAAATAGTCTAGGTATTCCCTTCTACATTTTAAATGACTGTAAGTTTTTAAAAAAGTGACCAGATTATGTTTCGTGTCTAACCACTACTGAACAGGATCTTCATAACAGATAAAAACAGATTTACGGGCATGTATGAAGGACAGAAGGGACTGCACAAACATCGGAATCTGCAACAAAGATGTTTTGAATTTCCAAATACCTGGACCTTTGCGGGAAGAAACAACAGAACCAAAACCAACAGATAGCAGCTTATGATCAGAAAACTCAACCGCTTGAACTTTGGCAGAAATAATTGGTACTGTAGGAGAGGAAAACACATAATCAATACGTGTGGCTAGTTTACCCTTTTGGACAGTAGGGGTATGTTGTGTAGTAAAGAAGAGATAGGAGTCCATTAGGTGGGCGACTCAAACCAATTTACCCAATTCAGGGGAATCACAAAAATGTTTATTTGTAGCAGCAAAGGAGCTCTTATCTTGAAGACTCAGGCCACAATTAAAGTCACCAGCAAACAATACCTGAAAGGAAGTGTGCAAATAAGGACGAAGCAAAGTAAATAAAGCTATGCGTTCAGTTTTGATTTGAGGGGCATAAATGTTTATCACCCGGTAGGGACAAGACCCAATGACAAACTCTATAATAAGTGCCCTATCAGGGGCTACATCAACCAATTTTAGCAAACGGAAGTCTGGGATATTAATTAAAATTCCCAGTCCCAAACAAGAGTCCTGACCAATTGACAAAAAGAAGGACCCAGTAACTAGTCCTGTTGTGCTTGTCGGATCTCATGTGTAGTATGAAGTCTTGTATCCTGTAATAAAATTAAACCCAAAGGCAAAAGCCGTAGAAAGGAAAAAATCAATCTCCTTTTAGCCATACGCTTCATACTATTTACATTAATAGTATGGCAAATGAAGTGAAACATAGCACCAAAAAAAAGGAAAACAGACAAAAATTACATTTTACAATTTCCTTTTCCCAACCACCTTCTTCCCTTTAAGTTTTACTCTGGCCTTCCGCTTCTGAGAAAGGCCAGTACCAAGTGCAACTCGAGTCAGTGGTACCGTCAGAGGAGAGAAGAAGCTATAGAGGAAGAGTCTGACTCACCTCCAGCGTCATCAGAAAGGGGTTGGAGAAGTTCAAAAGAATTACATAAGGGCACTGGGGGGGGGACCAGACCCCTCATAGGAGATGGTGCAACCCGTGGGTTATTTCTCAGTGACCTTCCACGTATAACACTTGTGAGCACTCGGGGGGGCATAGTACTTGGACCTGGGATCGGGTCCTGAACAGGAAAATTAGACTGGGCAGGATCGTTGACAGGAGAAATCTCAAGCAAGGGGTCATCCATGAAGGAAACTCTCTGAGGTACAACCTCAGAGGATACAACAAGCACTGAAGCCTGCAGTAAGGGCTGGGCTGCCTTAGGAGGAGGTACAGCCAAGGTGGTCCAGAGACAGGCCTTCTGCACCTGTGTAATAATAAAGCGCTGGTCCACTCCACCATCATGAAATTCCTGATTATGCGCAGCCCATTTACAATTCTGAAAGGTGTGCCCCTGTACGTCACAGAGGTTACATCTACATTCATTCAAACAGTGTGCCCCCTACGTGGCCCAATTCCCCACAGACGTTGCATTTCATTTTATCACATACATTACTAAGATGTGCAGGGTCACCACATCGATAGCAAGCCTTCAGCTGACCAGGGTAGAACAAGACCCCCTATCTCGGCCTATAAAAAAAGAGTTAGGCAGATGTACAACCCCAGAATCATTAGATCGTAACAAGACTTTAAACTTCCAGCCCCCAGTCCAAATGTTCTCAGTATCCAAAATGGCTTCAGGCTGTCCCTGGACGTCACAACGCTGTTTCAGCCAATACACAACATCCTCCACCCCAACTCCCTCATTACGAAACAGAATGGTAATTGTCTTAAAAGTAGGTTTAGAAAGAGGAATAGCCTGAAATGGGGTCCATAATGCAGTAGTCCGCAGAGAATTATACTTTGACCAGAAACGCTCCAAACCCCTAGATGTTTGGAAACTGATGTCAAACGTGGTTTCGCCAGAGATATGAATTAACGCATATATTTAATGGGAAAAGAATTTTAAAGAATCCTTTATAAGCGTACGTGCCACATAGACCCGATCAGGTGGCTCAGGTAACCCCCCCCCGGTATGCCAAGCGAACAGCGTTGTGTCTCTTAGCAGCCTAGATTGGAAATTTAAAGAATGAAGAATATGAACGGCTTGGTCCCGATATTTTGTGGGGGGGGGCTGTGGTGGTGGGCAGCCAGAGCCTCTATAGAAGTAGTAGAAAGAGGAGCCTGAGGTGGAGAATCCTTCAGATAATCCAACACTGGGTTCTGTGTAAGCTCCAGTTCATGAGGGAGGCACAAGGGGTCAGTAGTAACTTTTGAAGCACCTATCTTGCTCTGTAGCTCCGGAAAATCTTCAGGGCGGGGGGACAGAATTGGAGACGGACCAGACTTCCAACTTCCTGGGACAGTACCCTGAACCCAGCCAGCACCTCTCAGCGCCGATTCAACAGTCCAGGTAGGCACTTTATTAATGTTTACTGTAGATGATTCTTGTACATATAGGGAGCTTTGTGATGAAATAGAAACAGGTAGTGAAAAGGAAACCAAATCTGTTTGTACTGCAGGTGGCAGGGGAGCATTTACTGTAGATAAGTCTTGTACATGTGAGGAACTCAGTGATGTAATGAAAGCAGGTTGTGAAAAGGAAACCAAATCCGTTTGTACTGCAGGCAGCAGGGGAGCAGGCAGTAGGACTTCAGTTACCGACGCACAGGTCGGGTCAGAGCCTGTCACAGCAACAGGCAGTAAAGGAGACAAGTCAGGTAAATCTTCAAGAGCTTCCACCCGAGTGGAAGATGCATCTGTGCTGTCAGCTCTCAGGCGTTGCATATCTCTGTGCATTTTCAGTTTTGCACTAGCAAAACGGCGCTCCGCCATTGCAAAATGCTCCCGGATCTCTTGTGCTGTCAAACAGTGGTTTTCAGAATCAGATGAAGTAAAATCCTCCGGTAAGTTGACTGTAGGCATGCAAGTCAGCAAGTCAGTTCCATAAGAAGTAAGCAGAGGGCTATGAATAGCATCCTTGGTATGAGCAGCATAACTTAAAGTTGTAGTAGGAACAGCAACAGGCAAAACATTAGTTGTTAGCATCGAGGTCTCCATTTGATCAGAGGTAGGAGCAGAGACCAATTCTCCTACGTCCATAGCTCCCTCCTCAGAAGGCAAGGGTGCGTCCGCCATCTTGGACAGAGGTTCCCCCTCTGACGAGTAGGGGAATTTCCCCAGTGTCCTGGCCAAATTTCCCTCATTCACGCAAAATACTACCAACAGCTTAATCTGGTTCAAGGTCAGTTGGCATTCATCTGTATCCCCCTCCCCCGGGTAGTGCCTGAAAATAGGCAGGATTTGTCTAGTGCACTTACCCGGTCAACAAAAAAAAAAAAAATAAACTAACTAAAACTAACATTTACTCCTAACTTTATGATTTTTGCAGATTTTGGTCCCATATTTCCCAACTTGCCACTTTGTTAACCCAGCTCATGAACATGGCAAGTGTCATTTTTCAAATCCACTCTGAAACATATTTTCACACAGTTGCCTTGTGAAATCACCTTTTGGATGCGATTTTAAAAATTCTACCAGTCTTGATCATATTGTGGGATCATAAAAAACTATGTTGAAAACCTGGGGTCAAAAAACAATGAAGTTAAGAAGAAATGTTGTTGAATTTTCCCAATGTTTACTCATAACTTTGTTATTTTTTTCAGATTTTGGCCCCAAATGTTCAACATAACTCTTTTGTTACCCTGCTTCATCAACATGACAGGTGTAATTTTTCAAATCTTGCCCAAAATATCTTATTTATATCAATAATTTTACTAGTAAAAACATACTGAGCTGATAACAGCTAGTTTCCAGATGTGTCCTGGGGGAGGGAGGGGTATGCAAGCTAGTACAAAAGGAGAAACAATAAATAACAGCAGCATTACAAAAATAATAGACATATTGGCCCAGATATTCAAAAGAGTTGAGCCACGTGCAATAGGGTTGCGCCTGCACAAGTCATAAAATGTGCCATTCTGCGATATTCAGCAGGAGGCATTTGCGCCCCCCCAAATCACGCTGAGCAACAGTGCAATGATAATGAATGCATGTGCAACTGAAGGGGGAGGAAACATGCATAAATGGTGCAGTGCGATATTCAACAACATGTGCCATGCGCAATAGGGGAGCCAGCGGAAGTTGTGCCATAGCGGAAATGAGCCAAAATAAAAGGGAGCAAGGGAGAGGCGCAAGAATGCTACAGGGAAGCCACATGAGGGCAAAGTCTAGCAGGAAAAACTGGGCAACAGGGACACATAGGGCAGGCCAGGAAAGGGCACCTGGAATCAACAGGCACAGGGGAAGGTGTGGGGAGCCACAGTGCAGAAGGGGGAAGTACACTACACAGCAGTGAGGCCAGCACAGGCAGGTGTTCCCAGTGCAGGGGAAGTAGCAGCCAGGACAGCGGGGGGAATACAGAAACAGCTGCCGGGGGGGTGAACACAAGCCAGGGACATGGCCAGTGCCACCATCCAGATGGAGGCCATAATGAGGAGGGTGAGAAGGCAGGCAGCAGGGGGTGTGGCCATGGAAGGGCCCGTTGGCGGTATGCCCCCAACAGGCAGTAGTGAGCCCGCACCAGCTTCGAGCTGTACAGTGATACTGAGATTGTGGGCCAGTACCGCTGAATCAGGCAATTCTGAGGTGGCTCTGTGAGCTGTGCAGTGATGTGATGCAGGCACCCACACGACGGAGCCATGCCCTGTCAGTGGAGATGAAAGTGACATCTTGCATGTGCTTGCTCGTCATGGGTACCTTCCAGAGACCAGCTGGGGACACCACAGGCATAACCCAGTCGGCCACGTCATGCCACTTCACCTAATTCCTCAGCACACTGCTGCCACATGCTGCAGAGTGCATCCAATTCCCCAGCACACCGGCGGAGCACACAGCAAACATATGGGAGTTCCACAGGGTAGCACGTATGCCTGGCATGCTAGGGGCAATAGACTGCACCCATGTGGCCATCCGCACACCATCTGGCCCTGAGGGGGCTGCATATATAAATTGCAAGGGCTATGCCAGCATCAACTGCCAGGTGGTGTGAGATGCCAGGGGTGCATAATCAATGTCTGTGCCACGCACCTGGGGAGCACATGATGCCTTCATCTGGCACCAGTTGGCACTGTGCCACAGATTTGAAGTGGGATATCCCCACTGGCCACCTAGTGGGTGAGTATGCAAACCACATGGACAATCATAGGACCTGGGGGGGGCATGGTCAGAGGTGACATAGGTAGTGGCCTACATGGCCCGGGGCAGGGCGATGCTGATCACCAAACTAACCTCCACCCTCTACACACAGGTGACAGTGGATACCCACTCCGCCCCTGGCTGCTCACATCCTACCGGTGGCCCGTGACCCCATTGCAGCAATGCTACAACGAGGCACATGCCACCACACGTAATGTCATCGAGTGGGTGTTTGGGGTGCTGAAGGCATGTTTCCGTTGCCTGGACACCTCTGGCTGTGCCCTACAGTACAGCCCCTCAAAGGCCTGCAGGCTATTCCTGGCCTGTTGCATCCTGCATAACATGGCCAACGAATGTGGGATAGCCGTACAAGTCAAAGAGGGGGACAGCGATGGGGACGATGAGAACACCGGTGACAATGGTGATGGGCAGCCCCCCTTGGCTAACGGGACCCCCAACTGCTCCGGCTGGCACAGCTGCAACGGGACATCATCACGGAGGAGCACTTCAGCCAACCCAGGTAAGTCATGGGGCCATGTGCAACCAACAGTGGCTAAGGCACAACCCACAAACACGCATGGACACACACCGGGGTGCATTCCGTCAAGGGAAGTGGCCGGGCATGGAACCACACACACACAACCAGGGATGGGTGAGGTCTAACATGCCACGCAGATGGACACACACACACACACAACGCACCAGACATGCACAAAGGTTAGGAGGCACACTGACCCAGAACGCCACCCCTAGCCACACACATGTCCATAGACCACCATGCCCACTGCCTGTCCTTGTGCGTGTGTCAGATGCTGAGCACCATTGCACATTGGTGTACAGCACAATGCAGGCATCATCATGCACACGCAATTGTGGACGGCAGCCAGGAGGGTGTGCAGATGGACTGTGTGTCCGCGTACAGGGCCGGGTACCCACCCGTGCAATGCCCGCTGAATGATACAATGCACACAGGGCAGCACCAGACAGTAGCCGCGTTGGGAGACAGATCAGTCACATGCCACAGTGCCCTGGCTGCCACGGATGCTTGGGCGGCCCCGCTGAGACCCGCCAGCACTGATAGACTGACCACTGGCTTCATGGGGTGGCACCGATGGTCTCCTAGGGGTTTCACTGCGTGAACGTGACCGTGCTCGCGCAGGGGTCTGCAGCACACCAAACATGCGTGAGCCAGGCATGCTCAGGATGCCCAGAGCTGAACCCGGTGTTGACAAGGAGGGTGTCACACGATGCCGGGAATGGGGGGTGGACAGTGCACTGCGTGGTGTCTGCGACGCATGGGCAAATGACTGTGTGCCCATTGTGGCCATGACAGCAGTGAATTCCTGTGTCTGTCTGTCAATGGCAGCAGTCACATCCTCCTGCAGCCGGTCCATCCCTGCCAGGATCAGAGCGGTATCTCTGCTGTGACGCTGTTCTGCCCACTCCAGAACCGCACACAGTGCATCCACCGACGTCGCAAGCTGCATCTGCTGGTTGACTGATGCTTGCAGTATGCGGGTGTGCTCATCCAAGAGGTCATCTGCCCCCTGTCCCTCAGGGTGTGCACAGCCCTGATGCCCAGCACCTCTAGAGGGTGGGCGCTGCACACCAGGACCAGGTCTGGGCATGTCCACAGGCGGTGCACTGATGCCGCCCCCTGACCCTGTACCCCCAAGCCCATTGGCTGACTGCTGATGTTGCCCCTCCGGCTGCCTCTCACCAGGGCTCACTGGTGCCGCTGCAGTGGCTGCAACAGTCCCACTGTCCTGTACACACCAGTGCTGCCAGGCACAGGCTAGGACTGTGATAACATGCAGGCCTCCATGGCAGCACCACCCACAGCCATGGCTGCGATGTTACCTGCTGTGTGGCCATCCCGTGGCACACACTTGTCACTACCCATGCTGTTAGCGACATCATCATCGGTGACGGACCCGGCACCAGCACGAGTCACAGCATGCTGGCATCCGTGGATGCTGGCACGCTGGGACATGGACAGGGCCTCCTCCGCACCTGTTCCAACAACATCAGTGTGGACAGCCAGGTGGGCCCACTGTTGCTCTGAGCCACGTATACCTGTGGAGGTGGATGGGCCCTCCTCCATCTCCATCTGACTGTCCTCGGTGGACAGGCCTACCACCACTGACCCATGCAGATGCTCAGGATCTGTAAGGGAAAACAAAGTCGCATTACTGCATGTGACCTACCCTGCCCCCCCGATAGACAGACCATGACCTACCATGCAGTGACGGGCTACCACCCATCTGGAAGCCACCACCCGGAACACCCTCAATGGCACAACGCTGCATGCTTCCAGCAACCCTCTCCTCCTGTGGGGTCAGATGTAGCACCTCCGGCTGTCCCCCACCTGTCGCAGCTCGTGCTGCCCTGATGGCAGCCACCTTCTCCTTTATCCTCCCCTGTCTGTGCCCATCTTCTTCTTGCACTCCTGCACAGAGCGTTGGTGGCTGCCATGCAGGTTCATTGCACACGCCACCTCCTCCCATGCAGCAGCACGGGCCTGTGGTGTTCCCTGACGTCCACTGAGAAGTAGCTCCTGATCCAGGTAGGCCTCAAACAGGGCATCTGTCTCCGCCTTGGTGAAATAAGTCTCCTCCTCCTCCTCCCACAACTCACTCAGTCATTATTTAGCCTGTGAGAATGAAAGTTGTTACCTGTGACTGTGCAGTCCCATGCATGTCCCAAAATCCACAGTCCACACTCCCAAACAGCATGCAACTCACCAATAGATTGCAGTAGCTGACTATGGCCAGTACAGCCCAATGTCGCATTTTTATAGCACAACCCATGCAAATGAGGCGACGCGCAACTTTAAGTGGATGTAAATTGCAGTGCTGCACCACTGAATGGTTGATTAGCAGATTTGCATATGACGACTGAATATCGCGCTGTTGCGCTTTGCACAATTGTGTTGAACGTGCTGAGCCAAGGGCGCAGTTCTGTGACATGAGCAGTACACACCTCACTGCGCTTGCCTGGGTTGCTGATGCAGGCGTCTGCTGTGCTGCTGATGTGCTGGGGTTGCTGATGCAGGTGTCTGCTGTGCTGCTGATGTGCTGTGCGTGGGGGGCAATGCAGGGCATGGCCACCATTGTGCCAGTGGCACTACAGCGATGTTCACCTATATGGCGCTGTGGCATTGGGGCATCATAGGCGCACTGGGGCAACAGCATGGTAGGCCGCTACTGGAGGTAGCACACAGGCACCCAGTCACGCTACACGCATTGGGTTCCAGTGGTGCTGTGCCTGTCCGTGCGCCACAGACCCGTGACCCTGTGCCCGACCTTTGCCCCCCTAGGTGCCATGTGTCAGGCATGGGTGCACTACTATCGTGCTATTCGGTGACAGCGCTATAGGGAATGGCAGCGCTGTACCGCGTAGCATCTGCATGTGGTGGAGCCACGCTGTAGAGTGCCATTTTGAACCGACTGAGCAAGTGAGATGGTGCAGAGGGTGGCTTCCCAGTGGACCCAAATTGAACTGGCCAATCTGGTGGCCATTGTTGAGCCACTTTATGGCCCACTGTTTGGGGAGGCACCCCTGGACAGGTCCAGGAGCCAGGTGTGGCAGGAGGTGGCCGATGCCCTGGAGGAGGCCACAGGAAGGGGGCGGATGGCAGAGCAGTGCCGCCACAGGTATGGTGACCTGAGGAGGAGGGAACTGGACCTGCTTGTACGCCAGCGGGGCACGTGCCAGGAGGGGCACGGTGCCATGGCCAGGTAGGTGTTACGTCCACACACGTTTATCTTCCATATGGGTATCACGGTTGTATGTGTCTGGAACTTGGGGGAGGGACCATCTGGTATTGGCTGTGGTGGTGTTATCAGGGTGTGGGGTGGGTGGGTCTGGCTGGGTGGGAGTGCACCCACATGGGGGCAGGGGAACTTTGCTACAGGATTGTACTGATGTTGCTCTCTCCATGTTTGCACCACAGGGCCGGAAGAGAGGCGTCTGGCCAGGGAGCTGCGGTGCTAGCAGGATGACGGGGCCGGTAGGAGGGGTGATGGTCCACAGCGCCAGAGGGACTGGCCCGATGATGGTAAGTGCCATACCTCCATGATTACTATTGCATGCTGTGTAACAGGGTGGGCAGCGGGGCATGGCCACCATCCATTGACATCACTGCCATGCACGTAACGTGTTACAGTCAGCACTGTCTAGTGGCATTGCATGTCTGGGAGTGCATCAGTGGTGGTCCATGCGTGCACCGGGCACACGGCTGTGGCACTGCCTTCACACCGCATAGCCAAGTCACTGTACGGCCATGGTGGTGCTGTGCAGGACATGGGCAGTGTGTGTGTGCAGTGGTCCACATGACTGTGGCTGCCTGGGTGGGCAGGTCTTGTGGACATGGTCACTGTGGGTGGTCACACACCATCACAGGGGTGTGGCACATGGCTGTATGCCATGCACAATGGGTGTGCTGCAGGGGGATAGACAGACACACCTATTGACTTTGCTCCCTCGTCCTAGATGACCGGCGACTCCTGAAAATACAGCAGGGTATTAACGAGCTGCTCCAGGTGGCGAGGGAGACATTGCAGCTCCTTCAGCGCATACACCGCCATGGGGTCAGGAAGAGACGGAGGAGCACACATCGGCACCAGGAAGAGGAGGACTGGGGTGGCCGTTGATGTCCCCATGCCCCGACTACCACCTTCCCCCTTTTGACCCACCCTCACACCACTTCTTCCCTCTCCCATATGTTCACCCCTGCCCCTTACCCACCCCCACCTTGTTTGTGGCCCTCCCCCCACACATTTGTACATAGTTTTGTAAATAGTTCTTTATGTTATTTCTGAATACAAATCTTTTGATATGAATACTGTGGTGGTCTCTGATTTGCAGTGGGCTATAGGTGCTCAGCTGCAGTGGTGTGCATGGCGTCAGCGGTGGTGCAGTCATGGGTATGTGTGTGTCCCCGTGGGGAAGTGACTATGGTGTGGGAATAGCTATCAGTCAGTGTCTGTGGTGTGTGTGTTGTGCCCTGTGCACTGGATGACTGTGTGCAGTGGTCCATGGTGCATGCTCTGAGTCTATGGCGCCCCTGTCAGCCTGTCCATGGCCTGTGCAGCTGACACCCTTGCATGTCTGTGACCTGAACGGTCTGCTGGCATGTCAGTGGTGGCTGTCCATGCTGGGCAGCCACTGTACCCCGTCACAATGCTGGGTTGCCTCCTGTTACTAGTGTGGTGCATGTCTGCTTTGGGTGACACTGTGGTCTCCGCGGTTGTTGTCCCACCTCCATGCTGTGGCTTGTGTGTGTTGCAGGGGATGTGCACCACTGTCTGTGACTTGTGCTCTGGGAAAAAGATGGTGGCGTACAGATCCACAGTGCCTGCGCAGGGTGGCTGGCACTCCTGTGCCATGCAGGACTGCAGGCTGTGTGTACACGGTTTCCATGGGCCCACGCTGGGGGCTTGGTTGCCCCTCTACTGCGTCCCTGTGTTGTTGTGCCCTTGGGTATGGGTGGGTGTTAGTCCATGCACTGTGTTGCATCCGGTGTGGTTCATGCTTCCACGCACCACTGTGGGTGTCTGTGCTGGCTGCTGTGGCCAGTGCTGGGTTTGGGTGTGTCCTTTGGAGGGTATGCAGGGTGCTGTATCACTGTTGGTGGTGTCCGGGGCATGCCGTGTCACGTGTAGGGTACCTCGTGTGCCGACGCATGGTCGGTCTCTCAGCTGTACCTTGGGGGCTGTCCGTGGTGGCACTGTGTATGCCGTTATTGCATCGCTGTGTGCTGCCACCCGCTGATGGGTGCTCATGGTGGGGCTGCCTTGCATGGTTCTGTGGTGCACAGGGTTGCATTGTCACAGTGGGGGTGGTGGCATGCATGGGGTTTCCAGCAGTGGTGGACGCTGCTCCTGGGCAGGGTGTCTGGGGGTCACAGTGTAGGGTGTGCTCTACATTGGGGGGATGGTGTGACATGGGGTTGTCGGCCCTCCTTGTGTGCCGGTCACAGCTTGCCAGGGGGTGTGATGGGGCACCATGGCCCAGCTGTGGGTTGGTTGCTTGTCTCCATGGGCCAGTGGTTATTCCAGCCCTCCCCGAGTTGTGCAGTGCATGGGGTGTAGGGGGACAATGTCTGTTCTGCTGTGTGTTCCTCTGCCCATCTGTGGCATTGGTGGTGGGCCCCTACATCCATGGTTGTGCAGTTGCATTGCTGCACTGCTGCTGAGGGGCATCCCTGGTTGTGCTATGGCACCTCTGGACTGCTCAGCTGAACATCCCTTGTTGCACTATGGCGCAGGTGGTGTGATATTCAGTCATTGGCTGTAGGCGCATCTTGGCCGGCTCAGTTTTTGAATATCACGCCTCTTGCTCCTGCTATTACGCACTTTTTGGGCGCAGTTTGAATATCTGGGCCATACTGTATATAAGCAATACAGGACATCTAAAGGAGCAATAATAATAATAAGTAGTGCAAGGCATAACAATACAGAAAGGTACATGTGGTAGAAAAAAATTGAGTTTGGAGAGGCAAAGGAAAATTACTCCTACAGGCATACCTGGGGGGGGAGAGCAATATGGCCAGGGCAATATGAGAAGGGGGGAAGGAGATCAAAAAAGTAGGGATCAGCCGGCCTGGTGGTGCCAAGGGCTAAATTCCCTCAGCTCTTGACTGCCTCGTGGTGGAGGCCAGGAGGCAGCGCAGGCCAGAGGGAGTGCCAGGAGCTAGGCCAATGGGTGGGCAGAAAGGGCCATCACCAGGGCTGTAGTATGCATGTGCGCCTCCACATGCATGTGTCTGTTCTCCTGGGGTCCTGGGGTAATTGGGGAGGACAACAAAAAAAATGGAGGAAAAATGGATCCGGCCACAGGATGATGCCAACCCTCCGAAGGCTCCGCTCCCGGGCCAGGCATAAGGTACAGTGGTAGCCACAGACATTGCCAGCTATTTCGCAAAATTTCTGAAGAGTTTATCTCTGCTGCCCCTACTGGGGAAATGCAGAAAGCAGAAGATATTTCTGGAAATATCATAGAAATTTTGTGAAATAGCTGGCAGTGACTGTAGCTGCTACTGTAAGCACCGGTAATCCTGGGATGTCGGAGCTGGGGGTGGGTCAAGCTTTAGGGGGCAGCCGGAAGGAGATAAACAATCACAAAAATTTTTTTTTTTAAAGTAGGGGTCAGGGCCGGCCCAGTGGTGAAGAGGGCTGAGGCTCTGGCACCTTACCTCTTCCCATGCTGGCAACCTGTGTTTCAGAATGAGCATGGGTTGCTGGGGTCAGCTTGGGGGAGGGTGATGAGTTGGATTGAGCTGCTGCCAGGCAGCTCTCCTCTCCTGGAGAGGAATGTGGGGTTTCCTGGCTCTTGGCTGCCACCAGGTGGAGGCTCAGTGGCAGTGCCAAGCCTTTGGGGGGACTGGGTGCTAGGCCAGGGAGGAAGAGGCCACACTGAGTTTTGTGTGCATAAGGCCCACCACATGCATCTGTGTACCAGGGTCTCTGGATAATGGAAGAAAACAGAAAGGGGAGCACTGGGACATGTAGGATGATGTCTCTAGCTGGGGGGGGCAGAACAAGTCCTCTTGAGGCAAGGACCTGAGTGGAACTTGCCTGGTACTCCAAAGGGATAAAAGCTTATATGGAATAAAAAAGGTAGGAGTCATGGATAGTTGCAGGTGTAGAAAAGGCACAAAGAAGAGGCTTAAAGGAGAAAGGGTGAAGAGGCAGGGTATACTGACAGGAGGAGGGTGGACCAGAATTTTGCAAAGTAATTTGAGTAGTGTCTATCTGTCTCTCTATACATATATACATACAGAACATATTATATAGACGTGGTTGCGCCTGAATATTAGGGTTGAGTAAGCACTTTAATGTTAAACCCCAGTTTTGGCACCGTAATAACTTTGTCCCCATTTAAGCAATTTATTTGAAATTTGAAACAAGCAGAGATGGTGCTAGTACCTAAGGATCCTGAAAATTATGTGGTTATCGGTGCATGGAGGGCAAATTTACAGAGAGAGCAAACAAAAACCACAAATTACTTCAATTAAGAAATTTTTTTGCTCACCTATAACTAAAAAACTAAGGCAATTTGCACCTGAAACTTGCAGGTTTGATAGAGTTTCTCCCAAGGTACTCGCTTTTGTTGTTTTTATCTCCCAAACTTGAGTCATTTTTAAAATATTTAAGAAAAAAAGTTCTGTCTCTGAGCCTGCACAGTTTTAAAAAAAATCAGCCTTCTAAGGATAACTGAATTTTTACCACCACATGAAGTAATGTGGTCATATTACAAAAATGTGCTCATTTATCAGATGGCAGGGCCAGGTCCTTGTCTGCATATCCTCTTGTGCTGCTTTCATTCAGCAGGAACCGGGCTACGCGTCAGTGCATAGCTCCACCCCTGCTGAGTGTGCTGTGTATGTATGTTTTTCTTCATGAGTGTCTACCATTAGCCACATGAGCAGCTTTATGTATTTGAACTGGACACTAGGGTACCCAAATCCTGGTGCCAATTGAATGATTAATAATGTAGTTTGATACTGGGGTGCCAACCCCCGGTGGTTGGTTTGTTCCCCACCTCCCCTCCATAAGGTTCCCCCAATGCCTATAATTTCAGCTTGCCAACACTGGGGTGCCCAATCCCCAGTATTCGTGTAAACAACCTCCCTCCCACCAACCCAGCAATGTGGGACACTGGGGTGCCCACACCTAGTACCACGCCAACACTGGGATGCCAAATCTGCAGTACCAGAGGTACTATACCTTAAATAAAGAAAACCATCCCATAATGTCCTTTCTTTTTTTTACCCTGAAATATAGAAAATGGTCCCTAGTTGTCTGCCTTCACCCCCCCCCATTTCCCTACTCAGTACCTGCATTCCACACACTCCTTATGCTATACTTACCCAGTCAAGGTCCAACACCATAATCCTCTCTGCTCTGGAGACATGTTTTCACTCTTAAGTGCTGGACCGGGAACTAAGAAAGCAGGTTTAGTGCTGTATAACGTAGTTCAAAGGATTTTGAACTTTTATTCATAACTTGGGCTTTTTTTTCATATTTTCTCCCCAATTTTTCAACATGGCCTTTTTGGGACCACACATTATGGACAAGGGCAGTGAAATTATGTAAATGTAGCCTGAAAGGTGAGTTTGTGGTCACTGTGTGAAATCACCATTTGGGTCAGATTTGAATAATTTCACCCTCTTTGTTCATTGGGTAGGGTCCCAAAATGGCCATGTCAAAAATCTGAGCAAAGAATAATAAGAAATGGGCAGTTTATGAGTGTACATTGAAACTTGTGTACACTCACTCATAAAAATGCAGCCCGAAAGGTGGTTTCATGCTTGCTGTGTGAAATCACCCTTTGGCTCGGATTTGAATAATTTTACCAACCCTGTTTATTGGGTGGTGCCTCAAATAGGCCATGTGGAAAATTTGGGCAAAAAATATTAAATAATGGCCAACTTATGAGCATACATTGAACTTTTTTTATGCTCAGTCATAATTGTGTTAATTTTTAATATTTTGACCCCACATTTTCAACATAGTCATTTTTTCATACCACCACATGAGCGTTACAGCTGTCATTTTTCAAATCCTGGCTGAAGTGTGTTTTTGCACCTGTGGCATGAAATGATGTTTCAGCAGGTATTTGAGAATTTTCACATACCGGCTTCATGAGGTGGGGTCATGAAAAGACTATGCTGAAAATTCATTTACCTCCCCTCGCAGCGACATTTCACCAGCGAGGTCCCCCACAGTGACTACAGCTCTTAGTCACGGTGGGAGATCGCTGGAAACTGCGCTGCTGCCTGTTGGGGTCCGCACCTTCCCCAATCAGCTCCAGCTGGAGTTGAGAATCTTTAAGTAGGGGGGGTGCGGGGGCACAGCCCCCCATCTGGGGTGTTCGGGGGTGGATCCCCCCGAAGAAAACAAAGGAAATGATAGTGAACCAGCAGCCGACTGCAGAATGCGGTCAACCTGCCGGTGTTGCTGATGGGGCGTTCAACAGAAATACTGTTGGTCTCCTGTCATGGATCCCTGAAAATTTAGGGTCAAAATATTAAAAAAACAGCATTTTTTCTACACATGCTCCTAACTTTGGTAATTTTCTATATTTAAAGGACTCCTAAATGACCTAGTTCTAGAAAGAAACAATTTAAAAATCTGGCTTCCTAGAGAGGTGAAGAAAAGACTGCTGTTTACATTGATGCTAACATTGCATTTATCAGAATAACATAAATCATAATTTATGCGCCTTTCAAGAACCAAGGCATCTAACAAAGTTTAAAAACACATCAGACAACTCAGTGACTTAAAAATATAAAAACAACTGATACCATTAGAGAAAAGAAATTAATCACCAAATGCTTAACACCACAAATAAGTTTTCAGGGCCTGTTTAAATCCCTCCATGGTCACGCACTCTTGTAACTGATGGGGTAGAGAATTCCAAAGAGTAGGGGCTGCATGCATAAATGCCCGGGCCCCAGAAGATTTTACGCACTCCCTTGGAATCTCTAGCAACCCCTCGTCAGCTGAGCGGAGCGATCGCCCAGGGCAGTAAGGGACCAGGAGCTCTTTCAGGTAGTTTAGGCCCAGTCCATGTAGGGCTTTAAAAGTCAGGAGACCGACTTTAAAAGTGATCTGCCACTGTACCGGAAGCCAGTGCAGTCCGCGCAGCACCGGCGAGATATGACTGGACCGAGAAGTTTCTGTCAAAAGCTGGGCAGCTGTGTTCTGCACCAGCTGCAGGCAGCGGATTTCCATGCCAGGTAGCCCTAGGTAATGGGAATTGCAATAATCCAAGCGTGAGGACACAAAGGCATGGACCAGCATAGGAAGATCGCCAAATGGTACAAGGTGCTTGATCTTGGAAATATTCCTCAGGTGATAAAAAGAGGACTTGATGATGGCAGACCCCTGCGAATGCAGTTAGCCCTTCATCAAAAATTACCCCCAGGTCTCGCACCTGTTCAGAGGTCTGGAGTGATAAGCCCCCAAGGTAAAGCTTGGAGGGTGAACTAACCCCCGGCCCCCATCTGGCGTGCCAATCCACAACCAACTCCTCAGTCTTATCCGAGTTCAACTTCAGCCAACTCGATTCCAACCACTCCTGGATTTCTGAGTGGCAGTTATTAAAGACTGAGAAAGCTCCATCCTGGTCAGGTGTAAAAGAAAGGTAGAGTTGGGTATCATTGGCATAGCAGTGAAACCTCAGCCCATACTTTCTTACAATGTCTCTGAGGGGCAGCATGTACACTCCGAACAACATGAGGGACAACACTGAACCCTGAGGAACTCCACAAGACAGAGAAACTGGGTCTGAGGAGTAAACTCCAGACACCACTCTCTGAGTTCTTCTGGTGAGGTAAGATGTAAACCACCTGAGGACTACATCCAACAATCCACAGATGAACCTCAGATGATCAAGTAGGACCCCATGGTCCACAGTGTCAAATGCTGATGAGAGATCTAGAAGAACCAAGATGGAATGGCTCTTCTGATCCCTAGCCATCAGGAGATCACTGAACACCCGAACCAGCACTGTCTCAGTACTATGCCTCTTTTGAAAACCGGACTGGAGGAGTTCACAGAATTCATGGATGGTCAAATGGTTCTAAAGCTGTATGGCCACTACTTTCTCAATCATCTTCCCTAAAAAGGGAAGGTTTGAGATTGGTCTGTAGTTTGCATGGCAGTCAGAGTCCAAAGAAAACTTTCTTCAAGAGGGGTATTACCACCACCTCCTTCAGGGATTAGGGAAACTCACCTGTTTCCAAGGAGCACCAGACTATCTGCGGGAGGACTGGACCAATGGAATCAATACAATCCAAAATCAGGGAAGTTGGTCCTGAGTCCAAACTACAGCATGTAGGGCCCGCACTCTGGACAATTGAATTCGCATGACATCGGCTGAAGGTAGTCCAGAAAAGCTGAGAAGCAGGAGCCACGTGCTGATCCAGAGCAACACCCTTACAGTGTGCTGGATGGAGTGCCGCCCTGATGTCAGCCACCTTATTTGCAAAGAATCAGGCAAGTTCATCGCACTCTACTTGCGACAAGGCATTTCGAACTTGTAGGCAGGCTGGGTTGCACAGTCTGTCTACAGTGCGAAAAAGCTGAGCTGGTCGATTCTGAGCAGCCGCAATCTCCCCGGACAGGAACTCTGCCTTCTTACGGGTGATTGCAGATTGATAGGCTTAATGATGCTCCATTAGTTTAAGGTGGTAGGCATCAAGGGAGGATCTCCACCAGCAATGCTGCAACCTTTGTCCTAGTCACCACATCTCCTTCATGGTCCCATCAAATCATGGGGACCAATGGAGAAGGGAGAGAGGACAAACACGGACAGGAGCAACGACATCCAGGGCCACTGAAATAGCCATATTATAGGCTACCACGAGGGCTTCTGGGTCACTGTTTCCCACTGGAAGGGATGATAGGTCAAGTACCACCACCAAGTCTTCAGAGCTAACATCTTGTAAAGGGCGATACCTTCCCATGTCCACAGGGGTAGGCCTATGAAGGGGGGCACTAAAACTAAACCCCATGGTGTAGTACTTGGACCATCTAACTGGTTTCACCCCCAGATCAAAGGCCTTGATCCCCAGGAGGGAGACTAAGTCAAGGGACTGACCATATTTATGGGTAGCACTGGTAACTATCTGTGTAAGGCCCAGAGATGACATCAACTGGAGCAAGTGTAGTCCAAACTGTGAGAATTCATCATCGACCTAGGCGTTGAAGTCACCAGAACCATCAGTCTGGGTGACTTGAATGCCATGTCGATGACGAAGTCTGCCACTTCCTGAAGGAACCGCTTCTCATTTCCAGGTAGATGGTAGATGAGAGCGATCCTACAACCTACACCTGCTACCACAGTACACTCGAATGACTCAGTCTCCTCAACTGGTACACTCATGAGGTTAAGTCTGGTCTTAAAACAGACTGCACCCCCCACGATCCAATCTCAGGTGGTGAGTCACCGAGTACTGAGCTGGAGTTAAAGCTTCCAAAATGGGGCCAGAGTTCTCATCCAGCCAGGTCTCGGTGATGCAAGCCAGCTCCACCATGCCTACAAGATCTGCAATAATCGCAGTCTTGTTTTTAATGGACCTGGCATTGTATAGCACTGCCCAAGTTGGATGAACCTCCAGGGCTGCCTGAACCACCTTCCCATCAATATTGGTAGTGCTCTTGGGTGTGGAAACCAGACATGGCAAACCATGTTCTTGGTTCCATTTCACCCCAGGGCATCTCTTGGATCTCACGACCCTGACGTGATGAGCCCACTCATTCACTCTCCACTGTTCATGCCCTCAGCCCCGTCCTCCCTTACGAGCGATACCCAGCACCTTACAGTGCTGGTATGTTGTAAACTGCAATGGGGGAGGAATAAAGTGACGGAGGGTGTGGATATCAGAGGGTGAATAGTGCACGACCATGGGGGCAGGCCTCAGACACATTCTGGCAATCAATTTATCAGACAACTCTCACTTAACTAACCAACAAAACAAAATAAAGATAAAAGACAAACGAAATAACACGAATCACAACAAAATATAAAACCCACAACACTTAATTAAAAGATAAATAACTCAAAACACCTATCCCCTGTCATAACATAAATAGCCCTCAATTAATCCTCCCCAAGGATAAAATACTAGAAAAAATTAAGATATAAACAGTTCAAAGTTGTGGACTGAGGTAAATCTTCTCGGAACAGATTTCTGTCACGGATGAATAATAAATCTCTGGTATTGTAGACAAAATCTGGATACAGAAAACAAATCAAATAAGAATAACCAGCATCTTCAGTAAGTATCTTCAGCTCCCCGGGCCCTCTCACTCCCTCGGGAAATTAACAAAACGCAGTCACTCTCACTGTCTATCGAAGGATAATACTGAAGTTAATGTTTCCAGTTCCCAGGCCCTCTCATGCTCTGGGGAACCAGTAAAAAATACAGCCACTCTCACTGCCTGCCAAACAGTAAAAATCAAACAAAATAAAAATTTGAAGTCAGACCGTGTGCAGGCAGGCAGGAGATCTTTAAAACAGGTGTCCTCAGTTCTCAATCCATGCAGCAGAAGGCAAACTCCCATACAGGGGACCGCAGCTGGAAGATATCCGCAGCCGCTCCCTCGGCTCACCGACAGCACCAGCCCACTGGTTGGCCCCCCCGGAGAACCTAAGGGAACCAGTGGCCCATTTAAGCCAGTTACCCAACAAAACTACGGCCCAGCTCCCTAAGCAGCCCCGAATTCCAGCCGCTAGTCACTCCACAGGGTCGGGACCGTCTAATCTAGCAGAAAAACGGCTCTCGCGCCCTCCTAGAGCACCGGTTATAAAATCGTCCACCATGGAATTCAAATCAGGCAGAACAAGAACTCCCGGAATCTTCTCCCGCACTACATCGGTCCCACGAATGGTTCCAAATAGTCCACACCACTCCTCGGTTCTACTCCTCTTCCCAGGACTTCCTTCCCCACATCAGCCTGGAAACAGCCCGGAATGGAATTGGGACCACAAAAACAGTATGTCCTGTTGAAAACGAATATGATCAAATAAATCCCAGTTGGCAGGGTAACAGAATTCTTTGTATAAGCAATATCAGCAGGACGACAGCGGGCCCAGACGAATGGCCCTGGTGCATGCTGCGAGGTCATTGGTAGTGACCCTGTGTCACTCTACAGATTAACGGCAGGCAAAAAGCTAACCATCAGGAACAGTCAAAACAGTCAAAGCAAACTGGCAAGTAAATAAAAACGAAACAGAGAAAGCAAGGTCAAAATCTTGGTTAAAAATCTTAATCTAAATGCAGTTTTGTAGCATCTGAAAAAGTAAGTTTCAGCCTTCCAAGTCAAAAAACCTACTCTGCCTGTTCCCTAAAATTGTTGCCAAATGTGTGAAGTGATGACATCATTGGAGCTAGAGGTAGAGAGCAGCAATCTGGCTCTCTATAAGGCTAACTAGTTCTGTTTTCCCACTTTGTTTAGAATTGTTTCACCAAAATGATCAAAACCATGATTTAACATGCAGATTATTTTGATCAATACACATGTCAGGCTCTGATTTTGTTTATTTTGTTTACTTTAACATGCTGAAATTGTGTTGCAATCCAACCGACTTTCTTATTGGCAAAGCAGTACAGTACACCTCTTCAGATACCTGGTGGCCTAGTGGTTATGTGTTGTCCTGATGGTTTAGCAAAGTTCTGGTCTAGTCCAATGCCAAAGTTCATGCTGTCTTGGTAATCCACAAAAATATGCTTCTCTTGTACTCTTCTTTTTCCTTATAACCCCCCCCCCCACACACACACACAGCCAGTTCACCAGCCATCAATCAGTCCACTGTTCACACTTTGCCCTTATTACTACCTGGAGTTGCATATGATCTTCCCAGTCCCACAAAGAGAACTATCAGACTTCAGATTGTAATATTGTACTGCAGAGAGTAGTGCACATCTATACAGATAATGCTTCATTGACTGGCACTGTTAAATGATGCCTCACAAATCACTCTCCAGTCTTCTTTCATCAATGTTTTACTTCTGCTCCTACAATAAACATCAGGTGGATCACCACCTTTATGCACAGTGAAGGCAGTATGTACAGTTCCCCCCATTTTGATTTTTTTTTCCCTGCCTCATTAACCAACAGCTAGGAGGATACAAGAAAGAAGCACTGGGACACACTTGGAAAATTGCTATTCATACCCTGATGAGGGCTGGACTTGCTATGGATAGCAACATTATTAGGCAGGGGAGGCATATTAATGCCTTGAGAGAATCCACCCGACCTCTAGCATCGGTCTACTCCCTTACCTGTGATCTGCAGAACCCCTCAGGACAGTCATCGGCAATCATCCTCCAGTACTTTTCTGTGCCCTTCTTCACAGTGTGAGTTGGCTGACTCACCACTCTTCCGAATCTTGAATGCTGTATACACAGTCCCTTCAGTACTGTCACAACAAACTTCGACAAACATCTAAAGGATAATCTCCCTACACTGAATCCAGGTAACGATTTAGGTGCTGCCCTGACACTCCAAGTATTTGCCATTGCTACCTGCTCTCATCCATGATCACATAGTGATCACAGTGCTGGCAGCCCCACATCTCAGATCGCACAGTGATCTGTTCAACTTTCCCTCTTACTATCATCTCCCTACCCTGAATATAGCTGTACCTTGCAAGAATGGTCTCCTCTGTCCCTTCTGGCAATTGCTCATCACTCCTTCTCCCTACATCGAAAACTGGTGAATGAACCACCCTTCCACATCATGAATACAGTTAGCACAGTCTCACAGGTTTTTTGTCATCTCAGTAATAAACATAATCTTTCCGGTAGGTCAGGCTGATAGTAACAGGGCACAAGGGGAAAATGGGCTTTCCTACCCTTATGAGGTCTAGCTTACCCATGATTAGGGACTATCAAATGACGTGCATAATGATGCGTGCATGTGACATTTAATGTTGCTTAATCAAAGGTAGCCTAGATCTTAAAAGGGTAAGAAAGTCCATGTTCCCCCTTGTGTCCTGCTGCTATCAGCCTAGCTTACCAGAATGATCATGTTTATTTTTGATATATCAAAGAAAAGGGGACTGTACTAACGGTATTCATGATGTGAAAGGGTGATGAGTTCACCAGTTTTTGATGCGGGGAGTAGGAGTGAAGAATGAATATTAGAGGGGGGCTGAGGAGGCCATTCCTGTAGAGTACAGCTATATTCAGGGATGAGGGGAAATTGATAGGAAAGTGAGCAGATCATTGGGAGATCTGAGATGTGGGGCTACCAGCACCCTGATCGCTACCTGTCAATGGATGAGAGCAGGCAGGGATGTCAAATACTTGGAGTGGCACTGTGGTGCCTAAATGGGTATCTGGATTCAGTGCTGGGAAATTACCTTTGGGGAGTTTGGGGGTGTCAAGGTTTGTTGATGCAGTATTGAGAAAACTATGTATACCACATTCAAGATTCAGAAGAATGATGTGTCAGATAACTAGCTTTGTGGAGGAAGGCATGGACAAGGATTACAAGAGGATTGCTGAGGACTGTCCTGCCAGATTCCGCTGATCCCAGGTAAGGGGTTAGACCAATGCAGGAGGTCAGGAGGATTATATAAAGATATTAGTACTTCTCCACTCATAATAATGTTGTTATCTATTATAAGTCCAGCCCTTATGAGGGTATGAACAGCACTTTTTCTGGTGTGTTCCAGTATTAATTGCTTGACTCTCCAGTGAGACGTAGTTGTTGGTCAATGAGGAAGAAAAAAAAATTGGGGACTGTACATACTGCCTTCATTGTGCAAAAGGGTGGTGATTCGCTCAATGTTTGTTGTAGGAGCAGACATGAAACATTGATGAAAGAGGACTGGAGAGTGATTCGGGAGGCAGCACTCAACAGTGCCAGTCAGTGAAGTGTATCGGTATAGGTGTATGCTACTGCGTTAGGCAAAAGATTAACGTCTGAAGTGTGATACTATCTTTGTGGGACTGGGAAGCGCATATGCAGCCCCAGGCAGTATTAAGGACAAAGTATGAATAGCGAACTGTTTGATGGCTGCTGGGCTAGCTGCAGGGGTGGCGAAGTGGATTCATAAGGAAAAAGAAGACTATAAGGGAAGCATATTTCTGGATTGCCAACAAGGTATGAACATTGGCATGGGACCTGACCAGAACTTCGCTACAACCATCTGGACATCACATAACCATTAGACCACCCATGTTATTGCTGTTGTTTTTCAAGCCCCGGCCAACATCTGATTTCACACTTCTGGTGCAAAATTACGTTTTGCCCAGTATTTTATTTCCATGCTGCGTGTCACTGATGCTATCTTTTCTGTGATGGACCAGGGGCTTATTACTGCAGCAATTTTTATTGATCTTGCCAAAGCCTTTGACTCTGTGTCCCACCTGCTTCTCCCGGACAAGCTGAGAAATGCTGGCCTCTGTGCCCCCGGCCACCCTCTGTTGCTTGATTCAACTCTTACCTAACCAGCCATCTACAGTCAGTACAGGTTGGTGGTTCCCTGTCATCTCCCCTTCCGATCCAATCCAGGGTTTCACAGGGCTCCATCCTTGGACCCCTCCTTTTTTCAATCTTGCTCAATGCCCTCCCCTCCGCCCATGTCAACTCACATATACACATGTATGCAGATGAAACATAGAAGTTGACAGCAGATAAGGACCGCAAGGCCCATCCAGTCTGCCCATTTACTTTTCTACCTTATGAATGTGCCATCGGCCTTTGCACTGTCAATGCTCTATCTAGTCATACTCATCTGTATAGCTCCCTTATGCCTATCCCATGCCTGTTTGAAGCCCTTCACTGTATTCATATCCACCACTTCCTGAGGAAGGCCATTCCACAGTCATCTTCACCTCAGGTCCTTCCTCTGCAGCTGTAGAAAACCTGCTCCAGTGGGACTTCAGCAATGTCCTTCACTGGTTCCATTCTATCCAACTTAGTGTTAACAACTAAAAAGACAGTCTCCATGACCTTTGGTGTCAGTCAGAAACTAACAAGACTCACTGTCCCCCCTGTCTTCATCACCCTGTATGGCACCACACTTGAAGTGGTTCAGTCCTTCAAGTACCTTACTGTGTGGCTCGACAGTAAGCTTGACTTCTCAGCCCACATTGATACCATCCATGCCAAACTCCATCCCAAGCTTGGTGCCCTCTGTCATTACAAAGACTGCCTATCTCTGCATGTCCACCCACAGGGAGCTGATTACCAAAATAGTGCTCCCTGTCTTTGATTATGTGGATGTAGTTTATGGCTCTGCCCACTCCACTTCTCAGATTAGATACCCTCCTCAACTCCTTCTGCTGTTTTGCATCTAGCTCTCCTTTTTGCACATATCATTGCTTGCTTTACTCCTCTCTTTCCCTCCTCCTTCTGCCATCCTGCCGACAAGCCCATTGCGCTATGTTCGTCGCCAAATATTCCAAATATTGGTTCAACACCCTTCCCTCCTATCTCTCCTCACTCCTATCCTGAATCCCCCCGGCCTCCACTCCCTCTGTTGTAGGGACCATCACACTTTTGCCATTCCTCACACAGTCTCCTCTACTGGACAGTCTGCATTCTCCTATTGGCTTCTCTCTCTCTCTCTCTCTCTCTCTTGGACAAACTCCCCTCCTTCCTCCATCTCTCCCCATCCTTTAACTCCTTCAAACGCCCGCTGAAACTTCAACCCCCCTCCCCCCCACTTGCTCCTGCTACCCTTCTTCCTGTTACCCTTGAAGTCTTGATTTGAACCCATACAAGTTTTTGGTCATGATTCTAAACACTGTTAAAGTTCACTGCACTTTGTTTAATTGTGGTACATGCAAATTCTCTTTATTCTATTGTTGTAATGCATTGCTCATCTGTTTGTTAAGATATTGTTTTGCTATTGTTTACTGCTGTTTTGCTCAATCTCCCCAGGTGGCACCTAGAAATGAGCTTTGGCTCAGTGTGTCTTTAACGATTACCAAATTTTAAATAAATAAATTGACCAATCAATAAAGATAAAATTATTAAATGACACCTGTCTTGTCAGAAGGAGGGGTCATAAAAAGACTGTTAAAATTTGGGGTCAAAATGTCACAAAATAATCATGAAGTAATGTTGTTTGCAGGGACATCTGTTGGCCCAGTGGGGATCACATTGCCTTCCTGTACAAGTGACCTGAGTTCGGGTGCTATCTCAGTGAGCTGGCTTCATGGGCCAACACTGGTGGGAAGGTGCTGCAGTGTCCAGTACTGGCCTCAGCCTGGGGAAGGATGAAGCAGTGTTCTGGTGCACACACGATACCTAGTGGGGGGTCAGGGAGCTTTCCTTCACAAAGTGTTGACATGGGTGTCCAGGCCTGATGGTCCCATTCACTGGGTCAGGACTATCTCCAATATTGTTTTTATTTCATATTGCGCAGGTCCCAAAGGAACCTGTGTGAATGACAGAGCAGGAAAATCAGTTGAGCTACAGTGTTCTGGAAGTACTTAACAAATCCCAACAATCCTGGAGTGTTTCAAACACTTTATTGATACAAGACAAATGATAAGGAGTAGCACCTCTCTTACTGGCACCTGACATTTTGCGTCACTACCTCATGCTTTATTAGTTTGTTTATTTATTATACTGGAAAGGCATGCAAGCATAAGTTGCCCGTTTTCGAAAATGTCCAGTTTTGGACAAATACAACAGGAGGTTACACAGTGCAGGCTAAACAGTAAAAGGATTACAAGATGGGGAACACTAGACAGGATATAGGACAATAGAGCACTGATATGTTATTTGACATTATAAGAAAAACATTTGCAATTGCATTGGTAGGATAGGGCTAAACCAGACTAAGGGCAATTGAGCAATACAAAGACACTAAACAATATAAAATATACAGGTGCAGGTGCATTGGTAGAGAAGTGATAGGCATTATCAGACTAGATGAGCCTGCCTCCACTAAATAGGGTGAGATTCAGTTGCTAAGGAGGCGGAGGGGAGAAACGAGCACCAAGTGGGAGTATCACATGGTGATACACGTGCAGATGGCCTGGGCAAGGTGTGACTTTAGATTGTACTTAAAGGAGGCTGGGGAGGGGCCTTCAGTAATAGTGGGGGTAAGACTGTTGAACAGCTTGGGGACCTTGTAGGAGAGAGTGTTTTGGCCGGGCATGGTCCGACAGAAAGGGATGGAGAAGGAGTCAGAGGAGGACCTTCTGGTGGTCTGGGCGTAGGAGGACTTAGGGAAAAGGGAAATAACGCTATCTGGTAGAAGGCCCAGTGATAGTTTATAGAAGAAAGTGAGTATCTTGCTGTTGAGTCTGTCATCCAGGGAGGTCCAATTAGAGATTTGGTAGACGTCGCAGTGGTGGGTTAGTCTGGGGAGACCAGTGACAAAATGAATGATGCTGTGATAGGTGGAACAGTTTTTGGAGGGTGCTTTGGATGAGGGGAGGAAAATAGACTAAGGCACCATATTCGAACAGCAGGATCAGGATATATCTTTGCATTTACAGTAGCACTAGCCCCTTGGACAGGAACCAGGAGTGAAGGCTACTGAAATTACTCTGCAACTTGTTGAGTAGGGAGGCAGGGTCTTTGTCTTTGCAGAAAAGGGTGGCATCGTTAGCATATACTGTAGGATGAGACCAGTGTTCATACAGATTTCAGAAAGAGTATTGACTACCAGGGAGAAACGGAGGGAACTCAGAAAGGACTCTTGGGGTACACTGAACTTTATGGGGCAAGGGTTGGACAGGGTACTGTTAATGATGGCTTGGTGTGACCTGTGGCTAAGGTAGTTTTGGAATCAGTTTATAACATTAGGCAAAAAGTGCAAGTCAGAAAGGCTGACTAATAGGACATTGTGGTCTACAAGGTCGAAAGTTTTCGTGAGGTTCACAAAAACTGACCCGGCATAGTGTCCTTCATCAATTGTTCTATTGAGAAAGCTAATGAATTTGATCAGGGTGGTCTTGGTGTTGTGGCCAGACCTGAACCTGTGCTGGGCTACTGTCTGAAGGTAATACACTTTGAGGAATATAGAGGTTTGCTTGTGTACAATTTTCTCCAAAATTTTGGAGGGGGGGGGCCAGAAGGGAGATGGGCTTAAAGTTGGCAACAGCAGCTTTGGGGCAGTTTTGTGGAGGGGATTGATTATTAAAGGCCTTTGATAAAGCCAGCAGTCAGTCTCGGCACTCATGTCCGTTATTAAATAAGGGAGTCCACACCACTGTAGTTAAGATTCAAGAACTTTACAATATTTATGTGCTCCACATAAATTGATATATTAATTTTGAATAGGCAATTTAATATAGAAGGCACCGGACTGATATACATTGGTGTTCTATATATTTTTCAGAATTGGAGTATACTGTGTAAGCTAGTAAAGGGGTGCTACTCCTTATCATTTAACATGTGTCAATAAAGCTTTTGAAACACTCCAAGATTGTGTGGATTTGTTAAGTACCTCCAGGATGATAGAGCTCAACTGATTTTCCTGTTCTGGTATTTGCATACGTTGTAGCTCCTCCCACTGTTCCTGAGATGCCTCTCTCGCACATCTACATGAATGAGGCTATGATTACACTATCAAAAAAAGAAGGGACATTTGTTGCAAAAAACTATGTTAATGTACTGTAGATACTGGAGTTGCAGAACGCAAAGCACATAAAGTAGGGAAATGAAAAACATTAAGGGTTTTGGTCTCCAGAGTATTGACGAATTAGTGGTGGAGTCTTCCTTGAGGTTGTCAACCCTAATGCCCACTTCCCTGCACATAGCCTCCTCTCCAAAGCACAAGGTATAGCTCCAGGGCCCTGTGTGATGAAAAGGCATCAGATCTGACCTAGTTCACTTGGGGGAGGGTGGCATTAGGGCTGACAACTCCAAGGAAGACTCTGCCACTAATTCACCAATACTCCATAGACCCAAAACCCTAATGTTTCTCATTTCCCTACTTTGGGCGCTTTGCAATCTTCAACCCTAATGTCTCCATTAATGTAGTTTTTTTCAACTAATATATATAAATATATATTAACTGCAAAAACTACATTAGTATAGACATTAAGGCTGAAGAATGCAAAGCTCACAGTGTAGGGAAAAGAAAAAAATATTAGGGTTTTGGGTCTCCAGAAACTTGGTGAATCAGTGGTGGGGTGTTCCTTGGGTTTGTCAACCCTAATGCCCATCCCATCCTGCCCATAGCCTTCTGTCTGAAGCACAAGATACAGCTCCAACCCAGTACTGTACCTCATAGTGATACACTCTATGGAGGTTGAGAAGTAAGGCTCACCACATGTTGTCAACATAATCAGTCATAGCTTTCCTCATGCAGGGCCTTAGGTGTTGAGTGGCTTGAGAGAACATTCAGTTGTACCTGTAAAATAAGAGTAGCAATTAGGTCACAAAGGATCTGCAGCTCTTTAGTAACTAACTGGGACAAACAAGGTACTCTAAACATAAAACAATACTTATCTGGTACATGTGGTCATTGTCCTCCAATGCTAGGGCTGGGGTCTTGTTGTGCCATCTTTATTCCACTGGACCTGTCAACATAATGTGGAAAATTAGTTAGTATGGTTAATAAAAATACCATTAGCTGTGTCAGGTAGAAAGGGACTGTAGTTTTTTGGGGAAGGAGGTTAATGTGGGTTTGCCAGATGGGTAGATGTTGGTACCACGGCAGCGACGTTGGCTTAGGAATGGACTTGGGTTGCTCATTGAAGCCAATGTAGGGGATGTGGACAGGATTCAGTGTTCCTGGGGTCACTCTCCTGCTGGGGGGGGCAAGTTGCTCTGCTCATCGACCACCACCACCATGGCAGGATGAAGATACCACCTTTCACATGCCCTGCAACACCGACAGGGTGATGGGGTGCCAAATTGGCTGACAGTCAAGAGGGCTGGATGACCCTCTCCCCTCCTATCCCGCACATGGGGAATTTGTGGGGGCATACCAAAGGTACAAAGTAGGTTTCTAAGAAGGAGGGTGATGGGGCTGGGTGTCTGACAGCAGTAGGAGGTCGGTTGTTGATGTGGGGCCTACAATGATCCAATCTTCATCCTGCCAGCTATTTTTTTCTCCATTTTTCTTGCCACCACACTCATCCTGATGCAGTGCATAGTCCCATTAGGCCTTGACACATGTCATCCCCTTGTGAAGGATGGCTCCCCAATCCACCACAAGGTGTCATCTGTATGCCAGAACACTGCTCTGTCCCTCAGCAAGCTGGGGTAAGTGCCACATGCCATCGCGCCTTTCTCCCAGCCTCAGCCCTTTCAGCCAGCTTACTGAGCTGGCACCCAAACTCAGTTACCTGCATGGGAAGGCAACGTGGTCCCTGCTGAGTCAACAGCCATTCCTGCAAACAGTGTTATTTCATAATTTAATTTTTTTGAGAAACCCCCAAATTTTTAACATAGTCTTTTTATAACCCCCCCCCCCCGAACATGACAGGTGTCATTTATACTGGTTGAAATGTCATCTCATGGCACAAATGAAAACAATTTTTGGCCAGGATTTGAAAAATGACACCTGTCACATTCATGAGGTTGTGTGAAAAAAATGGCTACGTTGAGAATTTGGAGTTAAAGTACTGAAAATTACCAAAGTTATGAGTGAGTACTGAAAAATGTCAACATGCCTTCATAACTGTGTTGTTTTTAAAGATGTTTTTGTTTGTTTGTTTATACTCTGGAAAGTCCATGGGCCAAAGACCTGTTTTCATGGGCGACCAGAGTAGTTGAACAGTACAAATATTTTAAACACAGTACAAAAAACAATAATACATAACACATCGATGTAAGATATTGCTGCATCTACTAAAGTATGCAGTTGTGTATCTGTCCTGAAATTTATTTCAGGGCAGTTGCCTCTAAATGTGAAGGGAACAGTCTTCTCAACTCCCTTCTTTGAAATTACAAAGTCCATGCATCTGTCCTGAGATTTGTAATTAGCAAGGAAAGCTGTCATGTATTTCCCTGACTTTGATTTCAAGTTCCATCAGCCGAAGGAGGCAGGTCTCGATGAGATGTGATACTTCAAGAATTATTAAGTCATCTCTTTGAAACTGCAGTAACAGATTTTTAAGAATGGGCAAAAAATCTTGCAGGATATAAACAGATTTGACAAAGTGCACAGGCTGTACCTCTCTTAACAGCACCTTTGCTTTTGAACCATCAACACCAGCTGCAGTTTGTTCCAAGTGCTGAGCAACCATAGGTAGGTTCCCCTGAACTGCATGAACTGACCGTGATCTGCTGGCAAGTCATCTCACCTGTTTAATTGCACTGAAGTGTGCCAGATCAGTATCTATCACATGTGCAATTTTTTGAAGCTCCCTCATCTTTTTTGGACTATAGTGGTAGAATTTAAATGTGCCCTTTAGAGTATTTTCAAGCTTTGATATGAAAGGGTTTGTTTTCATCATATCAAGATCTGTCAGCTCCAGCTTATGGGCATCACAGTGCATGACAATGATGTGAGGACAGTGCTCCCGTAACTTTGCGATGGTTCCACCCCTTTCACCCAGCATTACACTTGCCCCATCAAAATTGGCAGAAATCAGACGTGGCCCTGGATTGCTCACATTCGATAGGTCAGTGATAGGAAGATGTAATGAATCTGATACAGTACTTATTTCATTAAAGACACCTTCAGCATTTGAGGCTTCCAAAGGTACGGCCTGGATCAGATATGTACATATATCTTTTGTGTTAGGATTTACAAAACGGAGGAAGATATTTTCCCATTCATTTATAGCCGCATCAGTGCTGCCGTCAGCAAGAACTGTAACATATTTTGCGTTTTTAATAGTCTGCATCTGTGTGTTGCATAGAACAGCAGATATAGCTCTGCAAAAGTCAATGGCTCACTTATCATTGGTATAATTTGTACCAAGCTTAATTCTATTTTTCTCTTGCAATTCACATACCCAATCCATGTCGGAAAAAGGGCACCGATTTTTTGTAATGGAGTACGATGTGTTAAACAGGCTTCTCATCTTCACCTTTGTGACCTCTTCCAACTGTGCAAAGGCTTGATAGAGTGGTGACTAACTGATATCACAATGAACTGCACGCTGGCCACTTTCCAGAATATATTGGTTCTGGCATAGCACATGTGAACTGGACTTTTCGTGTGCATGTATTGACTCAATTCTAAAATTGTTAGAGCCTGTGGCAAACACATTTGTTTTTTTTGAAAAGGCTGGTGTTGCACTAGTGGGATACTTTTCACACACTGTGCAATACATCAATCTCTTTTTTCATTTTATCTCAACCATTTATAAGTTGTCAGCCAATGAGGCTGAAACAGCCTGGCCCTTTTCTCTTGGTCATATTTCTTGTCTTTACTTCTCTTCTCTTGCAACTCATCATCAACAGGTAGAAAACTACGTTTCTTTGGAAGTGACACAGAGGCTTCAGCTAAGGCCTCACTAGGTAGCTCACTGCTTAAGTCAAGTGCTTGATCACCTGTTCTATCTAGTGCCACGGATGCAGACTCCTTATTACTTTCATCTGCAAAAGTAGTAGTTGGCGTATTTATATTAGAAGAACTTGAGGATGCTGTTGCTGCTGCTGACCAGAGGGATAATAGACTTTGCTGTTTATTACTAGGCTTAGTACTCTTAGTCTTCGGCATTTTGAATGCCTCAATGTCTGGCTCTCTGCTTACACAGTGCTTACTTTGTTTTGTGATGCTAATAAAATTTATTCTGTTAGGAGCCACGTGATGCAGAGCGCTGCCGTGTGTTCCCAGGCTTCGCCTCCCTGCCTGCTTGCACGGTTTTAGCCCCATTTGAGACGCAATTTGATCGTTTGGCATTTCTGCAAGGAGGAGAAGAGGGAATCATCATTTATGGAGGTAGAGATGAGAAATGCCTCCCAAGCACACCCGCGACTCGAAAAGGCCGCTTAAAAATCAAAGGCCTCGCCAAAAGTTAAATCAGAGCCAGGAGTCGATTCTGGAGGACGAGCCTCTCACTCTCGCCAAGTTTTTGGAGGAATTTCGTCCGTTTAAGAGCACGCTAAATGATATGGTGAGTGAAATTAAAAATCTGGCATCCACACTGGTGGATTTAAATAGGAAGGTTACCGACAATGCTACTCGGATCAGATCACTTGAGGGCGGTAAGGAACAGATGGACTCGGCTATAATTGTGCTCCAGCGTAAACTAATTAAAGTAGAATCTATACTTGAAGATCTGGAAGGTAGAAGTCATCGTAATAATGTAGTTGTTATCGGACTGCCTGAAAGAGCTGAGGGCTTGGATGCAATTAAGTTCACTCAGAAGTTTGTTGAAAAGGTGGCTGGGCCCTCACCCTTTGGTTCAACTTACACTATTGAGAGGGCGCATCGAGCCTTACGCCCACTGCCCCCCAATGGCCCACCGAGATCTTTCATATTTCGATTCCTGAATTATCAGGAACGCCAACTATTAATTACAAAGGCCAAGGACAATAAGGAATTATACTGGGAAGGGGTGAAGCTTAGAGTGGTACAAGATTTACCGTTCAAGGTGAGGCAATGACGGGCAACCTTCCACCCTGTGGTTAAAAAGTTGATCGCAGCTGATGTAAAATTCAAGATGATTTACCCTGCGAAACTTCAGGTTAAGATTCAAGAGGAATGGAAAGCATTTGAATCTCCGGAGATGGCTACTTAAGCATTGCGAGTGGCCTTTCCAGCTCTATTTAAAGTTCCCTGAAGATTCAGAGATAAGGAGGAATTTCTGGAATTTTGTTCCTGGGAGACTGTGAATTGCTTCTTTGGGTGATGTGTTCAGTTTGCACTGCACCATGTTCCTTGCCTATATTTGTTCTGGGACTTGGTTGTAAGGGGGCAATAGGCCCTGGCAGTTTTTTGTCTGGCTCTTGGATGGTATCACAAGATGGACAGAAGGACCTCTCGGGCGATCCGGGCCTGTGGCTCTTGGACTGGGCTGTCGACCCCTTTTGTTGGTACTTTGCAGTTTGGATCTGGACATTGGGGTCTTTTCTTTCCCTTATTTAATTTATGTACTCGCCTTAAGAGGGAGCCAGTGATTGATATATTACTATATTTTTTGTTATGGTTATCTCTGTTATTCTGGTTAAAGTTGTTTTCTCAGAGGGGATCCCCCCCAGGGGATATACGGGTAGATATTGATCACACAGGGGCCGCATGATATAATAGGTTGGATGTGGTGTAACTAGTTTTGGCAGTTTTTAAAATGTGTTTCTTCACTTTACCTTCCTTCTCCTCACTATATGCATGGGATTGTTTGGGGATGTTCAAGTATGCTGATGAATCGGGTCTGTTTTGGCAAAGTTGGCTAGTGCATACCGAAAGGTTGCGACTATTGGGCCTAGCCTCATTAGCTGGCTTAGTATCTCGGGCGGGAGGGCATAGGGAGTAGGCTGAGTGTCCTGTTATCATGGGCCATGAAGATAATGGGGGGTATTTTTGCTTTTGGAGAGGATTCTTATTGGGCACTGTGTTACTTAGGGCTCGGGGATTTTATTTCCGAGGTACTACGAAGGGGGTTTTTGGTAATAGTTCATGGGCTATTTTATTTTCAATAAAATAGGCTTCTTTATTATACACAGGTTTTTATGGATTTGAATGGGGACAGATTTATTTGTTAATTTTCTCACTTGAATGTCAAAGGCGCTTAAGGATAAACAGTATAAGATATTGAAACATATAGAAGTTATTAAGGCCAAAGTTGTGTTTTGCAGGAAACACATTTAATGCAGCTGGAGGCGACACGCATGCGGAGGTTACAAATAGGTGAGGTCTTCGCCTCTCAGGGCAATACGCAGAGCCGAGGGGTTATGTTGTTAATGCATAGATCAATACCATTTAGACCTATACAAGTGGTTCAAGATCAGGAAGGTAGATATGTGTTAGTGAGAGGGAAGTTGCAAAACACAGAAATCCTGTTGGGTTCGATATATGGTCCCAATGTTGACATTCAGGATTTTTTTGTGGGCCTATTAAAGACGCTTTTGCCTTTTAATCACCTCCCGATGATTTTGGGTGGCGACTTTAATTTAACGTTGGATCCCATGATGGATAGATCCGTCAAGTCACACGTACATTATACTCCTGCTTCTTGAGCAATGAGAGATTTGCTTGATCAGCTGGGATTGGCAGATATCTGGTGTGTCCTTCACCCGGAGTCCAGAGAGTATACCTTCACCTCCCCTGTCCATGGGACTTCATCCCGTTTAGACTACATATTTCTTTCTCGGTCTCTCCTTAGGGGAGTACTCGACTCTAACATTATACCTGGCCCCATTTCTGATCATGCGCTTAGCTGCAACTATCTCCTTCCCATTTCTCATGAGGAAGGGACTAGGTGGAGGTTAAATAATCAGATTCTTAGGGTACCTAAACTGGCCAAATTTATATCGGAACAGATTGATGAGTTTACTCAGAATAATCTGGATGACAATGTTCATTCCGGATATTTTCTGGGTGCACTCAAGGCCTATCTAAGGGGGGTGTTAATTAGCCTGGCGGTGAGAAGGAAAAAGAGAAAGCTATGATAGATTTATTGACACGTATTAGATTGTTGGAATCCAGCAGTTCCATTCACTCAACCGAGGAGGATAAAGAAGAGTTAGTTAAGATGAAGCATGCCTATCTTAGGTTATTGGGGGAACAGGCAGAATTAGCCTTAATCAAGACTAGAGCCAATTATATTGATCAGGGAGAAAAATCTGGGAGGTTATTGGCTAGACGTATAACACAATTTGAATCCTCTCGATTGATTGCAAGGATATTATCAAAAGAGGATGGCGCTGTTAAGACGGCCCCGGATGAAATAGTTCAACTTTTTCGTCAATATTTTGAGAATTTGTATAAGGAGATGGACAACCCACCTTCTGCGTTTCAGATTTGCTCTTTTTTGGAAGGCTTAGACCTCCCTGTCCTTGACGAGGCTGATCGGAATTCACTCATTGCTGATGTAACCCAAGAGGAAATAGAATTAGCTATCGGGAACTTGTCCTCAGACAAAACACCAGGTCCCGATGGGTTTTCGTCCAACTTCTATAAGAAGTTTTCCTCCCAACTAGCTCCCTTCCTCCTCAGGCTGTTCCGCTATGTTTGCTCTGGGCAAGAGATAGATAAATCATTTTTAGAAGCGCTCATAGTTTTAATTCCCAAGCCCAATAGGTCCACAACGGACCCGGCTAATTACAGGCCCATCTCATTGCTGAATTGTGATTTCAAAATCCTGGCTAAATTACTAGCGGAGCGTATTAATAAGATATTGCCCAAATTAATAGGTAGTGAACAGGTGGGTTTTATGAAGGGCAGGTCCTCGGTAGACCACTTTAGGACGTTGGCACATGTCTTCTCGGCTTCCGAGGGGTCCAATCTCCAGATGGCGTTGGTCTCCTTGGATGCCGAGAAGGCGATTGATAGGTTCTATTTGGGATTCCTATTTGAGACTATGAGACAGTTCGGATTCCCCGAGATGTTTTTGGATTGGCTTAAGGCCCTTTATTCCAATACCTCAGCTAGGGTCACCTGTAATGGAGCTACCTCCAACCCCTTCCAACTGTTTGTTGGTAGAAGACAGGGATGTCCTTTATCCCCACTGTTATTTAATCTATACTTGGAGCCCTTGATAAGGAGCATACTCCATTCTAATGAGATAGAGGCCATCAAGATATTGGGTTTACCCATTAAAATTACTGCATATGCGGATGACCTCTTGGTTTATGTTTCGAGGCCCGCTAGGTCTATTCCCAATTTATTAGAGCAAATAAGTTATTTCAGTCGGGTCTCGAATTATAAGTTAAATCAAGATAAAACGGTGGTGTATCCTTTTAACAATATGATATTTAAACGGGAAATAACCGAATTAGGGTTGGGATGGAGCTCCGACTCTCTTAAACATTTGGGTCTTGTTTTAGTAAAGAATGTTGCCCGCATGCGGCAATTGAATTTAGATTCCCTGGTCCATACGATTGAACTAGACCTCAAAAGGTGGATTCAATTCTCACTATCCTTGTGGGGAAAGATAAATATAGTTAAAATGAACATATTCCTTCGGCTTTTTTATCCGTTGAGTAGACTAGACATTTTTCTTCCTATATCCTGGTTCAAAAAGCTCCATGCCATGACAGCTGATTTCGTTTGGAATCACAAAAATTCCAGGATGGCTTATCACAAACTAGTGGCTCCAAAATCGGTTGGTGGGTTAAGACTGCCCCACTTTGGTCTTTACTTTTGGTCGGCTCAATTGAGTAAGTATGGCAGATGGGCATTAAATGTGAATTCTGTTAATTCATTTTACTACATTCCTTTGTGGGTGAAATTAGAAATGGCCTTAATTAGGAAATGTGCGATTAACCCGCTAGCCCTTTTTTATTTAGCTCCTAAAGCACTCCCTTCCTTGTTGAAAAAATCTCCAGTTGAGATGGCGTTGAGAGCCCATGGTCAGCTTTGTGGGTTTATTAAATATTGTCGTCTCAAGGATTGGGATCAGCCGATCTGGGGAAATCCACGCTTTCTGATAGATAAAAAGGTTATCAAACCGGGCTGGTTGAAAATTTCGGAGGATTGTTCTCTCAGGGATTTCCTGGATGTGGAAGGAGACGTAATCCCGGCCATGGCAATAATAAATAGGTTTAAGTTAACTAATAAAGATATTTTTAAAGTTTATCAGCTTAGGCATGTTTTGCTGCAGAAATTAGGCAGGGCGGAGAGCCTTCTCAAATTTCGTTTTGGTAAATATCGCCCATTGTTAGGTGTCCTCAAACGATTTCTAAAATTTACTCAGCTTTGTTTCATTGGGCTTATCCGGTGAACCTTGCCCCACGTGTTTACTGGGCTGGGGTGTTTCCTGATATTGCCCTAGATTGGACTGGGATATGGTACTCATGTCATAAGTATCTCAGACATGACCAATTGAGGCTTATACAATTCAAGGTATTGCATAATATCTATTACTCTCCCCAGAAACTTAAGGATTTGGATTTATTAGGAGATCCCAAATGTTATAGATGTGAGGCTGATGTAGGGAATCTCCTGCATATTTTTTGGGACTGTCCCAAGGTAGCTCCTTTATGGCTGGAGATAAAGAATAACCTGAACCTGTTATTAGGTTTAGAGGAAATGTTCAGGCCGGAAGTTTGTCTACTGGGGGAGATGACGGCTTTCCCAGTCAGAAATAGGAAATACTACATGGCTCTGATTTCTATCACAGTTAAAAAGTTGGTGCTTTGCCATTGGAAAGACAAGATGCGTCTGTCCTACTCTGAATGGTTAAAAGAACTTCTGGCCTTTCTAAGAACTGAGAGAATGATAGCTATCCTACATAATAATTACTTCTCTTTGACAAGATCTGGGCCTTATTTTATGTTTGTTATTCAGGGTAGTTTTGGACTTTACCGGTTTTATTATTATTTATTTAGTGCCTCTGGGGGTGTAAGTAGGTTAAGAGGGTCAATTGGGGAGTAGGAGGTGGGGCCTTTCTGGGTTTATAATTTTTCAAGGTCTTAGTGGGGGATTAGCAGAGTATTATTCACTTGGTTATGTGACTGCTATTACTCTGATGTATGTTCTACTATGTTTGTTCTCTGATATCTCATCTCTGCTCAAAATAAATAAAGTGTAAATGGAAAAAAAAATGTATTCTGTTAAAGTCACTGTGTGTGGTGCGTGTGTTTTTTCCATTGGTGTTTGTTGGACTAGAATGGGGACGGGGAGAAAGGTGGAGCTGGTAGCCAGCAGCAGACAGTCACTAGTATACTATATATTTCTTAACCTTTACAGGCTAAGGCTGCGTAAACTACAGAATCAAGGCAGTCAGGCAGTGGAAGTCAAGAATGGGAAGAAATAGTAGCAGCAATACTAAGGGGAGGAATGGGATGATGTTATTGCTGTTGCTTGCTTTGATGCTTACTTTTTTGTTTATATTTGTTTACCTTTTTCTCACACTGCTGCACACACTTTCTCTTGTTCCAAGCAACCACATAGATACACACACGACATCCGTCCCAGTCCCAGTGACTGTCCCTGCGCTCATCCAACGCACAGCACAGACACCACTTTATTATTTTTATCTCCTCCGTCCTCTCAGTCAGTTAGTTCTGTTTTTTTTTGTTCACTTCACTTTCCCTTTACTTTTCTCAGGGAAACAACACAGAGCCTAGCAAGCAAACCCTTCCTCCTTTAGACAGACTTTGCTGCCCTCCCTACCTAGTGCCCTTGCCCTTTACTTTCTGTTCTGGCAGCCAGTGGATGCAACCCAAACACACACAAAGCACAACCCAGTCCTCTTAGCTTTCTGTGCAAAAACACTTGCTCTCTTCTCTCTTCTGCCTTAAGTTTTGATGGTCTCTCACTTGGTTCAGGTCGTTCAATCAGTGCCCTTTTTTGATATTTTTAATGTCTACTTCACTAGCAGACTCAGTCCATGTCCAGCGTGTTTTTGGCCAACTAAGTTTTATCACGACTTCTTCTGGTGCTAAATTCCTGTCCAACCAAACCTCTCTTGTTAGAGCCTAGGTTCCTTCAATGACTGACTTGACAGTGTAGTTTGTACTAGTTGCTGGAATCAGCTACTAGTATGCTGCACCTCTAAGCTGTACTGCAAACTAAGTGCTAACACAGTTTTTTCCCCTTTTCTTACGGCAAGGAAGTGAAGCTAAACAGTCAAAGCCCTGCTCTGTTTGGTCTCTCTTGACTGACTTCTCCTCCTAGGATGTTTTAATTGTTCACTCTCTGCTGTCTCCTCCCTTGTAAAAAGAAGAGTTACTTGCTATTCTAGTCTCTTGCAACACAAAGCCTAAACCCCTTCTTCTCACTTCTAACAGATCTCTTCTGGTGGTAATAAATTCACCTATATGCTGTTAGTCTTCTCGCCCCACTGCAGCAGTTAGTTTTTTCTCTCCTTCTGGCTATTACAGGTCTGTCTCTCTCTCTCACCACCCTTAGTAGTGGTAAATCACCCTCAGAAAGGAAAGAGGAAATCCCCTCTGATTTATTTAGTCCCATGCCTCACACACAAGCAGCAGCACCAACTCGACTTGTGGTCGTTGGTCTTGCTTTCCGCCCTTCCCCATCCCCGGCTGACCAACTCTGATCCAGTCAGTCCCTAAACTCCCTCCGATCTGATCCTGCTTTTTGCAACAGTTGGGCACTACAGCAACAACAATGGAAAACGGAGTCCCGAGTCCAACTCCTCGCCACACAACAAATTACAAACTCAGTAGCTAAGCACACGCCACGTCCTTTCTCCCAAATGAGCTGAGAAAAGTGAGTGAACATGAGCAAGTGGGGCGCTACTCCGATACTGGCGCTAAGTCATTGACCAATGCGATGGTGTTCTTACCACAGCAGCCCAGATCTGTCAGTGCCTGAATGGATGGCACATCTGCCAGTCTGATGAGTGGCTCCTCCTCAGTCCCCCTGCATCCATGGCTCACTCCCAACTCATAGCGCTTCCTCCTGGCACTGAAGATCATGTGGCTGAGCTCCCCGTTGATCACATGACGGCTGGATGAGTACCGTTGTCAGCAAGCTCCCTAGTGGAGGAACATGGCAGTGCAGCAAAAAAAAATGTTTTTAAACCACTACTTGTCCACGGACAAGTATCCCTGTGCCATCTGCTTTTCTCTGACTGTGATCTGATAGCCCAGAATGTTGGGCTATCGGATTTGTCGAACCCTGCTTATACCTCATATGTATATTGTCTCCAGTCTTTGTATTTGCTGTCTTGTGTAACTGATGTGGAACCTTTAAAGAGCATCCACTCACAGGTGTTTTCCAAGATCTCAATAAAAAAATAAAATAAAGCATATATTCTCTGTCTCTGTCAGCTAAATGCAGCTCTTATTTATTGCACCTTGTACCCACCACTGTTAACCTGTCATGTCGTTATTCCAAATGTAACCATTTATTGTACTTTATATATTGTATTTCTTTGTTCCCTAGTGCCATGTGGTCCTGGTCGTGTCTGTAAACGGTCCTCTGGACCAGTGCACCTACCCAGTTATCAAAGACATAAATAAATAAAGAATTCAATGGCAATTAAGCCCTTTTGTCATGCAGTACTTTGTGACCTATCACGTATTGAACATGATTGGGCTGCATCATGGCAGGCTCTGCTGTATACTCATTATTACAAATCACTGTCAAGAGTGCAGGAGGAGATGCTGCCAGTCAGAACAGTGCTCCAGGACATAGTGTTAGAAAGACAGTGGGAAATTCATGTTAATCTGGCTGGCCAGATATATCATTAAGTAAAGCACCAACACTAGGACTGTAAAGCGACTGACTAGCGCAGCAAAATATTTGGGAAGTTTTTGAGGTAATCTTTTGGTTTCCACCATTCCTGTGAAGTATTTAAGTGAATGTTGTGTGAGGTTTAAACTGAACTGTCAAAGTTGTTATGAATACTCCTGTTGTGATGCACTGGTGCCTGAGTTCTGGTCTGGTAGAGCACTGTGGATTCTGAAGCTCACAGTATTCTGAACAGCTAAATCGACTAGACCGACCAGGGAGGCTGATGATTCGGAGCAGATCTGCTGTACTGGAGTGGAGCAGGGTTGTGATATGCAATGCTTAACTGCAGCACTGAAGAAAGATCCTGCACTCAGAAGCAAGTCTATTGTAAAGACCGAGGGTATTGAGCCTGTGATGAAGAGTGATGGAGAATGGAGAAACAGAATGGAACAAAGAATAAAGAAAAGTGGCACAAAAGAATCAGGAGCTAGCGGAGACAGGGAACTGGTGTATGTGAAGAGCGGTATACTACGCTGCCTGAATGCTGGAAAATAGAATAAATGTGTACACACCCACGTCATCGACTGATCTGTACTCAGATTTAATGACAAAGCGGGCAAGCATGAAACGTTAAGGGTTTTTCTTCTCCTGAATTGGTGGCTACCTGTCTTATGTTTTCACCTGTTTGCTGATTTTCTATAATTAAATCTGAGCACAATTCGGCTGAATGTGTCTTGGTGTTTTTTGAACTATAGCTGTATTGGTATGAGTGTGTGCATGTGTTTTTTTTTCCCTTGTATTCAGTGTTACTGCCAACACCACCGTCCATTTGAGTGGCTCTGTTCTCATTTTGTTCTACCTGAATTCTGTTGCCTCAACCTCTGTCAAGATCCCTACTACATAGTGCCCTATTCTTTGTTAATATGACAATAACTTTCTAACTGGAGTGTTTGGATAGCAATTCTCATGTAGTGCCTTTTAAATTTAGCCCAACGTATGCGACCATGGTTGATGGCAGATGGTTTTATTTATGTATAGCTCTGAATCTGCTTTTTAACCCTTTATAGGGATTACCTATAGATTATGTATTAACTTCTAAAATGTTGAACTTTCGGGCATTTGGGATTCACGTCCTGGGATCACATGGCACATACAAGTCTCATATGATAAAAGCTTTGCCTTTCCATCAGTCCATGATCACAGGCAATGCCGCTGCTCAGTTATGCACTGTCAGGTTTTCTGAGACAAACGGAGTAGTTGTATAAGGTGGTGCTTGTGTTGTTATTGCTATAACAGGAAAATAAGTAAAACATTAATTTTAGTTCAGCTTGTGCCCCCCACTACCAATGTTTTTAAGCACCTGTTATATTTCTGAAATCTTACCTCCTTCTGCTGAGTCACAGTTATAATGAAGTAAGCTTCTTTTATTAACTCTTTTTACTTTTATAAACGCTTGGAATATATTTTATTGAGTTTAGCATTAGTTGAAAACAAACAGATAAATACAAAAACTAGGCTGACAGCCAGAGCTTTATCAATGTTGAGGGAGAAGTGACAGTGAAACACGATTTGTCTGTTTAACTTTTTATCACTTTATAGTGCCACTGTCTCATCATTTACTAGCTATCAGCTCAACAGAGACCCCTCCACACATTGCACACTCACAAAGAGTAGGGAATATGCTGCAAGACTATGTTAAGTGCTAGCTCTTCTGTTTATTTAAAAACCACTAAACTTTCCCTTGCCTGCACTTTTCTTTACTTCTACTCCTCCCAGCTGAAGCCGTAGCTCCCATACGGTGAGAGAGTCTTGGCTCCCCTGATTATAATTACTCTGTCTCTCTCTCTCTCCCTCTCTGTATATCTGGACATTATAATTTGTCCCATCCACCCACCCCGGCCCCGACCTTGACCTCGACCTCTATTAAATATGCTTTAGCTCTGCCCTCTAGCGCCACTTCCTCCTCGGCCACTGTGCTCAATCCTCCCCTTCAGCTGCTCCCTTAAGCACCACCCCCTCATTGCTCTGAGCTCTCTCCCCTTTAAAGGAAACTGTTCACTAGTCTCTCCCCCCAACCCTCGTTGCTCTTCTCTCTGAGGCTCTGACAATTAGCACCTAATCTCTCTCCTCAAAAATGAAAACTCCCTTCTTCTTTATTCCATCCTTCTTGGTTCTTACCTTTATCTACCCTTTCCCCATTTCACCCACTGCAAATTCTTTCCCCACTTCTCTCCCTCATTTCCCCTTTAACCTAGCAATCACCACCTCTGTCCCTTTTGAAAAATGGTCCCATTTTCCCTTCTTTCCTCCTGCTTCTCTTTTTCTCTTCTTAACCGCTTTGCCAATCTTTGTCTCCTTATTTCCTTCCCCCAACCCCTCCCTCTTCCTCACCCTCCCTGACTTCCAACCATCTATACAAAAGTCCTAAACTATACTATCTCATTCTTGCCCTCCTCCTTCTCTCATCAGGGAACATCCAGCCCAGCCCTGGCCCTTCTTCCACTTCCCTGTGTCTGTTTCTCCCAACTCCAGTTCACCTAACTCTGCAGTTTCTTCTTCTATCCCTAACAGACTGAAACTTCTTCATTTGAATATCTGCAGCCTGCTACCTAAAACTGACCTCATCCAAACCCTAATGGTTTCACACACTCCAGACATCTTAATTATTACTGAGACTTGGCTCAAAAAAGCACCCCAGACAGTGCCATTGCTATCCTTGGGTACTCCCTCACTAGACAAGATCAGACAGGTTGGGGTGGAAGCATGGCCATGTATATTCTGTTCTCACTGCAATATACAATGGCTCAGATATTCAAAAGGGTTGTGCTGGACGCAACAGTGTTGGCATCGCCAACCACTGATGCACCAAGCGATATTCAAAGGGAAAAGTCGCGGCATTAAATCCTGATGCGCCAGAGCGTGATGCAGATTATGCAGGCACAGGTGGGAGTGGCGGCTCCATGCACAACCTGCACAGCCTGCTATTCAGCCCATGATGTGCAGAGTCATGCATGTGCAACCCCTACCTGTGCCAGCACAAAGTTAAGCCAAAAAAAAAAAAGGAACAACTGATGGCCACCCACAGGTGAGCTGCTGTATTGCAGGGCGCAACATGGCAGCTGCCACCTGTAGGTGGCCACCTGAGTCCTGACTGCACCTGGTGGTGCCCCCCTAAGCCCGATCGCGGGCATTCCTAAAAACAAAACCCTGTCCTCTATCCCTGGTGGTCCAGTGGACCGATTGCTGCCTGATCGCAGGCATCTGTTTAAATAAACCCCCCCGGCCAATATCCCTGGTGGTCCAGTGGACTGCACTCTGCCTGATCGCGGGCATCTGTAAAACAGAAAATGTCCTATTACCCTGGTGGTCTAGGGTAGCCCCCTCCCCACCCTCCCACTAGCCCCACTGCCCTGCTCCCCCAGTCAACCAGCAGGCAGCAGCACCCCACCCGCCTGCTGTCCTGCCGCCCACTGACTGACACCTCTGTAGGGCTGCACGCCCATACCGTACCACACATTCCAGATATGGGAGGGGTACCTTAGACCACCAGGGTAATAGGATGTTTTCTGTTTTACAGATGCCCGTGATTGGGCAGAATGCGGTCCACTGGACCACCAGGGATATTGGCTGGGGGGGGTTTATTTAAACAGATGCCTGTGATCAGGCAGTGTGCGGTCCACTGGACCACCAGGGATATAGGATTATTCTATTTTTGGACAGATGCTCACGATCAGGCTGCAGGGGGCGTCGGTCCCAATGGCTGCTGCCTGGCAGGGCGTCAGGTGCAAGTCGTCGGGGATCAGAGCACCCTGCATGCAAATGGGGCCATAATGACATGCAAATGGCCCCATGTGTGCCTTGCATAAATTATGGACCTACTTTCATGTCACCTTTTGAATATCACAGGTGCTGTGAATGGCACAATGGCACTTGCGCTAGCGCATCTCCATGATCCACTCTGGCCACTTGTACTGGCACAGTGCCACTGCACCATGCACAGTGGGGGTGGCCAGGGTGTGATATTCAAAGCTGCTGAGCCATGGCACAGCTCCTTTGAATATTGCCCAGGCCACACCCATGCGTAGCCAAGTTGAGCTGCTTCCAAGCTTGTGCCACAGCCTGGCGCAGTTTGAATGTCTGGGCCAAAGACTCTATCTTCTTCCATCACAGCTGCTTATGAAGCCCCCGTCACCCACATTACTCTTCCCTACACTGTCTCAATTTTTGTAGCTGGTATCGACTCGCGTTCATGCACCCAACCTTTGGTGGTGACGGAACTTTTATCCTCCATTACCTCTTTCTCGCAAACTGGGGAGTTGTTCATTCTGGGTGATTAAAACCTAAATTGGTTGTCTCCCAAGGCAATAAGATATGGAACGACGTCTCTGCAGTAAATCTCACCCAACTTATACTTGAGCCCACTCGCCCAAATCATCAAGGCAGATATCCTTCCAGATGCCCTCAGTGACCATAACCCCATCTTCATGGTTCACAAGGTCCATCATCCCAAACCCCTTCCCAAAATCATTCAGCTTCACTCCTTTAAATTCTTAGATCTTAGCCCACTCAAATCTGAACTTGCCTCTACAGACTGGGCCCATCTCTCCTCTGCCTTTTCCATTGACCATGCCCTTGACTACTTCAAGGACAAATTCATCTCCACCTGGAATGCATTTGCTCTCTTCAAGAGGACCAGAGTCCATGGGATTCACCTCCTCTGGATCACCCCAGAATTACTGGCCTTCTTCAGAGAGCACGACAAAGGCTTGGAAAAAACACAAATCCACAAAGCTTACTAATGACTATGCCACCTACAGAATGCTACACAACTCTTGTACAAAAGCAACCAGATTGGCTAAGTTTGAATATTTCAAATCCTCATTCCTTACAAACATAAACTCCCTATCCAAATTTTGGAGGGTGGTCCATGCCTCCCCCCCCCCTCAGTTCTTAAAGTAAATAACTCCCTGGTATCCAACCCTTGCTTGGTGGCTAATGAATTTAATGCCTACTACACCTCTTGCACCACTTCTCTTCCATGCTCCCACACTCTTCTACCAGCTCCTACCCCAATCTTAACACCTCCTACAGTGTCTATCTCCCCCTCCCTTCTCCTTCTCCACTATCTCCCCTGAGGAAGCTTTAAGCGCACTCCTCTCCCTTAACCCCTCTAAAGGTTCTTCTCCTGATGACCTTGATCTCAAACTTCTCTATATCTCTGCTTCTGCTATTGCTTATCCTATCTCTATAATTTTAAACCTCTCCTTCACATCTGCTCAAGTCCCCTCCTCCTGGAAGCATGCCATTGTCCTTCCTCTCCCTAAGGGTGGTGGCTCATCCACTTCTGGTAACTATCACCCTATCTCTCACCTTTCTAACCTTGCTAAACTCCAAGAACACCTGGTTGTCTCCCATTTTTCCATCTTCCTCACTGATTCTTCCTTCTTCACCCCTTTCCATTGTGGTTTTCAGAAGAATCACTCAACAACCACTTCCCTCCTCAGGCTCACTGATTCCATTTTCACTGGGATGGATGATGGCCTGATTACCTCAGCCATTTTTGTTGATCTAGCCAAAGCTTTGTACACTGTCTCCCACACCCTGCTACTCAACTTCCTCACCACAGCAGGTCTTGCAATGTCTGCTACAAACTGGTTTAAATCCTACCTCATTGGTAGGTCCCAATCGGTAAGAATCACTGATTCAATCTCCCCTCCACACCCCATCAACACTGGAATCCCCAGGGCTCAGTGATTGGTCCTTTGCTTTTCTCCATCTTTGTAAATGATCTTCCCACAGCCTGCTCTACCTCCTCTATCCATATATATGCTGATGATACTGTCTTGTACGGTTCTGGCAAAAACCCTGCTACTGTGGAAACCAGTTTGAAGCACAATTTCAACAAAGTTTAGCTCTGGTTTGCCTCCCACCAGCTCTTCCTCAATGCCAAGAAGACAGTCTCCATGACATTTGGCACAAGGCAGAGACTCTCCAGGCTCGCCACCCTGCCCTCCTTCCACACCCCAGATGGGACAACTCTTGAGGACACATCCTCATTTAGATATCTTGGGGTTTGACTTGACCAACACCTCAACTCCTCTGTGCATATCGATGCCATCCTGAAGAAACTGCACCCCAAGCTCGGTACCCTGTACAGGAATCATAGTTGCATCCCGCTGACTGCGAGGTGCAAACTTGTCCAGAAGATGATACTCCCCATCTTCGACTACTGTGATGTAGTCTATGGTGTTGCTCTCAAATCTTCCCTGACCAAATTGGACACTCTCTTTAACTCCTTCTGTCACTTTGCCCTTGACTCTCCTTCTCGTACCCATCACTGTGAACTCTATCGCTCCCTAGCTTTCTCTTCACTGTCAAACAGATGAATCTCCCACTGTGCCAGGCTAACCTTGGTGAACTTCCTCCCTACCTCTCATCCTTGCTCTCAACCCCTCCCCCACCCTCCCACTCACTCCAATCTAGTGATGCATGCATCTTGGTGGTTCCATACTGCTCCACCCTTATTGGCCAGACTGCCTTTGCCCATCACCTCCCTAAAATCTGGAACTCCCTTCCCTCCCAAATACGTCACTCCTCCTCCACCTAATCATACTAACATACTAAAATGCCAGCAGAATAGGCCTAATGGTCTTTCGCGTCTGCTCGTTTGGTCAGCCCCCACCCTGGGAGCTGACCTTGCTGCCCCCCTAGCCTTCTCTGGCTTGTCCCTTCCCAGTTCCAGATATTCTCACTGCATTGGATTTTGCTTCCAGAACTCTTCCCCTGTACCTGTCCCACCCCCTCTTGAACCCCTCCACTGTCTCTGCCTCCACCAGCCCCCTAGGCAGCACATTCCATGGTTCCACCACCCTCTCAGTGAAGTAGCACTCCTCCTTTCTCCCTGAATCTTCCCCTCCAGCTTCCACCCATGCCCTCTAGTGGCCTCCTTCCTTCTCAAGCATCCTGACTGTTCCTCCCCTATTTACCCCCTTCATGTACCTGAAGACCTCTATCATGTCCCCCCAGTCCCTTCTCTCTTCCAATGTGTACATATTTAGCTCTTCGAGCCCCTCCCTTAACTCTGCCCTCCATAACTTCCTCTCTCCCATCTGTTTCTGTTTTAACCCTCCTTAACTTCCTTTATTCTTACTTCCAGCCTTCCAACTCTTTACCCCTGGCAGAGTTGTAAGCATCCTGAAGGGGAATCTGGATTGGCTGCTTCTCCCCTCCAGTACCCAGCTCCCTCACAGGGTTTCTCCACCTATTCCCCTATTTCTACCCTCTATTATTTCCTCTCTTCCAGCTGTTCCTGCTTTAACCCTCCTCAATTTCCTTTCTCCTAGTTCCTGCCTTCCAACTCTTTACCCCCATGCAAGGTTCTCAGCATCCTGATCTGGAACCCAGGTTGGAGGCCTCTCCCCTTCAGCACCCAACTCCTTTTGCAGGGTTTCCCTATCATCTTGAAGGGGTTACTGGTGTTGTTGCTTCCCCCTTCTACTCCATCTCTCCCCCGCTCTTCCCCTCCCTTCCTCCTGCCCTTCTTCATTGCCCCCTCTGCACTTAGAAACTACTCCTTCTCCTCATAGTGCACGTGTGTTATTCCTTGAACTTGCTCCTGGTACGACATTGCACTAAAGTTTGTACTGTCTCATTATTGTTCTGCATGTTATATTGTACCTCACTCTGGGACTCCTTTGATTGTATTATTTTCTCATGCTATAATTGCCTGTATTGCGCCCATTTAGTAGCTCTATCTTGTCTGACTGATCACACACAATTTGTAACTGTCAATTTGTATTTGACTCAGTGTTCATCCTCATGTACCCCCCAGGTCACACCATGAGATGAGCAACTTGTTCAGCGTGCCCTCCTGGTGAAACATTTCAATAAATAAATGAATGTCTACGGGTTATTAGCATTCAATCATGAATATTTAAAAGGCAGGTAACATAGCATGCTAGTTAAGGAAGTGGTTTTACAATCTTTGTGACATGTAAACTGCAGTTTGACATTTGTTTTTGTTATACAAGAACACTGTGTGTAGTTAGGAGCTGTCAGCATACTCTGGACCCAACTGCACACACGAGAACTGATTGTAGGTGATATTACACATTCAGAGCTCACTGCATTACTAGATGGACATTTGCTGGATATACAGTGATTTTTGTAGTCAGTCTGGAAAGTAAGCTGTTGTTCGTATACTTCAGCTCCTAAATACACATGTTCTAGTATAATAAAACCAATGCCAAATCGCAGTTTACATCCCATAAACTGCAAAAATCACTTCATAGCTAGCAAGTGTCCTGAAATTTAAATATAGGTGTTTGAATGCTCAATATCCCAGAGACATACTCTCTGTGAGAGTGCAGTGTGTGTAAGGGTCTGTTAAGCTGACAGTAAATGATAACAGATTGTGGCACCATAACATAATAAAAATTTACACGAACATGTGCATGGACATAGATGTATGGAGAAGTATCTTGAGGACAATAAAACAATCTGAACTTGGATCTACTGTATTATCGCAGTATACCTCACACATAAATGGAGACTTGACAAACTAAAATGACTAGTTCCTTGTTCAGACCTAGGGCAGGTCCCAGGATGACCCAGTTTTCGTTAAATTTATCCTTCTAGGAAAGATTTTTGGTATTCATGGACAACGATGACCCCCCCCCAAAAAATAAAAATAAAACAAAATATCCAGAACCCAAGACCCCCACTGATCCCTGTATTCAGAAAATCCATAATTGCACTCATGGAGAATGTTTATTAACAAAACCTAAAGGTAACACATGCTTATAATCTCAAGAAACTCAAGCAATGACATTTTAGTAGCATGTAAACAAATGCAAACATGTATCAAATGTGAAGGAAAAAATACAGCAAACCTACATGCAAACTAATTCTGCACCTAGTGCTTCCATGAACCAAAACAAAACTGAGAAATTGTTTGTGAGAAAGTGGATAAAGTCTGTGCAGGGTGGCATGATGCTGAACAGCTGCGGTGGTGTGGAGGGTAGTGCACAAGCAGGAGAGGTGACAGAACATCCGTGGACAGGGGTTCAGTTCCGGGACCCAGAACATTTTTTTTTCTTCTAATGACATGTGAATATTGTGTTTATATGAGAGCTATATTAAATCTGGGGTATGCCTGATCATGAATAGAAATGGGATTAGGCAAGGAAGAAGCATCTATGACAATACTGAATGATAACAGCATGAATTGACATTGCCCAGAGCCAGCAACATAAGCTGGTCGTACAGAACATAGGCTGAGATGCTCCACTCCACCCGACTGACATCATGTCAGTTCATATTCCAACCTAGTCAGCAGACCCAGGGGTAGGTGAAGCTCTGGACATGGAAAAAGGAAGCAGAGTTCATATTCCATACTGGTCAGCAGACTTGGGGGTAGGGGAAGCTCTGGACATGGGAAAAGGAAGCAGTGAAGTGTAGCCTTAGCTAAAATGCAACCAGTGAGTGAGGTTGTGATTGGGTGCTTCGCGGTTATAGGTGGGTGGTCAGCTATGCAAGGAATCTGACCTGTGCTATGGGTGGGCAGCCATGGCAGTACAGAACATAGACTGACATTCTGCCTAACTGCTGCACACAAAAGAATGCTCCACTCCACCTGACAGCATGTCAGTTCGTATTCCTTCCTGGTCAGTAGACTCTGTGGTAGGGGAGCTGCCAAAGCAGTTTTTCCTTAGCTAAATGCAACAAGTGAACAAGGTTGTGGTCAGGTGCTTTGCGGTTATGGGTGGCTGTCCAGCTTTGTGAGGAATCTGAGGTGTGCAACAGGTGGGTGTCCAGCTATGCAAAAAATCTGATGTGTGCTGGATAATAGCCACTACAGACTTGCAGCTAAAGAAAAAAAAACTGCAGTGGTGTGGTGGAGAAGGTAGACACAGTGGAGATATGGTGGAGGACTTCAGCTGTCAGAGGTATCATGCTTCAACCTCACTAGGCATTCTTAGAATGGCAGAGAAAGGGGAGATAATGTTGATGGGAGACCTGAATATGCCACATGTTAACTGGAGCACATTTGCTGCAGCCACATCCAAGAGCAGGGCCATTCTTGATGCCCTACAGGTGGTAGGCATTAGACAGTTAGTTTCGGAACCCACTCGTGAGGAAGCAATCTTAGACCTCGTACTCTCAAACGGGGGCAGTGAGAGGATCTCAGATCTAGAAGTGGGTTGCCATCTGGGGACAAGTGACCATTAAACAGTGTGGTTCACGTTAAACTCAGCTACAGAGTCAAGCCATACAAAAGTGAGGGTACTGGACTTTAGGAGGGCTGACTTTGGCAAGATGGGAGAGTGCCTCAGAAAAGCACTAGCAAACAGGCTAGAAGGAGGTGTGGAGCAACAATGGGGAATTATCAAAACTGCCATCACAGAGGCAACAAGCCTTTGTGTGAAGCAAATGAACAAATCAAAACAAAAGAAAAAGCCACTATGGTTCTCAAAAGAGGTGGCTGTGAAAGTCAGGAAGAAAAAGATAGCATTCCAGAAGTATAAGGAAACACAGAAGGAGCAGTACAGAGAGCTGTACCAGTTAAGGCAGAAGGAAGCAGGGAAGGAAGTTAGAATAGCAAAGGCCCAAACTGAAGAAAAGATAGCCAACTCAGTTAAGAAGGAGGATAAAACCTTTTATAGGTACATCAGCAAGCGTAGAAAGACAAAGGGAGGGATAGTGAGGCTGAATAGAATGAACAATGGGTGGGCAGAGGGGGACAGTGAAAAAGCAGGAATACTGAACGAATATTTCTGCTCAGTATTCACAAAAGAGGAGGGGGAAGTGCCTAATCCAATTAACAGAAGCACTCTTGATAGGGGGGTCGATCCCAGTCCTTTCACAGAAGAAAGGGTTCTGCAAGAACTCCTAAAACTGAAGGTGGACGAAGCAATGGGTCCTGATGGAATTCACCCAGAATTCTAAAAGAATTAAGGGAGGAACTAGTGAAACCACTGGCTACTCTTTTAAAAAATCATGGGAGGATGGTGTGGTACCCGAGGACTGGAGGAAGGCGGATGTGATTCCCTCACAAGTGGGTCCAAGACAGAGGCAGAAAACTACAGACCTGTCAGTCTGACCTCTGTGGTAGGGAAAGTGATGGAGTCACTTCTGAAGGAAAGAATAGTCAGTACCTAGAGGCCAGTGGAGCACAGGACCCAAGGCAGCATGGGTTCACAGCGGGAAGGTCGTGTCAGGACGAATCTAATAGATTTCTTTGACTGGGTGACCAAAGTAGTAGACCAGGGAGGGCTGTGGACATGGCCTACCTAGACTTTAGCAAGGCATTTGACACAGTCCACACAAAGATTAATAGTCAAATTAACCAGCCTGGGATGGGACCCAGGGTGGTAGCCTAGGTAAAACATTGGCTGGTCAACAGGACACAGAAGGTAATTGTAAATGGAGTCCATTCTGAAGAAAGGGGTTACTAGTGGGGTACCGTGAGGGTTCAGTATTGGGTCCAGTCCTTTTAATGTCTTCATCAGTGACATTGCAGAGGACTGGAAGTAAAGTATGCCTTTTGCAGATGACACAAAATCTGCAACAGGGTTGATACACAAGAGGCGTGAAAGGATAAAAGGACTTGGCAAGGTTGGAGGAATGGTCAGAAGTATGGCAGCTAGGATTCAATGCAAAGAAGTGCAAATAATGCACCTGGGAAACAAGAACCCAGGGAAGAATACACATGGGTGGGGGGAGGTAACAACAACAAAAAGGAAAGGACCTGGGGTAATCATATCAGATGACCTTAAGGTTAGCAAGCAATGGAGAAGGCAGTAGGGAGGGCTGGGGTATACTAGGATGTATAGGGAGAGGCATCAGCAGCAGAAAACAGGAAGTTGTTATCCCTCTGTACAGACAGTTGGTGAGACCCCATCTGGAGTACTGTGTCCAGTTCTGGAGACCCCATCTCCGCAAGGACATAGACAGGATAGAGGCAGTCCAGAGAAGGGTAACTAAAATGGTGCAGGGTCTGCAAGAGAAGCCATATGAGGAGAGACTAAATGAGCTTAATATGTATACCCTTGAGGAAAAGAAGGAGAGGGGAACATGATAGAAACTTTTAAGTACCTCAGTGGAATCAACAAAGTCCAAGAGGGTAGCAGTTTTCAGAAAAAGAGACTTGCAAGAACAAGGGGACACAATTTAAAGATAGAAGGAGGGCGGTTCAGGAGCAAAGTGAGGAAGTATTATTTCACAGAAAGGGTAGTGGATGCATGGAACAGCCTTCCTGAGGAGGTTGTGGGGTCTAAAACTGTGGGAGAATTCAGAAATGCATGGGACAGACATAAGGCAATTCTTGCGGGGAGGGGGTAGGAAGAAATAGGCTGTTGGTTAACTAGGATCTGCGGCCTATCCTGTAGGTAGGGAAATGGGCAGACTAGATGGGCCTAGAGGTCCTTATCTGCCGTCAAAGTCTATGTTTCTATGTTTCACTACTGTTGTTCGCTTGGTTCCGGATCTGGTGAATGCTTTTCTGAAGCAAGATGTCTGCAGGCTCTGCCTCTGCAGCCCTAAAAAGGGAAGCAAGGGACAGTTGGACAACTATAGATCAATAAGTCTAACTTCCATTTTGGGAAAAGTATGGAATCCTTAATAAAAGATATGTTGGAAGTAGAAATTAAAAGTAAGAAACTACAAGATGAAACACAATGTGGGATTATGGAAGCAAAGGTCCTGTCTAATGAACACTTACTTTTTTACAAAAAAGTTAGTAAAGCCGTTGATTACAATATACTTGTAGATGTGGTGTTTTTGGATTTTACAACAGCATTCAATAAAGTTCCACATGTCACATTGATAGAGAAAATGCATAACATTGGTATTAATAATAAAATATTAAGGTTGGTAAAGGGGTGGTTGACAGGAAGGACCCAGAGGGTGAGGATCAGGGGTCTGTTGTCCGATGTGGGTTGGGTGATGAGTGTAGTGCCGCAGGGGTCTGTGATGGGACCAGTGCTGTACTCACGCTTTATTAAAGATATGAATAACAGAATTAAAACTGGCTCATAAAATTTGCAGACAATTCCGAACTTGGAGCTGAAGTGGATAATGCTAATAAGGTAGATATTTTGTGAGGGGACCTAAAATTACTGGGGAACTGATCAGCTAGCAATGGTATGGTGTTTAACACAAATAAATGCGTGATTATGCACTTAGGTGACAAAAACAAACAGAATATCTATACCTTGAATGGAGTGCAACTAAGGGTTGTGGAGCGTGAAACAGAGTTGGGGATCATGATAGATCAGGACCTCAGTTTTAATCTCCATTGTACTGAGGTGATTAAAAAATACAATAAAATCATCAAATTTTTTTTTTTTTTTAACCAGGAGACGCACTAAGCTGAAAGCTTGTTTATCGGTGCAACCTGGGAGCACAAGGAAGTTAAGTGCCTTGCTCACGGTCACACAGTATGCAGGTGGGGCTGTGGGATTCAAACCCAGGTCTCTAGGTTTGCAGTTAAGAGCCTTAAACCACTGCGCTATATTGCCTCCTATCATGATGTATCAAGAGAGCTTTTTTATCAAGACATAGGGATTGTATTTTGCCTCTTTACAGGGTTTCCATTTGATAACAGCAATCGTGGAAAGGCGATCGGCGTTTGGGAGCGTGTACATCACCGAAAATCAATTTTGGTGATGTACACTCATGGAGAACATCAAGAGGGCACCGGAGACTTAGAATTTTTATTATTTATGTGGGCAAAAGGATTCTAAACTCAGGGGGTGCATGTCGGGGAGTGCAAGAAAAAAAAAGTCACGGACCTGGCGGTGAGAAAACGAAGGCCCAGAACTCAAACCGCACTCACCCAACCATAGCCTGCCATCAACCAACCACGCTACTTGGCCAGCTCAGCAGCCCACCACTGCATTACACCTCACAAACCCTCCCTGCCCTTCTGCCCATCGCATGCCATGGCCCCCCCACGGTTGTGTATATATATATAGCGACTTCCTGTCACTATATTCGCTGAACCCCCTGTCTGGTCACCCTCACTGCCCAGTAGCCCTGTGCACAGGCACTGTGATTGAGTCGCCCTTTTTGACTGCGCTCAATCACAAGCTACCTTTATAGGACCTTTGTCTGACTCCATCTGGACTATTGCACCCCCTTATGGACTTGAAATGCAATATAAACAACTTAGACGGGGTACAGCGTAGGATGACAAAAATCATTCATGGTATGAGGGACCAGGCATATAAAACAAGAATCCATCAGTTAGAGCTGTACCCTTTGGAGTTAAGGCATACAAGGGGGACTTATTGGAAATATTTAAAATTCTAAAGGACGGGCAGTTAATGGAAGCCCTAGTTTTAGAATTTAACAACAGAAATGTTATGTTAAGGAGTCATGAGCAGCAACTTGGACTCACATTTCCAAGAAAGAATGCAAAAAGGTACTCCTTTATGCAGCGGGATATACCCCTGTGGACTAATTTACCGAGAGAGGTAGTAAACTCAAAAACTTTCCATACTTTTAAGGCAAAAACTAGATCACCACTTACTCATAGGAAATGGGACTATAAGGCCCCGCTAACATGGGAGACAAGCATGATGGGCAAAGTGCCTTCTGTTTGTCTAGAATACCAAGTATAGAACCAAGGATAGAGATAGTCCAGTACTGACCAGTATGAGGGCTTAGGCTAGATGGACTATTGGTGGTACTGGACTGCTTGGGTGTATTGATGGCATTTGCTGGAGGTATGGAGGAAGCACTGGTGGACTATAATAGGGCCATTGGTGAGGCCTTTGACCTCATAGTGCCTGTCTTTGCATGCTCACTGTTTTCATGCCTTGGCTCACCATGGTACGACAGTGAGCTGAGAGCAATGAAAGCAAAGGGGCAGAGGTTGGAACATTGTTGGAGAAGATCAGGGGTCAAAGACAGCAAACTGGCTTTGAATATTCACTGTGGTGACTATCAAAGGGCAACACCCCATAAGAAGGCAGAGTTCTTGTCTAGGGAGATTGCGGCTGGAAGCAACTGACCTGCCCAGCTTTTCCAGGCAGTGGACAGTCTTCTTCATCATCTGGCCTGTCTGGAACCTCTGAAGGCTACTTCAGTCACTAAGTGTGAGGAGTTTGCTTGGTTCTTTTCAGACAGAGTGTTCTCTGTTAGGTCCTCGGTCTCATGGACTGTCATTGCCCAACAGTGTTGAGCCAGGGAGTCACAGTATCAGTTAGTGGTCCTGTGTAGAGTTTTGGCTTGTGATGATAGACCACGTAGAGGTGATCTCAGAGCTGCGACCAACATATTGCGAACTGATCCAGGCCTGACACTGCTACTAGTGAGCTGTATTGGGCAGTTGGGCCCGGTGTTCATCAAGATTACCAGGTGTTCCATTTCAGAGGGGATGTTCCCATCTGCATTGAAAAATGCATTGGTGAAACCCATTTTGAAAAACTCATCATTGGACCTGTATATCTTGGGAAATTACTGACCTGTCTCTAGCTACTGTTTTTAGGCAAGGATATTGAGAAGGTGGTTGCACTGCAGCTTGAAGCACGCCTTGTGACCTATGACATCTATTAGCCTCTCCAGTCTGGGTTTAGGTCAAAGAACAGCACACAGACTGTGTTGGTCAGGGTGCACAATGATGTGATCAGGGTGAAAGATAGAGGAGAGTGGTCAATTCATGTCCTCCTTGATCTCTTCTCAGCATTTGATACTGTGCACCATCGGATTTTATTGGATCAACTCAGGGAGGATGTGGGACTCACTGGCAAAGTCATCTGCTGGTTTAAGTCCTACCTCATGGGCAGGACACAGAGGGTAGTGATGGCAAGTTTTTCTTTGCACACAGTGATCCTGCACTATGGTGTTCCTCAGGGGTCAGTCCTTTTGCCCATGTTATTTGCTGTATACATTCTACCCCTTGGTAGGATCATTAGACAGTATGGTGTTGGGTTTCACTGTTATGCAGATGATACCCAGCTCTATCTGTCCTTTGCACCCGAAACAAGGAGTGCGCAGATGTGCTTAATCAGTGCTTGGCTAAGATCCAGGACTGGATGTCATTGAGCCACCTAAGACTTAACCCTGACAAGATTGAAGTACCGTTAACTGAGCCAGGTCATATGGGGGGGGGCATCAGCAGCCAGGAGGGAGACAGGGCTTTGTCTCAGTACCTCCAGACTTCTGGCTGCTGTGAAGGATAAGAATCTGGGTGTCATTCTGGATGAAGGGCTGAATATTTGAGGCTCAGGTGCCAGCAGTAGTCTGGATGCCTTCTACCATTTTAGGAATATCATCCAGATTTGATCCTTTTTCCCCTCAGAGGACTTACCCTCCCTGGTGTATGTTTTTGTGACCTTGAGGCTCAATTACTGTAATGCTCTTTACCTGGGGGTCAGTGGAGGTACATTATGGCACTTGCAGTTGGTGCAGAATGCAGTTGCTAGGGTGTTGACCAGCCTTTCGACATCTCCTGGCACTGCGGGAATTGCACTGGCTGCCAGTGAAGTGGTGTATCGCCTATGAAATTAGATTACTAATTTATGTCCCTATAGGGAGTTGGGCCTGGGTTGCCTGCAGGATCTCCTATATCAAAAACTGAAAGTTCGGCACTTACAAAGTTAAGCCTGTCTACTTAGGGTCATGATTTACCAGTATCTCTTTATTTGATTCCATGAAAAGATAAAAGCAAACAGCAACACCAGAGCACCGGACAGGTCTGTCTGGTAGTCCAGTGTTGCTGTTTGCTTTTTTCTTTTTATAGAATCAAATAAAGAGATACTGGGAAATCGTGACCCTAAGTAGTCAGACGGGACTTTGGAAGTGCTGTACATTTCGGTTTTGATGCCTTAAAGTATACACATTGTGCATTACATTACTCTGGAGCTGCCTCTTGTGTTTCATGATTTCCTGCATTCTTACAATACTGTGCACCCCTTATGCTCCACAGAGGAAGGTTTTCTAGTGATACCTAGGCCAAGGTTAAAGACCTCGGGGGACTGAGCTTTTGAAGTAGCAGGTCCTATATTATGGAATACTTTTCTGAGGTCTTTGAGGGAGACCTCTTCGGTGGAAGTCTTTAAAGATGATCTGCACACTGACCATATGGCCAATTCGTGCAATCAGTGTGTGTCCGCTTCCTTTCTGACTCCTATTTCACTTTTTGTAGTCATTTTTGCTGTGGCAGTAACCTAAAGTTTATGAATATATTCCAGCTCTGTGTCACCTCACTAGCCCGAGCATTGCTGCTGCCGAGATCAGGTGTTTCCACGATGTGCCAAGTGCTTCTACGTCACTACCACCATTCCGGAAACACCCGACAGCTGTCTTTGGCTTGGTCAATGTGCACAGAAGGTTGTCAATTGTGCTGTCACTTGTATGTCCAGTATTGGCACGTTCAGTGACATACATGTTCCCTTTGGTGGGTAAATCGTTGCAGTGTGGTAAATGATCCAATCCTGTTCAATGTTGTGCACAAATGCAACAAATAAAGGTACAAAACAGTATAAAACAGATGGTGTGCTGTCTTGTTTTCTCTCTTGCTCTGCATTCAGTGTTATGAGAACAGTTTGTTGCATCATATTGCCAGCATTTACATGTGTTATAGTGTTAGGGAAATCCTTATTGTGATTCATTAAATTTCCTGCTGCTTAGAACTGCTGTTGTCTGACAGGTTAAATGAAATCAAATTACTGCTGCCTGTCCCCAGTTTTCAAGTATTGTCTGGGACATCACCGTTGGGGAGTTTAATGTGTATATAGAAATATAGGTGTACATATGTTTATATACATATAAATAGACACAATGCATGACAGGGAACTGTATCAATTAAAGCAGAAAGAAATGGGGAAGGCAGTCAGAATAGCAAAGGCCCAAACTGAGGAAAAAATAGCCAACTCAGTTAAGAAGGGGGATAAAATATTTTATAGGTACATTAGGGAGCATAGAAAGGTTAAAGGAGGAATAGTGAAGATTAATAAAGGAGAGGGGAGGTGGGCAGAGGGAGACAGTGAAAAGGCAGAGATACTGAATGAATACTTTTGTTCAGTATTCACAAAAGAAGATGAGGAGGAGTTACCTAAACCAGACAATAGAAGCACTCTGGGTAGGGGGGTTGACACCAGTCCATTTACAGAAGAAAGAGTCCTGAAAGAACTCCTAAAACTTAAGCTGGACAAAGCAATGGGGCCTGACGTGATTCACCCCTGACCACGCTTTTTAACAAATCATGGGAGGATGGGGTGGTACCTGAGGACTGGAGGAGGGCAGATGTGATTTCCCTTCACAAAAGTGTGAGCAAGTCAAAAGCAGGAAACTATAGACCTGTAAGTTTGACCTCAGTGGTAGGGAAAATGATGGAATCACTCCTGAAAGAAAGAATTGCTGAGTACCTAGAGGCCAGCAGGGCACAGGACCCAGAGCAGCATGGATTTACAGCAGGAAGGTCATGTCAGATGAATCTAATTGATTTCTTTGACTGGGTGACCAAAGTAATAGACCAGGGAAGGGCTGTGGATCTGGCCTACCTAGACTTTAGCAAGGCATTTGACACAGTCCCGCACAAAAGACTTATGATCAAGTTAGCCAGCCTAGGAGTGGGTTCCAGAGTGGTAGTCTGGGTAGCAAACTGGCTGAACAACAGGACACAGAAGGTAATAGTGAGTGGAACATATTCTGAAGAAAAGGGGGTTACTAGTGGAGTACCACAGGGCTCAGTACTGGGTCCAGTCCTCTTTAACGTCTTTATAGGTGACATTGCAGAGGGTCTGGAGGGAAAGGTATGCCTCTTTGCAGATGACACAAAGATCTGTAACAGAGTTGATACACAAGGTGGGGTAGAAAGGATGAGAAGGACTTGGCAAGGTTGGAGGAATGGTCAGACATATGGCAACTTAGATTCAATGCAAAGAAGTGCAAGTAATGCACCTGGGAAACAAAACCCAGGAGAAGAGTACACAATAGCAGGAGAGGTACCAACAACAACAAAAATGGAAAGGAACTTGGGGGTAGTCATATCAAATGACTTAAAGGTGGGTAAGCAATGTGAGAAGTCAGTAAGGAGAGCCAGGGGGATACTGGGATGCATAGGAAGGGGCATCACAAGTAGAAAAAGGGAAGTGGTTATCCCTCTGTACAGACAGTTGGTGAGACCCCATCTGAATATTGTGTGTAGTTTTGGAGACCCCATCTACGCAAGGACTTAGACAGGATGGAAGCAGTCCAGAGGAGGGCAACTGAAATGGTACTGGGTCTGCATCAGAAACCATATGGAGAGAGACTGAGAGAGCTTAATATGTATATCCTTGATGAAAGGAGGGACGGGGGGGACATGATAGAAACTTTCAAGTACCTCAAGGGAATCAACAAAGTCCAGGAGGGCAGCATCTTTCAGAAAAAGAGATGTGTAAGAACAAAGGGCCACAATTTAAAGATAGAAGGGGGATGGCTCAGGGGTAATGTGAGGATTTTTTTTTTCATGGAGAGAGTGGTGGATGCATGGAACTGCCTTTCTGGGGAGGTTGTTGAGTCTAAAACAGTGGGGGAATTCAAACATGCATGGGACAGACATAAGGCAATTGTAGTGGAGGGTTGCAGGAAGTAGGCTGTTGGTTAACTAGAATCTGCAGCTTATCCAATAGGAAGAGAAATGGGCAGACTGGGTGGGCAAAGTGCTCCTTATCTGCCATCAAAGTCTGTGTTTCTATGTTTCAATGGTTTACTGTGTAGCACCTAACTGCAATAATGGTGAGAAAAGTGGCAAGTCTTTCTTTAGCTTTCCAAAGTGTAAGGAGATAAGATGAGCTTGGGTTGCAGCATGTCCGAGAGAGCTCAGTTGGAAACCAGGTGATAGAAGCATTCTGTGTGAAGACCACTTCGATCCTGGAGACTTCACCATGCTGCCTGAACTTGCTAGGCAGTGTGGGTACAGATGCCTTGCTATGAAGAAAGGTGTCATCCCACGAAGAATTGAAGATCCTGCAAAGTATCCTCCACAACAGAACTGGAGAGATAGTGCCTATGTTGTACTACGTCGCATTGATGAGGTATGTACCAACCTCACTACATAGCATTTTCTGTGTACAGCACTACATGAACCAAGGCCATATGTCACAGCAGCAACCCCCCCCCCCGCCAGTATCACGACACCTGTTAGAGACTGTTCTGTATGTTTCTGATCACTGCATGCCTCATTGGGTGCCTTGCATGGCAATGCATGTCGTGCTTGACATCATATGTTGCATGTTGAAAGCGTGCTAACTGCAGGCAAACACGGTTCATGCCACCTAAATTTTGTGTGGCTTATGGGTGCAGGGTTGTGGTGCCACTGAAGTGGTAAGGAATGGCTGTAGACATGTCATTTGTGCTGGAACACCAACAAGCGCAAGTTGCTGCAGTTTGTACCAAGGAACCATCACATGAAATATAATTTTGTCTTGTTTCAGTTTGAAAGCCCAGCTGAGTAAAAGCAAACAGGTGTGGTAATAATGCTGATTAGTAACCACTCAGCTGACTGCAAGAATGTGGCTGTCAAGACAACAAAGTTTCTGTGGTGCATGAGGAGGGTAATATTATCCACACACAGAGAAATGATACCACTCTTGTCCATGTCAATGGTCAGTCAAGACATGCAATACTGCATGCAGTACTGGCATCCATTCGTGAACATGTACATCCAATTTCTGGTGTAGCTGCAGTGTAGGCCAACAAAGATGATACGTGTACCTGACTGAAAATCCAAAAGTCAATTGTAGGACACTAAAAAATGTGTCCCTGGAAATCGTAGTATGGAGAGTGGATACATGATCGAAACCTTTAATGACTTCTATGTTACTAACAGGAGGACTAAAGAGGGGATTCTGTACATCTCAAGGGGGGGAGTACACTACACAGCATTGGCTAATATTGCACTGGGGGAGAGATTCAGTAGAGAAATCATGGCACACTGTTTTACAAAAAGGGGGGATAGATAAGTGGAACAATGGCAGAGAAGGTGATATGCAGAATGGTGTTGTGATTTAATTGAGGGTCAGACATAGTGAGGGTGTATGGTGATGAGTAGTGGAGGTGCGTGTGGAGCAGCTGTGAGTTGAGGTGTTGGTTGCACAATCCAGCAGATTTACAGACCATTTGGCCTTTTTGTGCTGCCACTTGGTATGTTCAAATTATCTGAATATAGCAGTCACCTTTCACGTTTTCTTGAATACCATTGTGCTTTGCGAGTGTGCACTGTGTAACAGCCTGTCATATAAGTATGGACTTGATCACAGTTCAATGCCAGCCGGCCATAGTGGTCAATGTAGGCTGCTTGATATTGCAGCCAGCTCCCTATTCAGCTGCTGACCCACCACCGCTCCCCTTCCCTACCTCTCCCTTCCCCTTTGCCGTGTCCCACCTCTTCTTGAAGCATTCAGCTGTGTTACATGCCACAACCTCTGCTGCTACTGCATTTTACTTTTCAACCACCCTCTCTACTAAGAAATGCCTTCTCATCTCCCTCATCAATCTACCCCTCTCCAGTGTTAAGTCCTGTACTCTACTCTGTTTGCCCACCCTCATCTCGAATAGACCCTCTGGGTCTGTCTTGAGTATCACATTCAAGTAGTATTATGTCTCAGTCATGTCATCCGTCCCTCCTTTGCTCTGAAGTCATATGGCAGTTCCTCCAGTCCCTGTTCGATGCCCTCTGATCCTACCCCCTACAGCACTGTAACATTGTTTTGTACTTATGAGCATTACTACTGTGTGTAGTATTACAGGTGTGGTCGAAGCAACTATCTATGTAAGGGTACAATAACCTCCCTTGTTTTTGATGTAATGCACCCTGAAATGCACCCCCACATGTTGTTTGTCATTGTTGATGCCTTTCTGCATTGTGTGCAATTGTCCATTGATATAGTGCTGAGCATCCCAAGATCATTATCTGCTTCTGTTACCTCCATCCAGCCCCAGTCTCATCCCCCACCCCCAGAATACAGTTTATCCTCTGATTGATTTTTTGGTTCCAAAGTGCAGTACCTTACATTATTTTTGGATAGAGATCCTGCTGCCATCCGTCCGAACATGAGTATATCCTTCATGTATCATCCTGCACCCTGTCAGACAACCTTGTTGTCCACAACTGCTCCCACCTTGGTGTCATCCAAAAATAGTATGCAGTTGCTGCTGATGCACTCAGACATGTCTGCAATACATATGCCAAACACTGATGTTGCCAACGTGGACTATTGTCCACTGTCCATCATGGACAAACAACGGAGTGTGCTGACATTGACTGCATATTGTACAGATATTGTCATGGTACCAACTTTCTTTATGCACCTCCCTGGCAGCAGACTGGACAGTCTCCAGCGGGACTCATGGTGCGGTCTGTTACCACATGCCTGAATCACCCAGACTGCTCTCCTCGGCCATGGGCCCATCTCCCAAACGCACCACCTAGCTGCCCGACCACCAGTCTGTGAGCCCCCGGGTGCATGAATGGCGACTACACTGGTGGTCTATGTCGAATGTAGTGGAGCAACTGGGGGTTGAGGAAGTGAGTGTTATGGAGCTGGAAGGACAGACATTGAGCATGGGGACCAACAACTTGTCCCACCTTCGCCTATCACGTGGTGTGGATATTTGCTTTTTCTTGTCACCACCCCACAGAGCTCTGACATGCAATGATGGCCAGCATCCACTGAGCTGTGCCCTCCAGTGCCATTCAGCAGTGACGCCTTGTTCTTGGCTACCGCTGGTCATTGCTAGGGTCACTCAGGAGTGACACAGTCCCTACCCCCTAGCCAGGAAGGGAGAGTCGTCTATCATATGCTTGATGCCTTAACCCTCAGTGCCATTGTGCCATCTGCAGAATGCATGTTGTGTTCAACTTTTTATCTGATACTATGTTCTGCTTTTAATTTACCATGGTGAAGACTGTTCAGTCTGTGATTGGGTAGGTGATGAGTTCAGTTCACCACTGATCAGTGCATGGACCAGTCCTCTTCAATATATCTGTAAAACACATTGCAGGCATTCTGAAATGTAGGCTGTCCCTATTTTGTTTTTTTGTGAAATTGCTCTTTATTCCTCTATGTCCTGCTGACCATGACCCTTCAGTCCTGTGAAGGAGTCATACCCCTACCACCTGCTCTACCTGAATCTTCCTCTTGGGCTCCATGTTGCTGCATTTTGTCCCCTTCAGCGGGGGCGAGGTGTGGTTGCAGACACCCCGTAATCCTTCATTTCATTTTTCCAGAGGTGGCCGGGTGGCTGTTGGCACTTCGGAGGCACGCTGTATGCAGTCTGTGTTTCCGGAGCCAGCAGGAACCTGATGTGAAGGCGCTACACACCAACGTCCACTGCGTGTCTTGGCTGCTCGTCCCCTGTGGCACCCCAAGCTGCTGCTCTGGGTCACACAAGTGTTTTGCCGCAAATGCCCCCCCAACCTCCCAGCCAAAGAAGGTGAGCTGTTGTGGGACGCTCAAGATGTTCTCCCATGGCCAGCCCTCCAGTGCCCCGAGTCCACTCCCAAACCCGGCTGCCGGCATTGCAAGAGCAAATCCAACCACTACACTGACAGGACAGCTGCTGTCCCTATCTTGAGATGACAAGAAAATCTGTTGCCCAAAGTCAGGAACAAGGCATGTCCAGAGAACTTTTTCAGCAGCAGGGACGGAAGCATATGAATGTGTCATGTACTTACACTGTGGAGGACTCAGTAAAAAACAAGTGTGAGGTCACATTTCCATGGATAGGGTACTGCAAAAATGGAGTGGTGTTGTGCCAGGGTGGTTAATTCAGGCACCGTTTAGTGGATAAACACATCTTTTGACAGGCTGATGGGACTAATTGGAAGCACTTATCAACATGCGATATGTTGAAGTATTGCAGTAAGGGTAACACTAAACGGTTCATGATGTTCCTTTCTGCTATTACGTTCCATGATTCTATGATCATGACATATTTTGCCAAGCAATGCACCATGCATACCTGTTATTGCATGTATAGGTGTGATGTGATGTGATATGTTGCAGAAACTGTGAAAAGTTGTGTAACTATACATGAATGGTTACTGCTATGTGTTAACCCTGCACTGCTGATTCCTCTGTGTTGCGTTGTTTCTTTACATGGCAGCTTATGTCTGATGACCATCCTCCATTTGATGAAGAAGCCAAGGTGTTCCAAGAATGTTTGCCAACAGGAGACACTGAAACGGAACTGTCAGAATCGTTTGACTCGGCAGTACTGGATGTTAGCAGGATTTCAGTGTGCAGTGCAGCAATCCAGGGCACCCCATTGGTGAATATTGTCCTATTGCACTATCTTTGGTTCCAACATGGTCTGCAGGTTATATTGACATGCATAACTTTGCCACTACTAACTGCACAGTGCGGTTATGGTTATATCACGTATCAAAGTAATCCTGTGTTGGGGGATAGCGTGGATTGTGACAACAAATGTTGCATGTCTCACGGTAGTAATGGTGATCATTATATGTCTGTTCTGCTGCATCCATAGGACACAGCAATCCATCCGCTTTCTTTTTATCATGATCTGCTTCAGGTATAGTAGTGCATTGCTGTTTAAAAAATGTAAAAAGGGTGCTTAGGTTCACATCTGTGACACTTTATTATGAAATGGTGTCTCCCAATATTGTCAACAGATAGTGTGGTGCTCTTTATTCTGAAGTATGCATGAGTGGTACGGTAGAAATTGCTAAAGTTTCTTCACTATGGTACAAAAGTACTATTGTTTCACTGCACCATACTTGCGTGTGGAGACCTTTGCTTCATGTACTAACTTTTCTCAGTAGTCTGACAGATCACTTGTCTTCTCATAGCTGGTTAAAAATGGATACACAGCAACAGTTACTAACGTGATGCCTCAGAACTGCAAGGGATGTCTGTGCCACCTCTCCCATTAATTCAAGCACCACAACTCACAGTAGCAGTACATATTGTGCAATACAAATTAAGCCTTAGCGTGAACCTAGGTAGTGTACTGCACTAATACACCAGGTACTGCAAGACTGCACGCCACGGCAAGCACCAGTAGTACCCATCAATAAAATTTCATGTGTCAGTTGGCCCAGTGGCGCAGAGGATTGAGGCACTGGACAGCACACCTAGCTGCATGCCAGTGACCTGGGTTTGGGAAGGAGCCATGGGCATCGGTGGTTGGCAGGTCAGAGAGAGGATTGAGCATTTGGAGGACAGCTGTCCTCTCCCATGAGGGAGGGAGGAGGAGGGAGCCCTGCTTGGTGCTTGACTGCCCTGTGGTGGAGGCCTGAGGCATGGCAAGCATGGAACCGATGCTGTGGGGGGGAGTGCCGACATCGGCGTTGATGCTTTGGTGTTGCTCATGTGCCACTCCCACAATGAACAGGGAAAAGCAGTGTTCGAGCTCTGGGTAGATGGAGCACCTAGGCAGACCCTAATAGCGACTGCCTGCCTGTTGCCATGGTCTCCCCATGAAAGTTGAATAGCTCATGGTGTTCTGGCCCACCTTGTCCATGCACAGTGGGAAGATCTGCAGCTCCATGGGGGATCGACTGTGGGACCAGGTAGGTGGCAGAAGTGGGTGCACTCCTTCATTGGAGCTCCAGAAGAAGCGGAGCTCAAGACACAGTAGTCAGGGACTAGAAAGGAATTAGGAAAAAAAGAAATGTTTCTGCAAGATGCCATATCTTGCTGTGTGTACTCTGCCCAACACATAACTGGGTGCATGGTCCTTTGTGCCAGATCCTGCTGATACACTTGCCCTTGTCTTTGCTTGCACCATCCCTTGTATGACTGGGCCCTCTGACTGATTGAGCAGGACTTTTCAATTTTCATTATTCCTAGAAGACAGTTGTGTAGAACTGCCTTAACAGCAGTGGTGTATGTGAACCTCTTCCACACACATGTTTGACATGTCATATGTGTATGACCTCCTGATAATGTTCCTTTTTTGTCATTCTCAGGTTATTGCACATTCCACACAGACACGTGTACCTAGATTGACTAAATCGACACAATTCCACCCAGCATGTAGAGATATTGGTGTTCATTGTGGGCCAGTCATGGTTGATGCCTCCATGGACATCATGCCCTTACAGGCACAGGACACTGTTGATGATCAAGAGACATACATGTCTGATGTTGAATTTGATGACAAGCAGGACAAAAACGACCCTGACTGGCATATGTCTGATGCTGACTTGGACAGTGCTGCATCTGACATGGTTATGCTGTAAGTGTGTCTTTCTGATTTTGTACTCCTGATGCTGTTATATTACCTGTTATTCAGCAATAAAAAATGTAATTCCTGCAGCAGTGACACAAATGGGTGACGTACATGGTATATGTATCATGCTGTGCCTCTGACACATGAAATGTCATAGTCACAGTATTGTGCTGATCAGCATTGAACAGTATTGGCATTTACTGTTTGCTGAATACATGTCTCATGGACTTTATTCATTACTAATAATGTTTCACGGACACGGATTATATTTCATGTACTGCTGATATGGCTCTGTGTGGCTCTCTATAGTTTGTATGTCTCGGAGGCGCAGTCACATCGATGTAATTGCACATGCTGTACTTCTCATGTGACAGCCACGCCATGTTAATCTGAGTGCATGACAACAGAGTGGCATTATCCCAATTGTTGTCCATGACAAAATGGTTTTATCACAACACTTGCCTCAGTAATATATTACGATGTAGATAAGTGCACACCAAATGTGAAAATAATAAATAGTAGCACATTAATCCAGGGTACAGTGACATGTAGAGCCGGATCACAAAGGCACATATCTTGTTTGTGTCACCATGTTGTCCTTTACTACACCTGAATGCATAACAATGCAATCCTATTTCTGTCTCAAATGAAAATATTCAAAAATGATTATTTTGACACTTCTTTGTAGAAACCATGTTGTATGACATGTATAAAAATGTCATGCGACTGACAGTAAGAGGCATTCTAAAATGGGTAAGGAAACTTGAACATTTTCATTGGCTGACACTGAACTGTCAAATATGTTTTACACATAGTAAAAAAAGAAAGTACTGACAAGTAAATCAATGACTGCAGTGCATAAGAAATCAGTGTGCAATTACAACATTTGCATTGACTTTCCACCACTGTTTCTTCCCCCCCGCTAAGGCAGCTCATCCCTGTGAAAGAAACAGGTGCTGTTCTGTTTCCATTTGTTTGCTGGTAAGGTGGCACTATATTTTTCCTTTTTAAACCCTGCTCCTACCAACTCACTGATCATTTCCAAACCAACTAAAAACACATAGTGGGCTGTTCTTCTTCCATGCAGTCAGTTCTGTTGTCGGAAACACTACATCGAAGAAGCACTTCCGGCATCCTCAGCAACAGCGCTCAGGAGAGACACTGCTCAGTACTGAATTGTTGAAATAAAAAGAAAACCAAACAAATATACTGTAACAGGTTATCCACAAACACAAGTGCTTATATGTGTGTGTGTGTGTGGTCGGGGGGTGGAAGGACTTTTTTCTCAGAAGTTATAACAATTGCCTTTTGCTGTGTACAGATGTGCTATTTTGTATGAGCAAAACTTTTTTTTTTAATGACATGCTCCTTTTATAAGCAGAATAAAACAATCCAGGGTGTCTGTTCAACAGATATTAATGCACTTCCAGGGCCTGAAGGCACTAATTGTGCCTCGTGCCTTACGATGCCCCTGTGCGTGTGATAATATCTGTTCAAGTCACACCCTACACTGTCTTAGTGGTTACTTGAAACACCAACCCAGGGTATCTGATCTAATGGGATCACTCTCGGACCTCCTTACAAATCTATGCTCTTTACTGTACAATTGTCAATGTAAACATGTGTAATGCCTCACTGATTATGTATGGCATTATGTAAAGATATTGTGCTGAGAGCATAACAAGTATAGTGTGACACATATCTCTGTATAGCATCACTGGGTGTACAGTAAGTCATCACTTTATGATGTCTTTTAATTTTTGTTCGGCAAAGAAGATGTCCTTAGCTCTATCCCCAGAAATGGCGAGAGGAAATTTATTGTTTATGAGTTGAGCCTGGCATCTGCTCTGTCCAAGTGCCCGACTTGCATGTCTCAGTGCACAGTTACTTTGGACCGATTGTTTGGTTCATTCATTTCTATTAAATGCCAATGCCGTTTTGGGCACACAACAAAGTGGGAGAGCCAGCCCCAATTGGGACGTATGGCTGCTGGCAACCTTGAAATAACGTCATCCATGTTCCTTTCTGGTGCAATACCAAAGCAAGCTTTGAGTGTTTTCAAGCACTGTAATGTTCCGGTCATTTCACCAAGAACCTTCTTGCTTATACAGAAGTCCTACATTATTACTGTGGTCAATACTGCGTGGTCAAACAAGCAGTCAAGACTCATTTCAAAAGTTACAGCTCCACTTAACATCAGTGGAGACGCCCGTTGTTGTTCACCGGGACACAGTGCCAAATATGGCATATATACATTTTTGGATCTTGACACCAAAAAAGTTATCCACCTGGAAACTGTGCAAGTATGAGTAACATTGGTGTGTCACACAAAACTTTTATATTACTCACACAAGTACTACTCAGTTGTGGTACAGTGAAAGAGATACAGTAACAGGATGATCATCATGTTTTTTTACAGAGCAATGAAGTCTCCAGCTCCAATGCTATGGAGCTGGAGGGTTTGAAACATGGTCTTGCATATCTTGCACAGAAAGGGGTCACAGTGAAAAGCATTACTACTGATAGGCACATGCAGGTTCAAAATACCTAAGAGAGAGGAAGCCAGAACTACAGCATTGGTATGATGTCTGGCATGTTGCTAAAGGTAACATTCATGAACTGTTCAATGTTTTATGGGTACATTGAACTGAAGGTAGAATACAATTACGGTTACATAACACACACCATGCAAAAGGATGTGTGCATATCACACCATCTGTGAATGGTTGCCAACATTATGCAAACATTCTGCATGGTGCATAACAACATAGCTTCATGCGTTGCAATACTCAGTATCGCTAGTTAGGATACAGAGGTACACTTGATCAGCGACAACAGTCATGCATAATGAATGTACGATGAATCCCATTTCTTGGTTTCCTGTATTCGCAAAAGAACCACACATGCCCAAAATGTCTCAATGGCCTCGGTAGTGAACTGTGTAGCCTAACCTACATGACCTAATTGAAATGCCTTATTCACCAGCACATCATGAATGAAAGCATCTGTGATTGGCAAAGTGACGCCGGCATTTTGACAACCCCTGCACTTGCCTCTGCCTCCAGAGCTTGTTGTGGTCCATCCTCTACACCGACCTCCCCTGTCTTCCAGCCCCGATCATCCATCTCTCGTCCTTGCTCCACACTGAGTCTACCTCTTGTGAAAGCCACATACATACATCTTGCTTGCCTCACATCGTCTGCATAGGCCTTGACATTTTTCAGCACAACCACCTTTTTTCACCACTTTTAGTACACCCTTCAAACCCAGCACCATCTACTCTCTGTTTGATTATCACCACAATCTCTCCTTCCTCACGACTCCACATGACAATGCCAAAGTGCTTCTACCTTTTCCCTTCTCTGTGACCCTTCCTGTACTACTTCCCATGCCTTACTGATTCCTAGCGTATACCACTATTAACAGCTGGAAATGCAACGTTCTGTTGATTATGTCACAATGATGTTCTCACTGATTCTCTAAAATGTTATTTTCCTCATTTTCTTATCCTCTATCTGTCTTTCTTACCCCTCGCCATGATAGACGTTGAACCTTTGTAAATGACAATCTTCTGTGCTGAAAGGTACTTGCAATCATATGATAAATGAATGAATGAATGAATGAATGAATAAAACTGTCTTTCACACTCCTTAGGTGTGTCAGAGAAAATCGAGGCCGTGGGAAAGAGAAAGACATGAGAGGACTTAACTGTTTGGGCACACTCAATCAGCAGCCACATTTATTGGTGTGCTGCCAGTAGTGGTGGTAACGGTTAACTGGTCATTGACAAATGGGAGAGTGTGCTGAACCATGCTGCAGATATTCATGACAACCATGGTGGCACATTTCAGCAATGTGAGCATGGTCCCCTGGAGGACCGTAAATGGCTTCCTACTGGTATGTAACATTTTAAGCTTACTTAATATTTACACACAAATCATTGTACGTTCACCTACTACATGTTCTGTTGTTCACCCATTCAATCAGGATCAAAGGCTTACAAGGAATTTTTCCTGATTGTGAAGAATAAGCGTCTAATCAAGGATGTCGCAATGCTGTCACCAGCTGAGTAGACGTCATGTGTTGAATCCTTTCACAAAATCATCACGTACTTTGCACCAAAGGCAGTGCACTATTTCTACCCTGCCATGTTTGCAGGGTGAGTTCATGATGATGTTTCTACACTTTACATGTAACAGTTGTGCAGATATGTGCTGTATCTATGTTTACAGGCAGACATAGTTTCATGACAGTAATGACAACATATAAGTATTAATATCCACATTTATTCATGTACTGGTGGTAAAGTGACATCTCCATTAGCTTTGATATCCATGTCCATTTAGTTCTGGCAAGGGTGTAGGAAGGTGTTATTCAGTGCCTGTCACACACCATACTGTTCATTGTGCAGTATCTTGGTTACTGTAGGCCACTGTGGAGTGTCTCTGTGTAAACTTCTGTTGCTTAGGACACAGATACATGTATGACCTCTTTAGAGATTACAGGAATCAGCTGACAACAATCTGACTTGTTTGGAAGGGGGTACCATTAGCCGAAGATATAACTTTTTTATTTCTGTGTTGTTGAAATTGTTGGACATTGTGTACAAAATGTTACTTGCTGGCAGGTTTATGTGATAATGGCGAATGCCTAAAGGCCATCACTGTTATCGCTCAGTCAGAGTGCCGAAAACATTTTCGACACTCTGACAACCCCGGCACATAAGGACAATGGGGCCAGGACATTGTTTTACTGCTTTCTGTGTGGGTGCTGTGCCTCCCCACACCCCCCTCGTGGGGGGCTTCACCCACCCCGCACCACAACTACTTAAGGATTTGTAACTCCAGGGGGGTGCATGTCAGGGGGGAGCAGTAAAAAAATAAAGGTGCAGGCCGGGCACAATAAAATTACACCAGCACCCAGACCCAAACCTGGTACCTCACCCACCCCAACCACTAGCCAACCCCCAATGCCACAATGCAGCTCAGCCAGCCACCACAGCACCACCCCATACAGCCTCCCAGCCCATGCTCGCTGTGCTCGCTTCCCCCTGTGTGCATATGCATAGTGACATCCTGTCGCCCAGTTCGACCACACCCTGATCCGGTCACCCAACCTTCCCATCGCTGTTAGGAATTGCACTAGGAAGGAGTCGCCGTTAAGGATGGTGCCATTCCTCATGCGCCCACCTCATGGGTTACCCTTGCTGGCAACACCCTCTGCCATCACTACCCATTTTTGGCTTCCGTTGTGAATACACAGCACCAGAGTCATCATTGTGGTGCACTTACAATGACAGTATTTCACAGGTGATTTATGACTCACTATGTCATTCCTCATTGAAGAAATCAATTGTACTTAGTCATACATATGTTTTGATGACATGCATCCAGAAAGGACTGTATGCTTTTACAGTTATTTGAACTGTACAACTTGAAAGTGAGGAACAAAGATGTCCCACTGACACAGTTGCAGCAACAGAGCTGGATAGTAGGGCCCTGGAAAAGCCATGTTCCTAACTTACTGTATAACTTTTGTACACACACAATCAAAAACGCCTACCCCTGGTACTGTACTGTCTCCTCACAAACAACCTTGCAATGCCTGTATTTCCCACAAAAAAGCTGTTTATAGCCTTTCTGTGGCACAGAACAACTCTCGCTTCCAACGCTTGCAACCAAGTGAGCTGGTACTGAACATGTGGTACTGTACATTGTATGAGGTTGATGAACGAGGTGTCATTCATTGAACAAGTAATGTAGACAGTGTTTTGTGAACACGTTGCAGGATGCTGTTCAGAATATGATTTTTCATAAGACACTGTGCAAAGTTGTACTTTCAACACTTTTTGTTGTGCGATCTTGTTTTCTGCTTACATTTGTGTTCTGGAATCAGGAAACTGGTGTCACAATGCTGACAGTAATGCACTGTTAGCTGAACAAGCTCCAGTAGTTGTACTTCTGCTCCAATCGTACTTTGCTTTCTTACAGCATGGTACTATCCACCCTTCATTTCAGTGAAAATAGTAGTAGGGTACAGATGGTTGACAGCAAAGGGGAACCCAGGTGGCGAGTCTCACACCCAAAATACAGGAAGGGAGACAGCATCGTGAAAGAGGTCAAGGTTGCCTTCACCTACAGTGAGTATTTTGTGTGCCATGCAACATGAATTTCAATTTGTACAACTTTGTTTGTTTACTTGTACTACATTTAATTACCTTTGATTGCTAGTTGTTCATCAGCAGTGGCCCAGTGCTCCCCCAACCCTCCGGTATGTCTGATCGCGGGCATTTACAGGTACAATGTGAGCTTGTAGTCCAGTGGACTCCTATCACCACCTGTATACCTAATCATGGGTACAGACATGTACAGAATGACCTGGTGGTGTACTGGTTCCCCCCCAACCCTCCTGTATGTCCAATCATGGGCAGTGACATGCACAAGTGACCTGGTGGTGAAGTGGTACTCCCCTCCCAGAACCTGATCATGGGTATGATTAAAACATACACATACCATGCTGCTGTGGTGGGCCAACATCCCACCAATCACATTTAAATATTTGTGTCTGTGTAGTACAGTATGGTCTGCAAGCACATTGGTCCACATTGTGGACCAATAGGCTTACAGATCATAATGTAAGCTGTGATTCGGCAGGCAGCAGTGGTGCAGTAGTGCAGGTATGGTTCAGCTGCCCACCAATGGGGGGCTGACTGGCCGTGGTACTGTGGGGTGGGGTTATACTAGAGCACCAGAGATGTATGCCAGTATGGTGCAGCGGTGGCTGGTGCATCGGGTGTGGTGAGTGTCCGCTCCACTTCCAGGGAATGTGTACGCTTTAATCATACCCGCGATCATGTTATGGTATGGGAGAACCAGTAAACCAGCAGATGAGTTTGTACATGTCACTGCCTGTGAGCGTGCATACGGGAGGGTGGTCCACTAAAAACAGGGTCAAGGTCTAACTGTAACTGCCTATGATCAAGCATACTGGTGTGGTTTTGGAAAACACAGTACACCACCAGGTCATTTTGTAGAAGTGAATGCCTGCAGTCGGGCATAGAGGTGGGTAGGGGGTCCACTGGACCACCAGGTCACATTGCGCATTTTGCAGGGATGTCCGGTGCACCACAGGTAAAGGGGGCCATAATCACATGCAAATGGCCACATTTGCACCATGCATACAGTACTGACTCATTTTCATGCGCACTTCTAAATATCAGTGGTTCTGTCCATGACCTAGTTGCTTACCAAGGTATGTTTGTTTTCCCTTCCCTTCTTGCTCAGGGACATGCTGCAGATTCTATGGTGTGCAACACCATCCACACATTTATGGGTGCCCTCCTGTTTCTTTTTCCCATGCTGTGTTGAATTGTGTGTAGGTCCCCTTGTAACACTTCCACCATCCTACACAGAGATCAGCCCTCCTGAAATACAGCACAGTTGTGCCACATTCCACCACTTTGTGTCACATATTCAATGTGACCAGATGGAATACTGTCCTGTTGAAATCACCACAATACCCCTCTTGCAGGTCTTCCTGATCTGTACAGCTATTTACCTGTCATAAGTTCTGTGTCTGGCAGTGCAGCCTTTTCACAAGTACAATCCTGAGAGTCCTATTCTTCTGTTCCTTGATTTCTATGTATCGTGACTTAGTAGTACCCTCATGCCATCCCACCTGTACACCTTTCAGTCATTCCCTGACATATACCCACCCTTCCAACCACTAGCACATACCATTTTGCATGACACAAGGTTGTTAGCCATATCTTACATGCCTGTATTATCAGGTTTCCTTATGTAAATTAATGTATGCACACATTACTAGTGCGCGTACAAAAAGGCATTCTACATTTATGCACGCTGTCGAAATATACCATAACTCCTAACTGTTGTTATGCATCAATGTTGAAAGAAAGTTCCAAACAGATGTTACTCCCTGCAAGTCACAGTTCTTGTAATGAGTGTGTCCCTTTTTTTTCTTTGCACAGATTATGTGTCCACAGTGATGACTGAGGTACTTTCAATGCGGCAGAAACTACCAACATACAGAGCTGCTCTGCAGGAGACACAAGACAACACAAAGAAAGCACCCGAGCCATTGTCACAAATGTTTCAGAAGGTACCAAAGGACGAAATAGTTAAACATCACAGCAGCAGATTTAACAAATCATTGAAGGAGAATAACCCAATGTGTGATACAATTCAGTAAAATAAACTGAAAGATTGGTAATAGTAAGTGATTCTGTTGAACAGTGCTATATATGCAGAAATAAAGAATGAGTACAGGAAATGTTTTGCATAAAATATGTTTAATTCGCTAGTCTTCAAATTACTTACACAGACAAAAAGGCAGCTTTGTGTATCAACTGTACACAGAAACACATTTGCTACTTGGACAATGCTTTTCTGACTTACAATTTTGCTCATTTGCATAACAAGTGAATACAGACAGAAAAAAATTGCAAATGTTCACTGTTTGGTATGCCACGCATGCCATCTTTACACGTGTTGGTGGTCCAAATCAGGACATTTTAACCAAACAAGTTGTTATGGTGTTGTTGTTTACAAATTTAATTGGTTCAAAGGTTAATGTGTCATGTGCTACATGACATGCCAGCAAAGTGCAGGACCACGCTCACATGCCACCCACCTTAGTAAGCTGTGAGTGTAGTACAGGGACGCTATCAGTAACATTTCTGTAACAGTAGTAAAATGTCATGAAATAGATGAAACAAATTTGCAGCCAAGGTCACAATGTAGGGTGCACAAGTGTACATGTGAATTGCACCCATTTTGTGACATCGCAGACGCCAGTGTTTTCATTAAAAGCATCAACGGATGTGGCTTTCTATTCTTATGTTGTTGCTCTCAGGGGGTCTGTTACAACAACCAACCGTTGTGGTACAGCGGTAACTATTAACTGATGCCTGAGGACCGCCATGAAAGACATGAAAGATAAATTGTAAGCCACATGCTGTGCCTCTCCACTGAAAGCATTGGCATGTGCAACATCAGTAAATGTGTACAGTGCCAATGAAAGGTTGTGTCCGCTTCATCGTGAACTTGGCATCAGTTCCATAGTTTGATACAAGTTTCTGCAGTGAGGTAAATTTTGTGAGTGTTAAAGGTCATCTGCAATGAATCATTGCAGCCCCCTCTTCCGTTGTAACATACCTTACAATACTGTTGCGGGAGTCTGAGGCTGCAATTGGCATAATTTTTCACATCCTGGTTTAAGTTGAATAAAGTGCGGAAATGTGTGGCTTAATGTGGAAGTGCGGAGGGGACCCGACTGAGGCAGGCAAGTATGTTCGCGGGTGGTACACCCATTATGGGACCTCCTGACACTACCCTTATAATAGCAGTATTATCAAGTTGCTTATTATGTTGATTTAATGCTTCCCCGGGGGTGTTCACACCCTAAATATTACTTACTGCAACACCTGGACAGGCTATTGCAGTAAGTAATATTTATGGTGTCAGGTCCCCTGGGGAAGCATTCAAGTAAGCATAATGAGGAACCAATAAGGCTGATATTATAAGGGTAGTGGTGGGAGTTATTCAACTTAAACCAGGATGTGAAAAATTATGCCGATTGCAGCCTCGGACTCCCGCAACAGTATTGTAAGGTATGTTACAATGGAAGGGTGCTGCAATGCTTCATTGCAGATCATCTTTAAGAAAAGTTTTCCAATACTAGCCTTGGACACCAGTTGCTACTTACTACATTACGTGACAAGTCAGCGTAGTTTTCCGGTGACCTGGAATAACTGTGCATGACACTTACATGTCTCACATTATTATGTTAAAATGACATGATGACTCCATTTGTCACTGCACTCATACCATCCATCATATCATTCCTTTGCTGGATGTGCAGACCGTGTAGGTCACTAGATGTGTGATCACGCTATCAGGTGCTCATCGCATTCAATGACAGTAACAAAAGTGGAACTGCATCAATGCTGTGACAAAGTTGAAGTGTAATTTTGTTGGTTAATTCAAATTTAGAGTAACCTCATGAGTTGTATAACAATGATCTTTATACATTTTTATTGTTCTTGACTTATTTTCTTCCTGTATGAATAATATAATGAGCACTAATTGTACAATTGCTGAGACCATGGCTTCGTTATTAGTGTGAACATGTTTTGTTTATCCATTGCTCAGAGATCAGAATGAATACTTGCAGCCACATTAGGTTTGTAAACAGAAATCACGTATTCTGTGATGTCTGACTTGTGTCATCTTATTTGTAACAATCTGAATGTTTGGTGCAATGTCACAGAACACGCATCTCCATGCCACTGAAAACAGGGACAAATCAATGCTGAAACCAAATACAGTTGTGCTCCAGACATTCATGTTGTGCTCACAGCATGCAGTGATATTGACAGACGCAGATGGGAACATTTTCTCAGAAGCTGTCCTTTATGACGTAAAGTAAATGTGTGAAAGCTGACATGCAAAGAAAAGTGTAGCATTGATCTTCATTACATTTGTAATGTTGCTAAGCTGGGAGTCTAGGTCTGCCACAATCTTTATTTGTAGGTCATGGTTATACTGTAAGAAAAAGCCAAAAGTTACTGGAGAACGTGGAAGCGACGTGTGGGTCCAGAATGAGCGGGTGCAAATGCTCATGGGCTTTATGCACATTTACTGATGTCGCTAACAACACTAGTCTTATTGATGCAGCAGTGGTGTTACAATATTATACTTATTGAAATGCTTCCATGGAGATCTCAATACCAGAAAAATCACTTACAGCAACAGTCTTTACAGGTGTTGATGTAATATTTAAGGTATTGAGACCCCCTTGAAGCATTACAACAAGTATAATATTGGATTGCCAGTGCTGCAGCTATAAGATAGTGATGTCACAACATCAATAAATGGTTACAATACTCATGAACCCTTGTGCATGCTCATTGTATACCTGCGTGGTGCTTTTGCATTCGCCAGTAATTTTTATTTCTGCAAGTATGACCTTGCTGTTAAATATTAACACCATGGCAGACCTGTAGTCCCACAGCAGCATTGCAAGGTAAGTGGAAATGGGAGCGGGCTACAGCTGTTACTTTGCTGTCACCTGTAAGGCAGCAAACAACATTTTATTTTACTTGGGTTATGAAAAATAGGTTGGGGTGTGGAGAATGCCTGAGGCCCTTCTGTATGTGTGACAAATATAGCTGTCTTTTCATGTGACTCACTAACATACATAAACCCATTGCTATGCACACGCTACATTGGAAACAGCAGCGTGTCTGGCATAATGTTTTGGCAGATTGTGACACAAAAACCTTTCAAGTGAACATCACTGTGTCCCAACAATGATGCAGAAGCATTTGAACATATGTTGTGATGTGAGAGGGATGAATGTTTTCTTTGCAGGTCTCCCTTAAAAGTTCACATAGATCGTGGTATAGTTATTGGGACACATATTCAGAGTGCAGCAGGCATTGGCACCACTGTAGGTGCAGCACAACCGAGATGTGCCATGGCGCAGACATGCGATATTGAAAGGTGATGTGCCAAGGTGCATCACCTTTGAATAGAGCACAGAATGTGCAAGGCGTATATACAATCACACTAATAGTACACCAACATCTGCACTGGTACTCTACTGGTACCTCCTCCCCATCCCGCACCTCTGACCACCATCATATTCAGTCAAGCAATATTGTTGGTGGTGCACTGGATCCACCCTCCCCACCTGACTCCCTGATCGCCAGTAAAAGAGTAATCAGCATATCCCTGATGGTCCCCTGGTAACTCCCACCCCACCCACAGAGGACCCACAGGCCACCAAGCTCACCCTCATTGGCAGTCGGCTGCAATATGACCACATACCGCACAGCCGACCACCGAATGACAGCTTACAGTATGAGCCGCAAGCCTATCAGTCCACGGTGTGGACCAATGTGCTTGCACGGCCTACTGTACTAGACAGACACAAATATGTATTATATATATATATATATTACAAGTAATGTGCAGGGATGGTCATTTCTCATGTTCAGATACTGTTATACTGCCGGTCTTTTTTGAAGGTTTCACAGAAAATTCCTCAGACATTTTCAGACCAGCTGGCAGAATCATGAGTGAGTGCCGATTCCACTCAAGTAACAACAACATCATTTTCCTCAAGGTCCTGGCAGCTCAGTACATCATATTATGACATTCAAAAATCAGTATTTGCTTCCGGTTTTCTGGTGGCGGTCTGTATTAATCAAATTATTCCAGTAAAACCACCATGAGTAAGCTGATAAACACTTGGGCCCAGATATTCAAAAGGGTTGCGCATGACGCAACAATGTTGCGCCATGCACAACCCACTGATGCGCCCGGTGCAATATTTAAAAGGGAAAAGTGTGCCTGCACAAATCCTGATGCGCCGGGGTTCATCAGTAATGTATGCAGGCACAGGTGAGGGGCGCGCCCATGACAAACCGCACAGCCCGATATTCAGCCCGGCCTGCAGAGTTATGCAGGTGCAACCCCACCTGCGCCTGCACAAAGTTACGCTGGAAAAAAGGAACAAGTCGAGGGCCACCCACAGGTGAGCTTGTCGATTGCGGGCACAACACAGAGCTGCCACCTGTTGGTGGCCCTGGACTGGTTCCTGCCGCACCTGGTGGCACCCCCATGCCCCGATCAGGCTGAATATCTTCAGTAGTCTGAATGAGGCATAACGGTATTCTTCCTCAATTTTGTGCAGCGCCCAATCGTGGGTATAACGGTATCCTTCCTCCATTAGCCCGATTGTGAAAGCATAATTCAAACGCCCCCACTTCGAGTAGCCCGATCATGGCATCAGACCCCCAAGTCCAATATCCTTGTGGTCCAGTGGATATTCATTCATTCACATATCTGGACTAATCTCAGTACGGTATGGTTGCACGCCCATTGGCTCATGCTCTGAACCACCGGGTGTGCAGCCCTACCGAGCTGTCAGTCGGCAGGCGGCAGGGTGGCAGGCAGGTGGGTGCTGCCGCCAGCCAACTGACGGGGGTAGTGGGTGGGGCTCTGTGGGCTGGTGGGGTGGGGGCCACTAGATCACCAGGGATTTCAGATGGGGTGAGGATGCCACCTGTGATCGGGCTACTCATGGTTCACTAGACCACCAGGGATATTGGACTTTGGGAGGTCTGATCGCCCGCGATCGGGCTACCTGGGACGCTTTTGGTTATAACCGCGATCGGGCTAATGGGGTGGAGGAAGAATACTCGCTATGCCCGCAATCGGGCTACTCGGGACTTTCAGTTATGCCTGTGATCAGGCTGCTCGGGGTGGAGGGACTTTTCAGTTATGCCCGTGATCGGGCTACTCGGGATCTTTCAGTTATGCCCACGATCGGGCTGCTGGGGGGGGACACTACTGATCTGCCCGCAATTGGGCTGCAGGGGGCGTCGGTCCCTGACGGCTGCTGCCTGGCAGGGCGCCAGGTGCAAGTTGTCGGGGATCGGCGCACCTGCATGCTAATGGCATGCAAATGGGGCCATAATCAGATGCAAATGGCCCCCATGCACCTTGCATAAATTATGGCCCATTTGCATGTCACCCTTTGAATATCGCAGATGCTGTGCATGGTGCAATGTAACTTGCGCCACCGCATCTCAATGCTCCACTCTGACCACTTGCACTGGCACAGTTCCACTGTGCCATGCACAGTGGGTGTGGCCAGGGGGCGATATTCAAAGAAGTTGCCCATAGCGCACTCAGTTGAATATCGCCTACGCCACACACAAGCGAACTATTTTGAGCGGCGCTTGGGGCTTGCACCACAAAATGGCGCGTGAGTTTGAATATCTGGGCCTTGGTGTTCAGTATCATCCTCCCTTGTCACCCCCCCCCAAAAAAAACAATCTGACAGGCTCTTAACACGAACATTTTGGTGTTTTTTTTTTGTTCTCCTCCTACCCCAACATCTTCCTCCTTATTTTAAAGTATTGTCCCCTTAAAATTACTGATTAATCTGTCAAAGTAGCTAAATATATGCTATATCAATAAAATTCAATAGGCAAAGGTTTCTAAACAATTGAAAGTAAAAATGAGTTATTGCCATTTTACATTCTGATGTACATTAGTGTGTGTGTGTGTGTGTTTATATATATATATATATTCATTGCAAAAACTTTGTTAATGCATTAGTTAGGGTTGAAGCAACAAAAGTAGGGAAATGAGGCACTAGGATTGAAACTCTAACCCCCACTCAACCATACCACCCCACCCCCACCCTCCACAGACAAAGAGGTATTGGGGTCTGCCTTGGGGTCATCTGGCCTAACTCTTACCCCATAGGCATAAGGAAGCCATGTGTTTTGGATTTAAAAACTACCCTAGACAGCTTCTGTCAGAGAACAGCAAGAGGAAGGAGGTGCTGTTAGAACTTTACTGCTCTACTGGGACTATATTGCCCTCCCTTCCCTCCACCCCCCACCCTAAGCCAGTTCTACTTTTATAGGGACAGGATTTGACTGACAACACAAACTTCCTGTTTGTGAACAGGAAGGCAGTGATCACAGAGGCACAAAAGACTCACCATCCTAGACGGAAAAGAGTAGGTCTCCATCCCCCCACCTGCTGGAGGTCTGACTCTGAGCAAGTAAGTAGGAGACTGAGGAATATAGGAACTTACTGTCACAGAACAGGAAGATCGGGAGCTTTAAGGGCACGGAGGCAATAGGAAAGTAGGGAGAAAAAAATTATATAAATAAAAAAAATGAACAGAGAAAGGAAAGAGTAAATATACAAAACAACAGTTAAGGGGCCACAAATAAGACATGATGGTAGTGATGCAGTGCAGTGGCTGTGGAGCAGCAGTCTTCTGGGAGATATTCTGGAGGATGTGGTGTTGTCCCATCTGCAGGCACCTTTCTGGGCTGAGGGAGGAAGTTGCTCATCTCCAGGCTGAATTGGCCCGAATTCGGGGGGGCCTCCTCTCCCACCTGCTTCAGAGGTTGCCAAGAAAGAGGAGCAGTTGAACCATTGTGGGCTCAGGGAGGGTGAGGATGGTGGAACAGAGGTGCATCCCTCCAGTTGTACCTCTCCATAATTCATATGCCATTCTGGCAGAGTGTGGTTCCTCTATGGAGGCACCAACAGTGGAGACCAAGAAGGATGCTGGGAACCTTCACAAAGGAGACCCACAAGAGGGTAGCATGGGACCCCACAGAGGAAGGAAACAACTCCTGGTAGGGGACTCCATTGTTAGGAGGGTAGAACTGGGGAGGGAAGGGAAAGGGAGATAAGGTGCCTGCCTGGTGCTATGGCTTGGAGGGGCAGGGAGTGAATCCTCAGGATCATGGGAGCAGCTGCACGGGAGAGGGAGCTGGATGTCATTGTCCACCTAGGGACAAACGACTTGGCTGGGAAAGGGATCAGAGCAGTGCAGGAGGAATTTGTGTAGTTGGGGAGGGGCCTTAGACAAGTAGCACACATGGTAACCTTCTCAGAGGTGCTGCCTGTCTATGGCATGGGTGAGGCTAGGGTGCTCCACACCATGGGATTCAATCAGTGGTTGAAAACCTAGTGCAGTGCTGAGGGGTTTGGCTTCACTGGGGACTGGGAATCCACCTGGAGGGATACAGGCCTATACCGGCACAATGGTCTGCATCTGACCAGAAAGGGAACCAGGATCCTAGTTGATAGATTTAAATGCTTCATTGGCAAGCATTTAAACTAGCCAAGGGGGGGGGGCACTGAAAAGGAGCAGGGAAATCCTAGCCCCCCCAAAAAATCAAGGTAGTTAGTGAGGTAAACACCAAAATACAGAAGTCGATAGAGAGAAGAGCAGGAGTAAATGGAGAAAAAGGCAAAGGTAGTAAGGACAGGGATTGGGCAAAAAGGGGTAAGGCCATCAAAAAATTGAGGGTAATGAGTACCAATGCCTGTAGTCTAGGTAACAAGCTCCCTGAACTGGTGGCCTTGATGGGAGAAGGATGCTTGGATATCATGGCAGTCACAGAAACATGGTACACAGAGAACTATAATTGGGATGTCAACATACCAAGGTACACAATCTACAGGAGGGACAGGGATGGTAGAAGAGGAGGAAGAAGAGTATCTCTGTATGTAAGGGAAGGGATCAAAGCAATGGAACAAAAGGATAAACAGGGAGGAGAGGAGGCACTGTGGGTCACTCTGGAGACTGTAAATGGCACCACAATCCACACAGGGGTTGTATACAGACCCCCATCTCGGGGGAGGAAATGAACAAGGAAATGATAGAAGACATCTTTAGAATGGCTGAGAAAGGGGAGATATTGTTAATGGGGGACCTGAATATGCCAGATGTTAACTGGAGCACCTTTGCTGCAGCCACATCCAAGAACAGGGCCATTATGGATGCCCTACAGGGGGGCATGTGTCAGACAGCTATTGTTGGAACCCACTCAGGAGGGAGTAATCTTAGACCTGGTACTCTCAAATGTGGACAGAGAGGACAGAGAGAGGATCTCAGACCTAGAAGTGGGTCACCATCTGGGAACAAGTGACCACCAAACAATATGGTTCATGATAAACTCAGCTGCAGAGTTAAACCATACAAAAGTGAGGGTACCGGATTTCAGGAGGGCTGACTTTATCAAAATAGGAGAGTGCCTCAGAAAAGCACTAGCAAACAGGCAAGAAGGAGGGTGGAGTAACAATGGGGAAACATCAAAACTGCCATCACAGAAGCAGCAAGCCTTTGTGTGAAGCAAATAAACAAATCAAAATGAAAGAAAAAACACTATGGTTCTCAAAAGAGGTGGCAGGGAAGGTTAGGGAGAAAAAGATAGCTTTCAGGAAGTATAAGAAAACAAAGAAGGAGCAGGACAGAGAACTGTACCTGTTAAAGCAGAAGGAAGTGGGGAAGGCAGTCTGAATAGCAAAGGCCCAAACTGAGGAAAAGATGGCCAACTCAGTTAAGAAGGGGGATAAAACCTGTTATAGGTACATTAGGGAGTGAAGAAAACAAAGGGAGGGATAGTGAGGCTTAAAAGGGGAGGTGGGTGGGCAGAGAGGGACCGTGAAAAGCAGGGATACTGAATGAATACTTCTGCTCAGTATTCACAAAAGAAGAGGAGGGGGAGGTACCAAATCCAGTCAGCAAAAGCACTCTGGATAGGGGGTTGATACCAGTCCTTTCACAGAAAAAAGGGTTCTGAAAGATCTCCTAAAACTGAAGGTGGACAAAGCAATAGGGCCGGACAGGATTCACCCCAGAATTCTGAAAGAACTAAGCGGAGAACTAGTGACACCACTGACTACCCTTTTTAACAAATCATGGTAGGATGGTATGGTACTGGAGGACTGGAAGAGGGTGGATGTGATTCCCCTTCCCAAAAGTGGGAGCAAGACAGAGGCAGGAAACTACAGACCTGTCAGCTTAACCTCAGTGGTAGGGAAAATGATGGAATCACTTCCGAAGGAAAGAATTGTTGAGTACATAGAGGCTAGTGGGGCACAGGACACAAGCTAGCATGGCTTCACAGTGGGAAGGTCATGTCAGATGAACCTAATCAATTTCTTTAACTGGATTAAAAAACAGTAAACCAGGGATGGGCTGTGGACACGGTCTACCTAGACTTTAGCAAGGCATTTGACACAGTCCCACAGAAAAGATTAATAAACAAATTAGCCAGCCTGGGAGTGGGTCCCAGGGTGGAAGCCTGGGTAAAACATTGGCTGGACAACAGGACACAGAAAGTAATAGTAAACGGAGCCCACTCCAAAGAAAGGGGGGTTACTAGTGGGGTACCACAGGGTTCAGTACTGGGTCCGGTCCTTTTTTAATGTCTTTATAAGTGACATTGCAGAGAGACTGGAAGGAAAAGTATGCCTCTTTGCAGATGACATGAAGAGCTGCAACACGGTTGATGCACAAGGGGGGTGGAAAGGATGAGAAGGGACTTGGCAAAGTTGGAGGAATGGTCAGAAGTATGGCAGCTTAGATTCAAAGCAAAGAAGTGCAAAGTCATGCACCTGGGAAACAAAAACCCAGGGGAACAGTACACAATGGGGGGAGGGTATCAACAACAACAAAAATGGAAAGGGACCTGGAGTTAGTCATAGCAGATGACCTAAAGGTTAGCAAGCAATGTGAGAAGGCAGTAGGAATGGCTGGGGGAATATTGGGATGTATAGGGAGAGGCATCATCAGTAGAAAACAGAAAGTTGTCATCCCTCTGTACAGACAGTTGGTGAGACCCCATCTGGAGTACTGTGTGCAGTTCCAGAGACTCCATCTCAGCAAGGACATAGACAAGATAGAGGCAGTCCAGAGGATGGCAACTAAAATGTTGCAGGGTCTGCAACAGAAGCCATATGAAGAGAGACTAAAGGAGCTTAATATGTATAACCTTGAAAAAAGGAGGGAGAGGAGGGACATGATAGAAACTTTTAAGTACCTCAAGGGAATCAACAAAGTCCAAGAGGGTAGCATCTTTCAGAAAAAGAGATGTGCAAGAACAAGGGGACACAATCTGAAGATAGAGGAGGGGATGTCTCAGGGGCAATGCAAGGAAGTATTTTTTCACAGAGAGGGTGGTGGATGCATAGAACAGCCTTCCTAGGGAGGTTGTGGGGTCAAAAATAGTGGAGGAATTCAAGAATGCATGGGACAGACATAAGGCAGTTCTTGTGTGGGGTAGGAAGAAATAGGCTGTTGGTTAACTAGGATCTGCAGCTTATCTAGTAGGTAGGAAAATGTGCAGACTAGGTGGGCTAAGTAGTCTTTATCTGCAGTCAAAGTCTATGTTTCTGTGTTTCCATTTGTAAGGAAACTGAGATGGTACAGTATAGGAGAATAGGGTGAGAGTTATGTCTGACGACCATAAGGCACACCTCGACACCTGTTGGTCTGTGAAGGGTGAGGGTGTTTTGGTAGGGTCGGGTGGGGGAGTTTGGGTCTCAATCCTAACACCTAATTTCCCTACTTTTGTTGCTTCAACTCTGATGCATTAATTATGATTTTTTTCAATGAATTTCCTTACTTTTTGAGATAGTGTAATCTTTCCCTTATATGTTTGTGGGAACGCAGAGCCCTCCAGGCCATGCACTCCCATCAGTCTATAGTGTGTTGTGGTTGCACAGAGCCCTTAGTCATGTGGGCCCTGCACTCCTATGTAACTATAAGTGTATACACATTGTAATCAACACAAGCTCCCATCATTCCATAATGGTATCCATTTGTGGGAGCACAGGGCTCTATGGGCCCTGTACTCCCATCTATCCATAAGTGTTTGGACATTGTCATGAACTGTCATCTCCCTGTGAGAGCACAGGGCTCTTAGGGCCCTACACTCCCACTACTTTATAATGGAGGGCCCTGCACACCCAGTACTGCATAATGGTATCCATATGTGGAGGCACAGGTTCCTCTGGACCCTGTGCTCCCATCAGGACCCTGTGCTCCCATCTACCTATAATTCTAGAGATGCCGCACATACCTAAAGACATTCTAAGTAACCCCTGTGCTGCAAATAGTGCAATATCTCAGTAACTGTAGTAACATGGGGAAAAATTCCTCCACAATTTTAATCATGGCCTGGTAACCTAGACGTGTGCTTATAGGTGTGCTAAGCTGCATTTAGCAAAAAAACTGTATCTCAAACTGTTTTCGAGATATAGGCACCGAAATGTACTGTGTCTGCTACAATGTTATCCTATGGGAAATTTCCAAACTTTGAAATGTTGTATCTATGGAAGCAATGTAAAATTTTATCACCAGACCAGCAAAAGTCACATCTGTGGGGCAAGATTTTTCTACCCTGAATATGACAACCTTTAATTCCAAACCGTTTCTTTGAAGTGAAATGGAAAAGAAACAGTAACATTTTGAAATCCCTTTTTGTTAATGGCCAAAATACCCATTTTTGTGAGATGAATCCCTTTTCACAAGCTGTCAAAAGCCCTTTTCACAAACAAATCCCTTTTCATGACGTAAGGCCATCTGGTCGTCATCTCACGAAAAGGGATCTTGACAGCTCACGAAAAGGGATTGCTCACGAGGATTTGACAACGTGTAAAGGATTTGACAGCTCACAAAAGGATTATAAAAAGTAATCCTTTTGCGAGCTATCTAAATCACTTCATGAGCCGATCCTTTACGCAAGCTGTCAAAATCCCTTTAGTGGCCAATCGCACTTCTGAGGTAGGACCATCTGGTCATCATCTCACGAAAAGGTTTGACAACTCACAAAAGGGATTGGCTCACGAAAAGGGATTTTGACAGCTCGCGAAAAGGGATTATAAAAAGTAATTCCTTTTCGCAAGCTGTTAAAATCCTGTTTCGCAAGCCGATTACTTTTCATGAGCTGTCAAAATCCTCTTTTGCAAGCAAATCCCCCTTCATGAGGTAGGGCCATCTGGTCGTCATCTCATGAAAAGGGATTTTGACAGTTCACAAAAAGGGATTGGTAGCAAGTTGTGAGAAGGGATTTTACAATTTAAAAATAACAATTTTTGGCATAAGTAAAATAAACCAAAGGCACAGAAGTGTGCAGGACATTCCCATGAACAAAGCCCATACTTGGATGTCTACAGAAGAAATCCCTGGGGCAAGTTATAATATTTTGTTACAACAAAAATATGAAAACAAGATGGCAGCTTGCAAAAAGGGATATTTTTTCTCATGGAGGGATTTTATAAATCCCTCTGTGTGCTGTCAAAATCTCTTTTTGTGAGCTGAAATCCCTCTTCACAATCATGTAGCTATCCAAAAGATTGAATTGAACATGCTCAGAACCCGAAATTTCAAAACTGAATAACTTTGGAATGGAAAGATGTTGTAAAAAACTCTATTAATGCATCAGTTAGGGTTAAACCAACAAAAGTAGGGAAATGTGGCATGAGGGTTTTCAACCTTAACACCCCAACCCCACCTTGCACACACCAACAGGTGTCAGGAGTGTGCCTTGGGGTTGTCTGCCCTAATGCTCACCCCATTCCATATGTAAATAAGCTGAGAAGGGCACAATATAGGAGAATTGGGTGAGCAATAGGGCTGAAGACCCCAAGGCACACCCCGATGCCTGTTGGTGTGTTCAGGGTGGAGGTGAGGTGTTAGGGTTGGAACCCTAATGCCACATTTTCCTACTTTTGTCACTTTAACCCGAACTGATGTAGTAATGGATTTTTTTTGCAACTGATTTCCTTAGATGCATATATGCATGTAGCTGTGAAAGCACAGGGCTCTCTGACCCCAGCACTTTCATTTATAGTGTAGCAGTGACCACATTGTCAACATAGCCATGGTATTAACCCACTTCATGTAGCTGGTGCAGAAAGTATTCACATCCCCACCAAAACATAACTCTGCACAACCACAATGCTATTCCACGCCACAGGTACAAAAACACATTTGGCCAAGATTAGAAAAATGGCAGCTGTGGTGTACATGAGGTGGGGTAATAAGAAGGCTATGTTGAAAATTTGGGGTCAAAATATTTAAAATTCCCAAAGTTATGAGCGTGCATAGCAAAATTGCATTGAATGATCATAACTCTGCCAATTTTAATAATTGTGACCTCAAATTTTCAACATAGCCTTCTTATGACACCACCTCATGAACAATATGACTATAGTTGCACAAATCCTGCCAGAAAGGTGATTTTTCCAACTAACTGTGAAATCACCTTTCCGGCAGGAGTTGTGTAATGACACACATTTTGTTCATGAGGTGGGGTCCCCAAAAGGCCATGTTGAAAATTAGAAGTCAAAATCTCAAAAAAATGCCACAGTTATGCATAAAAGTTGAAACCCCCCATTAAAATACATTGAACCACCTTAGTTTCTCATATTCTAGTCACCAGTTCTAGCAGCAAGATGTGTCTTCAATCAGAAGAGAAGATAACAAACCTGGGACTTTTTGAGGTGAATGATGAGATGTGGGGTTGTCAAGGGGGTGTGGGGAGGTAGCTGCACAGTGAGAGGTCAGATGGAGATGCAGTTGTGATGGGTGGTGGACTTTTTTTTTTACAGGTAAAAAAATAAACAAAAACATTGAGGACTGACTTTCTTGTTTTCAGCAGCGAACAAACATGGGAGGGTAGGGGGATGCCACTAGCCACCAAAGAAATGCCAAAATCACCATCAGGGATCAGGGAGGGAGGGTCACTAGACCACAAGGAAATTTTAATGATGAAGAAAATAGTAAGATCAGGGAGGGAGGGCCACTAGACCACAAGGAAAATGTAGATTATTAAATCATATATATAATTATTAGATTATTTTATAGGACAGGGTGGGTGCCCCAAGACTGGACGGTGGCGCATATAGTGCCTATCCACAAGGGGGGATCAAGGGAGGTGGCAGGGAACTACAGGCCTGTCAGCCTGACATTGGTGGTGGGCAAGGTGATGGAGGGCATTGTCAAGGAGAGGCTGGGGGGGACCTGGATAAGTCAGAGTGCCTGGACGATAGACAGCATGGATTCATCCTGGGGAAATCATGTCAGACAAACCTGGTGGAGTTCTATGACTGGGTGACAAGTGCCTTGGACCTGGGTAGACCAGTGGATGTCCTCTTTCTAGACTTCAGCAAGGCATTTGACTCTGTTCCTCACGTGGGCCTGTTGGATAAGCTGGGAGAAATGGGGGTGGGGAACCAGATGATCAGATGGATAGGCAACTGGCTCCAGGACCGGACCCAGAGGGTCGTAGTGGATAGGATAGTCTCATCCCCAAGGAGGGTCATTAGTGGGGTCCCACAGGGATCAGTCCTTGGGCCCCTTCTGTTCAATGCCTATGTATCTGACATAAGGACAGGAATCTGGAGTGAGATGAGTCTCTTTGCAGATGACTTGAAACTGGGGGTGGTGGTGGATGGGGAGGAGGGGGGTGGCCCTACAGGGGGACCTGGAGGCTCTGGAAAGATGGTCTAGAAAGTGGAAGCTGAGGTTCAATGCAGGGAAATGCAAGGTACTCCACCTGGGGGCCAGAAACCCAGGCCAAGTGTACACCCTGGAAATGCTACAAGTCTCGATGGCTGAGAGGAACCTGGGGTAGTGGTGGATGTCAAGATGAACAACTCTGAGACTTGTAGGAGGGCAGCAGCCAAGGCCAACAGGATGTTGGGATGCATCACTAGGGGATCACCTCCAGAAGGAGGAAGTGATACTCCCTCTGTATAACTTCTTGGTGAGGCACTGCCCTTGAGTACTGCGTGCAGTTTGCAGGCCACACTTAAAGAGGGACATTAACCTCCTGGAGAGGGTCCAGAGGAGGGCAACCAAAATGATTTGGGGCTTGGGGGACAGGACCTATGAGGAGAGGCTCGAAGAGCTAAATATGTACACATTGGAAGAGAGAAGGGACCGGGGACATGATAGAGGTCTTCAGGTACATGAAGAGGTAAATAGGGAGGAACAGTCAGGGTGCTTGAAGGAAGGAGGAAGGGGCCACTAGAGGGCATGGGTGGAAGCTGGAGGGAAGATTCAGGGAGAAAGGAGGAGGTGCTACTTCACTGAGAGGGTGGTGGAGCCATGGAATGCACTGCCTAGGGGGCTGGTGGAGGCAGAGACAGTGGAGGGTTCAAGAGGGAGTGGGACAGGTACAGGGAAGGGTTCTGGCAAAAATCCAATGCAGCAAGAATATCGGAACTGGGAAGGGAGAAGCCAGAGAAGGTGAGGGGACTAGCAAGGTCAGCACCCCAGGGTGGGGGCTGACCAAGCGAGCAGACACGAAAGACCGTTGGGCCCATTCTGCTGGCATTTTAGTATGTTAGTATGTTAGTGTGTATATATATATATATATACACACACACACACACACACACACACACACACACACACACACACATGCACACACACACATGCACAAAGCTACATCAGGGCTGTGGGGGGGATTTAACATATAGGGATGGGGATGTGGGAGCTGGGGGGGTGCTGAAGTAGGGACCAGGGAGAGAGGGCCACTAGACCACCAGAAAAATGTAGATTATGTGTGTGTGTATATATATATATATTATTTGCAAAAAACTTCATTAATACATCAGTTAGGGTTGAAATGACAAAAGTAGGTAAATGAGATGTTACAGTTGAGCTTCAACCCCCCCATCCTCCACATTGACAGGCATCGGGGTGTGCCATGGGGTCATTAGGCCCAACTCTCACCCCATTCCATGTGTAAACAGGCTGACATGGCACAGCATAGGAGACCCCATAGCACAAGCTGATGCCTGTCAGTGTGTGGAGGATGGAAGGTGGGGTGGTAGGGATGGGGGTTAGGAGCTCAACCCTAACATCTCATTTCCCTTCTTTTGTCACATCAATCCTAACTGATGCATTAATAAAGTTTTTTTGCAATGAATTTCCTTACTTTTTGAGAAAGCGTAATGTAACTGGTAACTGGTATGTGTTGGTGGGAGCATGGGGCCCAAGCTGCCTATCTGTGCATAACGATATGCATCTATGAGAGCATGGGCCCTCTGGGCCCGGTGCCCACTTACACATAACAACGGAGCCATACAGTAGCCTTATAGGGTTGAAAAGAAATCCTTGTAACACTAATATGTAGGGATGTAAGTTTGTCATGGCAGTCATACACATCGCTGATTCCATGATGTTTGATCTTTATTCAGGACTTCCATGACTTTCACTAGTGTCATCAGAATGTTACAATGATGACAGTGTCACAACATTTACTACTGTTTACTAATGATTTCATGAACAATGAGTCATTAAAACCTCATCCATGACAAACTTACATCCCTAGTAATATGCCAATATCTCAGTAACTGTACACGCTATGAAAAAAATTCAACTGCAGTTGTTATCATGACTTTGAAACCTCCACACATGCTTAGTCCACTAAGCTGCAGGTAGCAAAAAATCTGTATCTCTCATCGTTTCTGAGATATGGGCACCAAAAGTCATTGTGGGCACTGCAATGTTATCCTATGGGAAACATCTCAACTTCGTGATGCCGTATCTATGGAACTAATTAATTTTTTTTACACCTAAACAGCATAATTCATATCTCTGAGACACCCCTTTTATACCCTGCAAATTTCAAGCCAAAAGGCCAAACCATTTATTTATAGTACACTGGCAAAGTTTTTAAATTTCTAGTTTGTGAAGTGGCAAAATCCCTATTTGCGAGGTCAGTCCCCATTCGCGAGCTGTCATAATCATCATTCGTGAGAAATCCTTGATCATCAGATTTTGGCCATCTGGTCTGGAAGTTGTGATCAAGGATTTTGTCAGCTCATGAAAGGATAGCTCACAGAGAGGATGTGACAGCTTAGAATGGGGATTTGTCATCTCGCAAAACGAGGAATTCAAAAATCCCTTTCGCGAGCTGTCAAAACTCTTCACAAGTCGATCCCTTCACGGTGTCAGAATCCCCATTCATGAGCCAATCCTTGTTCGTGAGAAGGGCCATCTGGTCGGAAATGATGATCAAGGATTTTGTCAGCTCATGAAAGGGGATTCAAAAACCCAATCCCTTTTCACAAGCTAACAAAATCCTCATTCGCAAGCCAATCCTTGTTTGTGAGATAGGGCCATCTGGTCCCAAAGTCGCGATCAAGGATTTTGTTAACTCTCAAAAGGGGATTTTGTCACCTCACGAACGAGGATTGGAAGTGAGTCACACACTAAGAATTTCAAACTTTAAGACAGCCAGTTTTTGGCCAAAACAAAGGAAACCAAGGACATGGGTTTGTAGAGGGTGTCACGCTGAACAAAACCCATGCTTCATTTGCAAAAGAAGTCATCCGTGGGGCAAGCTACAACATTCTATTTGGGGGAAAATGAAATCAAGATGGCGGCTCACGAAAGGGGAATTTTTTCTCACGAAAGGGGATTTTACAAATCCCCATTCATGAGGTGACAAAATCCTTGTTCACAAGCTCAATCCCCTTTCGCAAAACATACATATAAATTGTAGACTAAACTGAGTATGCTCAGAACCCAAAAATTCAAAATTAAATAACTTTGGAATGGATTAATACTTTTTCACTAAACCAGCACTGGATTGTTCTTTGACCTAACCTCTTTCTACCCAGAACATTTCAGACCAACACATCAAACAGTGTGGCCACAGCACAACAGGCAAAAATCAGCAAAAAAGTAAAACAAAAAGCAAAAATGTGTTTTTTGGAGCTTCGTTGCACAAAAAACGCAAGTCTGATTTAAGCACAATTTGGCAGATCAAGAGATCTACCACATGAGACTGCTCATTCTACATTTCATGCAAATCTGTTGAATGGTTGCAAAGTTATTAAGGTGAAAACTTTGGGGTTTAACATTAAACTGCCTACTCAACCCTAACTATACTGGCGGGACCACGCCAGTATAGTATATATATGTATGTATACATATATACACTGTGTATATATATATATATATATATATATATATATATTCTATACAAAAACTTTGTTAATGCATCAGTTAGGGTTTGTTCTACAGTGACAAAAGCGAGGAAATTCGATATTAGGGTTGCTATCCCTTGCACCCCACCCCACCCGCCCCACCAACAGGCATCGGTGTGCATTGGTGCCGTCGGCTAACTCTCACCCCATTCCATGTGTAAACAAGCTGAGGTGGTGCAGTGTAGGAGAATGGGGTGAGAGTTAGTGCCGACTACCTCAATGCACACCCCGATGCCTGTTGGTAGGGGCAGGGTGGGGTGCAAGGGGTGGCAACCCTAATATCAAATTTCCTCACTTTTATCACTGTAGAACAACCCTAACTGATGCATTAACTGAGTTTTTTGCATAGAATTTCCTTACTTTTTAAGAAAGAATAGAAAAGTAGAAAGTTGCACAAGTAGGTGGGAGCGCGGGGCCCACAACTTGTAAGTGCCGGGCCACATTACACATCTAATGACTAAAAAGTACATTGACAACAGCATGATCAGCCACCAAACAAATGTTAATCTAGTAGAACAATTGAAAATGCTGTCTGCAAACCGTAAAATGTGCAACACAATATCTCTGCAAAAAATATATTGTTCGACACATAAACACCGCACTTCACATCTACAGGACATGCCATCAACACTCTCCAAATTTCAAGTGAAAAGACCAAACCATGTCCGAGATATAACATGTCAAAGTTTGAAATGTTCATTCATCAGAGTGGCACAGTTCCACACCTGTTGACATTTAAAGGGGACAGGGACATGTTGTTTATGTTTTAAGTGTTAAGAAATGTTGTCTGTCATATCTAACTTGTGGTAAACTGTTTGTTTTTGTATTTTTTTCAGCTTTTAAGTCATTTTATTGCTTCTGAGTTTCTTTTCATGGTCTAGCCGTAACTCAGGATTCTGAATGTTCTCGAGTCACCAAGACGTCATTTCATGGCATGAATGCTAGTGAGACCAGTCTGCACGAGATAAACATGGGAGAGACTGATTTGATATATTTGCATACTACGTGAAATATGATGTACTGACAATGAATTTTTTATGTGTTTAATTTATCATGATCATGTTGTGTTTTGTGTGTAGTATGTGGTCTTGTTGTTCATCAGTGATCGAAATTACCCATAGTCAGTACATTACTTCATTTAAACTGTATTTTTTCAAGCAGCCACTGTAGGATGTAGAAACTTTGCTTTGTCTCGAAAACTGTTCCTGCAGTGTCACACCCCAGTTCCTCACCCAATATTTTTAAATCTGTTTCCCTAGCCTATTCTGTCTATCAATCATCAGCCAATAAGTTTTTTAATTGTATTGTCCCACCACCGTACCAGGTTGTCAACCTGATCTAATTAAATTATTAATGGCGTTAGGACTATGCAATCTGATGTCATTCAAACACTCAGGATCACAGGTGTCTATCCTCCATGTGGACCGGAGTTCTAGTGTTGGGATTACAGCTGTCCTATGGCAATGGCATGCTATGATAGAAGTTGCATCCTGTTGTCTATGTGACGGTGACTCCGTGCCACTGTTTTCTCCACCAGGAGGCATTGCCGTTGTAAAAGTGGCCATGACATTCAATTAAGGAGCTGATTCTGGACTGTGAAAATTAGCAAAATTGAGGGAATGTAAACTTCACCTCTGGCAGCAGAACTATAGGCACGAGATGCAAACGTGGGTGCCATGTAGATTTGAACAGTCACGCTGGACATAGCTAAGGACCAGCAGCAGGCAGAAATTATTTTTGCTTCAGTCCGGCTGCCTAGTAGTGGTTGCAGTAGGCATTAGTTCTTCTGAAAAATCAGTTATGTGATGACAAGGGCAGAAGGGCTACTGGCTACAGCACCAGTCCTCCTGGGATGAGGAATGAGCAAAACCGAAGGGACAGTAAGAAGGTGAGAGGGTCAGAGGGAAGAGCTGAGGGTTAAGCAGGAATGGGAGAACCTGGTATCAAGTGGACTCAGAGAAAAGTAAAATGCATGAAAGAACAGTAGACTATTTTTCTGAAGTGTTACATGCAGAATTGATCTCCACATTGAGACCAAACTTCACTGTTACCACTGATAACAGTGGAGTTTGGTCTCAGTGTGAGACTCGATTCTGGCTAGAAAACTTCAAAGAAATACAATTTTTTTTTACTAGTTTTTTGTTTACTACTGTTTTTTCATTACCACTGATGAGCTCACTAGAGAGAATGGTGGAAGAATAAAATGGGAGGGGGGAGGGTTGAGGTACACTGTTACCACCAGGCTGCTACAAGAAGTAATGAGGGGGGATTTGGGAGTAATGCAGGACTTAAAAAATCTGCATGAAATGAATTTTAAATGCTGTCAGAACTGAGTTACTAATACAGTATTCACTGTCAGGAGGAGGGGTTCAGAGGGAATGCTTCGATACAGGGAAATCATGTTATATCAGCCTTACGCTACTCAACTAACAAGCTGTTCTTTATTTTGCTTCAATGAGCTAAATTGACAAAGAGCCTGTGATTGTGCTGGAAGAAAGGGATAGAATTCTCCGATGTCATTGCTGCTACCACTGATTGTCAAGAGGAGTTTTGGACATTTCAGATATTCAAACACAAACAGGGTTATCAAGCTCCGTGTTTGACTTTGTGTATGTGAGATGACTGTGTTTGGGGTTGGGGTGAGGAAGGGATGGAGAGCATGACATAATTAAGCAATAAGGCACGACAGGGTGTGTGTTATTGTCTAGTAACGTCACTCCTGGGGTGGGTGAGCTGAGGAATTGAAGCGAGTGCTTCCCTCACCAGGTGTTTGATAATACACAATAACACACACCTGGAGCTTATCTATTATACAATGGTTCATTGGGTAGTGTAGGTGTGTTTTAAAAAATTGACAGACACAGTTTGGTTTTAAAATTAAGTTTACTTTGTATAATTTTATTAATTAGCAGTTTGACAGAAAATAGTCCCTGAACAGTGAATAGGACTTGTAATTCAATTGTGTTGTGCATGGTTTAAATACAATACTTTAACATTAAATATGTTTTTAAAATCAATGTCATTTAAAACTATCATTTTTTTTAAATATTATTTAAAACTATCTTTTTTTTAACATGCAAAAAATATCTTTTTTTTTAACAAGCAACTGAACAGTGTGGTTTTTAAACTCATTTGCAGGCTTATTTGTAGAAGTTGAAGACACAATTGGTGTTACCCTGTATATTGAAACAGTTCTTGTTTTGGGTTGATGAGGAGGAACTGTTACTGCTGGTGCTTGGTTGCGGCATGGTTGCAGAGGTTCCGGGTTCATTTCCTGCGTCTGGTTGAAGGTGGTTTTCTGGTTCAGTTACAGATTTTTTGTAGCAAAAATTCTCAGTACAGAAGTTGGCTATAAAGCCATGAATACTATAAATGTAGAATTTTTTTTATACCTTGTACGGTTACTGAGATATTTGGAAAATAATATTCCAGTTGCTCATTTTCAGGTCTGTGGGCCAGTATTACCCTTTCAAAGTTAGCATCCATAGTGCTTTACAGAGCCCGTATCTCACAAATGATGTAAGATATGGATTCAGTCAATTTATGTTGCATGCAGTACTTGCTGTCATGATTATAATGACATTTGAATTTTTTTCATACCTGCTATAGTTCCCAAGATATTGGCAAATTAGTGTTACAAGGGTTCCTTGACCTATAGGGCTGCTGTATGGCACTGTAGCTATGTGTGAGTGTGAGCACAGGGCCCAGAGGGCCCGCACTCCCACAGACGCATATTGTTATGCACAAATGAGCAGCTTGGTGGGACCGCAGGGCCCAAAGGGCCCTGCACTCCCACCAACACATACTATTTATTACTTATATTACACTCTCTCAAAAAATAAGGGAATTCATTGCAAAAAACTTCATTAATGCATCAGTTAAGGTTGCTTACACAGTGCCAAAAGTGAGGAAATTTGATGCTAGGGTTTTCAACCCTAACTCCAAATCCCTCCCCACACACACATACACAACACACACATACAAGCAGGAGATGGTACAACGCAACACAACCAATCAGAAACAGACACCATAAGGTAATAGAAAGAACATATAACTCTGTAAACATACCACAAGAGGCATCCATCATCATCTTTTAGCAACTATATCACTTCTGCTGCCATCCCAGTGTCTTGGGGGGTACACCCAAATACTGTGCCACCATGTAAGATGGCCAGTGAATGCACTGTATATCTCCATGCAGATAGTACAACAGATAGTACAACAGTACCTATAAGTCATGGTAGGACCGCATGGTGAGTTGGGCCCTGTTCTACCATCCTTCCATTGAGATAGAACAACACTCTACATATGTCACAGAGGGACTGCAGGTTGCTATGTACCGTGCCTTACCATCTCTGCATTAGCATAGTACACTATCTATGTGACACTGTGTCCATATGTTACAGTGTCACCTGATGGTTGTTCAGATACTGCACTCCCATCCCTCCATCAAGATATAAGTACAATACAATCTATATGTCACTATTCATATGTTAGAGTGAGGATACAGGGTGCTTCATATTCTGCTGTCCCATTCTTCCATTGTCATACTACAACACAGTACATATGTCACACTGCCTATATGCCACAATGACAAAAGTACCCTGTGTTCTCACTGTGACATATGTACAATGTGACATATGGATAGTGTTGCACTATCTTGATGTAGGACTAGGAGGGCAGTGTGCCACAGTGACATATGAACACTGTGTTCTATGGATTTTGACATATTATGTCAATGTACGGATGAGAGTGCCTGGTCCAAAAGACAGTGCACTCCCATCCCCACATTGACATAATAGAACAGTGTCTTTATGAAATGTTGGGAACACTATTGGTTCATGTAGGTACTACAACAGTCTGCATAGATCAGGTGTGGAGTGTGGAGTTATTCACCATACAGTCACATCCCTACATGCAGATAGTAGAAGAGTGTACATAGCTAACAGCAGAACCACATGATACTATACATCCTGCACTTCCATACCTTCATCCACACAAAAGAACAGTATGTAGAAGTCACAGTCACACAGTAGGTTGGTTTACACCCTGTGTTCCTATCCCTCCACAGGTGGACATACAGTATGTATCCATCTGTGGATATATATAAAAGAGTGTGGTCCATATACTTCAATGCATTAAGTTATGAGCAGGTGTGGCAAAATAGTATGAAACAGTCAGAACCATCTCATATTAAAAAACTTTCACCCAAAAGGTTCTACATAGCCTTCTTAACACCCACCCGCTTCTTTGCACGGCATGTGGATGTACCCACAAGACACTGACATGGCAGCAGAAGTGATAAAGTTGCTGAAAGATGATGATGGATGCTTCCTGTGGTATATTTACAGAGTTGAATGTTCTTTCTGTTATGTTATGGTGTCTGTTTCTGATTGGTTGTGTTGTGTTGTACTGTCCTCTGCTTGTATGTGTGTTGTGTATGTGTGTGTGGGGAGGGATTCGGAGTTAGGGTTGAAAACCCTAATGTTGAATTTCCTCACTTTTGTCACTGTGTAAGCAACCCTAACTGATGCATTAACAAAGTTTTTGCAATGAATATATATATATATATATATATATATATATATATACAACAAAAAAGTGAGAAATTCGATGTTAGGGTTGCCACCCCTTACACCCCAAACCCACCTTGTCCCCACCAAGAGTAGTAGTAAGTAGTAGTAGTAAAAAATGTTTATTCATACAAAAAATGAATAAGGATATCTCCACTGAGCCGAAGCTCCTTTACAGTGAGATCCAGGTGTCATTTCCAGTTACTCTTATAAGTTAACAATATACAACGAAGGAAAACACTTATACACTATAATTATACATCAATAAATATAACACAGTTCCAAATCATAAAACAAACTAGGACAAGAAGAACATACAAAAAACAATAATTAATTCACAGTATACATTTAATACAAGTTACAATCTACCATCCTAAGATTCAAACTAGTTCCCATCTTAACTAATATTTTCGATAAGCCAATGTTTAATTTGGTGCAACTGGAAATTTCCCTCAAGGGGTCTAAGCTTCCCAGGCAATTTATTCCATATAGAAGGTCTGATATTAAAAAAATGCTTATCCCCACAAGCCGTTCTGCGACTTGGAACTGCACAGTCCAAGTAATTAGCAGAGCGCAGACCCTCAATAGGTCTTTTTATTTTAATGGACTCAGCCATATATTTAGGGACTTTTCCTGAGATACATTTTAACATTAACATAATTGTACTAAGAGCCCACCTTTGAGACAAAGTATGCCAGTCTAATTCTTTATACATATCTCTTTGCAGCTCCCAGTATAAATCTAATTAATTTATTATACATAACATCAAGCTTATATAATTGCTCTTTAGACGCACCCATATATATCAAATTACCATACTCCAGTATGGGTAGTACAACAACAGTTACAACTAATTTTCTAATTTCCAAAGACATACTATTTCTTACTCTATATAATGACCCCAAGAACTTACCAACTTTAGTCAAGGTACTATCTATATGACTGTCCCATTTAAATTTTGTATCTAAATACACCCCCAGATATTTATAACTAACAACTTGTTGCAAGATTCTTCCTGAAAATGTTTTAATTTCTAACCCTTCATATTCAGTTTTAGACCAGTAACCCCTATGAAACACCATTACCTGAGATTTTTTTTCATTCAAAACCAATTTAGATCTAAGCAAAAATTCCTGTAACTGATCAAAAGCCTATTGTAATACTATTTGAATAGTTCTCACTGATCAATCAGCAAAATATACAACTGTATCATCAGCATAAAGATGGTATTGTAGCTTTGGTTGTTCAAACCCCAAATCATTCATATATAAATTATATAGTATAGGACCCAAAATGGATCCTTATGGGACTCCTGACACAATCAATTTCAAGAGGCATCAGGGTGTTCGCTGGAGTCATCAGTCCTAACTCTCACCCCATCCCACATGTAAACAAGCTGAGATGGTGCAGTATAGGAGAATGGGGTGAGAGTTAGGACCAACAACCCCAACACACATCCCAATGCCTGTTGGTGGGGATGGGGTAGGCTTGGGGTGCAAGGGGTGGCAACCCTAACACTGAATTTACTCACTTTTTTGCTGTGTAACAACCCTAACTGATGCATTAAATGGATTTTTTTGCCATGACTTTCCCTTCTTTTTGAGAATGAGCACTATAAATAGTGAATGGAATGTGATTTTTTTTGTCACATTGTAACGCTAACAGTAACTTAAACACAAGTGTAAATGGTAACACACATGGTGACGCAAACGGTAAGAGAAACGCAAGCGCAAATGTTAATAACAGAAATGGTAATGGAAACGGTAATGCAAATGATAACGGCAACAGAAACGCAAATGGTAACAAAAACAGTAAGGTAAACGCTAACGCCAATGGAAATGCAACGGTAAGAAAAATGCAATCGGTGACGCAAACACAAACAGAAATGCAAACGGTAAAGGCAATGGCGCCGCAGAAGGAAACAGTAATGCAATCGACAATGGAAACACTCCTGAAAATGCAAACTCTAAGGCCAACAGAAATGCAAATGGTGACGAACACGCAAACAGTAACAGTAATGCACTTGGTAATGCAAACAGTTACAGTAACAGCAACGATGATGCCAAAGTGAACAGTAATGCAAACGGAACACAAACGCAAGTGCGTACAGAAATGCAAATGGTAACACATACAGTCACAGTACCACAATTGGAAATGCAAATGCTAATGGTAACATCAACGATAACGCCAAAGGAAACACAAACGCAAACGGAAGCGTGTACACAAATACAAATGGTTATGCACACAGTGACGCAAAATGAAACGCAAACAGAAACGGTAATGGAAACACAAATGGTAACAGTGATGCAAATGAAAATGCAAAGGGTAACACACACGGTGGTGTAGGCAGGAACGCTAACTCAAACGGTTACGGAAATGCAAATGGAAATGCTAACTGTAATGATAACGAAAGCACACACCCTTTTTTCCCCCAAAAGCTGTATTAAGAAACACAGTGGCCCAGATATTCAAACTGCACCATAAAAGTGCGCAACAGCAGGAGCAAGCGCAGGTCCACTGTGCTCATGTGCAATAAGTGTGATATTCAAACACTGCGCAGGTCAAGATGCGCCTGCAGCACACGACTGAATATCACGTCAACTGCACTATAGCGCAACCAGGGATGTGCAGTGGCACAGTTCAGATGCGCAATAGCACAACCAGGGATGCTCAGTTGAGCAGGGCAGCAGTGCAACAGCACAACCAGGGATGCGCAGGGACAGGATGCATGGGCGGACCACCCATGCTAGAGATGGGCAGAGGTGCACACAGCAGAACAGACATCGCCCCCCCACTCTCCATGCACTGCACAACCGGGGGAGAGTTGGAATAACCACTGGCCCATGGATACCAGCAACAAACCCACAGCTGGGGCACGGTGTACCAGCACACCCCCTGGCAAGCTGTGACCAGCACACAAGGAGGTCAGGCCACCCCATGCCACACCATCCCACCAATGCAGAGCACATCCTGCACCATGATCCCCAGACATCCTCCCTGCCCAGGAGCAGCGCCCACCAGTGCAGGACATGCCATGCATGCCACCACCCCCAGCGTGACAATGCAACTCTGTGCACCACAGAACCATGCAAGGCAGCTCCACCACGAGCACCCTTCAGCGGGTGGCAGCAGACAGCGATGCAATGACTGCATACACTGTGCCAACATGCACGTCCTCCCCCAAGGTACAGCTGAGAGACTGACCATGTGTCAGCACACGAGGTACCACACACGTGACAGAGCATGCCCCGGACCCCACCACCAGTGGCACAGCACCCTGCACACCCTCTCAAGGACACACCCTGACCCAGCACTGGCCACAACAGCCAGTGCAGATGCCCACAGTGGTGCATGGAAGCATGCACCACACAGGATGCAACACAGTGCATGGACAAACACCCACCCATACTAGGGCACACCCGACACAGGGACACAGTAGTGGGTCAGCAAGCCCCTGGCGTGTTGCCACAGAAACCATGTACACATGGCCAGCACCCCTCCATGGCACAGGAGTGCCAGCCACCCTGTGCAGGCACCAGGAAGCTGTACGCCACCAGCATGCACCCGGAGCACAAGTGACAGACAGTGGAGTGTATCCCCTGCAACAGACACAAGCGACAGCATGGAGGTGGGACAACAACAGCGGAGGCCACAGTGCCACCCAAGGCAGACATGCACCACACCAGTGACAGGAGGCAACCTGGCATTGTGCTGGGGATGGTGAGCATGGACAGCCACCACTGACATGCCAGTGGACCATCCAGGTCACAGACATGCAAGAGTATCAGCTGCACAGGCCATGGATGGTCTGGCAGGTGCACCATGGACACAGTGCATGCACCATGGAACACTGCACACGGTCATCCAGTGCACAGGGAACAACACACAAACCACAGACAGTGACTGATAGCTACACCCACACCATAGACACTTCCCCTATGGACACACACACGCCCATGACTGCACCACCCCGATGCCATGCATACCACTGCAGCTGAGCACCTGTAGCCCGCTGAAAATCAGAGACCAGCACAGTAGGCATAACAAAACAAATGTATATCACAAGATATAAAACAACTATTTACAAATATTTACAAAAATGTTGGGGGTGAGGGCCACAAACCAGGTGGGTGTGGGTAAGGGGCAGAGGTGAACAAATTGTAGAGGGAAGGAGGGGTGTGAGGGTGGGTCCAGGGGGGTAGGTGCGATCCTTGGGTTCATGACATTCAGCGGGAGCCCCATTCCCCACTCTGATGGCACCTCCTGCCATGCCTCCTGCAGACTCCTATCTGCTCCATCCACTGTAAGATTGCCAGGGAGGCCCTGGCCACCTGCAGAAACTCCTGCAGTGCCCTCTCCATTTGCCGCATCCGCCATCCACCTAGAACAAGGGAGCAGAGTTAGTAGGTGTGAATGCACAGCCAACTGCAGCCCACCCACTGTGCATGGCATACAGCCATGGGACATGCCTCTGTGATGGTGTGCGACCACTCACAGTGATCGTGTCCACAAGACCTGCCCACCCAGGTGCACACAGCCATGCAGACCACTGCACATACCCACCACCCAAGTCCCACACAGCACCACCGTGGCTGTACAGTGACATGGCTATGCAGTGCAAAAGCAGTGGCATAGCTATGTACCCAGTGCACGCATGGACCACCAGCAATGCACACCCACACATGCAGTACCACTGGACAATGCTGACTGTACTGTGTGGCAGTCACGTCACTGGTGTCAATGGATGGTGGCTATGCCCCACCGTCTGCCCTGCAACACAGCATGCACAGAATATCCTGGAAGAAAGGCACTCAACATCATCGGCCTGATCGGGGCACTGTAGTTCGCTTTGACCGGCTTCCCATGGCTGTTGACCATCTCCACCACCCATGCCTCGGTGTCAGTCCTGTCTGGCTTGGCGCCACTCTTCAGGGCCTAGGGTGCAAAAATGGAGAGGGGATTATCAATACAATCCAGTATCAAAGACCCCCCCAACCCCGGGTGTGTGCGATCCCACACAGCCCAGCCATGCCGCAACTCCCCCAACACCACCTCCACCACCAATACCACCAACACCACTACTCACACTGGATGGCCCACCTCCATGTGGTGGACACATGCCCACTGCGATACCCATACTGACGCAACCAGTGAATGGATGGGGCACCTACCTGGTCATGGCACTGTGCCTCTTCTGGAACGTGCCCCCAGGTGGGCAAGCCTGCTGGGTCCCTACGCTGGAGGTCCCCGTATCTGTGATGACACTGCTCAGCCATGCGCCCAGTTCACTGTGGCCTCCTCCAGTGCCACTTCCACCTCCTCCCATACAGCACTCCTGGCCCTGTCCAGGGGTGCATTCCCAAAAAGTGCCCCAGCATGGGGCTCCACTATGGTCACAAAACTGGCCAGCTCCTCCTGGCTCCAAACAGCAGCCCTCCTTCTTACCATCTCTGAAGCTGGTCAGAGTCAAAATGGCGCTTGGTAGCACGGTCCGCCACGTACAGATGCTGCGTAGTACAGCGCTGCCATTCCCCATTGCGCTGTCACCGAATAGCATGATGGTGGTGCACCCATGCAGACACATGGTGCCTAGGGGGCAAAAGTCAGGCACAGGGTCAAGGGTCTCTCATGCACGGACTGCCACAGTGCGATTGGTACTCCCTGCATGTAGCGTGATTGGGTACCTATGTGAGATGCCCTGTAGTGGCCTACCGCACTGTGGCTCCACGGTGCCTATGATGCCCCAGTGCAAGAGCGCCATACATGTGAACAGCGCAGTAGCGCCACTCACACAATGGTGGTCATAGCCTGCACTGCCTCCTGTGCACAGCACATCAGCAGTGTGGTAGGCATCAGTGTCAGCACTCTGGGCATACACCGTTCAGTGTCCACTACTCACATCACAGAACTGGGCCCTTGCCTGAGCACATTCAACACAATTGCGCAAGGTGCAACAGCATGATATTCAGCCAGCATATGCAAATCAGCTCATCAGCGATTCAATGGTGTAGATACTGCATTAGCATCCACTTAAAATTGTGCCTTGCCTCATTTGCATGCGTTGCTCTATATAAATGCGACATTGAGCTGCAGAGGCCATAGACTGGTATTGCAGTCTATTCTGGTGAGTTGCATGCTGTTTGGGAGTGTGGACTGTGGTGTGTGGGAGATGCATGGGACTGCACAGTCAGAGGTAACACCTGTCATTCCCACAGGATCAATGATGAGTGACCGTGAGGTGGAGGAGGAAAAGGAACAGAGACGTGGGAGAAACAGGAGGCCAAACTTTACCAAGGCAGAAACAGATGCCCTGTTTGAGGCCTACCTTGACCAGGAACTGCTGCTCAGTGGACAGCGGGGAACACCACAGGCCCGTACTGCTGCATGGGGAGAGGTGGCATTTGCCGTCAACCAGCATGGCAGCCACAAGCAGTCCATGCAGGAGTGCAAAAAGAAGGTGGGCACGGACAGGAGGAGGATTAAGGATAAGGTTGCTGCCATCAGGGCAGCGTGGGCTGCGACCAGTGGGGGACAGCTGGCCGTGCAATGCCTGACCCCACATGAAGAGCGGGTTGCTTGCAGCATGTGGCGTTGTGCCATTGTGGGTGTTCTAGGTGGTGGCTTCCAGATGGGTGGTAGCCCGTCACTGCATGGTAGGTCCTGATCTGTCACTGTGGGGGGGGATGCCACAGGGTAGGGCAGGTACATTAATGCTACTGTGTTCCCTTACAGTTCCTGAGCGTCTACATGGGTCAGTGGTGGTGGGCTCGTCCACTGAGGGTGATACCCTGGACACAGAGGAGGGCCCATCCACCTCCACAAGTGTCCGAGGGTCAGGACGACAGTGGGCCCACCTGGCTGTCTGGACTGATGTTGGTGGAGCAGGTGCGGAGGAGGCCCTGCCCGTGTCCCAGTGTGCCAGCATCCATGCATGCCAGCATGCTGAGAATCGGACTGGTGCCGGATCCATCACTGATGATGATGGAACTCACATCATGGACAGTGATATGTGTGGGCCACAGGATGGCCACACAGCAGGTTTCAGCATGGGCATAGCCATGGGTGGTGCCACGGTGGAGGCCTGCATGACATCACAGTCCCAACCTGTGCCTGTCTGCACCAGTGAGGCAGCACTGGTGTGTGTCCAGGACAGTGGGGTTGTTGAGGCCACTGTGGTGGCACCGTTGAGCCCTGGGGAGTGGCAGCTGGAGGGGCAGTGTCAGCAGTTGGCCAATGGTGATAGGGGGACAGTGTTGGGGGTGGCGTCAGTGCACTGCCTGTGGACATGCCCAGACATGGCCCTGGTGCGCAGCACCCAACCTCAAGGGGTGCTGCCCATCATGGCCGCGAACACCATGAGGGACATCATGCCAATCAGGTGGATGACCTCTTAGATAAGCACACCTGCATACTCCATGATTCAGTGGATCAGCAGTTGCGGCTTGTGATGGCGGTGGATGCACTCAGTGTGGTCCTGCACCAGGCAGAGGAGCGGTGCAGCAAGGACACCAGTCTGCTCCTGGCAGAGATGGACCAGCTGCGGGAGGATGTGACCACCGCCATTGACAGGCAGACACAAGCATTCACTGCTGTCGCTGTCACAGCCACAATGGGCACACAGTTATTTGCCCATTCATCACAGACACCGCACAGTGCAATGTCCACCCCCTGTTCCCGGCGTCGTGCGACACCATCCTTGTCGACACCGGGTTCAGCTGTGGGCATCCCAAGCACGCTTGGCACAGACATGTTTGGTGAGCTGCAGACCCCTGCTCTAGAATGGTCATGTTCACACAGCGAAAACCTGGGAGGGCCGTCAGTGCCACCCCATGAGGCCATTGGTCAGCCTGTCACTGCTGGCGGGTCTCGGCAGGGCCACCCAGGCATCTGTGGCAGCCATGGCACTGTGCCGCATGACTGACCTGTCTCCCACCATGGCAACTGTCTGACGCTGCCCTGTGTGCAGTGTGTTGTTCATCGTGCAATGCACGGGTGGGGTACCTGGCCCTGCACACACACACACACACACACACACACACACACACACACACATATATACACACACACATTCCATGTGCACACCCTCCCGTCTGCTGGCCACTATGATGTGTGCATGATGATGCCTGCATTGCACTGTCCACCACTGTGCAATGGTGCCCAGCATCTGAGACACGCACAATGACAGGCACTGGGCGTGGTGGTCTGTGGATGTGTGTGTGGCTAAGGGTGGCAGTTGTGGTCGGTGTGCTTTCTACCTTTTGTGCATGTCTTGTGGGGTGTGTGTGTGTGTGTGTGTGTGTGTGTGTGTGTAACTGCGTGCCATGTTAGGCCTTGCCCATACCTGATGGCATGTGTGGTTGCATGCTCGGCCAATTCCCTTAACGACATGCACCCCTGGGGTTTGTCCATGTGTGTTTGTGGGTTGTGCACTTGCCATTGGTGGTTGCACATGGCCCCATGACTTACCTGGGTTGGCTGAAGTGCTCCTCTGTGATGGTGTCCCAGTGCAACTGCACCATCTGGATCAGTTGGGGGTCCCTTTGACCAAGGGGGGGCTGCCCATCACCATCTGCACCAGCGTCCTCATCATCCCCATCGCTGTCCCCTCTTCGACCTGTACAGCTATCTCCCAGTCATTGGCTATGTTGTGCAGGATGCAACAGGCCAGGAATAGCCCACAGGCCTTTGAGGGGCTGTACTGTAGGGCACCGCCAGACGTGTCCATGCAATGGAAACATGCCTTCAGCATACCAAACACCCGCTCTATGACATTGCGTGTGGTGGCATGTGCCTCATTGTAGCGTTGCTGCGATGGGGTCACGGGCCACCGGTATGGTGTGAGCAGCCAGGGACAGAATGGGTATCCACTGTCACCTGTGTGTAGAGGGTGGACATTAGTTTGGTGATCAGCATCGCCCTGCCATGGGCCATCTAGGCCAGTACCCATGTCACCTCTGACTATGCCCCTCCCAAGATCCATGTCTTTCTTTGTGATTTGCATACTCACCCACTAGGTGGCCAGTGAGGATGTTCCCACTCTCAAACCTGTGCCACAGTGCAGATTGGTGCCAGATGAAAGCATCATGTGCTCCTCCAGGGTGCGTGGCACAGACATTGGTTATGTGCCCCCAGCATCTCACACCTCCTGGCAGTTGATGTTTGCATAGCCCTTCCAATTTATGTATGCTGCACCTTCTGGGCCAGGTGGCGTGCGGATGGCCACATGGGTGCAGTCAATGGCCCAAGCATGCCAGACATACGTGCTACCCTGTGGAACTCTTGTATGTGTTCTGCGCGCTCCGCCAGTGTGCTGGGGAAATGGATGTGCTCCACAGCATGTGGCAGCAGTGCACTGAGGAATTGTGTGAGTAGGCTTGATGCGGCCAACTGGGTTGTGCCTGTTGTGTCCCCTGTTGGTCTCTGGAAGGTACCCGTGGTGAGCAGGCACATGACAGCTGTCACTTTTGTCTCCACTGACAGAGCATGGCTCCGTCATGTGGGTGTCTGCATCTCATCACTGCACAGCTCACAGAGCCACCTCAGGATCACCCGGTTCAGGCGGTACTGGCCCACTATCTCGGTGTCACTGTACAGCTGGAAGCTGGTGTGGGCTCAGTACTGCCTGTTGGAGGCATACCACCGATGGGCCCTTCCACGGTCGCACCCCCCTGATGCCTGCCTTCTCACACCCCTCATTACTGCCTCCATCTGAATGGTGGCACTGGCCATGTCCCTGGCTTGTGTTATCCCCCCAGCATCTGTATTCCTGTTCCCCCCGCTGTCCTTTCTGCTACTCCCTCTGCACTGGGAACACCTCCCAGATTTGTACGTCCTGCCCACTGTCAGTGCCCTCAGTCCATTGTGGCACTTCCCCTTTCCTCCTGCACAGTGGCACAGGCTCGCCACTCCTTCCCTGTTCCTGGTAGTTTCCAGGTGCTCTGTCCTGCTCACTGCTACTGTGTGCCTGGTTGCTGTCACCTCGCTCCCAAATCTGGCTTTCCTGTAGCGTTCTTGCGCCTCTCTCTTGTTCCTTTTTATTTTGGATCATTTCTGCTATCGCGCAACTTCTGTATGCTCCCCTATTGTGCATGGCGCATGCTGTTGAATATCGCACTGTGCCATTTATTCATGGTTCCTCTCCCTTCAGTTACGCATGCATTCATTACCACTGCGCTCTTACGCATTGCGATTTGGGGGGCGCAGCTGCCTCCCACTGAATATCGCACAATGGTGCATTTATGGACTTGCGCTGACGCATCCCTGTTGTGCATGGTGCAACCCTTTTGAATATCTGGGCCAGTGAATGCAAAGAATGTATTCATAATAATGGTCCTCAGAGCTGAAAATGAGCACTTGGAATACTAAATTGCTTATATCTCAGGAATTGTACGAAGTAGAAAAAAATTAAAATTTCATATAATTTATGACTTTCCTGGCTAGTTTTGTACTTAGCCCCCCATCAGGGGGCTATGCATTTTTCCAATGAAAAGTCTGTATCTCGAAGCGTTTCCGTGATAAGGGCCCTGAAAGGCGCGGTGGATGCCGTAATGTTAGTCTATGGGAAAAATAGTCAAATTTGGAGTACAGTAACTTTGCAGCCCTCTAATATTTTTTCACCAAACCACCAAAAGGCACATCCATGGGATCTTTTTTCCCTCCAAATTTCAGCCCAAAAGACCAACCATTCTTTCGCAGCAGGGTGGCAAAGGTTTCTTATTCTTTTGCAGTGGAGTAACCAGCCTTAAAAAAGTGTATGCACTAATAATGTAAAGTATAGGTCAGGGGTCTGGGGGCCACCTAGGCCTCCAGAAAATTTTGGGTTTTTGGTGCATTCTGGTGCATTTTGGGGGTAATCTGAAACAGAATTAGCTACCCTGTTACCCTCCCTCCCCATGCCTAAGTAAGTTGCACTATAGTCCTTTCTGCAGGCCCCACAGTTCAGTGAGTTGCCCAAATCACTCGTCTGTCAACTCCTTTCCTCCTGAGTCCCTCCCATTCCAACTATAACAGGCAGGGGCGTAGGCAGAAATTTTTTTGGAGTGTGCTTGGATATGGTATTTATGAATAAGGAGAAATAAAAGCTGGGGGTCTGGGGGCCACTAGACCCCCAGAAGCTCTGGGGTTTTACATGCTCTGTGGTGAGTTTTAGGGTTTTTCTTGAAGAAAAACACATTTTTGTTATATCTTGCCTACCCTTAATTTCAGAAGAAATGTTTCCCCCCATGGGATAAGGGGTGTTGGAGGCTCTGGCTAGCATTAGAGTCTGCAGTTTAAATGGTTGTGGACAACTGGCTATCAAACAGTGCCATCAACCACCTACCCCGTATGCATTTTTTGTTATATACTGTGAAAGGTTTCTACACTAAGGCTGGGGGTCATTCTGCGGGGGTTACATGCTCTGTGGTGAGTTTTAGGGTTTTTCTTGAAGAAAAACACACTTTTGTTACATCTTCCCTACCCCTACTTTCAGTGGAAAATGTTCCCCATGGAATCAAGGGTGTGACAGACTCTGGCTGACATTAGAGTCTGCAGCTCCAGTGGTTGTGGACAACTGGCTGTCCAACAATGTCATCAACCACCCACCCCATATGCAGTTTGTGTAATATGTCATAAAAGATTTTTACAGAAAAGCTTCGGGGGGGGGGTTACATGCCCAACATAGACTCACACACACATAAAAAATAATGTGGAACTGCATAGAGCAAGTATCTTGGAGAGGGTAAAGAATATAAAGGCCCTGGTCACAGAGGGTACACACAGAAACTGAGAGGCCATGTCTAGGCAATCTCACTGGCTAGGATCAGTGACAAAGAGAGTTACCAACCCTCCACTGTGGTGCCCATAAAACTGTCATGATCTCTCCCTTCGTACCCCTATAGGGTAGTAATTCCTCTGGAACAGAGAGTGTGAACAGCCAAAACCAAACTAACACAGTTGCACAAGCATAGCACTATACTGGCTGCGTAGGTCAGTGAATAAAGAGTTGATAACAGACCTGTCTGACGTAGGGTGCACTGCTAAAGTTACTTTAGTAAAGCTACTGCCACTGGTACAAGAAAATAAAAAGCCACAGCTACCCCTGGAGGAGGTCAATCATTCCAACAAGTTGGTGAGAGGAAAACAAATCAAAGACAGAGACCAGTTTGATGAGAAATAAACTACTGTTAGGAACCCAGTGAGCCATAAAAGTCTGGCGTGCCAGGTCAAGTTGGTCATATTCTCCAAGTCCTGTTATGACTAAGCAGCAGTCACCCAATACACAGTTGGAGTTCTATAAGAAAACATTGAGTCTGTGGCCCACCCACTATCAGACTGCTTTCCCATGTTACAGGCACAAAAAGTGAGTTTCGAATCTCATCGCGCGAGGAACTTCACCTAAATGGTGGCGTGGGTGACAGAGGAGCACATTAAATAAAAATACCACCAACAGTTTAATCTGGTTCAAGGTCAGTTGGCATTCATCTGTATCCCCCTCCCACGGGGTTGTGCCTGAAAATAGGAAGGATTTGTCTAGTGCACTTACCCGGTCAACAAAAGCTAAATAAATAAATAAATCTATAAACAACAGCTCAGTCAGTACAAAGGAGAGGGTCATAGGGTTCAATGCAGCCTGCAGGAAAATTTTACATTGCTGGCAGTCATGGCAGAGTATAGATAAATAAATTACCATGCTGCCAGGACCAAGGATTCCTGACCCCTGCACCATGCAGCACACCATGGCAGACAGGCAGTTCAATTCTGCATCCTGACCCTCAGGATCAGGATGCAGAATTGAACTGCCTGTCTGCCATGGTGTGCTGCATGGTGCAGGGGTTGGGAATTGGGTCTAAGATAGGCATGGAATTGGAAAATGACACATATGTCTGGAAGGTTAGGCAAAAAGGTATTTTTAGATTCAAACAGACACATTAACTAAACTATCTGTCCATTTTTTCACATTACCCCAGCGCTGTCAACTCCATTCCATCACTATTTTGCTCCCCAGCAGCCATGGATGGCTCCGCTCTGTAGCTGCAGATCTTCCAAGCCACGACCCCCATGGCGGTGGAGTGCCCATAGTCAAATGACAGTCCTGTTGTCCCACTTCCGACTCGACCCAAGATTTGACCATCATCTTAATCTTGCACATGACACAGGTGCACAGCGCAACAGATACGAATGCACTTCTGAGCTTAACACTGCCACAACACACGAGTGCTAAGGAAATACCATCAAATTACAATCACTGTTCTGATCTCTTTGCGCAGACGCCATCGATCAGCAACTAGTGTGCTCAGTCATGCCATCACCAAATCTCTACAAGTCCTCAGCTGAATGAAAATTCATGCAGGCAGCAGGGCCACAGGAAAATTCATAGAGCCAGTTTTCCTTGAAACTTTATATTATTTGTATCCTCATTTTCCCAACATATACCCATTTTATAAACACAGTAACACACTCCTGGGTGTGGTTTAGTCTGGATAAATGCACTGCTAGGGGCAGAAAGGCAGGAGGCTGCTATGCCCCAGGCAAGAATTTATCCAAACTAAATCGCACCAAGTCATGTGTGATTGATTAGGTAACATACAGGGACCATGCCAAAGGGGTTGGGGAGCTAAAGCATCCCAAAATGTTACTTTGTCAGCAAACTCTCCATTTTCAACTGTTGTTCTGGCTGCAGAATTAATCTTAAAAAAAAATCTGAATCAGAACCCCCTTCCTTTGGGTCTAGAACATGTAGTATCCTGGTCTTTACTTTGTTCATCTTAATCCTTATAACACGATTGAAAATGAATTTCAATTGGCTAGTTAAAAATGTCACCTTCCTTAACATCACTGTTAATGTTCTGATCTTAAAGACTACTGAAAAAAAAAACTGCAAACATATCAAGTGTGTCCCTCTCGGAAACAGTATCACATTTGAAGCATCTCCGGAAGCGTCCCAGAAACAAACGTGATGTGAACAAACATCTCATTATAGTCATATTGAGCCAAATAAAATCGGTAGCATAGTCCCAGTCTGGTACTTCTGACTGATTTGTTCTTCCAGGGACAGAATTTGGGGGAAAACTGGGGCATGCTCCTGCTCCGGCTAAAAGTGCCTATATGGCATACCCCCCTCAATTTGAACTTTGAGCACAGGGTTCCTCTTAGCTAATGCAGTGCATAACATCAAAAACATGAGATGAGGGGAACTGATTTTTTTACTGTTCCACTGAAACATGTTGTACAGTAATTCTAGAGGGAGATGCAGAGTGCATTTACATTTATACTGAACGGAGTGACTCCCTGTACTTCAAAAGACTGATAGCATTGGCGGAGGTGACGTTTCGTTATTTGCATTGATCTAAAAAGTTTAGTTCAAGACAAACATGGCTCTCAGAATTACATCACAGTGACCAGCCAGATTGAACAAATACAACCTACACATGATTGTAAATTATTCTTTTTACTTTAAAAAAAAAAACTTACTCACAAAAAAAAAAAATACAACCTACACATTGCAAAAGCAATTATGCTATTCTATTTTAGGAATGAAAATAAAACCATTTAAAATCCTTATCGTTTATGTGGTGTTCTTGAGTGCTAAGGAAATACCGCCAAATTACAACCACCGCTCTGATCTCTTTGCACAGGTGCCGCCGATCAGCAACTAGTGTGCTCAGTCGCGCTATCACCAACTCTCTCCAAGTCCTCAGCTGAATGAAAATTCATGCAGGCAGCAGGGCCACAGGAAAATTCATAGGGCCAGTTTTAATAAAACAAATTATGAGTTTTGAGAAAAATCTGTACGCAAGTGCGTACGGGAAGAATGCATAGTTATGCCTCTGTTCTTTTGGGCATAGTGTCGCAAAGTAGTGTTTCAAATCACGACACCTTTGCAAAAAAGTCACGAAAGTGCTGAATATTCGACACTACTTTGTGACACTACAGTTTACAAAAATATCAAAAACATATTTCTGGGGTGTTTAACCCCCCCAAAAAAAGACATGGCTAGCATCCTCAGGGCTCGACTAGGTGAACACAAAAAGAATTGTGTCCCTAGAGGGTTCCAAATTTAAATGCCAAGCATTTCTGTGACCAGTAACTGAAACAAAAATGGCTGACTCACGACACTACAGGGGTCATTTGCGACACTAAAAACTACATTTGCGACACTGTCGAATGGTTTAACTTTTCCCTTTGACTATAATGGGAATCTTGTTTTTTGAATAACTTTTGAACCGTTTAATATTTTTTCACAAAATCTTTGAAAGGCACATTGAGGACCTTGGCTGCATGTTCCCTGAAGGTTTCGGACCAGTCCGTTTGACCTGTAGGCACGAGCAAAGAATGCGCAAAAAAGTGTAAACATGCCATTCTATTGCACTTTATAGCTCCAACCATTGTAAAACATGGAAGATCCAGAGATCTATGGTACTGCTCTGTGCCTGCCAAATTTCAGGCAAATCTGTCATACAGTGGCAAAGTTATTGAGCTGCAGAATTTAACACTTTGGTACTCAACCCTAACTATAGTGGCACTACCGTGTCACTATAATATATGGAATACATGATGGGTTGCAGTGGAATAACACATTTATCTCCACTAGTGAGTGGTAAGACCAACAATTCATGAGTGGTGAAGTCACAAGTTAGTTATAAAGGTCTTACCACTCGTGTGGAGATAAATGTGGTATTCCACTGCAACCTATTATGTATTTGATATATACCATACTATTTGTAATGTTTTTACTGCTGTTTCATCTTGTTTTAGCTTAAAACTGCCTTTCTTTCCATTGTAAACTCTCTGTCTGGCCCATTGTTCTCTGTATTCTATTTCCAGATTCTATGTGGAAATAACATATTCTAAGTGAAATAAATTGTGTTCTAAGTGAAATAAATGGTGTTCTAAGTGAAAATAAATACTTATCCCAAAATAGCATGATTTATTTACCCAAATTATTCACCACTGATGTGGTGTATATATCAACAAAGCTGCATCAGGGATGTGGGGCATTTACATACAGGGATGGGGATTGGGGCTCATGGGATGCTGAAGCAGGGACGTGCGGCCAACAGTCCACTACTTTGCTGCAGGTGTGTCTTCTGCAGGCAGCACTGCATTCACAAATAGCAGCAGAACACAGAGGTTTCATGCTACAACTGAACACTGTTTCACAATTTGTAAAAAAAAAAAAGATGGTTCTTTCGTAAAAGACAATGCCTCAATTTGCAGCAAAACAATGCCTTGGATAAAATAAACACATTTCTGGGCATTGTTTTAAAAACTGACTCCAGAATCAGATTGCTCAGGCTCTGAATAGGAAAACACAAGTGCTGTTTACAAAGTGGCAGTATTTTTTGAAATATTTAAGATTGTTTACCTTGCTAACTGAAAACAAGATGGCGGCAGCACGAAAGAACATTCCCCATTTGTGAAAGAGAATGACATTTTCATGATCATGAAATCTTCTTTCACATGGGAGATCTAACATGTCCCATAGGAAATAATGGGAAACTTTGAAATTTAATAACTTTGAACAGATTAATTTTTTTCACCAAACCTTCAAAAGGCACATCTGCGACCCAAGCCCTTAAATGTTTTGATGTTTTGTATCTTTGCACTCATACATTCAACTGGAGCAAAACTTGCCACATCAAAAGATCTTTGGTCCTCAATAGTGCATGCAAAATTTCATGTGAATCAAACAGTTGCAAAGTTATTAAAGCGCAAAATTTTGGGTTTAACATTGAAATGACCATTGAACCCTAACTATAGGGGGCACAATCACACCCCTATAATATATTCTTTGCAAAAAACCACATTAATGCATCATTTAGAGCTGAGGATAAAGTGACAAAAATAGAGAAATATGTTGTTAAGGTTTCCAACCCTAATATCCCATCCCCACCCTGCACACACCAACAGGCATCGGGGTGTGCCTTGTGGTCATCAGCTACAATGCTCACCCCATTTCATAAGTAAATACGCTGAGATGGGTACAGTATAAGAGAATGGGGTGAGCATTATGGCTCATGACCCCAGGGCACATCCCGATACCTGTTGGTGCGTGTAGGGTAGGGGTGGGGTGTTAGGGTTGGAAACCCCTAACATCATATCTCCCTACTTTTGTTGCTTTATTCTCAGCCCTAACTGATGCATTAACATAGTTTTCTGCAAAGAATTTCCTTACTTTTTGAGATAGTGTAATTGAAGCATTATATGCTCTCTGGGCCCTGCTTTCCCACCCATCTATAGTTTTTGAGATAGAGTAATCACATCCTTATTTGCCTTTGGGAGCACAATGCCCTTTGGGCCTTGCACTCCCATCCCTCCATAGATGCATATATGCATGTCACTGTGGAAGGGCCCTGTGCTTCCATTTATAGGACAACAGTGACCAAATTGTTTGCATAGCCATCTTATTACCCCACCTCATGTACCTGGTACAGAAAATTTTTGAATCCCTGCCAGAACATAATTCTGCACAACTGCAATGCCATTTCATGCCACAGGTGCAAAAATGCATTTTGGCCAGGATTTGAAAAATGACAGCTGTGACATACATGAGATGGAGTAATAAGATGTCTATGTTAAAAATGTGGTGTCAAAATATTACAGATTTCCAAAGTTATGAGCGTACATAGCAAAATTGCAATAAATAGTCATAACTCTGCTACTTTTACATATTTTGACCCCAACTTTTCAGCATAGCCTTCTTATAATCCCACCTCATGAACAAGGGCAGAAAAAAATTTCAAATCCCACCCAAGAGGTGAATTCACCAAAAATGGCTGAGTTATACATATAATATGAAATCCCCATTGAAATACACTGTACCGCATTTACCTTAGTTTCTCATATTGCAGTTTCTGGTTCCAGCAGTAAGATGTGTCTTTGATCACAGAGTGGATCTCAAACCTGAGACCTGTTCAGGTGAGTGAGGGTGTGTGGGGGTGTAGTGGGTGGTGTGGGGTGGTGGGTGCTGAGTGGGTGGTGGGGGTGAGGGGAGCTGATCAACGAGGGACTGTTTTATGTAAAAAAAAACCCCATCAAGGACAGTTTTATTTCAGGTAGTGTGACAGAATCAACGGGTTGGAGATATCACTAGCCACCAGGGGATATCATACAAGGGAGATGGCAACAGGTGAGGGGGTTTGCCACTAGACACCAGGGAATATAATTATATACAAGGGGGACTGTGATCAACAGGTGGGGGGGTGCCACTAGACACTGGGGGGGGCGATTCACAAAACATTCTGAAGGTAGATAACCTTCCCTAAGTCTCCAAAAGTTCTGTAGCTGTGGAAAAAAAGGGGAAATTGCTCTGAGTGCTACACACAATACTTCCGCAGCTGTAGAAAACAGTGCAGCTGCTGGAGTTCCTGAAGAAAAAATGTAATTGATAAGTATGGCACATCCCCTTAAAGGCTATTCTCAGCCAGGTTTTTCCGCGTTGCACAAAAAATGTTGCACACATGAGAGTGAGGTGTAACACTCCCTCAGCAAAATGCAGTGCTCCAACAATTGAAATACAATTATAACGGAGGTCAGGCACAAGTAATAGCAAACCAGTGGGTGTACATCAGTTGCTGTAGTTACAGCAACACTAGCACAGATTGTCATTGAAAGACAACAAACAACCACCACTAGACCCAGTGCAGCCCATGAAGGAGCCCCACAGGCAGTAGAGACTGAACAGCCTGCAGTGAGTGCTACTGCAGCAGAAAACAGAAACACTCCAGGGAGTGACACAACCTGCAGTGACAGCCACTATGGTATATGGTATTGCTGGTACCATTGCTGCTGTGGTCCCAGTTGAGGGACTGGTAGCTGTTCTCTTTGTGGGTACTTTCAGCTACATCTATGGCAAGACTGTTAAAATCTGCTGCTCTATCTAATTTGTTTCACTGTTGTTGTGCCTCCTAAGCCATTTCTGCAGCTGCGGATCCACAGTTGCGGATTTTCAGCACTTACACAATTTCCGCAGCTGCTGAATTTCCACAACTGTGGGGATTTTTGTGGAATTCCACACCTGCACAAATTTTTTTTTCATAATATCACGCAACTGCATTTCCGGAGTGCTGCAGACCCTTTTTCCGAAGCTGCGGGATTCTTGGCTTTCTTTGTGAATCCTGCCCCAGGAGCCTATTTCTTTTTTGTAAAGGGGACAATGACTGGCAGGTAGGGGGTGCCACAAGACACCAGGGAATATAATGTCATACAGGGGAACTATGTTCCGGGGGCACGGGGTGCCAATAGACACCAGGGAAATACTTTTTTTGTAATGGGGAGGACAATTGGCTGGTGGGGGGTGCCACTAGACACCAGAGAAACAAAAATGGGATGAGATTGGTGGGTGGGAGGTGCCACTAGACACCAGTGGTATGGTGATCAGAGGGTGAGAGGTGGTAGTAGACATCAGGGAAATACATTACAGTACCAGGGACTGCAATCAGAATGACAGGCAAGGATTCTTGAGTGACAAAAAAAGATCCTTTTTCATGACTCGTGATACAAAAAAAGATTCTTTTTTGTATCACACCGTCATGAAAAGAGATTCATAATAGTAAAAAAAAGTATTTCTAGGGCATGTCTGCAACTGCGAAGTGCAGATTACATTCTAAGGGGGTCTCAATCACCCAGATAGATGTGTTGGTGTTTCTCAATGAGGTCAGTTTTATAGCTTTTGAATTTTTTTTTGAAACAACAGAAACAAGGCAGCAGCAAATGAAAAAGGAATATTCTAATATCAAACAGGATTCCTTTTTCATTTCATACAGCTATCCTGAAGTGATTGCTGAGCATGCTCAGAAACTTTTTTCAAAATGTTTTAAAATTAAATAATTTAGGAACAAATTATTATTTTTTTCACCAGACTACCAAAAGGCACGCCTGTGTGCTAATTCCTTTCTGCCCTGAATATTTCAGACCAAGATTCTAAACTGTCTGGGCTGTAGGCAAGTTCAAAGAAAAACCCAGCAAAGTCAATGAGCAAAAAGTACGTTTTTCACCTCTTGGGAACTCGGAAACCACACATCTGAGCATAACCTAACTTGTCATATCCAGAGACCCAGCCTGGGTGATGGTGCATGCAACTTTTCATGCAAATCCATTGAACAGTTTGCAAAGTTATTAAAGTGCAAAACTTGGGATTTAACATTGAACTGCCTATTCAGCCCTTACTATAGGGGCATGATCATGCCCCTATAGTGTGTGTGTGTGTACACATGTATATGCGTGTGTGTGTGTGTGTGTACGTGTACTGAGCTGCCAGGACATTGAGGAAAATTATGTCGTTGTTTGAATGGAATGAGCACTCACCCAAGATTCCACCAGCTGGTCTAAAAATGTCTGAGGGATTTTCTGTGAAACCATCAAATAGGAGAGCATTAAAATAGTATCTGTGCATGACAAATGGCAATTTCTTCATGTCATATGTAATAAATAAGGCCTGGTTGTCCTTATGTTAGGGAAAAGAAGTAATGTTTATAATATGTGTATGCTGTATCTGCAGTTGATCTTTAAGGTTGCTGTATTACTCCAGTCTTTTATTTGTTATTTTATTTTGCTTGCTCTTCAAATAAATACACATTTACTGTGTTTTCTCTGAAATTTGCTTGTTCTTGTGCTTCCTAAACACCCATGCCATGACAATTTGGTATCTAAAGTGGGATTTACTGGTTATTGGACAGCTAAGGTGCTGAACCAAGCATCAAGGAAAGCGCACTGTGGATGTTGCAAGGACAAAGACATGGTACATGAAGAAGGGCTCCATCTGTACCTTTGAGTGTGGTGACAAGAAACATGGCTTCAAAATTCAAGGAAGAGACAGTGGTTTATCCTAAGGACCCATCAAGGCTGATGGGTGCAACAGCAACTGAGGAGGACATCAGAGAAGAAGAGGTAAAGAAAGAAAAACTATGTAGTGGAGAAGATGCCCCTCCTGAGGCACTTACTGAATTTCTCAAATGGGTGGCTCTGAGATAGGAAGAGGCAAGTCATAAAAAAGGACATTTAAAATGTCCTTAAATTGCTCCAGACTCTACAAAAGACTGTAGAAACAGCTCATACAAGGGCAACTGAATGGGATACCAACAGTACATTGAGAGATGTGAAGCTGATGAAACTGGGTGTGGATGACAACATCGATGCCTATCTCATGACTTTTGAGAGGATGGCCATAGCATGCCACTGGCCCAGAAATCTGGGGATAATCCATCTCATACCTTATATTACTGGCCAAGCACAGCTGGCCTACAGTCATACAGACATCACAATGGTTACCAATTATGGCAGCGTCAAAGCCACCATCCTATTGTGATATGACATCAGCAGCGAGTCATATAGACAGAAGTTCCATGCTTTGTGATGCTGAGTAAGTGACCATCCAAGAGAATATTTCATGAGGCTGAAGTAAATATGCTGCAAATGGCTTCAACCTGGAGAGTGCACAGCACAACAAATCACTGAGAAACTGGTACTGGAAGAGTTCACCCAGGGCCTACAGGAGGATCTGCAAGTTTGAGTAAAAAAGCATTGGCTGGAAATGTGAACAAGCCATCAAGCTTGCAGAGGGCTTCCGGCTTGCTCAAAAAACTACACCAACCACTCTGAGATAGATCAGAGGGATCAAAGGCTGGTAAGATTTTTTTAAACCCCTTAAGCTTCATCCTGTAAGCCACATCCCCCACATACTCACCAATAAAAAACATAATAAAGTGCCATCCTCCACACATAGACCTGATATTTTTTGTCATCAATGTGGGGAAAAGGGACATATCAAGTGGAGGTGCTCCACAAAGAAAACATCTCCTGTAACTCTTGCTGTAGCTAATTAGGGACTATACTTTGATGGAAGTTGGGATTGGCTCCCAAAATGTCCAGGGCTTGGTGAACACTGGAAGTAGACAGACACTGGTCTGTGAGGATGTCCATAATCTGGGGTATAGTAAAGGTCCTAGGACAAGGGTGACGTGTTCATGGGGATTGTCATTGTTACTCCACTACTACCGTGCCTACATGAAGAGATTCAAGTGAAGGTAGGTGTGGCCCTCCACTCTTCCAGTATCTGTCATATTAGGTCATGACCTGCATGATTTGGCTCTCTTCTGCAAAAGAAGGACTTGAATTCTTTCTCTGATGTGGCTGCAGTGACAACTAGAGTGCAAGCCAATGGACAGTTGAAGCAACAGCTGAGTGATATACAGTATTCCCCTTTGTGCATTCTGACTTATTTGAAGTCCAAGGGGGAGGTCAGAAGGGCCAAAGCAGCCTGAAGGATGGACACTGTAGAAGAGCCACAGATTAAGTCACCCTGGAACATGAAGGACTTAATAACTGATAAAAAAATGATGACACATTAAAACCCTTGTTTGCTACAGTGGGGATTGTGGATGGGGAAGAACCTGGATTGGTGATGAAAAAGTAGATCTTGTACAGAGAATGTATCAAGTCTCAAACTAAAGACATATGCAAACAATTGGTGGTTTCTTCTAAATACAGACAGGAGCTGATGAAATTGGCACATGACATCCCTCTGGCGGGTCCTCTGGGACAAGAGCATACTTTAAGTAGGCTGTCCCATGGGTTTTTATGGCCATCCATACAGCAGCAGGTAGCAAATTATTGTCAGAAGTGCAAGGAGTGCCAAAAGTGGCTACTGTGAGCAAAAAAAGAAAAGATACCCCTCATGCCCATAGCTGTGGTTGATGTACCCTTCCAGCGGGTCACTATGGATATACTGTAGTTGGACCCCTGGAATGGAGTAGAAAAGGCAACAGATTAATTCTAGTTCTCAGTGACTATGCTACAAGATACCCAGAAGTGATCCCTATGATAACTATTACCGCTTTTAGGGTAGCTGAGGAACTAGCCAAGATTTTTAGTCTGGTGGGTATCCTTGAAGTTATTCTAGTAGATCAGGGGAAAACTTCACTTCCTAGATATTTTCAGGAATTGTATCAGGTGCTAGGAATAACGGCCATAATAACTTTACCCTACCACCTCAAACAGATGGGCTAGTACAGCGATCAATCTGACATTTAAAAAAACGTTAAGGAAATATGTGTATAAAGAAGGGAATGACTGGGACCTTTATCTCTGTCTTACCTGCTGTTTGCCTGAAGAGTGGTGCCTAGGTATCTACAGGCCTGTCCCCTTCTGATCTCTTTTATGGCAGAGCACCTGGAGGGCCACTAAGTGTGGTAAAGGAGATGCAGGAGGGTTAAACTGATCAGCAAAAGAATGTGGTATGGTACATCACTGACTTGTGACAGTGGTCTGTAAGTGCATTCAGATTGCCCATGAGAATTGCCTACAAGCTCAAGAAAGGCAGAAAGGATACTATGTTGTGGGGTTGAAGGACAAAAGTTTTAACCCAGGGGATGGGGCCTTGTTATTACTACCATCACATGGAAACAAATAGTTGGCAAAATGGCAAGGGCCTTTCACAGTGGTACATAGGACTGGATGGGTGGATTATGAAACAGAGATCCCAGGCAAGTGTAGGTCTCATATTTACCATGCCAACCTGCTGAAACTCTGAAAGGAGAGAGAGGGAAAACAAAGGCTTGTGTCAACCCATGTGTACTGTACTTCCTGAACAGGAAGATGGAGAATCAGAGCAAGCCCGTCACAGGCTGGACACAAGCAGCTCCGATATTGGCATTCTCCAAAGAAAGATAAATCTCAACCCAGAACCCAGTCAGCTAGCTGATAGAAGGGGGATATTACAGGAATTTAAGGCAGTGTTCACTATGACACCAGGAAAAGTTAGTCAGAATGAGCACATTATTGATACAGGATCTGCTCCACCACCTATATGGCAAAGGCCATACAGAATCCCAGACAACCAAAAACAGGCTATTTATTTTTTATTTAGTTGTTTAACCAGGTATAGCACACTAAGCTGAAAGCTTTTTTACAGGAGCGACCTGGGAGCACAAGGAGGTTAAGTGACTTGCTCAGGATCACACAGTATGCAAGTGGAAGCTGTGGGATTCAAACCCAGGTCTGGTCTGCTGGATGTCACCAAATTTGCAGCTCAGAGCCTTAGACCACTGCGCTATACTGCCTTCCCAAAGTAATTGCTATAACTGAGCAAGTGGAAACAATGAAGTCAATAGGGTGTACTGAGTCTTCAAGCAGGCACTATGACAATAAGAGAGCACTAAAGGCTAAAAAAGAAGTGAACATCCATCTTTGTATTGATTTTAGGAAAATAAACACTTCTTGATTTGACAGCTACTCGATGCCCTGGGTAGATGATCTTGTCGACCAGCTGGGATGTGCCAAGTACACAACAATGCTAGACTTTAAAAAAGGGTATTGGCAGATTTCACTGGAGACCAAGTCAAAAGAGAAAAATGGCTTTTGTGACCCCTATGGGATTGTTCCAGTTCACTGTAAGGCCATTTGGTCTCCATGGGGTGCCTTCCACAGTCCAGCATTTGATGGACAAGATCTTAGCCCCACATCACCATTATAGTTCTGCCTATTTGGATGATGTGATGATATTCAGCCCCACTTGAGAGATCCATGTGTCACATGTCAAAGTGGATATATCTGATATTGCAGGAGCTGGTCTCACCACCAACCCTGAAAAAATGTGCACTAGGCATGGTAGAGACCAGAGGCCTGAATTTTGAAGCTCAGTCACAAGCTGCGACATTGGCAGCTTGTGCCAAGTGCAGCTGAATCCAGGATCCTGCACCAGATTTTCCAAGTGACAGGGTCCCAGTGCCTAAGTCCCCCAGCTTGCATCAACAGTGGCAGTGCACCAAACAGAGGGCACACCCACAAGCTTTGCCACAATGGCTGTGGGGCTAAGGGGCAGCAGCTGCACCAATGGAAAGGGGTGCAGTAGTGGCTCATGCCCCCCCCCACCACCACCAATCTGCTAGGAAGTTGCCAGCATGCAGAACCAGTACCCTGGTGATCTAGTGGCCCCCCACCTGGCAATCAGTGCCCACCACACCACTGCCCCATCCATCAATACCCCAGATCCAGTGACTGGCACTGCCCTCTGCATGCCACCATGGCCCTCAGATGAATAAACTGTCACAGTGTGTACTGTAGAGTATGCACTGTGACCATTCATTCGGCATCCAACTGTGGTGATGTGCAGAGGAAGCAGCCGGTCACCGGATCTGGGGTAATGATGATTGGGGAGGGGTGGCTCTGCATTACCTGCCAGGTGGGGTGGGGGACCGCCAGATCACCAGGGATGACTATCCATGTAAGGTGTACTGGGGATTGGAGTTGGAAGAGGAGGGTAAGTGATCACAAGGAATTGCAGTACAGACGTATCAGGTCTTGATGGGTGGTGGAGCACTAGATTCCACTAGTATGGAATGGGATATTGCTGGTGGTAAGGTGACACAGTGGAAAAACGCAGTTGACAACCTCCAAGGGCTGTCTTAGTACCATTAGACCAGCCCTTTGCTGGTCTAACAGTACTTAGCTTTTTGTCCCTGGGGTGGGTTTTGAAAATCCAGATGCTGGGGTTGTGGCAAGCAGGATTTGCTGCAAGCCCCCTAACACCATGCTGCAGCCACACTTCTGTGGAGCATGGCTGGTGTTAGCACACTCTGGTGCAAGCAGCCTGCTGATTGATGCAAGCTGCTTTCTAAAATAGCTTGGGGCACTACCCTTGGCACAAGGTGCTTGTTGCATCCAATGTGTTGAAATTAGACTTTGTCATAAAATGCAGGTATTAGCAGTACAGTAAGTGCTGTTGACATAGAAGGTAGGGGGTTAGTGATAGGAGCAAGGGAAGGTTGGTCTATAGGGTGGATAAAGGGGGATGGAAGACATGGGTGAGTGGGGGCATGGTGTGGATATTACAACAGCGGAGGAGAGGGGTATCAGAGAAATGGGGAGGTGGGAGAGAGGGGGAAGGGGAATAGGGAGTTGAGGGGAGAAATGGGGGGGGAAGGAGGAAAAGGGCAGGGAGGGAGATGAGAGGGAGGACAGAGTGGGAGAGGCACACAGAGGGAGACTACCAGGAGCAATCACAGTGTCTGAGACAATTGAGGTGCTGGTGTAGGTTGCATTTGAAAGGGCTAAGCCTAGTCTCAGACAAGACCTCAGTAGGGAGACGATTCATTAGAGTGGGGGCCCTAGTAAAAAAGGCACACTGTATTTGGGATGTGCAACAGAAGGCAATCTGGAAGGAGAATTTGTCAGAATCACGAGTGCAGCATGTGACTGTGGTAGGTGACAAGAGGCCACACGTGGCAGGTGGAATAAGGCCGAGGCTGATTTTCTTAGCCCGGAGGCATGTCTGGTATGCAATCCTACCCTGGAGGTGCAGCCAGCTTGACTGTTTGTAGAGCTTGCAGGTATGGGTTCTTTTACCAGCACCTGTCACAAGGTGACAGCACTTATTCAAGGCTGTTCTGATTCTATTTAATGTGGTGTCCATGGCAGCTCCATAGAAGACCAGTCCATAATGATTAACGATAGGACTGAGCTGTTTACAGCTACAAGCATCACCTCTTGAGTTAGACAGTTGTAGTAGTAGTACAAATTTATTGTTGACAAACACAATTGTCAACACAATTAAAAACAGCAAAAAGAGACACACAACCATTTAAATATTATCAATAAATACAATTAAATATCATACATGAACATACTTCATCCTAAATTACACTCAGGTCTGGTTTTTCATTCTTGTGAATATGTTTTTTTCTGTTTTCCAACAGTTTAGCAAGCCCTGCCACTTTTTCCACAATAACCCTTTCTTCTGAGTTCAATAAATAATTAATTTTATAAAATGAATCCATTTCCAGGGTGGCAAGAACATCCCCCAACATTTTTGACCTTTCCATATTATATAATGGGCAGAATAAAAGTAGATGAGCTATATCATCTTTACTTTTATGACAAGCACACATATCCAAGTCTGATTTTCCATATAATCTTCTTAGGGTCTGACGGTCTATATATCCAAATCTAAGTCTAGTAAATTTCTTTCTTAAAACAGAATTTTATATTATATATGGATATTTCTTTATCCCATATACTCTCATGTTATTAACTGAGAGCCAAGCACTTACTTTATAATTCTTACTTAAAGCCATTTCTCTCTGAGCATAAATATCCATAATTTTGGTTTTAACTATATGCTTAATTTCTATATCTGGTTTTACCAAACTATCAGCTATGCTCTGAAGGAGTCCATATGGTTTAAGTAATTCCTGCAGTGCATACAACCCAGGACAGTTATATCCTAATTGATTATAATATAATAGCTCCTTCATGCATGCCCTAGATAATCTCTGACTTGGCATTTTATGTATTTTTAGCCAATATATACATGATATTTGTTCTATAGACAGTTGTGATGGCGATAGAAGGTACCTATTCTGGAGTTTATAGCTCTGGAGATTAATTTTACATGGGCAGTATAGGAGAGTGGGCTGTCCAGAGTAACACCCAGGTATTTAAACTCATAGACTTGATCAAGTGGGAGGAGCTGCTTATTCAGAATGTGTAGGTCAGCCATTTCATATTTGCTGTGGGTGTTGGCAAACAGCATGGCCTTTGTTTTTTGTAGTTAATCAACAGTTTATGTTGATCAAACCACTTTTTGACTATGTTAAAGTTGGACTGCAGGTCAGAGAATAGTTGGCCTGGGTGAAAATGAGTGGAGAAAAGGATGGCATCATCTGCATAAAGGATCATATTGGTGTTACATGCTGCAGGAAGATCATTTAAAAAGAGGCTAAAAAGAAGCGGAACAAGGATTGATCCTTGGGGAACCCTGGAGCGTACTGGGAGGCAGTCAGAGAGCGAGTCTCCAATTTTAACATGTTGGTGCCTTCCCACCAGGTAATTTAGCTGATTGTGTAACCCCATTACTGGGGTACAGAGATTGAAACTGTGTACTAAGTTAGTACCTAATGCCTGTACTTGCATCTGCTTTTTTTAAAAATCTGCTTAAACTGTGTGAATGCCTGTTCTGCCCTTTGATCATTCCTTCTAGTCCCTCTTCCTACCTCCAAGCCGCCAAAGTCCTGACTTCACAGTGACACTTATCCTTAGTTCCTCTTCTGTGCTTTAGCATCCTACTCTCTTATCCCACTCTCTCTAACCCAGTACTTTTTCTCCCAACTTTGGCACCTAGCCTGATCTCTTTTTTTTTTTAACTCGGGCGCCTAGTCCTACTGCTTCTACCTTCTGCCCTATCTCCCTCCATTCCTAATTCCCCTCCTCCCAGCCATTGAAACCTGTTGTGAACTTGGCACCAGACTGATCTCAGCAAATTAATTTCCCTGATGCCAAGACCCACAGCCCCCCACCTAACTATGTGGCTGTTTGCCCCTCCCATATTATCTCTCTTTTGTTTGTTAGATCCCTACCCTGTTTATGCAAACCCCACCCCTCCATTTAGTAGCTTAGCAGCCCCATTGTCCTTCTGCTTTAAATTGTTAACCGCTGTTTTCTATCTTCCCTCAGGATAGCCCTGACCAGGCTTGCTGCTGTTATGTGACTGGTGGAAGGAAGCCGCCGGCTACTCCCCACATCCTCAGCCTGGCCCACCATGGGCCAGCTTCAAGGTACGGCTTCATTTTGAACCAAATCTAAAGCTGCGAATCTGGTTGGCTGGAACTACTTTGCTGCAGCTCTCTATTGGCTAAAAAGGCTCTGGCTTTACTTTTGATTGGCCAGCAGAATTTCTAAGCTTTCTGCCACTCTCTAGCCTTACTTGCTACTGCTTTTCTAGCCTCAGTTGCTACAGCTTGTTTTGGTACTTCCAAGATGATTTGTCTTCCACCAACCCACCACCTCCCCGTCCCTCTTAAATCCACTTTCCTCCTGCCTACATTGTAGGGAGTGCTGCCTATTAGTGGAGTTCTAGCTTAATTTTATACTTAAGGGGTCATTTGCACTACCCCTTCTTCCCTCCAGGATGGTTCTACTAGGTCTATGCTGTTGAGCAATAATAATTAAAGTGGCAATCTGCAACTCTACTCCCTGTACCTTTTGCGGCTACCACTTTGCCCTCAATAGAACAAAGAAGACCCTTTACCTTTCCATCTGTATAGCAGGCCTTATATTTTGCTCCTTTTATCAGTCTACAGATCAACCTATGTTAGCCCACACTGCCTCTTTTTGTGGGAACAACCTATTATTTAACCTCCCTTCTGTGCAAACTGCTATACTGCTACCTTGGCATGTTGGTACTTTGTCTATGCTGCTCACTAAGCACACTCCTCCAGTTATGCCCCTTATAACTCTCAAATACTATGAGGCCAGGGTGCTCCTTTATGCAACCTTGTCTGCACTTGGGATTCATCTTAGCTATCCTCCTTCTCTCCCCTTGCCCTACTATAAACAGGAATGTACTCGATCCCATAGACTGCTTTTAAGTGCCCTCAAAAAACTCCTGTTGTTTTTGTTACTTTGCTCAGGCACTGTTGAGTTAAACCCAGGTCCTCCATTTGCCATTTCTACCCCATCTGATCTGGCTCACTTGAAGAGAATGAGTCTACTTCATTTAAATGTCAGCAGTCTTTTAAAGAAATTTGACGTTATTCAGTCCTGGATTTGTCACTCTAAGCCATATGTTTTAGTCGTCATGGAGTCCTGGCTCAAACCCTGTACCTTGGACCATGAAATAAACATCCTGTCCTACAACATCTACAGAGCTGACAGGCAAACCAGAGGAGTAGGGGTAGTCATCTACATCCGAGACAATTTTACTGCTTCTGTCACTGACTCTACCTCATTGCCAATGGAATTTGAAAGCCTGACCCTCAAAGTTCAGCTTTCTACTTCCGTGTCTCTTTCTATTATAGGATGTTATAGGCCACCCTCAGCAGGGTTAAAGGTGCTGAACCATCTGAGTAGCATGTTGGGCTTCTTGTCCTTGGAGGTTATTATTATGGGGGATCTCAACCTGAACTGGTATGACGATAGCTCCAAACCTCTCAAAGATCTTTGTGACTTATTCGGGCTTACTCCACTCATTACTGAAGTGGCTCATCCAAATAAGAAAAATCCAGGCAATAGCTCCTTGTTTGATCTTATCTTAGTAAGTAAACTACACCTATTTGCACATTCAGGTACCTTCTTCACAGATCTCAGTTATCACTGTCCCATTGCATGTGTGAGGTCAGTATCCACACCAACCTCCAACTCCAGATATATTTTTAAAAGAAGTCATAACCTTGACACTTATCCATTCATATCTGATTTACAGAACTCTTTGCTTTGGCAAGATTTTTATCTGGCCAAAACAATTGGTGAGGCCTTTGAAATTTTCCAGAATGTTGTACTTGGGGCCATAAACAAACATGCACCCATGATGAAAATCCTCACTAAGAAAAAATCATGTCCCTGACTCATGGCCAGTTTGAAATCTATCCTGCTTAACAGAGATATACTTTGGAAGAAAGCTAGGAGATCCAAGCTCCCTGTTGACTGGGCAGCCTTCAGAATGGCTAGGAACCATTACACGAAACTTGTCAGAGCAGAAAATGCCAAATATTTCCATGCTGAACGAGACTCCCCTTCCAAATGCTCTGCTAAATTCTGGAGAACTAGCAAGGACTTTGAAGGGCATGTGTCTCCAAACTCTCTCCCTGCTAAAACTTCCTCTGGCGGCTCCCTCACCACTGATAAACCAACAATTTGTGACCTACTCAATGCCCATTTTACTACTGCGGGATTAGCATTTGACTCTTCCCCTGTCAATAACCTCACGCTCAACTTTGTGGGAATGACCCAGTGCTCCCGGATGCTGTCACCCAGACTCAGAATGCTGTTTTCTCATTTCACCCCGTTCCTCTGAAAGAAGTAGAAGACTTACTCCTACAGCTGGACACCAGAAAGAGTATGGGTGCTGACCTTATCGAGCCATATTTTTAAAAGCTTGGCTACCATATCCTGGCGGTACCAATCACACACTTCTTTAATCTATCCCTTGCACAAGGTGTTCTTCCTTCATTATGGAAAACTGTGCATGTTATCCCACTGCTCAAATTAGGTGATCCAAGTGATATACATAACTACAGACCAATTTCGCTTTTTCCTATCCTCTCTAAACTTCTTGAGAAAGTAGTTAATGCCCAATTCAGGAACTTCTTGGACTCCTCAAACTGGCTCAGTCCTGCACAATCTGGCTTCAGACCATGACACAGTACAATCTCTGCTCTTGCAAAAGTGATGAATGACTGGCAGCATGCTCTAGATGTAAATAACTATGTGTGTGCTGTATTCCTTGACCTAAGCAAGGTGTTCGATATGGTGGACCACGACTTGCTCCTGTCCACACTTCATAATATCAATCTGGACCCACTCTCACTGAAATGGTTCTCCAGTTATCTAATGGGTCAGTTTCAACAGGTCAAGGCAGAAGGGGAATTTACCACCCTGAAACTGCTGCAGAGAGGTGTGCTGCAGGGATCTATCTTAGGGTCTCTGCTATTCACCCTGTACATTAACAATATCAACTTCGGAATCAAATCAGCCAACGTCCATCTCTTTGCTGATGACACTGTCCTATATATTGACAGACCATCCCTAGAACGTGTATGTCTGGACCCCCAACTAAACTTTAACCAGCTGCAACTAAATCTATTGAATCAAAAACTCCTCCTAAATGCCAAAAAACTAAGGCTATGCTTTTCTCACCTTATGTCAACATCAGAAAATCTTCCACTGTAGGCACAGTTCCACAAATTTCCACATTATTGGGTGAATCCCTGGATTGTGTACCCAAATTCAAAAATATGGAGGCATGGATTAACCATAAACTTTCCTTCTCTGACTATACATATATATATATATATATATATATGTATATATATCTATATATGTATATAGAGCAGTGGGCTAAGGGTCTGAGCTGCAGATCTGGATACCTGGGTTTGAATCCCATAGCTGCCTAGGTACATATTGTGTGATCCTGAGCAAGTCACTTAACTTCCTTGTGCTCCCTGGTTGCATCTGGAAACAAGCTTCAGCTTAATGTGCTGCTCCTGGCTAAACAATGTTCTCGTTCCCTTTCCCATATTGATGAACTTTCCAAAAAGCTTAGACAAAGAATTAGCCTCTTCTATAGAATTAAACATCTCCTCACTCAGGATGCTAAAAAGAGGCTGGTCCAAACTACATTCCTTTCTCTTGTGGACTATGCTGATTTTCTCTATGGACAAGGCCCTACCACTGCGCTAGCCAAACTTGATACCCTCTACCACAAAGCCATCAGATTTATCTCTGGAGCCTCATACTCTACTCACCACTTCTGTCTTTATTCCCTTGTATATTGTTCTCCCTTAATTTTAGAAGGCAAGGAAATGCTGCCTTCTGGACCTTCAGAGCTATCACCCAAAAGCTTCCACAATATATCTCAGATTGTTTGCCCCTTTGTACATCAGGTAGCTACTCCTTGAGAAGTCATTCATATGTCTCCATAATTATCCCCAAAGTTAAGTCATGTTTTGGTAGAGCCTCTACAAGCTATGCACTTCCTCAACTTTGGAATATGTTCCAAAAAACCCTGAGGTTGGCCCTCCCCACTATTTTTTTTCATTTAAAATGCTATACGCTAAATCTTTCACTGAGTCCTGTAACTGTTTTCCCCAATAACAGGCTGATGTCTGCTGGCTCCAGTTACCTTTCCCTTTGGTTCTTACCCCGGACCTTTCCCTGTTTATATCAGCTCTCTTCCCTCTCTTTCCCTTCGTCCTGTGCTTTCCATATACTGTACATATTATGTAAATTGTGGTTATTATTATGAGTGCTATTTTCTACATACTGTGCTGAATCTACCCTGTCTATATATTTTTCTGGACATATGCACATTGTATCTATATTATAATATGTATATTGGTGACTTCCGATTGTTTGTACATTCTTCTTATTGTTGTATACCCTTTTAACTGTTATATTGTTTTATTGTTATACTGCTGTACTGTTTTTATGTTCCTTCCAGGTCCACCTTGCAAATGAGTGTGCTCAAAGGTGTTTCGACTGGTAAAATAAAGATTAATTGATTGAGTGGCTGAAAATCATGACAGCCCACCAAAACGCTGCCACAGGCAGTATAAAGTAAAGCCTTTTTATTAGCCAAGGTTGAGTACAAATTAACTGCTCCAAGGACAGGTGAACACCTAACACATTTCATGCAAAGTGTGCTTTATTAAAGGCAGTTTCTGTTTGCTTTGTCTCATCATGATGCTCCTCTGCCAGTTGATGGGCGGAAACTTAGTGTAGCTGAAAAGAGGTAGTTGTGGCTATCAGACAGCAGCTGCCTTGCTTCATCTGCATGACAGCACCCACCAACCAGCTGAGCAACGAGTTTGAGTGAACAGCTGATTCACAGTCAACTGATGGAGCATCTGTGAAACCCTCATTGTATCTCACAAAATAGTTGTTTTATGTGCATTCCTTTATGAGAGATAGTCTGTATTTTGATTAGCGTGGCACCTGGAGATATATCACTGTTGTGAGCACATATAATTTAAACTTGAGGGCTTTTTTTAACAAGAATCCTGGTTTCAGTGCTGTTACAAGCTGTCAACCTGCTAGCGACACTTCCTTACAAACTCATAAACAGTGTCTCTGTGAGACAGTATTGATAAAAGACTTGCTGATTTATGAGTAGAACTTTGCAGGCTCTGTAAATAGTTTTTGATCTTACCGAAAACAAAATGTCATTTGTTTTTCCCCCATTTACAAGAAACTTACAGTATGTGAGTGCTGACACCTCTGTCTGCAAAGGTGGGGCCATTCTACATATTATACACACTCAAACACTGATTTTAACTGCAATTTTCTTTCAGGGAGATTGCATTACATATACAGATCATGCAAATGAAATCACACAAAAGATCTAAACAAGAACCACTAAATCCTGACACAGAAATCATTGTTAATTATCAGGAAAATCAGTGCTTGAATGTGTGTGATGTATGCCATGGCCCTTACTTAGCAGACAGAGATCTTAGCAGTCAAAGGTGTGAAGGGGTCCCTATTGAGCTGACAGCTTGTAAAAGCACTAAAACTAGGTTGCAAATTGCATCACCGTACAGCATCCCCCCCATCCATTACTTCTGGGTTACGTCCATCTCATAGGCTGCCAATGCACATGTGACCAGACCAGAAATCTGATCCTACATAGATCCCGTCCCTCCCTGCAGGTTTCCAGTTCATTCATGCACATCGCAGAGGTTGCATGCAAACTGCCTAGCTCCACAGAAAACTACTCAAGGTAAGATACCATACCATTCTTCAAAAAACACTGTATTCTACAGCTAAACATGGTAATAGCTAGACTGTGACTACTCTGTGATGCTATTTATATATGGATTTGGTACTCAAGATAGGTCAGACGTGGGAGATATGTCATTTACTGTTTGGAGTATAGAGGGATTCCATCCTAAACATCTTAAGTTCTGGCTAGCTGCGTGCATCACTTATGTCGTGTAGAACTGCTCTGGTCGATTCATATTGGCTATAATGATGCTAGGTGTAACTCCTCTGGTCATTTAGACTAAGCTGTATACTGCTAACATAGAAGCCCGGCTTGTTTAGACTACCTTGGCCTACTCATCAGAGGTGGAGCCCGGTTTGGGAGCATTTGGGAGCCGGGGGGGGGGCATTCAGTCAATCATGGGCTCCACAATGGGCACTAAACAGTGAGTAAAGATGGTGGTAGAGCACCACTACTCACACTGGGGCAGCCAGGACGGTGACTGCCCCCAGCCCCCTCTAGCTCCGCCACTGCTACCCATACAGGCAAGCAGTTATAGTTCAGCAACATGACAAAAAATAGGAAGCATACATCCTACGCACACCAGCCAGAGAATATAGCAGTTAGCCAGCACTGGAATGCAGACAGAGTAACATTTAACTAGGAAATGCACTAATTACGACTGTTTCCCTCTGCTGCTGCCATCCCATAACCAGACCAACTGCTCCTTCTAAGCGACCGTCCAGATAAAGAAATACATTGCCCAGTTATTGGCCACAGTCACAAATTACAGCCCTTCAAGAGTTTTGGTGCAGGAGCCCCTTGTGAGAGGCTCCAGTAACCCCTGCCACAAGTCGGGCCCCCTTGCGAGTGGGCCCACCTAATTGTGCAGGACAAAACTCCCCCAAGTACAAGCAATCCTATTAGAGCGCAGAGCTCAGCATTATGAAGCCGCAAGCTCCCTTACCCAACTCCTAGCAACCATAAGCGCTTTGGACTCCTCTGCTCACGCCAGGACTGAATTCAGTACAGTATTCTCGCTTCCCCCAAGAGAAGCGTATGAAGCAGGAGAACTACAGACCCGATCGCCATCTTGAAATGGTGACTAGCTACCAGGACACCGAGACTACGCACATGCATGAGTCCAGCACCTCCACACAAGCAGCACAGCTCTATACACAAGCAGCTACAAGGAAAATTTAAGGAAATTTAAAGCTACAGTACTCCATAGAAACATAGAGGTTGACGGCAGATAAGGACTGCAAGGCCCATCCAGTCTGCCCATTTCTTTTTCTACCTTGTAAATGTGCCATCGGCCTTTGCTCTGTCAGTGGTCTATCTATTCATACTCATCTGTATTGTTCCCTTATGCCTATCCCATGCTTGTTTGAAGCCCTGCACTGTATTCATAGCCTCCACTTCCTGAGGTAGGCCGTTCCATGCATTCACCACTCTTTCTGTGAAAAAATTCCTCACATTCCCCTTAATCGGTCTCCCTCTAATTTGGTGCTGTCTCCTCTTGTCCTGCTATTTTTCTTATATTTAAACATGTTAGACTCTTTCACCTTGTTAATGCCTTAAGGTGTTTGAATGTTTGATCTATCACCTCTCTCCTCCTTTGCTCAAGGGTATACATATTGAGCTCTGTTAATCTGTCCTTATATGTCTTCTGATGCAGTCCCTGCACCATTTTGGTTGCCCTCTCTGGACTACCTCAATTTGGTTAATGTCCTTGTGAAGGTGTGGCCTCCAGTATTGCATGCAGCACTCCAGATGGGGCCTAACCAGTGTCTTGTAAAGAGGGATTATTACCTCCCTCTTATGACTTGTGATACCACTACTAATACACCCTAACATCCCCCTAGCCTTACCTACTGCTTTAGAGGTCTGCTTGGATGATTTCAGGTCATCGGTGATGATGATGCTCAAGTCTCTTTCTTCCTTTGTGGCTGCCAGCAACTCCCCTCCCAGCCTATAGGTGGTTTCATGGTTTCTCTTCCCTATGTGCATGATCTTGCACTTTGCATTAAATCCCAGTTGCCACTCTTCTGACCATTTTGCTAGTTTATCCAGATCTCTTCTCATTCTGCCCACCCCATCTGGATCATCTACTCTGTTGCAGATCTTGGTGTCATCTGCAAACAGACAAGCCTAACCCTCTAGTCCATCTACAATGTCACTAATGAAGATATTGAAGAGGACTGGCCCCAGGACTGATCCCTGAGGTACCCCACTTGTGACTTGCATCTCTTCTGACTGTATACCATTTTCTACCACTCTCTGTTTTCTGCCCATCAACCAGTTTGCCACCCAGTTGACCAACTTCTGACCCACCCGAGCCTACCCAGCTTATTTATCAATCTTCTATGTGGAACAGTGTTGAAAGCTTTGCCGAAGTCAAGGTAGGAGACAGCAAGTGCTCCCCCTTGGTCCACCACTCTGGGGTTACCCAGTCAAAGAAATCTATGAGATTAGTTTGACAGGACCTTCCTTTTGTAAACCCATGCTGTCTTGGATCCTGTGCCCCTATGGATTCCAGGTGTTGCACTATCCTTTCCTTAAGGCATGCCTCCATAATCTTGCCCACTACTGAGGTAAGACTGACTGGTCTGTAGTTCCATGCCTCCTCCCTGCTACCACTCTTGTGGAGCAGGATCACATGAGCCCTTCTCCAGTGTTCTGGGAATCTCTTGTGCTCAGAGACTCACTAAACAGTTCTACTAATGGCTCTGCTAGTTCCACCCGTAGCTCCTTAAGTACCCTGGGATGTATACCATCAGGTCCCATTGCCTTGTCCACTCTGAGCTTAGCGAGCTGTTGTAGGACCCTTTCTTTTGTGAAGGGAGTAGTACTCACCTCCATCCCCCCCTGTGTCCATGGTGCTAAGCTATGGGCCCTGCCCTACCTTCTCTTCAGTAAATACTGAGCAAAAGTATCTATTTAGGGTAGATGCTTTTACAGGGTCCTCCTCCTCACATGCCCCCTTTTCTCCTTTGAGCTTAGCAATACCCCATCTGGACTTTCTCCTTTCACTAATGTATCTATAGAAAGTCTTGTCACCTTCTTTTACTGTTCATGCTAGTGTTTCCTCAGTTTGGGACTTTGCCTGCCTTACTGCCTTCCCTGCTTCCCTTAGGGCAGTTTGGTATGCCTCCCTATCTTCATCCTGCTGTGTTCCCTTATATTTCCTGAAGGCCAGCCTTTTGGCTCTGACCTTTTCTGCTACTGTATTTGAGAACCAAAGTGGTTTCCTTGTTCTTTTGCACTTCCGTTTCTGTCTAACACAATGGGATGTTGCTTCAAGTACTGCATCCTTAATGCTTGCCCACTTTGCCTGTACACCCTCACCTGTGTTTCTTTTTGCCAGGGCTAGCTTAATTCTGTTGGCTATCTTATCAAAGTCAGCTCCTCTGAAGTCCCATATTTTTGCCTTGGAATGGGATGATTTAGATGTAGTGGCCAAACTGAACCATACCATGTGATGGTCACTGGTCCCTAGGTGACCTTCTACCTGGAGATCTGTGATCCCTTCCCTGTTAGTTAATATAGCGCATAATATACACAGGCTTAATCCTTGTGGGTGAACTACCAATATATGTACTCAAGGCAAGAATTTCCAAGATGTTATTGGCTATAGCCCCTACTTCTACTGCTGCCATATGCCAATTTTGCAGAGTGACGTTATATTCCACAAAGAAGACCCACAGTAGGGTGGCAGGGGAAGGAAACAACTCCTGGTGGGGGACTCCATTGTTAGGAAGGTAGAACTTGGGGAGGAAGGGGAGAGGGAGGTAAGGTGCCTGCCTGGCACCATGGCTTGGAGGAACAGGGAGGGAATCCTCAGGATTGCCAGAGCAGCTGCACAGGGGAGGGAGCTGGATGTCATTGTCCACCTAGGGACAAATGACCTGGCTAAGAAGGGATTAGAGAAGTGCAGGAAGAATTTGTGGAATTGGAGAGGGACCTTAGACAAGTAGCATGCACGGTAACCTTCTCGGAGGTGCTGCCCATCTATGGCGTAGGAGAGGCTAGGGTGTTCCGCACCATGGGATTCAATAAGTGGTTGAAAAACTGGTGTGGAGCTCAGGGATTTGGCTTCATTGGGGACTGCGGGTCCACCTGGAGTGATGCAAGCCTATACTGGCATGATGGGCTGCATCTGTCCAGAAGGGGAACCAGGATCCTTGGTGATAGGTTTAAATGCTTCATTGGCAAGCATTTAAGCTAGCCAAGGGGGGAGGCACTGGAAAGGAGCAGGGAAATCCTAGCCTCCCCAAAAATCATGGTAAACACCAACATAGAGGTGTCAATAGGAAGAATGGAAGGGGTAAATGGAGAAAGTGACAAAGGCAAGAAGGACAGGGATGGGGCAAAAAGGAGTAAGGCCATCAGGAAATGGAGGGTAATGAGTACCAATGCCTGTAGTCTGGGCAACAAGCTCTCTGAACTGGTGGCCTTGATGGAAGAGGGATGCCTGGATATCGTAGCAGTCACAGAAACATGGTACACAGAGAACCATGACTGGGATGTTAACATACCAGGGTACATAACCTACAGGAGAGACAGGCAGGGGAGAAGAGGGGGAGGAGTAGCTCTCTATGTAAAGGAAGGGATAAAAGCAACTGAACAAAATAGTAAACAGGGAGGAGATGAGGCACTGTGGGTCACCGTGGAGACTGGAAAGGGCACCACAATCCGCACAGGGGTTGTGTACAGAACCCCAGGTCAGGGGGAGGGAATGGACAAGGATATGATAGAAGACATTCTTAGAATGGCAGAGAAAGGGGAGATACTGTTGATGGGAGACCTGAATATGCCAGATGTTAACTGGAGCACATTTGCTGCAGCCACATCCAAGAGCAGGCCATTCTTGATGCCCTACAGGTGGCAGGCCTCAGACAGCTAGTTTTGGAACCCACTCGTGAGGGAGCAATCTTAGACCTCATACTCTCAAACGGGGGCAGTGAGAGGATCTCAGATCTAGAAGTGGGTTGACATCTGGGAACAAGTGACCATCAAACAGTGTGGTTCACATTAAACTCAGCTACAGAGTCAAGCCATACAAAAGTGAGGGTACTGGATTTCAGGAGGGCTGACTTTGGCAAGATGGAAGAGTGCCTCAGAAAAACACTAGCAAACAGGCTAGAAGGAGGTGCAGAGCAACAATGGGGAATCATCAAAACTGCCATCACAGAGGCAACAAGCCTTTGTGTGAAGCAAATAAACAAATCAAAATGAAAGAAAAAGCCACTATGGTTCTCAAAAGAGGTGGCTGTGTAAGTCAGGAAGAAAAGATAGCATTCGGAGTATAAGGAAACAAGAAGGAGCAGGACAGAGAGCTGTACCAGTTAAGGCAGAAGGAAGCAGGGAGGGAAGTCAAAATAGCAAAGGCCCAAACTGAGGAAAAGATAGCCAACTCGGTTAGAAGGGGATAAAACCTTTTATAGGTACATCAGCGGTGTAGAAAAGACAAAGGGAGGGATAGTGAGGCTGAATCGAATGAGCGGTGGGTGAGCAGAGGGACAATGAAAAGCAGGGCTACTGAACGAATATTTCTGCTCAGTATTCATAAAAGAGGAGGGAAGTGCCTAATCCAATTAACAGAAGCACTCTTGATAGGGGTCGATCCCAGTCCCTTCACAGAAGAAAGGTTCTGCAAGAACTCCTAAAACTGAAGGTGGACAAAGCAATGGGGCCTGATGGAATTCACCCAGAATTCTAAAAAATTAAGGGTGAACTAGTGAACCACTGGCTACTCTTTTTAATAAATCATGGGAGGATGGTGTGGTACCCGAGGACTGGAGGAAGGCAGATGTGATTCCCCTTCACAAAAGTGGGACCAAGACAGAGGCAGGAAACTACAGACCTGTCAGTCTGACCTCTGTGTTAGGGAAAGTGATGGAGTCGGTTCTGAAGGAAAGAATAGTTGATTACCTAGAGGCCAGTGGGGCACAGGACCCAAGGCAGCATGGGTTCACAGTGGGAAGGTCATGTCAGACGAATCTAATAGATTTCTTTGACTGGGTGACCAAAGTAGTAGACCAGGCAGGGGCTGTGGACATGGCCTACCTAGATTTTAGCAAGGCATTTGACACAGTCCCACACAAAAGATTATTAGTCAAATTAACCAGCCTGGGAGTGGGTTCCAGGGTGGTAGCCTGGGTAAAACATTGGCTGGACAACAGGACACAGAAGGTAATTGTAAATGGAGTCCACTCTGAAGAAAGAGGGGTAACTAGTGGGGTACCGCAGGGTTCAGTATTGGGTCCAGTCCTTTTTAATGTCTTCATAAGTGACATTGCAGAGGGACTGGAAGAAAAAGTATACCTCTTTGCAGACGACACAAAGATCTGCAACAGGGTTGATACACAAGGAGCTGTGGAAAGGATGAGAAGGGACTTGGCAAGGTTGGAGGAATGGTCAGAATTATGGCAGCTAGGATTCAATGCAAAAAGTGCAAAATAGTGCATCTGGGAAACAAGAACCCAGGGGAAGAATACACAATGGGGGGGGGGGTAGTAACAACAACAAAAAAGGAAAGGGACCTGGGGGGTAATTATATCAGATGACCTTAAGGTTAGCAAGCAATGTGAGAAGGCAGTAGGGAGGGCTGGGGATATACTGGGATGCATAGGGAGAGGCATCAGCAGCAGAAAGCAGGTAGTTGTTATCCATCTGTATAGACAGTTGGTGAGACCCCATCTGGAGTACTGTGTCCAGTTCTGGAGACCCCATCTCTGCAAGGACATAGACAGGATAGAGGCAGTCCAGAGGAGGGCAACTGAAATGGTGCAGGGTCTGCATAAGAAGCCGTATGAGGAGAGACTAAAGGAGCTTAATATGTATACCCTTGAGGAAAGAAGGGAGAGGGGGGACATGATAGAAACTTTTAAAGTACCTCAGTGGAATCAACAAAGTCCAAGAGAGTAGCATCTTTTCAGAAAAAGAGACGGCAAAAACAAGGGGACACAATTTAAAGATAGGGGGCGGTTCAGGGGCAATGTGAGGAAGTGTTATTTCACAGAGAGGGTAGTGGGTGCATGGAACAGCCTTCCTGAGGAGGTTGTGGGGTCTAAAACTGTGGGACAATTCAAGAATACATGGGACAGACATAAGGCAATTCTTGTGGAGGGTAGGAAGAAATAGGCTTTTGGTTAACTAGGATCTGCGGCCTATCTTGTAGGTAGGGAAATGGGCAGACTAGATGGGCCAAGCGGTCCTTATCTGCCATCAAAGTCTATGTTTCTATGCTTCTATGTTATTTTAGAACACTGACAAGGGTGCAGCAGTCATAAAATCAGACCCAGGTCACCCAAACCCTTTTCTGCCCATTTTACCATGCAGAAACTCAATGAGGCACAATAACAGTAATAGTAAACTAACCCAGCAGTGCCTGTATTAGCAGGCAGAAACTTAAAGGAGGTACAATAGCAATGAACTAACTCAGCAGGGATATTGCAGCCGGCACAATCACCATCCCACTCCACCCCGGGGACGAATATAATGTCACTCTGCAAAATTGGCATGTGGCAGCAGTAGAAGTAGGGGCTATAGCCAATAATCTATATTAACCCCCTCAACCGGAACAAATCCTGTCCCCTTACCTATCTCCACAGGATAAAGACATGGGTAAAACAAGAAAATGCCAGTCTTGCCACATCGCCCTACTAGGAAATCAATCAGGACCCCTTTGCCCCATCTGCTCACAGACGGACCCCGGAATGACAAGTGAAGCGGGCACAGAAATGGAACCGGAATCAGACTCCCCTAGTCCTACCAATAATGAACCCCCATCCACGGAAGAGGAATTCTTCAAGACACAACAAACAGTAATGCTGAAAATCCTGGAAAGGATGGAGGAACTCGCCCAAGCCAACAAAACAAATTCCCCCAAAACTGACAAGGCAAATGACAAAGTGAGCAAGAACCCCTCAAACTCCTCAGACACTGCAGAGACAGACAAGCCAGATATCAGAGATTCTGACAAGGAGGAGAACCAAGAAGGAGAGAAGGAGGAACTCATCCTCACAAAGAAACTAACACCTGTTGAGGCTTTCCAAGAGCTCCTAAGAGCAGTCAAGAAGGCCATGGGGTTTGAGATACCATAGCCCCCCACACAGCAATCAAAACTAAACCCCCTCATCATAGGGCAACAAAAGAAGGATGAAACCTTCCCCATATGCGAAGCCTTAATGGAAGTCATAGATAAGGAATGGCAGTCGACCGACCTATCTAGGATCTCAGAAAAGTGCATATTCAACAGGTTCTACCCAATCCAGGAAGACATAAATAAAACTTGGTGCAGTCCACCATTGATAGACCACCAAGTCACAGTGTTATGCAAGACAACAATGCTACCCTCGGAGACCACAACCCCACTACGCGACCCGACTGACAAAAAGATGGAAGAATTACTGAAAAGAGGCTTTGAAATGACAGGCATGGCCTGCAGAGCCAACACGGCAGCCACATACACCTCGAGGGCAATAGTAACGTGGCTGGAGGAGCTGGCATCCTCACTGGACCCCAAGTCCAGACAGGCAGATCTAGCCAAATACGCTATACAGGCAGCAAAATACACTGTCGATGCATCCATCGATGCATTAAAGATGTCAGCTAGGCTGGCAGCCCTAACTAACAGAACAAGGCACCACATATGGCTCAAACTGTGGAATGCCAACTCAGAATCCAAGGCAATGCTGGGAAAACTACCCTTTAAGGGCAATCTCTTATTCGGAGAAGGCCCAGAGAAACATGTGAAACAAAAGGGCGATGGGAAGGGCCTAGACAAGGATAAATCATCCAGGATGACTTACATGCCAACATTTTATGGCAGATTCCGTCCATTCTGAGGTAGACAAGACAGGAGATAAATTTCAAACTACTCACCAAATAAGTTGTTTTCATTCAAACCCGCCTACTTTAACAACAGCTCATGGGGCAAAACCTGCAGCCAATATCAAAGGGAATGCTACAACATGACCTTCAAAAGAGGCAGGTTCAAAACAAATTAACCATTAAGCACAACACCACCTAACAGAGCCACACCGGCACCACCTACCAGTAGGAGCAAGACTGATCTTATTTTCCAACGTATGGCAGACATCAACTTCAGACAGATGGGTACTGGAAGTTATATCCCAAGGATACTCCACTGAATTCACCCACAAACCAATATCAAACAGACCCATGGTCTCACCAGTGTCTCGACAACCACACAAAATGCAGGCAGTGAGGGAGATGCTCAGATCCCTCCTAGACAACAAAGCAATAGCGGAGGTGCCACAGAACCAGATCGACCAAGGAATTTACTCCATTTTCTTGCCGGTACCCAAGAAAACAGGAGATATGAGACCCGTACTAGATCTAAAATTCATCAACTGTTTCATACAATACAAACGATTCAAAATGGAAACACTACAGACAACACTGTGGGTGATAAAGCAAGAGGATTACCTTACCTCCATAGATCTGAAGGACACCTATTTACACATTCCCATGCACCCAGCCCATTTCCAATATCTCAGATTCAAGATACTAGGACAACAGTACCTGTACCAAACCTTACCATTTGGTCTAGTATCAGCTCCAAGGGTATTCACAAAAGTGTCTATCACGCTTGCTGCGAACCTGAGACAAAGAGGAATACACATCATCCCTTACTTGGACGACTGGCTGATCAGAGCCAGAAACCCAACCACAGCCCAGCAGCATACACAAACAGTAGTGCACACACTACAGTCCCATGGATGGGTGATCAACTGGGACAAAAGCAGTCTGTACCCCAGCCAAAAGATACAGCACCTAGGGGCCATCATCGATACTGCTTCTGGGAAAGCGCAACCGTCCCAGAATAGAACGGAAAAGGTATTGTCGCATGTGCAAACACTTATGAGCAAGCAGAACCTCACGCTACATGTCATCCTGCAAGCCCTTGGCTCCATGGCATCCTGCATCGACCTCGTACCCTGGGCACTGTGGAACATGCGTCCCATTCAGTTTCTGGCTATACAAGAGGGACACAGTTTAAGTCACAACCTATCCAGGACATTATGACTGGACAACAGTGCCAAAAGGTCACTGACCTGATGGGCTAAAAGACACAACCTCACTAAAGGAATGGACCTAAACAGGCAACATGATGTAGTAATAGATACAGATGGAAGTATGAAAGGTTGGGGGGGCGACACTCAACCAAATCCCAGCCCAAGGAAAATAGTCTCGTTTGGAATCACGCATGCAGATCAACTTAATAGAAATGAGAGCAGTCTATCATGTGCTACACCACTTCCAACAACGCATCAAGAACAAAAGAGTCCTTATCGGATCAGACAACAGGGCAACAGTGGCATACATCTCAAATCAAGGGGGAAAGAGAAGCCCACTTCTATTACAAGAATCCAAAAGAGTACTAGACTGGGTGCAAATAAACCTCAGGTCAATTACAGCAATTCACCTAGCAGGGAAGCTAAACATAAAAGCAGATTGGCTCAGCCATCAGGACATAGCTCCAGGAGAGTGGGCTCTACACCCACATGTCTTTCAACAGATAGACCAAACATGGGGACCACTGGAAACAGACCTAATGGCAACAGTATCAAACAAAAAACTTCCAACTTACTACTCCAGGTACCAAGAATCGGGAGCCCTAGGAGTAGATACGCTAACCCAAGACTGGACATTCCAGAGAGTGTATGTATTCACACCCATACCGCTCATACAACAAGTGCTGAGCAAGATTCAACAATCTCAAGCAGTGGTGGTGATGATCACACCCCTATAGCCCAGGTGACACTGGTTTGTGACTCTGGTATCAATGTCCATAAGCACCCCATGGACGCTCCCCCTTCGACAAGACCTACTGACACAAGGCCCCATCAACCATTCCAATCTAGCCCCCCTCCACTTCACAGCCTGGCTTCTGAAAGGCAGAGACTGCTAGACAAAGGCTACAGTCCAGCAGTGGTCGACACCATGTTTCACTCCAGGCGCATATTGACCAAAACTACCTACAAGAGACACTGGAACATTTTTGACAGATAGTGTGCCTCAAACCACATACAAACAAGGTTGGTCACCATCAAACATATGCTGGCATTCCTACAACAGTGGGTAGACAAAGGCCTGGCAACGTCATCCCTCCGGGTACAAGCAGCTGCCATAGGAGCAGGCACAGGCCTCCTTGAAGGCTATACCCCAGGTTCGCATCCCAACATACTCAGGTTCCTGAATGCCACATCCAACATACGCCCCAGAAAAAGACAAGTATTAGCACCATGGGATTTGAATATGGTACTCAGGGCTCTGGCCTCCCCACCATTTGAGCCTATATCCATGACAGACCTCAAATGGGTCTCGGTCAAGACCATAATCCTACTGGCAATCTGCTCCACTAGGATAGTAGGGGAGATGAGGGCCTTACCTGCAGACCACCCTTCCTAATCTCACATAACGATGGAATCACACTACGAACCAACCCTTCTTTCATGCCAAAAATTCAGTCATCTTTTCACACCACACAGACAATGGAACTACCAGCATGGCCAGAGAAAGAGGAAAATAAGCACTGGGACATGAAGAGAGTGATTTCCACGTACCTAGACAGAACCAGACACTTCAGGCTTTCAGATGGACTATTCGTCATTTACAGCAGATCCAGAAAGGGGCAAGCTGCAGCCACATCCACCTTAGCCACCTGGATCAAGCAGGCCATTGTGGAAGCCTACAAAGCTCTAGGGTTTACCCCACCACAATGAGTCAGTGCCCACTCCACCAGGGCTACCTACTGGGCGGAAAGGAATGATGCTTCAATCCAGGACATTTGTGCTGCAGCCACATGGTCCTCAATTCATACCTTCACCAGACATTATAAGCTAGACATAGAAAATGCTAATAGAGCTAACTTTGCAAGAAAAGTTCTAATCAATGTCACCAATTCTTAGCTGCACTGTCATGCAACCCACCCTATACATACATACCTAATCACTGCTTCTTACTACCGAGAAGTAATGGATGGGGGAATGCTGTAAGGTGATGCAATATGCAATGTTAGTTTACTCACCTGGTAAAGGTGATAGCATGAGCATCACCTTACAGCATCCCCGACCCCACCCGGGTATTTGGATGATGGCTCAGCTAACAGACAATTGACCACTAAGAAAGAGATGAGCTTACCAGCATGCCGTACGGGCTGGTCATACACAGAGTGTAAATAATAGGAAATTAACAGGTATTATGCTTAATTCACCCTCTCTATAGTCGATATCTTATTACTTATACAACCTACCATTCACCTGTGTGTTTTTGGTTAACGTACTTATATACAGGTATGTGTACACCATAACCAACTTCTTACCACAGATAACTGACAGAAGACATAGCTTTGGGAAAAATCGAACTAGAAACCTGCAGGGAGGGAGGGACAGGACCTAGGCAGGAACAGATTTCTATTCTGGTCAAATGTGCATTGGCAGCCTATGTGATGGGCGTAACCCAGAAGTAATGGATGGGGGATGCTGTAAGGTGATGCTCATGTGATCACCTTTACCAGGTGAGTAAACTACCATTTCCCACTGGCAAAAAACCCTTACACTGTGGTTTAATTTAAATGTGCTCACAAGAGTGATGCATCTCTGGGCACCATATTAATCGAAATACAGACTATCTCTAATAAAGAAATGCACATAAAATAACTATTTTTTAAGATACAGTGAGGGTTTCTCTGATGCTCTGTCAGATGATACTGTGGGTCATCTGTTCACTAGATCTGTGAGTTATGAACTTAAAGAAAAAAAACATTGAAATGAACAGGCTCACACTTCACATTCATCTTAATTTTTTTTCTTTAGTTGATAACTTTTTTATTAATTTTTTTGCATTCTTTTTTTTGTGTGTGTGTGGAGGTCTTTTTAGTCCCACTCTGATGAACACTATGAGTATCAATGTTCAAATCCACTCCAAAATGGGTGTTTGTTGAATACACCAGCATACTCTGCAAACATCCATTTCAAGGTGGATTTGAATTTTGACACCCATAGTGTTCATCAGAGAGAGAGAGAGACAGACTGAAAAAGACCTCCACAGAAAAAAGTAGGTAAAAATATTAAAAAACAGTTAGCAACTAAAGAAAAAAAAACATTGAAATGAATGGGCTCATACCTCCCATTCATCACAATGTTTTCTTTTCTTTAGTTACATAGAAACATAGACTTTGATGGCAGATAAGGACCACTTGGCCCACCCAGTCTGCCCATTTCCCTACCTATTGGATAAGCTGCAGATTCTAGTTAACCAACAGCCTACTTCCTGCAACCCCCCACTATAATTGCCTTATGTCTGTCCCATGCATGTTTGAATTCCCCCACTGTTTTAGACCCCACAACCTCTCCAGGAAGGCGGTTCCATGCGTCCACCACTCTCTCCATGAAAAAGAATTTCCTCACATTACCCCTGAGCCGTCCCCCCCTAACTTTAAATTGTGCCCCCTTGTTCTTACACATCTCTTTTTCTGAAAGATGCTGCCCTTCTGGACTTTGTTGATTCCCTTGAAGTACTTACAAGTTTCTATCATGTCCCCCCGTCCCTCCTTTCATCAAGGGTATACATATTAAGCTCTCTCAGTCTCTCTTCATATGGTTTCTGATGTAGACCCTGCACCATTTTAGTTGCCCTCCTCTGGACTGCTTCCATCCTGTCTATGTCCTTGCAGAGATGAGGTCTCCAAAACTGCACGCAGTACTCCAGATGGGGTCTCACCAACTGTCTGTATAGAGGGATAACGACTTCCCTTTTTCTACTTGTGATGCCCCTCCCTATGCATCCCAGTATCCCCTGGCTCTCCTTACTGACTTCTCACATTGCTTACCCACCTTTAGGTCATCTGATATGACTACACCCAGATCCCTTTCCATTATTGTTGTCGTAGTACCTCCCCTGCTATTGTGTACTCTTCTCCTGGATTTTATTTCCTGGTGCATTACTTGCACTTCTTGGCATTGAATCTAAGTTGCCATATGTCTGACCATTCCTCCAACCTTGCCAAGTCCCTTCTCTTCCTTTCTACCCCCCCTTGTGTATCAACTCTGTTACAGATCTTTGTGTCATCTGCAAAGAGGCATACCTTTCCTTCCAGATCCTCTGCAATGTCACCTACTTTTTTTCTTACGAGATCTTTTTTAATCCCATTCTGGTGAATACTATGTGTGTTAAAATTCAAATCTACCTCAAAATGGGTGTTTGCAGATAACACCCGCACACTCTAATAATACCCATTTTGAAGTGGATTTGAGCATTGACACCCATTGTATTCATCAGAGAGGGTCAAAAAAGATCTAAACAGAAAACAAGTAGGTAAAAATATTAAAAAACCAAAAAGTTGCGAACTAAAGAAAAAGCACCATTGAAATGAATAGGCTCACACTTCCAGTTCATTTCAGTGAGTGTTTTTAATTGGCTGTGTCTGAACCTTAAGTGCAGGCATCATATTACAGGGATTAGTGTAGTTTGAATGTGTGTTTTTTTCTTAACTGCCATTTCAGTGTGCTTCTCCATTTAGTTTGAGCACGACTGAGGAATTCTAGCAGGTAAGTTTGTGACTGTGTGTTTGTAATTGAATTTGAGGTCTTTTCTTAGCTGCCATTTCAGTGTGCTTCTCCATTTAGTTTTGGCAGGATTGAGGGATTCTAGCTGATCGGTTTGTGACTGTGTGTTGGTAACTGGCAGTGTCTGAACCCTAAGTGCAGGCATCATATTATAGGGATTAGTGTAGTTTGAGTGTGAGGCATTTTCTTAACTGCCATTTTGGTGTGCTTCTCCATTTAGTTTGAGTAGGATTGAGGGATTCTAGCTGGCAAGCTTGTGACCGTGTGTTTGTAATGGGCCGGGTCTGGACCACAGTGAGTGGAGTGAGGAGCCACTGCCAGAGGAATCCTTGGCTGATTGTTTTTGGACATAGCCTGTGATGCAGTCCCACCTTGCCACCCCACAGCCCACCCACCCCAGGGCTCGGCCTACATTTACAGGGAGAGTCCCATAGGGCCTTGCAACATCCTACATCCATACAGGAAGTAGGGAAGAGAGAAAGGATGACAAAAAAACAAAAGAAAAAAACACATTTTGGGGAGATAACAAATAGCCATCTTAAGCAGGCAGTAGATTGAGAAGGGAAACATACATGATGGGAGTGGTGCAATGCAATGGTTGTGGAGCAGCTGTCTTCAGGGATACATTCTGGAGGCTGTGATGCTGCCCTATCTGCAGCCACCTCTCTGGGCTGAGGGAGGAGTTGTCTGTCTCCAAGCAGAGTTGGTCAAGCTGAAGGCAGCATGCATCCCCACCCAGAGACCATCAGTTCCACAACCTGTACCTCAAAGGATGCCAAGGAAGAGGAGTGATTGGACTGTGGTGGGCTCAGGGAAGGTGAGGGAGGGGGGTCGAAAGCACATCCCCAAACCAGTCCCATTTAGTCACTCCTACACTGTTTTGGAGGAAAAGGAAAGCCCCACTCAGGAACCCGAGGCTGGGACCAAGGAGAATGACAGAGTCCTCCAGGATGGAGCCCCAGGGAAGGGAGGCAGGAGACCCTGGAGGAGGAGGAGGAGGAGGAGGAGGAGGAGGAGGAAGCTTCTCCTAGTAAGAGACTCTATTGTCTGGGGAGTGGAGTTAGAGACACCTAGCAGGGGAGAGAGGGAGGTCAAGTGCCTCCCAGGAAGCACTGCATAGAGGGATAAGAAGCAGATCCATAGGATCGCTAGGGCAATAGCTAGGAGGGAGCAGCTGGATGCCATTGTCCACCTGGGGACTAATGACATGGCCAAGAGAAGGGTGGAGTTAGCCAGAGTCCAGGAGGATTTGAGGAAACTGGGGAAAACCTGAAACAGATAGCATGCTCCATCTCATTTTCAGAGGTACTACCTCTCCAGGGCACATTGGGAAGCTAGGACACTCCACATCCATACCTTCAACTCCTGGTTGAAGGATTGGTGTGGAAGGGAGGGTTTTGGCTTCATAGGGGACTTGGGCCTGACCTGGTCAGATGCAAGCTTCTGTAAGGAGGATAGCCTGCATCTGTCTGAGAAGAGGACCTTGGTCCTTAGTGAGAAGTTTAAATGCTCCAGCTGTGAGCATTTAAACTGGCCAAGGGGAGGAGAGCCAGGAGGATCAGGAGGCTTAGGAACACCCCCATGGAAACATGCAGGAACATAAGTTGACTACAGGAACAGCTAAAGCAGGTAGGAAGGGACAGACAGGTGAGGAATGTATAACGAGTGATATGGGGGGGGGGGTGAGAGCACATAGGAAAGGAATCCAGAGTGGAGGAAAGACGCTGGAGAGGGAAAAACAAGCGTAGAGGGAGGGTAAACTGTAAACCATGGACGGTCATGCTAACGAATGCCCGTAGCCTAGGAAATAAGGTTCCAGACCTGGTGGGCTTGTTGGTAGATGCAGACCTTGACATAGCAGCAATAACAGAGACATGGTACTCTGCTAATCATGGCTAGGAAGTCAGTGTTATAGGCTACACACTGTTCAGGAGGGACAAGGAGGGTAAAAAGGGTGGAGGAGTGGCCCTGTACATCAGAGATGGTATAAAGGCTGCAGAAGTTCAGGGAAGACAGGGGAAGGCCGAGGTAATGTGGTTCACCCTGGAGCCAGGTAATGGAACAGCAAGGGTGACCTACAGACCTCTAACACAGAGGGAGAAAGTAGACAGGGAACTTGTGGAGAACATACATGACATGGCAGCTAAAGACGAAATCCTGCTACTGGGGGATTTCAATATGCCGAATGTGGACTGGGCCACCCAAGTGACTGCTTCAGCCAGAAGGATGGCCATCCTAGAATCTCTGCAGGTGTTGGACTCAGGCAGCTGGTGCATGAGCCCACCAGGGACATGTTGATTCTGGACCAGGTATGGACCAATGGGAACAGAGTCAAAGAAATACAGGTAAAAGGGAAGCTGGGGTCCAGAGACCACCACATGGTGTGGTTCAGCATGGTGACATGGACTCAATTATGCCACACAAGGGCAAGAGTATTCGATTTCAGGAGGGTGGATTTTACTGAAATGGGTAGATGTATACAAGCAGTCCTGGGGAAGGGAGGGGTAATAGAGATGGTGGAGGAACAATGGGAGAAACTGAAAGGAGCCACAGTGAAGATAACAAACCAGTGCGTTAGGATAGTGGTCAAAGGGAAGAGAAGAAGGAAACCATTATGGTTCTCTAAAGAGTTGGGGGACAAAGTCAGGGCTAAAAGGCTGAATTTCAGGAAATATAAGGGGAGCCAAAAGAAAGAGGACAGTGAGGTGTACCTTGAATGTCTAAGGGAAGCAGGGAAGGTGGTTAGGAGGGCAAAGACGCAGACAGAAGAGGGTCTAGTATGGTCTATAAACAAAGGAGATAAGGCATTTTATAGGTACATCAGTGAAGGAAGAAAAAACAGGGGGGATTGTGAGGGTCAAAGGGGAGAAGGGGAGTGTGTAAGGAGGGGGATCTGGACAAGGCAGAAATACTGAACAAATATTTCTGCTCAGTATTCACTAAGGAGGGGAAGGATCAAGGACTACAGTTGGGTTGCAGAGGCAATGCAGGGAGGGAGAAGTGGACACCAGTCCATTTGCAGTGGAGCGATTTCTGGAAGAACTCACAAAGCTGAAGGTGGATAAGGCCAAGGGGCCAGACGACATCCACCCAAGGATATTAAGGAAGCTGCAAAGGAACTAGCAGTGTCTCTGGTGGCCCTGTTCAGAGTCACTCCAATATGGGTGTGGTTCCAGAGGACTGGAGGAGGCCACATGTAGTCCCACTGCACAAAAGTGGCAGTAGGGAGGAGGCCGGGAACTACAGGCCAGTCAGCCTCACCTCAGCGGTGGGAAAGATCATGGTGACACTGCTGAAAGAAAGGATAATGGCACATCTGGAATTCAGCAGTGCTCAGGATCTGAGGCAACATGGATTCACAGCAGGAAGGTCATGTCAAACTAATCTAATAGATTTTTTTTATTGGGTGGCTAGGGAAGTAAATCAGGGAGGCGCAGTAGACATCGCCTACTATCTACTGTAGATTTCAGCAAGTCTTTGACACCATTCCACATAGCCCAGTGGCCCTGAGGGTTGAGGTGCTGAATACAACACCTCATGCCATGCCGGCAACCTGGGCTCGGGAATGAGCCTGGGTCATTGGGGGTCAGCAGCGTAGGGTTAGGATCGAGCATCTGGAGACTGCTCTCCTGGGGAGGGCTGAGTGACTCCACTGCACTGTACTGGCCCATGGTGATGACTGGGGGCACTACTAACACTGGTGTATGTGGGTGGGGTGTGGTAGAAGTTGGCACGCAGTGCCTGGACATCATTGCACATTCACACTCCAGAGGGGTCAAATAACAGAGGAAAAGGCTTGGTGTGAGTGTACAGCTTGATGGCCATGTTCGGCCCAACTGGAGGTCTGTCATGGAATCGCACTGGAGGGGTTCAGTCTCTGCCCGGCATGGAAAGGCAGGGGAGCTTCCCAGCATGTCAGGGAATGACTGTACCAACCCCTCATCATGTGATTGAGCCTGCTGCCCTCTGGGCAGGTCAGCCAGCAGCTGGATGCCCCCACAGATCGCACTGCAGCAGGGGGAAAAAATATGATATGATAAAAAAACAAGATGGGTAGTCTGGGCATGGGAGACATGGTGGTGAACCAGGTTAGGGACTAGTTAACAGACAGGAGACAGAGGATGGTGGCAAATTGGGAGAGGGGGTGACCAGTGGGGTACCACAGGGATCAGTACTAGGACCAGTCCTGTTTAATGTCCTAATTAGTGATATTGCAAAGGGGCTGGAAGGAAAGGTCTGCCTGTTTGCAGATGACACCAAGATTTGCAACAGGGTGGATATTCCAGAAGGTGTACAGAAAATGAAGAGGGACCTGGAGAAGCTTGAAAGATGGTTGGAGATGTGGAAACTGAGGTTCAATGCAAATAAGTGCAAAATAATGCACCTAGGTAGAGGGAACCCTCAGGAGAGCTACAGGTTGGGGGGGAGCTGACTGTCACCAAAGAGGAACGGGACCTAGGGGTTATCATCTCTAATGACCTTAAGGTATCAAAGCAGTGCACAAAGGTGGCAGAGAGGGCCAGTGGCATGATGGGGTGCATAGGCAGGGGTATCACTAGCAGAAGGTGGGAGGTGGTGATGCCATTGAATAAAACATTGGTAAGGCCTCACCTGGAGTACTGCGTGCAGTTCTGGAGGCCAAACCTGTGCAAGGAAATAGATAAGGTGGAGACTATCCAAAGAAAGGCAACAAAGATGGTGCAGGGCTTGCACCACAAAACATATAAGGAGAGACTAAGGGACCTCAATATGTACTCACTGGAGGAGAGGAGGGACATGATTGAAACTTTCAAGTACCTTAAGGGCATAAATGTGGTACAGGTGGGGGACCTTTTCCAATGTAGAAAAAGTATTAGAACAAGGGGGCACAATATGAAATTGGAAGAGGGTATAGTAAGAGCTAATGTGAGGAAGCTTTTCTACACAGAAAGGGTAGTCAGTGCTTGGAATAGTCTTCCACAGAAGGTAGTGGGGCAATCACAGTGGAGGGGTTTAAGTATGCCTGGGACAGGCACAAGGGAAGTTTGAGAGGAGAGGGAGTGATGAAAAGCCATTGATCACATAGAGTCAGTGGCCACATACAATGTATAGGGCCTACAGGCAGACTGGATGGGCCTAGCAGTCCTTATCTGCTGACAATTTCTATGTTTCTCTGTACTCAGCAAACACCAATTTTGAGATGGATTTAAACATTGACACCCATAGTTTTCATCAGAAGGGAACTGGAAAAGACCTAGAAAAAACAAACATTTGTCAATGCCAAATGTTGTCTCTCTGGCATTGGCATTGGTAGTGCAGGAGTTAGAGATGCATAATAGGAATGGAGTTAAGTATGGAACTGACGCCAACCCCACCTCAACCCTGGAGAGACTGACAGGTGCCAGGGTGTGCCTTTGGGGTGTCAGCTATAACATTCATGCCATTTTACCTCACCCTACCCTGTAGACACTGACAAGTGTTGTGGTGTGCTTTGGGGTATTTGGGCCTTATGCTTACCCCATTCCATAAGGACATATGCTGAGATGGGTGCAGTATAGGAGAATGAGCTTCACCCTACCCTGTAGACACTGACAAGTGTTGTGGTGTGCTTTGGGGTCTTTGGGCCTTATACTTACCCCATTCCATAAGGAAATATGCTGAGACGGGTGCAGTATAGGAGAATGGGGTGAACGTTAGTGCCAAGCACTCCAAGGTGCACCTCGATGCCTGTCACTGGCTGCAGGGTGGGGGTGGAATGGTGTGAGCATTACAGCCAGTGATCCCAAGTCACACTCCTGACACCTGGCAGTCTCTACAGGGTGGGGTGTTACAGTTGGAAATCCTAATGTTGCAGGCGTTTGCTGGTATTTTCATTCCAAATTTTCAACATAGGCTTTTTGTGACCCCACCTCATGAAGAGCGGCACAATCAATTTGTTAGCTGAAAGATGGTTTTGCACAGTGGCTATGCCATTTGGCAACACAGGGGTGAAAACACATTTTGGGCAGGATGTGGAAAATGACAACTGTATTGTTCATGAGGAGGCGTAAAAAAATGGCAACGTTGAAAATCTTGAGCGAAAATATGAAAAATTGGTGAAGTCATGAGCATGCATAGAAACTGTGCAACACACGTCCGTAACCCAATTATTTCTGGGAATTTTTTAGCCACATTTTCAACATAGGCATTTTGGGACCTCCCCTCATGAACAGTGGTGCTGTGATTTTGTTAATCTGTCCCAAAAGATGATTTCCCACAGCGACCATGCCATTGTGCGCCACGGATGAGGAAACACATTTTGGGCAGGCTGTGAAAAATGACAGCTGCACTGTTGATAAGGAGGTGTGCCAAAATGCCAGTGTTGAAAATCTGGCCTGAAAACATTGCAAATTTGCAAAGTTACAAGGGAAACTGTGCAACATATGCTTGTAACACAGTCATTTTATGGACTTTCAGCACCAAATTTCCAAAATAGGCATTTTAGGACCTCTGCTCATGAACAGTGTCACCATTATTATCTCAAACCATCCCAAAAACTGATTTTGCACAGTGACCATGCTATTCAGCGCCGGACATGCGAAAACACATTTATGCCAGGATATGTAAAGTGACAGCTGTACTGTTCATAAGGAGGTGTGGAAAAATGCCAGTTTTGAAAATCTGGAGTAAAAATATTACAAATTCACGAAGTTATGAGCATGCCTGGAAACAGCAAAATGCACGCTTGTAAAACAGCCATTGTTTGGATTTTTTTCACCAGATTTGCAACATAGGCTTTTTGAAAGCCCCCTCATGAACAGTGGCATTGTCATTCCATTACTCAGTCCCGAAAGGTGATTCTGTGCAGTGACTGCGAAATCAACTTTCGGGACTGAATAACGCCATGTCAGTGACTGAATCCATGAGGAGGGGTCTCAATAACCCCATGTTGAAAATGTGGTGCAAAAATTCCAAACAATGCCTGAGATGTGCACCAAAGTTGAAAAAACCTATTTATGCCATTATACAGCTTACCGGCATTTCTTAAGTTTGCAGTCGGCTTTGAAGAGTGCAGACGTGTTCCCAGTTCACTGAAGATCACTGAGCTGGACTCCGGAGTTAAGTATGGGGTGAGGGTGTGTGTGTGGGGAGGCAGGGTGCACAGAGGGTGGGAGCGGGTTGTGGGAGGGGGCAGGGAGACCACGAGGGACAGTTTTCTTCTTTCACAGGGTTAAAAAAAAACCAAAAACATAACGGGACAGTTTTTCTTTCTCAGGGTATTGCTTGCATGGGGTGGGCTCCTGGTGTGTCACCTAAGTGTTTGGGAGAGGGGGATGCTGCTTGGCCGATGGGGGATTGAGCTGCCCCGTTGGCACACCTGATAATGAGGGCCAAGGGCTGAGGGATTGGGCACCCCCTGACACATAACAAATGGGGAGGTGCATTATGCTGACGGGGAGTGGGCTCCCTCGTTGGCACATACATTGGGTCAGGGCATGCTGACAGGGGATTGGGTTCCCCCAGAGTCGGCATTATGGCAGGCAGTGTGCCGCCAGGTTTAATGTAATTTTTCACCAAGTAAAGCACGTCGGGAGGTGCTGCTGCATATGATGAGCTTTGCTCGCATTGCAGTGGACCTTTCCTTAGATGTGCTTGCCACATTATGTATTCCTGGTGTGGCACTGGCATACAGGCTTATTGAGTAATGAGGGACTCACATCCTGATGCATGCCCTGCAGTGTCTGTGCCTCCAAATCTGCTACTAATGCAATATGTTGGCTGGCACACAAGCACGAGCCAACATAAAAATTAGGACCCCATTGCAAATGACATATTACATCTCATCTGGTCTATCTTGGGTTAATATATAGTAATAATGTGTACAAGCAGGACCCGGTACAACAGCAATGCAAGCAGCAAACATCTGACATTAACCCCCTTGTGAATGAGCTTGCTCAATGGAGTCTTCCTGCAATAAACTTGAACAAATGCTTGTTATTTACTGTGTAGCTGGCCGGGATGTAACATAGTATCCTGTGACAACGAAAGACAAAAAGGATTAACTGCTATTAAAGTTGGAGTATCTTCTGCTGCAGCATTGCATTGCATCCTGCTGGCTCCACTGTATTTATCAAGAAAAAATGGATCCTGAAACAGTGAACTAATGATTTGGGTTTGCTGCTTCAATCTCTGTTGTCATGTTGTTTTCAGAAGCCACTAATGACAATTGGGGAATTAGGCAGGAAAGCAAGATGATTAATTTTTTCAGGAATTAGAATTTACATTTCTGGATGGATCACTTCAATCCTGAGAAGAGGAACTAGAAGCACTTGAAGAATGAAGAGAGGAAACTGGTGTGCTTCTGGATTGTGCAGGATGGTTTCATCACCATGCACTGGATGACCAGCAGGGAAGGTTGCTTGTACCACAGTTGGTGAAGAATCAGTGGTTTTCTGGGGACTGATGAACCATGGTTACTTTGGCCATACTATTGTGCACCCAGCACTTATCTTCACAGACCCTGAGGCCATGACTTCACCTCCAGTCCCTATCACGCCATGACCAGATCCTCCTCTGCTACCACTACTTGCAGAACTTGTATCACAGTGAAACATTCATCTACTCCTTTCTTCTCTCTTGCATCCCTTTCTCCTCCTATTCTTCTTTTCATATTTTCTACACACATCAGCAACACATGTGCAACAGATGATAACACAACATAGCTAGAACTGGTTGCTAAAAATGATGGGCCCGATTCACAAAGATGACCATGGAGTGGCACAAGGTACGTTGGACACACCATGCGCTAAAGCCCCCTGCATCATCAGCAATGCACCCTATTCTGTAAGGAACACACCATGTGCCAGATGCAGCACACATGGCGTAAGAATGTGCAGTGCATCAAATAAATAATGTAAGTGAAACGCAAGGTGCAGGCAGCATCCAAAAGCAAGGGGCAGAGGAATGTCCGAACCACGGAGGATGCAGCAAGAAGAGAGGGGTCAGCCAACCCCAGGGACATGGAGGAAGAAGACTGGGCACTCCAGGAAAAATAACTTCATGGACCAGGAGATAGACATCCTCCTGGATGCAATAGAGGCCTGGGTAGGTGTGACAAAGTGTCAAGAGCACAAGAGCATGATGGGCAATGGTACAGGGCCCTGACCTGTGTGTGACACTTAACAGGCAGACCTGCTACTGTCCCAGGGAGGGGACCAGAAGGTACAGACACAGCAGCAGGAGGCATGGGATGAGGTAGCCAGACTGGTGAATGCAGTGGCGCCCAGTAAGCACAGTGTGAGGGAGCTGCAGAAGAGGCATTGTGACATCAAGCGCCATGCCAAGGAGAAGGCAGCCCACAACAGGCGCTGCACAATGGCAACGGGAGGAGGACCCACACAACCATGGCCCCTCAGCAGACATGAGGAATGTGTAGTGGCACAGATCAGCATGCGCAGCATACAGGGTGACAGTGAGCTAGACCTGTATCGGCAACAACATGCACAAGGTAAGCACCGGGCATGCATGTGGCAGGTGGCACCACCGTGCAGACAGCTGCACCGCAGGGGCACCAGGGACTTGCAATCGGCAGGGACCCGGGGGGTCAGGTGCAGAGGGACACAGTGTGGCCTGGGCCACCATGCAGAAGCAGGAGATGCAGGAGGTAACCCCTCCACTGGGTGCCACAGGCTGGACATGCACCTTAGCACTGGATACATACCAGCACGCGGGCACCTGAGGTAATGCACTGTGCACATCTGTCCATACATGGGTGTCAACCCAGCAGGTGCCCGGACCACAGCGACCAGACAACATGCCACAGCCAGGCAGGCAACACCACCATAATGCCATGCTGTGATCCACAGTGACAGTGAAGCGTCGGAGTACATCAGTCACAGCAGCAGTGATGAGGAACAACAGCAGGCATCCACCAGTGACAGCACAGTGAGCCAGGCCCACAGGAGGGTGACAGATAGTGAGGCAGATGACCAAAGGGGAAGTGACACTGACAGCAATGCAATGCCATCCAACAGCAACAGCACCATTGGGCATAGCACACCTGTGGCCAGAACTGCAGACCAGCACCAGACCACGGTGGACACCCAGCACAGCAGGGGGACAGAGGGGATGGCCCTGTAGAGACACAGGCAAACAATGCACCCACCACTATAGGCTGCGATGGCCAGGCACACAGCACTGCCACACCAGACCATAGAGGTGCAGGTGGGACTGGCGAACATGGTGCAACACCACTGCCACTGGAGGATGACCTTGGGGAAGACCTGTTACGATACTGTCAGGACATCCTGCTCACCCAGGAGGCAGCACAGCATGAGCTGGCAGGGATACAAGGCAGCATATGGGAACACACCACTGCCACTGTTGCACACATGGGACAGCTGCAGCTGACAGTAGCAGATATCCACGCAGTCATCATACATGGGATCCAGAAAGGGGCATGCCAAACAACACAGACAACAAGGCTACTCCAGGAGATACAGCTGTGCACACACGCCAAAAGGACACCATAGAATGGCAGACCATGATCATGGAACACAGCATGGGGCAGCATATCACCCAGACAGAGGCAACAATGACAATGGCAACAGCACTGCAGGAAATTGCAAGATGCATGCAACAACAAGCAGCCAGTGTGGCACCGGTCCCACAGGTATGTCTCGACTGCAATGTGTGGCGGCACAACAGAGGGGCAGTAGATGACAACCACGGCATGGGGAACACAGTCAGCATATAGGATGTGGGGCAGGGCCATGAGGATGCACAGGGCATAGGGCAGGCATTGATGCCTTTGGGACAACAGCCAGACACAGTGCTGACTCAGCATGTGACATGCACAGCCATGCCCGAGAACAGGGCTGTGGATGACATGGCAGGCAAACACACAGACAATGGGGAACAGCAGCTGGATGCAATTGCCTCTGAAGACAGACAAGTGGGCCCAACAGACATCAGGGATGGGCTGGAGCCATGCAGTGATGCTGGTGTGGAAGATGGCCATGGTGCAGTGGGACACACACTGCAGGGGGCCACAGCCACACAGGGCACAGAAGACAACCACAGCAAAACACCCAGTAACACAGCTGAGGGTGTGCACAGGCAGATAGGGGTACTGGAACATGATGGGCACAGGGGGATTGACATCCACCCACCTGTCAGTGATGTGGAGCAGTCTGGACAGACACAGAGCAGTACCATGATAGACAACATCATGGCCATGCCAACACCCAGTGCAGCACAGAGGCTAGGACAGCACATGACTACCCGATCCCGAGGCCGCAACAGGGCCCACCCTGAGGCAGGTAGAATGGCCTGTGAAGAGCGGATGGCCAGGCAAGGAGCTCCAGCTTCAGAACCTGTTGCACAGATTGCACCAGCTTGCAGCAGGACTGGAAGTAGGGGGGACAACAGCTGCAGTATGTCAGGGACCGCTGCAGCACAACAGATACCCCCGGTGACACAACGTCATTCACAGATGCACAGGGCAGAGGTGCAGACAGGGTGTGCCACACTGCAGGATGCTACACATTGCAGCATCACGGCGGTACAGCCACCATGCACTGCACAGAGTGAGCCACTGGACACCGTAGGCCGGAAGAGGAGGCCAGCACACACACACCAGTAGGATGCTCACAGCATGCCAGACATGCACATCGGAGGGGGAAGGGGCCAACCAACGATGTTGACCACCACAATGCAATGGTCCAGTGCACACACCAGACTATGGGCAGGGACCCCAACTCAACACACACCACACATGGATGTGCAGGTGCATGTGCCATGCATACCTGTGCTGCATGCACTAGTACCCCATACCCCCTGTACAGTGCCCATGGCCATGGCACACCCTGCCATGACACTGCAGCATGGGACATGCACACAAGCCTGCATCCCCAGACAGTGGCACCCCCCACATGCTAGCGATATGCACACCGCCATCCCAGATGGCACATACTGGACACTTGCATGGCCCCCAGTGCCAGCCCTGGGATCAACTGCATGCACCTGGGTGTGTACACCATGGCATGCCACAGACTGCTCACATTGCACACCCACACCCGTCCACCACCAGCCACCGCCAACCAGACAAGCCCCCACCATGTGACCAGTGGGAGCAGTGGGTGCACACACATTGGTGTGGCACACCAGCATAGGTGTGGCCCCTGGCACACACGGCACCATACCTGTCCATGGTGCCATGCATGGCTCCACACCCAGATGCATGGCCTCTGCAGGTCTGTTGCCTCCCCACCACACAAGGGGCTCCACATACCACCCAGCACCAAGACTCACACACAGTACCCACCATGGGGCATGCCACCATAGCAGCCATACAGAGCTGTGCATTGCAGTCCACTGGGTGGGCCCTGTGGTATGCCACATACCAGGACACACCACCCGGCCACACACGTCTGGTACCGACACATGCACGACACATGCAGGCCCAAACCACGGGGTCCCTCCTTGTCGACTGGTGGTTTGGCTTAACCACTGTGACATGCCACTGTGGAACTAAGAGGACCTCAACACTGGGTGGCACAGGCCCACAGGGATACAGTGTCCTGACACTGTGCCCAGCATGCCTCATTAACAATCCCTGTGGCACAATGCGGTGCATTTCACATGCTGTTGGACAGTGGTCCATGTTGTCCACATGGTGCCCTGTGTAGGCCCTGTGGGCTGGTACCCATACATTGGCTGGCACCAACTAGTACACAGCATTGGCAGGTGATGAGCATGCACAGTACAGAGTGACACACAGACACAGCTTGCATATGGAACAACAATGTATTAGGAACACATAAGCAAAACACAACATCAACAGTTAAGTTGATCCAAGAGGCACACAATACAATGGGCACAGCTCCACACACAGCAATAGTCTTACAATGGTGATGCAATTAACTGCATTGCATGCTCAGTTACTATATCCCTGAAGTCCCAGTGACCTGTGCCCATACTACCCTATGAGCCCTGTCCATGGCACATCCGCGATTGCATGAGTGGGGCCAGGACAATGTTGCACTCACATGCCCGCCACTCAGTGTCCACCAATCTGGTCCAGGTAGTCCAGCAGGTCTTGCACTGCATCATGTAGGTTGGTCAGCAGCCTTGCCATGGGCCTGATGCACAGGCTGAGTCCTTGGGCAAAGTCACGGAGGGTGTGCAGCTCAGGCTGCATGCTGTCATCACTCCTGGTGTCCCTGTCTGACGACGTGTCCCTTTCAATCCCGGGCTGTCCTGGACCATGTTCAGGGGTTGCATCACCACCGCCATACATGGGAGCATCCCCATCCCCAGTCTGGTCAGCACCCACCTGGCCAGCTGTACCATGGGTGTCCCCACCTGTTGCCATGTCGGCCATGTCACCTGCCGCAGGCAGTCTCACAGCACTGTCACCTGGCCCTGCATGCTGGCGACACTCCTGTCAGTCACCCGGGACATCCTCCTTCACCTCCTCCACATCCTCCTCATCTGTTGCATCCTCCACACCGTTATAGTACCGCCTGTTGCCTGCCCTGGGCCATCATCTGGGTCCTGGCTGTGTATGCCTGTGCATCACTCCACTTCAGGCGTCACATTGCCCACTCCAGGGAATGCCACTATGCATCCCGGCCCTGCTGCACACTCCTCGCACCACTATCAGCACCTGGAAAACAATGTTACAGTCTGTGAGTGCACCACGCACCCATGCACTGCCTCACTGCATGTTGCCCAGACCACCAACCCAAGCCCGGCAGGCCAACACCATGCCATGTCACGTGTTGCATGGGCTGTGACATGCACCGACCATGTGTGGGGCACACACCCACACATGTGTCCATGGTGCATGTGCCCTACCAGCAACCACCAGCCACGGCCACCTGTGCTGGCCCTGCCAGTGTGTGTGTGTGTGTGTGTGTGTGTGTGTGTGTGTGTGTGTGTGTGTGTGTGTGTGCATCCCCTGCCTGCTGTCCCTATACAGTAGCCTACACAGCTGCATACATGTCATGACTGCTGTACACTTACTTTGGCGATGTTGCTCTCTGTGGGTCCTCTGCCATGTCCGTCCAGTCCAGATTCCCAGGGCCTGCCCTGGCCTTCAGTGTCACTGCCCTCTCCTGCGGGGACATAATGGTAAGTGACATCATCAGTACCCATCTGTGCAGTCAAGGTCACTGTAGTGTGCTGTGTATCATACATGTTACTGGTGACACATACCTGACCGGCGTGGCCGTCCTCCATGCATCTGGACATCTAACTCTCATGCCATCCTCCTCAGGTGGGCAAGGAGACCCTCTCCCTCCAGGCCAGGTAATTCCATTGGTATCTGACCTGCCGCATGGTCCTCCTGATTCCAGACACCGCCTGGAGCCTGCTGCCTATGGTGGACCACACCCTCTCCTTGTCTGCTGGGCTGGACTGCTGTACTCCCTGTGGGAACAGCACCCTGTTCCACTGCTCAGCCAGGCTGATGAGAAGCACTGTCTCATCATCGGTGAAGTTAGGTGCCCTGCTCCAGAGTGCCAGTGCAACTGGGACTGCCACCTGCTGTTTGTCTTTGTGACTGCTTTACTCCCTTGCCTCCCTCTGCAGTGTATTTGGAGCTATGTCCTGTGCTACACTGTCCTGTGTGGCCTAGCATGTGCTACTGAAGCCCTGAAAATGCTGGTGGCTCAGCTCCACATGCTCCCTGCTTTCCCCCACCAGTCACACGCTGTGAAGCACACGCAACGCAGCATGCATAGGCACGCAATGCACTGTGCATTGTGTATGGGATAACTGTACGCAAGTAACGTTGCTGTGGCTGCCACACAGTGTGACATGCATCCTCCCATTGTTGATGCACAGCACAACCTGCGGTGCATTGGTTGTCATCCTCCCTGTCTCTGCACACTGTGCTTGTGCAGGGTACCACGGCTGTGCTTGGGGGGGCATGCCTCCAGTGACACTGTGCCAGTCCTCATGGTGTACCCTATGGGTGTGCCACAACACAACCATGTCCTGCAGCCTCGGGTGCACTGCACCCATGTGCAGCACCTGTGGCTGTGCTGCATGGTGTGTGCAGCCTCCCACCCACACTGTCCTCCATATCCCTGTTGTGCCTACCTCTGGTGCCCACTGTGCACTGGCATTGCATGTTGGCACAAGCACCAGTGTGCTGCGTGCCACATGACCATGGTGCCATTCCCTCATGTGCAGTCTGTGCTGCCTAGCACTGTGGCTGCTGTGCATGGGACCCCACACATCCCTCCATCCCTACATTACACTGCTCATCCACATGTCACCCTGCTAGCAATGGACTCCCCGCTGCTCATGCTGCTGTCTGTGTCACTGTGCATTGCACCATCTGGGGTGGCACACAGGCAATGGGCACATCTCTGTTAACTGTGCTGCTACTGCCTGTGTGGTGGCCCAGGCGGTGACACCTCCGTATCGCTACAGCTGTTCTGGTACCCCTGCAGTGTGTACTCTCCACGGTGGTCCCTGGGTTCCTGGCACTGCTTTGTTGTTCCCTGCAATGCCATGGCACTGCTGCCCAGTGTGCCTGTTGTGTATGCTGTTGCTGCATGCATGTGGTCTTCCCATGGTCTCGAGGCTGTGGTCCATAGCCAGCACTCAGCATGGTGGTGTTGGCATACCTGTGTCCGTGCACACTGCGCATGCTGTTGTGTGCTCATCCAAAGTGTGATGCAATGAGCTGCGCTTGTCCAGAGAGTGTGTGTTGTGCCTGGCTTTGCTGTCACCAATCATAGGTGGGTCCCGCTGCCTCCTCCTCCTCCTCCCCCCCCGCAGTGTCACCATCCTCGCTGGGTGCCTCCTCATCCTCAGCCAGTGGTGTGCCATGTTCCAGTGCTATGTTGCGCAGTACACAACATGCTATGAACAGTTTGCATGCCATTACTGTTGTGTACTCCAGTGCGCCCCCTGATCTGTCAAGGCACCAGAACCTCATCTTGAGGATGCCAAATGTGTGCTGTATCGAACTGCGTGTTGCTGCTGTGTGGGCATTGTTGTACCGTTGATCTGCCACACTCCGTGGACGCCTCACTGGTGTCATCAGCCAGGGATGTTGTGGGTATCTGCTGTCACCTGTGGGAAGGGGGGTGTAGGTTAGTGTTGTGCCTACCTGAGTCCCATGCCCACTCATGCTGCGTGTGTCTGTGTGTGCATTACCAATCAGCCAGCCATCTGTGAGTGTCCTGCTCTGGAAGGCCTCACACACTCCACAGTTCCTGTAGATGTACACATTGTGTGTGGACCCTTTATACTGTGCCATGACGTCGAGGATCTTGCACCTGCTGTCGCAGATGACCTGTACATTCATGGAATGGAAGCCCTTCCTGTTGACATAGGTCTCTGGTTAATCCAGTGGTGCCCTTATGGTGATGTGTGCAGTCTACTGCACCAAGCACACGTGGAATCCTGCTGTGCTGTAGAATCCCTGCTTGATTGCCAGTTGCTTCTGGGCATCTGAGGGTAGGTGGATGTATTGGTGTGACCTGTATATGAGGGCATCCACGACTACCCTCAGGCACCATGATACAGAGGGCTGTGAGATACCCACGGTGTTGCCACTCAGTATCTGGAATCCACCAGTGGCCATTACCCATAGGGCTACACATACCTTCACCTCTTTTGGTATGGCATGGCCTCTCCAGGTCCTGCTTCTCAGGTTGGCATCAAGTTCCTGGCATAGCTCTGCTATGGCTGCCTTGCCAAGTTGATATCATGCGATGCACTGCTCCTCAGTCAGGTCTGTGTGGACGGTGCCTGGCCGGTACACACGCATGGCATGCCTCCGGTGTCTGGGTTGCTGCTGTCTGTGCACCTGCTGTGCGGCGCCACCTTGTTGTGCAGCCTGGTGGGCATGTTGCCTATGGTGTTGCATGGCCAGCTGTATGCCCAGTAGGGCCTGTGGTGCTAACATTCTCCTGGCAGTCGTCTGTCTCTGTCCTGCTGCAGTCCTGTGTCTCGGTCCTGTAACACTACATTGCCTCCTCCCTTCCTTTTTCTAAGTCCCCTTAGATCAGCTCTGTGTGGTGTAGCAGGTGTTTGAAATCTGCTGTTTGGTGCACCTTTGTGAGCTGCACTCCTGCATCCTGCATGTCTTACCCCTGTTGCAACCCACCATGTGTCATGGCACTAGCTGCCATCTGGCGCTGTACTGGTGCATGGGGTGCTTGATGCAGTGTGTCATTGCATTCATGCATGGTGCATTTGTGAATCCTGTCTTGCTTGCATCTTGGCACAGCGTGCTGCTTACGTCCTGCCGCTTGGCGCATGCACCTTGCGTCTTGGTGCAGCCTTTGAGAATCGGGCCCGATAACTCACCATAGTCATCAGTGATTTTATTTATTTATTGAATTTTGGTAACCGGCTAGGCCCACTGAGACAAGAAAGTCCCTTTTTCAGTGGCGACCTAGTAAGTGCAATACATTGATAGTGCAATAGTTGACACAGGAAACCGTACAGGTATGACAATTGCAATAACAAGACCAACTAATATAGTTACAGAAACATGTCACAATACAACACAATTATGTCATACAAACATTCACAACTAGCATAAAAAAAGAAACCATGAATTTTAGATGTCCACATGACACACATGCACATACACTGCATGCTTGGCGCACAGACAAGCCGCAGTACTATATAACTCACAAGGTGATAAGGAGGAAGAGTGACACAGCCAGGCTACTGCCCACTGACAGATCACATTCACCACACAACTGAGAAACCTTGTGACCTTATGTTGAACAAAAAAGGTTACTTTACTGACTGGCATGCATGCTCATACACACACAGAAAAAGCAATAAGATGGAATATCATGCTGTCCTGCACCACCAGTAGTCAGTAAAAGAATTTGGCAAACAAATTCTTCAAAATCCTCACTGCACCTTTATCAGTCTGCTAAATTTAAACAACCCCACTCCTACAGTGGTGGGAGGGGGGATAAAATTAAAAAAAATTATTTCTGAGCTATACTACATTATCAGAATTCAGTATAAAAATAACAAATCTTTTGAAAATCCCCCTGCAGCTTTTCCCAGTCTGAAAAATTCACTCTGCCTTCTCCTGCTGCAGGGCCTGCAGCTACCATTGCAGGCTTACACAGTCTGTCTCCTCCTTTCCCTGCAGCACAATTTCACCAGCCTGCCTGCCTCAAACTACAGTTAAATGTAGTGAAAATTAGTTCACTACAACAATAATGCACAATTCTGTGATGAGTTTGAACATTTTCTGATCACAAGTCACTCTTTTTTAACATAAAAGGAGCTCTTGTCCTGCCACATGTCCTTCCCCCATAAGACAGAGATGAAAATGGCAGAGAGAAGTACACAGCACAAGGAGTTCATGGTAAAGAGTGGTGATGGGGTTATCCTCACTGTGCTGTGGAGTTCCTCAAGGTTCTGTCCTGTTCCCTCTTTTATCCACAGTGTATATGCTGCCCTTGGGAGATGTTATCAGGTGGTATGGCTTGGGTTTTCATTGCTATGCTGATGACACCCAGCTATGCCTGTCCTGCGTGCCTGGGAGCCAGATGGTGGTCTCTCTGTTTAATAACTGCCTGGCCAGGACTGGATGACTCAAAACTGGTTATGACTCAATCCAGACAAAACGGAGGTATTAGTGGTGAAGACAGGTCATCGACGAGGTGGAGGGGTGCTGGGGAGTGACCTGGTTCTTAGACTAGTTGGCTCATCCCTGACTCCTTCCACATGGATTAGGGATCTGGGTGTGATACTTGATGATGGCTTGACACTGGATGCTTAGGTGTCAGCCATCATCCAAAATGTTTTAACCATCTAAGAAACATTGCCTGGATCCATTCCCTGGTGCCCCCTGATGACCTTGACACCCTGATACATGCCTTTGTCACATCAAGATTGGACTACTGCAATACCTTGTACCTGGGGCTTTCGGGAGGCAAGCTCCACTGCCTGTAGCTGGTGCAGAATGCAGCGGCTAGGCTACTAATGAGTATATCTAGGTTTGAACATATTACGCTGGTTTTCTGTGGGCTGCACTGGCTATTGGTAAGGTGGAAGATTGCCTTCAAGGTTGGATTACCAACCTATAAAGCCTTACATGGTCAGGGACCTAACTATCTGCAAGACCTCTTGGTTCCACACTGCCCGGCTCGCCTCCTTTGTTCCTCCAAGGGTGGCCTCATGGTGGTTCCCAGGGTGAGGCTGCAGCTCTCGGGAGATCATGCTTTCTCCATGGCCACACCTGCCCTGTGGAACTTGCTCCCGGGGTGTCTTAGGGAGGCCCCTTCAGTGGAAGCCTTTAAAAGGGAACTCAAGACATTTCTATTTGAACAACCGTTTAACCTGCTATAGCATGAAATATTCTTGCATTATAGTCATTTGATTTATATTGTGATCTGAATTTGACTTATGTTTATGCTATTTAATGTGGTGATTTTATGCATGCTAAGATGTATGTTTTTATTTGTATTAGATATTATGTATTGTACCAGGCCCCGAGCCCCTGGGAAGGGGTGCTTTATAAATAAAGGTTTTATCTATCTATCTATGGTCTCAAACATTGTTGATTTGCTGCTGCAGGTCATCAGGCTTGCCAACAACTTGGAAATTCTCAGTACATTCTCCGTATAAAAGTGCTGCATCATGCCATCAAAGTACCAAAATGCCACAGGGAAAAGGAATTCCTTCAGACCTGCTTCATCGGGGCCAAACTGTCAGTGCAGCAGTAGTGCTACCACTCACGACGCCAGTGACTCAGGTTCAGGAGCAAGCCGGGTCATCGGGGGGCAGCTGGGGGAAGGAGGACTGATCGTCCCACAGGATGCTCTCCTCTGGGGAAGAGGGCTCCGTGCTCCGCTGCAACACTGTCACCTGGTTGCACACATATGGCAGTGCACTTGGAGAATCACAGATGACTGGAAGGGAGGAATGTTGCGACATCAGCATACTCCATGCACTCGCACACACCTTGACATCCTGCATCCGACATTCCTGGGAACAGTAATGGGAGAAAAATGCCGTGACCCCAGATGATGCTCCCCAGCATGAATCTGGGTTCCCTGCCTCACCAACATATGCCCTCACCTGATGTACACGATGCCCAGGGGGACTTCCCTACCCCAACACCACCTGGGGGTGAAGCCAAGGCTTCATGGAGATGAGTGACTGTGACGGAGGGGTAGGAGGGATCAGGAGGTGCCTCGTAGCGCCCCAAGTCATAGTGAGGACTGGAGAAGTAGGGGCCAAAAAGAGCAAGTTAAAAAAAAACAAGCATTTGTCAATGCCGAATGTTTGCTTGCTGGCATTGGCATTGGTAGTGTAGGAGGTACAGAGCTGCATAATAGGAATGGCAGTGAAGTATTGAACTGAAGCCAACCCCACTACCACCCTGCAGAGAGTGAGAGGCATTGGGGTGTGCCTTTGGGTCGTCAAGCATAACGGCCACGCCATTTCACCACACCCCACCCTGCAGACACTGACAAGTGTCACGGTGTGCCTTGGGGTCTTTGGCCCTTATGCGCACCCTATTCCATCAGGAAATACGGTGAGATGGGTGCAGAATAGGAGAATGGGGTGAACTTTGGGGCCGAAGAGTCCAATGCATACCTTGATGCCTCTCACTGGCTGCAGGGTGTGGAATGGTATGAGCATTACAGGCAAGAATCCCAAGTCACACCCCTGATGCCTGTCATTCTCTACAGGGTGGGGCGTTATGGTTGGAAACCCTAACAGCTCAGGCATTTGTTAGTATTTTCACTCCAAATTTTCAACTTTTTTTTGAGACCCCCACCTCATGAACAGTGGCAATATCAGTTTGTTAGCTGAAAGCTGCTTATGCACAGCGACTACGGCATTTAGCACCACAGGTGCAAAAACACATTCCGAACAGGATGTGAAAAATGACAGCAGTACTGTTCATGGGGAGGTGTAAAAAATGGCAATGTTGCAAATCTTCAGTAAAAATATTAAAAAAACTGGTGAAGTCACGAGCGTGCATAGAAACTGTGCAACGCACACCCGTAATGTAATTAGTTTGGGGATTTTTTACAGCAGATTGTCAACTCAGGCATTTTGGGACCTCTGATCATGAACAGTGTCACTGTGATTTTCTTTATCTGTCCCGAACAATGATTTCCCACAGCGACCACGCATCTCTGCGCTGAAAGTGTGAAAACACATTTCAGCCATGTTGTGAAAAATGACAGCTGTACTGTTCATAAGGAAGTGTGGAAAAATGCCACTGGTGAAAATCTGGACTGAAAATATTACAAAGTCATGAACTTACGAGGGTGCGTCATTTTATGGACTTTTGTCACCAAATTTTCAACATAGCCATTTTAAGACCTCTGCTCATGAACAGTGTCACTGTGATTTTCTTAATGTCCCTACATTGATTTCGCTACCGACTGCGCCATTGTGCACTACATGGTGAAACGATTTCCCGGAGCAACATGTGAAAAATGGCAGCTATACTGCTCATAAGGAAGTGTAATAAAATAGCAATGTTGAAAATCTGGAGTGAAAATATTGAAAATTCGCAAACTTACGAGCGTGCGTAGGAACTGTGCAACGTGCCCTCGTAAAACAGTCATTTTAGGAAATTTTTCACCAAATTTTCAACATAGCCATTTTAAGACCTCTGCTCATTAAAAGTATCACTGTGATTTTCTTAATGTGTCCTATACATTGATTTCGCACACCGACTGAGCCATTGTGCACTACATGGGCGGAATCACGTTTTAGGCAAGATGAAAAATGACAGCTGTACTACTCATAAGGAGGTGTGGTAAAATGGTAATGTTGAAAATCTGGGTGAAAATATTGAAAATTCATGAACTTCTGAGTGTGCGTAGGAACTGCATAATACTGCATAAATAAAACATGATCATTTTTGGAATTTTTCACCAAAATTTCAACATAGGCTTTTTGAGAGCCCACCTTATGAATAATGGCAGTGTCGTTCATTACTCGGTCCCAAAAGGTGATTTCGTGCAGTGACCACGAAATCACCCTTTGGGCCCGAAAAACACCATGATAGTGCAATAATTCATGAGGAGGGGTCCCAAAAACCCCATGTTGAAAATTTGGGGCCAAAATTCCCAAAAATGGCAGAGATATGCAACAAAGTTGAAGAAACCCTATCTATCCCATTATGCAGCTTACCGGCATTTCCTCAGTTCGCGATCGGCTTTGAAGAGTGCAGACATGTTCCCGGTCCACGAAGATCATCGCTGAGCTCCGAGTAAGTATGGGGTGGGGTGTGGGGAGGCAAGTTGTGCAGTAGGTGGGTGCGGGTTGTGGGGGTAGGGAGAAGCCCGAGGACAGTTTTTGAGTTTCAGGGTTTTAACGACGGCGGGACGTTTTCCACGCTGGGGTGGGCTCCCAGCGTGGCAGAAGAACAGCTGGTTGGGGGCGTGCAGCCAATGGAGGATTGGGCACCCCATCGGCCATAGCATCTGTTGCCATGCTGGGGTGGGCTCCCAGCATGGCACCCTGTCCTCGGGGGAGACAGTGTGGAACCCAGGGATTGGGCACCCCGTCGGCTACTCTGACCTGTAGCCACACTGGGGTGGGCACCAGCATGGCAAATGGAACTGTGTTTGGGGCGCAGCACAGCCGACGGGGATTGGGCACCCCATTGGCCATACAGTGTGTGCGTGGGGGGCAGCACGCAGCATGTGTGTGTGTGTGTGTGTTTGTAGGGGGGTGCGCATGGGCAGGCGATATCGATGCTGCTCACTGAAGTGTAGCTCCCCTTTCAACTAATACTCACTGCATTTTGGAGCTGTCATAGACAGCTCAGCAGGCGATGGAGAACTGCGGCGCCTGCAAACACACACTGACTGAATTGGAAGAGGGCTGACACACCTCCGAAAACTCGGATGATGGCACTATGTTTCTTGCACATGCGTGCAAGCAAACATAAAAAAGACCTGCTTCATCAGAATCCAAAACATTGGATTTTGGCATATTCACTGAATGCAAATTTGGCATTGTCTCCTCCTTACCCCAGTCTTCCTTTTCACATGACCTTTCTTTTTTCATAAGCCATGTGTGTTGGGGAGAGCCAGCTTGGCTCCCCTTCATGTGTGTTAGTGCAATGATGTGACCTAGCACTACCCTTCCCTCTCCTAGTATAAATGCCAGTCTATAGCCACATCTAAAATCTGGCCCAGTGCACCAGCACCCTCTGTTTTGATGTAGACCATCAATCTTGAATAATATACTATCCTCCCATAATAATGTTAAGTGACACATAAAGTGAAATCCCTCCCTCCCTGCACCATCCTATTAGCCATGTTTTAAGATTTTGATCTATCCACTTGCTCTCTCACATGGCACCAGTAGCGCCTAAGAGAAGGTAACTGATTTTGCTGCTGCTCTTAACCTGCTGCCTAACACGCAAAAAGTATCTTTAACCCTCTCTACACTCTGCCTATCCAGATCACTGGTCTTTAAATGCAAGATCACAACAGGCTTCCCCTCCCAAAATGGGATGAGCTCCTTCACCCTCAGAATGATCCTGTGTGCTGTCACCCTTGAAGATAATGCATTCATTTTTCCCCAAGGTTTGTAGTATACATCACCTATTCAATCTCTCTAACCATTGAGTCCCCAAGTACTATCAGTCTCCTCATCATCCTTCTACTGCTATCTGACCCCTCCCACTGGACTCATTTGCTCCAGATTCAGCATTGGGCCAAATGTAGGATGTGGATAGAACTGTTTCAGTTAAAGTGGCTCCTGGTAGTCACTCTGGGGCTTCCACAGAGATGCAAGCACCCAACTCTCTGTCCTCAGCTGCTCCTCAAAAGGCATACTACAGCCTTTGTTGCAGATCACATAGAAGACGGGGCAAAACCCACCTACATGTTGGGCAGCAATTATTCACCACCCAGAGCCCTTGCTGGAAATTAGCTGCTGTGTACAGTTAACCAGCCCCACCCAGACATCTCCCTGTGTCTGTATACCCCTATGTGGTATGCATGATGATGCAATACTGCTGATGTGTTTTGCTGAGTTAAGCCTCACAGACTAAGTTAGTGATTTTGCCCAGTATAAAATAACATTTCTCCCTAGTTTTTCTTCCATTTAACATAACTAAGAATGGTCTTAACAAAGATCTAGCAGAACATGCATAGAGTCCCCCATCAACCTCAGGCAATCCCTGCAATCAAAGTTATATTTTAAACAGCCAAGAGCCTAGTTTATCCCTTTGTAGACCCCTCCTCCCAGTTTTGTGTTGCCCTAGCTGAGCAGTGCTCTCTGCCCCAGTCCTTTTCTTTTCAAGTCCTTCTTCTGTAAAGTCCTTATGGCATTAAACATCATGGCACTCCATTGAGTGGCACAACATCACTACTGAAAGACTCACTACCACTTGTAGAAAGTAAGCTTATGTACTTCCTGGTGCTTCAAGACCCTAAAGTGCTCACCCTGACATTCTGTCTTCCAGCACCTAACAATGATTTACTCCTCCCCCAAACAACAGAGTGACAGCAGTCAGGTAGGCAGAACCTAACAAAACACTATCTATGCCCCATTCCACTTACCTCAGAGCTGATTTCCTAACTCTGTTCCTAACCTAGCCCCAGTTGCATCTTTTATCCTTCAGCCCCAGTCTCCTTTTCCTGTCCCCAGAGCTGCTATTTGCCTATCTCCCACATGTCTTAACTCAGCCCAGCTCTTTCTTTGTCCCTCCATCACTCAATTGCCCCTCTGCTTTTAGCCCTGTTCATGGTAGAATTTATCTACAGACTGCTAAGAAGCTACTATGTCTTACCTCTTAAATGTAACTGCTGAAAAACTACTATGTATTATGTTCCTCGCTGTCTAGTGTAATGTACCTGTGCTGTATGCTACCCCATGTATTATTCCATGTAATTCCCCGGGTTGCCCCTGAAAAAGGAACCTTCAGGGCCCAGCGGGCTTACCCGGTTATCAAAATTTAATAAATAATAAATAAGTGTGCTCAGCAACCCATTGTGTGTGTGTTTATTTTATTTATTTGAGAAAATCGGAATTACAACCCTTTGAGTCATAGATTCATTTCCAAAGGCTCCACATCAGATAATAGCAACAATAATATACAATAAAAGTACAAGATTGTACAAGCAGGTAAAGAGAAGCTGTGAACTTACAGGTAAAGGAGAGATGCCTATACGAGCAGTAGCTAAGCAATGGAAAATGACACAGTTGGTGAACAGGCAAACAGTACAAACGGTGGGACAGGCACTTCAGTGGGAACAGCTGTGCAAATTGTAGGCTTGTGGATACTCAGTGGACAAGTAAGCTGAAGATGAATGGACCACATGAAGCAAACAGAGCAACAACACATGTAGGTCAAAATTAGTGTCAGGTACAGTTGGCAGATAGCAAAATGAACAGCAAGCAAACCTATATAATTGGTAGCTAATAGGTTAACAGTGAGTCGCCATAAGAAATTGACCTATACAATTAATTGAAATGCGGCATCAACACATAGAAGAAATCTGTCTTGTGGTGAGCAGCCCACAGGGGCTTTGCCTGGGGAATAATGTACTGAGAGTCAGACTAATATAATGAGAGTCAGGGGATTACCAGTGAGTGTGGAACTCAAACAGTTAGCCTGCACTTATCCTCATTCTGTCTTGCAGTAGCTCGAATTGTTTACATGCTATTTTTTTTTCAGAAAATACTCTGAAAACATGTGCCATAGATTTTGAAGACTCAGTATGTCTATTGTAGTATGTATTGCAGAAAACTGTCAGTTGTGAGTTGGAACAGTTGGATCAGGAGACCATCATTTTCCCAGTAGTTTATGGTAAATAGGTACACCCTTGTGTGCGTGTGTACCAAAATCATATGGAGGGGTTAGAATCTATGGAGAATAGAAGGTCACAATAAAGCCTTGGCTGGATGTAGACCAGGGGTTTGATTTTGGCCATTCAGGGATTGAGTCCCATGTTGCAGCCACCACTATGTTACAACTTCTCTGCACTTGCGGACATTTGTATCTTCAATATGTGCTTCGCATGGGTGGCAGGCACAGATGCAGGGAGATGTTATGTCTGTTCCAATCAGGCATAACATTTTGGTGCAGCTGCAAACTGCTGTCAATCATATAGCCAGTCATAAACCAGCTCCAGCATTGAAAAGCCAATGCCTGCAGGAAAAAACTGCAACTCCAAACGTGAAGACCCAGTTGCACCAGTTTTTCCTGAACCTGGGCTGATTTCTGGGGGTGTTGAAAATCTGGCCCCAGAACACTAGCCCTAGACCACAAATTTGTTCACTATGTTAACTGGAGGGAATACAGTAAGTCACTAAGTTAGAATTGTCATGAGCTTATCAACAAGTGGCATTGGATGAAAAATACAATCCACACTATAGCTCACCATAATACACAAAATGGTCTACACTAGCTTGGTCAGTTGCCCTATGGGATTATCTAGTGTTCCTGATGCATTTTAAAAGGTTGTGGACCAGTTGTTTTACAGACAGACTGTGCTATACTACCTTGAAAATATTTTAATCATAGGAGGTGATACTATAGTCACATTTAAGCAATCTGGAAGCAGTTTTTAGAAAACTGCCAGAAGCAGAGTTGCATAATGAAAAAGAAAAACAAACTATTTCAAGATAGTGCAACCTACTTGGATCATAAAATCTATGTTGTGAGTACTTCAGCGAAACTGTTTCTCATGCTCCTATGAAAAAGTTTGTTTGTTCCTGCTCAAGCAAAACAGCTCATAACACTCGATAGTATATTCCGTTCTTTTTATTGTTTTTTCAAGTCCCAACATTTTACCTCTTAATTAGACTTCATCTGGGGAACTGTGTATATAATAAAAACTAGTTTTACTCAAACAATTGTAATTGCAAGTATTTTTCTGACTAATAGCCCAATCTTAATGCCTTAAATACTGAATCTGATTGATTTTTGTCCAATAATGCATTATATCATATTCATGTTAATCATCTCAAATCAGAGATTTTTATGTGAAACTTATTATCCCCATAGTGACAGCCACCATTATTTTATAATCAGTATCTATATATATATATATATATATATATATATATATATATATATATATAAAGAGAGACAGAGAGAGAGAGACAGAGAGAGAGAGAGAGAGAGAGAAAGAGAGAGAGGGAGATTACCTGCTGTATAACATAGCCTATTCGGCTCCTGGACTGCTGAAAAAAGTTTCCTCTTCAGATTGTCTTTTATGGAACGCTAATTTAAATAAAACATTATATTTAGTTTGTGGTTTCATGTACAATTGTTAAATCACTGTCTTCATAAAATTATATAATGCATTTATCATTATTATTCATTCACCTGTTTCTAGATGCCAGTTTGTTTAGAGCACATTCAAGTAATTAATCTGTTTCATTTTCACAATCTGAGAAGCTATATACAATGTTTCAGTTAGCTATCTCATTCTTAAATAGTATCTGAAAATAAGTGTTTACATCTATGTGGTTTAAAAATTCATGTATATACCTTTAAGGTGATCTCATATTCTTAAGTTCTTTTTCTTGTTTTATATAGAGCTATCACCCATAGGTCTATGAATGATTAAATATTTAAAATCAGTTTACAAAGCCCTTGATACATAATATGCTATCTTTTTACTTGGTTGCAACTGCTTTCACAAGCCAACCATTCTGTTTGGTTACCATACAAACTATCATGGCTTTAACTTTGGTCACAGCCACGGCGTTTGGTGCCCTTACTGAATATCTTGCTACATTTCAAAATGTTTTCTACAACCTTATGTGAAACACTTGCTTTGTTTACCATCAGTGCTTTTCAAACTTAGTGTTAAACAGAACTCCTGAAAAGTTTTGCCGAATCGTGTCTGACGTACTTGCTAAATACCTTATTTTCATTCAAAATAGCTTCCACTCTTTTCTGTATATACACTATTCACTCAACATCCTACTTCTCTTCAGAGTATTACTTCTTTTATGTACATCAATGCTTATTTTGATTTTCATCGATTCCTTTCTAGTTACATTTTAAACAGAACTTCTGAAAACAATTGCTGAGCGGTGTCTGACGCATTTGCTAAATATCTCCTTAATCTTTGTTAATTCTGCATTCTACAGATCTATATTGAAGCTTCACTGTTGTGATAATAAACTTACTTTAAAGTGGTGTTTTCTAGAAGTGGATATCTCCATAGGTTCTCTTAGTATTTTAAACATTAGCAGCCAAAAAGGGAACCATGGCTCTTCCTCTTATGTCCATGAGGAAGCCATGTGACCACGTCATGATGTTGTCATGCCCAGCTGAAGCTGGGCGGTTGCTATTAGCAACCATGACTTTCCTCAAGGACATTCATTCAGCTATTTGGCCTGTGCTGCAGTTAACTGAATGGTGCTTCAATATGTTATGTAACAATTATTCTCACTCTGTATGGTTATGGTAAACATGTTAATTCTATGTTTGGTTCACCTATTTTACTTTTTTATGTTCAGTCCTTTCTTCGACTTACATCTCTTTTTGTGGTTCATTATAATGATTTTTGTTGCAAACATAAATCATTAATGCTTTGCCTTTTTAATTTTCAAAAAATCTTAATGCTCATGGAAGATGTTTACCAGCAAGCCTGACAGTTAACATCTTTGATGAGTCCCCATCGCTCATATATGGCTCCCATTTCATACATCCACCACATCTCTCTCCTGCTTCTACTTTTTTATTGTAGTCTCCTCCTCTTACTGGCTCTGGAGCTAAATTGTCTTACTAAAGGAGAATTCTCATCTTTATTTCTGATTTTACTCTTATGCTCATATATTCTGGTCCTTAGTTCTCTTGTTGTTTTGTTTATGTATAAGTGATCACAGGGGCATTGTATCAGATTTATCACTCCTTCGGTTGCACATATAATGTGTGCTTTAATCTCATATTCCTTCCCTGTGTATGGATGTTTATATGATGTCTTTTTTGTTGTATGTTCACAAGCTGTACATTTTCCACAAGGGTACATGTCTTTCTTTAATGATCCTAGTAGTAATTGCTTCCCTTGTGGCTTCAGTTTGTAATGTTGTGTATGTACAAGTCTATCTTTAATAGTAGGAGCTTTTTTGGAGACTACGTAAAGTTTATCTTTGAAAATGTTTGTTGTGGTTGGATTATCTTCCAAAATGTTCCAATTTTCCAAGATGACTTTCCTGCTATCCGTCATATGTAGGTTATGCTGAGTACTGAATGTTATGTTTTTGGTATTTGACTTTTGTTTGGGTTCAAGAGTTTATTGTCACATTACCCAAGAAACCTTTTCCTGTGCTGTATTTATTGTGCCTTTTTTGTACTTCCTTTCTGTGAATCTTTTTTCAATCTCTTTCTCCTCCCTTGTGTAGTCTTGTTCACTGCTGCAGTTCCTCTTTGCCCTAAGAAACTGGGAGTAAAGAATACTCACCACCAGCTTCTTTGGGTGAAAACTATTTGCATGCAGTGTGGTGTTTCTATCAGTAGGTTTCCTAAAAAGTTTTGTTTCCAGTTTATTATTTTTCTTAAATATTGTAATCTCCAGAAAATCTATCTGGAATTCATCACTACTGAAAGTGAATTGTAGATTCAAGTCTCTAGTATTTACATAGGTTTTAAAATTCTCTAGACTGTACATATCCCCAATCCATATTAGGATAATATCATCTATAAAGCATTTCCAATATTTGATTTTTTCTTCAAATAGATTATTAGATGATAGAATGTGAGTGGACTCAAAGATGTGGGTGGACTCAAAGGAGTACATATAGGCATTGGCGTAATTGGTGCTGTTGTACTACTCATTGCAGTGCCTTTTATTTGGCCATAGAACTGTTGTTCAGACTGAAAATAGTTGTTATATAACACTAATTCTGCTAAATCCTGTAGTACTTTAGTTTTAGTTTTTTTTGTCACTTGGTCTGGTATTCAACAGGTGTCCCATAGCGGCAATGCCTTTGTCATGCGGACTAGAAGTATATAAGTCTTTTACATCAGTTGTCACTAGGATACAATCCTTTACTAATATAATCTCATTTAATTCATCTAATACATGTAGGACATGTGTGGTGTCCTTGATGTACATGGGTATACTCTCTACCAAGGGTTGAAGGTGAAAATTAACAAATTTTGATAGGGCTTCCAGGACCGCCCTTATTCCTGATACTATTGGCCCCCCTTAGGGATTTATATTATCCTTGTGTATTTTCAGTAGTAAGTAGAAGAGTGGAGTTATTGTGCAGCTCAAATCTAAAGTTTCAGCTTCCCATTGCCTTAACCAACCATTTGTCTCTATTTCCATGATTTGTGTTTGAATTCTTCTGGTGATGGCAGTGAGCAGGTCTGAATCAAGTTTGATATAATTTTCTTGGGCTTCTAAAAGCTTGAGACACATGTTCCAATAGTCTTCTCTGTTCTGTATTACTACCCCACCACTTGTCTGCTGGTTTTATTATTATTATTATTATTATTAAGGAATCTTCTAAACGTTTTAGGGCTGCTTTTTCTTTTTGGGACAGATTTGTGTGTGTTTTCCTAGTGTCTTGATTTAGTAGACCTCTAATTTGCCTTTCTACTGTCTGTATGTAATTTTCTACCACATGATTTTGTCCTATATTCAGCATATATTTTTATTTGAATCCCATTGCTGTTTTTAAATCACTCTTTTCTGTATTTGTTTCTTGTTCATTTGTAAACTGCATGTGTAACCTCAGTTGTCTGAAGAATTGCTGCATATCTACCACCACTTGTAATTTGTCTAATTCTTTTGTTACTGAATATGAGAGTCCTAATGACAGGACTGTTTTCCTCTGTGGTCAAAATTCTATTATGGAGGTTGAGTATCATGGTCTCCCTTGATTGCCTCTCTGTGTTTTGTGCTGCTTCCTTCCTCTTCCTCCTCCACCTTTCTCTTCTGTTTCTCTTATTTCTATGTTTCCTGGTTCTTTTTTTCCTCAGGTTGCACCTGTCTGATGTCCCTTGTCCTGCATCTTGAATCATAGTTGTGGTTTGGTTCTGTGTATGTGATCCCTGATGTTCACTCTCTTTGTCTAAAAAAGGTTCTCATGTTCTTTTTGGATCTGGTCTATTGCTATCCCTAGTGTAGCTTTCTGAACTATTTGAACCAGAGTCAGTGCCTTTCGTAAACCTTTTGTTGAATTTCTTGTACGTATATACTTTATTATTATTATAGTCCCCAATGTCCCTGTAAAATTTCCTGATTTTAATTTATTGCAATGTTTTTTGTAGTCTTTTAATTTCCTATTAACATCTTCTAACCACTCATTCAATTCTTCTATTCTGATGTGTGCTTGAAGGGACTTTTCATACTCCTGTATATCTTCTGCCGGTTTTCCCCAAGTTTTTATTACCGCTTCAATTAAAGCATACATAAAGTCTATGCTGCATCTGGTTCTGATTTCTTCCCATTTCAATGTTAGTGTTTAATTTTCTATCCCCAAATTAGGTTCTATCATGACCCTTAAGCCTCTGGGTATTCTTCTGAATTCTAAATATTTAGCTAGAGTTAGACCATGGAGATCTAATCTCAAATCTTTTTTTTTTCAGATTATCTATCCTGTGTTTTAAGGACTTTGAGCTGTCAGAGTCCATTGATGTTAAGTCCCTATTACCTTTCATTACGTTAAAAAGTGTTTCCCTTTCTGTATCTGTAGAGGTGCAGAAAGTATACACTATTCACTCAACATCCTACTTCGGCAATGGGAAGCCAAAACTTTAGATCTGAGCTACCCAATAAGTCCACTCTTCTTCTCGCTACCATAAATACACAATAGTATCAGGTATAGGGTCGGTCCTGGAACCCCTATCAAAATGTGTTAATTTTCAACTTCAGCCCTTGGTACAGAGTATACTTACATACTTCAAGGACACCACACATGTCCTACATTTATTAGATGAATTAAATGAGAGTATATCAGTAAAGGATTGTATCCCAGTGACAATTGATGAAAAAGACTTATACACTTCTATTCCGAATGACAAAGGCATCGAAGCTGTGAGACGCCTATTGGACACCAGACCACTTGATGAAAAACCTAAAACTAAAGTACTACAGGATTTAGTGGCATTAGTGTTATATAACAACTATTTCCAGTTTGAACAACAGTTCCATGGCCAAATAAAAGGCACTGCAATGGGTAGTACAACGGCACCAAGTTATGCCAATGCTTATATACACTCTTTTGAGTCCATCCACATCCTATCATCTAATAATCCATTTGAAGAAAAAATCAAATATTGGAAATGCTTTATAGATGATATTATCCTAGTATGGAACGAGGATATGTACAGTCTAGAAAATTTTAAAACCTATGTAAATACTAGAGACCTGAATCTACAATTCACTTTCAATAGTGATGAATTCCAGATAGATTTTCTGGAGATTACAATATTTAAGAAAAATAATAAACTGGAAACAAAACTTTTTAGGAAACTGACTGACAGAAACACCGCACTGCATGGAAATAGTTTTCACCCAAAGAAGCTGGTGGATAGCATTCTTTACTCCCAGTTTCTTGGGGCAAAGAGGAACTGCAGCAGTGAACAAGACTACGAAAGGAAGGAGAAAGAGATTGAAAAAAGATTCACAGAAAGGAAGTACAAAAAAGGCACAATAAATACAGCACAGGAAAATGTTTCTAGGATAACGTGACAACAAATTCTTGAACCAAAGCAAAGGTCAAATACCAAAAACATAACATTCAGTACTCAGCATAGTGTATATATGATGGATATCAGGAATGTCATCTTGGAAAATTGGAACATTTTGGAAGATAATCCAACCACAATAAACATTTTCAAAGATAAACTTTACGTAGTCTCCAAAAAAGCTCCCACTATTAAAGACAGACTTGTACATACACAACATTACAAACCAAAGCCACAAGGGATGCAATTGCTACTAGGACCATTAAAGAATGTCATGTACCCTTGTGGAAAATGTGCAGCTTGTGAACATACAACAAAAAAGACATCATATAAACATCCATACACAGGGAAGGAATATGAGATTAAAGCACACATTACATGTGCAACAGAAGGCGTGGTATATCTGAAACAATGCCCTTGTACATAGGCAAAATGACAAGAGAACTAAGGACCAAAATATATGAGCATAAAACTAAAATCAGAAATAAAGATGAGAATTCTTCTTTAGTGAGACACTTTATAGAAAGAAGCCACACACCAGTACAAATCAGGTTTTGGGGCATAGAACATGTTCCACACCTAGTAAGAGGAGGAGACTACAATAAAAAAGTAGAAGCAAGAGAGATGTGGTGGATATACAAAATGGGAGTCATATATGAGCGATGGGGACTAAACAAAGAGTTAACTGGCAGGCTTTCTGGTATACCTCTTCCATGAGCATTAAGAATTTTTGAAAATTAAAAAGGCAAAGCATTAACAATTTATGCTAGCAACAAAATCATTATAATGAACCACAAAAAGAGATGCAAGTTGAAGAAAGGACTGGACATAAAAAAGTAAAATAGGTGAACCAAACATAGAATTAACATGTGCACCATAACCATACAGAGTGAGAATAATTGTCACATAACACATTGAAGCACCATTCAGTTAGCTGCAGCACAGACCAAACAACTGAATGAATGTCTGTGAGGAAAGCCATGGTTGCTAATAGCAACTGCCCAGCTTTGGCTGGGAATGACGGCATTATGATGTGGTCACATGGCTTCCTCACGGACATAAGAGGAAGCGTCACGGTTCCCTTTTGGCTGCTAAAGTTTAAAAGACTAAGAGAACCTACTGAGATGACTACTTCTAGAAAACACCACTTTAAAGTAAGTTTATTATCACAGCAGTGAAGCTTCAATATAGATCTGTAGAATGCAGAATTAACAAAGATTAAGGAGATATTTAGCAAATGCGTCAGACACCGCTCAGCAATTGTTTCAGAAGTTCTGTTTAAAACTTAACCAGAAAGGAATCAATGAAAATCAAAGTAAGCGCTGATGTACATGAAAGAAGTTGTACTTTGAAATGAAGTAGGATGTTGCATGAATAGTGTATATATGGAAAAGAGTGGAAGATATTTTGAATGAAAATAAGGTATTTAGCAAGTGTGTCAGATGCCATTCGGCAAAAGTTTTCAGAAGTTCTGTTTAACACTAAGTATGAAAAGAATTGATGGTGAACAAAGCGAGTGTTTCACATAAAGCTGTAGAAAACATTTTGAAATGTAACAAGAGATTCAGTAAGGGCATCAAATGCCATGGCAGTGATCAAAGTTCAAGACATGAATGTTTGTATGGTAACCAAACAGAATGGATGGTTTGCGAAAGCGGTTGCAATCAAGTAAAAAGATGGCATATTATGTATCAAGGGCTTTGTAAACTGATTTTAAATATTTAATCATTCATAGATATATGGGTGATAGCTCCATACAAAGCAACAAGAATAACTTAAGAATATGAGATCACCTTAAAGGTATATACATGAATTTTTAAACCACATAGATGTAAACACTTATTTTCAGATACTACTTAAGAATGACATAGCTAACTGAAACATTGTATATAACTTCTCAGATTGTGAAAATGAAAGAGAGTAATTACTTGAATGTGCTCTAGATGAACTGGCATCTAGAAACAGGTGAATGAATAATAATTCTAAATGCATTACATAATTTTATGAAGACAGTGATTTAACAATTGTACATGAGACCAGAAACTAAATGTAATGTTTTATTTAAATTAGAGTCCCAAAAAAGACAATATGAAGAAGAAACTTTTTTCAGCAGTCCAGGAGCCAAATAGGCTATGTTATACAGCAGGTGGTGCCTATATATATATATATATATATATATATATATATACACATATATATACACTGATTATAAAATAATGGTGGCTGTCACTATGGGGATCATAAGTTTCACATAAAAATGCACTGATTTGAGATGACCAACATGAATGTGATATAATGAATTGTTTGACAAAAATCAATCAGGTTCAGTATTTAAGGTATTAAGATTGGGCTATTAGCCTGAAAAATGGTAGTAGTTACAATTTTTGAATTCACATTGTTTTGTTATATACACAGTTCCCCAGATGAAGCCTAATTAAGAGGCAAAATGTTGGGACTTGAACAAATAATAAAAAGAATGGCATATAATATTGAGTGTTATGAGCTGTTTTGCTTGAGCAGGCTAAAACAAAATTTTTCCTGGTTTTCTTCACCCAAAATTGTTCCAGCTCCATGACCTAAGAACTATAAACCTATAAATAACATGTTGATGATTTCCCTTGGGGACCCTTTCAGTCTACTCTCATGCTCCTATGCCATTAAATTTGAAAAGCTTCAAAGCAAAACAAAGATAGAAAATATTTTGATTTTTTTAAAAGAAGACAGTTTATACTTTTGCTTTCTGGATTATTATTATTTTTACCCATTAGAAGGTTTTCTATCTGACAATATTAGGTGTGATGTGAAGAGCAATACTTTTCATGGAGACTGACATACTGTATAGTTCTAGTCCCCATTCCCACCTCATAAGCATTGTGACCTCACTCACTGGGACTTCATAAGTGACCAGTTTAGCAGAGGATGAGTGGTTCTTCATAATGAATCTTGATGTCACAGTCAATGAGGTCACAATGCTGCAAAATGCCTACAAATAATATACCCACTATGAGTGGGAGACAATTAAATGGGCCCTTGGCCTACTTTGTCTAAACTATCCAAGTAAAAATCCAAGTAAACCCAAGTAAATGCTGATGAGGCACAGTATGCAGGGAAACAGAAATATATTTGTAAGCCTACAGGTATAGTGCTGCACCACACATTGCACCATTTGCTGTACTGAAAAGTGAAAACTCTTCTCATTACTGTAGCAAAAGGTAAAAGAAAAGTAGCCTGGCCTCTGAGATTTGAAAGTTATTAATACTGTACTTCCCACTGAGGTCACCAGTGGCTATACTGGCATGACTGGCAACTATGGTACTGAGGGCCCTATTCCAAAAGCATCTTGACTGATGCAAGGTGCTTGCATCAAACAACAAGGACACAATCTGCACCTTGCATCATAAATTGCTGCAGTCCCTATTCTGGAATGCAGTCTGCATCAGAATGGGAAGCCGCTGTAGCAAACTGGCACTGTGCCTCCCTTGTGACCTACATCAGAGTATGCCAGGTCACAAGGGGGCTTGCACCATGGCAGGGCTGCAACATCCCCTTTTTTGGGATTCTGAAAGCCCTGCCATGGCAGTAGCAAGGGGCTCACATTAGACTAGCTAGGAGGTGGTCTACACCCCTTGCGTCATTACCACACAATGTGGGGAACTAGTGGGGGGGCTCTGTATTTGGGATCCAGGGGCAGAAGGGACAGGGGAGTGCTATAGGGGAATTGGGGAGCAAGTGGGCATGTCAGGGTGGGTGATCGTGCACCCAGAGGGGTGCCACTATAATACCTTATCATAAGCAATTGCCATAATAGTTATATGAATGGCACTCCTGCCAGGTGCCCAATCACCCCTCGGCATGCCTACTTGCTTCCCAACAACCCCCTATGGCATCCCCATGCCCCTTTGGCCCCTGGACCCCTCCTGCTATACCTTATTTTGTTGCACCAGATGGGAGGAGCTGGTTGCCTCTGGCATGTCCAGGTGCACCTATTGTTTGGTGCTAGTCTGCGAGTGTAGTGACTTCTGGGTTTTTGGCACGGGGAACCCCAATTTTACAGAATCAGGTGCAGGGTCACTGATGCACCCAGAGAGCACTGCAGCCCTAGATCACCACAATTTGCAGTGATCTAAGGGCCCTTTTAGAATCAGACCCTATGTCTCTAACAAGGGGAACTTGATTCTTCCAAAAAGTGCATCTTTGATTGGACAGAAGACCATTCTTTATAGATCAATAAATATTGGAACACTCTTCCACTTGCAATAAGGGAAGCTCGCAAAATAGATGGGTTAAAAAGTATTTAAATGCACAGTTTGGTGGAGCCTATGGAATGTGTATGTTTAACCTGAATGTAGATTTTTATTTCTGTATCTTGCTAATTGTACATTCTATTTGCTATATACAGTAGTAAGTAAAAAACTTTATTTTTAAACAGGAAGATGGTTCATACACCATTAGTGCCTTTGAGGTACTGTTCACAAGGTGATCCTGTAATTTAATTGTATTTACATTTACTAACAACAATAACAGTTAATAACATTGTTGACAAAACAATACAACAATCACAATTTAATCATATGATAATATAATGGAATCTGGTAAGGCTTTGAATTGTATTTTTAAAATCTCAAAAACTAAAACAATACTAGAACACACAAACCCTGTAAGTTCAGTTAACATAACTGATTAATGGTTACAGTTTAGTGTCATCATGTTCTATATTTGGCAATTTATATATGTAATCTGTTGATTTAACCTTAGGTTGACCCGGAAATGTTTAGGATTTTTTTCAACTCACTTTCATGATTTTCAATTTTACCCCAGTACTTTGCTACCAAATTTGGGAAGGTCATGTTTCCATATTTATTGTTTATTTTTAAGGTTTGAAAATTATAATTGCTTTTGTTTCTCAGGATATAAGTTTTCTTCTTTTTGTTCAGTTTACTCGTAGACATCTCAGTGTACTAGATTTTATGGTCCTATGAATAAGGCAAGTCCATATGATTTTTTTTTTGTTTTCTAAGTCCAGCCAATTTAATTTTGTATACATCAAACAGTGATGTGTAGTGAAATCACATTTTAATACAAATCTAGCTATTCGATTATATACTCTTTCTACTGTAGTTAACGTTGTTTTATTTGCCAGATTATGTATATGATCACCATATTCTATTACAGGGATTAGTAGCTGATTTGTTACCGACTCTTGCATTCCAAAGTTTAGGCAGTGATGAGCTCTCCTAAAGGCTCCCAATCTAGAGTCTACTTTCTTGACCATCACTTTTATGTGATGATCAAAATTTAGATTTGCATCTACCCAAACCCCTAGATACTTACATTTTTTTACTTTAGATAGTGGTTCATCATGAATTTTGATACTTATTTGTTTCGATGTTTTATTAGTAACAGCTGAATTAAAAATCATAGTCTGGGACTTCTTACCATTTAATACTAATTTGGAATTTGCAAACCAGGTACACAAGAGTTGAAATTGTTTTGTAAATGTTTTTCCACTATTTCCTTTAAGCTCTTTCCAGTAGCTATAAGTACTGTATCATCTGCATATACACGCAAGATGGTATTGTTTATACTGTATATCTAGATACCTGGTTTACATATACCAAAAATAAAGTGAGTCCCAGTATTGATCTCTGTAGGACTTCTTTACTTATTGGCAGTCTGTGAGATAAAATGCCCCCTACCTGAACATGTTGGAAATGGTCATTCAAGTATGAATCTAATCTCTGGATAGTGTCTTCTGCTATACCAATTTCCAAGAGTCTATCTCTCATTTTTTAATGATTTACGGTATCAAAAACTTTGGACAAGTCCACAAACACCACACCCAACTCCTGGCTATTATTTAAAGGGGTAGCAATCAAATCTACCAAGTCGGTGAGTGCGGTGTCCGTGGAGTGCCCACTTCTAAACCCAGACTGAAATTTAGTTATTGCTGAGTATTTTTCTAAGTAATCCCTTAACTGCTCCTGGACCATAGCTTCTAATATGTTTGAAAGAATTGGTAACAGCGTTATCGGTCTATAATTTGCTGGGTCCATTTTTTGACCACCGTTAAATATTGGTATAATTGTAGCTATTTTCCAAGAGCTTGGAAATTTTCGCTGCAATAGGCTCCAATTTAACAGTCTCTTTATTATAGGGGCAATAACTTCGTTAGAATCCTTTAAGAATCTACTTTCTACTTTATCAGGGCCACATGCTTTATTTACCTTAAGTTTATTTATATATTTTTTCACGTGATTACAGTGAATTATTTTAAGCCTAAATTTTGGTTTATCCTGCTCAATTACTTCCTCTTTTACATTGTTTTTAATTTCATATTCCTGAGTTGGGATACTTACATCTGGCAAAGTGGTAACATATGTATTTAATATGTCAGCAGTCTGTAATGGATTCTGCACAACTCCATCACTAATCATTTGGACCATATGTCTATTATTTACTGGAGATTCTATTGATTTAATCACATTCCAAAATTGTCTTGGGTTTGTAGCCTCTTGGATCTTATTTTTGTAGAACCTTTGTTTTATATTTCTTAATTTTTGTTTTAACCCATTCCTTACTTTTTTATATTTGTTCCAAATTTCTGTATCAAGTGACTTATTTGCTTGTTTCCAAAGACAATGTTTAATTCTTATCTCTTGTTTTAGTTTTTTGGTTATCATGGGGCTTGAGTTTTCTGCTGAACATTTTTGTCAAAGAGGACAACAGTATCACAGACTTGCAAAAATGTCTGTGTAAAGTCTGCAATTGGCAGATTCAGTTCAGGTATCAAAAATAAGTGGTTTCAGTTTACTTTAACTAGTTCTGCCATTAGTCTATCTTTAGAGTAATGTTTAAAGGATCTACTCCTAATCTTAGGTTCTGTACCTTTCCTTTGTGCTTTCTGTTGCATTATTTGAAAGGAACCAGTTATTGAGCAATGATCCCCTAGTACCAGCTGTTCCACCTTTATATCCATTGGTTTGATGTTCAGAGAAGCAAAAATAAGATCCAAGAAATTACCCTTGCTTATTAGAGTACTTTTTCTGGTGGGTTCTACTACTACTATTTTGTTTACATTTAGGGGTCTACAGCTATTATTTAAGGCCTCTCCTCTAGTCTGATCCTAAGCTGCATTATAATCACCTGTTAGCAACAGGTCTTTCCCCATGGTGTTACTCAGTATAGTTTGTGAGAGGATATCAAAGGAACCTGTGCTAACCCCAAGGGGAGAATATATTACTCCAAGAGCTAAGTCCTCACCTTAACTTTCCTCCAGTAGACACTCAGTTTTGTCTATTTGATTTGCATAAGTAACCACTGTTTGACCCAATTCCCGTTTGGTAAACAGTAATACCCCTCCCCCCTTTTCCTTTTCTATCTAACCTATGAGTGTAATATCCTTCCATGTCTATTTCTGCATTTGTAATTTTATCATTTAACCAAGTTTCTGTTAATGCTATGATGTCTGGGTTTTCAGTAGGTGCCTATATTCTTAAAAGGTTCTCTTTATTGTTTAGGCTTCTTGCATTATCATATATTATTTTGATATCCCGAGTTGAAGGACCTGGAGTTGTCTCTATGTCTCTGGATAGCAAAATAATTAAGCACAGTTTTGTTTTTAATTTTTTTAATTGCAACACAGATGTAAATTCAAATTGAATCAGGTTTCATGCCTGTAATTGTACCTGTGCACATTTCTCCTACTGTACAACCTCCCCTTATATCTCTTCCATTTCTTTCCTCAACTTGCTGCCCTCCTTGTAAATCTTTGTAAATCCCCGATGAGCTTATTTTCTCCAGCACATTTCCTCCCTTCTTAGACCACAGTATTGCCAACCCCAATCCTAAAAAGAATAATAATGCCTTCATTATTAATAAACACTAAGAGCCACCAACAGTGGAAAACACTGGAAACCCCCAGCAGTAAAAAAACAGTCAAAAGATAAGATCAATTTTCAAATATATTTACCTATGATATTGTAAAATCCCAAAGCCTTTAAGCAATACTCAGCTTCCTATTCCAATTATTTTATACTATTTTTAAATTTAAAACCGGAGTTTAAAATCTTACCTAGATATCTAACAAGGGGTCTTGTTTCTTCAAATTGAAATACTCGGCAAGTTTTTGTTACCAAGTGGCACTTGCACCACTCACCCACTCATACTCATGCACACGCTTGTGCTGTGCCATGAGAGGTTTGATTTAAAGGGACAAGGCCCCACCTCTTGAGACAACCCCACATGTGATTGGCCCGCCGCCAAGCCCCCTCAAAATATGTGGTTTTTCAAATGCCTCAGGCACTGACTTAATAACAGCAAATGGCAAGCATAAAATACATATGATGAATGGCAACAGTCTTTGATGATGGCTATAGTTGTTGGGTGAGTCTGTCCGGGGCTAGAAGACCTGGTGCCAGTTGTTGTTCGGTAACCCCCAATCAGAACAGGTTACAGTCACTCATGCTGCAGCTAGATGGTATATTGTAGTTCAGTTACTGACCTGCGATGTGTAGCACTTCTCTTTTGCTTGGATAGCCAAAAAGGTAGCCAAAGGGGGCAGCTCTCTCTCCGGCCCCCAGCTGCTCCCTGCCAGTCTTATTGCAAATGGGCTATGCCACCTTTCCCTGAAGCTGCTGAGGATGGTGTATGCAGGAGGGGAACCTCACCTCCTTCTCCATCGGAGCTCCACCTTCCTCATCTGTTTCAGCCATGGCTCCAGTCCAGGACTCATTTGTTTGAACCATTAAGGCAGCTGTGATCTACTCCGTCTTTTTTATCAGTTTCTCCTCTGCAGCACCCTTCCCTCTACCACACCTGCAGGTTGTCAATCAGATGCAATAACCGTGCCTCTTCCCTCGACCCCACCCTACAGAGGTCAACTGCATGGAACTATATATGCTTCTTTAGTTTGATGTCTTGACAAATGGGTATTATATGCCCAAACACTTTCCTAGTAAAATGAAATCAAATCAAGTAATTCCAGTACTGGTGTAGCCATCAAATCTCCTGGATATATCCCGGTAAGTTTTAATATTTTCAAACAGATTCTCTCAAGTGGCCTTGCAGTGGTACTGCAGGCAGGTAGGACATTTCTCTGAAGAGATCAGGAAAACTTCAGGAAATATCTAGACATGCCAATTGCTGCAACTGCATTAAAAGAAACATCTGACTATGTTTAAAAGTCAATAGTTACTCTAAGCAATGTACTAGCGTTTTAACTGCATTGAGAAAAGTTCTGGTATTGTGCAGTGTGAGTGGCTCAATAGGTTGCACATTTGCCTCTGAGGCCAGAACATTGAAAGGTTCTGGGTTGTAATACAAAACCAGGAACTAGGATTAGTAGTTAATACTTACGCTGTTTCGAATTCAGTTTATTTGATCAACAAATTTGTTATTAAAAAGCTTAAAAAACATGCACAGTGCAAAAAGTGCAATATCAGGGCAAACAAAAAGGCATCAATGCAATCATTCCATTTAAGTAACATCAGAGAATGTGTGTAATAAATCACTTATTACACTGTAGTGCAGCACTAGGGGGATGTTACGTTGTTGAGGTTCTGTATATTGGATGAGATGTTAAACAAAGACTGTCACTTCACCCAGCTCTGATCCTTTCCATGTGGAAATCAAAGATTCCATGTCACTTGCTGTGAAATATGGGGAGTACCCCTTGTATCCTGGTCAACATTCCCCGTCAATGAAACAAGTCCATGTTACCCAGTTCATGAACAGGCACTCTTGTACCCATTTAACCCTTGTTTATTTAATTATGTTTATTTATTTGTTTTGATACATATGCCTATTTTCAGGCATAGCCTGGGAGAATTACAGCCTTACATCATCATCATCAACAAGCGGTAACATACTAAAAACAACATCAGGTGTCATGATAAGTAAAACAACATAAAATGAAGAATATAACAGTGTACTAAAACATAGCAGCAGAAACACCATTGGAAAATATAATACACTATAAAATTGACATAACCATAATTGGTAAATACAATGCACAGCATAAGTGACATAAACATAATATCAATGGCTGTGATGAGTGTTGGTCACACAAGATCAGATAGGCTTAATAAGATTTGTGGAAGCAAGTGACATGAATAAATTAGAATTAACTTTAACAAGAATTTAATGAGAAAAATGTGTCATTCTAGATCAAGCTAAACTGTATTAGCTAGCTGCATTAGTGATATGAACAAGGACCTGCCAGGCATCGAGAGTCCTCTAGTGTCTTGCAGAATATTGAGTGAATGGGGCAGCAAAAAAGTTTGGGGGATGAGAGTTCCAGGAAGTTGGTTTATAGACTGCTCAGGCAAGTTAGCCAAGGCTTGTGCAATAACTGCACTCAAGGAGAGATTAAGAGTCCTTTGATGTCATTGAAGAGGTAGGTGATGGGCACTGCAGGTAGGTGGCTAGGAAGATGGGGAACCTGATTTCAGGAATTTGCCAACAAAACAGTCCAATGCAAAAGAACATTTGCCATCAGGGGAAGGCCAGCCCAGGCTGGTGTAAAGGAGGCAGTGGTGCGTGAGCCTAGGGGTGGCCAAGGCAAAGCAATGCAGTATATTGTTTAATAACATGGGTTTTGAAAATACTGTCTTCTGATTCGTCCAAACAGATCACCTGACCATTGATTAATCCCTGATATACCCACAGTTGCATGTTCATAGGGTTTATTTTACTATTTCTTTAGGTAAAACTCTAATATAACATTTCCCATGTTATAAGAGGATTAACCCACTCCACTTCACTTCATGACACCAACCCCCCCTCCCCCCAGGTGTGGATTAATGTTCAATAAACCCATAGCGTGTTGTGGGTTAATCCCTCCATATACCACATGAGTGGTGATTAAATTGGGTAAATAAATCATGTTATTTTGGGATAAATATTTATTGTCACTTAGAACACTATTTCACTTAGAACACAATTTATTTAACTTAGAACATGTTATTTCCACTTAAATCTGTAAATAGAACATAGAGAACTATGGGCCAGATATAGAACTTACAATGGAAAGAAAGGCAGTTTTAAGCTAAAACAAGGTAAAACACCAGTAAAAACATTATAAATGGTGTGGTATATATCAAATACATAATAGGTTGTAGTAGAATAACACATCTATCTCCACACATGAGTTGTAAGACCTTTATAACTAACTTATGGCTTCGCCGCTCGTGAATTATGGGTCTTACCACTCACTAGTGGAGATAAATGTGTTATTGCACTGTAATCCATTATGTATTCCCTATGTATGTTACATCCCATTTAGAAAGGATGGTTTTACTAGTGCCCAGGAATGTCAGAAGGCCATAGGTAAGCCCTAATAGGACCACCCCTCAGCCACATATTTGACCAAAAGAGCTCACTAGGCTGACACAAGCCCGTTCATATGCTTATCTTTGGGAAAATGAGTAAAAATTAAAAATCAACAAGAGATACTAGCACATATTTTTCTAAGATTCTTAAAGGGCTCTATTGATTTCTGTAGTGCTCCACATTGCCAATGGGTAGTCATTACAAATGGGTGTTGTGCACCCCTGCTAGGGTAAATGGCACATCCCAAAGCCTTAGAATGCTGGATACATGAGGATTCCGGACAGCAGCAACTCCCCAGTCTTAGCTGTACCATCAAAGGGGAAACCTCTTTCAAGCTGCTCTGAAGTACTGTAAATGTTGACTTCCAGGCCTTGGGGCTGCAATTCTGCATAGCAGGTTGAGACACATTGGTGACAGGGGGCACTCCTAAATTAAAATCATGCCTGTTAAGCTGCTGTTTTCAAATGGATAACCTACTCTCCTCATTTTTTATTTATTTTTATTTATTTAGTTGTTTTAACCAGGTATAGCACACTAATCTGAAAGCTTTTTTACAGGAGCGACCTGGACATTTCCACTGACTGTGCTTGAATTGGGGGCCACTTCTGCCATATAGATCTAGGGTGTTACTTTTCTTTTGGGAGGTCTCTTTTTAAAAAAAGGTTATGGTGCCCCAAGTAAGTACTTGTTTTTCCTTTTCTCTATTTAACCCAGGTTTCCTTGCCACCCCCATCTTTGTGCATTGGTGCACCCCTTCCCAGTCTTTTAGATTTACTGTATGTCTTCTTTATTTGAAGGTTCTGTGTGAAAAGATTTTCCCTTTTAACTTGGGCTCTGTTTACAGGAACCTCGCCCTTTTAACTCCACACCATTTTTCTTATGGAGTCAGTCTGGTGAGGATCTGATAGCCTCTCTCACAATCAGATATGATTTTCAGCTGTTTTTTCCAGCAGTTTTCTCTGACTTCCAGTCAATTGGTGCTTTCTTTCCAGCCTCATTGAGCTGCACCATTTTGCCGCCATTCAACAGTTTCTGTGGCGGTTGGGTGCTCACCCTGTTATTCTCCCTCCTTTGGCGCAGTATGTTTTTTTGCATGCCTGTGTTATCCACATGCCTCCATTGGCACAGAGACATCATGCTTAGCATCATAGTGACACTAACACGCTATTTGGAGGGAGCACGCACCTGCACTGTTTTTGCAGTGCTAGGCGCAGCGCTTCAGTTCTTCTTTCCCATTTGTACTCTCCTCAAGCTCTTTGGAAGTGGGGTGAAACATTCAGATGAAATCGTCAATAGGGTGAGTGAGCTAAGGAGGAGGCAGCCTGAGACTGCTAACAGTACCCTTCTTTGTGATTAACTAACACTCTGCATATATTCGATGTGGTTCAATTTTCAGGACACCTTACTACTAGGCTGCAGCTTAAATAGTCTGCGGGGCTAGTTTGTGTTATGGGGAAGCTCTTATAACTTCATTATCAGTAGCTCTTAAATGGGTAGACATTTCAGTACTTTCAATAATATATTTAAAATTTGTATCTCCTCCTTAAAGTGCTCCTAACTTTCTGTCAAAGATTAGATGGTAAAAACAGATCAACTGAAAAGAGGGATTGGATACAAAATTTCAAATGATATGTCTTATATATTTGGAACATACAAATCAAATATGTCAGTAAATACTCCAGTAGGGAATTTATTAAGTTTTACATGTTAATTATAGTACTGTAGATCATTTTCCTGATAGCGAGAGCAGCTGATCAGATGCTTATTCAGCCTCACTAGACACCTTCACCAGCTTGGTGCCAGGGGTCACGGCAACAGTTCATACTAATGCCATTTTTCTTCAGCAACATCAGCTTTTTATCCTTGGACTTCTGCAGAACTATTTGTTTGTTCTTGGCACCATGGCATTTTGGAGATCTCTAACCATTATAGGATGTAAGACCTGCAAAGTGGTATAGAGACCCTCTGTCATGGGTTTCTTTTGGCCCATTGTGTTTCTCAAGTGAATATGTCTCTTACAGTTCCACCCAGTCACATGACCTGGGGGGGTGCACCTGACGTACCAGTTGGCAGTGGCAAGCAGAACTTGATAATTCTTTGCTGTTGCTCTTAGGAGGGCTTTTGAGCCCCAATGTCCTGCAAGACATCCCATCAGACACACCCGGCCCCAAAACAGGCCCCTTAGGTTGGAGGGGGCCCACACAGGCATGTCCAGGTGCTCCGCAGCAGGACAGGGCTGCTTTTTTAGATCTACAGGTAGACCTCAACTCTGACCATATAGAGGCTCAGGATGAGGATATCAGGGATCTTGGTGAAATTCCTGACCTAGAGAAGATACTTGATAAGGTGGAGGATGATCCCACTGAGGAGGAGGAAGGGGAGTGGATGGAGCCGAAGAGGAGGATATCCTGTCCCTCCCCTGTTTGATACCTAGTCTTTGCCCTGCTTGATAACTGAGGCATGTAGGTCATTACATCTCACAGAGGTGTTTGGAGGTAGTGGATGTCAATCCTATTCTGTCCGCATCCTTCTCCACCCAGAGTGTTTTCCGAACCTAATTCACTTTGACCAAAGAAAATGTCTACCCAGACCTAAGATATGGTATTTCTTTTTTTAGAAGAAAATGCTCACAAGTAGGGAACTCCTCCTCTGGCAGATAAGACAGTTCATAATTCCATCAGACACACCACTATTCCTTAAAGGATCTTTGGCACTAATGGATTCGCATGACAAGCAAGTGGATACTGCATGCAGAAGAGACTTTGCCTCCAACAGTACAAACCTGTGCACCTCCTATGCCTCCCATAGTGCTGCCACAGCCTTGAATTTGTTATTTATGACCCTGGGTGGCTTCATTCCCCTGGATTCAGAGGGGGCAAGCATTTGCAGTTGGTTTCCGTGGGCCTCTACCTTCTTAGGGAGTGCCACGGTGGAAATTTGCACATGACAGCTATCTCCACCTATCCCATTGTGTCAGCTATGTCAGATGTGTGAATTTGGCATTGGGTAGTTGATCAGGCTTCAAAGGCCAAGCTGATTAACCTAGCCTTTGAGGGAGGCTTGTTGTTTGGTTCAGGCCTGGATGATACTTGAAGAATACTCAGGATACAAAAGCTGCTTTCCAATGTCAAAGCAACAGCACAAGGCCACTTCAACTCCAGAAGATCAAGGAGGCTGCCATCAGAGACAGTTCCAAGGGGGGTTTTCATCCCTTTTGGTACTTTGGGAACAAGAGGAGTGGAGGAGCCTAATCTGGTTTCAAGAACAATAGTAGCAGAGGAGCTCTGGCCCGAAGATGAAATACAGGCACAGGGTGAAAAAGTCAGCTCCTCACAATGAGGCTTTGCGGAACCATCTTTGCCTCCCTTCCCTTGGTGGAAGACTGCACAATTTTTGCACAACATGGGCCCATATTTCATCAGATACTTGGGGTTTGCTAATTCTTGCCCTATGTTTTTCAACAATTCCCTCAATGGGTGTTTTTCTGACGTTCTTGGTTACAAAGGACTCTGTGCAGAGAGAAGTGGTGTCACAAACCCTGGACCACCTCTGCTAATTGGGGCAATTGTTCCGGTAACCCCCCAGCAAACAAGGCAAAGGGTTCTACTCGATCTATTTGTAGGTCCTAAGAAGACAGGGTGTTTCAGACTTTCCCTGGATTTGAAACACCGAAACAAGTTTGCTTGCCACATGACCTTCGAGATGGAGTCCCTGTGTTCAATCATCCAGGCTGTTCAGCTGGGGGACTGTCTAGCTTCCATAGATCTCAAAGATGCATATCTCCACATCCCTATTGGACAGTTTCATGAGAAGTTCCTCAGATTTTTGGTCCTGAGACAGCACTTCCAGTACAGGGAGCTTCATTTTGGGCTGGCCACAGCCTCCAGGGTTTTCTTAAGGGTGCTCATAGTCCTGGTGACTTATCTCTGACAGGAGGGATATCATGTCTATCCCTACCTGGACAATTTGCTCTCTTGAGCACTATATTCATCACTGGCAAGGAAGTCCATGACCAGGACTCTGGAGATGTTGGAGTCCCACAGCTGAGTTATGAATTGGAAGGAAAGAGGTGGCTCAAAGAACAGGGACATGATAAGAGAAGCCTCCGTTCTCCTGCTGTGGATAGAAGAGAATCCTCTCTCCCTGTCAGCAGTCCTCTTGGTGGGGAAGCTGAACATTCAGGCTGACTGGTTAAGCCATGAGGATGTTTATCCAAGGGAGTGAATGTTGAACCCAGAAGTGCTCGACCTTCCTTGTCAAAGATTCGGTCATCCTCAGACCAATCTGTTTGCCTCCAGCCAAAATGCTCAACTTCAACAGTTCTTTAGCTGCTACTGCTGTTCACAAGAGGAAGCAGTGGATGCCCTGTTATAAGAGTGGAATTTCAGCAGTGCATACGCACTCCCTCCTCTGCCTCTCCTCCCCAAGATCACTCGCAAATTGGGGCAGAATCTTTCTTCTAGTAGCTGCAAAGTAGCTCAGAAGACCGTGGTTCTCAGACTTAGTGAACCTAGTTCAAAGCGCATTGTTTCACTTTCTAGTGTGAGGGGGACCTTCTCTCTCAGGGCGCCATCCTTCATCCAAATCCAGGAGCGACACAGCTCATGGCCTGGCTCCTGAATGGAGGAGACTCCTGGAACTAGGTTTCTCTGAAAAAGCGGTAGTCACCTGTTTGGCTGCCAGGAAGAATTCCATGATGGCAGCTTGTGCTCATGCATGGGTTACTTTGTGGCTTGGGCCAGGGACAAAATATCCAGCTTTCCAAAGCCACAGTTCCATAGTCTTTGGTTTTCCTGTAGGACCCAGTGGAAAATGGTTTGGTCTTGAGTTCCCTGACAGGTTAGGTGTCGGTCCTTGGAGTCTTCTGGGGTCTGTCCCTAGGGACTAACCAGGAGGTTATTTATTTTTTCTGTGAGCTTTCAGCAAGGGTTGGCCTCTGTTTCAATCCCTGATTCCCCTATGGGATCCAAATCTTGTTCTGTATGCTCTCTGTGAGAAGCCCTTTGAATTGCCTTCTTCAGTTCCATTGGACGTACTGTCTTACAGGTATGTTTTTTAGTTACTATATGCTCAGCCAGGAGGTTTGGCGAATTCCAGGCCTTATCTCACAAAGAACCATACCTTGTCATGCATAACAACAAGGTGGTGCTCAGAACAGTTTCAACTTTTACTCCGAAGGTTTCCATGGCCTTCCAGATGATCCAGGAAATTTGTCTCCCATCCTTCTGTCCACAACCTACTCTCCCTAAGGAGAAGGAGTGGCACAGTTTAGCTTGTGATGGGTCATTAGGACATTCCTTGTACTGACTGCTGAGTTTCAGTCATGGGACGGGTTGTTTGTCCTTTTGAGGGTTGACCAAGCAGGGACAGAAAGTCCCTAAGGCCGCCCTAGCTAGGTAGGGAGGGCCTGCATTGCCAAGGCTTATGTCACAGCAAGGAAGAAGCCTCTGGCATTCCTCAAGGCTCGCTCCACCAGAGCTATGGCCTCTTCCTTGGCAGAGAGAGGTGAGGTGTCTGTTTTAGAGTTATGTGAGGCAGCTATGGGTTCTCCATCCACATTTTCACCAAGCAATACAGATTGGATGTTCAGAGCTCTGCTGATACGGCCTCAGTCACAACATTTTACAGATGGCAATAGCAGGTAAATTCCTTTCCCGTATGAGGTTATCGTATGGGACAATATTCTCCCCCACCTGGTTTTCTGTCTGGGTACTGCTTCTTAAAATTCAATTGCAATGACTACCCATTGACAATGTGGAGCACTACAGAAAGAAGACATTTCTTCATACTTACCATAATTTACTTTTCTGATAGCTCTGTCATTGTCAGTAGGGCTCACCCGGGAGCCTTGCTCCTGCAGGAGAATATTGTCCGGTATGCCAGTACGGGGATGTCCATGGTTCTGACTGTAAGTCTGTCTGGACATCCCTCTATGGTTTACTTGCTGCACTATGTTTATATAAATATTTCAAAAATAAAAACAGCGGTTTTGCATCAGAATGTTAGTTGCAGTTACAGTACATTTAGCAGGTTTGCATTTGATGTTAACCAAGGGTGCATCCTTTGTTGCAGGTGAGTGCTTGCACTGCATGCAATTTTCTTTGACGTGTAACAAGTATGTTTTCTTACAAGTTGTTTCACAGCTGCAGATCATTCCAAGGCACAGAATTTTGGAAGATGAGACTTGATCTCTCACCTTCCATCATCTGATGAGGTAGGCCACTGTTTACTATATTCTACTCTGGCCAGAGTCACATATGTGTAGACAGCTAAATAGTGTGCTTGTTGTGTCAACTCGACCAGTATAGCTTTCATTTCCATATTTAGGGGTACTGCACGGACAATAGTAACTGCTGTCCGGAATCCTCATGTGCCCAACATTCTAAGGCTTTGGGCTCTGCCATTTCTCCTAGTAGGGGTGCACAATACTCAATTGTAATGACTACCCATTGACAATGTGGGAGCTAACGGAAAAGGAAATCATGATAAGTATGAAGAAATTTCTTCTTTATTACAAAGTCATAAATTGAGATTTCTGTTAGAAAATCTAACAACTAAATATTAAGGTGATATTAACAATAGCTACAACAGTGAGAATGTAAGGCAGGACAATAGGGCATCATGGTTTGCAGTGGGGCACCTGGGAAACAGTCTACACTTTAAAAAAACACTGTCCATAACCATCACTGAATCAGGCAGCACTGGGTTTATTTAGCTGATGGTACAGCATTTCTGCATCCCTCCTCCTGGGACTGCAAAGCATTTATTTTATTTTTTTCTCCATTGAGGTAAATGATAGCAGCTGCAGAATGTGAAGACCTGTTATACAGCCAAGAAATCTTCAAAGTGCTGCAAGTTCTACCTTTGCCTGTATTCTAAATTCCAATTTAAACAAAAATAAAAAAAAAAACTAACAGATGAGCCCAACTGGTAAACTTTCATCCCACTACACTAGATCATAAATCCTTATTGTGCCATTTTTTCCAGTTTTTCCTACATTTATACATTTATAACTCACTTGATTAACACAGGCCCCATTTTCAAAAGATTTGGGCAGCACATCCCGAGATGTGGTGCCCAAACCTGGAAATGCACCAGCTGTCGGGGGCATGCCCATATTCAAAGGGCACAGATGCATGGCGCACCCCTGACAGCACTGACACACACAATATTGTGCTGCACCTATGCAAATGAGGGGTCTCCCATTCATATGTGGTGCAGCATAATATTGAAATGGCTCCGAAGTGCAAATTGATCCCCAGCAGTGGCGCATATTTATGCTTCTGAAACCCTGCCCTAACTATTATGCAGGCCCAGCTACCCACTAGTAAGGGCAGGGAACCCTGGCGGTACAGTGGTCCCTCCCTTGCCCCGCGCACTGTGTCAGTAGAAAAAAACTCCCCCACTCCCCATGTCCCTCATAATCTAGTGGTCCCCCCCCCTTCCTTTTCCCGACCTTCACAATAATAAAAAATAAATCCACTGGTATCCCTGATAGTTCAGGGGTTCCCCTCTCCTCAGCCCTAATCTTCATAACAATAAAAAATTCTCAGTATCCCTGGTAGTCTAGTGGTTCCTCCCTCCCTCCCCCCAATCTTCATAATAACAAAAAATAAATCCTCGGTATCCCCAGTAATCAAGTAGCCCCCCAACTCCCACCCCATTAGGAAGTGACCCAACACCCTGCCCCTCCAGCCCAACCTGAGCCAGCAACTGGCACAGCCCCCCTCACACCACCATGACCAACTGCTGACTGAACTGTCATGGAGCGTATACAGTACATAATACATGCCCATTGGTTGACTGGTCAACCAATGGGTGCATACCATGTATTGTAAATGCTCATGGGGGGTTGACCACTAGACTACCATGGATACCAGTGGATTTCAGATTTATTATTATGAAGATTGGGGGCTGTGGAGGGGGGAACCACTAGACTACCAGGGATACCTGTAGATTTCAATTTTATTATTATGAAGATCGAGACTGGGGAGCGGGGAACCACTAGACTACCAGGAAAACCGGAGATTTATTTTCTATTATTATGAAGATCAGGGCCAGGGAGGAGGGAACCACTAGGCTATCAGGGTCAACAGGGATATTATGTATTCTTATGAAGATCAGGGCTAGGGAGAACAGGCGCAGTGTACTCCATGGCAGCACAATCATGCAGATGAGCCCATAATGGGCATGCAAATGGCCCCATTGCACCATGCATGCCCAATGGGCTCATCTGCATATATGGGCTGAATGTCATCCAGGGCTTACAAGACTCTGCAAAAGCAGTAGTATTCTCGGCGGCTGTCCTCAGCCTCGCACCATGATTGCACTGTACAGAACATGGTGACCCCCGCTGTGTACCACGCATCCATATTCAAACAGATTGTGCCATCTGCTCGGATTGTGCAATCTGTTTGAATATGGTGCCAGAGCAGGTCAGACCATTTTTTGTGTGTGCAGCGCACCGTTTTGCATGCCCATCTGGCCGGCTCTGAATATCCCCACCCCCAACATGCTTACATGACTGCGGTAGGGTGGACTGAGTCATGGGTTGTAGAAATGACTTTCACAAGAAACAGCACATTGGGTACAACATACCTTACAGGTATGATTTTTATTACAGAAAAAAAAACAATTCAAGAAAAAGAGGCAAACAAATGACTTTTTCAAATAAGCTTACAAAGAAAGTAAAAAAAATAAACATAAAGCACTGCTTGGCTAGAATACTCTTAGTTATCTGCCAAAATCTATCTGTGCCTGACCTCTTTCAGAGATCTCCCAGGGAGGATCAGGCAGGTCCTCTCCCAACGAACATCTGAGTCGGGAGTCTCAACTAAAGCCTAATATATGATTGTAGCTCCTCCTTTAAACTAAAAACCCTCCCATCAATTATATCAAAACATAATTTTTGCACAGGAAACATCAGTATTTCATCACAGAAGTATAACTCCCTGATCTTTCCATAGAAATAATCAATAATGATTTATTGCTTTAGGATCTAAGCAACTTGAATAGCTTACATTTATTCACAAACTAATAATGTGGGCTACATTAACCGAATCTCTGCCAGAGGAGCTAGGGAGGAGTTTTACTAACAGTATAAAATGAGTACACCTAGGGCCGCCCATTCCCTATACAGACACATTCTATCACTGGAGAGAGTGTTCTACCAGACCACATCTTTGCAAGCAGTAAAAAGACAGTAAGAACGCCTTGTTTTCCTTTTATTTTTACACTCTGTTCCTTCATAAGGTCACCAGTCTCCGTATTAATATGGAGAAACAGTCAAAGGGACGAGGTTCCATTTTTGAACCGTAAAAGCACAGAAATGCCTTTCTACACAGGCGAGCCTGCTGCTTAGTGACTGAATTAGTTTCCTGCTTGCAACTGAGGTTGCAGGACTTTGCGGTGATTGCAGGGGCACTGAAACTATATTGCGAGGACTGGCAGCACTTTCAACACATTAGGAAATACACAGTGAGAGAAAAAAAAAAAACAGGCATGTTTTGCTTTATAAATGGACTGCCAGTCCATTCTAGAGATTTAACAGCAGCACTGACATACTTGGTAATTGTTACCAATTTTACTTCTAGGCTTAGTTTAACTGTTTTGACAGCACCAAAGGTCCTGAAGGGAGAATTTAAGAGTTACCTAATAGTGAGCGTCCAACATGCTATTTTGGGAAGTGAAGCAGACAGAGAAGTGTGGAAATAAAGAAAAGAAAAGAGGGCAGGAATTAAATTAAATAAATGCTGTTGCACAACAGACTTGGAAAGAAAAAAAATAGCAGATTCAGGAAATAAAGGCTTCAGGTTTTGGTCTGTACAAACAATCAAAAGAAGAGAGGGGGTTGGGAACACCTGAGTTGGTGAACGGGAAGCATGACTTTTAAAATAACAGCATTTAAAGTATTCTTTTTTTTAAGCACCACATAGCAATAATGCATCTGAGATTGTGGGCTGAAGTTCTGTTTTTGCATAGGTGAATAACAGGTTAGCACCGAGACTGAAAAAAATTACATTCATAGCCAAGGACAAAACAAGATCAATAAATATCTTTGATAAGAAACGGGTGGTCTGGATGGGGGGTGACTGGTGGGCTAGTTGCCATTAAAAATTTTCATTAAAATAATTAGTAAATAACATTCATTAAGTGGCTGGATGGCAAACCTAGACTGTCAGGGTCAAGGGCTAAATCGCTTTGATGTTTGTGTATGTTGGCACTGAAATTAACAAACTCAAAGATGCCAATTGAAATTTCTTTCAGTGATACCCTCGCCTGCATGGAGGCATTGTACAGAACTTCAGCTGTTGCCTCCACCCTTACCTTACCTTATCCCAAACAAGAAAATCCCTGGCAGTGTAGTGGTACCCCATCCCAGCTTGATCCCTAAAATAATGAAGTGACAATCCCTGACAGTTTAGTGATGCCTCTCTATCCCAATCCATAGGATACAATTGTGCAATTTCTTGGTAGTCCAGTGGTACCCCTTTCTTGGCCCAATCCCTGTTACAGGATGCATACACCCCCAACCACTCAGTACTGACCACCCCACAAGCATTGACTGGCACTTGACTCACATTAGCAAAGTCATCCTCATTGGTGGGCACAGCATTGGATCGTGACCAGCATAGACCTTCCAAACACCACCTCGGCTACCCACCATCTGAATGACAGGGACCACATGTGCGTGTACTGTAGAATCAGCTGTTTCTACAGTATGCTTATGCCCTGTTCCTTTCATTCAGATAGTAGATGGTCAAGGTTGTGAGGGAAGGGTCTGTGCCATTCCACCCAATGTCCACTTGCTGACAAGGATATGCTTTGCTAGAGGGAGTTAGGTGCTGAACAAGAGGTGGTGGATGCTGAGTGTGCGGCAGTGGGTGCAGGGTAGGGATGGACAAATACTATAACATAGATGAGGCAAGGAGGGCGCGTACCATGGGACAATCAGGGAACTACATATTTGTATCCTGGGATCGGGTGATGGGTCCATTAGACCACCAGGGAGCATTTCACATATTTTTGATATTTCAGAAGGGGATCAGGTGAGGGAAGGGGTTCCACTAGATGACCAGAGAGGCTTTGATATTATTTTATTGTTTTGGAAGGGGATCACGGGGGTTCACTAGATACCAGTGAATTAACCTTCATAATCTCAGATACTGGGCGGGGTTGGGGGTGTTACTAGACTGCCAGGGAATTAAAGTTCATTATCTCATGGATTAGGGTGGGAGGAGAGGGTGTCACTGGCAGCAGTGCTGGGAGGACGGTTACACACACCACTGTGCACCTTAAAGGTAGAGTTTTAGAAGTGATAAACAGCACTGCCACAGCAGTCTTTTAGTGCAGTTCTATAATTATATAGGGGCAATAAAAAGTGCACATAATGGCATTGGTCCAGTCACTTCAAGTGGTGAAATATGGGATGATGAGTCTGATATGGCTGAGATACTAAATGCATAATGTTCAAGTGGCCTTAAAATAGACAGTAGAGCTGGGTTGGACACTCTGAATACAAGTGGCCCCTTAATTACCTTCACTGAACAACAAGTTCAGGGTGCCATTGGGCAGTTAAAAATCGGATCTTCCCCTGGACCAGACGATATAAGTCCATTTTTTATTAAAAAAGTGAGCAATGAGCTCCTTGGCCCACTAATGGCTCTATTCAATATGTCTATTAATGAAGGTAAAACCTTGGAAGTGTGGGGGAAAGCAAATATAACTCCAATTTTTAAAGGGGAAAATAAACAGAATGTATGCAGTTACAGACCAATTAGCCTTACATCAATTATATGTAAACTACTTGAGCGACTAATACAAAATAAGATTTTTGACCATATTAATAATATCAACAGTCTTGACATAGCACAACATGGATTCACATCAGGTTGGTCATGCTTAACCAGCTTAATTCATTTCTTTGATCCAGTCAGTGAAGCATTAGAACAGGGATTGCCAGTTGATGTGGTTTTCTTAGATTATGCAAAGGCATTTCATAGTTTCATAGATTCATAGTTAAATTACAAGTTCATGAGGCCAAGGCCCATAGTGAACTCGCCACCATACAATTAATGGCGGTATTTATATTTTATTTCCTTCATATGATCATCCAAAAGTGTTTTAAATTTTTCCACAGTATCACTGTCAACAATATATGCAGACAATGAATTCCATATTGGTGGCACCCTGTGTGTAAAAAAACTCTTGTCTTCTTTGAGTGTTATTGACTGGGCATTTAATTTTATCTTTGTGTGATCTGCCATTATTTTCACAATCCTGCTTCTCCAAGCATATACTATCAAGTGTGTCACTATTATGTAATGTGGTATATATATATATATATATATATATATATATATATATATATATATATGGTAGAGTAGCACTTTTAAGGTTAAAGGGTGAAGCTTTGCACCTTAATAACTTTGCCACAGTTGAATGGATTTGCCTGAAATTTGGTATGCATGATTGGGCATGGTAGATCTTGGGATCTGCCAACATTCGTGCCAGTTGGATATACGGTTGTGGAGTTATTAAGTGACAGCCAAAAGTGCAATTACGTCTTTTTGTGAATTCTTTGCTCTCGTCTACAGGTCGTACGGTTTGCGCGACTGGTCCAAAAATGTCAGAGAACATGCAGTCGGGTTTCCTGATGTGCCTTTTGAATATTTCGTGACAAAATATTGAACAGCTCAAAAGTTATTCAAAAAACAAGTTCCCATTATAAGTCAATGGGAAAAGTTAACAAAAAGTTCGAAAGTGTCACAAATGCACTTTTTAGTGTCGCAGATGGCCTTAGTAGTGTCGCAAATCTGCCATTTTGTTTTCAGTTAGTGATCAGAAAAATGCTTGGCATTTAAAATTAGAACCCTCTAGGGACACAATTCTTTCTGTGTTCACCTAGTCGGACCCTGAGGATGATAGCCATGTCTTTATTTTGGGGTAAAACACCCCAGAAATATGTTTTTCAAATTTGTGGAAACAGTAATGTCGTAAAGTAGTGTCGCACCTGCGACACTTTCGCAGATTTTTGCGGAAAATGCCGCAAACTGTGACACTACTTTTCCAGACTATGGTCAAAATGACAGGAGTTCTTTGCCACCCTGCTGCAAAAGAACGGTTTGGTCTTTTGGGCTGAAATTTGAAGGGAAGGCAGCCAACATCTCACAGATGTGCCTTTTGTGGTTTGGTGAAAAAATGTTGTACAGCTGCCAAGTTACAGTACTCCGAAGTTGGCATTTTTTCCCATAGACTAACATGGTAGCATCCACCGCGCCTTTCAGGGCACATATCTCAGAAATGGTACGCGATATGGAATTTTCATCGTGACAGTGCGTAGCCTGTGGCTATGCATTCAGCGAAAATGTAGCCAGGAAAATCATGAATCATATGAATTTTTTTTTTGTATGTCATATGGTTACTGAGATATAAGCAATTTAGTATTCCAACACCTCATTTTCGGCTCTGAGGCTAATTATTATGCATACATTCTTTATACACACTGGGCCGGATATTCAAACTGCGCCCAAAAAGTGTGCAACAACAGGAGCAAGCACAAGTCAATTGCGCACATGCGCAATAGACATGATATTCAAACATGGAGCAAGCCAAATTGCTCAACCAGCCAACGTCTGAATATCGCACAACCTGCGCTATAGCGCAACCAGGAAGGGGAAGCTGAGCAGAGACGATACGCCATAGCGCAACAAAGGCAGCCCAGCTGAGCAGTCCAGAGGCACCATAGCACAAGCAGAGAGACCCCCAGCAGCAAAGCAATGGAACTGCACAACCAGGGAGGTAGGCAGGGGCCCACCACCCATGCCACAGATGGGCACAGGGACACACTGCAGAACCAACAATGTACCCCCACACCCCAAGCACAGCATAACTGGGGGAGGGATGGAATAGCCACCGGACCATGGGGACAAGCAAACAAAGCACATCCCGGCCGTGTTACCGCAGCACACCCACTGGCAAGCTGAGACTGCCACACAAAGGGGGCAGACCACCCCAGTGTACAGCAGCCCCCCCTTGTGCACAGCACACCCTGCACTGTGACCCCAAGACACCACCCATGAGCAGTGACCAGCACTGCAGGAATCCCCATGCCCCCCCGGGACACTGCAACCTCGTGAACCACAGAACTATACAAGCCAAACCAACCATGAGCACCCAGCAGTGGGTGGCAGCACACGGCAATACTGAATGAAAGCCACAGCCACACCAGAGACACCACCCCACACACACGCACACACATACCCATGACCATACCACCCCAGATGCCATGCACACCACTGCAACTGAGCACCTATAGCCAGCTGCAAATCAGAGACCACCACAGTATTCATATCAAAATATATAAATGTAATAAACAAGAATAAGAAGAACAACAAAACAACTATGTACACATATATACAAAGCAGGGGTGGGGGTATGGGTATAAGGTAGGGGTGAGTAAGGGGCAGGGGTGAACAACCAGGAGAGGGAAGGTGGGGTGAGGTGATGGGCAGCTACTGCCTGCCAGCCTGCCCTCCTGCCACCTGGTGCTGGGCCCGGGGCCTCCTCCTGCACCGCACTCCATGCCGCTGAAGGTCCAAGAGGATGGCGAGAGAGTCAATGGCCACCTGTGTCAGCCACTGCAGTGTGCGCTGCATTCGTCGCAGGATCTGGATGCCTAGGACAAGGGATCAGAGTCAATGGCTGTGACTGTCCACATCCCTGAATCCCACCCATCATGCATGGCATACAGCCAAGTGCCCCGCTCCTGTGATGGACTGCACCCACCCACAGTGACTGTGCACAAGACATGCCCAACCAGGCAGCAACAGCCAGGTGTACCACTGCACACACACACCGCCCATGTCCATCACAGCACAACCAAGGCTGTCCAGTGATGTGGCTACATGGTGGGATGCTAGTGCCACAGCCATGTGCTCAGTGCATGCACGGACCACCAGTGATGCACACACAGACATGCAGTGCCACTGGACAGTGATGACTGTCACATGTTGTGTGCATGGTAGTGTTGTCCATGGATGGTGGCCGTGCCCCCCCAGCATGCAATAGCATCCATGATGTAATGACACTCACCCTCATCCAGCTGCTGCTGTGGCTGCTGCTGCTGCTGTAGCCCACCACCTATGCCACCTCTGCCAGCCACCCCGGCACCGCCATTCTGTGCCTCAGCCCGGGCCTGCCTCCGCTCCTCCACGCCTGTGGGAGACAAATGAAGAGAAACACATCAGTGAGATCCCAAAGCAGACAGCCCCTTGCCCCATTGAGTGTGCCTGCCCACACAACCAGACCCATACAGCACACACCTGCAAACACCTTCACAGCAAACCATAGCCCAACCCACCCCCATGCGCAGGTCACATTACACAGTGTCACCCATGTGGACAATACAGGTGCATACACAGCACACCCACCTGGCCTAGGCACAATGCCCCTCCTGGCACGTGACCTGAGGCACTCCAGCAGGTCCCGCTCCCTTCTGCGGAGGTCACCATACCAGTGCCTGCACTGCTCTGGAGTCCTCCGCTGCCCAGTAGCCTGCTCCAGAGTTGTTGCCACCTGCTGCCACACATGGGTACGGGCCATGTGCAGGGGTGCTCCCCCAAACAGTGACCCATGGTGTGGCTCCACCACAGCCACCAGGTTTGCCAACTCCACCACACTCCACTGTGGAGCTCTCCTGTGTGCCATCACTGCAGTTGTATAGTAGGCAATATGGCACTCCGCAGCGCGGTAACCCCACGTGGAAATGTTGTGCAATACAACTCCATCAGTCCCTATTGCGCTGTTCGTATAATGCCGTCGGTCCACATCGCGCTGTTCGGTAACAGCGCGATAGAGCCATAGACATGCCAGACGTACAGCGCCAGGGGGCAAAGGTCATGCACGAGGTCATGGGTCTGTGGTGCAAGGCCACGCACAGCGCCATCGGACGTCTACATGTCCAGCGCAATCGGTCACCTGTGTGCCAGTGCCACAGTGTACTACTGCACAGGTGTGCCACAGCGCTATGTGGTGCCCAGCGCTGTAGTGCTACTGGCACAATAGTGGCCGTGTCCTGTATTGCTGATCGCGCACAGCACATCACCAGCATGGCAGACGCCTGCGTCAGCTACCTGGGCATGCACAATGTGGTGTACTACGCAGTCACAGAGCTGCGCCATTGGCTCAGCCGGCACAACCGTATTGTGCAAAGCGCAACAGTGCGATATTCGGCCAACATATGCAAATCAGCTGATCAGCCATTCAAAGGTGCATTGGCGCAATTTGGATCTCATTTAAGTTGCTCCACTACTAATTTGCATGCATTGCGCTATAAATGTGTGACAGTGATCTGCGGTGGCCAGAGTCGGTTACTGCAGGTGAGAGGTGAGTTGCATGCTGTGTGAAGTTCTGGGCAATGGTCATGGGATAATGCTGTATACTGCACAGTGACAGGTGTCCACTTCCACTCATTCAGACCGACATGGCCGAGCAAGGACTGGATGAGGGGGAAGATGGTGGGCGAAGGAGGAGGCCCAACTTCACGAAGTCTGAGACAGAGGCACTCTTCCAGGCCTACCTGGATGAGGAGCCACTACTTAGTGGACGGCGGGGCACCCCTCAGGCCCGTGCTGCTGCATGGGAGGGGATAGCTTGCACCGTAAACCTGCACGGAAGCCACCAGCGCTCCGTGCAGGAATGTAAGAAAAAGATTGGGACCGACAGGAGACGGGTGAAAGAGAAGGTGGCAGCCCTCAGGGCAGCACGCGCTGCCACAGGCGGGGGCCAGTCAGAGGTGGCACAGCTGACCCCAGTGGAGGACCGTCTGGCTGCATCCATGCAGCGCAGTGCAATCGAGGGCATTCCAGGAGGTGGCTTCCAGACAGGTGGAAGCCCATTACTGCACGGTATGACATGGTGGTGGTGGTGGTGGGGAGGTTGATCCCATGCACTAACATGTTCTCACTTTCTGTTACAGATCCTGTGCATCTGCAGGGGACAGTGGTGGTGGGACCATGCAGTGTGGACATCCAGCGAGAGTTGGAGGAGGGTCCATCCACCTCTGCTGCCAGCCGGCATGCATTGCACCAGTGTGCACGCCTGGCTGCTATCTCTGATGTCGGTGAGTCAGGTGTGGGGGGTGACCATCCTGTGTCACAGCAGTCTGGCATGCAAGCATGCCAGCATGCTGTGACTGTGGCTGCTGCATGAACCTGCACCATTGATGATGCAAGGACCGCAATGGGCAGTGACATGTGTGTGTCTCATTGCGGACACACAGCAAGACAGCACGTGCCCCTGGACCTAGCTGGTTCCAACGTGTGTGCCAGCACGTCAGCACAGTCCCAGGCAGTGCCTGGTGGCACCGGTGGGGCAGCACCGGTGGCTGTGCAGGTCTCTGGCACTGTTGTGGACACAGCTGTGGAACAACTGGTCCCTGGGGCACAGCAGTTGGAGGGGCAGCAGCAGCAGTCACCCACCAGGTCTGGGGGTACAGGGTTCAGCGGTGGCACATGCACACCGCCTGTTGACTTGCCCATACCTGGTCCTGGTGAACAGCACCCACTCTCAAGGGGTGTTGAGCATCAGGCCCTTCCATACCCTGGGGGACAGGTTGCCGAAGTGGCAGACTACCCGTTAGACGAGCACACCCGCCTGCTGCGGGCATCAGTCCAGCAGCAGATGTGGGTTGCAATGTCCGTGGAGGCACTGTGTGGGGCTGTGGAGTGGCACAGCAGGGACACTGCAATGATCCATGCAGACATGGTCCAGATGCGGATGGATGTGACCGCCGCCATTGACAGGCAGACCCAGGCATTGGTCGCCGTCGTCGCCGCATTGGGCACACAGTCAGGTGCCCCTGTACCGTGCACCCCACACAGTATGCTCTCCACTCCTCGTTCTTGGTGTCGTGCGACACCCAGCCTGTCGATGCCGGGTTCCGCTCTGGGCATCCCGAGCACCCCTGGTGCAGGTATGTTCGGCATCCTGCAGACCCCTGTGCGGACAAGGTTGTGCTCACGCAGTGGGACCCCTGGTGGTACATCGGTGCCACCCCATGTGGCCCTTGCTCAGCCTTCCAGTGCTGCTGGGTCACAGTGGGGCCACCCACACATCCGAAGTGGCCGTGGCACAGTGCCACCTGACTGACCTGTCTCCCAGTGTGGGCCCTGTCTGGTGCTGCCCTGTGTGCAATGTGTGTCATGGTGGGCAGTGCACTGGTGGGTGCCCTGCCCAACATGCCGACACATGGTCTACCTGCACACCCACCTGACTGCTGTCCACAGGTGCATGTGCATGATGATGCCTGCATTGTATTGTACACCAAGGTGCAAGGGTGCCCAGCATCTGACACACGTACTTGGACAGTCCAGGTGGTGGGGGTGGTCCGTGGATCTGTGTGTTTCACATGTCTGTTCCTACTCTGCTGTGCACCTGCCCATGTACGATTTGTGCCTGGTGTGTGTGTGTGTGTGTGTGTCCATATAGCATGTAACTATTCACCCCTCCCTGATGGTGTGTTTGTGCGCCTGGACCCTTCTACTCCCCTTGCCGTCATGCACCCCTGGTGTGTTACCCTGTGTGCCTGTGGATTGCGCCTAGACAGTGTTGGTTGCACATGGCTCCATGACTTACCTGTGTCGTGCGAAATGCTCCTCCGTGATGGTGTCCCGTGCAGCTGGGCCTGCCGGATCAGTCGGGGTCCCGTCCACAGGGGCTGCTCATCCTCATCGTCACCGGCATCCCCATCGCTGTCCCCCTCCTCACCCTGTACGGCTATCCCACAGTCTTTGGCCATGTTGTGCAGGATACAACAGGCCAGGAATATCCCACAGGCCTTTGAGGGGCTGTACTGTAGGGCACCGCCGGAGGTGTCTAGGCATCAGAAGCGTGCCTTAAACATCCCAAACACCCGCTCGATGATGTTGCATGTGGCGGCATGTGCCTCATTATAGCGTTGCTGTGATGGGGTCGTGGGGCGCCGGTAGGGTGTGAGCAGCCAGGGACGGAGTGGGTATCCGCTGTCACCTGTGTGGAGATAGTGTAGTTAAGTATCATTTCCAGGTCCATATTGTCCATAGCCCTGTGTGCCACTACCATGGCACCTGTGGCTTTCCCACCCTTGCCCCAACTTTGCAACCCCTACATGCATACTCACCCACTAGATGTCCTGTGGGGATGTCCCCACTCTCGAATCAATGGCACAGTGCAGATTGGTACCATATGAAAGCATCATGTGCTCCACCAGGGTGTGTGGCACAGACATTGATGATGCGCCCACTGGCATCACACACCACCTGGCAGTTGACACTGGTGAACCCCTTCTGGTTTCGGTATGCAGCCACATCGGGGCCAGGTGGCATGCGAATAGCCACATGGGTGCAGTCTATCACCCCTAGCACGCCAGGCATACGTCCTACCCTGTGGAACTCCTGCATGTTTGCTGTAGGCTCTGCCGTGTTGCTGGGGAAATGGATGTACTCTGCAGCATGTGGCAGCAGTGCGCTGAGGAATTGGGTGAGGATGCGTGACGTGGCTGACTGTGTTATGCCTGTGGTGTCCCCTGTTGGCCTCTGGAAGGTACCGGTGGCGAGCAGGCACATGCAGGCTGTTACCTTTGTCTCCACTGACAGAGCGTGACTCCATCGTTAGGGTGTCTGCATCACATCACTGCACAGCTCACAGAGCCGCCTCAGTATTGCCCTGTTCAGGCAGTACCGGCCCACAATCTCAACATCCGTGTACAGCACAAAGCTGATGCGGGCACGGTACTGTCTGTTGGGGCGTACCGCCGACGGGCCCTTCCACGGCCACGTCCCCCTGCAGCATGCCTTCTCACTCCACTCATTACAGCTTCCATGTGGAAGCTGGCACTGTCCATGTCCCTGGCTTGTGATCCCCCCCTGGCTGTTGTTGCTCTGTTACCCCCGCTGTCCTGACTACTACCTCCACTGCACCGGGTACACCTACTGGCCTCTGCAGTCTGTGGCCCCACACACCTTCCCTTGCCCCTATTTTGTCCTGGGATCTCCCTGGCCTGCCCTCTTTGTCCCTCTTGCCTTGTCTCTCTCCCTGCCTCATGTGGCTTCCCTGTAGCGTTCTTGCGCCTCTTCCTTGAGCCTTTTTATTTTGGCTGCATTCCGTCGTGGCGCACCTTCCAGCTCATCCGCTGTTGCGCATTGCGCAAGCCTTTCAATATCGCATTGCACTCTTTATGCATGGTTCCACCCCCTTCGGTTGCGCATGCCTTCATTTGCATTGTGCTGTTGCTCAGCATGTTTTCGGTGGCGCAAATGCCTCCCGCTGAATATCGCAGAATGGCGCATTTTCGGACTTGTGCTGGCACAACCCTTTTGAATATCTGGCCCACTGTGTTTCTCTATGCAGCTGTTGGGGAAAAACAGGGTATGCGCCTCTGTTAATATTACAGTTACTGTTTCCACTTGCGTTTCTGTACCCGTTTGCATTACCATTCCCATCCACGCCACTGTATGCGTTACTGTTTGCGTTCTCATTTGCGCTTGCGTTTGCGTTACTGTTACCATTTGCATTTCCACTACTGTTTGTGTTTGTGTTTCAGTTTTCACCACTGTGTGCACTGCCATTTGCATTTACTGCAGCCCTTTCATTTGCGTTTGTGTTTCGTTTTGCGTCTTTGTTGCTGTAACTGTTACCATTTGTGTTTCCTATTGCGTTACTATGCCCGTGCACATTACGGTTTGCGTTTCCATATGTACTTGTGTTTCCTTTTGCATTTCTGTTTCCTTTGGCATTATTGTTGCTGTTACCATTACCATTTGCGTTTACTATTGCGGTAACATGATTATGCTCGTTACGTTTTGTGTTTCCGTACGTGCTTGCATTCCCGTTTCCATTTCTGTTTCCTTTGGTGTTATTTTTCATGTTAACTTTACGAGTTGCATTTGCAGTTTTGGTACCATGCCTGTGCGCATTACAGTTTGCGTTTCCGTGTGCGATTGCGTTTGCGTTTCTGTTTCTGTTTCCTTTGGTATTATTGTTGCTGTTACCGTTAACATTTCTATTTACTATTGCAGTAACGTGACCTTGCATATTACGGTTTGTGTTTCTGTATGCGCTTCCATTCCCGTTTCCGTTTCTGTTTCCTTTGGCGTCATTCTTCATGTTAACTTTACCATTTGCATTTACAATTGCGGTACCGTGCGCATGCGCATTACGGTTTGTGTTTCCATATGCACTTGCGTTTCCTTTTGTGTTTCTGTTTCCTTTGCCATTATTGTTGCTGTTACCGTTACCATTTGCATTTAGAATTGCGGTACTGTGCCCGTGCACATTACGGTTTGCATTTCTGTAAGCGCTTCTGTTCCCATTTCCATTTCCATTTCCTTTGGTGTTATTCTTTATGTTAACTTTACCATTTGCATTTACAACTGTAATACCATGTCCATGCGCGTTACGGTTTGCGTTTATGTGCGTGTTTGCATTCGCCTTTCCGTTTCTGTTCCCTTTGGCATTCTTTTTGCTGTAACACTTAAAATTTGCATTTAAAATACTGATGCCATCACTCTGTGCATTACTAGTTGTGTTTTTGTATGCGCTTGCATGTCTATTTGTATCTTTGTTCACTTTGGCGTCACTTTGCGCTTGCGTTTCTATTAATGTTTACTTTACCATTTACGTTTGCATTACCATGTGCGTAATTGTTGGCACTTGCATTTCCATTGCTGTTCCCGTTACTATGTGACAAGACATCACATGGCTTCGGGCCCCACGCTCCCACCACCGCATTACATTAACTATTTATCATCCTCATTCTCAAAAAGAAGGGAAATTAGAGGCAAAAAACTCCATTTAATGCATAAGTTAGGGTTGTTTCACAGTGACAAAAGTGAGGAAATTTGGTGTTAGGGTTGAAAGCCCCCTTGGACCCCCCAGTCCACTCCCCCAACCGGCATCAGGGTACGCATTGGTGTCGTCGGTCCTAACTCTCACCCCATTCTCCTATACCTCAGCTTCTTACACATGTGATGAGGTGAGAGTTAGGCCGATGACACCAATGGCACCCTGGCTGCTGGTTGGGGGTGGGCTAGTCCAAGGGTCTTTCAACCCTAACACCAAATTTCTCGCTTGTCACTGTGAAACAACCCTAACTGATGCATTAAATAGAGTTTTTGGCCATATATATATATATATATATAAATATATGATCGCCTCTTAATAATCTATACTCATGTGAATATAGGTTCAATGACTTAAGCCTATCCTCATATGGGAGATTTGCCAGATGTTTTAGTCTCCTATTGGCTCTTCATTGATCCTTCTCCACCATGCTCAGAGCACCTGCAGTAGTTGGTGCACAAAAGGGAGCACAATACTCCATGTGTGGCCTGACGAGACTTGTATACAGTGGCATCAGAACCTCAGCCCTCCTACTTTTTTTATGTCTGTGTATGCAGCCTAATAAGGAAAAGCATTTTTTGACTGTTATTTTTTTGCATGGACATCAAATTTTAGATCATTGGTAATGGTTACACCAAGATCTCTTTCCTCAATGGTTGATAGATTTATTGTGTTATTTATAGTATAACTAGCCACTCTGTTATTGTTTCCAAAATGCATCACCTTACATTTTGATTTGTTAAATATCATTTTATTCTCCTTAGCCCAGACACCTATATTATTCAAACATTCCTGAAATTTGGTGACCGATTCTGGATTATTAACTATGCAGGTGATTTTGCAGTCATCTGCATATTTACCCATCCAGACAAAATCACTTGTCTGCATTGTTGATACAAGTATATTAAACAACAAGGTGTCCAGGACTGAACCCTGAGAAACCCCATTTGTCATGGGGCCCAGCTTGATTCATGTCCTCGTACAACTACTCATTGAATCCTGTCATCCAACCATAAGGAAATCCACCTGATAATATTACTGTGAAATTTAAGATTACACAAATGTTCCAATAAGATTTTATGCAACACTGTGTCAAAAGCCTTGGCATAATCCCGAAAAATGACATCCACAGGCATTCCCTCATCAAGAGCCTCACTAACTGGCTTGAAAAAACTGATTAGGTTGGTTATGCACAATCTACCGGATGTAAATCCATGCTGTGAGATATCACAAGTTACAGTTCTATTTATATGATCCTTCATCCTTGTTTGGATTATTCTCTCCAATATTTTACTGATCACAGAGGTTAAGCTAATGGGCCTATAGTTCCCAACAAGTTGTTTACTGCCTTCCTTATGTATTGGCATGATATTTGTACATCTCCATTCCTTTAATGTACTCCCATTACTTATGGATGTGTTATATAGTACTGCTAATGGGCCAGCTAATTCATTAACCATTTTTGTAAGGAATTTTGGATAATACCATCCAGGCCTGGTGCAGAGTCTTCCTTCAATTTATTAATAATATCCATCACTTCTTCCATAGTAATAGACTTCACTATTTCCTCATTATGCAACTGCTCAATTTTTCGCATATTCCTTAGGGAGGAACACATTCCTAAGATATATGTTTAATTCATTAGCCATTTCAGATTCATTGGTAACTACTGTTTCATTTATTTTTAGTGGACCTATTTAATTTTGATTACCTTTCAAGGATCCAATATAATTCAAAATGTCTTTCTTGTTATCTTTTGAATCAGTGCAAGGCAAACCTCAAGTTCTTGTTTTCTTTTTTTGATAAGATTTTTAGTCTTTTTTAATCAATGTTTTGTATTTTATTAAATGATTTATAATCTGAGATTTCTTATATTTTCAATATACCCTGTGCTTTTTATCTATGATTTTCTTTATTCCACTTGTCCACCATAGAGGGATTCTTTTTGATCTATTTGACACTGTTTCTCATAGAGTGTTAATGGAACAACTACTTAAAATTGATCCAGATGGTAAAATAATAAAGTGGATTGATTCATGGTTAAAAGGTAGACAGCAAAGAGTGGTTATTAGAGGGCATGAATCTGAATGGACGCAGGTGACCTGTGGGGTGCCCCAGGGCTCCGTATTGGGTCCTCTATTATTTAATATACTTATTTTGACCATGCAAACTAGTAGCTGTGTCTGGATTAGTAAATACGCAGATGACTGCAACATCAGATGTATTGTAAATAATGCTGAGTTAATTAATAATTTGCAAAACAACTTACATAAATTATGTAATTGGGCCAACACTAACAAAATGAGTTTCAATGAACAAAAGTGTAAGATAATGCATATGGGTAAAAAAAATCAAGGTGCATTAGGTAATGAATGTTATACAACTAACAACAACTACAGAAGAAAAAGACCTGGGTGTTACAGTCACAGATAATCTTAGATTTGATACCCACATAAATAACGTGGTTAAAAAATGCTATGATATTTTTGGATGTATTCAGAGGCATATAAGAAGCAGACATATTGAAGTTCTAGTACCCTTGTATATTAGTCTAATTTGACCCCCATCTAGAATACTGTGCTCCTCTCTGCACTCCAACAACTGTGGGAACCAAAAAAATGGTTGAAAGAGTCCAAATCAGAGTCACCAAGAAAATTAGTAATGTGAAAAATAAAGGTTATAGTGATAGATTAAGAACTCTTAATTTGTATTCCTTAGAATACAGGGCATTAATGGGGGACCTAATCTTCATATTTAAGGCATTCCAAGACAATTCACTCTTTGCTACTATTTGTCTTGAAAAACAAATAACACACAATAATACTAGATCCCATAATTTACAACTCAAGACCACTATAAGTTAAACAACAAGGCGGAAAAGATTTCTCTCACATAGAGTTACACCAATATGGAATGCGCTACCAAGATATGTAGTGATGAGTAAGACAATAGAACAGTTTAAAATAAATTTGGATAACTATATGGTTAAAAATAAATTTAATTTCCATCACTAGTTAGTGATGGTGGGTTTGTAATGGGCCTTTGGCTCCAAGAACCTGTACAATTATATGGATCTATGAATCTATGACTGCTTCCAAAATACTCTAAAAATACCACTAAGCCCTGTATGCAAGATGGCCTCCTGATTTGCATGGGTGCAGTGATGTATTTAGTGCAATCACATTATCCATTGAGTGGTGTGCACTGGGCACCTTTCAGTACAGCCCCTACCCCACTTGCATACTCTACTGGATGTCTGGTAAGTGCAGAGTTATTCATGTTAATGCAGTGCTAATCTTCTGAATATCAGGGCTGATGACCTTCAAAGATTCTTGCATGAAGAACTGAAGCACAAATGCTACATTCTGTGACATTTCACAAAGCCTGCTGGCCTACTAGTGTGGAGGACTGAGGCACTGGGTGCATCACCTCCTGCTGCACCGGTGACCTGGGTTTGGCAATGCATGCGGATTGCTTGAGAGCCAGCCAGGGAGGGAGGACTGAGCATTCCTAGGACAGCTGTCTTCCCTCAGTGAGAGGGGTTAAAGTGCCTTACTGCTCATCTGCCACCTAGATGAATCTTGGCAGCAGCACAGCAAGGTCACACTAGGAGGGAGGGACTACATGCAGGATGCCAGGGATATCTCCATGGAGGTGGAGCCCACACATCACATCCAGCACATGTGCAGTGGTCCCTCAGGGAGAAAATGTGGGAAAAAACAGCAGCAGGATGATGCCCAACCCCTGAAAGCCCCCCACCAGCAACCAGGCATCTTTAAAGAGACTCTCTGGCCGAGGGTGAGCAGGCGTGAGATACGCCCCAGAGATGCTGGGTGACAGCGCTGATAGGCTCAATCTGGTGGGGGTGGCTGAGCAATTCAATGTGAAAGAAATATAAGATTAAAAAAACTTAACATTGCTTAGGCATGCCAGGCCCAAACAGTGTATGCAGAGGCATGTGCTGCAAAACTTTGTTCCATTTTTTCAGCCACATGAACAAGCCTCCAAAGTGCACAATAAGCAACCATTCCCATGGCCCTTCCCATGCTGAGTCCATTTGTATGACACATACATGGTTATTTATAATCTTCTACAGCAACCCAATGAGGCATGCTATATAATATCACACAACCATTTTTCTTTGTATATAAATAAAAAATAAATAACAAAATAACATTAAAATAAAAACCACAGAAGTCCACTAATTTTTCTAAACACAAAACATTTGTTATTACAAATCATGTTGTCTCATTATATAAATAAAACCAATTAGATGAAAAGTAATAAAAAACAGATGTTTACAATATAGAGAATAATGCTGTGCAGGTGTGTGTTATGAGGATTTTTCACACACCCAAGGTGTGTAATAATCTCATTAGCCCCATAATCCGTAAACCCTGAGAGCAAAGTCTAAGGGGTTTATGAGATTATCACACACTGAAAATGTGTGAAAAATCCTCATAAAACAAACTTTGCACAGGCATTATTTTTTATAATAACTGGTACAAGGTTTTAACAGAGAAAAATTGTATTTGTACAAGCATGTCCATGAGCAGTCCACATACTCACACAAATACAGCGTGCTGTCTTCCACACTTCAGTGAAGTGAAAGTGCGAGGAGGAAAATGCTGTAATAACCCACTACTGAGTTATTACGGAATTCAGCAAGCTAGTATGGCATTTTATCAAGACTAAATATCCAGTCATTATAGGGGGTCACTGGTTATTATATATTGATATCATCATATTAATATTTATTTTGCTATATATATATGCTACATAACAGAAAAATAAAAATAATATAAGGGATAATATAACATACTAATAATATACAAATATTGTAAAATATATGGAGCTAAAAGGGAAAATATAGTAATTGGCATGTGGTAAAGCAGTACGTCAGAGAATATGGGGGTACACGTCTTGAGGTCAGCAGTGAATAGTAACTGTTACTGTATGTCATGTTGGGTCGTGGCAGGTTTAATGGGTTTTGCAACCACTGTCCCAGCACCACAAACAGTATCACATTATGTGTATGCCAACAGCACCTGCCACAAGTAAGTTACAGTAATTGATATTTATTGCTGATCTCAACCCACCCACCCCCAATTTGTAGCCTGTTTTACCCAATGCCAGCTACTGCATTGGGAGCCAAAGTGGTTTGGCTGACCTGGTGAAGCAGAACTGAATTTTCAGGTCCCAAAGTGAAGCCAAACTGAAGCTCGTTCTAAACCACTTTTCTCAACCCCTATTCCTTTTCCAAAAGAAATAAGTTATATGCCCAGCAAGGCTATTCTCCATAAGGAGCTGATCCAATTTTAGTTTAAAGAGCTACTGATGCCTCAAAGAAAACTTTAACAAATATAATAATTAGGCACAGTTCTGCCTGTATTCCATTTATATTTGATATATTTCTCCTCCCCATAATTTATTACTAAAGAAATGTGTATAAATATATGATCGTTGTCCCTTAGAGTTCATTTTGAGTTCATCCGCTTCTATAGCTTACTCCCTGCTTCAAGTCACAATCCTATGTTGTGACATCACAATATGTTGCCATGGGAGTAACTGTGAGGTCATAAGAAATGCTCTATGCCCTCAGGTAGGGAGAAAGCATCAGGAATAGATGAAATCTTCAGGGGCAAAGATCCTGTTGTCATGCAAATGACCTTACTACTAAATAGTGGGGAGGAGGAATACAGAACTAATGGGAAATACAAGCTGGACAGTGCCTATATATTATGTTTTGTAAGTTCTCTTGAACATGTCAGCAGCTCTTTAAGATAGTCAATACTATCAACTTATACTGCTTCTTTCGGTAACTAGTTCCATTTGTGTACCACTCTCTGGGTGAAAATGCATCCTTGCATTACCCCACATAAATTCACATTAAATATAAAGTATTTCCTTTCTAGTTCCTCCTTGAACAAGCTGGAAAAGTTTCCAGTGAGCCACATTATCCAATTCCTTTTAAATCACAAAAACATATCATCTGCCTTCTTTCTCACTTGAGTTGTTTATCAAAATATTTCCTTGGTGAAGTGATGCCTGTTGTTTGCTTTGCAGCTCCTGTCCAGCTGCTTGTGCTTTTCTGTTTGTATCTAAAAAATTGCAATGACTGTGTTCAAGTGATTTGAGAAGCACCTATGCTTAAAGATGCAGTTTACTGTACATAGTTCTGTTGACTTATTAGACTTATAAAATAATCTCATTTTGTGAGAATGGACTACAGCAATTCTTCAGATACAATAAAGTAAATTTCTTAATTCTGTGAAAACTTTAAAAATATAAAATTAAGATAAAATCCAGCATACATTTAATTGATTTTCTGTATTTCTGTTCCTTGTATTTTTGATTACTCTTTTCAGTTATGTGGACACAGGATCCTGTTCTGTGTTGATCTGCACCTGCTGTTCAATCATTTACTGAAGTCACAATTCTGTGTTTGTGACATCACAATTATTTCCACAGCAACAGACTTTGATATCATACAGGATGATGACTTAAGAAAAGGACTGAGCAGATGAAGTAGATGATCACTAGGGAACAGGGATCGTCTTTCCATACAAATCAACCTAGTAATAGATAACAAAGGGAAGAGAAATGCAGACAATATATGAAATGGAGGCTGCATTGTGTCTAAATATTCTGTTTTTCATAGCAAAAGTGACAAATTCACTTGACTGATATCTGTGTGTGGTGTGTGTGTGTGTGTGTGTGTGTGTGCATGCGTGCATATGTGCGTGCATATGTGCGTGCATGCATAGGCGCTATAAATACAGTACTGGGTACCCTGTGATAGAGATACATAGATACATACATAGATACATAGACAGTGTCGGCAGATAAGGGCCTATGGCCCACCCAGTCTGCCCATTTGAGCTTGTAAGTTCAGTTTGTTTTCCTAGAAGTCTGTTGCACCTTACCCCTGACCTCCAGAATTCCTTTATGTCTATCCCACGCATTCTTAAATCCCTTGATTGTTTCAGCCCCCACCACTTCCTCTGGCAGGGTGTTCCACTTGTCCACCACCTGTCCTGTGAAGAAATTCTTTCTCATGTTTCCTCTGAATCGTCCTCCTCCAACTTCATCCCATGCCCTAGTCCTGGAACATCTTTTTCGCTTAAAAATTGTGTTTTCCTGCACCCTGTTCCTCCCTGTAAGATACTTGTATGTCTCTATCACATCCCCTCTCTCCTCCTTCTCCTCCAGGGGAGTACATGTTCAGTTCCTCAACCTGTCTTCATAGGACTTGGTGATGCAATCCATGCACCATCTTTGTTGCCCTCCTCTGAACCTTCTCTACCCTGTCTATGTCCTTATGTAGGTATGGTCTCCAGAACTGTACACTGTACTCCAGGTGGGGCCTCACTAGTGTCTTGTATAGTGGAATTATGACCTCCCTTTTCCTGCTGGTAATGCCCCTGCCTATACATCCCAGCATCCTATTTGCTTTACCTGCTGCCTTGTCACACTGTTTCCCTACCTTGAGGTCATCAGAGATGATAACCCCAAGATCCCTTTCCTGCTTGGTGCATGCTATATCCTCACCCCCCAACTGATATATTGTGCCAGGGTTTTTGTGCCCCATATGCATTATCTTGCACTTCTTTGCATTGAATTTCAACTGCCAAACCCATGACCATTCTTCAAGTTTCTGCAGGTTGCTTCTCATTCTGTCTACACCCCCTGGTGTGTCTACTCTGTTACAGAGCTTTGTGTCATCAGCGAACAGTGAAATTCTGCCTTCTAGGTCCTGCGCCATGTCACTGATGAAAGATGTTGAATAGGACCGGTCCCAGCACTGATCCCTGTGGTACCCCACTGGTCACTCTTCCTCTGTGGAGTGACAGCCATTTACCACCACCCTCTGTGTCCTGCCACCCAGCCAGTTACCTACCCACCACACTACTGTCCTGCCCACACCCATATTCCCCAGTTTGTGTAATAGTCTTCTATGTGGCACAGTGTCAAAGGCCTTGCTGAAGTCCAGATAGGCCATGTCCACTGCCCTCCCTGATCCACCTCCCTAGTCACCCAGTCAAAAAATTCAATGAGGTTGGTCTGACATGACCTCCCCCTGGTGAAACCATGCTGCCTTGGGTCCTGTAGTCCATTGACAACCAGATGTTCTACCAATCTCTCCTTCAGTAGTGCTTCCATGATCTTCCCCACTACCGAGGTGAGGCTGACTGGTCTGTAGTTCCCTGCTTCCTCTTTGTTCCCACTTTTGTATAAGGGGACTACATCTGCTAGTTACATAATTTCATTTTACATCAATAACACAGTGCCTCATACTAAATGATTGTGTTGTACTGTTTGAATACATTTACCTATATATTTATTTATTTAGTTTTTGTTGACCGGGTAAGTGCACTAGACAAATCCTGCCTATTTTCAGGCATGACCCGGGGGAGGGGGATACAGATGAATGCCAACTGACCTTGAATAAGATTAAGCTGCTGGTGGTATTTTTAGTGAATAAGTTTGACTCACCTATACAGTACGTAAGATAAAGGGTGTTTGGCAAAGCTGGGGTCTTGAAGGCATTTCCTGCTCTGTCTGTGTTTACACATTACAAGTCTGTGGGTAAAGTGGGTTTTAAACAATTTATGTATCTATTTGACATTTGGCAGTCATGAGGATAATCAGATAGCCCCATGAGATATATCTCATTTGCATGGGTGTTCTTTACAAGTTAAAAACATAGATAAGAAAATGACAATGATAATTAATTTTAGCTATAATACAGCACTATTTCCATAGGCAGTAGTAGCTACACTTTTTATTACCAAGGCCACTGTTTTTCGGTTTTTACCGGAAAATCCGGTAAAATTCCGGAATTAGGGCTGCCTGAAAACCGGTTAAAAAGAAGATTTCATGGAATCTAACATTTTCTATCAGATCAGTAAATCTATAATACAGAGTGTTTTTCTTTTGATTCCTTCCTGTACTATTTTCAGTTTGCTTTACTTAATGCTCTGTATATTAAGCCTTCTTTAATTCTGATTATATATGCACATACTAAAAGAATGATAGCAGAATCCCAGTACAATCCGGAAATTAGAGTAAAAAATCACCGGTAAAATTCCGGAATCTTAAGTCTTGAAAACGGAATTTAATTGTTTTAATCACCGCAAATCAGTGGCCTTGCTTATTACATATATGTAGGGAGTACTGCAAAAAAAGTAAATCAGCAAAGGTATCCTAAAGATGAGACAAGATAAGGCCCCTCACAACATAGTTGGAACTAGTGCACTTCATGTATTTGATCTCCTAGAAGCTCCATTCTCCTGCACAAGGGCTTTGATGTCAGTTCAGCAATCCCAAAAATGGAGATAAAAAGATGATTCCTCGTGTTTTTTAAGGCTGTAATCTTTATTTCATATGAGCCCTCAAAGTCTTAATCTGAGCTGAGTGAGTGAGTGTGTTGAGTGAGTTGATTAAGCTCAGATAAAGGATTTTAAGAATGAAAACTCAGCAGGGGAAAAATCTAAGTAGCTATAAAGGCACAATTGTAAAGCCTTGTGAAACAGCCAAAGATCAACCTTCCAACATCTATCCAAGCCATCTCTTACACTGCCTGCATACGAACATACGAAATTTGCCAGCAGATAAAGGCCTAGAGGTCTATCAAGTCTGCTCGAATGTGTAGCTAGCACCCCTTGTTCTGCAGCTGCCCCTCCCTTCCACCCTTCCCCTTCATTGACCCTCCCCCCCTTGTCCTGTCCCATCCCCTTTTGAAGCAGTCCACTGTTCTACTGGATACCACTTCTGCAGGTAACGCATTCCACCCAGCCACCACCCTCTCTGTAAAAAAGTGTCTCTTCATCTCCCTCCTGAACCTTCCTCCCTCCAGTCTCATATCATGGCCCCTAGTGTCCCTCCCCTCCCTTACTTTGTGCAAATTCAGAAAAACGTTGGTATTGTCAAATTAGAAGGATAACTGTGTGCTAACAGCCCAGCCTTTCCAAACCCCCTTTCCTGGAGTGGTTAAACAACAGAGAACTGTCAAATGTTGGGTACTAGAGTTCATTGGTCTAAAGGATATGGATCCACAATGAGGTGATAGAACTGAGTATGCTACCATCCTTAACAATGTTAAGAGCAAGCTTTTTAGCACTAGCATTGAGATTGCTAAAATTGCACCAAACCCCTTGCATAGGAGAATGTATCATCTAGGAGGTCATAGCAGGGAGTGCATTATTCCTGATTATTTTGTGAGATGCCGTGTCTTGCCCAGTCTTTAAGATAATATATGTTTGCTGATTCACTTCACTTTGGTATCAGAGGAGGACTGAGGCACCTCAAACAACCTCATGCAGCTGGAAATTGATCAGTCAAATATACTGAGCCCAGAACATATGCAGCATCAGAACTTGATGGATGCAAGATTGCTGCACTTGGGGTCTTTTATTACATATGAACTAATAGTGTACTTTTGAAAGAGAAATGCTTATAGAACATTTTTACCACAGGAATGTACTGGAATGGATTTCTGCAACATTGAGATGTGCTGTTTGCTGTTTTTTTTACAAATACAATCTTGCATTTTTAAAATTTCACAAATAAAATTGATTAAATAAATCCATCTTGGTTTGATCTTTTGTTATTATATATTTTACAGTAGACACACTAAGCCATGACTTTTTTCCAGGTGTGCTCTGGGAGCACAGAGAAGTTAAGTGACTTGCTCATTGTCACACAGAATGCAAGTAGCGGCTATGGGATTCAAAGCCAGTTCTTCAGGTTTGCAGCTTTGTAGCTCAGTGCTATACTGCCTCAAGTCATTTTTACCTAGTTGTGTGTGCCTTCCCAACATCAGAGTCTTCTGGAAATTTCTTTGCATTTTTTTAATTTGTTTTATCCTCCCAGTCGTAGGCGGGACCTCTTTCCCCCTGCCACCTGTTGCCTGTTTCCCACCTGGCTGAGACTCCACCACCTATCCTCCTGCACCATCAGACCACCCACAACACAGCTGTGTTGCTCCCCTGGCTTACCCCTCCCCCCATAGGGTTGGCTACAACTTCAGCTCCACAGCATTTCTTCCCCACATCAATCAATCTAGCCATCAATGGGGGAGGTTAAGACTGATGTCCCCGGGGATGGTGGCATGAGTCCAGTGTGGGACATGGTGGGCCAGCCAAGGTTTCTTCCTCCCAGTCCTGCACCATTTTCTGCTGTTCTCTCCCCCCCCCACCAGGAATATGTTTCAGGATTGGCTGCCAGCTAGGTCTGATACTACCAACCCATGGACATGCTACAACAGTCCCCTCCTACTGGTTGCTTATCCCCTGCACCACCACCTGCAGTCATCCAGGTGGTAGTATAGCAACAGGATGCAACACCCTCCCTCCATGGAAGAGGAGAGAATCCTGTGGGATGTCTGATCCTCCCCCCTGGCAGGCCCTCCGACAGCCCAGTCTCATTCTCGAACCTGGGTCATCAGCACCACGAGCAGTAGCGCTACAGCTGCACCCGCAGGCCTGCCACTTCTTTGTATTTCTAGCCACTGTGGTGGAGCAGCACACTGTTAGTGTCAGTTAGAGATGGCTTTCTGGATTTTTTCCTATGCAGGAATTAGTGTTTGCCTATTTTCAGTTTTCTCTTGTGCACATGAAGAACATGCTCATTGGTCAGAAAGGTGACTTTGATACAGTGACCCAAGGGGGCCACATTTTGGCTTTGCACTTGACAGCCACAGAAATCAGGTGGTTAAAAAAACTAATAGTCCAAGCCTACAGTTTGATTACTTGTTGTATCCCTTCCATTGGTCTGTAGAATTTAAATGTTGAAGCTTTGAATCCAGTTGTTGAGCCATCAAAAGACTCCTTAAATATTGGCTTATGTCCTATTGTTACACAAAAATGCCATTACTGGTTCTATTCTCAATATAAACAATTATGCTGACTGTATCGTCCTTTCAACCTTTCAACTGACATCACATATTTCCTTTCTTTCCACACTAGAGCATGTGGTATATAACCAATTTCCTTTCTCATGGATAATAATCTGCTTACTATTTTGAAATCTGAATTTAAAGCAGGTCACTCAAAAGAAACTGCATGAAAAACAAAATCTGGCAAGAGCCAATAGGGCTGCAGCTGAGGAATTTGGGGTACAATTATTGTAAATCACCGGAGTTACAAGTGTGCATTTGCAAAATGCAACATAGGCTCATAAATGTGTTGGTGTGTAATATTTGTACACCAAATTTTCAACATAGGGTTGTTAAGATCCTGCCTCATGAAGATGGACAGACAAAATATTCAACTCCTGGCCAAAAGGAGATTTCATGCAGGGACCGCAAAATCACCATTTGGGATGTAAAAAAAACATATTGGCCAGAATTTGAAAAATAAAAGCTATCAGTTAACAGCCTGCATTCACAAAATTCTATGTGGGTTCATAACTTGATTGTTTTTTAATATTTTTGCACCAAATTTTCAACATAGCCTTCTTATTACCCACATCATAAATTAGGACAGAGAAGATTTTCAACTTGTGCCCGAAAGGTGATTTAGTGCAGGGACCACAAAATCATCTTTCGGGAAGTTAAAAAACCTTTTTTACAGGATTTGAAAAATGACAGCTATCACAGTGAAGAGATGCTGTAAAGATATGGCTATGTTGTAAATTTGGGGTAAAAATATTGAAAAGTACCTAAGTTATGAGCCTGCTTTTGCAAAATTCAACGTAGACTCATAACTTTGTTGTTTTTCAATATTTTTACACCAAATGTATAACATAGCCTTTTTATGACCCCACCTCATGAACAACGGCAGAGAAAACTTTCAACGCTTGCTGAAAGGTGATTTTGTGCAGGGACCATGAAATCACCTTTCGGGCAGATCTGCCTAATGACATTGGCATCATTCATGAGGTGGGGTCCCAAAGAAGGCATGTTGAAAATTTGGGCACAAAATATGTAAAAATGTCCCAGTTATGGCACTAAGTTCAAAATCCCATTAAAATACATTGAACTGCATACCTGTTTCTTCAGTTTGCCATCCTGCTTTGAAGTGTGAAGATGTGTCTGCAGTCCACAGAGGATTATGGCGTTGGACCACCAAATGTAAGTAAGGGCTTGAGAGGGTGCGGTGGTGGTGGATGCTCAATGGGAGGGTCAGGTAGGGTTAAGGAAGGGCCCAAAAGACACTGATGGACCTTTTCGATTTTACAGGTAAAAAAAAAAAGAGATTGATGATCCCCAATCGCAACTCTAGGGTCTTGGGCACCCCAGTGTCAGAAAAAAAGAATGACAATCCCCAATCATGACACTGGGGGATTAGGCACCCCTAGTGTCACTTCTATGTTTCTGGAGGGGTGGGGTTGTTAAAAAGGACCATGGATCCCCAATCGTGACACTGGGGGATTGGGCACCCCCAGTGTCACAGTTCTGTTTCTGGGGGCTGATTATGACACTGGGGGATAGGGCACCCCTAGTGTCATTTCTGTGTTTCTGGGGGGAGGTTGGTTCTGAGAGGGAGGGTCAGGTGGGCGGAATTTCTATATTATAAAAAAATAAATAAATAAGTGTTGACTGTCATGGTGGAACATGGCCCACTCTGCTGTGACCAAGATGGCCACTGCATGCTACTGTGCATGCACGACTGCTAGCGCAGTACAGTGTGGTGGCCATCTTGGATATAACAGAGTGTGCCATGTTCTGCTGTGACTACCGGCACTGTGAATAGTGCAGTGCTGTGGTCTAGGGACAACATGGGTGGACTGCTTCACAGACGCAGAGGCGACTGTGACCCAATCCAACTTGCTAGTCATTCAGAAGGAATGCGTAGTCTTTTTACTCAGTGATCATAAAAGGTTTACAGGGGTCCTCCCACTGCAGCCCTAAAAAGTTGTGAATATTTTCAGGCAGCAAGAACTAAGGACACGATGTCCATTCCGATCTTGGCTCTTTCTGCTGCCTTTGACACAGTTTACCATTTTCCTGTCCAGACTTTCTAATTACTGTGGATTCTGGGTTTACAGTCTTGTTGTGGATAGGTTCTATTCTATCTGAACATACTTTTCAAGTTTTCTGGGATAGGAATCTTTCTAGAATTTATGCATTTTCCTCTGGTCTTCCAAAGGGCTCACTTTTGAGCCCCCTTCATTTTCCCTTTATATCCAGGCATTGGTTGCTTTAATGCAGTGTCTCTCAAATGGTGAGGCCAGCCTCCCAAGGGAGGCCCCAAATTATTCCAGGGGAGGCCCAGTCAAGTCTGAGAATGTACAGTATTTAAATTTTAAGTTTTGGCTGTTTTGTGTGAAAGGATAAAACAAATTAAATATGGATAATTGCAGGTGAATTTCTTTACTTATGCACAAATATTTGACCAGGAAGTCCCCATTGAGTCAAAGCTTGTTTATAGGTATGCATATGTAAACTAATGCCTGGGGAAGGCATGCTGAGGTCAAGGCTCATTTCTACAATAGGTATTTATATGCAAATTAGTAACTTGGAAAGGCACACTGAGTCAAGGCTCATTTCTAGAGTGGGCATTTATATGTTAATTTGTGACTGGGAAAGGCAGAGATCCGATGCATGTTTTCAAGTGTGACCTGAGGTAAGGGTACAGAAAGTTGCTTAACAACAGGGTAAGGGAGGGAGGGAGGTGAAGTGGCTAGGTTTGGCTATTCCAGATAGCGAGGACACAGAGTAACCAGGGCCCAAGAGTCAGAAAAAAGGAGTGACAAGTATAACCTGGCATGCCAGGTCAGGGGTGGAGAGCAATAAGTTGAATAAAAAGAGAATAAACTTAGTCAGCTTTATTAGTTTCACTTTATTCCTGGTGTACTGTGCAAAGTAGGAGTTATTTTTTTCTGTGGGGAGGCTCAAGATTTTTTTCCAAATTTGGGGAAGGCTCGAAATCTTTTTCATGGCTTGGGGGAGGCTCACTATCATAAAGCGTGAGAACTAATGTGGTTTAATGCATTCCAGTGGTTTATATTCAGAGAGCACCATTTTGTATTTCCCTTTTTCTTCTTTTTCTGTGGAAGTGATTGAGTGGATTTTCTCCTGCACTGCCTCAGTCAACAACTGGTGTTCACTGTTTGCAAATTATAATGACAAAATTATAATAATGATTTTTGTAAGAGCATCTTTTATCAAGCACAAGAGGATTTGAGGTTCAAGATCATGGTATTATCCCGGTAATGTCTATGCAGAATCTTGAGTCATTTTCGACCTGCTTTTACATTTTTAAAAACCTGTCAATTTCAGCTTATGAATAGTTCCTGAATCAGTAAATAACTTTACTATGCCTCTGGCTAAAGAACTTGTCCATGCTCTAGTGATTAATTGGCTTGATTACTGCAATTTGCTACTCATACTGTATGTCTCCCAGCTTCCTTGTTCCATAGTCTGCAACAAGTGTAAAACTGGGCAGCTAGGATCATCTTTCAAAAACAAAATCATGATTATGTAACCCCATGTTTTAATGACCTTCACTGGTTGAAAATTGAATCCAGATTTAAAAGCGTCTGCCCTAATTTTCAAGACAGTTAAACTTGTAACTACAACCTGCTTCTGAGGCATGTATGCTAGATTGTATTTTTTAAGGTATCAAAACAGTATGGTAAAATAAACACATTTAATAGAAATGAGCACCTTGTTTTAAGCTGACAAAGATAGCTATTTTTCAGGCATGCAGAAAGACTGAAATGGGAAGGGTCTAAAACCCACCAGGTCAGAATAGCACTACAAATATAGAACATGAGAACACAGCGTAGTCTATATAGCGCTAGCACGGACAGCGATAGGGGATTAACAACTTAATGCAGTAAGCACTGCTCAGGTTGCTGTCAGTGGTGCTTGGAGACAGCACAAGGGCAGAGGATTGCAGGAGCCTGGCTAAGCTGCTTCTGTGGTGGGGAGGGCTGAGGCATGGAGCAGCTTGGCAGAATGGTGGTGGAGACCAGGGTTCTAATCCTGGTTTCACTTTCTTTCTTGTGGGACTTGTGTTTTTTTAATTTACAAAGGGCCATTGAAACAGTATTCCATGGCCCCACAAATTTCATTTTTCCCCATGATCCACCCCCCCCGAGTGAGAATTCTTTGGATCGGGGGGTGAGGGGGCAGAGCCTCTCACATGGGGGGTTGAGTGGAGGCACAGTCCCCCACATAAAAATACATTATTTCAATGGTTGGTGCTCTGTTGTGTGGCAGCATTCTGTCCTGCCATTGTAGTGGAGAGCGCTGTCAATACAGCGCTGTAGTGGAAGGCGTTGTTATTGACAGCGCTTTTCTGACCTAGTGCTGTTTAAAATAGGGAAACTTTAGAGAGAGAGAGAGAGAAAAGGGAGAAAACAACAGTTGTTTAAAACACAAGTCCTAAATCTGGTTCCCAGAATGAATGGAGATTCACAAGTAGGTATACAGGAGTAAAATAGAGGAGATGAGGTAGTCAGCAAAGAGAGGGACAGGGAGAACACAACAGGGGAAGGAGATGAAAGGAGATCTGATAAGTGTTTATGCTCAACATCAGCAGTTACATTCACAAGGAAGGAACTTGATTACTGGGGTAAAACCCACCCACTTTCCAAGAACATCACATGCACTTAGTCACCTCGTTCCAAACCTGTGGAATTTGCTTGCTCAAGAAACCAAGGATATGATGACACTAACTGAATTTAAGAAGCTTAAAATATGTTTATTTGTGGTGGTTGTTTTTTATTGTAATCGGTTTGTAAGCAATATAAGATTTGTTAAAAGCATTCTGTGTCACTTTGCGGATACTCAGTAGCTTGTGCCAGCTATCTGCCCAGCACAGGCAAAAGCTCAGAAGAAAGCAAAGTATACTGCACTCAGAAACACAACCTGGAAGCACAATGTAGCTGCAATGTTAGCAGAATTTATTTGTTACCAAACAATGTGGCAAAAGAAGACTGTCTGTAGTACAGCTGTAACCCTGACGCGTTGGTCAAAACTGCCCTTCATCAGGGGATGAGATCGATTGTGAAGTTTGGGATTCTCCAGGTGGTTGCCTTGGCCAGACTTGGGGAGAAGTGATTACCAGCTATTAGAAAATGGGCGTTAGATTTCCTGGTCTCTGATTGGCTGATACCCATGCCAGGGCCTGAGGGGTTGCATTAACTACCAGTAGAGAACAGGAAATAAAAAGTTCCGGTCCAATATGCCACACCACAACAAAAATTACTATACCCAGCTCAATTTGCAACCTAAATGTCAGTCATGTTTTCTCCTCGCTAAGCGGGTGCCTCCAACTACAAATACCAACAGAGTGCCAACTGCCACATAAAATGGCAACCGTATCAATCATTTGCCTCACAATTGCTCAGTTTCTGTATTCTCCCCATTGAAAAAAGAAACTATTTTTCCACTTTAAACTATTAGTACTAGAATGTCATGTGCTCAGCGCTAGTGTAACACAGGCTGACTCACCTTTCATCTGATGCACCCACTCTCTACAGAACTAATTTCAATTATTTATAATTGTTTTTGTCAGTAAATACCTTCTCTCACTTCATTGTTCATGCCATCAACTCAATAATTAGTGTATGCAAAGTCTGGCTGCCCACCCAGTTTCTGTTCTGCACCAACCTGCAGCATGCCTCCATCTATGGATGCAGAAATAAAGAAAGTCCTGCCGGTTACATGCATGAGCCAGCAGTACACAAACAGAGGGTGGGGGATCAGTGAGCACTAGGGCTGAGGACTTAAAACAGAGCAAGATGGTAACATAACGGGGGGGGAGGGGGATGAGGACTCAGAAGAAACCTAAAACATGGACACTGACATGGAAGATACTGGCTGTAAATTGAAAAAAAATACCTATCAAACACTGTAGTTCCTTCTACTGGCAGATATACAAGTGAAGGGACAACTTTACCAAAAAAGGTCTAAAAATGCATTTATAGGCATTTTTTATGGCATTATTTTATTTTTGTAATCCTATAAAAAATGAAACGTAGCCCATTTTCAAGAGCAGTAATACCCTCCGGAGTGAGCAGTATGGACAATACTGGACCTTCCAGGGGTTATAAGACCCTCCACCTGAAGTATCGGGCCTCAATACACCCCAGGAATTTCCAGTATTGCCCAATACTATACCCCCTGTGGGATATTATTGCTTGCTCGTTAATTGGGACTTGAGAAAAGAAGGAGTTTTTCAGTAGACACATCGGTGTATGAGAATAGGTGGGTGGATATTTATCTTTGCCTTTGGGCTCTACAGCATTTGTCATTCATACACTGAGCAGTGGTGTGTTCTTGAGTAACAGTATGGGGCAAATCTACAAAGTTGTTCTATAAAGGACATCCAGGTTATATAGTTTGTTTTTGATGGCCATGTGGTAGATTGTTTTACAGAATCTCGGAGAGGGGGGGTTAGGGTTAGGGGGGTGGGTATTGTTCCATGACGTTTTTCTGAGTTTGTGAGCTCTTACTCCATTTTAGTTGGGGGGACTAGCCCATGGCCCACTGTTGCTACAATGTGGTTTACAAGTTTTTCATATGGAAGCTGTGGGTCTAGTCACACTCTGAGGCTATGAGGTGCTTATTACTCCCATACAATTCAGGGTTGCTAAAGGTTTCTAGGACCAAAAGGGTTAACTGTCATGGGCCTAACTATTCAATACAGATGAATATGGATAGATAGGCCATTGACAGAGTAAAGGCCTATGGCACATTCATAAGGTAGAAAAAAAAATGGGCAGACTGGATGGGCCTTGCGGTCCTTATCTGCCATCAACTTCTATGTTTATGTTAAGAGTATAACAGTTAGAAAAAGCCTCTGTAATATGAGCTGTGGGAGCAGCCTCTGAAACAGAATTTTTAACTCAGTACAGGAACCAGGGAAGGGGCTTGGACACTGCATTTATCAAAGCAAGAGAAAGTACAGAGGTTACAGATGTTCAGATTCTGGCTCAGGGGCGTATCAGTGCAGAGAGAAGCTATGAGCAGCTGCCCCATCCCTAAGGCTGAAACCTGGCCTTTGAAGCTGGGCCAAGAGTACTTGCTGGACCTGGAGTAGTGACAGTGCTCTAGGTCTGGGGTGTGGTACAGAAACATAAAAACATATAAGTTGACAGCAGATAAGGACCGCAAGGCCCATCCAGTCTGCTCATTTCTTTTTCTACCTTATAAATGTGCCACTGGCTTTTGCTCTGTCAATGGCCTATCTATTCATACTTATCTGTATTGCTCCCTTATGCCTATCCCATGCCTGTTTGACACCCCACACTGTATTCCTATCCACCACTTCCTGAGGTAGGCCATTCCATGCATCCACCACCCTTTCTGTGAAAAAGAACTTCCTCACATTACCCCTTAATCGGCCTCCCTCTAATCTCATGCTGTGTCCTCTTGTCCTGCTATTTTTCTTACATTGAAACATGTTAAACTCTTTCACCTTGTTAATGCCCTTAAGGTGTTTGAATGTTTCAATCATATCACCTCTCTCCCTCCTTTGCTCTAGAGGGTATACATATTGAGCTCTGTTAATCTATCCTCACATGTTTTCTGATGTAGTCCCTGCACCATTTAGGTTGCCCTTCTCTGGACTGCCTCAATTTGGTTAATGTCCTTGTGAAGGTGTGGCCTCCAATACTGCACACAGTACTCCAGATGGGGCCTAAGCAGTGTCTTGTAAAGAGGGATTATTATCTCCCTCTTACAACTTGTGATACCCCTACTAATACACTCCAACATCCCCCTAGCCTTACCTACTGCTTTAGTGGTCTGCTTGGATGATTTCACATCATCTGTGACGATGATGCCCAAGTCTCTTTCTTCCTTTGTGACTGCCAGCAACTCCCCATCCAACCTATAGGTGGCTTCAGGGTTTATCTTCCCTATGTGCATGATCTTGCACTTCTTTGTGTTAAACCCTTTTGCCACTCTTCCGACCATTTTGCCAGTTTATCCAGATCTCTTCTTATTCTGCCCACCCTATCTGGATCATCTACTCTGTTGCAGATCTTGGTGTCATCTGCAAACAGACAAACCTTACCCTTCAGTCCATCTGCAATGTCACTGATAAAGATATTGAAGCAGACTGGCCCCAGGACTGATCCCTGAGGTACCCCACTTGGGACTTGCATCTCTTCTGACTGTATACCGTTTACCACAACTCTCAGTTTTCTGCCCGTCAACCAGTTTTCCACCTAGTTGACCAACTTCTGATCCCCCCGAGCCTACCCAGCTTATTAATCAATCTTCCATGTGGAACAGTATCGAAAGCTTTGCTGAAGTCAAGGTAGGCAACATCAACTGTTGCCCCTTGGTCCACCACTCTGGTTACTCAGCCAAAGAAATCTATGAGATTAGTTTAACAGGACCTTCCTGTTGTAAACCCATGCTGTCTTGGATCCTGTGCTCCTATGGATTCCAGGTGTTGCACTATCCTTTCCTTAAGGAGGGCCTCCACAATCTTGCCCACTACTGAGGTGAAACTGACTGGTCTGTAGTTCCTCGTTTTCTCCTGCTACCACTCTGTGGGAGCAGGATCACATGAGCCCTTCTCCAGTCTCTGGGACCTCTCCTGTGCTCAAGAGACTCACTAAACAGTTCTGATAATGCTCTGCTAGTTCCACCATAGCTCCTTTAGTACCCTGGAAGTATGCCATCAGGTCCCATTGCCTTATCCACCCTGAGAGCTTATCGAGGCTCTTGTAGACCTTTTTTGTGAAGGGACTAGTGCGCATCTTCCTCCTCCCTGTGTCCATGGTACTGTGCTGTGGGCTCTGCCCTACCTTCTCCTCAGTAAATACTGAGCAGATATATCTGTTTAGGATAGATGCTTTTACATGGTCCTCCTCACATGCCCCCTTATCCCCTTTGATTTTAGCAATACCCCCTCTGGACTTTCTCCTTTCTCCTTTCACTAATGTACAGTATTTATAGAAAGTCTTGTCACCTTCTTTTACTGATCATGCAAGTACTTCCTTGGTTTGGGCCTTTGCCTGCCTTACTCCCTTCCCTGCTTCCCTTAGGGAAGTTTGGTATGCTTCCCTGTCTTCATCCCGCTGCGCTCCCTTATATTTCCTGAAGGCCAGCCTTTTGGCTCTGACCTTTTCTGCTGTTTTTGAGAACCAAAGTGGTTTCCTTCTTCTTTTGCACTTCCTTTTCTCTCTAACACAATGGGATGTTGCTTCTGTCTTGTTTCTGTCTTTGAAATGAGACCAGAAACAAGCAAAGTCTAAGATCCTGCCAGTAAAGGAGCAAAGAACAGAGACTCCAGAGGAAAGACATACAGGGTTTGCAAGGGAAACCTCTGTAAGTTGCTATATGATGTGTCTGGGAGTGCTTGCCCTAGTGCTAGGGTGACTACCCTGTTACACCCAAGATATGAGTTGGAGTGAAACTGTGCTCAAGAGGAAAAATATCTCAAGGTACTGAAGTAAGCACACTTTGCAGAGATGTTAACAGAAAGACTGGAATTTAAAGAGACAGAGAGGAAGTACAAATCTAGAAAAAGAGAAGAGTTGTGAATTAAATGCAGAGGAGGAAGGAAGGAAGGAAAAGAAAGAAAGAAAGAAAGAAAGAAAGAAAGAAAGAAAGAAAGAAAGAAAGAAAGAAAGAAAGAAAGAAAGAAAGAAAGAAACGTCTTGTCTCCTAATTTTTCCATTATTACTCGATGTAACTGGGTCAACACATCACCGACCAGGACCGCGTGGTCAAGAACCATGCGGCAAAAATGCTGTCTCTTTTGTTTTGACTCACGCTATTCTGGTAGCGCTTGTTATGCCTGGGTCCCACATCATCTACTGACCCATGTGTTCACACCATAAGTAATCTTGCTTATTTTCACTGATATTTGCTTCTGCATATTATGTTTACATCATTTTATGGTTTTATACATGTTTTATGTTTATTACACCTGATATGCATATCTTTTTTGTAATGTGTTTACCTAGGTTCTGTGTGTTCCATTTATGTTCTGATATAGTCACATAATCATGTGTAATTTGTGTCTTATACCAAAGTATCATGCCATGTGCATTTCTGCTTATGCTACATTCACTTTGGTCATAACGCAGGGCCTACGACAACTCACTCCAGTCAACTTGCTCCCACCACACTCGCTCCCGACATCTCGCTCCTAGTAAAATTCACTCCTGGCAGTTTCGCTCCCGCGTGCAGAAAAACTGTCAGTGGCTAACCAGTGACATGTAAAATAGAATATTTACTGACCTTAGATAGCTATATAGTGGCATCAAGTTTGAAATTCCTTTTGCAATCCAAGCAATCAAGTTCTGCTACCTTGACAACCAGATAAAGGGTCTGCAGTCGACTCCATACATGTGGTATGTGCATCAGTTCCATGGTGCCACAATGAATGTATTTATTTACAATACAGTAAATAAACTGTTATATAAACAATAATGTAACAGGACTAGCAGAAGTGTACCACTTAAAAACACTCAACCCTCCTCCACTTCTCAATTGCACCTTCTGTGTGCCCTGCTGTTCTCAGATGCACTCCAATGGAGGCACTGGCCTCTCACAGTTTTCCAGTCCTGCTCCTCCCCTTCCCTTCTGCAGTCTGTGGTCCTATGTTCTGCTGGCAAAATCCTCCTACAGTGGTCTTGCTGAGCTGGACAATGGTAAATATAAATCTCTAGTGTCCTATGGTGTGGAACCAATCAGCCTACAACCAAGCTGTGCCCCTCCAGGTAGTTACCCCAAGTGCCCCCAAGATACCTCAACAAGAAAGAAAACTAAATCGCTTCAGTGGTTGTGGGACTATGACTTGTAGGGCTTTTTGTTGACTGTTGAGTTTATTTCACCAATCAGTGGTAGGCATGTACTGTAACTGAACTTAGACTCCAGTTCAGTTCAGTAGACAGCAGCCAGTACATAAAACAACAGTGTGTAAAAACTGAAAGGATTCCCTTGTATTTGACTGGAGGGGTAGCAGATCAGTGAGCAGTGCTCATAATTAGAAAGGGAGTTATGCAAATCAATTGTTAATTCAAGAGCTGGCCCGGTGGTGCTGAGGGTTGAGGCGCTGGACGCCACACCTCGTGCCACACCAGTGACCTGAGGTTGGGAACGAGCCCAGACTGCTGGGGGCTAGCAAGGGAGAGAGAGGATTGAGCATCCAGAGGACAGCTCTTCTCTCTCAGGGGAGGGATCCAAGGATAGCCCAGCACCGCAGTGGCCTCTGGAGGAAGTCGGAGGCACTGCCACACTACAGGACTTGGAAGAGGGATTGGGCTGAGCCACAGCAGATGTTGTCAAGATGTCATTGCACATATGGGCTCAGAGGGGAGGGAGGGAAAGGGTGTAATGACAAGGGAAAAAGCCCTCCTCCAGTGATAGGTGATGGCGCCTCCTACCCTCCACCATCCACACTCCCAGTGTTGGGCTTGCCTCCCTGCAGGCCCCCCAGTCCAGAGCTCAGCACTCTAAGTAGAGTGCCCTGGGTGGATAGGGTTGCCCTTCCCCGGAGGGTTTAGACCCAGGGGATATGCCGGGCCAGGGGTGTGGGGAAGACATGGCCACGATGGGAGGTAGAGACAAGGGAGACATAGGAGGTCACCAGAGAGAGGTCGTTGGATCTCAGGAGGTGATAAAAAGAATTAGAAAAAAAAAAGTGTTAATTCAAGAATGTCCTTCCAAAGTTGTGGACATCCGACAAAAAAGGTTATGGGCAGGAGCAAAATGGGCAAGAGTGATTGAGTGAGGAGTGTGTATAGAGCGAGTTGTCGGGAGCGAGTGTGGCGAGAACGAGTTAACTGGAGTGAATTGTCACACTCCCCAAAACATATAGCTGACAATGCAGTTTCTTTGTTCCGAGATTCTTACTTTGCAACTTTATTTTCTATGTAATTGCCCAAAATATCCACCTTATTTGCATGCCTTTTCCAATGCTGTATGTTTATTATATCTGCAACTGCACTGTTATCTGTGTGTGTGTGTGTGTATATATATATATATATATATATATATATATATATGAATGAATGACATGGCCTGACTGAAGATATCATATTTATCTTCACAAGAGGCCAATGATATCTCATGAGTGGCGAAGCCACGAGTGACATATCTTGATGTCATTGGCCTTGAGTGAAGATAAATATGATATCTTCAGTCAGGCCATGTCATATTCTTTTTATACGACATACGTTTTGGGCCCCGCTAAACACAATCCCCACATGTTCCTTCAATACAATACCCAGATAGAGGTGATGGCTGTCCTAACACAAGTCTGCATATCTGTTGCAACAGAATAGATGCCATATGTTATTTATTTTTTTTAAATATGTGGCTGATCCTGCCACTTTAAACTTAATGAAGAAAAAAAACAGTTGGCAATACAAGCATCCATACCCATACCTAATAGTATAGGAGAGATATGTTATTTAAAAAAAAATCTCTGCTTGATCTTGTGGCTTTTCAGTTATTTAATAAAATATATCTGGTTGATCCTGAGTGTATCTTTAAAGAAACATGTATTTAAAAAATCATATGTGGTTGATCCTGCCACTTTCTTTTTTATCTTACTAGTTCTTTCACTTCCCCCAAAATGTAGTGTGGCTGAGTGTATCCTGCCATGAAACGTAGTGTGGTTGAGCTCTATGAAGTTGAAACAGGGCATTCTGTTAGAGCTTTAGAGTAAGGGAACCTGTGCCTCAAGAGTTAGTTAGGTTTTACCACTATTTTCTTAAAAGAAGCTGCCGACTGTACTGAGAAGAGGGCGAGCAAGTCGACAGCTTAAGAGCACCAGATGGAAGAGTGAGCATGTGTTGCTATGGCAACAGACATGCTTCCATCTAGTGTTCTGAAGAAGCAGACTCGCTCGCTCTCTTCTCAGTACAGTTGGCAGCTTCTTTGAAGAAAATACGGGTAGAACTTAACTAACTCTTGGGAGACAGGCTCATTTATTCTAAAGCTCTAACAGAATGTCCTGTTTCAACTTCATAGTGCTCAGCCACGCTACATTTCAGGGAGGAATACACTAGGTCACGCTACATTTCGGGGAAGCGAAAGACCTGTTAAGATAAAGAAAGTCGCAGGATCAACCAGATATGTTTTTTTAATTAATTATTTGTTTAATGACAGTGGTAGGAGCAAACACATGTGAGAGATGGGTGTTTGTGTGAGTGCATGTGGCGGGGGAGGGGCGTCAGAAGAGAATCAGCCAGACGATGGAAAGTGAAAAACTTTCACTTTCATTAGGATTACGTATAGGAACATTGAGATATCTCCATGACAGATAGGAACATGAAGATATCACTATGACATATAGGAACTCAGTGATATCTCCACAGTCTGCTTAAGATACCACTTTTTATCCACGTGTTTATCCCAAAATACATGTTGTATAAATATATATATTTAAGGCAAAAAATCCATTTAATGCATCAGTTAGAGTTGTTCCACAGTGACAAAAGTGAGGACATTCAGTGTTAGGGTTGAAAACCCTAACTGCGCATCCCCCCCCCCATCACCACCACCACACACACATACATATGCAAGTAGGGGAAGGACCAAGGCAACACAACCAATCACACACATCCAGCAGGGGTGTATACCTGTGTTACTGTAGGAAGTGGAGAAATCCAGCTTCAAATATCATAGATTATTTACAAAGTTGTTCTTCAAGATTAGTTCACATAAAGGTGAACCAAGTTGGCAGTAGTAAACTTGGTGTACCTCACTTTGTTTTCAACATATGGCAGGCAAAAGGCATCATGGGCTCTGCAGTGTGAGTCTATGGCAAATTGTTCAATTTTGTAACAGTGTAACTTTGTAATCTTTAAGTATTTTAGCACAATAGCAAGAGAAAGCACATCTGTGGGACCAGGTCTTGCCATCCTGCAAATTTGAGGCCAAAGGACCCAACTGTTTGCTTGCAGGATGATGGCAAAGATGTGCCATCATTAGGAGCATACTTTCACAAAATACTTTCGCAAACACGAAAGTGTCAAAGCACGATACTTTTGCATTTGCGAAAGTGATTTTTGAAAGTATTCCAGGGATTGTGCAAAATCCTGTTTTGGATCTTACAAACCCCAAATTACCATATGTGTAGTGTGTGTTTTGTGTTGGTGGCAGCATGTGTCCAAAGATGTCCAGTTGTCTGTAGTGATATGTGTTTAGCGGTGTGTGGAATGTCCAGGATGAGAGTTAGCAGTGATGACCCCATGTGACAGCCCAATGGGAGCATGGGTGTGCGGTTTTGTGGTTTAAATAGTTGTATGTTATTCCTGTTACCTGCTGGTGGTTGTGTGTGATTGGTTGTGTTGCCTTGGTCCTTCCCCTACTTGCATGTGTGTGTGTGTGGTGGTGGTGGGAATGGGCAGTTAGGGTTTTCAACCCTAACAAAGAATTTCCTTGCTTTTGTCACTGTGGAACAACCCTAACTGATGCATTAAATGGAGTTTTTTGCCATGAATTTCCCTTCTTTTTGAGAATGTGCACTATAAATACTGAATTGAATGTGGTGGTGGGAGCGCGGGGCCCACCATGTGATTTTTTGTCACTTCGCTGTGCAAAAACTGTATGACTGAGTGAAATGAAAATTGGGTACACAAACAGAAATGCAAACGATAATGGCAACAGCGACTCAGAAGGAAACAGTAATGCAATCAACAACGGAAATGCTACCGAAAATGTAAATGCAAAGGCTAACAGAAACGCAAATGGTAACGAACACGCAAACAGTAACATTAATGCAATTGGAAACGGAAATGGTTATGGTAACACCAATGATGACGCCAAAGGTAACAGTAACAGAAATGGAAGCACAAACGCAAGCACATATGTAAATGCAATCGTTACATGCACAGTCACAGTAACACAATTGGAAACGTTAACACTTACGGTAACACCAACAATGACGACAAAGGAAACAGAAATACAAACATAAACAGAAGCGCGTACGCAAATGGTAATACATATGGTGATGCAAAAGGAAATGCAAATAAAAACAGTAATGGAAACACAAATGGTAACAGTAACGCAAACACAAGCGCAAATGCAAAGGGTAGCACATACGGTGATGTAAACGGAAACGCTAACTCAAACCGTAACAGAAATGCAAGTGGAAACGCTGACTGTAACAGTAAGTGAAATGCACACCCTGTTTTTCCCCAAAAGGTGCATTCAGAAGCACAGTGAATACAAAGAATGTATGTATAATAATGGGCCTCGGAGCAGAAAATTAACACTTGGAATACTAAATTGCTTATATCTCAGGAACCATACGACGTAGAAAAAAAATTAAAATGTCATATTATGTATGACTTTCCTGGTTAGTTTTGCACTTAGCTCCCTAATGGGGGGGCTAAGCATCTTTTCAATGAAAAGTCCATATCTCAAAGCGTTTTCGAGATACAGGCCCTGAAGGCGTGGCGGACGCCGTAATGTTAACGTATGGGAAACATTGTCAACTTTGGAATGATGTAACTGTGCAACCCTCTAATATTTTGTCACCAAAAGGCACATCTGTGACATCTTGGCTTTTTCCCTCCAAATTTCAGCCCAAAAGACCAAACTGTTCTTTTGCAGCAGGGTGGCAAAGATTTCCTATTCTTTTGGGTATAGTGTCGCAAAGTAGTGTCATGATTTGTGACACTGTCGCAAAGAAATCACGAAAGTGTCCAATGTGTGACATATAAGTGAGCTATACCAGTCTTTGAATTGGATGTTTCCAAAAGATAGAAGGTCTTTCCATGCTTTGATCTACATGGTTAACTCAGTTAGGGGTAAAGTACCTGAATATATTATCAATGAACTCCAGGTTAGGTCAATTAGAGGAGGCCTATGCTCTGCAGAGGGTATGGAATATAAATTGCCCAGAAGAAGGACAGATTTGGGTAGAGCACATTTTTTTTTATTTAGGTCCCAATTTATGGACCTCATTGCCAACTTATCTTAGACCACTTAGTTCTAGCCCCTGTATAGGAGAAATAAAAAGATGGTTCAAAGTTGAAGCAGACAAAAGGTTTATTGTTGATCCACCTTGAACATTATGTATTAAACATGATGAAGGTTTGCACCTGTATATTATGAATGAACGCGCCCTGTATGTCTACGTAGTTTATTTATATAGATGTTAAGTAGTTAATTGTAACTTAACTATTGTTGTGGTGTTAGCTTACTGTATATTGTATATATATTTATGTATGTAATTTGTGTTGAAATTTTTTTTTACTATGATGTCAATATGAATGTTTGTATTAAGGACCTCACTAGAAATGAACTTGCCTCAGTCGAGTTTCCTATTCTTTTGCTTGTCAATTAAATAACATTTTTACTACTACTACTTTGCGACACTACCATTTACAAAAATGTCAAAAACATTTCTGAGGTGTTTAACCCCCAAAAAAGACATGGCTAGCATCCTCTGGACTTGACTAGGTGAACACAAGAATTGTGTCCATAAATAGTTCCAAATTTAAATGCCAAGCATTTCTGTGACCACCAACTGAAAACAAGATGGCGTATTTGCAACACTACAGGGGTAATTTGCAACACTAAAAACTGCATTTGCGACACTGTCAAACTTTTTGTTAACTTTTCCCATTGACTATAATGGAAAAATAGTTTTTTTAATAACTTATGAACTGTTTAATATTTTTTCTTGAAATTTTCGAAAGGCTCATTGGGGACCCTGGCTACATGTTCCCTGAAGGTTTTGGACCAGTCACGCAGACCGTGATACCTGTAGGTGCGAGCAAAGAATGCACAAAAATGCATAATTATCACATTCTCCGGTCCTATGTAGCTCCGCAACCGTATATCCAACCATTACAAAACTTGGCAGATCCACAGATCTATGGTACCACTCCATGAATACCAAATTTCAGGCAAATCTGGCATTCAGTGGCAAAGTTATTAAGCTGCCAAATCTCAGAGTTTAACCTTAAATGGGGTACTCAACTCTAACTATAGTAGCATTTACCGTACCACTATAATATATATATATATATATATATATATATGTATATATATATATATATAAACAAAATTCTCAGTTTAATGCATCAGTTAGGAGTTTGTTCCACAGTGACAAAAGCGAGAAATTCAGTGTTAGGGTTGAAAGCCTCCTTGGACCTCCCAACCACCCCAACACGGCATCAGGAGTGCGAGTTAGGGTCATCCAGTCTAACTCTCACCCATCCACGCCAAGAAGCTGAGGTGTAGGTGAATGGGGTGAGAGTTAGAACCGACGACCTCAATCGCGCACCTCGATGCCGGTTGAAAAGTAAGATGAGCGACCCAAGGAGTTTCCAACCCCTAACACTAATTCCCTCATTGTGGAACTTTGAATCTAACTGATACATTAAATAGAATGTTGCCTCTAATTTTCCTTCTTTTGAGAATGAGGACAATAAATAGTGAATATAATGCGGTGGCGGCAGCGTGGGGCCCTTTGGGCCCCGTGCTCCCACCACATGATGTCTTGTCACATAGTAACAGGAACAGCAATGCAAATGCAAGCACCAACAGTTACACAGATGGTAAAACAAATGTAAATGTTAAAGCAAACATTAATAGAAACGCAAGTGCAAAGTGATGGGGAAGCGAACAGTGACACAAACGGACATGCAAGCATGTATGAAAATGCAACTGGTAATGCGCACAATGATGGCACTGATATTTTATATGCAAATGTTAAGTGTTACAACAAAAACAACGGCAAAGGGAACAGGAACAGAAATGTGAACGCAAGCGAACATGTAAACGCAAACTGTAACGTGCACGGGCACGGTACTGCAATTGTAAACACAAATGATAACGTTAACATGAAGAATAACACCAAAGGAAACAGAAACAAAAATGGGAACAGAAGCGCATATGGAAAAGCAAACCGTAATGCCCACGGGCATGGTACCGCAATAGTAAACGCAAGTGGTAAAGTTAACATAAAGAATAATGCCAAAGGAAACAGAAACAGAAACGGGAATGGAAACATGTATAGAGATGCAAACCATAACGTGCACGGTCACAGAACCACAATTGTAAACCCAGATGGTAACGGTAACAGCAACAATAACGCCAAAGGAAAGAGAAATGCAAATGCAAATGCAAGCAAGTACAGAAACGCAAACCGTTACATGCACAGTCATGGTACCACAATTGTAAATGCAAATGGTAACAGTAACAGCAACAATAACGCCAAAGGAAACAGAAACACAAGCACATACAGAAATGCAAACCGTAATGCACGGGCATGGTACCACAATTGCAAATGCACCTGGTAATGGCAACAGCAACAATGATGCCAAACAACACAGAAATGCAAAAGCAAGCACAAGTGGAAATGCAAACCGTAATGCACACGGTGGCGTAGACAGGAATGGGAAGGTACAGAGCGATACTGAAACACGAATTGGAAACTATAATTGAACAGTAATGAAAGAGCAGACGCTTCTTTCCCGAAAACTGCATTGAAAACACAGTGAAAACAAAGAATGTATACATAACAATGGGCCTCAGAGCAGAAAATGAGGACTTGGAATACTAAACTGCTTATATCTCAGGAACCATACGACGTGGAAAAAAAATGTAAATTTCATATGAATTATGACTTTCCTGGCTAGTTTTGTACTTAGCTCCCACTTGGGGGGGCTAAGCATTTTTGCAATGAAAAGTCTGTATCTCGCACTGTTTCCGAGATAAGGGCCCTGAAAGGCTGGACGGATGCCATAATGTTATCCAATGGGAAAAAGCGTCAAATTTGGAGTGCCGTCACTGTGCCACCCTGTAATATTTTTTCACCAAACCACCAAAAGTCACATCTGTGGGATGTTGGCTTCCTTCTCTCCAAATTTCAGCCCAAAAGACCAAAGCATTATTTTGCAGCAGGCTGGCAAAGAATTCCTGTAATGTGGTGGATGCCGTAATGTTATCCTATGGGAAAAAGCGTCAACTTTGGAGTGCCGTAACTTTGCAACCCTTCAATATATTTTCTCCAAACCACAAAAAGGCACATCTGTGGCATGTTGGTTGTCTTTTCTCCAAATTTCAGCCCAATAGACCAAACCATTCTTTTGCAGCAGGGTGGCAAAGAATTCCTGTTATTTTGGGCAAAGTGTCGCAAAATAGTGTCGCAAATCACATTTTCGCAAATGAAATCACGAAAGTGTCATGAGTGCGACACTACTTTGTGACACTACGTTTTACAAAAATTTGAAAAACATATTTCTGGGGTGTTCAACCCCAAAATAAAGACATGCCTAGCATCCTCAGGACTCGAGCAGGTAAACACAAAATAAATTGTGTCCCTAGATGGTCCCAATTTTAAATGCCAAGTATTTTTGTGATCACCAACTGAAAATAAAATGGTGGATTTGCGACACTTCTAGCGCCATTTGCGACACTAAAAATTGCATTTGCGACACTGTCAAACTTTTCCTATTGACTTATAATGGGAACTTATTTTTTGAATAACTTTTGAACCGTTTAATATTTTTTTATGAAATCTTCAAAAGGCACATCATTCCCTGATTTTTACGGACCAGTTGTGCAAACCATGCGACCTGTAGGTGCAAGCAAAGAATTCACAAAAACCATAAACGTGTGCGCAGATCTCTCTTAATAACTCCACAACTGTATATTCGACCACTACGAAAGTTGGCATATCCCAAGAAGTGTAGTTCTTGATCAAGCATTCCAAATTTCAGGCAAATACATTGAATGGTGGCAAAGTTATTAAGGTGCAAAGTTTGACACTTTAACCTTGGAAGGGCTACTCAGCCCTAACTATGGTAGCACTACCTGCTACCAATATATATATATATATATATATATATATATATATATATATACACACACACACATATATATATATATATATATATATATATATATATATATATATATACACACACACACACACACACACGAAACCCTAAGGCTGACTGGTGGAAATCGTCTCCCTGTAACTCCTTGTTACATGTTCTGGCATGAGTATCTGTAATAAACTGCTTTTGCTTTTTATTACCCACTTGTCCAGTATGTTCTTTGTCTTGGCCAAGTAGCTCTAAGAACCTGAAGCTGTGTGCTGGACACACGGGCAACAATTGGCAAGCTAACTTAAATGCTGATTGGCTAACAAAGAAACACTCATTTCCTTTATGGAACTGAGATCTGGAAAGAATGGTTCCCCAGGTACAAGTGGCTATGTGCTTCAGCAGCTTGAAACTCTGATAAAAAAAAACAAAACACGGACTGCAGTTCTTCTTTGGTTGAGCATTGACACTAGGGAACCCCCAATGTTCAGAATTTGTACTGTTCATACGGGCTGTCATTCTCTTTTGGTAGAACATGGGGCAGCTTTGGGACTCCGTGTTTTGAGCTTTGTGTCTGCTGGTTCGTAGGTTGTGGAATCCTTTTAAAGTCATCCACACACACCTAACCATTTGCCAGTGTTCCTCTCTTGTGGTTCAAAACACAGGAGCTGACCAACAAACGGTTAATGATTTCCCCTATTTAATAGACATGTCCATAGTAATTTGCACAGAGTTGAGAGAAGACATCTCAGCTTACCTCACTACACATGGTGGGTGGGAGTGCTTTAATGAGTTAGCTAAAGATGAGTTAACTAAAGATGATTTGGATCCAATTAAGTTGATTTGTGAGCAGTATATTGAACTGAGGCAGTCAACCAAACTGTGGCTACAATTGTAGCTGGTTTAGATGCTTCTTTACAGAAGCTGAGCACAGTGAAGTCAAGTTTCCCCTGTTTAATGACATGTCAAGAGATTATATATGCGCACAGCTGGGACAAAGTGTCTCAGCTATTGTCCCGGATTCCCCACTTTTCCCTCACAAAAAGACAGAGACCATTGCATGTTGTTGTGCTCAGATTGGCAATTAATTTATTATATATCAGAATTCCATTTTCCATCTCATCATCTTTTATTATTATATCTTTCACAGTTGCATTTTATTGCATCCATATATCAATCTCTGATCATCCCTCTTTCTTCCTCTTCTCGCTCCCCTAGGTGAAAACCTAGGTGCCTTCTTCTCTTTTCCTGTTAGGTAACAGTGAGAACCAAGACCGCTTTTTCTCCTTCAGCTTCTTCTTCTTTTTCTCCTATTCCTTTTTCTTTTCCCCCTTCCCTCCTTCCTCCCCTTTCCCCCCCTTCTTTGCCATCCACCTTTGGCAGTCCACAAACCGTCCTATGGGACAATTCTGTCATCCACCTCTGACAGACCAAATACAGTCCCTTTTTTGACTGTCTTCCCCTCAAGCTCTATAGTTCAAGGGTGGGTGGGAGGATCAAAACTTCAGCAAAGTGGCTGAACCACTCCTGTGCTGACCCTTATGTACCTCCTTTAGCCCCTCCCCTTCCTGTTGCCTGCCTATTGTTCTGTCTCCCTGTCCCTTCCCTCCCCTTCCCTTCCCCATTCCTCTCTGAGCACACCATCCTCAGGTAAAGGGAAGGGGTGCACCAAGACAACTTGGTCTGCCCCTTAAAGGGCAGACTCCATTGTCCCGGATTTCCCCCTTTTCCCTCACAAAAAGACAAAGACCATTGCATGTTGTTGTGCTCAGATTGGCAATTAATTTATTATATATCAGAATTCCATTTTCCATCTCATCATCTTTTATTATTACATCTTTCACAATTGCATTTTATTGTATCCACATATCAATCTCTGATCGTCTCTCTTTCTTCCTCTTCTCACTCCCCCAGGTGAAAACCTAGGTGCCTTCTTTTTCTTCTCTTTTCCTGTTAGGTAATGGTGAGAACCGAGACCGCTTTTCCTCCTTCAGCTTCTTCTTCTTTTTCTCCTATTCCTTTTTCTTTTCCTCCTCCTCCCCTCCTCCCCCCCTTTTTCCCATTAGCTGGTCTCCAGCTTGTGTTGGATGACTGGCTTTTCCCTCAATTTAGGGTATTGTTACCCAACCACTTAGGGGACCTCTTCCCTTTACCTTCTCTCCCCTTTCTTTCCTTTTTTTTTTAATATTCCATTTTCAGTATGCCTCCTCCATGCTGCTATAAAACCCATAATTTCCGTATTAAACATATCTATGGCTAGATCTGACAGGTACACTCCATCTGACCTGTAGAAATCCTCTACCCACTCTTCCACGCCTCATAGTATTATGAGCCCCCCCATTTTCCTTATCAGTATTCCTACCCTTCTATTCATCTTTCTCCTGGCCCTATCCACCGCTCTATGACTGTGTTCATGTCTCCATACCCTTCTTGGAATCATAACTGACCATGCAAGGCATACCCCTGGCCACCACTGCTGTATTTTCTCTAAGTCCCATTTAACTTGCATGTATGTGTCCACCCATGGCTTTCCCCCAATGTCGTTACCCCCTAGATGTACAATAATTAAGTCTGGAATGGGTCGCCGCTCTTTCATCTCTTTCAGGGTAGGAAGCAGTTGTGCCCATCTCATCCCATGGATGCCACGTAAAACCAACCTACATTTTTTCACATCTTGGTACAGCTGCTTTCCCCCAGCCTTATTCTCCGCTCTCTTTTCCGCCCAATAAATATAGGAGTGACCGCAGATCCATACGTCCTTGATCCTCCTTCTTCCTATAGGATTCAAGCAAAATAAATATCTTATATACGTTCTTAGCTCCTTTTCCATATCCCAACTATATGCCCCCTTCCCCCAATGTGGTTCAGTATCTGCAAAACAAAACACAAGTGATACGTTAGTCTCCATACTGCAGTGCTCGAATGTATTTCTTGTAACTGGCAGACCACCAGCGCTCCTTCTCCATCATATGAGCCACTGTCTCACCTATTGCTGCTCAATGTGAAGCAGCCCCTATTCATAGGGAATGAGATGAGTATTTGCCTGGATCCTCCCCCAGGAACTGCATGCCTTTTTTGAGCATGGCCGTGACCTGATAACTTGCAACCTTTTTTCCATCTCCATGCACAAATAATCTCCCTGTCCTATCCCAACGCTCTGCGGCGTAAGCCCACAAAGCCTTTACTGGGCACACTGTGTCATCTACCAGTACCTTCAGGGTTATAGCACAACCCTGTCCCCCTTGATCTGTCTTTGACTTCTTGATCATGAGTTGTATCTCTTTTATCCCCCAATTTATATCTTCCCATTCCAACTCCCCTCCCTCGTCTTTACTGCCATTACCCACAGCCTCGCTCACTCTCATGGCCCCTGGAAACATTACCAAATAAATCATGCAAAAAAGTTGGGCCTCATCTTTTGATCTGCGTATTGCCGGTAATAGCCCTTTTACTTTCACAAACCACTGCTCCCCTACTGGTCTTCTACTATCCGTAGCTCTCTGTTTTAATCTACCCCATCCTTGCATCATTCTTCTAATCAACATTGACTGTGTCAGGTCCTTCCAACCCTTCAGGCTGCAAACTACATTAATCCCTGCTAGATAGACCCCCATCGTGGTATAGACTGTTCCTCTCTGCCATTGCTCTACTGTGAACTTCCCTAACTGTTCCTCTGTAAGTGGCCTACTTGCATCCATGTGATGCATTGCCCTGAATGTTTGGAACACCCTCCAGGCCCCTTCGTAGGCCCTCAGAGTCCATGGTGTCCATGAGCTGCAAAACAACATTTCTGCTCCCTCTTGCCAACGTCCCAGATGTTCGTTGGGATGGGTGTTTTTTGCTCCTCTTCTGTTGGTGCCAGCCTCTGGAAATGATCCAGCTGCAGACGGGAAAGGCTGTCAGCCAGGGTATTGTATACCCCTTCTATGTGTTTGGCTCTGAATAACATATTCAATTTCAAAGCTCTTAGCACCAAGTGTCGTGAGACCTGCATGACCATTTCTGACCTACCTTCTCTGTTGTTCAAAACATCTACCACTGCCCTGTAGTCGCACCAGAATGTCACCTTCTGGTTGCGCAGTTCTTCCCCCCCACACCAGGGTGCAGGCCCAAATAGGCATGATCTCCAACAGTGTTATATCCATTACTTTCCAGTCCCTCACCCAGTCTGCAGGTCACAGTTCTGCTAACCATCTGCACCGCAAATAGTCCCCCATACCCAGGCCCCCTGCTGCATCTGCGTAGAGATCAAGGTCCATGTTATAAACCCAATCCTCCTGCCAAAAGGAGCAGCCATTATAGGTGCTGAGGAATTCCTCCCACACCTTAAAATCTTCCTTAAATCCCTTTGTCATGTCTACCCAGTGGTGTGGTCTGGTTACTCCGGCTGTTGCCCTTGCTAGCTTTTTGGTGAAAGCCCTCTCTGGTCCAATTGCCCGGCATGCAAAATTTAGGTGCCCCAATACCTGTTGTACCTCTTTTAGTTGTACTCTTCTTCTACTTGTATGCACTTGAATCAGCTCCTTCAGCTTCAACACTTTTGTGTCTGGCAACCAAAAAACCTCACCCTGGGCATCAATCTCAATACTCAGGAATTCTAATACCTTACTGGGCCCTTCTGTTTTTTCCGGTGCTAATGGAACCCCTAATTCTGTGCACAGATCTTGGAAACTGGCTGACATTTCTTCTGTCTCTCTCTTCCCACTGCCTATTAAAAGAAAGTCATCCAAATAGTGAATGACCATTTTGTAACCAGTTTTTTCCTGAAATGTCCACTGTAAACAGGTACTGAATGCTTCAAATGTAGCACAGGCTATGGAACATCCCATGGACATTGCTTTGTCAAAATAATACTGTCCCCCGAGTTTAAAGCCCAACAGGTCCCAATCTTCTCTCCTAACCAGAAGCAATCTGAAAGCGGACTCTACTTCTGTTTTTGCCATCCACGCATCAGCAGTTGCTCGGATGATCTGGACTGCTTCTTCTAGTGTAGCATATGTTGCTTTACTATGTTCCTCGCTGATAAAATCATTCACCAAGTCCCCTACCAGAAAGGATAGGTGGCGAATCACCCTGTATTCTCCCTGCTGTTTTTTGGGGACTAAACCCAATGGAGAAATCCTCATGTTCTGCAATGGGGGGGTATCATATGGCTCTTCTACCCTACCTGCTGCCTTTTCCTTCTCTATTTTCTGTCTTAAAAATTCTTCCCTCCCTTTTACTGAACCCAGATTGTTCGCTTCCCTCGCTTGTCTCGGGCCCTCACACTGTAATGAAAAACCTGTCCGAAAACCTTTTTTAATCAACACTGCCTCTTTTCTATTTGGGTATCTTTCTAACCAATCTTCCCATGCATATATCCTGATGGGAGTTCTTGCTTCTTTAAACTGATCCCCTGCTTTCTTCCCTTCCCCTCTGCCATTGTCCACCACATTGTTCATTTTTGGGTCTTGCCAGTCAGTAAGTCTGACTCCCCCACCTGTATGCCCCCTGCCTCTCCCCCCTCTATTCCATGCCTGCCCCCTATACCCCTGTCTCTCTCAAAAAACTGTTAACCTGTACCTTGCCTCCCCGACCCTTGGGCTCCCTGAACCCATGTCATTCTGCATCTGCTCACTGGGTGTGTTCCCCCGCTAATTGAGCATGCATGCAAAAAGTGGCATTGTGGCCAGGAACAAAAGGCCCTATTGTAGCCCCAACAACACCTCTGGGGCAGTGCTCCCTTCTTCCCCAACTCCCCTTCCAGTGTGGACTGATCAGTTGCATAATCTGGCCACAGGTCTAATTGTTTTGTGTCCCACCTTACATACCCATATGTCACCATTCGCTGCCGAAAGAATTCATCATAGTATAGCCACCCCACCCCTCCTTTGCCTTTGCTGCCTTATTATCAGTGAGTGCGTGATGAGTGGGATGCCCAACTCTGGCTTCTTTTCCAGTACTATAGCGGAGTATGTGGCAAAACCTACAAACCATCCATCCAAAGTCTTCCCTTTGTAAATTTGTCCTCCTCTTCTTCCCAACAACCTTTGCTGCTGCCATTTCACTCTTTCCTATATTCTCTGTTTCTTCGTTCTTGCTACCCTTTCCGACTTACTAGCAGCGAATCATCCACATACTCCCCTTCCAAATTTTCTCTTTGTTGCCAGAGGGACACGTTCCCTACTCTCATCCCTGGAGTTCCTATCTGCCTTGGTTTTATATGCAAAAACAATCACAGAAGTATGTCACTGTTTCCACCGCCTATGAACTGCTCCCTCTCTGCGTAATATCATCCTCTGCCTTGCAAACTATAAAAACACTACCTCTCAGAAACCTTAAACCCTCGTCACCCTTGCCTTGACATTCTTTCCATTTCCCAAGCCTCTCAACCCTTTGCTCTGACTATGCTCTCCAAGAGCCAATGAACTCACAGGGCCCTCAGCTTAGTCGCCGCAGGCAACCGTGGTCTCCAGCGGTCAGTGCCCCTGAAGTTGCCTCCCGAGACCACTCAATCAGACTACGTTCCCTGAGAACTGAGAACCCTCCAGAGCTCCAACTTGGATGCTGCAGGCAACCGCAGTCACTGGGCGTTCGGTGCTACCGAAGCTGCCACCCGTATCCATTTGATCATACTCTGCTCCCTGAGAGCTGAGAACCCTTCAGGGTTCCCAACCCATCTGTTGCAGGAAACCAAGTCCACCAGTCAGTCAGTGACCCTGAAGCCTTCAACCCTAAACTATAAGCCCTGAGCCATAAGTGAGTATTCCGTACAGCACACCATGCAGGACCCTTGCCCCTGCACCCCTTTACCCCTTTGCTACCTACACATCCACAAGGTTCCACTTAATTCCTGACCTTGTGCCCACTCTTCATATATAGCCCCCTTACCCCCACCTCCTTTTTCTCATTTTTCTTAAACATGACATGTACATAGCTAGATATATTACAATGTGTGCCTAAATGGACTATGTGTCTTACTGTTATTTAGCTTGCTTTACTATATATTCCCATGTTTTGCCTTAATACCTGTACTTATGTGTATTGTACCTGACCTTGTGTGGTGCAGGCCAACCTTGTAAATGAGCTTGCTCAATGGTGTCCGCCTGGATAAATAAAGATTTGATTGATTGATTGATTGTTCCTTTTCCCTCATTCTCCATTCCTCTGTCCCCTTCCTTTGTCACCTCTTTATCTGATCTAATATCTCCCAGTGCTGACTCCATCTGCCCCAAACCCCCTGAACCCAGTGCTGAAATAATTTGGCTTATATATTCTTTGATGCTTTTGCCCACTGAACCGGGTACATTACCTGTAGTCTTGTCCGTTCCTTGTTGCCTGCTGTCCTCTTGGTGTCCTGGTATGCTCCCCTGTGGCTGAAGGGTTGGTTGCAATAATAGTGGCTGCAGAGGAACCCCTGTGTTCTGGGGATCTAGTCTGGGTTCCACTGGAGGTACCACAACCTGATCCTGGGGAGGTACTGACGGTACCAGGTCAATGGGCTGCAGAGGTACTGGACTAGCCACCCTGGGAGGTACCATTACTGGTGGCTGCCCCCTATTTGGACTGTGAGGCCTCCCAGACGGCCATTTCCCTCTGCCCCCATTTCCCTTCCCCCGCTTTCCGCTTCTCCCCAGGTCTCCCTGGTTCCTCCCCCTCCACCATCTGCCACATCCTATTGGCTTTGTCTGCCAACTCCACAATAGCCCTGTAAGCGTCTTCTTTTGAAGGCCTGCTCCTTTTTGGTGCCATGTTCCTTGCTCCTTGCAAACTGTGAAGACAACTGACAAAACGTTATACTATTAAAACTCTGCTGTAATTAGCCCCTAGCATGGCCAGGTCCACCTCTTCCCTCTGCTTGCCCTCGTTATTGTGCATCAACCCCATTGTACACCCCGCCGGCCTTTTTTTTTTTATAGCCCCCCATCGCCTAGGCCCGCTGTTCTACCTTTTGGGCCTCTAGCGTTCCTTCGCTGCCTTTCTGGGCCTATCTGGCCTCTTGCTCTGTCCCCTTTGTATCCCATGATGTTCCACTCCTTCACACTGCCTATTAGCAGACTGCCGGTATCCCTATACACTCCCTGTATGCCCTAGGGTCACAATCCCTTTCTGCAGCTGACCCCTTGTTCCGGTGCCTTTTCCCCCTTTTTTTAAACTTGTCCCCACTCCCTGTCTGCCCTGCTGCTGCACCCCCTTTCCTGTCATGTGAACAACCTGGTGTGTGACGGCACGCCAAGTGGCCAGTCCCCCTGCCTAATTCCCCTCATCGCCTCATGCCCCAGCAGTTCCTCCTTCCCCCCGCTGGAGCGTAGCGCTCATTCTTCAGCTTTTCTGGCCTGCCTGTCCCACCTGAAAATGGAGCCAAAATTCCAATTCCATTCCAGCTGCTTGCTTTCCAAACCCCCCCTTCTGTGTCCCCTTCTCAGTCTCTCTGGATTCTGCCCCTGCCTGCCAATTCCCCCTTTTGTTGGCTGCAAGCCTTGTCAGCCTTTTGAGGTCTACTCCACATTTGCCAGTCCCTCCTTTTGTTTTGGACCGCGTGGTCCTTTGGGCGTGTGACGTCACGCCATTGTGTGGTGCTAAAACAGGCTTACCAGGCCTCTGGGCATCTGTCCTTTTCCCTTGTTTCTCCTGCTTTGCAGTCCCACAAGGACTCCCTCCACTAGAACCCTTAGTTGGCCCCACTACTCAAGCAGCCCCCTACTGTTAGGCCCTGCTCACCTCACGGCCTCCCAGCGGCATGTGACGTCATGCCACGTGGCCGGCCGTGTAGGTCCCCCCGCTATCCTCATGTGCCAAGTCTCTCCTAGCAACCCAACCTCTTCCACAGTGAAAATCACCCCAGACCCAGGCCTTTTCCAGGCCAACACTCCGTGCTGCAACCTTTGTCCTTTTCCGTTTCAAAACATTCCTCGAAGGCTTGCATGTCTTTCCTTCGCTCATACTGCCTCTTCCTTTTTTAAGCCAGCACCGAGCAAACACTGCTGCATTCAGCGCAACCCCCCCAAACTGGCGGTGCACAATTCACTACCCGCTACCCTTCTATGGCACTTCACATCTGCTCTACAACAGTGTAGCTATTGCTATAACTTGGTTAAACCGTACAAGAAAACCATATTCTTTCTTTTGATTTACACAGCCTTGTTACCAGCGACTATCCACTTGCCGCTTTCACTGTAACAGCCTAGATATCGCTATAACTTGAAAATAAACCATACCAGAAAATCATTTTCTTTCTTTTGAATTACACAGCCATATCAGCAACTATCCACTTGTTGATTCACTGTAACAGCATGGCTATCGCTATAACTTGAAAATAAACCATACAACAAAACCATTTTCTTTCTTTTGAATTATACAACCTTGTTACCAGCAACTATCCACTTGTTGATTCTCTTTCTATATAAATTTTTTTTAAACGCAATCCTCACACAACCTCAAACCACATTAGCTGTTTGTTTCCTTACCTCCTTATCCTGATGCACAAACCTCCCAGTTAATCTGCCAATCTGATGTGCTGTAGTTCAGTATAAGATCAAAACTTCAGCAAAAGTGGCTGAGCCACTCCTGTGCTGATGACCATTATGCATCTCCTTTAGCCCCTCCCCTTCCTGTTGCCTGCCTATTGTTCTGTCTCCCTATCCCTCCCCTTCCCTCCCCTTCCCCCTCTGAGCACACCATCCCCAGGTTAAGGGAAGGGGTGCACCAGGACAACTTGGTCTGCCCCTTAAAGGGCAAACTCCATTCTCACCACCTACGGTTGGTGAGATCATTTTTGCTACTGTAGCTGAAACAAAAAAAATATATCTTGTATAGGGAATGTGTTGGCTGGAACAGAAGTTTCAGTCCTTGTCTAACACTTTAGCTTTCAAGCCAAAAGAGTTAATGGTTACTGATCCATCAGTGGCTGAACCATCTAATAAGTTCAACATAAACTTTTTCATGAGGAATCCTCCTTGCTAATGGAGTTTACGGACCAAACATTTGTCTGATATGACCCTGGAGGAATTTTTTCTTTAAATGGAAAAACCATCTGGCTGGGTGTTGACCCTGTCCTTGTGCTTCGGATTTGTGGTGAGTAAATTTTAATTATATCTGTTGGTTGATCAACCCTTCACTGCAATCTAAAATGAATCTAAGTGTAAAAACGTTTTGTCTTTTACAACTATTCCTTGCTACTCGCTTTAGGAAAAGCACCACTTTTAATAGTAATACTCCATATTTTGTTTTCTGCTCCATGATTGCATGGTTTACTTTCTGCTAGACTGAAAGCAGCTAGTCAAGGACACACTGTATCATGCAGTTGTCATAATGATTAACTGGAGAATGTTCAAAACAGCAGTGACATTACTGTATTCTGTAATGAATCTTAAGGTATAATGGTAACAGCTTCATTAACTATTATGGTGTATTTGATTTTAACACTGTTTGGATAATAGTAATTAGTGTAGACTGGGAAGCAAAAGTTAAGTCTGTCTTTTAGATTGATTGCATCACTTAGTTTTGTTCACTTGAATAATTTATTTTTGAATATGAAGAATATTTTGCTTGATAAAGGTTTGCCTTAGTCAGTGACGTAGGGTTGAAGAATATGCTTTTGAAAATGTAGGGATGTGCCATCCTGGATTTTAATGGGTGGAAGTATTTGTAGTTGGGCAATAATGTGACAAATTAAGCATATGCTATATCAAATTGTTACTGTTGCCAGTTATCAGTGTCTCTGTGTTTTCTGAAGCAACACTAGTCTTTTTTATGTTGTTTGTAATGAGGAAAATCTGCTTGTACAAGGGCTGACACCTTTGGCTTGTTGCCAAGGGTGCAATCCGGTCCGCAGTGTTGGCACATTGTCTGCAAACTTTCTATCATTCAGAAGAGTGGTTGGTTTAAGGTTGCAGTATGTGGACTGGTGTCATTAGTCTTGATTCAAGTTAATCATAGTTTGTTGAAAAAAAAAAGCAAGAAACAATAGCTTGCAAAGGTTTTCACAGTTTTTTTTCCTTTCAGATATGGCCTCTCCATCTGCCATCATGTAAATCATGATGGTTAGGCAATTTTGTTTTTGCTGCTTCAGCTGGCAGTTAGGACTTGTTCTTTTATCTGTAAGAACTCTCATTCAGCACTGTGTTGAAGGACACTGCAGCTATAGCTGGATATGGATCCCAGTGGCCATCGTTTGCACAATGTGTGACCTTTGGCAAGTCACTTGACCTCCGTGTGCTTTTGAGCTGTACCTGTTTTTTCCAGCTCAAAATTGATGTACCTCCCTAATTATGTCAGTGTTTCTTATCCAAATATAACTTTGATGGGGAGTGCACATCAAAAGTACTTTTTATAAGTTACTTTTTTTTTTGTCCAGTCCTCATCAACTGTACGTGACATTAGGACTGCAATTTTTTTTTCCTCCCTGGGCTTGCAGCCAAAAAGCTACTTGCTATCGACAAACCCACCCATTCCTACATATGCCTTTCTTCATGGTGGTTCTTGCGGCTTCTTTTTTTTAGGACTCAGATAGTTCATTTAAAAGACTTAATCATCCAAGAATCTAATCTTTATGATAATATCCACATGAACATCATCACCATCCTCCTTCAACTAAATTATCCAGGACTCCATATTTGCACAAATATACAAGTCTAATACAGTAAATATATTCAACTTAATAATATAGCTTATTCATGGAAATGTACATATAAGGGTCTCCAAATTTTTTCAAAGCACATTAATCTTTGTTCTTTTAAATAATAAACTTGTTCTAATCTCATTGTGTCCACCAAGAGATTCAACCATGTATCAAAGGATGGGGGTGAGGGATCCTTCCATTTTAACAGGATACATTTTTTTGCCAAGATCATTGCAATGGCATATAACTTACTTTGAGAGTTAGTCATGCCATCATTCTGTTTGGAATAAGCAAAAAGGCTCATCATAGGATCACGTTGTATGTTTACAATCAAAACCCCATTAAGGAAATTATAAATCTTTGCCCAATAGTTAGACAGTCGTGGAAAACTGTGTATCATATGCACCAAGGTACCTAAGGCACTTGCACACCTGGGGCATTTGGGTGATTGATCAACATTCATTTTGTTTAACTTATAAGGGGTAAAATAGGTCCAATGTAAGATGTATTTGTAACATCTTACTTGATTTAACTATGGTAAATGGAAAGGCCGATATTTGATCCCAAGGGGATTCCGTTATTTGAATACCCAAATTTTTTGCCCATTTTTCTTTTAATAAAGCAATATCCCCTCCTATAAATTTATCATTAATAATCAAATTATACAACTGTGATACTAATTTTTTATTCAAGCTGTGTTTCAACAGATCCCAAAAACATGTGCTACTTAAACTACCAGAATCATTAACTACTTTAATGGCATACTTTATCTGTAAATATTTAAAATAATGGGCTTTAGAAACTTTATATTTAGCTTGTAATTGAGTAAATGATAAAATATCATTATTCTCATAAAACTGAGCAAAAAAGAAAATACCATTTTCATTCCAATCTTTATAATAAGCATCAGAGGTCCATGAAGAGAGATATATTGGAGAATATTTTGTTATAGGGAGTTTAATCTGAAGTAGTTTATGTAACTCTAACCAACTTTTAATTGATGTTTAGGTGGTTGGATTAATAATTCTCCACAAATTATTTTTATTATAATATCCTGAAAATAAAAACTGACTCAAAAATTGAGCACCATGGATATCTTGTTCTGTTTCCATAGACGAGGAGTCACATTCTTGGTCCCTCAACCAATACCAAATTTCCCCTATTTGTGACACCAAATAATAATATTTAAAATTGGGCAGAGCAAATCCTCCTTTTTCTTTAGGCAGAATAAGTTTTTGATAAGAAATTCTAGGTTTCTTTTTTTTCCAACTAAAATTTGAGACCACATTTCTAAGACTAATAAAGAAAATATCATGCACTATGATAGGGATAGCGCTAAACTTATAAAGAATTTTTGGAAGAATTTTCATTTTTATTATATTGATTCTACCTATTAAGGTCATAGAGAGATGAATCCATTTCTTCAAATCTATCTTTAATTTCTTCAGGTAGTTTTGCAAAGTTTGTCTGATAGAGCGATTCATAATTATTCGGTAAATGAATACTCAAATACTTAAAAGGGTTCAATTGACCCCCTATTCCTAGTCTAGTCATATCAAGATGAAGAATATGATCTAGTTTCATTAAATGGGTTTTTTGCCAGTTTATTTTATATCCTGAGAAGCAACCATAGACCTCTGCTAAATTAATAAATTCAGGTATTGATCATAATGGATCTGTTATAAACAATAACAAATCATCCACATAGAGGCTAGTTTTATAAGTCAAACTCCCTACCTTAATCCCTGTAATGTTTATATTATTACGAATAACAATGGCTAAAGGCTCCATCGCCAAAACAAAAAGCAATGGGGAAAGGGGACAGCCCTGTCTCATACTCCTACTAAGAAGAATAGGGTCTGATTGAATATTATTTCATCTAATAATAGCCTCAGGGGATGAACATTGCAGTTTAACCCAAGTCAGAAATTGTTTACCAAAATTCATTTTTTCCAGTACAAATAGAAGAAAAACCCACTCTACTCGATTGAATGCCTTCTCAGCATCAACTGTTAGCAAAACTGCATCTTGTTGTTTATTATTTGCTATAATACTAATGCTTCTGCGGATAGTTTCTACTATCTTTCTACCTTTAATAAATCTGGTTTGATCATGATTTATAAGGCCCGGGAGGGTCCCTTCCATTCTTAATGCTAATATCTTAGCAAAGATTTTATAATCTGAATTTAATAATGAAATAGGTCTATAGGACTCGCATAGAGATGGATCCTTCTCCTGTTTATGAAATAATAACAAAATAGCTTTTCGAAAAGATGGAAAAACCTCTCAAAATTTTGCAAAGTTACCAAAAATATTAAGTAATATAGGGATCAAAACATTTTACATTTTTTTGTAAAAGTCAAGTGAAATCCCATCAGAGCCCAGAGCCTTCCCAAGTGGGAGACTATCTATTGCTGTAGAGAGCTCCTCTTGCATTATTGGTTTATCTAAAGCTTCCCTAGTTTCACTACTAATCCTCCTCAATTGAATGCTAGAAAAAAAACTTCCATTTTGCTGTGATTTCCATCACAGGCTGATGTATATAGTGCCTGATAGTAATTCATAAACATCTTAGATATCTCAATAGGGTCCCTTTCCAAATTACCATTCACAATTTTTTTTTGTGTAATCTATTTTTCCACCCCGTGCTCGCTGGTCCGCCACTCCTGTGGGCTCTACCAAGTCCCCCCCAGCCCCTACTGTCCTTTTCCCAGCCCTCCTCTGATCCTCATATTGGAGCTGACCCCCGGGATATCCTGGTGTATCCCTTCACCAGGCGGGTCCCCCTCCTTCAAGGGGGGAAGGCACCGGGGGGAGAGGCATGACCCCAGCACATACTCTCTAGGGCCCAGGGATGCTGCTGAGGAACAGAAAACCCTGGGAAGGTGCTGGAGGCCCTCAGGGAACTGAGAGCCATCATCTGGTGGCCAGTGAGCGATTTTCCTGGCTTTCTTAAGGTGCATGACGTCCTGACATCAAGGCAAGAGCCGATGTCTACCATGCACCACCCCAAATGACCCTGACATATTGCTCTACCCCTGGCCTCCACCAGTGGTTGCTTCAACATTGGGTCACAGCCCCTTCCCTTCCTGAAGGCAGCAAGCAGTCTTGGGACACTCAAGCTGCCTCCTCCCCGGCCGGCCCTCCAGCGACCCAAGCGCATCTAGAATCTGGGTCACTGACATCACAAGCAGAAACCATTCACATTTTTAATTAAATTAATATTATTTTTCCCCTGCTCTTTCTTTAACTGCCAGGACATGAGCTTCAAAGGCTTATCAGACATCATATAATAGTTAGCCCTAGTTTTCATAATTAATTTTTCAGCTTTAGCTGTTAAGAGGTTATTTAGATCTATTATTTTTTTAATTATCTCTTTATAGATAGCATAGTCATTATTCAAAACAAATATTTTTTCTAAATTCAAAAGTTCTTCTTGTAAACATTTTTCTTGTTCTTGCTATTTCTTTACCCTCTTGTTCTTATATTGTTGAAATGTAACCTTAATCCATAACTTAAAAGATTCCCAGATCATAATTATGGAGATCACTTTTTCATTATTTATTTGAAAAAAATATAATCCATCTCTGCCTGAAATAATGAAAAAATAGTTTTTTCATTAAGAAATGTTATATCCATTTTCCAGATATATTCCAAATCCCTATTAATTAGACAAAAAAAATCCAAAATGCACAGAGAATGGTCCGATATAATTATGCCAGGATATTCAATGTTCCCAACCTGATGTAACAATGAATCGTACATCAAAAAAAAACATATTCTGGAAATAGATAAATGTGACAAAGAAAAAAAAGTAAAACTAGTCTCATTTGATTTCAATACTGACCAGGGATCCGATAATCTTAAGTCCCTCATAAAATTCTTAATTATTTTGATCAATGAAAGAAAAGCAGAGGAAAAAAAGAGGGGGAAGAGATGTCTGATCTTGTCTCCTTAAAACTAAATTGAAGTCTCCTCCTATATTATAAGGAGCACGACACTCCACAAGCTGTAAAAAAAAACAGAAAAGAAAGATGGAGAGTTTATATTTGGGCCATATATAGAGGCAAATGAATAAGATTTCCCTTGCAAGACAATTTTGGCTATAACATATCTACCACTTATGTCTGAAATAACCTTATTAATCATAAAGGAATTAAGATTTTTATGAAAGAAAATTGCTACTCCAGCTGAAACTCGACTGCCCCCAGAGAAAACCCCTGGATCCCATCTTTTCTGTATCCAAAGAAAATCAATCTCTTGAAAGTGAGTCTCTTGTAAACAAATACAGTTAATGTGCTTCCTTTCTAAATATTGCAAAATTTTATTAATTTTAAGTTTATTTCTTAGTCCCTTAACATTCCATGATGCTACCATAATGTTATCACCCATTATCAATCCATATACCAATACTGTGTATATAAATAACCTTTGTGCAAAAATATGGAGTCCTGGACATATTCATAAGAAAAAAAGATTCCAAAATAACCCTGAAAACCCACACAATTTGGAAAAATATAAAAATGATACCAATTTAACCAGTGAAACCAATTAAGTCAAATTGACCAGCCCCCCTTATTAGCAGAGACAATGAAAAGCATCATCTTTATTGCCAAAGTGACTCATAGCAAGAAGGTTTTTTTAAAAAAAACTGCTAATTATCAGCACAACAGTGCTTTAACCATTTAGCGTAAGGATTAATTGATCCAGCAAAAAGTTTGAGTAAAAAAAAAAAATAAATAACTTTTCATTCTATCTTATTAGTATGGAGACACACATAAGTTGTTGGATTTTGAAAGCAGAGCATTTTGATTGTAACATTGCTCATATGCCTCCATAGCTTCATCTGCATCATCAAAAATTTGTATTTTATCCTTCACCAGAAAACGAATTCTAGCTGGATACTGCATGGTAAATTTCACTCCAGCTTCATATAATTTCTTTTTCACTGGGTTAAAGAGTTTCCTTTTGGCCATGGTTGCAGCTGAAAGATTGGGAAAAACAGATAGAGACATGTCCTGGTTTTTCAGACCTTTTTTGGCCTGTGCCTTTGCCAAAATAAGTTCTTTATCTTGCAATTTATGGGGTTGTAAAATAATAGGTCTAGGATAAGGTTGCTTTAAAGGGCCGAAACTGCTCCCTGTCTTATGGACCCAATCTAACATGATTTTCTGATCACGATATCAGGGCCGGCGTTAGGCACCCCAGAGCCCCGCCACTGGCACTGACCCACTACGACCTCGCCAAGAGTAACGAAAGCAACTCCAGCAAGTCTAAGACCTCACACGGTGACACGATGAGTCATGACACACCTCAGCCTGACTGTCAACTGACTGTGATTGTAATACAAGTGCAACGCAAAACGGAAAAAAAAAAGGCGCCAGCATAAGCATTCTTTTTCACTCACATATTAAGTTGCTTCGGTTAGTTGGTTCCTTCCTCTTTTCGCTAATCGCCTTTACATTTGCACGGGGCCCCACCGATCTCTCAGACAGCTGCCCACATTGTTGTGCTGTGCATTCGGCTCCTGCCCGCCCCTCCACGCTGATTGTCCTGGTCCTGGCCACAGTGATAGAAGCCTGTCTGAGACCATAAAAACGGCAGCATGTTTCCCCACTGCCTCATATGCTGCACATCATGGTGACGTGGAGGAGCAGTTGGAGCCAATCACAGGGCTCCACCCAGTCCCTGCTATTATTTGCACCTCCTCCCCTCGGACCTGAAACATTTGGTTCCCCTCAGGTCCGTGAGGGCCCCATAAAGATGATCCCTTTGGCGCTCTTGGAGTCCTATTCAACCAAGGACTAGTTCCAGAGCGTTCGAGTAGTCAGATAAGCTCGCTGACTGTGTCGCTTACGCTACGCTATAATCACAACTTGGAGGAGCCGACTGCAATTTGCCGGGGAGAGAGAGAGAGAGTCGGACTCGGGGAGACTAGAGAGCAAGAGAGAACGCCACCGCGCTGTGAGACACAGTTGAGAAGACCACTGCTATCTGCATCTGAAGCCAGTGCCACAGCCACTCAACTGGTAGCCGCTACCCGTAGTAACCCAGTTCCTGTCCTGATCTTGAGAGTAAGTACTGCTGCTGCCTGATGGCCTGCCGTTACCCTCGGTGCACTGTGCTCAGTATTGCTTGCTGTGCTGACTGCTGTGCTGTCTCTGTAAATCATTTATTTCTTTTAAGAAATAATTGTTAAGCTCAGCAAGCAGCAGCAGCAGCTGGCCAGAAGACCACAAATCCAGTGTCTGTACTACTGTAGTCTGTTGCCCGGATTTGAGGAGACTTACACCCACAGTCGGAGACCAAGTTTTCTGCTTAGGTAATAGGTATGTATATTTGTTTCAAATAATTGTTTGATACTGTCAGTGTATTATACTGAATCTGATGCTGCCTGCAATTAAGGTAAGGATAGTTGGGAATGGGGGATGAGATGGCTGCTACTGACTCCTGACTGTTAAAGCCAAAAGGGTACTGCATTATAGACAGTTGCTTGCTTGCTTTAGATGAGGTTGAGATCTGAGTTTTGCAGTGTGTTTTTTTTTGTTGTTTTTATGTAGGTAGGTACTGAGATGGGATAAGTCTGGACAGGCGATTCTAGGGGTAGGAGGAAAGTTTGTGTTTAGCACGCCACTCCTATAAAGAAATTGCTAGTTACTGTAAATCCTGCTTTGTGAAGTGGTGTTGGTTGGTTGAATGTTGTTGACCCGGTAAGCCCACTGGGCCTAGAAGTCCCTTTTTCAGGGGTGATGGGGGGATACAGATGGTAAGCAACTGAATTTGAACCAGATTAAGCTGTTGGTGGTATTTTTAGTGAATGAGGGAAATTTGGCCAGGACACCAGGGAAATTCCCCTACTCTTTTTGATAAGTGCCATGGGATCTTTAACATCCACCTGAACTACCACCACTCCAGGCAGATGGGACCTCGGTCTGATGTCTCATAGTGGCTATACCATGTACTGTCTGTAGTGACCCATTATAAACAAGCAAAAGGTGGTATATGGTTATATAGGGCTGGCCTAGTGGCGATGAGGGTTGAGGTGCTGGACACCACATCTCACGGAAAGCTGGTGACCCAGGTTCAGGAATGAGCCCAGGCCATCAGGGGTCAACAGGGGGAGGGAGAGGATTGAGCATCCGAATAACAGCTCTCCTCTCCTGGAACTGAAAGGGAGGGGGTCCACACTTGCTGATTGACTGGCCTCTGGTAACGTGAGGAAGAATTTCTTCACAGAACGGGTGGTAGACAAGTGGAACACTCTGCCACTGCCAGAGGAAGTGGTGGGGGCTGAAACAATCACGGTATTTAAGAATGTATGGGATAGATATAAAGGAATTCTGGAGGTCAGGGTTAAGGGGCAACAGACTTCTAGGAAAACAAAAACTGAACTTACAAGCTCAAATGGGCAGACTGGGTGGGCAATAGCAGGCTCTTATCTGCAGACACTGTCTGTGTCTATGTATCTATGGTTGTATCCAACAATGACTCAGTACACTCAGGATATTGTAGAATGCCCCAATACAGCACTGGAAGATCTAGCAAGCAGGGTAAGGGAGGTAATAACTTGTAAGTGACAGAGCATGGATGCCCATGGCAAAATATCTCTTAAGTCACTACTGTGAGCATACTGTAGAAGTATAAAATTCCTTATTATGATGTCCGTAGACTTACAACAGAAGGCAACGCTATGCTACTAACAGCATTGGAATTGCACCTAAGGAGTTTTGGGAACTATTGGTGCTTCTGGGGTTTATGTCTTTAAATTTGCACACCCTTCCTATTTTAAGTCAATAACTGTGTAAGAGCTACCTACAGGAGCTTATTTCGAACCTATGGAGGCTGAGCACTGGCAACTCTCCCGTGTAATTCCAACATAAATGTAAAAGAATGTTGTAAGGTGCAAGGCTTTAATTATTGCATTGTAAGGGGTAGTACAGTACACTGTCTTTACACTCGGTTCTCTTTAAGGCTCAGCTTCTATAGTCTATGTGGCAGATAAAGTTTAAAAGCTGTGTAATGAGTCTGTACTAAAGGAGTTGTTCAGTATTTGCAGTCAGAAGTCTGCAAGGCTTTCAAAAGTGTAAAAGGCAGTCAATTCTGCTTTGTTCCCTATTAGAGCCTACTGCATGCTGTAGAAGTCTTTTCATAGTAAATCAAATAGGCGTGTTACTAATGGAGAATGTATTGTGACAAAAAATTCTGCGTGAGGATTTTAGTTCTCTTGCTGTCTCATATTGTGGTTGACAAGGACTAGAGGCTTAGCCCTTTTTGGGGTGAGTGATGGGGCGGGAGGGGTTAGGGTGCCCTAACTTGTTTGCCATATGTAGTAGCACCTCTCTCATTTAGAGTTTGAATGAGCAACTGTGAGTAGCTACCATTGGATAAGGTTTGTAAAGGAAGATGGATGGCTCTCATTTAACTAGCTCTGCACATTGGCTGGGGCGGGGCCACACCTCAGTCAGCATGCCGGGTTACTGTTATATAATTAAGCCTTTTGAGGCAGATGCACTTTGGTGTAGGGACCCAACTGATGGGTGGTCTACCTGGGTGACGATGTGCCAGTAGGGCCCTGAGGTGAATATCAAAAGACCCACACTCCATTTGAAAGCAAATTACAGTGCCAATCCAGGCAGAAAAATATTTGTTGCATTAATTACAGTTTTTTTCTAGAGGTCTCAGACCTGGAATGCTTTCACAGCTGTGGGACATAATGTGTGATTAAGCTAAGTCATGACTCATTAGCAGATCTTTACGAGATCCAGACGGCATTAGTAGGACAAATGTTAAAAAAGTGCATGTGGCTGTGGGCTCATTAGCAGCTCGGAGCTGATCTTGAAAGAGCACCTGAACCTGGAGCACAAGTTCCTTCAACTGCTGTAGTGGAAGACATGGTGTCCACCATCACCCCAGAAGTTCTGCCTTCAGAGGAGACCAAAATGCACCTGCCACGGTCTGTACTGTTTCCACCACCTGTCAACATATCATTCCAGGAGTTTTGCCTTCAGAAGAGACCACGAATGCACCTGCCACTGTCAGTACTGTGCCCTGCTAGATAGATCCATCATCTGTGATTTAGCTGGATCTTCTGAAATTTCATTTGAGGATCTTGGAACTTGGCCAGACACACTAAGGGATGAGGTACGAGTGTCATCTGTGAAGCATGGACCTGTTCAAGTCATACTGCCACAATTCCCAGTGAATGAGAAAAAGAGAAGATTCACAGCAGAAAATTATTTTCGCACTGTACCCAGTGGTGAGAGAGTAAAGCGCACTTGGTTAACGTACTCTGTCTCCAAGGATGCACTGTTCTGCTTTGCCTGCAAATTATTTGGACACTCAAACAATCTTCTTCGGACTGAAGGTTATCGGGCATGGAGAGAAATGTCAAAGGCTCTAAGTTCCCATGACCGTGCACCCGAACATGCAGCAAGCATGATAAAGTGGAAGGAACTGGAGACAAGATTGAAGAGCGGCCAGACATTGGATGAAAAGAGACAGCTGCTAATAGAGAAAGAAGTAATACACTGGCGTGGAGTAATGGAACGTATCATAGCAACTATTCAATACTTGGCTGAGAGGAATATGGCTTTCCGTGGCACAAGTGACATGCTTCATACCACAGGCAATGGAAACTTTTTGGGGCAGGTTGAATTCCTGTCAAAGTTTGACCCACTAATGGCTGAACATATTCGTCAGATTCAGAATAAGGAGATAATGGACCACTATTTGGGAAAGGACATTCAAAATGAAATTATTCAACTAATTTCAGGTGCAGTTATACGGACCATTGCATTACAGATACAAGAATCCAGATATTTTTCCGTGATCCTGGACTGTCCGCCTGACATTAGCCACCAAGAGCAGATGACACTTGTTGTTCGACATGTGGATGTTTCAAAAATATAGCCACCATCAAGGAACATTTTTGGGGTTCATACCTGTCAATGGCACACAACGGAGAAGGACTGACTGACTCCTTTCTTCAGACTTTAAAGCAACATAATCTGGACATCAGCAACTGTCAGGGGCAAGGATATGATAATGGGAGCAACATGAAAGGCAAATGAGCTGGTGTGCAGGTGCGCATAAGAGAACTGAACTGCAGAGCATTTTATGTGCCATGCGCTGCCACTGCCTGAACCTCATCATGACGATGGAGCCCATTCATCAAGACATGCTGTCTCATTTTTTGGTTGCTTGCAGCAGGTCTACAATCTTTGCTCTGCCTCAACAAGCCACTGGCAAATATTGAAAAAACATGTTCAGATCACTCCAAAGCCACTTTGTGAGACTCGGTGGGAGTGCCGCATAGAGTCTGTAAAAGCACTTCGCTATCAGCTCCAAGAATTTAGGAGTGCTTTGCAGGACATTGCAGAGTCTGTAAGAGCCAAAGATGCTGCAGCATATGCAGAGGCAAGGTCACTTTGTGCTGAACTCCTCTCATTCAAATTCATTGTATGTCTCATCATCTGGTATGATGTCCTGCTTGAAGTGAACCGTGCAAGCAAGATATTGCAGAGTGCTTCAGTTGACATATCGACCTGTGTGAAGGTGCTTGCTTCAACTACTGACATACTTAAAAGTACAGAGAGTGGGTTTGAACAGGCATTGGCACAGGGGCTCAAAGATTGCTGCAGAACTGGATGTCCCAGCTGGATTCCGTCAGACAAGACACAGAAAGGTCAAGCGACTATTTGATTCTGAAGGACACGGCGATGCAGTGCAGGACCCAAAACTCAGTTTTCAGGTTGAGTTTTCAACACACTACTGGACACCACACTGATGTCCTTTAGTGAACGATTTCAGCAAATGTCAGAGTTTGCGAAAACATTTGGATTTCTGTCGAACATAAAATGCTAAATTCTGTTTCCATAGAAGACCTGATAAAACAATGTAAGGCTCTCAAAGAAAAATTAACAGACAGCACAAGTAACCACTCTGATTTTGATGCTCATGAACTTGCATGAACTTAGGAACCTGGCAGGAATGGTCGAGAATGATACATCACCTATACAAGTGTTAAATTTTCTCCTTGAAACCAGCTACATGAAATCTATGAGATGCCTATGTGGTGTTGCGCATTTTTTTGGCGGTACCAGTAACTGTGGCTACAGCAGAACGCAGTTTTTCAAAACTGAAGTTGATAAAGACTTATCTGAGGTCATCAATGAGCCAAGAAAGACTGTCTGGGCTAGCAGTACTGTCCATTGAGCACAAAGTTGGCAAAAGTCTCCCTTACAGTGACTTAATCAATGAATTCATCCACAAAAAAGTTCGGAAAGTCCCTCTGAAGCTTTAAAACTCCTGCACAATTTCACTGCACATACTGGGGCTGAGCTTGCCAAATTCCTTATACACCTTAAAATGGAGGAAAACTAACCTTCAAACTGGTGAGCTCCACAGTAAAACCCTGTGAGTCTCTTACTGGCTGGAACACACTGTCCAATAGAAAACATACATAGAATTTGATGGCAGATAAGGACGCTTGGCCCACCCAGTCTGCCCATTTCCTATCTAATGGACAGGCTGAAGATCCTAGTTAACCAGCAGCCTACTTCTTTCTACCCCACCCCAGAATTGCCTTATGGCTGTCCCATGCATGCTTGAAGTCAATCACTCTTTTTGACTCTACAGCCTCTTCCGAAGGCCATTCCATGCATCCACAACACTCGTTGTGGAAAAAAATACTTCCTACATTACCTCTGAGCACTTGCTTCATCTTCAAATTGTTCCTTGTTCTTGCACAACTCTTTTTGAAAGTTGCTACCCTCTTGATTCCCTTGAGGTACTTGAACATTTCTATCGTGTCTCCCCTCTCCCTCCTTTCCTTGAGGCTATACATATTAGGCTCCTTTAGTCTCTCTTCATATGTCTTCTGCTGCAGACCCTGCACCATTTTAGTTGCCCTCTGGACAGCTTACATCTTGTCTATGTCCTTGTGGAGACTGGGTCTCCAGAACTGCACACAGTACTCCAGATGGGGTCTCACCAGGTTTCTGTACAGAGGGATAACAGCTTCCTGTTTTTCTACCAGTGATGCCTCTCCCTATGCATCCCAGTATCCCCCAGCCCTCTTTACTGCCCTCTCGCATTGCTTGGCCACCTTTTAAGTCATCTGATATGACTACCCCAGGTCCATTTCCATTTCTGTTGTTGTTAGTATCTCACCCTCCCCCCTTGTGTATTCCCTATCACTGAGGTTAAACTGACTGGTCTGTAGTTTCCCACTTCTGCCCTGCTTCCACTTTTGTGAAGCGGAATTGCATCGGCCCTCCTCCAGTCCTCAGGTACCACCCCATCTTCCCATGACTTGTTAGAGGGTAGTCAGTGGTGTCATTAGTTCAGCCCTTAGTTCTTTTACAATTCTGGGATGAATCCCAACAGGCCCCATTGCTTTGTCCACCTTCAGTTTTAGAATTTTCCAACCCTTTCTTCTGTAAATCTGCTTGTATCAACTTCTGTATCAGAGTGTTTCTATTGTGTTTTTTTTGTTTTTAGGTACCTTCATTTGTAAATACTGAGCAAAAATATTTGTTTAGCATCTATGCCTTTTCAGTCACCCTCTGCCCACCCCCCCCTTTAAGCATCACTATCCCTCCCTTAGTCTTCCTTCGCTCCCTGATGTACCTATAAAAGGTTTTATCCCCCTTCTTAACTGAGTTGCCTGTCTTTTCCTCAGTTTGGGCCTTTGCTGTTCTATCTGCCTTCCCAGCTTCCTTTTGCTTTAACTGATACAGTTCTCTGTCCTGCTCCTTCTGTGATTCCTTGTACTTCCTGAATGCTTTCTTTTTATCTTGAACCTTCACCGCCACCTCCTTTGAGAACCATAGTCATTTCTTACATTGTTTTGTTAATTTGCTTCACACAAAGGCTTGTTATCTCTGTGATGGCAGTTTTTATTATTCCCCATTGTTCTTCACTTCCACCCCTCCTTCCTGCCCATTTGCTAGTGCATTTCTTAGGCACTTGCCCAGTTTGGCAAAGTCAGCCCTCCTGAAGTCCAGTACTTTTGCCTTTGTATGGCTTGACTCTATTGCTGTGTTTATTGTGAGCCATACTGTTCGATGGTCGCTAGTTCCCAGATGGTTACCCACTTCTACATCTGTGATCCTCTCCATCTCCATTTGAGAGAACCAGGTCTAAGATTGTTCCCTCTCGAGTGGGCTCCAATACTAGTTGTCTAAGGCATGCCCCCTGTAGGGCATCTAGAATAACCCCACTCTTAGAAGTGGCTGCTGACATCTGGCACATTCAGATCACCCATCAGCAATATCTCCTCTTTTTCTGCCATTCTAAGTATACTTTCTAATAATAAAGCTGGAGTGTGGTTTACCCCACAAGACTGAAAGCAGGAGGACATCAGGTCTTAAAGGCAAGATGAAATGTTTTTTCCTGACCGATGGAGGTGGTCACTTTGCCGTAGTGGTCAGGCTTAATCATAATTCAGCTGAATGATGAGACTAAGAACTCCTCCAATTTTATACCATAATATTTGTTCCTGACCGATGGAGGTGGTCACTTTGCCGTAGTGGTCAGGCTTAATCATAATTCAGCTGGATGATGAGACTAAGAACCCCTCAACAATTTACAATAAGGAAGCATATTGGATTATATGGACAATGCAGATGTTTAATGCAGCAGAGTGGTGGAGAGGTAATAGAGCAGTGAGAGCTCTGGTTCCTTAACTATATGCTTTTGATTATAGAATGATTACTGGGGAGGGCCCCGCCCTGTCTGTGGAGCCCCAGTCATAGAGTTTGCTGGAGGCCCCCAAAGTCCTAAAACTGGCCCTGCACGATATGAAAGGCCCATAGCAGATGTATTCATCTTCTCAAAGAAAAGCAACAGATTTTCTATTCCCTCAACACCCTCAGGGAGACCACATACTTTCAAATTAACCCGTCGGGAGCTATCTTCCAACTCTGCAATTTTTTGTTGCATATTTAAAATCCTTTTTTCATGACCAACTAAAGTGCTGGATACAGTCTTGGAAGCTTCTTCCATTACCCCAATTCTAGTCTCGAGCTCTTTAGTTTTCAATGACAAATCTGAAAATTGTGCTGATGAAGAGCCAATAGAGTCTGAAACTCCTCCTATTGTGGTCTTAATGTCCAAAATAGCTTCCTTCATTTCTTGCCAAAATACCATCAAAACCTGTAATATATCTCCCTGAGCTGAAGCCTGAATTGGGGCTGATTCAGGTTACGTATCCGAAAGCCTCCCATTCTCTTCCATAACCCCCTCCCCAGCATCAGGGTTTGCATCCAAATCTGAACAGGTAGCCCAAGCATTAGCTTCTTTGGAGCTTACATTATCCCCCTCAGCCTCTAAATCTTTGTTAATTGCCTGATTCCCATTAGGTAAATTAGTAGCCTGCAAGCTCTTAGGAGGCATGATAGTATTCGCAATGCCACGCTTTGCAAAAAATGAAAAAATGTTTTTACCTGGAATCGGCGTTTTTGGTATGGGAGAAATCAAATTCCCACTTACCACTATCACAGAGGTGATATCAGGGGGTACCTGCTGCGGGGAGAGTATTGACTGAGCTGCTACTTCTGGTAGAAACAAAAAATTCGAAACTGAATCCGGCTTTGCTTTCTTCCGTTTAGAGAACTGCTGCTTACAATGTTCCTTAGTCTGCCGCATGTTTTTAGACATACCGTAGAGCTAAAGTAAAAAAGAAGGATCTAAACTAGTAAATTCACAGCTGTTTAAGAGAACCATTTGAATAAAGAAAAAAAAAAAACACAAACAAGATTATTCAATTTGCACGGTGCGCCATTCTTCCTTCTTGCTGCCGCTGAGTCTGGCGTCTGCTCAGCTCCTTCTTCTGCTGGAAACCAGAACTGACATCATCTATTCTCACTGCTTCTTCATCTGTGTCCTGTATCAATTATCCCCATGCATCACACGGAGATCTGGGGGGGGGGGCTGATCACCCCCAGCATTTGTAATAAGCCATTTAATATAATATTAACAAAGCTAGCTACACAATTTACACTGCCACAAAAAGTATTATAACTGTTTTGGGAGATTGTACCATTTATGTTTGTTACAGGTCTGAATTTAACATCTTTTTAACAATTTTATATGTACAAAATGCCAGTATTATAACTTGTATTATTTATCAGAATGATGTGTGTGTTAATGACACAGTTCTAAAGTCAAATTCAGAGAATTAGGGATGCCTAATTGTTGGACTTTAAGTCTAACTTGATTTCATTTTCAGGAATCATCAGAGTGTAATAACAGCTACAAAACAAAAATCCTACCCCCAAGGGTAGTCGAAGGCATACATCTGTATAGAGTTAAATATAAGTATCAACATTTTGAAAAACAATGCTAACCTTCCACAAGGAGAATGCTCTGAGGAAAAGAGGCATTCCATTTTGTGGCTTGTGTTTTATTTTTTTCTCTCTTACAGGGATAAGACAATCCTTCACAAATAACCATGTATACAAATGCTTTAACCAGTGGTCCAATTTCATTATAATGGTATTATAGTTTGAATTATAGTAGGATACTGTATTGCCCTGATTTTTGTTATGACAAATTGGGTCAAACCCTTCAATATGTATTCAGTATACAACCGTTCAGGTGATGACTGGTTGGCAAAGAAAGATTACCAAAATATTTGTGGATAAATATTCACACCACTAATTTTACTATTGTATTGTTGGGCTTCTGCTCCAGCATTGGTCATACAGTATCCTATAATTCCAAGCTGCCATTTTCACAAAAGAAGGAGTGCAGGGGAGCCAAAGGTGTGAATTGTACAGTATATATGATCACCTCCCCAATTAACTGTTCGCTTACATTAACAACTGTTTTAACAACTGGTGTGCCTGTAAGGGGCAGATCATTTTTGGAATGACATCGTTAACTACTAACAAATCATTGAAGGCCTAATTGGTTGACAAATAACAGTCTAGGAATTGTGTCAGCTGTATGTGTACTATTTAGTACAGGCTGCACTCACTGATAGAAGGCTTTTACGGTTCATCAGTGATGGGTATGTATAATGCTGCAGCTGTAACCATTCTTAGTGTGATTCACCATGTCTATGAAATTTCCATGGATATGATATACTATAAGTCAAGCCTCCTGAACTATATAAGGAGCTCAAGGGGGAGAGATTGAACCATGCCACCTTGCAGTGCAACACCTACGGTGGTTGTGAATAAATAAAGTCATTCTGGACCTGACTGAGCTATAGCTAGCAGATCCAGACATGAGGGAGGTAAACCCACTATCCCTCCAGAAAGAGCACACAAAATGAAAAATGTGTGCTTGCTAATAACCCATTTGTTGTTTTCAAGTTTAGGAAAAAATATAATGTACCCTGTCATTATAAACCAGCTCAGCCTTTCTGCCTTCCCAGTGCGGTCTAGCACAACTGTACACAATCTATTTGCAAGTGGCTTTATGCCAACCAGCACCAGCCAGGTGCAACGGCCTTGGCCCACAATAAGTAATCAGCTGAGCTGGGGGGGAGAAACTGTGTACATTCCCATATTCTTTCACATGTCCCTTTTGTCTTTTCACCTACTGTAAAAGACGAGAACACTCCCATTGGCCACAAGGGCTGCAGGTACAGAAACACTGCTTCCGTAAGAACAGACAAATCATTAATAATAATAAATTCCAAGGGTCCTGGGACGGGCCGTACAGACTCAGTGCTCTGCCTGGCTAGCAAAACAAGCAGGCCTCTTGGGAAAATAAAATAAAACAGAGTGGTGGGCTATTCAAATAAGTACTCTGGATGGGACACTATAAACAATGGATTGAATAAAAACTCAAATCATATCCCAGCCTCTGTACCTTATTCCATTGCTGTGATCAACAGAAACATGTTTTGAGAACAGCAACACAGATTACCCACAGCTGGAACCAGGTCCTGCTGCCTACCAATATTATTTCAACAGTCATTCCTGGACTCTGACAACCAACTTCATTTTAAATGTGATCAATGTTTAAAATGTATTTTCTGCAATGTGCTTAATATGACTATTGTTTCATTGTGACAATGTTTTTTTTTTTGCTATCATGTTTTTACATATTGTTGCAGCTTATCAAGTATAAGTTCTGTAAACTGCTCCACATCCCTGGATGTTTTGGAGTATTAGGCCCATTTGGGTGACATATGTCAGACCCACATTGGGGGGGGTACCAATTACCAACCACTAACACAACAAATTAACAAATTAGTTGTTTTCACATGCTGAAATGTCCCAACAACACCCCCATGAATGATTATTTCTTTCCTATAGGTTATGTGCCACCATTCTCACTCTCAAACAAAAGGGATCAACATTGCTGTCCCATCCTGATTAATTACAACATGATAACCATGCACACTATAATGGTGGCCCCTAACCAATTTCACTTAAAGACTAAGTGGCAGACTGCTAGCAATCAATAACAAATCCCTAAGGCCCACCTAGCTAATGGCACACTCCAAGGTAGGCCCTACACCAGAAGGTCACCCACTGGCATCCTGTCTATATGCCAGGCCCAAGCACAACATACAGGTTTCTACACTTGTACTGTGCTCATACAGTCATAGCATTGTACACCTCATTCCATTGCTAGCACTGCCATGTTTCCAACTGTTGTTACCCCAACAGAGGAAAAAGCCTACCCAATGTTCCAAGCCTAAACCCAGACCAACTAGTGGTCTAATTGCCTCATCAGTCCCAGGTACCCTTGTAAATAATGTGTAATACACATGTAATATGGCAGAATGTAGATTCTGCTTCAATACAAATACTTCTAGGTTTCGTAGCACCATGTTACCAGACCCTTTTGCAACAGATCTGATACATACTCAAGATCCAGTATATGAGCACCACACTACTGAATACCTAGGAGTATTTCACCCTGGACAACAGACAATAGAAGGGACCTTCTCAAATCTCAAAGGCACAACAGGCACTGCTGCATACCCCAGTGTTGTAAATGGCATACTGATATAAGATAAAGGTTCAAAGTGCATATAACAAGCATAATATCATACTTTCATTACATGAGATAGGCATAAACTAGGCCAAACAGCAACACATAGGCAGGAAAACTATGATTTTTTCCCTACTGTCACAACCTCTTCTGAGACTTGGAAACAGGGTGTATTCACAAATGAATACATGGTATATTCTGATTACCGGACCTCGGCCTGCACCTCCGAGTGCATGGCTGATGCCATCACTTGTCTATGTCACACCACACCATAAGCAAAGTCATTGCTAATAACATACCATTTTCCTTTTCCCTTTCAAAACAACTATATGTGTGTTTTAACCCTTGCTGTGACACGGACTGATATATCAGTCCAGAATTCCTATAAGTTCTAATTCTGTCGGCAGCCTAAGGGTTAAAACTAAGTTTTTAATGTTTTACAAGTTTTTAGGTTTCCACAGAGTGGTACTGGTAAGATCTTCAAGCAACACATGCAACTTTTCTTCAAGGCTGGTTTTCTAAACTTGGCTGACACCTCATACGAACTGGTAGTTCTTTTATGGACTGTGCTCTTGGTTGCTCTTTCATGAATTGTGTTCTTTATTGTTCTGTTGTGAACTGTCAATATTTGTGCAAAACTGTGCTTTTTTTTACAAAAAGCTATGCCTGTGTGGGTGTGGCTATTACACTGAACATTCAATGGATAATCTCATGCAACTCTTGCCAAGGCCTTTGCCAATCCAGCCAACTAGCAGCCACCTACATGAGCATTTCCTTTCTTACCATGCTGGTACACGTCTGCACAGCCCCATGTGCCATGTAGGGTTATGAACTTTTGACAAATGACATTTCAAATGTAACTACATTGCTTTGTGGTTACCAACTTGAACCTTATGGACTGGTTCCTCTTTAAGGACATTGTTATTAGATTCTTCAATCAAAAATATACGCCGCCATCCTATACGCCACTGTTATCTGCCTTTTCCATCCTCAATATGGACTGTTCTTTAAGAATGGACAATGACTTCAACACTCTTTTTGCAAACAATGTTCTGTGATAATACATATCAACAATTTTTCTTATACACATGTCCACTGTGGTGTTGACATACCTAGTTTCTGTTTTGTGTTTTGTGTTTTATGATCTGACCATCTGTGATTACCCCTGTGCCAGTTCCTGAATAGAAATACTTTCACAGTTACCATGACTATCTGTATACCACAGAAATGTAATTCATTTACATTACAAGTTTTATGTGCTTTGGAAAGTAGATATTCAAACTGATGTTTTAAAGCTTGGTAGTAATTTATGTCTTGTATTAACTCATCCACTACTAATCCTTTGCTGTCTAAGGCGTACTTTTAAACAACATCATGCACAGCTAAGGGTACTTTACATGGCTCATGCCTCAGGCTTCTAAACAAAATGAAACATGACCTGACATCTTTTTGTTGTGTTGCGTCTTTTGCAGGGAAACAAGGAGGGGATTGTTATGCCTGGGTCCCACAACATCTACTAACCCATGTGTTCATACCATAAGTAATCTTGTTTATTTTCACTCATATTTGCTGCTGTACATTATGTTTACATCATTTTATGGTTTTATACATCTTTTATATATATTACACCTGATATGCATATCTTTTTATAATGTGTTTACCTAGGTTATGTGTGTTCCTTTTATGTTCTGATATAGTCATATAATCATGTGTAATTTGTGTCTTATACCAAAGTATCATGCCATGAGCATTTCTGCTTATGCTGCATTCTTTTTGTTCATTACATATAGCTGACAATGCATTTTCTTTGTTCCAAGAGTCTTACTTATTTTGCAACTTTATTTTCTATGTAATTGCCCAAGGGACCCACCTTATTTACATGCCCTATCCAATGCTGTATGTTTATTATATATGTAACTGCACTGTTATCTGTCATATATACATTGTATGCGCAACAGCTCCTCAGAGAGGAGTGAGAAACCCTGGGGCTGACTGGTGGAAATCGTCTCCCTGCAACTCCTTGTTAAATGTTCTGGCATGAGTATCTGTAATAAACTGCATTTGCTTTTTATTACCCACTTGTCCAGTATGTTTTTTGTCTTGGCCAAGCAGCATCTCAGAAGCTGAAGCTGTGTGCTGGACACATAGGAAACACGCTATTCCAGGGGGTTTCCATTACCACTGACCATACTTGATCTACGGCTGTTTCTCCATCTCCCTTCCTTTCTGCTATGATTCCCTTCTGCCTATCCCATACATTCTTGAACCACACCATTGTTTTTGTCCTCACCACCTCTGCTGGAAGGCTGATCCAGTAATCCACCACTCTTTCTGTGAAGAAGTTCTTCCTCACAGCTCTCTTCTGAATATACCCCCATTCCATCTTCATAGCATATCCCCTTGTTCTTGAGCACCTTTTCTCCTGAAAAATACTTCTCTCATGTAGCTTATTTACCAACATGAGATATTTAAAGGTCTCTATCATATTGTCCCTCTCTCTACTCTCTTCCAGGGTGTACATGCTGTGATTCTGTAGTCTCTCCTCATAGGGCTTTTGATGTAGACCCTGCACCTATTTAGTTGCCTCCTCTGGACCATCTCCTCTGTCTACTTCCTTTCAGAGATGGTCCCCAGTACTGGATGCAATACTCCAGTTGGCATCTTACCAGCAGTCTAGACAGAAGCAACACTACCTTCCTTTTCCTGACAGTGATACCCCTCCCTATGCACCCCAGCATCCCACTAGCCCTCCCAACTGCCTTGCTGCACTACTTGGCCATCTTTAGGTCATCTGATATGATTGTCAAATTGGCTGGCAAACTGGGTAGAGAGCTGGTTGAGGGGTAGAACACAGAGGGTGGTAGTCACTGGGGAGTTTTCAGAGGTGAGGGAAGTGACTAGTGAGGTACCTTAGGGATCAGTACTAAGACCATTCTGCTTCAATATTTTCATCTCTGACATTGTTGAAGCTATATAGGGTAATATTTGTTTCTTTGTAGATGATACAAAGGTCTCTGCAAGGGTAGACACAGAGGAAGGGAGAAGAGAGCTATGGGAGGATCTAGGAAGGCTGGAATGTTGGTCCACAACTTGGCAGCTGAACTTTAATGCTAAAAAATGTAAAGTAATGCACATTGGGAGAAGGAAGTCAAGGGTTCAATACAAGAGGGCAGGATGGTGCTTCATAGCACTACAGAAGAAAAGGATTTAGTGGTAATATTATCGGGCACCCTGAAAATGTCTACACACTGCAACAGGACATTGAGTAAAGCAAACAAAATATTCTGGATTGCATAAGAAGAGGGATAAGCAGTAAAGGGTGAGAGATAATCCTGCCAATGTGCAGGTCACCAGTGCGGTCACACCTGGAATTTTGTGCAAGGTACAGGAGCCCACATCTGAGGAAGGACTGCAATAAGGTGAAGACAGTACCACACAGGGCAACTAAGATGATCCGTGGCCTTGGGGACAAGATGCACTGTACAAGGAGAGGCTGCAAGACTTAAACACGTACTCCCTTGAGAAAAGGACAGAAAGGGGTGACTTGATTGGGACATACAAATATCTGCAGGAGATAAATAAGGTAGACACCAAGGAACTCTTCCCCTTGCGTTCAAACACAGAAATGAGAGGGATTTCACTGAAGCTAAAAATGGAAGATTAAAAAAGGACATCCAGAAGCATTTCTTCATGGAAAGGCTGGTGGATAAGTGAAATAAGCTACCTGAAGTGGTTCAAGCCAAATCAATCAACAGCTTCAGGCAGGGATAGGAGAGACTTGTGGGTTTAGTTAGAAAGGGGGGACAGTAGGAAATGGGAAGATTGCCACAAGAGCAAGACAGAATAGTTAAGTAGAATGGATGGACTGAATGGGCCAGGGACCTTTTTCTGCTATCAACTTCTATGAAACTATGTAGGTAACATAAAGGTAAACAGTGAAAACAATTTAACAGAAGGGATATCTATTGAAGGACAAAAATGGGATAGATATACAGTAACCAATAACAACATTACCAAACAATATCCTACTACCCTCAGGTGAATACCCACACTCTCTGCTTTTACCATCTTACTGGTGCACTAGTTACACCACAGTACTTATGGGAGCTCCCAAAGTTCAATGTGTGTACACAGTTGGCAGCTTCAGGCCTGATGGTGGACCTCTGCATGGCATCATTTCAAGGCTAATTTTGGAAATTGCAAAACAAATACTTTAAGGCCTGATCCACAAAGCAGGTTGGGATACACACAGATAGCATATATCCCAGCCATGGAGACCAGCACTTTCAAGCCTTTCCATACCCAACTGCACACCCCACTATATACAAAGGTCCAGATATTCAAAAGAGTTGAGCCATGCGCAATAGGGTTGCACCTGCGTAAGTCTGAAATTGCGCCATTCTGCGATATTCAGCAGGAGGCAGTTGTGCCCCCGAAATCATGCTGAGCAACAGCGCAATGATAATGAAGGCATGCACAACCAAAGCGGGAGGAACCATGCATAAATGGCGCAGTGTGATATTCAAAGGCTTGCGCCATGCGCAATAGGGGAGCAAGCGGAAGTTGCGCCATAGAGGAAATGAGCCAAAATAAAAGGGCAAGGGAGAGGCTAAGAACGACAGGAAGCCACATGTGTCAGAAGCAGAGGCAGACAGACAGGGCAGGAGGCACAAACAGGGCAGGCCAGGAAAGGTCAGTCTGAACAGCCAGGCACTGGGAAGGTGTGGGGAGCCACACAGCACAGAGGCCAGCACAGGCAGGTGTACCCGGTGCAGGGGAGGTAGCAGCCAGGACAGCGGCGGGAATACAGCAACAGCTTCCAGGGGGGGTGAACACAAGCCAGAGACATGGCCAGTGCCACCTTCCACATAGAGGCCGTAATGAGGGAAGTGAGAAGGTGGGCGGCAGGGGGGCGTGGCCATGGAAGGGCCCATCGGCGGTATGCCCCCAACAGACAGTACCGAGCCCACACCAGCTTTGAGCTGTATACTGATACTGAGATTGTGGGCTGGTACCACCTGAATAGGGCAATTCTGAGGTGGCTCTGTGAGCTGTGCAGTGATGTGATGCAGGCACCCACACGACGGAGCCATGCCCTGTCAGTGGAGACTAAGGTAACAGCCTGCATGTGCTTGCTCGCCACGGGTACCTTCCAGAGACCAACTGGGGACACCACAGGTATAACCCAGTCGGCCATGTCACACTACCTCACCCAATTCCTCAGCGCACTGCTGCCACATGCTGCAGAGTACATCCATTTCCCCAGCACAGTGGCGGAGCACACAGCAAACATATAGGAGTTCCACAGGGTAGCATGTGTGCCTGGCATGCTAGGGGCAATAGACTGCACCCATGTGGCCATATGCACACCACCTGGCCCCGAGGGGGCCGCATACATAAATTGCAAGGGCTATGCCAGCATCAGCTGCCAGGTGGTGTGTGATGCCAGGGGATGCATCATCAATGTCTGTGCCACACACCCTGGGGGAGCACATGATTCTTTCATCTGGCACCAGTCGGCACTGTGCCACAGATTCAAGAATGGGGACATCCCCACTGGACACCTAGTGGGTGAGTATGCAAACCACATGGACAATCATAGGGCCTGGGGGGCATGGCCAGAGGTGGCATGGGTAGTGGCCTACATGGCCTGGGGCAGGATGATGCTGATCACAAAACTAACCTCCGCCCTCTACACACAGGTGACAGTGGGTGCACCCACTCTGTCCCACAGCTGCTCACACCACAGTGACGCGACCCCCGCCAGCGCTACAATGAGGCATCGCCACCACACGTAATGTCATCGAGCAGGTGTTAGGGATGCTGAAGGCACGTTTCCATTGCCTGGATACCTCTGGCGGTGCCTACAGTACAGCCCCTCAAAGGCCTGTGGGATATTCCTGGCCTGTTGCATCCTGCACAACATGGCCAATGAATGTGGGATAGCCGTACAGGTCAAAGAGGGGGACAGCGATGGGGACGATGGGGATGCCAGTGATGATGGTGATGGGCAGCCCCCCCTTGGCCAAGGGACCCCCGACTGCTCCGGCTGGCACAGCTGCACTGGGACACCATCACGGAGGAGCACTTCAGCCAACCCAGGTAAGTCATGGGGCCATGCGCAACCACCAGTGGCCAAGGCACAACCCACAAACATGCATGGACACACACCAGGGTGCATGCCATCAAGGAAGTGGCAGGCACAGAGGCACACACAACCAGGGATGGGTGAGGATTAACATGCCATGCCGAAGGTCACACACACGCTCACACACAATGCAACAAACGTGCACAGAGGGCAGAAGGCACACCGACCCAGAACGCACACCCTAGCAACACACATATCCACAGGCCACCATGCCCACTGCCTGTCCATGTGCGTGTGTCAGATGCTGAGCACCATTGCACATTGGTGTACAGCACAATGCAGGCATCATCATGCACATGCAACTGTGGACAGCAGCCGGGAGGGTGTGCAGGTGGACTGTGTGTTCGCGTGCAGGGCCGAGTACCCACCTGTGCACTGCCCACTGAAACACACAATGCACACAGGGCAGCACCAGACAGTAGCCGCGCTGGGAGACAGGTCAGTCACGCAACACAGTGCCATGGCCACAACGGATGTGTGGTGGCCCCGCTGAGACCCGCCAGCACTGGCTGACTGACCACTGGCCTCATGGGATGGCACCGATGGTCCCCCAAGGGTTCCACTGCGTGAACGTGACCGTGCTCGTGCAGGGGTCTGCAGCACACCGAACATGCCTGCACCAGGAATGCTCAGGATGCCCACAGCTGAACCCGGCATCGACAGGGTGGGAGTTGCATGATGCCGGGAAGGGTGGATAGTGCACTGCGTGGTGTCCGCGATGCATGGGCACCTGACTGTGTGCCCATTGTGGCCATGACAGCAATGAACGCCTGTGCATGCCTGTCAATGGCAGCGGTCACATCCTTCTGCAAACGGTCCATCCCTGCCAGGATCAGTGTGGTGTCCCTACTGCGATGCTCCTCTGCCCACTCCAGAGCCACACGCAGTGCATCCACGGATGTCGCAAGCCGCATCTGCTGCTGGACCGATGCTCACAGTAGGCGGGTGTGCTCGTCCAAGAGGTCATCAGCCTTCTTGGCATCCTGTCCCTCAGGGTGTGCAAGGCCCCAATGTTCAGCACCCCTTGAGGGTGGGTGCTGTGCACCAGGACCAGGTCTGGGCATGTTCACAGGTGGTGCACAGATTCCGCCGCTGAACCCTGTACCCCCAAGTCCATTGGGTGACTGCTGATGCTGCCCCTCTGGCTGCCACTCCCCAGGGCTCAGTGGTGCCACGGCAGTGGCCACAACAGTCCCACTGTCCTGAACAGACACCAGTGCTGCCCTACTGGTGCTGGCAGGCACAGTCTGGGACTGTGCTGACACGCAGGCCTCCAAGGCAGCACCACCCATGGCCATGGGTGTGAATTGCCCTGCTGTGTGGCCATCCCGTGGCACACACGTGTCACTGCCCATGACTGTCGTGTCATCATCACTGGTGACAGACTCTGACCCGGCCACAGCCACAGCATGCTGGCATCTGTGGATGCCAGCATGCTGGAACATAGGCAGGGCTTCTTCCATACCTGTTACAATGACATCAGTGTGGACAGCCAGGCAGCCCCACTGTCGCAATGATCCACATATACCTGTGGAGGTGGATGGTCCCACCTCCGACTCCATCCAACTGTCCGCAGTGGACAGGCCCACCACCGCTGACCCATGCAGATGCTCAGGATCTGTAAGGGAAAGCAAAGTCGCGTTACTGCATGTGACCTACCCTGCCTCCCCATAGACAGACCATGACTTACCATGCAGTGATGGGCCACCACCCCTCTGGAAGCCACCACCCAGAACACCCTCAATGGCACTGCGCTGCATGCTTCCAGCAAGCCTCTCCTCCACTGGGGTCAGCTGTACCACCTCCGGCTGTCCCCCACCTGTTGCAGCATGTGCTGCCCAGATGGCAGCCACCTTCTCCTTTACCTTCCTCCTGTCTATGCCCATCTTCTTCTTACACTCCTGCACGGAGCGCTGGTGACTGCCATACAGGTCACAGCACGTGCCACCTCCTCCCATGCAGCAGCATGGGCTTGAGGTGTTCCCCGCCATCCACTGAACAGTGGCTCCTGATCCAGATAGGCCTCGAACAGGGCCTCGGTTTCAGCCTTTGTAAAGTTCGGCCTCCTCCTCCTCCTCCCACCACTGTTTTCCTCCTCTCCAACAACCTGCTCTGTCATTATGCAGCCTGTAAGAATGGCAGTTGTTACCTGTGACTGTGCAGTCCCATGCATGTCCCTGAATCCACAGTCCACACTCCCAAACTGCATGCAACTCACCAATAGACTGCAGTAACCAACTATGGCCACTGCAGCACATTGTTGCACTTTTATAGTGCAATCCATGCAAATGAGGCGAGGAGCAACTTTAAGTAGATGCAAATTGCAGTGCTGCACCATTGAATGGCTGATTAGATGATTTGCATTTGACGGCTGAATATTGCGCTGTTGCGCTTTGCGCAATTGTGTTGAATGTGCTGAGCCAATGGCGCAGTTCCGTGACATGCGTAGTACACCTCACTGCGCATGCCCGGGTTACTGATGCAGGCATCTGCCACATTGATGATGTGCTGAGTGTGGTAGGCAATGCAGGGCATGGCCACCATTGTGCCAGTGGCGCTATAGCGATGGTCACTACATGGCACTGTGGCAATGGGCCATCACAGGTGCAATGGCCCAACTGCTCAGTAGTCTGCTATGGCGCTGGCACACAGGCAGCCAATCATGCTACACGCATTGTCTTCCAATGGCGCTGTGTGTGGCCATGCACCAGAGACCCTTGATCCTGTGCCCGACCTTTGCCCCCTAGGCACCATGCGTCAGGCATGGGTGCACCTCTATCGAGCTGTTCGGTAACAGCGCGATAGGGAATGGCAGTGCTGTACCGCGTAGCATCTGCACGTGAGGAGCTGTGCTGCAGAGCGCCATATTGCCTACTATAGCTGCAAGGATGGCACGCAGATGGGCAGTGCAGTAGACGGCCATTGAACTTGCCAATCTGGTGGCAATTGTTGAGCCACATCATGGGCCTCTCTTCGGGGAGGCTCCCCTGGACAGGGCCAGGACCCAGGTGTGGCAGGAGGTGGCCACTGCCCTGGAAGAGGCTACTGGATGGGGGAGGAGTGCAGAGCAGTGCAGGCACCACTATGGTGACCTTCGGAGGAGGGAGCCAGAGCTACTGGCATGACTGTGGGCACGTGCCAGGAGGGGCATGGTGCCACGTCCAGGTAGGGGTTCCGTCAACACACTTTTATCGTCCATATGGGTCACAGTGTTGTATGTGTCCAGCACATAGGGGAGGGACCTTCTGAGGTTGGCTGTGGTGGTGTTCACAGGGTGTGGGGTGGGTGGGTCTGGATGGGTGGGAGGCACACACCTTGGGGCAGGGGGACTTTGCTTTGGGATTGTACTGATGTTCTTCTCTCCTTGTTTTCCCCACAGGCCAGGACGAATGCTGCAGGATGCGGGAAGAGCGGCGGAGGGAGGAGGACAGTGCGGCCAGGAGGGGTGAGGGCCATCACTGCCCACCTGACCGGCCCAATGAGGGTGAGTGCCATACATCCATGATTATTACTGCATGCTGTGTGACAGGGTGGGCAGCGGGGAATGGCCACCATTCAGCGACACCACTGTCATGCACACAACTTGTTATAGTCAACACTGTCCAGTGGCAATGCATGTCTGGGAGTGCATCAATGGTGGTCCATGCGTGCACCAGGTGCATGGCTGTACCACTGCCTTTGCACCACATAGCCATGTCACTAAACAGCCACAGTGGTGCTGTGTGTGACTTGGCCGGTGGGTGTGTGCAGCATTCCGCATGGCTGTATGCACCTGGGTGGGCAGGTCCTGTGGACGTGATCATTGCGGGTGGTCACACACCATCACAGTGGTATGTCCCATGGCCGTATGCCATGCACAGTGGGTGGGCTGGGGTTGTGCATTCACACCTATTGACTGTGTTCCCTTGTCCTAGGTACCCGCCATCTAAGGGACATATGGGATGCCATGAGGGAGATTCTGCAGCTGGCCCAGGAATCCCTGGACATACTCCGCCAACTGGATACGACCAGGATACTGAGGAGGCACAGAGGTCGGGGGTCACAGAGTGCTGAATGGCGGTCCTGCTAGAGGTCCCTCGGTCCCTGACTTCCCCTACCCCCCTGGACCCACCCTCACACCCCTCCTATCTCATCCCATTTGTCCACCCCTGCCTCCTACCCACCCCCACCTTGTTTGTGGCCCCCAAGCTTGTATATAGTTCTTGTAATCTTGTACATAGTTGACAATTATATTTTTTCAATACATTTGCTTTTGATATGAATACTGTGGTGGTCTCTGATTTGCAGTGGGCTATTGGTGCTCAGCTGCAGTGGTGTGCATGGCATCAGGGGTGGTGCAGTCATGGGTATGTGTGTGTGTTCGTGTGGAGGTGACTATGGTGTGGGGGTAGCTATCAGTCAGTGTCTGTGGTGTGTGTGTTGTTCCCTGTGCACTGGATGACTGTGTGCAGTGGTCCATGGCACGTGCTCTGTGTCCATGGTGCACCCATCATCCCATCCATGGCCTGTGCAGCTGACACACATGCATGTCTGTGACCTGCATGGTCCGCTGGCATGTCAGTGGTGGCAGTCCCTGAAGGGCGGCCACTGTATCTGTCACTTTGTTGGGTTGCCCCTGTCACTGGTGTGGTGCATGCCTGGCTCGGGTGGCACTGTGGGCACCACAGTCGTTGTCCCACCTCCATGCTGTGCCTTGTGTGTGTTGCAGGGGACATGCCCCACTGCTGTGACTTGTGCTCCAGGCGACTACTGGTGGTGTATGGGTCTACAGTGCCTGCGCAGGGTGGCTGGCACTCCAGTGCCATGGAGGACTGCGGGTTGTGTGTACACAGCTTACATGGGCCCACAATGGGGGCTTGGTTGCCCCACCACTGCGTCCCTGTGTTGGTGTGCCCTTGGGTATGGGTGGGTGTCTGTCCATACACTGTGTAGCATCCGGTGTGGTGCATGCTTCCATGCACCACTGTGGGTGTCTGTGCTGGCTGTTGTGGCCAGTGGTGGGTCGGGGTGTGTCACTGGAATACTGTGCAGGGTGCTGTACCACTGGTGGTGGTGTCAAGGGCATGGCCTGTCCCGTGTGGGGTACCTCTTGCGCGATGCATGGTTGGTCTCTCAGCAGTACTCGGGGACTGTGCGTGGTGGCAATGTGTCTGCCGTCGTTGCATTGCCATGTGCTGCAACCCACTGATGGGTGCTCATGGTGGGGCTGGCTTGCATGGTTCTGTGGTGCACAGGGTTGCATTGACACAGTGAGGGTGGTGGCATGCATGGGGTTTCCTGCAGTGGTGGTCACTGCTCATGGGGGGGTGTCTGGGGGTTATGGTGCAGGGTGTGCTCTGCACTGGGGTGGTGTGGCACAGGGTGGTCTGCTCTCCTTGTGTTCCAGTCACAGCTTGCTGGTAGGTGTGATGAGGCACCATGGCCAGGCTGTGGGTTGGTTGCTGGTCTCCATGGGCCAGTGGTTATTCCAGCCCTCCCCCAGTTGTGCTGTGCTTGGGGTGTGGGGGGACGATGTCTGTTCTGCTGTGTGTTCCTCTGCCCGTCTGTGGCATGGGTGGTGGGGCCCTACCTCCCTGATTGTGCTGTTACATTGCTCTGCAGCTGGGGGTCTGCCTGGTTGCGCTATGGCACCTCTGGACTGCTCAGCTGAACATCCCTTGTTGAGCTATGGCGCATCAGATCTGCTCAGCTTCCCTCCCTAGTTGCGCTATGGCACAAGTGGTGTGATATTCAGTCGTCAGCTGTAGGCGCAATTTGGCCTGCTCCATTTTTGAATATCGCGTCTCTTGCACGTGGGCGCAATAGACTTGTGCTTGCTCCTGCTATTGCGCACTTTTTGGGCGCAGTTTGAATATCTGGGCCAAAATGTCCTCACTACACACAGATGCTAACAGGTAAACTCAACCTCAGACATGAACACACAACCTCAGACATGTGAATACACACATGTACTCAGACATGCATACATGCAATCTCATGCATACTCTTTCACACACACTCATGGCATCTTTTAATTTAATTTTCCAGAATTGCTCCCCCCAAGCATAGAGTTGTAAGTCAAAGAATACACATATAATTTTTTCCCCCAGAATATGAGCTATTAGTTCTCGGTCACACAATAATGCTTTACCATGGCACAGTGTGTTCTGGTTCACTTCAATGTTCCCTTTTTAGAGCTGGGGCTACCTTAGGTCTACCACAGGTTCATCAATGTCCTACCAGGGATTCTCAATTCACTGAGCCCATCTCATTCCTGAAGCTATTCCTCTTATTCTAAGTAATGTCTCCCTCTCAAGTCCAACTGGGTCCTCTCTAATCTATCAAGTTGTGCCGATTCCTGCAGCTGGTTCCCCTAGTTCTGCTGCCTCTATCAGGTCCAGCTGGGTCCTGCACATGCTGGCCTGCTGCCAAACATTACCTTATTCCTGCTCCTGTGAGAAAATTAGCAAGGAGCCAGTTGAGTCAATGGGAGAGAGAAGCCCACTCAGCGAATGAGTGATGAGTTTTCATTCCTTCTCCAGCAGGAACACTTGAAATTGCCCTCTGAGGTGGAAGGTGGAGAGCCTTCACACGTATTCCTCCAGAAACACTTGGACTGGCCAGCCAAGCCAGCAGGCGAGGAACAATTGTCAATCGGGGGGGGGGCGCCATCACAGTGATCTGCTCTTTTACTTTGGTGATGCACGTGGACTCTTAGAAGCAAAAGGTAATAGGCAACTCTGCCAGTTCTAGTTTTCCTCCACTACTGATAGCTACAGTATATAGTTTGCATAGCTATGCTATGCATCTCTAAAAATGACATATCATCTGGCATAGTCTTGACTACCAATAGCTTCCACTGCACCTCAGCCCTACATGCCGCTAGTTCGACATGTGGAGTCTCATCTTTGATGGTGAGGTACCTGTTAAGTTTAAAATGTCCTGCCAGCTGGTAACTGTAATTGCCTCATCAGAGTGGGATTATTTAAATACACTAAGCCTCTGGGAACTGTCATAGGCCAATTACTGCTCCCTATGAAGGGAGAAGAGTCCTGTTGGCATAAGAAGTGAGTAATTTAAATGCACCAGCCTCCAGAAACTGTCACAGACCCCATTATTGCTCACTCTAAAAGAAGTAGAGTCCAATTGGGGTGGGAACTGATTATTTCAGAATGTCCTGGCCTCCAGAAATTGCCATGGCCTCATCACTACCTCCATTAGGGAGATGAGATTTGCATCATTGAACTGATCTGTTTTCCACCTCTGGGACATTCCTTGCTGTATATCTGGTTCCTCATTAGGAGAGAGAAGACTGACAATGAGGGACATGTTTATTTAAACTTTACCTGGGCTTGGGGCACTGTTCTCACCCTCATGACTGATCCTTCATGGGGGAATTTGTTGACAAGGAACAGCACACTGAGCTGTGATAGTTCATTTCTAGGTGCAATCTAGTGGGCGTTTATACTGATCTATTTTATTGATGTGGTGAATGTTGGTCATGACACGGTGGAAACTTCCTTACACTTCTTTAATAAGAGCCAATGGGACCTTTAACTTCCACCTGGACAGTGAGCAGAGATGGGCAGGAGTGACCTTGGCTTAACGTCTCATCTGAATGAATGACAAGGAAGAGTCCCATTGTTAAGGAATCTGGTTGTTGAAAAATGTCCCAGCTTCAGGGATCTTTCACAGGTCACAAATTACTACTCTTTATGAAGGGAGACTGACAATTTAGGACCTGATTATTTTATTTTATTTGGCTTCTGGGACATGTCATGCTCCCCCCCTTCTCCACCCCACTTCCTCTGCCCTGGATGGGTGCACACCTCCAACTTCTCCCCGTGGGAACTGCATCTTCTCTGGTGGCTCTTCCACAGTGACCCGCAGGATACTCTGCCCTGAATGAGTGCATACCTCCAACTTCTCCCCGTGGGAGCTGCGCCTTCTTTGGTGGCTCTTCCACGGTGACCCGCTCAACTGCCAGATAGCCAAAGACCTGCAGGTATGGACACAGGGACACAGCATGGCCCTTGGAGCTGCTGCCTTGCTAGAATCTTGGCACTTTCTGTCTCCACTGGCTGCTTGGTGCTATATCCAGTTCTTTAGCCTTGATTGGACACTTGGCCTTCTCCTGCCTTCCTATTACCAGCTGGTTTCATCTCCCTAAGCTGCTTTCCTTGCACTAAAGTTTTATATTATTGGTTAGATTTTGCTGCTGTGCATACTGCATAGATTTCAGCATTTTATCTGCTTTGTATCAATGCCTAGAGTCTACATTGCTGTGATTTAAATTGCCAAATACTGCTAGAATGTTAGACTGTATGCTCCTCTCTGTCCTGTAACTCTGCCTGAGCCGATGGAGTAGCGCTAAGTGCTTTTTTTTTAGTGCTGACTTTTCCATTAGCAGATTATATCTTCTAGCCACTAGAGGGCTATATCTCTGGTAGGAGTAAAATTTACTGTGTCCCCGTCACCATTAGCAGGTTATACACAGCTGCCACTAGGGGCTCCTATCCTATCTGGCACATCACACACTCTGTTCCCCAGCTGTTATCATCACAACTCTGTGTACATTTGCCTGCTTCCTTTGCCTCCTTCGAAACCAGGGCTACATGCGAGCTCCTATGAACATGGGCTACATCCACATCCTCCAATCCCTCTCTTTCATACTGCTGTTGATTCCTAAGCAATGGCACTTCACAAAGTGATATGCCAGTTCCCCTATCCCGTACCATCCCTGCTTTATCACACGGAATTTTAAACTGTTATCCAAGGGTCACTGGTCCTGCCACTGGCTCCTGCTGCCTCCACAGGGGTGGCTTACCGCTGGGGTCCCTGCCTCATACCCCACACTAATTACTCTACTTACTCACGGTACCGCACTTGGAACACAGAAGGTGCCTCAGCCCCAGAAGATCCAATAAGCTTTTCTACAAACAACTTAAAGGAAGCTTGCTCATAATCATCCTACTTTTACTGTTTATGTCAGACAACATTCACCCTAACCCTAGCCCTACTGGACCTGCATCCACACACAACCGCCCTAAAAAAGGATCTATTAAGTTGACAACTGTCAACATCTGCAGTTTGCAGACTAAACTGGATAACTTCCAGGTATGGGTCTCACAACATAGCCCTGACATTCTGTCAGTGGTGGAAATGTGGCTTTCCCCAAAGCTTCCTGACTCTGCAGTTGCTCTACCTGGGTATACCCTTTATCAGCTGGACAGGCTCACCAAGTGAGGTGGTGGCTGTGCCATCGACCTGAAAGAGACACTTAAAGGATATACCCCGCCTGCAGCCAATTAAAGTACTGCTTGGTGCCCAAAATAAAGCTTTGACAGTAATCTCTGCCTATGTTCCTGAAAAAGACAATAGGACAGGCTTCCACAGCTTAATGGACTACATTTGTAGCCTCAATCACAAATCCAAAACTTTAGTACTGGGTGACCTAAATGTCAACTGGTTATCTGCTAGTTCTTCTCCATAAAAGATGCTATCTCGTCGCTTCATCTTGCCCAACTCGTTACATCCCCAACAAGGACTAACTATGAGATGGAAACAAGTACCCTTCTGGACCTGATACTCTCCTGCCACCCACAACGAATCTCCAGCCAGGCAGTACATCCAGATGCTATGAGTGACCACTCCCCTGTTTCCTGCAGTTGGTCCAATAAATTCTGCAAGCCCCTATCTCTGACTATCTACAGTAGATTGTTAAGACCTCAGCAACATTGACTGGTCCCTTCTTGATGCCTTTGATGACGTCAACCTGGCACTGGATTATTTCATAAAACAATTCAACAATGCCTATGATACCCATGCTCCCATTAAGAAAATGAAAGTTGGTGGCACTGTAAACCCCTGGATTACACCAGAACTCATTGCTATGATGAAGCACAGAGATCACCTCTTGCACTGTGCCAGGGTATCAGGCAAACAAACAGATGTTCAGGAATACAAGAAGGCAAGGAACACCTGTACACGTGAAATCCGTACCATAAAATCCAAACATCATAGTGAAATGCTCGCCAGTACCTGGGAAAAGAAGCAAAAACTTGTGAAGCAACATAAAAGATGTCACCGGGAAAAACTCTAAGGTCTCATCCTCCATGCTCAATATCGATGGAATTCCAACCCTGGACCTGATAACCATAGCAAACACATTCAACAGCATTTTCACGGACCTATCCAGTGTCCTCCCTTCAGACTTCTTCATGGATAATGACTTGCTCAGTACCTACTGTCCTGCTAATAACCACCTTGAACCACCTCCATTTTACTTCAGAATGGTCTCAGCATGAATGGCCAGGAAATACCTTACCAAAGTATTAGGTAAATCACGGCATAGCAGTGACTCATTGGATCTTAAGCTCATAGCTCTCACTCTTGAAGTGCTGATGCCCCTGATTAAGATCATCAATCTATTGCTACAACTCTCACAATTTCCTCAAGTTTGGAAATCAGCACTAGTCATCCCGGTGCACAAGAGCGGAGACAGGACCCATCACGCAAATTATAGACCCACATCTATCCTCCCACCAATATCCAAGGCACTTGACTGCATTGTTGCTGACCAACTGGTGGACTACCTTGAAAAATACTCTATCCAATGCCCACAGCAACACGGGTTCTGGAAGGAGCACAACACCACCTCGGCCCTGATGGAATTCACTGGATTTATTCATCAATCTCTGGATAAAGGCACCTTAGTAGGAGATGCTTTCATAGACCTCACTAAGGTGTTCGATACTGTCCATCACTCACCAGTCCTCCAGCAGCTTACCAATACTGGCCTCTCTTCTGACACAACACACATTGGTTCAAAAGCTATCTTGAAGACCGTTCTCAGTGGGTGAAAATAGCCAACAGCGTATCTGACCACCAGCCCATCCACTCTAGCATGCAACAGGGCTCAATCCTGGGGCCACTTCTATTCACTATCTTCCTTAATCACTACCTCATTTCTGCCACCAAAGGATCCTCCTCTATGCAGATGATGCGGTCATCTACTCCTGCAGCCATGACTCCAAGCAACTGGAACTTCACCTTCTGAGTAGGTTTGCAGAAGTGGAGGACTGGTTCTGTAAACATAAACTGATCCTCAACTACAAGAAAACCAAAGTAATGATGTTCAGCATCACCCAAAACAAGCACAAATTCCATACACTTACCATCAGAAACTGTCTTGGAGTCCCTCTTGAACAAATACCACATTTCAAATACCTGTGGGTCACCTTAGACAGCTGTCTATCCTATGCTAAACATACTGTACAGATAATGTAACCAGGGCTGTCAACATCAAGATTGATCTCCTACATAGACATAAACACTGCCTTACTCCAGAAGCCCTCTGACTTGCTATATATAGTTCCATCATATCCATAGTAGACTATGGTCTTGTAATCTATGGAGCAGCCCCCATGTCTTCGTTGTGCAGGATATCCATTGCTCTGAGCAAGGCATGCAGACTACTCACGGGGTCCACACGTTTCACCCATACCTGTGATCATTACGATGAGACTGGTTGGCTACAGCTCTCCAGGAGGATCCAATACCAAACCTGTCTTTTAGGCAAAAAAGCACTTCTCGGCCTCCTGCCACCAGGCACTGCAAACCTGCTAAGCCTCCATTGTAGTTCACAGCACACGTGAGGCTCGAACAGCCATCATCTCCATGTTCCTAGATGCCAGACAGTCCAGGGGCAATGCTTCTTTGCCTAAAGAGCACCTTACTGGTTTAATACTCTTCATGGTGATATAACTACCCAACCTAAATTGGGACCATTCAAATTGAAGTTACACTAACATCTCATGGCTAACAGTTCTTATGACTGCTTCACCAGAGACTCCCATCTACTAACATTCAATCTTCTTCTTACAAGTGGATAACCCTGTATCTCTGCTGTTACCTCTATAATTCCGAGGCTACCCCCTTTTTGCACTTTGACAAGGCCCCTGGCTATCTCCCGTCCACCTCACCCCCCTGCTCCTACCCCTCCCACACCAGCTTGACAAGGCCTATGGTTGCCACCTCCTACCTTTCTTTCTGTCTCCCATCTTTATCCTTCCCCCTCTCATCTACGTTTTCCTCCTAATAGAATGATAAAACTGCGTATAGATACATATATATTTGCTCACTTTATTTTACCATTTTGAAAACTTGGACTTCTACCCCTTTGTATGTTTTGTCTCCCCTCCCCACTGATGTGGAACCTTTGTAAATGAGCTGTCTGTGCTCAGAGGTATTGTAATCCAAGAATGAATAAATAAAATAAAAATAATTATTTTCTTTCACCTGGAGTGGAGTCTGGGAGAGGTGCTGTGCACTACTTTGGTGATGCAAGTGGACTCACACATGACAAAAGTAGCATGCAACTGTTCCGGTTCCATTCTCCCCACTCCTAGAGATAGCCTGCCATACAGCCTTTCAAAACTAAACTAATGCACTGTGAATAAAAGAGAACCGAGGTTTTGGAGCTACCACCAGCAGTCTTCCTGGTTGAACAGGAGTATAACTTTCCTAGTACCCCTTCCCCCTTTTTAGTACCAGAGGAAGTGAACAGTTATGACCTCCAGTAAAGAAAAATACTCCCCCTGCCACAGCATATTAGTATAAGACCAATATTTTTATCATAGTCAGTTGCTTTTACATAGCAGTCTGATGAAAATTCTAAAAAGAAGTGCAAATCACAGCAATCAAAGTGTTAAAAACATAACTGTAATATAAATCCTGATGGTAGTATTTTCTTCAGTCAGTATAAAAAGGGGGTGTCACATTTTGCAGTTTAAATGCTTGTGCATCTGAACTTACCCTGCGGTGCATGTATGGAGAGCCTGACTGGCTTTCAATATAGCTAACTGAAGAAGCCAGTCTACGTTGATTATTATGGCCTAATAAATTCCTACAGTATTACCTTAGAACTCTATAACTATGAATCCTGGATTGCAGAATAGCTAACACATACAGTATATGATTTGACTAACAGGAATTATTTATTGGTTTTTGTGGTGGCTAGTGTTATCAACATCACAGAGTGGCCCATGCTGGTCTATAATAATGCAAAAAACACTTAACGTATGTCAGTTACAAGAATACTGTTATTTTCAGTAATGTTTCGCTAAGAGATGGAAATGGCTGTATATGTTTGTATTTATATATCACTCCTGTTCTTTGCCAAACTCTTTTGTATATTATTTCAAAAGGTGACCTATACTTTCTGCTTTAAACACAAATTCTTTCATGAAAATATTGTAATGTCAGTCCATGCAAGGAAAATGCATATTAATATGCGTTTACATCTGTCTCATATTAATATTCATGCCTGAATCCACATCCCTACACAAAGCCAATTTTCTGACCATCTGTGTGATGGCTGGTGGAAGCAATGAATACATTTTATTTGTGAGGGGAGTGATAAATCATGTAGCCCAGTTTTTTTTGTCTAATCCATAGTTCCTTTTCTTAGGCATTAATATGCTTTTGTTGTTGTATGTTTTTAAGTTTTTATAACAGATTAACCTTTTGATGGCTATAGCAGTTGTGCAGGAGTTGCACTACTTAGGAACAGCATAAAGATCCGCCTTTGATTAATATTCAAAGCAGTGCAGATGGAAAAGCTCTTATTTTGTGGTAGTGGGGTTCTGTATAAAATACCTCTATCAATGTGTATGTGTACAACTACTTTTCATGGATTATTTTTCAGTATATAAACTAGCACAACAATGTTGCAATACAGCATAATCTTCCTTCTTCTTGTTGTTATGTGATCAACTGGAAATGCAAAATAAAAGACTAATCTAGATTATAAAATGGGTATGGGAAATCGTGGCTTTTGATTGGCTAAGGTAGGCTGGCACCCATACATTCACCTCAGCATAATGCCCAGCTACAAAAAAGTGCCAGTGTCAGCCTGCCAACAAAACAAGAAAATCAATGGGCAAAGGTCTGGGATCTTATTTTTGAAAAGGTCTGCAGTTTTCTCTCTCACTTAGCACCCAACCCAACTCGAAATTGCTCGAAAAGAAACTGCTTGCTCACTTACATGTCAGTGTACAGTATTTGCTAGGCAGGATTCATCTTTTTATGTTGGCTCACGCTTGCGCGTGAGTCAACATATTCTGGAGTAGCAGATTTGGAGGTGCGGTCACTGTGGGCGAATGCAGGACTTGCATCGGTAGGTGCGTCCCTCATTCCCCAATAAGGCAGCATGCAGGTGCCACACCAGCAATACAGAATGTGGCCACCAGATCTAAGAAAAGGTCCGCTGCAATAAGAAGCAAGCTTCTCATTGCAGTGGCACTATACAACGCCTCCCGACGTAAACATGGCAGCATCGACTGCTGCTGCCCGACTTCAGGGGTGCCCAGTCCCCCTGTCGCATGCCCCAACCCACTTCATTTGCCGACTGGGAAGCCCACTCCCCATTGGCATAATGACCCCCCCAAGTGTGTGCCAATCCTCCTCGGCATCATGCGCACTCTCCCAACAGTATTTCTTTGCTGATGGAGGGCCCAATTCCCATCGGCTACAGTCCCCTTCCCTGTTTATTTTGCTGATGGGGGAGCCCACTCCCCATCTGCATAATGTCTCCCCCCATCTGTTGTGTGCTGAGGGGGGTGCCCAATCCCGCCCTCGGCTCTTGTCCCCCCCTTTTCTATGTGCCGAAGGGGATGCCCAATCCCATGTCAGTTACAGCCCCCCCAAAAGCAATCAGGTGGCATGCTGGGAGCCCACCCCAGTGTGCCAAATGTCCCTGAAAAAAAAAAACGCCCCGCGATGTTCCCTTTTTTTTGCACCTGTAAAACAGAAAATGGTCCATCACAGTTTCCCTGCCCCTCCCAACCCCGCGCCCACCCTCTCGCACCCTGCCTCCCCACACCCCCTCACCCCATGCCTACTTCCTGGGTCCAGGTGACAATCTTTGGTGGACTGGGAACATGTCTGCACTCTTCAAAGCCAACCATAAACTGAAGAAATGCCGGTAAGCTATGTAATGGCATAAAAATAGGTTTTTTCAACTTTGGTGCATATTCAGGCATTTTGGGATTTGACACCAACATTTCAACATAGGTTATTGGACCCTCCTCGTGAATTCTGTCACTGTCATGGTGTTATTCGGTCAAAAAAGGTGATTTCGCAGTCACTGCATGGAATCACCTTTTGGGACTGATTAATAAAACAACAGTGCCACTGTTCATGAGGGGGGCTCTTAAAAAGCCTATGTTGCAAATTTGGTGGAAAAATCCAAAAAATGGCTGTTTTATGAGTGTGTGTTATGCAGTTTCCAAGCACACTTGGAACTTCATGAATTTGTAATATTATCACTCCAGATTTTCAAAATTGGCATTTTTCCACACCTCCTTATGAAAAGTACAGATGTCATTTTACATATCCAAGCTGAAATGTGTTTTCGCAAGTCCGATGCAGAATAGTGCAGTCGCTGTGCGAAATCAGTTTTCGGGACAGTTTGAGGAAATGACGGTGACACTGTTCATGAACAGAGGTCCTAAAATGCGTATGCTGAAAATTTGGTGACGTAAGTCTATAAAATGACTGTGGGACAAGCGTGCATTGCCCAGTTCCCACGCACCCTTGTAACTTCGCAAATTTGCAATATTTTCATGCCAGATTTTCCACACTGACATTTTTTCACACCTCCTTATGAACAGTACAGCTGTCATTTTTCACATCCTGTCCAAAATGTGTTTTTGCACCTGTGATGCACAATGGCATGGTCGCTGTGGGAAATCAACTTTTGGGACAAATTAACAAAATCACACTGCCACTGTTCATGAGGGGAGGTCCCAAAATGCCTATTTTGAAAATGTGATTAAAAAAATCCCCAAAATAATTGGGTTACAGACATGTGTTGCACAGTTTCTATGCATGCTCATGACTTCACCAATTTTTCATATTTTCACTCCAGATTTTCAACATTGCCATTTTCTTACACCTCCTCATGAACAATACAGTTGTCATTTTTTACATACTGCCCAAAATGTGTTTTTGGACATGTGTTACCAAATGGCATAGCCACGGTGCAAAACCACCTTTCATCTAACAAATTGATAGTGCCGCTCTTCATGAGGTGGGGTCACAAAAAGCCCATGTTGAAAATTTGGAGTGAAAATACCAACACACGCCTACCGCATTAGGGTTTCCAACTGTAACACCCCACCCTGTGAAGACTGACAGGTGTCAGGGGTGTGACTTGGGATTATCAGCTGTAATGCTCCCTATTCCACCCCCACCCTGCAGCCAGTGACAGACATTGTGGTGTGCCTTGGAGTGTTCGGCCACAAAGTTCACCCATTCTCCTACTGCACCCACCTCAGTGTATTTCCTTATGGAATGGGGTAAGTATAGCATGTAAAGACCCCAAAAGCACACCCGACACTTGTCAGTGTCTACAGGGTGCAGTGGCTAAATGCCATGAGCATTATAGCTGACAACCCAAAGGCACACCCCAATGCCTGTCGGTCTCTGCAGGGTGGGGGTGGGGTTGGTGTCACTTCAATACTTCACTGTCATTCCTATTATGCGTCTCTAACTCCTACACTACCAATGCCAATGCCAGTGAAACAACATTCAGCATTGACAAATGCTTGTTTCTCTATGGCTCCTACTTGAGTGCTGTCCAGGTCAAGCCAGGAGGAAAAAACAAATCTCATTGCCAACCACCCCCCAGCCCTCTCAATCGACTGTACAAAACCCGTGCCACCAATCTTAATAGCACTTGGAAAGTGAGGACCGGAAAACAGTGCTTGAGAGTTCGATTTGCACAACCTCACTCCAGGTCCTCAGAACAGATTGGCTGAGAATAAGGACATGTCAAGAAAGATAGCCGGAAGCTCGGAAGCTGCAATAAGGGACACTCTTAAAAAATATATATTTTTTTAAATGTATGCACAGTCACTCTCAGTCCTCAGAGCAGGCAGCGAAGATCAGGAATCAACAACATAAGATGGCCAGAAGCCATAACAAGGGATGAACTATTTTGAAAAAAAAATGTATAAATTAAAATGAAGTCTGTCACTCACTCCCAGTCCTCAGATCAGGCAATGAAAACCAGGAAACAGCACAGCAAACACATAAAGCACATCACTGCTCCCCCTAGTGATGGCTATCAGAGGAACTATTTTGCTTATAAAAATTTTAAAGTTCCTTGTTTTTCTTTAATATTTTTATTTATTTATTTTTAAATACAAACTCCTATTACCCATTTTATGATTGCAGTAAGACACTCCAGGGTGGGCCATTTGCTGAGATAACTGTCTTTCCAGGGACTGTATGGCCCTCCGCCTGCAGCGTCGGGTCTCCCTACATCACTGAGAAGGTGGATATCTCAGCATAAGGCCTACCCTGTCATGTCTTATTGCTTGCATAACACATCTACATACCCTGTATACAGTAGCTGGATTGACAGCAGTGGGGATATGGATACAGCAGATGTCTATTTCTGGAAAATGACACCACCTTTTTTACATACAGTACAGACTCAAGCCCGACATTTGAACAAAACAGTGCAACTTATCACAGTGCACCTTGCTGCCAAGAAAGTTAACTTGGTTCATTTTTAATTAAATGAAAAGTTGCAGTAAGTGTATATAAGCTGATGAATGGGGATTTAACAACTCTGAAAAAAAACAATGATCCAACAGGCTTCTTCTAAAAACAGTAACCACTAAAACACACAGTCGCAACAGAGAACACACTCTTGCTGTTTGCCAATGATGGCATAACACCTCAAGTTAAAGCAGCAGTATTTTTTGGTTGGTAAAAAATATCCTTATATTGTTTTTAGTAATACTCTATTTCTGATATCCTTAGATTGATCATCGGTGCAATTTTAATTCCCTCAGGTACTTTTAAAACAGCTTTTTATTACTATTTTTGAAAATGATGACTCAAATCAATAACTATGACTGATACTTTCAGGCTATTTTTTTAATGTACAAATGAAATTCATATGCAAATCTATCTGGATGGTGTTCGCACACATTTCTGATGATAATCAGTACAGCATCACACTAAGATGTGTATGTTTTCCATGGTGGGCATGTCAAGAGTGGCACATACTTTAATAAATGTAACCTTTGCCCAAAAGGATGGTCTAAGCACTGGCAAAATGGCATTCTAAGGGTCTTAGTAACTCTACATAGATACATAGATGTTGATGGCAGATAAGGGCCTATGGCTTACCTAGTCTGCCCAGTTGCACACAAACTGTGCTTCTTCAAGCTTCCCTAAAACTGGGTTGTCCCCTTCCCCTGACTACCAGAATCCCCTTATGCCTATCCTATAGTTGTTTCTGTCCCCACCACCTCTTCCGGCAGGCTGTTCCATTTGTCCACAACCCTCCCTGTGAAGAAGTACTTCCTCACATTCCCTTTGAATCTCTCTCCCTCCAGTTTCATTCCATGCCCCCTAGTTCTGGAGCATCTTTTTTTATAAACAAATTGGGTGGGATATTCAGAAGGGTTGTGCGATATTCAAAAGGGAAAGTCGTCTTTCGTCGATGCACAAAGGCATCAGTAGTTTATCGCGGCGCCAAGTGTGGGGGTGCCCATAGCATACCCGCACATCCGATATTCAGCCGGGATGTGCGGAGCCATGCAGGTGCAACCCTACATGCACCGCATACGGTTGTTCAAAAATAAAGGGCAACAGCCGGCCACCCACAGGTGAGCTGCCCTACTGCAGGGCACAACACGGCAGCTGCCAGCTGTGGGTGGCCACCCAAGCTCCGGTGGCACCCTCCATCAGGTAGTGCCCCCCCATGCCCGATCGCGGGCAGAAGTAGGAAATAAACAGTCCCATATCCCTGGTGGTCCAGTGGACCACTGGCAGCCCGATCGCGGGCATATGTATATAAATAACATGTCCTATATCCCTGGTGGTCCAGTGGACTGCTGCAGCCGATGCGTGGGCAGAAGTCTAAAAAGATTAAATCCATCCCTCGTGGTCAGCGGTGCCCCCCTCCCCACCCTCCCACTGGCCCCCCACCCGCTGCCCCGGTCAGCGGGTAGCAACTCCCCACCAAGCCGCCCGTCTGTCTGCCGACTGACTGTGTACAGTACAGCTGTACACCCATTAGTCCTGGCGTGGGCCAATGGGCGATACCGAACAAATACTGTACACACGGTCCAGATATGTGAATGGATTCATTTACATATCTGGACTGTCGCAATGTCTGGTCTATGCCGATTACGCTTTGTGAACATGGCTACAGCTGTACTGTATGCAGTCAGTTCAGCGGAACAGACAAGTAGCTGTGAATAGAGCTGTTGCCCCACTGACTGGGGAGGCGGGGTGGCGGGGCTCAGTGGAAGAGTGAGGCACCGCTGGGCGCCTGAGAGATGAGTTTATCTTTCTTTGAACTTCTGCCCATGTCCGGCTTTCTGATCACTGGACCACCGAGAATATAAATGTTTACTAACATAAATATATATATATATATATATATATATATACACATACATATGCCATGAATCAGGCTGCGGCGGTCACTGGACCACCAGGGATATAGGATGTGTTATATACATATGCTGCAATCGGGCTGCCAGTCGTCCACTGGACCACCAGAGATATAGGACGTGTATTGGTTTTATACTTTTGCCCACGATCGGGCAGTGGGGCACTTTGCCGCTTGTGCAGGGGGCATTGGTCCCCGACGGCTGCAGCCTGGCAGGGTGCCAGGTGCAAGTCACCAGGGATGGGCGCACCTGCATGCGAATGGGGCCATGATGACATGAAAATGGCCCCATTTGCACCTTGCATGCATTATGGCCCCATTTGCATGTGCACCTTTGAATATCGCAGTTGATGCACCTAGCGCAATGGCACTTGCACTAGCGCATCCCCCGCCCTCTCTGGCCACTTGTGCTGGTGTAGCGCCACTGCGCCATGCACAATGCGGGTGGCCACAGAGCAATATTCAACGGTGCTGAGCCATGGTGCAGCACCCTTGAATATCACCCTGTCAGTGCCCTGGCACATCCCAGTTGCGCTGAGCCCAGGCTTGCGCCACAGCCTGACGCAGTCTGAATATCCCACCCATCATGTTTTCCTGCATCTTGTTTCTCCCTGTGAGGTACTTGTATGTCTCAATCATATCCCCCCCACTTCCTTCTCTCTTCTAGAGAGTACATATTTAAGTCTCTCAGCCTGTCCTCATAGGGTTGTGATGCAATACCTGCACCATCTTGTTTGCCCTTCTCTGAACTGCCTCTACCCTATGTCCTTATATAGGTAAGGTCTCCAGAACTGGACACTGTACTCAAGGTGTGGCCTCACTAATTTCTTGTATAGTCAAATATGACCTCCCTTTTCCTGCTGGTGACACCTCTGCCCATGCATCCCAGCATCCTGTTTGCTTTTCCCGCCACCTTGTTGCACTGACTCCCTACCTTGAGGTCATCAAAGATGGTGATCTCTAGGTCCCTTTCCTGCTTGGAGCATTCTGTATCCTCCCCCTCAGATGATATGTTGTTCCTGGGTTTTTGTGTCCCGTGTACATTATCTTGCATTTCTTGTGTTAAATCTCAACTGCCACTCCCTTGACCAGTTCTCAAGCTTCTGCAGATCTCTCCTCAAACTTTCTACACCCTCTGGCCCATCCACCCTGTTGCAGAGCTTTGTGTCATCAGTGAACAAATGAATTCTCCCTTCTAGGTCCTCAGTAATGTCACTGATAAAGATATTGAAGAGGACTGAACCCAGTACCATTCCCAGTGGAACCCAACTGATCACCTTTCCCTTTGCGGAGTAGCAGCCATTTACCACCACCTTCTGTGTCCTGCTATTTAGCCAGTTCTCCACCCACTACACCACCGTCCCACCCACTCCCATGTTCCTCAGCTTATTTAACAGCCATTTATGTGGCACAGTGTCAAAAGCCTTGCTGAAGTCCAGCTAGGCCACATCTACTGTCCCCCCCGATCCACCTCCCTTGTCACCCAGTTGAAGAAGTCAATGAGGTTAGTCTGGCACAACCTCCATCCCATAAACCCAAGTTGCTTTGGGTCCTGTAGACTGTTGGCAACCAGGTGTTCTACTATTCTTTTTACTTCAATAGTGTTTCCATGATCTTTCCCACTACTCAGGTCAGGCTGACTGGTCTGTTGTTTCTCACTTCCTCTCTGTTCCTGCCTTTGTATAGGAGGACCACATCAGCTGTCCTCCAGTCTTTGGGTACCTATCCCGTTTCTAGTGACCAGTCGAACAGGATTGCCAGAGGTTCACCTCTCATAGCTCTCTCAGCACCCTGGGGTGTACTCTATCTGGCCCCATATCCTTATTGACTCATTCCTTCCAGTTCCTTGAGGATCCTTTCCCATGGAAAATGGCTTGTATCCATTTCCATGCCCTCCCTACCCTTTCTATTCCTTTCTGGTCCATTTCCTGCCATCTCATCTGTAAAGACTGAGCAGAAGTAACTGCTAAGTATGTTTGCTTTATGGTTATCATCCTCCACTATACCCCTGTCTTCTCCCTTTAGCCTTACTATCCCTCCCTTTGCCTTCCTTTTTTCACTGATGTATCTGTAAAAGGTTTTGTCTCCCCTCACCAATGATTTTGCAATGCGTTCCTCTGTTTGTGCTTTGGCTTCCCTTACTGCCCACCCTGCCTCCCTCTCTTTCTCCTGGTACCTCTCCTTGTCTCCTTCTGCTTGTGTCTTTTTGTACTGTTTGAATGTTTTTTTTTTTGCTATTACTTTCTCAGCTACCTCCTTGGAATACCATAATGGTCTCCTCTTCCTTTTCCATTTGCTAACCTGCTTTACACATAATTGTGTCACCTTTGCTACCCCTGATTTGAGTACTGACCAATGTTCCTCCACCCCTAATTCCCCTCCCCCTTCCAGCTAGTGCCTCTTCCAAGCATTTCCCCATGTTTCCAAAATCTACCCTCCTAAGTCAAGGATCTGTGTTCTTGTGTGGCTGGATTCTGCCTCTTCAGATATCTCAAACCCTACTGACAGGTGGTCACTGTTTCCCAGGTATTCCCCTACTGTATCCCCTGTCACACTGACCCCATTTATGAGCACCAGGTCCAGTATAGCCATCTCCTGTGTGGGTTCCACAAACAGTTGCTTAAGGAAGGCTCTCTGTAGGGAGTCCAGGATAAACCTGCTCATGGTGGTTGCTGCTGCAGGGAGGCTCAAGTCTACATCTGGCATATTGAAGTTGCCATTCAGCACTACCTCCCCCTTGTATGCCATCCTTTGGATAGCCAGCATACGTGGTTTATTTGTTCATATGATCATCCAGACTTCATTTGCACAGGTGTACTGTATATATTGAACAAGGACAAGTTCTGTTTAACCAGAGTAACTATACATTTTTGTCCAAAACTTTGGTAACTAATATGTTTCTGCTAAGCATTCTAGAAACAGTTTACTAATTATTTTATGGAACCTGCAGTACATGTGTAAAAACCAAAAACAGGCACAAATCGCATCAACAAAGAAAAAGCCAAACCATCTGCTACTGCTGTACAAATATGACAGTATCTTATTTATTCAAGTAGTAAAGAGCATGGATGGAACAGCAAATGGAGCCCCACATGATTAGTCAGCCAACAGCACATGCATTTTCAGATGTTAAAACATATCTTAGATGACATTCGACACCCTCTGTCCATTGTGGAGACCTAGGCATTTGATATGGGCAATTGTCATAGAAACATACTGTTTAAAAGTAAGGACAGAAAAAAACATATGAACATATGAATATGCAAAATAGCCTGCAGAAGGAGGCCTTATGGTCTATTGAGTCTGCTCAATTGCAGAGCCCCTGATCCAGCAATTACTATGGTCCCCATCCCCCTCTACAGCAACCCTGACCCTCCCCTTCACCCTGTCCCATACCACCTTGAATCCCTCTACTGTTCTTTCAGTAATGACCTCAGCTGGAAGGTAGTTCCACCCTGTCACCACTCGCTCTGTAAAGAAGTGTCTCCTAACCTCCTTTTGGAACTTTCCCCTGCCAGCTTGTAGCAGTGCCCCTTGGTGGACTTGTTCCCACTGAGACAAAAGTGGTTCCCTATATCCACTCTGTGAATACTCTTCAGGTATTTGAAAGTTTCAGTCATGTCCCCTTTCTCCCTGCTCTCCTCGAGGTTACTTGTTGACTCTTAGCCTGTCCTTATATGCCTTGCCCTGCTGCCCCTGGACCATTTTTATTGCCCTCCTCTGGACTGCCTTGACCTGGTAGATATCCTGTGTATGCAACAACAGAAAAGTCCATCGAATCTACTTATATGTCAAAAAGAAGCCACTCTACAGTCAGTGGTGCCTATGGCAAATATTCAATGAAGCACAAAAAAAGCTACGTGCACTCACACCAGTTCCATAGTAAGGACAATGCAACCCAAATATTAATTCAGACCATTGCTCCTTTTTATTTTCAGCATAAAACAGCATACATGGACAAGGCAGGTCCCTCCAGGTACAAACACCTCAATGTTTCATGTTTACACGCTTTGTCAAGAGGGTAACAGCACACCCCTGTGGTACATACAAATAGTGCTCTCTTGAGGTGTTTGTACCTGGAGGGACCTGCTCGTCCATATTAAGTGCTGTTTTTATGTTGAAAATAAAAAGGAGCAACTGGCGTGTGAGTGCACTTGGCTTTTTTTGTGCTCCATTGACTTTACCTTGAGTCTAACCCCTACCCTTGTCTTCTCAATACCTTCCCTCCAGTGTTTCTCCTCCAATTACTGGTGATATCCTTGAAGTTGTTTCACTGTGATTTGAAAACATTTGTAGTTTAACATTACCCACATTGCTGACCAGATTGTTCCATTTGTCCACCACTGTTTCAGAGAAGAAATGTTTCCTGAAGTCCTTCCTAAACTTCCTCCCTGCCTGCCTGAGACTGTGACCCCTTATGGTTGTACTGTTTTTCATTTTATACAGTCATATGTAGTCCAGTGTATTGTACCTGCAAGGTATTTGTACTTCTGTATCACATTCCTCCTCTCCCCTCTGGCGTCCAGTGGGTAAATGTTGAGGTTCACCAGTCTTTCTCCATAGGTCTCTACTGCTGACACTGGATCAATTGTTTTGCCTTTTTTCGTCTTTAGCCTGTCCCTTTCTTTCTTCAAATGGAGACTCCAGAACTGCACACAGTACTTTAGGTGCAGTCTAACCAGCAACTTGAAAAGTGGCAGAATCACTTCTCTGCTGGTGAATCTCTACGTGTTGTAACCCAGTATCCTGTTTGCCTTCCAATATGCACTGTTATGCTGAGACAACAATTGTAGACTGCTACTTATCATGATCCTCCAGTCCCTTTCTTCTGTGGCATGTTCTACCTTTATTTCCAGGATTGCAGCATTTAGTGTGAATCTCTCTTTCCACAGGCTTGGATTTTTGCTATTGACAGGGCACCCTTGCCTCTCTCCTCTTCAGGGAACCGCTCCTCTAGTGGCTCCACCAGGCTGACCCACCCGCCCATCCAAAGCTGCCACAAGGCTTGGATTTCTGCCCTTGACAAGGCACCCCTGCCTCTCGCAGGGAGCTGCTCCTCTGGCGCATCCATCAGCCTGATACCCCCCCCCGAAGCTACTGCAAAACTTGGTTTTGTGCCCTTAACCGGGCACCCCCACCTCTATCCTCTGCAAAGAGCTGCTCCTCTGGTGGCTCCACCAGCCTGACCCCCTCCCCCTGAAGCTGCCACAAGGCTTGGATTTCTGCCATTGACTGGACACCCCCACCTCTCTCCTCTGCAGGGAGCTGTTAATCTGGCTGATCCACCAGCCTGACCCACCCACCCCCAGAAGCTGCCACAAGGCTTGGATTTCTACCCATGACCATGTTCCCCCACCTCTCTCCTCTGCAGGGAGTCGCTCCTCTGGTGGCTTCACAAGCCTGACCCACCTGCCCCCCCAAAGCTGCCATAAGGCTTGGATTTCTGCCATTGACTGGACATCCCCACCTCTCTCCTCTGCAGGGAGCTGTTCCTCTGGCTGATCCACCAACCTGACCCACCCACCCCCAGAAGCTGCCAGAAGGCTTGGATTTCTACCCATGACCATGTGCCACCACCTCTCTCCTATCAGGGCCTCTCCTCTGGTGGCTCCACCAGCCTGAACTGCACCCCCCCCCAAAGCGGCCGCAAGGATTGGATTTGTGACCTTGACTGGGCACCCCCTGCCTCTCTTCTCTGCAGGGAGATGCTGTCTGGCAGCTCCACCAGCCTGACCCACCTGCCCCCGAAGCTGTCACAAGGCTTGGATTCCTGCCCTTGATCAAGCACACCCACCTCTCTCCTCTGCAGGAAGCCGCTCCTCTGGCAGCTCCACCAGCCTGAACTGCCCACCCCTCTGAGCTGCCGCAAGGTACTTAGCTCAGCTGTCTTTCTCTAACTAAGTTTTGAGTTTGGCACCTAATTTTCTGCTTCTGCTGATTGGCTCCTGTTACTTAACTTATCTATCTCCTCTTTACTGCGGAAGCCAAGGACATCTTTCAGGCTTATTTTGATTAGTTTAAAATTAATTAAGTTTACTGCACTGCTAAAAAGGGTTTAAAAAGTGTTTTAAGTGTTTTTTTTCTCTCCGTATTGAATGCCCAGTGTTTTTCTCTTTGTAAATCTCCGCTCGCTCTCAGTCCTCCTCTTGGCTACCTCCCCTTGTCTGCACCTCCCCCTCTCTGAATTTGTGCCTTAATCTGTCCCTTTATTATACTGCTCCTTAAAAGTAACTGCCCCTGTCTTGCCACAGCTTGGATTTCTACGCTTGACTGGGCACCCCCGCCTCTCTTCTCTGCAGGGAGCCACTTTACTTGCAGCTCCACCAGCCTGACCTGCTACATGCCAGCTCCCCACCCACATGCCCTATCTGGTGCTTTTTATTTATAGCTTCAACTGGTCACATGATATATCGTAGCCGACTGGCTGAAATAAGTGTCCAATTTCCCATCAATTATTTATACAACTTGAACACTAGAGGGACCTAGTCCTATTTCTAAACTACCGTTTTTTCTTCTCTCAAGTGTTTCCCTACAAACTCTCCCTTACCATGACTCTCTTACTTAACCCCTGTATCTTTCACCCTACGTATTCATCCCTTACTCTGTGGAACTGCAAGGACTTTAAAACTGCTCTGTGACCCCTTTCACCTACTGTAGAGAGACACTTCTTTTTATGTTTGCTTGCACGCATGTGCAAGAAACATAGTGCCATCATCTGAGTTTTCGTAGGTGTGGCACCCTGTCTTACAGTTCAGTCAGTGTGTTTGCAGGCACAGCCACAGTTAACCAATGAATGTTGCAGCTGTCCATGACAGCAGTTGAAAATGCAGTGCCGCACAGTTGAAAGGGAGAGCTCTGCTTCAGTAAGCAGCGATAAGATAGGGTGTGCTCATGTGCTCCCCCCCACACACATACACATATTGCGTGCTCATGCGTTCCCACCCCAAGTACACACTGTATGGCTGACAGGGGTGCCCAATCTCCCATCAGCTCTGCTGCGCTCCCCCCCAACAGAGTTCCAGGTGCCATGCTGGGAGCCCATCCCAGCATGGCAACAGTCCATATGGCTGATGGGGGTGCCCAATCCCCTGTCAGCTCCACTGTTTCCCCCCCACAAGACTACCGGGTGCCACACTGGGAGTCCACCCCAGCATGGCAGCAGTCTGTATGGCCGACGAGGGTGCCTAATCCTCCGGCAGCTCCACTGACCCCCCAAACAGCCTTCCAGCTGCCACGCTGGGAGCCCACCCCAGCGTGGCACAAGTCCCGCACCATCTAAGGAAAAATAAGAAACCTGCAAGAAAAAACCTTCCCTCTCTGACTGTTCTGACCCCCCTTCCCCCACCCGTGCCCACCTTCTGTGCACCCTGCCTCCCCACACCCCCCACCTCACCCCATACTTACCTCCGAGTCTGGCACGATGATCTTCGTGATCCGGAACATGTCTGCACTTTCAAAGCCGACCTGCCAACGGAGGAAATGCCGGTAATCTGTATAATGGAATAAATAGGGTTTTTCAACTTGGATGCATATCTCAGGCATTTTGAGGTTTTTTCACCAAATTTTCAACATGGGTTTTAGGACCCCACCTCATGAATTCTGTCACTGTCATTTTGTTAATCAGTCCCGAAAGTTGATTTTGCGGTCACTGCATGGAACCACCTTTTGGGACTGAGTTATGAAACGACAGTGTCACAGTTCATGAGGTAGGCCCCCAAAAACCCTATGTTGAAAATCTGGTGAAAAAATTCCTCAAAATGACTGTTTTACGAGCATGCGTTGCGCTGTTCCTACTCACGCTTGTAAGTTCACAAATTTTTATTATTTTCTCTCCAGATTTTCAACATTGCCATTTTACCACACCTCCTCATGAGCAGTACAGCTGTCAGTTTTCATCTAGCCCAAAATGTGTTTCCGCGCATGTAACGCACAATGGCACAGTCGGTGTGCAAAATCATTGTTTGGGACAGATTAGGAAAATCACAGTGATGCTGTTCATGAGCAGAGGTGTTAAAATGGCTATGCTAAAAATTTGATGAAAAAATTCCCCAAAATTACTGTTTTACGAGCATGCGTTGCGCTGTACCCATGCACGCTCGTAAATTTGTGAATTTTCAATATTTTCACTCCAGATTTTCAACATTGCCATTTTACCACACCTCCTTATTATCAGTACAGCTGTAATTTTTCACATCTTGCCCAAAATTTGTTTCTGCACATGTAGCGCACAATAGCGCAGTCGATGTGCGAAATCAATATTCAGGGCAGATTAAGAAAATCACAGAGACACTGTTCATGAGCAGAGGTGTTAAAATGGCTGTGTTAAAAATTTGGTGAAAAAAGTCCATAAAAAGACTGTGCTACCAGTGACCATTGCGCGGTTTCCACGCACCCTCGTAAGTTCATGGATTTCCAATATTTTCAGTCCAGATTTTCACCACTGGCATTTTTCCACACTTCCTTATGAATAGTACAGCTGTCATTTTTCACTCCATGGCCGAAATGTGTTTTCGCACTTCCAGCGCAGAAATGCATGGTCGCTGTAGGAAATCACTGTTCGGGACAGATTAAGAAAATCACAGTGACACTGTTCATGAGTGGAGGTTCCAAAATGCCTGTGTTGACAATCTGCTGTAAAAAATCCCCAAACTAATTGCATTACTGGTGTGCGTTGCTCATTTTCTTCGCATCTTGTGACTTCACTAGTTTTTTTTATATTTTCACTGCAGATTTTCAACATTGCCATTTTTTGCACCTTCCCATGAACGGTACAGCTGTCATTTTTCCCATCCTGTTCGAAATGTGTTTTTGCACCTGTGGTGGCAAATGGCGTAGTCGCTGTGCAAATTCAGCTTTCGGCTAACAAACTGATATTGCCGCTGTTCATAAGGTGGGGTGTAAAAACCCATATTGAAATTTGGTGAAATGTAATAATTCAAGGCTTAGGTTTCCGACCATAACGCCTCACCCTGTAGAGACTGACAAGCATGAGGGGTGTGACTTGGAATTCTCGCCTGTAATGTCTACACCATTCCACACCCTGCAGCCAGTGAGAGGCATCGAGGTGTGCCTTGAATTCTTCTGCCCCAAAGTTCACCCCATTCTCCCATACAGCACCCATCTCACTGTATTTCCTGATGGAATGGGGTGAGCATAAGGGCCAAAGACCCTAAGGCACACCGTGACACTTGTCGGTATCTGCAGGGTAGGGTGTGGTGAAATGGCGTGGGCGTTATGCCTGATGACCCAAAGACACACCCCAATGCCTGTCAGTCTCTGCAGGGTGGTGGTGGGGTTGGCTTCAGTTCAATACTTCACTGCCATTCCTATTATGCAGCTCTCTATCTCCTACATTACCAATGCCAATGCCAGCAAGCAAACATTCGGCATTGACAAATGCTTGTTTACACTTGGCAAACACTGCCACTATATTTTCTGGCTGTTTGCAAACATAACACCTGAAAATAAAGGCATCACTGCCCTTTGTGGTCGCTTCTATGGCTAGCCTGCTACTGGCATCTGATTTTCGTGCCTCGGCACTTGCCGCAGATCAACAATGCCTAGTCTTTTTTACACCCTTAAACAGGCCATCTGAACCTCTGCCCACTGCGGTCAGATATGAACTAACTCCCATGGGCCCAGCTCTCTTTGCCTGCCTATCAAATTCAGAGAGTTGCATGCTTGGCTTGCTTCTGCACTCCCTTACTCTCCAGTCACCCCTCTGGCTCCCTCTTGTCTGTCTTCTCCTTACCCTTCTCCTCCTGGCTGGAGATGTGGAAAGCAACCCTGGACCCATATACACCCATATTGATCACACTAATACCAGCTGGGCAAGGCCATCTGGCCTCAGAGTTGCCCACTTAAATATCTGTGGCCTCCCATCGAAATCCCAGGAGCTTGAGGCCTGGGTATCCCTTTATAAACCACATATACCGGGCCTCTCCGAGACCTGGCTGAAACCCTACCACTCTAACTCCTCGTTTCACCTCCCTGGTTACTCCCTCCTACATCTAGACAGGCCAGGGGGAAAAAGGGTCTGGGAGTTGCACTTTACATGCAAGACCCCATCACTGCTTCCACCATCAGCTGTTCAAATCCCCCCTTCCCAAGTGAATGGCTCCTTGCAGAAATAACCCTGGGTGCCTTGAAAAAACTCTACCTGAGATGCTGTTACAATCCTCCTTCAGGAAGAATCCTGAGCCTATCCAACTTCCTGGATGGCCTTGGAGTAATCTCTCTTTCCAGGGACACCATAGTGCTCAGGGATTTCAACCTTAACTGGTTGGGAGCTCTCGAGCCTGACTATGCAAACTTCCTGAAAGTGCACCAACTGGAGCAAGTTATCTCCTCCCCTACCAGGCACAACTCTCTGCTTGATTGGGTTGCCACAAATTGGGTAGACTTGGTCCTTCAGGTGGGTATAATGTCTGATTCTATTAGCAACCATTCCCCAGCTTACATCATACTGACTACCAAAACTTGCTGCCCTCCTCACAAATACCTGCCTTTCAGAAAGTTCAAATGCCCTGATCCCACAAATGTCCTAGGTTAAGGACAACAAATTAGTCTGCCTTTTACCTCCACAACAATATAACATCCATGGTCAGTGTCTTTACAACTGCCCTCCTTTAACTACAGGACCTCTACTTCCCCCTTACTACCAGAAGGATAAGAGGGGGATGTACCCACTGGCTATCCAGGGAATTACTGTCCCTGATGAAAGACAGAGACAACAAGTGGAAGGCTTACAAGTCGCCCCACCCCCCAAACTCTGGAACGCTTATAGGTGCTTGTGCAATACCTGGAAGCAAACTGCCAAATCCCTTAAATGCAAATATTACCTTAACCAACAAAGAAACAACCTTAGCAATCCTCGCAGTTTCTGGGTCTCCATTGGGTCACTACTAAACCCTAAGACTCACAGTCTAAAAACCCAACATGTATACCTTCTGGCCCCCTCTTCCATCCTGCTGAGATAGCACATATCTTTAACACAAAATTCACTGATCTCTCCTTCTATCTCAGCAAACTCCCTCCCCAGCCTTTCCCAGGCCCTGACAGCCAGCAAAAACATTCCTCCCCCTCTTCCAACATCACCCTGTCCCCCTTTCTACTTTAGAGCCATTGGTCCTGTGTCACCATCAAACTCCTAAAATCCTTTTAGCAGTGATGGGCTCTTCCCTGTGTTCTTAAAACTCATCTCCCCAGAAATTGTTAAACCCCTCATTTTCATATTCAACCTTGCCCTCTCCACAACCACTGTGCCGGACTCCTGGAAACATGCAAATGTTGTACCAGTCTTCAAAGCAAGGGATCCACTCTCACCAGACAATTACAGATCCATCTCCCTCCTCCCTCACCTAAGACAGCTGCTGTAAAAAATTGTGCATTTCCAGTTCTTGGAGCAACTGGACAAGTATAAACTCTTGTGCCCACTCCAGCATGGTTTCCACAAGCACCATATCACCACCTCATCCTTGGCCCTGTTTTCCAATCACATTCTAAGAAATATGGAAACGAGGAAGGCCACAGGTGCTGTATTTGTGGACCTCTCAAAGGCTTTTGACCTTGTTGACCACCCCCTTCCTCCATTCCACCCTGTGTTGCTTTGGCTGCTCCCCCGGAACTACTACCTGGTTCAGAAGCTATATTTCTGGCAGGTTACAGTCTGTCATAATAGGCAAAGCCTCCTCTACTGCCCTACCAGTATTCACTGAAGTCCCCCAAGGTTCCAAACTTGGCCCCCTCCTCTTTTCTATATTTATAAATGCACTTCCTGCCAAAAGCCTCACCTGAGAGGCCCTCCTCTATGCGGACGACCTAGTCCTCTACCATAGTGATAAATCACTTGATACCATCTCCTACACCCTCACTCTAAGCTATGGCTCTGCCCATCAACGGTTTCTCTCCAGTAAACTCCTTGTTAATGAAAGGAAGACAAAGTCCATGCTTTCTGGATCCAAACTATTCCTTGCCAAGGTCACCAAAGATAATTCCTCCCTACTTGTACGTACCCCAGCCAGCCCTTCCCTTGAAAATGTCAATTTTTTCAAATACCTAGGTGTTACCCTTGACCTCTCCTTTAGTTTCTCTGTGCATATAGACAAGTCAGTGCAGCAAGTCAGCTAGAAGCTAGGTGCTGCCTACAGACTCAATCAATTTCTGTCTGACAAAGCATGCCACACTACCACACAAGGAAACCTGCTACCCCTACTTGAATACTGCTCCCCTGTCTACTCCCTTGTGTCCTCAGTGATGCGCTCACAACTGAACACGGCGTATAACATCTGTTGCTTTGCTCTTCAAGCTCCCTACTCCACTCATCACTGCACACTCTACCAGTCTCTAGGGTGGCTCCCTCTCCAAGATTGCTTTGATTATGCTATGGGCTGTATAGTAGATAATATGTTTAGGGGCAGCCACCAGTCTCCATACTCATCTCTACTAACAGGCAGAGTGCCTGCTAGGAGCATCCATGTATCCTCTGTCCCTCCGCTGGATGTCCTATGCGTCTCCACTTCCATGGGCAATAAAGCATTCTCTGTCTCTGCCCCCCCCCATGGAACAGACTCCCCTTATTCATCTGCACATCTTCCTCCCACCTGTTCTTCAAGAATAATTTAAAAGACTGACTCCCATCTGAAGCCACTTGTCACTGCTCCTCTGACTTACGCTGGGGTTTTTCTCATCTCCCCCATGCCAGGACAAACCTGTCTACAGCCTGCCCCCCCTCCTGCCCATGATTACTCCTCTCTGATCTGTTGCCCTCTAGAATGTAATGTATTGCACTTTTGAACTCTATGAATCTCTCGTTACAGTCCCTGCCTGTTTCTCATGGCTACTGTAACTGACCTTACTGATGTCCATTGCACTAGACTGTTGAATTTGCACTGTTTTTACCTGAAGATAACCCAATTAAGGCTCCCTGTAACTTCATGTACTTCTATTACTGTATTTTTATTTGTTGCTAAACCCATTTTTGTACTGTTTTTGTTACTTCACATCATGTTGAGGTGTGATTATCTCTATGTAACCTATAATAGCACTGTATTGCTTGAATTGTGCCATTATGTGGCCCGGGTCCTAACTGAAAATGATCCCTTGGAGCAGCTTACTTACCTGGTTACCAAAGACACAAATAAATACATTTTGCATTTTGGGGCATTAAACTTTAGTTAGCAAATGCCAGACCACTTTTCCAACCTCTACATATCCCTCTTTGTATTGTTAATCCCTCTCACACTGTCCAGCCTCAGTCAGAGCTTCATATCAAAGGAAAATAAACTCACTTTCCCTGGAGCCCCACCCCAGTGTCACTAATGTACATATTGAAAAGAATGGACCCCCAAGACAGATCCCAGGCATACCCCACTTGGTACTTCTTTTACCCCTGAGAATTTGCCATTCAGAACCAGGACAGCTCTCAAGGTCATTCCCAACAGCCAGCTCTCAGTCTAACCTGCACAATGTAACATTTCTCATAGTTAGGCTCACTCTGGTAAAGGTAAGGTAAAATGTTTTATTCATATTTTATATGAACCAGGATAATTACGATTGAGATAAAACTCATTTACAATGGAATCCTTTTACATTAAAAAAAAGTTGGTACATAGTTCCAGACACAATACAACATAACATAAAGCATATTTAAATACATAAATTCCTAACTGACAGACTAGACAACAAATAACGCTAACAAATCATCATATGCAATTAATTTTTGCCCCAGAGTTTCAGGGAGGAATATGAAAGCACTGTCTGGTATTACCCAGTGTTCTCCTGAACCAGGACTGGATCTTTGACTGCAGATTGATTCCTGTGGGGGATCTAATAGTAGATGGAATTTTATTCCACTCCAGTGGGCCTCTGTAAAAGACTGAGTGATGGCCAATCTCAAGATTACATCTTGGGATTACCAAATCAGGAACAGAAGATGATCTCAAAGTTACAATTTTATCCCTGTAAAGCAGGCTATTGGAAATATAGGGAGGGGGTCTGCCATGTAGACCTTTACACACAAACATCAGAAGATGTTCCTATCTACTTTCATATAAAGTTAGTCAGCCTAGCTGGTTATGTAAGGAGCACTTGAGTGTATAGCGCAGAGCTTCTAAAATAAATCTTGCTAGTCTACCGTGGCAAGCTTCCAAACATTCCAAATCTCCCTTTTTACCATGTGTAAACAGAAGATCCCCATAATCAAAGATTGTTTTTTCCATAGAATTTACCACTCTTTTTCTAGTATCCAAATTCATCCAGGTTTTAACTCTATAAAGAGCTCCCATTTTTTCCCCTACTGTTTTAATTAAGTTATTGATATGGACTGACCATCTTAATGTATCATCTAACCAGATACCCAAGTATTTGTAAAACTACAGCTGCTGCCGGATCAGGGATCCCTCCAGGGTAACCACTTCCAAAGCTACTCCATCAGATTTCTCATGAGATTGATGAAATAAAATGGACTGGGTCTTCTTTACATTCAGCACTAGTCTGTTTGCTTTAAGAAATACCTGCAACTCATCAAAGGCCTTCTGTAGCTTCATGTGGATCTTATTAACTGTAAAATCTGTGGTATAGATGATAGTATCATCTGCACATAGATGGTAACACAGTAAATCAGAAGCAGACCCAGTATGGATCCCTGGGGGAACCCAGATCTGACAGGCACATAACAGGATGCTCACTTTCCCACAGAGACCATTTGTGATCTATCATTCAGGTAAGACGTGAGCCAATTTAAGCTAGGCCCAGTCATACCTAGTGAGGCAGCTCTGGATAGGAGGACACCATGATCCAGGGAGTCAGATGCTTTGGACAAGTCTACAAAGATAGCTCCAATAGGTGTCCTCCCATCCAGAGCAGCCTGCACATCCTCCGTAGTCAGTGCCGAGATGGTGCTGTGTTATTTTCTGAAACTAGATTGCATACCATTAAGGAGCCCCTCAGTCTCTAGATGTCCCATAATCTGTGAGGCCAGAAGCCTTTCAAAAATGTTAGAAATCTGAGGTAGGAGTGATATTGGATGGTAATTAGTCAATTCTGATTTTTTGGCCCCTTTAAAAATTGGAACAATTTTAGATTGCTTCCACATTTTAGGAAATTCCCCCTGTGCACAACGATAAATTAAATAAATAGGTTAAAGGATATGCCACCACGGGAGCTGCAAATTTTAGTAGTTTTGATAGAATACCATCCAAAGCTATGGCTTTCGATGTGTTTAATTTCAAAAGTTCTGTAATTACAGAGTCAACCAATATCTCAGAGAAGACTAACTCCTTTATGGGACTGCAATCTGGTTCCAACCTTGAATATTTATCCCGCTGATTTTCCATTAGTCCTATCTTACTATAGTAATCATATTTGTCAGCTACTAATAGACACATGGGGGTCATTTAACCATCAGTGTTGAACACACTTGGCATTTTGTTTTCTTGTCCTTTTAGTAGACAATTAATTGTCCTCCAAGCATCTATGGGTGGATGAGTACATTTAACATCTAGTAGATGAGTATTGTGCTTTTGTTCTGAACATCTTACTTCCTTTAAATATAAATTATGAAGTTTTTTTATAACTATCCAAATCTAATTTGTTACCTGATTTTTTGGCCCTGGCCCATACCTTGTCCCTAATGGATTTTTGTTTTCTTAGCTCATTAGAATACCAAAGGGCATTATTTTGTTTTAAATGCTTAGATTTAATAGGGGCATACCTGTTACAAATTGTTATAAATTCAGAATAAAAGTAATCCAAGGCCTCATCTACCATTGGTATCAGTAATATCCTATCCCAATTTATGTTACTTACTTTCATCATAAAGTTAATATAGTTAAAATATTTAAAACTATACCAAGTAACAAATCTATTACATACCTGCTTAACAGCTCTCTTTCTGATACAAAAAATAAACTGATGGAATTAGGAAAAATCAAATCCAGAGTCATGCATGACTCAGGATTTACCAAATTTTATCTAGTAGGATCCTGAATCAATTCAATAAGCCCCAAATTGGTTTGCAAGTCGACTAAGGGATGAAGTTCACTTACACCTGAGGAGTATGATTTAAGTCTCTTGTCATATAAATTTAATGGGAATTCTTAAAATCAGAAAGAAGGTTCTGTAGGTCATTGAAGAGAAGGGTATTAATTTTGGAGGGCAATAAACACCTAACACTATGATTTTCTTGTTATAGGGTAACCTTAACTCAATTGCCAATACTTCTAATCCTTTTAAATCTTTGTCTATATTTATTTGGGTCACCAGCAAGTCCGATTTCCCATAAATCAGTAGTTCCCCACCCCTTTTGTTTCTATCCTGGCACCACATATTATAATTCTTTATGTTTAATGGGGAATCCTTGTTTTTTTCATTTAACTATGTCTCAGAAATTATAAAAAGGTTTGGGTTGTAGTCCAGAATCCAAGTGCTGATTAGATCCATTTTCAAAAACATGCTTCTAGCATTAAAATGTATCAATGTTAACCCTTGCTTTGTTCCTCCCAGGGTAAAGGGATAATCTGGGTTGGGGTTAATAGCTTATTCACTGTTATGTTCAAATGTAGTATGAGGCCTATATGAAGAAGTAATATCTAAGAGGCCCAGATTTGGATGTATGTCACCACAAGACATTAGAAGCAACACAAGCATGTACTTGAAAAGTCTAAAGCACGTAGGTTTCCTCCTGGATCATTCCCATGGTCTATTCAAAAACCAATTGACTACAGCCAGGTTCCCTGATTTGTTGAATTTCATTTGCAAATTTAAATAGCAATACTTACATAAAGCTCTATTAAAACCATCTGTCAACAAATTAGGATTGATAAAAATATTGTTATATATGTGACAACTACTAATAATCCCATTACACCTCCTTGCACAAGCATACCCCTGTAATGCTTCCTGAGTATCCTTGTCCAACTCCCCTGGCCATGTGGTCCTCCACACTTACATCAATAATGATGTCCTGGTCAGATATAATGAGATAGAAGATGTTCTTTCCTCTAGTTGTCTCCCTCAACTATTAGTTGAGAAAGCAACCCCATGTAACCTCCAAAAACCTCTGACTCTATAGGTACCTGAGGCTGGATTTTCAAAGGTGATGCAGGACTTGCATTAAGCCCTGCATCAAACCCATGGAGTGCTGCAGGGGCATCGTAGCTAACTGGCACAACCGCACCTGATTTTATAATCTCTGGTGCAGTTATGACAGTCAGCTTGATTTACGGCAGCTTGCAGAAAACTTCGGCAGGAAACTGTGTGCTTAGGGTCCTCGGTATTGACACACACTGGACCAGACAAATATGGTCTAGTGAGCATCACTTCAATACAGGACATTGAAAGTCCCTCTAGACCTGAGCAAGCCCGGTGCACCATACACTTACTGCACATGGGGTTTGAGGCAATTCTGAACATTTGAAAATCTGACCCCTGGAATTTCCCAGTCTATGTCTGGGAAATAAAATCTCCAGTTAGTATGTAGGTCTGTAAAGGTGTGTTGCTTTCTTTATATCCCTCTCAAGTATAGCATCCGTCTCTGCTGACTAATTTGGTGGCCTGTAGATCCCGCCTATCCTGAGTTTTCTAGCCACTACCTCAGATACCAGGAACCACAGTAACTCTACTCACTCACATTTAGATACATTTACTCTAACATCACTAAAGATCTCTTTACATACACCTCCACTACTACCCACCCTCACACTGCATCCTCTCTGTATTTCTTATGTAGAGTATACTAAATCATACAATGAGAGGCATTCTAACTAGGTAAATGGCAGGATGTGGCTTTGAAATCTTGTCACTAAAATTACAAGCAAATGGTACACACATGAAATAAGATGCAAAAAAATACAATTTTATTCAGTTACCTCATAGCAGTGGAAATGCATAAAAAAACCTTGGACTCGGTTCTTTGCATCAGTGGATGCTTCATTAGGGATGTGTTGACCGCCACATTAATGGCAGTTAAATACTTACCATTTAACTGATAAGCACTTAATTCCAATTTTGTAACAGACACAATAGTTAACCAAGTGACAGAGACAAAGCTAGTAGCCCATATATCTAACCCAATAAAAAGTGAGGTATAAAAAAGAGAAAATAAAGAAAAACTTTAATTCAAATCTAATATAAATTAGCAGCACCAGTACCAAAACCCTTTTCTTTAGAATACACAAAACTGTCTGGTGTTGGAATATTCAAAGATCTACAACTCTCTGTGAACAAAGGAACTGGCTGCTCTGTTCCAGAGGCAGTATTTTAGCACCTCCTTAGAATGTATTCATGTTAACTGGGGGGGGTTACACTGCCTCTTCTGGGCTTCCCTGGGTCCAAAGTCATGGAGATGTTATTATACAGTACCTTCTTCTCCTTCTTTGAACTATGTGGAAAGCTGAGTCTCAACTTCGGGAGCAGCTCAGGGGGTTGCAAGGGCAACCTGTGTTTTCTACAGCCCTCCCCCTGCACCAAGCTCCTCTACACTTTGGCAGCCACATCTGGGGACCTTCCTTGACAACTGGACTTTCCTCCAAGTGTGACTCCACCAACTGAGCAGTTCCTTCTGTTCTGTGAGTGAGACTTCTCCATCTTGTTCACAGCTCACTATCCTTCTAGCAGCCCTCTGTGCTGTGGCCCAGAGTGCTAAGGGCCACAGCACCAAGTGTATCACACCGTGGGTGTCAGCTGTGGTGTCAGCCATTGGCCAGCTATGCTGCCCCACTAGTGTGTGACTATAAGATGGGTGTGTCATTTCTCTGTTGCACTGCAGCACATGTACTCATTATGTACAGTAACTACTAGCCTTACTAGTTGAGGTATGGTCGCTACATGTCGAATACCTTCATATTCTAATTCCTGTCAAAATGTATTGTTGTACATACAGTATGCATTCTCTTTTCACCTAAGATGGCAATTTATCTGACTCATACTATGGACCTGGCTGAACTATATATCCGGAGTCAGCCTCTTTGCCAAATTTAAATGGTCAGTAATCCTATGTCCTTCAATTACTAGGGGCCTGGCATGCTCCCTACCTAAGGTTTGTCTTATTCACTGACTAGTATTGGCATCTGGCACACTCCAACTACCTATTAAAATTGATTATTTTAAAGTACTTTTTGTTCCAGCTTTATTATCACTTAATGTTGATACATTTTCAGCTAATTAGACCAACACTGTATTGCCTACCAATGCAATGTCATACTTTTCTGTTTGTACTGATGTATATGTAGGACCATATATCTCTACTGACCTACAGTTGGGTATGTTATTTCTTCAAGCCACCTACAGACACTTAGTTACAAGTTTTACAGGTCTCACCTCCGACATGTTAGATTGGTTCAAGAGTTACCTGGATGGTCGATCCCAACAGGTGAAAATGGCAAATGTTATCTTGGTCAAACTGCCCATCCACTCAGGTGTACCACAGGGCTCTATTTTAGGGCCTTTATTTTCAGCATCTTCCTGAACAACCTACCGCAGGCCTGCCACCAACAGATGCTACTGTATGCAGACGATGTTATCATCTTTACTAGTAACCCTGACCCACAGCAACTGGAACGTCAACTACAGCATAGTTTTGTAGAAGCTGAGGACTGGTTCAATGCTCACAAATTGATCCTGAACTACAAAAAAAAATAAATTATGCCGTTCAGTGGCGCCCATAGCAAGCACAAATCTCAACCACTTGCAATCTGAAATTGCATGGGAGTACCTCTAGAACACATCCTACACTTTAAGTATCTGTGAGCAACTCTGGAGAGCTCACTTTCGGATGCTCATCACATCGGCAACACTGCCTGGGCTGCCAACATCAAGATTGGTCTGCTCTACAGATATAAACACTGCTTGACACCTGAAGCCCTCAAAACTGCAATTATCAGCTCTGTCTTACCTACTGTCAACTATTGCTTGGTTATCTATGATGCCGCTACTGCTTCTTCACTCCATAGAATATCCATTGCACTAAATAAGACATGCAGACTCCTCAACCGTGCTGCACGCCTTACCAACACATGTGACCTATATTCCTGATCTGGGTGGCTTCAACTAAGCAGAAGGGTACAGTACCAAACATACCTGTTAGCTAAAAAAGCACTTCTCTGCCTTTTGCCCCCTAGAACTACGAACCTTCTTAGCCCTCACTCCAGCTCCCAGCACACTCGAAGTTCAGCCAATCAGTCTCTGAAGATTCCTAGGTGCAGGACATCTCAAGGGAAGCAGTCATTTGTTTACAGAGCCCCACTCAGGTTCAATGCACTTCCCAATGAAATCCTATCATACCAAGATTAGGTCCTTTCAAGCACAGGCTCCACCAGCATCTTACAACAAATAATTCCTGTGGCTGTGTCACCTAATGATATTACCACCTGTGCTCACTCCAGTTCCCTCTTCTCCACCTCAAAGATTTATCTTTCCAACCCTTGCTATATCCTCCTACCCTCCCCCCACTCTCCCACCCCACCACCTCCCCTTCAAGCTACTACCCTCACCCGACACTCTTTCTAGTCCTACTGACAAGGCCTTCTGGCTGCTTACCTTTCTTCTTCTCTCCTCTTACCCCCCCCCACTCCTTTCTTCTCCACTATTAAAGTTATTAATTCTAGATAATTAAAGTATGTACTTTACTGTTTTTTTAAACCTGGTCTTTGTATTATCACCTCTGTATGTTTGTTCACTCCTCCCCACTGACGTGGAACCTTTGCAAATGAGCACCTTGCACTCAAAGGTATTGTAATCAGAGATTGAATAAATAAATAAAATTTTACCGCAGTACCATATATCTAAAAAGACACTGGTTTGCTCCAATTTAGTTATTAGAAAACAGGCCCTTGTTTTGCTACTTTTGTTTCTAACCAGTAGCATTCAATCCAGTCCTGGTCTCTTCTCAAGTGAGCATGATGCGGACAGTGGGATCCTCAAACACACTTTACCCACTGTTCATGTAAACATTGGAAGTTTACTACCAAAATTAGATGAATTCAGAACATGGGTGCTGAGGAATGATGAAGATCTGGTTGCACTGTCTGACACATGGTTATCAAACAGAATATCCGATTCAGAAATTGCGATTCCAGATTATTGCTTATTAAGATGAGGTAGGCTAAGAAAACATGGGGGTGGGTTCCCAGTCTATTACAAGTCTTGTTTTTTGTGGTTGCTGTTGATTTCACTAATACTTACTCATCCTGTGATTTTCCTTCTGTCATGTTATGTTTAGGATGCCAGGCACCTATAATTAGCTACTTTTTACATTCCTCTGGGTTATTCTGAGGATGGTCATGCTTTATTTTATGAGTTTAGGCAGCCCAAATGCAACATGAAGGAAATCCTCCTTGGAGATGCCAATATTAATTGAAATGATAAAGCAAATTGGAGATGTAGAGACCACCTTGAGAACTTGAGCCTTAAGCAAATGATTTCCTAAGCTACCAGATTAGATTTGTTCACCCATGCCGGTGTGTGGGCAACCTGGGTGACATCATTTAGGGTGCAGGAAATATGTTTCCCGGAATTATTGCGGGTGATATTGCACCACCCAACAGTTGCAGCAGCAAAGTACCATCCCAGGAAACACTTAGGTTTTGAGGATGGCTATGCCTCTGCACCCCCCAAAAATAAATATAACATCCTTTGGGGTGGGCATGCCATGAAGGGCAGAGAAATTATGGTGATGTCCAACAGGGTGTGAGTGCAGGATGATCTAAAATCCAGATCACCCCCATCACTCAGGCCTTTACTGCAGTGCCCACATTACAGTGTACTAATCATGGCACCCTCACAACAGCATACTAACTAAATTACAAGGCTGGCACTGACTCCCTAACTGACTGGATAGTCACTTCTGGACCAAATCATTTCCATGAAGCCCATCCTTACCTGATGTTTTACAGTGGTAGTTGCACAAAAGTTGACCAATAGCATGGTATGTTGCGCGGTGCGGCACAGCGCCAGCCATTGAATAACATTATTGCGCTACCACAGTATACCATGCTATATTGTGCTACCAGTCAACTTTTGCACAACTACCACCTTACATGAATTTAACAGGGTTTGTAATCACTTTTCCGCTATCTGTCATGTACTTACTAAAAATGTAAGTCAGGAATGGATTACCTCATGTCTGGTACTATTAATGCAGGAGAGAGACATGGCCTGGAAAGCTTTTAGGATCCAGCATACAAATTCAACATTGCTTGAATATAAAAACAATAAGGAATAAATGTAACAACTGGTTAGAAAGCCAAAAATGGAATATTAAACTCAGAATTTCAATTTTCAAACAGACAACAGTCAAATTGGTAAATGCCAAACAATCTCATGAAAATGATCTGTTCCACAGCAATACCATTTCTGACTACTGAATAAGGTAACTTGACAAATCTGTTTGAAATTGTCACAGAGCTCAACACCACTTTTCGTGGAGCATAAAAATTGCTACATTGGTTGATTTATCAGATCTTGAGCAGATTTTGATCAGCTGTGGGAGTTCTGAAGCTGGTTTTGTTTAGATTTTTTTTATTTTATTTATTTATTGAAATGTTGCTCATCTCACTGTGTGACCTGGGGGGAAGGGTTACATAGGGTTGTGAAGGATGATCAGTTACAATAGTATGTGGGTAGTACAAACAATACAACATTGTTAGATTTGCAACAGTTGGAACACAATGTATTGTACAATAAACAGTAGTGGAACAGTGGGTAAATTAAATTACATGTCCAAAATCATGCAAAAGAATATATAAACATACAAAACAGTAACAATGCGATAGAACCATTTATAGTGCATGAGTGTACAAGGAGCAGGCTCAAGGTAGTACGCAAGTGCTGTTGGAGTAAAAAGGATGGGGTTAGGTTTTGCACACTGGTGACCCAGAAGGGCAGGTGGAGAAGAGAGGGGGACAGGCAAGAACTGAATATGAGGAGATGGGGTAGCCATTTCCTGATTTTCCCCTTCAGGATGTTGAGTACCCTTCCAGGGGAGGTCATGGTAGGAAGGCAGAAACTGAGGATAGTTATTAAGGTGGGTTAAAGCAGGAACAGCTAAGGGAAAAGTAATTGTGTAAGGCAGAGGTAAGGGAGTAATTGGAGGAGGAGTGTTGTGCTTCGGCGGGGATTCCATATTTTAGGGAAATGATGGGCAAAACCAGTCTGACCGATGAGGGTGGAGCAGTGAGGGACCATGAAGATGCGGGTGCCATTTGATTTGAGAGAGTGGGTGGGGGTAGGTGGAGTGGAGAGAGAGGATGAGAGATAGGAGGGGAACCCCCCAAACCAGAATTTGGAGGTTAGTTTGGCACAGTGAGAGATACGACTATGAGATAGTGGAAGGAAGGTTAGAGAGTGATAGAGTACACAGTGGTGGGAGCGGGAAGAGGAGTCAATAACAAAGCATCAGAAGGAGTTAAAGAGAGTGTCCAACTTGGTCAGAGAAGATTTGGGAGCAGCACCATAGACTACGTCACAGTAGTCAAAGGTGTGGAGTATCATCTTCTGGACAATTTTGTGCCTCGCAATCAGCAGGATGCAACTATGATTCCTGTGCAGAGCACCAAGCTTGGGACACAGTTTCTTCAAGATAGCATTCATATGCACAGAGAAGTTGAGGTGCTGGTCCAGCCAAACCCCAAGATATCTAAATGAGGAGATGTCCTCCAAGATGGTTCCATCAAGGGAGTGGAAGATAGGTAGGGCCAGGAGCCTAGAGAGTCTCTGCCTGGTGCCAAAGGTGATTGAGACTGTCTTCCTGGCATTTATAAAAAGCTGGTGAGAAGCAAACCAGAGCTGAACTTGGTTGAAGTCATGCTGTAAGCTGGTTTGTACAGTAGCAGGATTTTTGCCAGAACTGTACAAAACAGTATCATCAGTGTACATGTGGATAGAAGAAGATGAGCAGGCTGTGGGAGGATCATTAAGGAAAATAGAGACTAGTAGGGGACCAAGCACTGAGCCCTGAGGGACACCAGTGTTGATGGGGAGTGGAGGGGAGATAGAATCAAGGATTCTCACCAATTGGGTCCTGCCAATGAAGTAGGATTTAAACCAGTTGTTGGCTGATAGAGTAAGGCCAGCTAAGGAGAGTGAATCAAGAAGCAGGGGATGGGAAACAGTGTCGAAAACTTTGGCTAGGTCAACAAAGATGGCCAAGGTGATCAGGCCATCATCCATTCCTGAAAGGATGAAGTCAGTAAGCCTGAGGAGGGAGGTGGTTGTTGAGTGGTTCTTCCAAAAAACAGATTGGAAGGGGGTGAAGAAGGATGAATCAGAGAGGAAGGGTGATAGTTGAGAGAGAACTAAATGTTCTTGAAGTTTGGCAAGGGTAGGAAGGAGGGAAAAGGGGCGATAGTTGCCAGGAGTGGATGTGTCACCACCCTTAGGGAGAGGAAGGATTACAGTGTGTTTCCAGGATGAGGGTACTTGGGCAGAAATAAAGGACAGGTTAAGGATTAGGGAGATAGGATAAGCAATTGCAGGAGCAAAAAGGTAGAGAAGTTTAGGACTGAGCGCATCTGGTGAGGTGGGGCTGAGAGATAGAAGAGCATTAAGAACTTTGTCAGAGCAGATATTAGAAAAGTAAAATGGGGGAAGGATAGGCACTGGCTGAGGCAAAGGGCTGAAGTTAGTAGGTGGCAATGGGGAGAGGGAATTTAGAAGAGATGTGGCACACGAGGAGTAGTAGGCCTTAAATTCACTGGTCACGGAGCCAGGGTCAGAAACTAGGGATTTATTTATTTTGAGAACTGAAGGGGGAAAGGGAGAAGGGGGAGAGAATAGAGCATGAACTATCCTCCAGAATTTAGATGGAGAGTTAATGTTAGTCAGGAATGATGAGTTTAAATAATTGGACTTAGCCAGTCTAGTAGCTTTAGTACATGAATTGAGTAGCATACTGTACTTGGCATAGTCGTTTAGATGTAGAGTAGATTTGTGTTTTTTTCCAGGCCCAGTCATGCTCCCTGAAGCAGGCCAGTAGTTTGGGGGTGATCCAGAGGAGGTGAAGCCCATGGACTCTGGTCCTTCTGAAAGTAGCAAAGGCATTCCAGGTGGCAATAAATTTATCCTTAAAACAGTCAAGCGCTTGGTCGGCAGAAATGGCAGTGGAGGGGGGGGCCCAGTCGGTGGAAGCAAGTGCAGAGCTGATTGGGGTAAGGTCTAAGGATTTGAAGGACTGGAGCTGTATGATTTTAGGGGGAGGTTTGGGGTGATGAACCTTACGTACAATGAAAATGGGATTGTGGCTACTAAGGGCACTGGGGAGGAGACCAGACTTAATGATGTGGTGTGGGTGTGGGTGTGTTGTGAGTGCCCAGTCAAGCAGGGTGTGGTTTTGTGTTTTGGGATTAGGGCATGTGGGCTCAAGTATAAGTTGAATGAGGTTTAGAGCAGTGACGTCATTGCATAGCTTGTTTAACTTGGGAGATAACAATTTAGATTCACGTCACTCATTATGAAAAGTTCACCAGATTGCAGTGGTAGGTGATATTGGCTAAGAGTTCAGTCGTGACTGAGGCTTGAATGCTTGGGAGGCAATAGATGCCAGCCACAAAGATTGGGATTGAGAAAGGAAGGGTAATGCGGGTGACAAAGGCTTCATAGGTAGCTGGGATGGAGGTAGATAGGGTGGTAGTAAACTGCAGTGAGGACAGGATATACATGGGCACACCCCCTCCACTACCCGATCAATCTTGTCTGGAGATTAAATACTCAGAGACAGCAATGCCACTGTCAGGGGTGCTTTTTTGATCCATGTCTCAGTAATAATTAGGATGTCAGGGGTGTGTGAAATTATACGAGTTTGGAGGAGATCGATTTTAGGTAGCAGGCTGCTGAGGTACAGGTGGAGGAGCTTAAACCTGTTATGGAGGGTTGTAGTGGAAGTGGAAGTGGAGTTTAGAGACATGTTATTTGGGTAAGGAGCCAGGGTAGGAGAAGAAATAGGGCCAGAGTTGGGGTGGATGTTCCCTGATGAAAGAGGGAGTAGAGCAAGGATGAAATAGTGAAGTTTAGGACTTTTGTAATTGGAGTAGGAAATACGTGAGGGAGGGGAAAAGAGAGGAAGGGAGGGTTGGAGAGAAGGAGATAAAATGAAGAAAGGCAAAGTAACTAGGAAGGGAAAACAGAGAGGCTGGAGGGTAATAGGGAAAGTTGGGTCTGTTTAAAAGGGGAGTTTTGGGGGTGATTGACAGAATGACACCAGTATCTGGAAGGGAAGGGGAGTGGAGAGAGAAGTGGCAATAGGTATAGAGGGGAAGACTGGGATAACGGTAAGAACCAAGAAGGGTGTGAGAAAAAGGGAAATGGAAATCATTCTGGGTAGGCTAGTAGAGGCTTTGTACAGGCTTACAGATTCAGATCACACCACTGAATGTTAGCACATTGATAATTTGCTTTAGGTATGAATGACCCAGGACTAGAAGTGTCAGGGAAGAGCAGTGGGAAAAGGATTGCAACCTACATGTGTTGTTACACTCTAGTGGCTTTATGTATAATTTGTAAATGGAAAAGTAGAAGAAAAAAGCAACAAATCACTGACAGGCCAGTGCAGGTTATGCAAATGCTGCTCTGCACTGAACTGCTCACAGGAGTGTGCAACTGAGTGAATTGGCAAGCAAAAAAGATCAGGACTTCACTACACAGCTGCTAAAGGAAGAAACATCAAAGGTCAGTGTTTCTCTGCAGTCTTATGCCCTAGTCCAATGATTTCAGCACTGGCTGCAGCGTTGGGCAGGAAACCAATGTCAGCACTCCAGGCCATCTGGAACCTTTCAGTTCCCACTGGCAGGAAGGCTCAAAAATCTTCTTTCCCTTGTTCTGGGTCCAGGACCAGATGTTACCTTAAGGGTCAAGGAGGAGCATGGGCAGCAGGTGCCTTCTCAAATTGTCCTAGGCAGGTGGGTTGCTTGTGGAGGGGACCACATCAGTGGTACCAGCCCAGTGGGCTTCGATCAGCCTTATGGGCCAAGGAGGAGTGTGGGTAGCAGGTGCCTTCTCAGCCTGTCCTAGGCAGGTAGGTTGCTTGTTGAGGGGACTGCATCAGTGGTACCAGCCCAGTGGGCTTCGGTCAGCCTTATGGGCCAAGCAGGAGTGTGGGCAGCAGGCACCTTCTCGGCCTGTCCTAGGCAGGCAGATTGCTTGTGGAGGGGACTGCATCAGTGGTACCAGCCCCATGGGCTCCGATCAGACTTATGGGCCAAGGAGGAACATGCCCAGCAGGTGCCTTCTCGGCCTGTCCAAGGCAGGTGGGTTGCTTGTGGAGGGGACCGCATCAGCGGTACCAGCCCAGTGGGCTCCAATCAGCCTTATGGGCCAAGGAGGAGCAAGGGCAGCAGACACCTTCTTGGCCTGTCCCAGGCAGGTGGGTTGCTTGTGGAGGGGACTGCATCAGTGGTATCATCCCAGTGGGCTCTGATAAGCCTTATGGGCCAAGGAGGAGTGTGGGCAGCAGGCGCCTCCTCGGCCTGTCCTAAGCAGGCGGGTTGCTTGTGTAGGGGACCACGTCAGCGGTACCATCCCAGTGGGCTCTGATCATTAACTGTAGATGATACCTTAAAGTATTTTACGCATATGAACTTAAAAACTAGACTGGGACTGGATATCGATCTAAAACTCTTTTCTGTGGTTATTAATGTACTGGTTAATCCTCTGTGCATTTTTTACAATATTTTCCTTAGGACTGTGGATAATGATCTCTGTACTGTGTAATGATCAATGTATAGTACTTTCCTACATGTAACTAATTCCAGGTTGCCCCTGAAAAAGGGACCTTGGTCTCAGCAAGCCTACCCAGTCAACAAAATTCAAATAAAAAAAACAAACATTTTATGCTGTCTTTTGGAGCCATGCTCCTCCTCCCTGGAGCACAGGAGACATTTACCACCAAGTAGTAAATAAGAAAGTGTTAGACATAAGGCCCTAAATGTATTAGTTAGTTTGGATTTTATTTAAAATTGTTATGGTATCAAATAACAGTATTTAATTTGGTAAAACTATGCTTGCAGTGTAATGACTATTATAAGATGAATATTTGATATTCAATTTCTTCCCACTATAAGATTTGGAGATGATACTGTAGTCTTTTCTAACTCCTGAATGAAGTAAGTGTGAAAAGAAATAATAAAGAAGATGATGAGGATGATAATGATGATGTGTCAGTGGTGCCTTATCTCCTTCTCAGTCCTGAATACTTCATGGGACAGAAACCTTTGGGCTTTGTAACCTATCAGACCTGCTGTGTTTCACCAGCTGGAAATGGTTTGACATTGCCTTTGCACATTTGGCTGAGTTAGCCACCAAAGACAGGTTATTTCTCTTTTTTGACACTGGGTACATGCTCAGCAGAAGATTCAGGGCAGATGGCCACCTTACTGTTGCCGCTAGTGTTCATGTTGTTTTATTATTGTTGGGGGTACACTACTGTTACTGACAAGCCCATTTTTTTTTTGCAGCTAAAAGTAGGCAAGTGCTTAAACTGCAACGTGCCCTTTGGCAATTGGAACTGTAGCAATATGTAACTGGAGGTACCAGATTGACACAGTTAGTGGCAAGCTGAGGCATATAGCAGTCAATGAGACAACTGAAAAATATTTTTCTTTTTATAAAAAAATAGACACATACAATAAACCAACTGCGACAAGCCTTTTGGACAATTAGAGTTGTACAGTATGTAACTGGACTTGGCAGGAAAGCACAGTTAGTGGCAAGCTAAGGCATATACTGTAACTGTCAGAGACACTACTGAACAATATTTGTTTTTTACCAATAAATATACAAGTGCAGTAAACTGCAACAAACCCTTTGGGCAGCTGGAGTTATAGCAATATGTAACTGGACATGACATTCAGGCAACGTTTACTAGCGCAGGAAACTGCAAAGACTGCTTTGAGTAACTGGTATTGTAATAGTATGTGGCTAACTGACATTGAGTATAAATAATTAGCTAGTGTGTGGCTGAGTCAACCACTGGTAGTGTGACTGGGTAGGCAGGTGGCCCATAACTTACTGAAATTGTAATCAGGTTCTTCCTTCCCCAGTCCCTACTCCCCACCCCTCCACCACCAAGCCTCTTTTTTTTAAAGCAGGTACACACACACACACACACACACACACACATGCACACGCACACATACAGTAATATTTTAATTTATTATAGCCTCAAATGAGATTTTATGTTCTAGTTTGGCCTCCACTGCTAGTCCTGCCAGGCATCTACCTGAACACCACTGGTGTAACCCCCCCCCCATTGTCTTCACTCAGTGACAGCTGCTGGCACTGCTCTTGGTGCTCTTTCGAGATTGTTTTCTTTTTTTAATCTTTTTTCTTTCAGGTATTGTTTTCAGTGCAGTTAACACCCCAACTTAGTGCCGATTACACCAGTTACTTTCCTATTGCCCACTGCCTGGACTGCCTTCCTGGCACTGCTACTGCTCCAGTCTCTGTCTCTGTGCTCTCTGATTTGTTTTTTAAATATATGATTTTCTCGCAGGTATTTTTTCAGTGCAGTTTATCTTTAGTTTCCCCCAATACCCACTGCCTGAACTGCTAGCCAGGACCTGCTCCCCCTCGAGCAAGTTTTTCCCATCCCCTCCACGTCCTCCGAAGTAGCCATCCCAGCCTGAGTGACACTGCATATTTAGTCCAGCTCTCCTCATCACCTCTGACTGGCTCGGTGCATCACAAAATGTGACCCTCAATCAGAGGGAAGATGCTGCTGGTATCTAGTGCCTACCTGTTTCTGCCTGCTTAGAGTTGCTCACTTTCCTTTCTGCCCTGGAACCCTAATGTGGGCATTTTTTCTAATAATAAAAAAAAAAGGATTTTGTCAAGTTTGCCAAGTTTCAATTGTAATTGTAATTAAATGAAACTGTTAATGAATGTAACTGTAAATAAGTCTTATTGTTGGACACTGTATACTTTTGTACTGCATAACTTGCCCTAGTCGAGCCTGCAAAAGGACCCTTGGTCCAGTGCTCTTACCTGGTTAACAAAATTAACATAAATAAATAAATAAATAAAGTTGGATAATTTGGAACAGTGGAAGGGTCAGAAGTGGATGAGATCAGCTGTGGCTCAATTCTGGCCCACTAGATTGGGCTAGACAACCCAAATCTCTGACACGGCCTGCTGAACACCGTCAATGCTAGCGTACATGCCCCGACTCACAGTTCCAGTTTTCAGAGCAATAGTTTTAAGTGTCCCCATGCTCATTTTTCAATCTAAAACATATTTCCATGTTCAGGACACAGCCTACTTTCAGGTCATATGTTTATCTCAGTGTGCTTAAAATATAGATAACTTGTGCACGTACGAGTGCACGTCAGTTTGAGCCCACCTTGTTCAGATGCACAATCTCTTGTCCTCACAAACATGCAGAGGCATCAGGCAGGCAGAACTTCATGCAAACTATGAGGTAAGAAATAATTGAACATAAGGAATGGGAGCACAGTGCTGGCAAAGGGTGCTAGCTTCTTGTAATACCAGAGAAAACCCAAAAAGATTAAGCAGCAACTTGGTGCCAGCAATAAACAGGTCAGGCAAAAATTAAGGCATAAATGCAAAGGAGCCCATGGCTACTATCCCCGGCACTTCGGGTCTAACTCGTGACCCTTTCTCAAGGGGTTGTGGCTTGAGTGCTACCTGTGCTAATTTTATTCATTTTGAAATTGAAAGTGAAAGTGCATACATACAATGTATTCTAAAGTGACAATACTACAAACAAAATTATTTAAATGTCTGTTCAATAGAACTCATGCACAAAGCAGTACAGGCACAAAACTTATTAAGCATACAAGGCTCCAAAAATTGATACAGTATATTTACAAAAGGCAGACTGTTGAACATATTTGCAATATCAAAACACTTGCAATATTAAAACAAACCTGGAGAAAACCAGATACTTCCAAGAGTGCTTAAACATAAATACCTCATGTGGTACATGAATAACTTTTTGAAAAACCACTTATCCATAACAATTTCAGTATTGATAAGTGATGAGTTCTAATCCCACCACTGTCTAAAAGAAGTAAAACATATATTCTTCCTTTTTATACATTGAATATAACTTTTCAAAATTAATTTTAAGTTCTCCAAATAACAGGTTCTAATCCCAGTACCTGTTGAGATTATTAGAACATAGATAATATTCTATTAAAAAAGGAATTGTTTTACCTCTTATTTTCACTGTTACTGAAATTGTTAAATTTTACACATAATTCTCTCTTGTGAAGAAATATCCATCATAATGGACAGGAGAAGGATAGATAAAGGACAAAAACCTTTACAAAAATATTGTAACATCTAAATTATCGTTAAAACCATTGGAGTGCAAAGCCCTCATTGTATAAATCCATCTTTGTTTACATTGAGCCAATTTATTCACTCTGTTTCCTCCTCTACTATTCTCTGGAATATGATTCACTCCCATAAATTTAAAATGCTTTATATCTTTTTGATGACATTTTTCAAAATGAATCCCAATTGGCGTAATAGCCTCCTGTTTTTGAATAGCTCATACGTGTTCTTGCATCCTCTCCCTTAACGTTCTTTTTGTCCATCCAACATAAATGTATGGACAGGTACATTCAATAATATAAACAACATGTGCCGTAGAGCAATTAATAAAATATTTAATTGTAATAATTTTGCTATCTAAGTTTGGATGTTGAAACTTAGTTCCCTGTTGGCAAAATTTGCAAATATTACAATTACCACACTTATGGCACCTTACTGGCTTCTGAGATAGCCATGTTCTCATCCCTTGTTATATACATACTATGTGTTAGGAGATCTGATAAATTGCTACCTCTTTTGTAAGATATAACTGGTTTCTGTCCTATATTTCCTCTTAAATCTCTGTCTGTTTCCAACACATTCCAATGTCTACTTATACTCTCTGAAACTTTGTTGCTAATCCTATTATACTGTGTAACAAAAATTATAGGCTGACCGTTCAGTGTTGAGTTTCCTTTAGGTTTCAAGAGGGTATCCCTATTCGTTGATCTAGCTTTTAAATAAGCCTGTTCAGCTTGCATTTTTGAATAACCTATTGCAAGAAATCTACATTTCAATTCCGCACTTCCCCTTTCAAATTTCTCTAAGTTACTACAATTTTGTCTAAGGTGAATAAACTGTACATACGCAATTCCTTTTTTAACACGTGCTTGATGTGCACTGGTGGCATGCAGTAACCTATTGCCTGCAGTCAGTTTCCTGTATGTATAGCTTGAAACCATAATGCCATCTATGCCCTCCAACTCTAAATATAAAAAAGAAATAGTGGAATTGTGTGCATTTGAGGTAAACTGAAGACCAATCTCATTTGTATTTCAAAAATCAACAAACAAGGAGGCAGATTAAATATTCCCTCTCCATACAGTCAAAGGGTCATCAATGAATTGACCCCAAAATATGATATTCTCACTAAATGGATTCCTAAAGTTGTTAAAAAGAAAGGTTTCCTCTCATCATGCCGTAGAAAGGTTTGCATAAGATGGAGCATTAGTTGTTCCCATTGCTGTACCAGTTGTCTGTAAATAATATTTTTTGTCAAAAATAAAATAATTTTTGTGCAAAATAAAATGTACTGCTTCAATCAAAAAATCAGAGGGAAAACCAGATGGCATCCTATTATTATGTAGGTGATAATCCAAAGCTTGAATTCCTAAATGATGTTCAATTGATGTGTAAACATTAGTTATATCAATTGTGAGCCAAACATATTCAGAGGACCAGACCAGACACCCTATTTTAGAAAGGACTTCCATGGAATCCCTAATATAGGATCTTTGCAACACTACTAGTTGTTTCAAATATAAATCAACAAAGAAAGAATTATTCACTTTTTGTTTATCATTGATCTTGATGTTTTTCCTATGTTTAGATCTTCCACATGATTGAGAATGCCATCTGAAATTATTTCTATGGGATTTAAATTTATGGGGGTGGATCATATTCCAGAGAATAGTAGAGGAGGAGACAGAGTGAATAAACTGGCTCAATGTGAACAAAGATGGATTTATACAATGAGGGCTTTACATCCCAATGGTTTGATCGATAATTTAGATATTACAGTATTTTTGCAAAGGTTTCTGTCCTTTATATATCCTCCCGCTGCCCATTATGATGGACATCGCTTCACAAGAGTGAATTATGTGTAAAATTGAACAATTTCAGTGACAATAAAAATAAGAGGTAAAACAATTAATTTTTTTAATAGTTAGAATATTATCAATGTTCTAATAATCTCAGCGACAATAGGATTATAACCTGTTATTTGGAGAACTTAAAATGAAATTTGAAAAGTTATATTCAATAATTAAAAAGGAAGAATATGTTTTTTACTTCTTTTAGACAGTGATGGGATTAGAACCCACCACTTATCAATATTGAAATTGTTATGGATAAGTGGTTTTTCAAAACATTATTCATGTACCAAATGAGATACTTATGTTTAAGCACTCTTGGAAGTATCTGGTTTTCTCCAGGTTTGTTTTAATATTGCAAGTGTTTTCATATTGCAAGTATTTTCAACAGTCTGCCTTTTGTAAATATACTGTATCAATTTTTGGAGCCTTGTATGCTTAATAAGTATTGTGCCTGTTTTGCTTTGTGCATGAGTTCTATTGAACAGATGCTTAAATAAGTTTGTGTGTGATTTTGTCACTTTAGAATACATTGCATTTATGCACTGTCACTTTAAATTTAAAAATGAATAAAAAGAGCACAGGTAGCACTCAAGCCACAACCCCTTGAGAAAGGGTCACAAGTTAGACCCGAAGCACCGGGGATATTTGCTACGGGCTCCTTTGCATTTCTGACTTAATTTTTGCCTGACCTGTTTATTGCTGCCGCCAAGTTTCTGCTTAACCTTTTTTGTGTTTTCTCTGGTGTTACAAGAAGCTAGCACCCATTGCCAGCAGTGCGCTCCCATTCCATGTGTTCAATTAATACTATATAACTCAATTTGAGTTGCATTCTTTGGGAGCAGCCACTACCCATTTACTTTTATAGGGTAGACAGAGTCTGTCAGCACAGTTGGTGGTTAAAATTGCTTGTTTGTTTGCTCTTTTACCTTCACCTTCTTGCAGTAGGATCCTTTAATTTAAATGACTGCATTTTTGCGAGTTGCATATTTTTCTCGCAGTGGGACTTCAAACTTCGACTGCATTTTTGTGAGTAAGACTTTGAGTGTTTCCTTTTTGAGAAAACATCAAACAAACAGAGATTTAGACTCAACACCAGATGGAGGAAACCCCAGACACAATTGAGCATTCAGCCTTTTCCTGCTTAGAGCCTGCGGCTGCATCAGTCAGACGTCAACAACTACAGGGCTCCGACAATGAAGGGCAGACTATTGTAACTTCTGATATTAACACTAACTTCAAGATGGTTTTTCAACAGTAAGAAAAATTTAAATTTAAAGAAATTAATGTATATTACAATACGTGCTATGTCAGTAACTATAAAAGCAAAGGTTGGGCACCATGAGGGTTGCGGTTTGAAAAAGTGCCTAATGGGGGCTTTTTAAATGATATATAACAAACACAATGGGAATCAACCCATACAGCATGTTCTAGCACTTTAGTGGATATTTTGGTGGATATGGACATTGAATTACATCAGACAGTATCAACGGATATTGATAATATAACTGTAGAAGTCTTGAAACATAAGGACCCTCATTTGTTTCAGAACTATAAAGGAAAACTTAATAAAAAAATTATTGGAACATGAAAAAGAGGTTATTAGTAGGAAAGAGGTGAAAACAGCAAGGGATAAACGTGATTATGAGTTGAACCAAATTTTCTCATGGCAGAGACCTGAAAAATCCCATAGAAGTAATCCCAGGAGGCGTTCTCAATCATGTGGGAGATCTAAACATAGGAAAAACATCAAGATCAATAATAAAAAAAAAGTGAATAATTCTTCAGATGCCTCTGGTAGTACATCAACTTCAGGATCCAATACTCCACAAAATGCACCATCAAAGCACTAAGCCCATCAGAAACAGCCTTTGATTCTAGTACTAAGCAAAGCACAAAAAAGGAGGAAGACCAGACATGGCTGAAGGGGGAGGAGCACAAGACAGAGTGTCAGTGAATTTGAAAAGCAACACCTAGAAACAGTAAATCTCTCTAATATATGTCTGACTCCAGCACAGACCATTGTTCTTCAAAGGCGGTTATCATTTTTTCCTTAACCCAAGGTCAATGAATTTTGGAATATATATGGATATCAAGAAATTAATCAGAAAACTGTGCCTAAAAATTTTTTTGCACAAAAGAAACACCTTTGGAGCATTTCACAGAATGTATAAATTCAACTTCTAATCATGATGACACCTTCGATATTCTGGAACAACTTTGGAATGAAGCATCACATAATGATGAACTTTCAGAGACTACAGAAGTATCACCAGAATGAAATATGACAAGTACAGTACAGTTTAAACCAAAATCTACTTTCAACCCCACAACTTCCATCTCCATAGTTATCCATACATATGAAGCATTAGTAGTGAAAGACTTTGAAAGCCTATATTCATCAAAATGGCCTCTTTTGCATAATAATTTAACACAAGAAGAACAAATAGCTTTGAAAGAACTGGGGGAAATGAAAAATATTGAAATTAAAGAAGCTGATAAGGGGGGAAAGATTGTCATAATGGACAAGATGATGTATGAGGCTGAAATTTACAGACAGTTGGATAATGTGGCCAGTTACAAACGGCTTAGAGAAAATCCAACTCAAGTAATTAAAATAAAGATGGATAATTTTTTATTAATTAATTTGTACATAGTGGCCACATTACTGAAAATGAAAAACAGTTTATGACTGTTGATTTTCCAGTAACATGAACAATTTATGTGTTGCCTAAGATTCATAAGGACCAGACCAGACCCCCCGGATGCCCAATAATTTCGGGAATGGGTTCCCTATCAGAAAAGGTTTCTACCTTTGTTTATTTTTATTTGAAACAACTAGTAGTGCTGCAAAGATCCTATATTACAGATTCCATGGAAGTCCTTTCTAAAATAGAGAGACTGGTCTCATCCTCTGAATATGTTTGGCTCACGATTGATGTAACTAATGTTTACACATCAATTGAACATCATTTAGGAATTCGAGCTTTGGATTATCACCTACATAATAATAGGATGGAATCTGTTTTTCCCTCTGATTTTTTGATTGAAGCAGTACATTTTATTTTACACAATAATTATTTTATTTTTGACAAAAAATATTATTTACAGACAACTGGTACAGCAATGAGAACAACTATAACTTAATTTTATGCAAACCTTTTTATGGCATGGTGGGAGGAAACTTCTATTTTTAACAACTTTAGGAATCCTTATAGTGAGAATGTCATATTTTTGGGTCGATTCATTGATGACCTTTTGATTGTATGGAGAGGGAATATTTCATCTGCCTCCTTGTTTGTTGATTTTTGAAATACAAATGAGGTTGGACTTCAGTTTACTTCATATGCACACAATTCCACTATTTCTTTTTCAGATTTAAAGTTGGAGGGCACAGATGGCATCATGGTTTCAAGCTGCACATACAGAAAACTGACTGCAGGCAATATATTACTGCATGCCACCAGTGCACATCCAGCATATGTTAAAAAGGAATTGTGTATGGGCAATTTATTTGCCTTAGATGAAATTGTAGTAACTTAGAGAGATTTGAAGGGGAAAGTGTGGAATTGAAATGTAGATTTCTTGCAAGGGGTTATTCAAAAATGCAAGCTGAACAGGCTTATTTAAAAGCTAGATCAATGTATAGGGTTACCCTCTTGAAACCTAAGGGGAACTCAACACTGGATGTTCAGCCTATAATTTTTGTTACACAATATAAATAGGATTAGCAACAAAGTTTCAGAGAGTATAAGTAGATAGTGGAATGTGTTGGAAGCAGACAGAGCTTTAAGAGGAAATATAGGACAGAAACCAGTTATATCTTACAAAAGAGGTAGCAATTTATCAGATCTCTTAACACATAGTATGTATATAAAAAACACTGAAGGGACTAGAACATGGCTACCTCAAAAGCCAGTAAGATGCCATAAGTGTGGCCATTGTAATATTTGCAAATTTTGTCAACAAGGAACTAAGTTTCAACATCCAAACTTAGATAGCAAAAGTATTACAATTAAATCTTTTATTAATTGCTCTATGACACATGTTTATATTACTGAATGTACCAGTCCCTATATTTATGTTGGACGGACAAAAAGAACACTAAGGGAAAGGATGCAAGAACACGTATGAGCAATTCAAAAACAGGAGACTATTATGTCAATTGGGATTCATTTTGAAAAATGTCATCAAAAAGATATAAACCAATTTAAATTTATGGGGGTGGATCATATTCCAGAGAATAGAAGAGGAGGAGACAGAGTGAATAAATTGGCTCAATGTGAACAAAGATGGATTTTTACAATGAGGGCTTCGCACTCCAATGGTTTGTACGATAATTTAGATGTTACAGTATTTTTGTAAAGGTTTCTGTCCTTTATCTATCCTCCCGCTGCCCATTATGATGGACATTTCTTCACATGAGTGAATTATGTGTAAAATTGAACAGTTTCAGTAGCAGTGAAAATAAGAGGCAAAACAATTCTTTTTTAATAGTTAGCAAATTATCTATGTTCTAATAATCTCAGCAGGTAATGGGATTAGAACCTGTTATTTAAAGAGCTTAAAATGACATTTTAAAAGTTATATTCAATGTGTAAAAAGGAAGAATATGTTTTTTACTTCTTTTAGACAGTGGTGGGATTAGAACCCACCTCTTATCAATACTGAAATTGTTATGGATAAGTGTTTTTTTGAAAAGTTATTCATGTACCAAATGAGATACAGTCAAGCCCACTTATAAGAACATCGGATATAAGAACATCCCGGGTATAATCACATTCCGCCTATGTCCCGATCTTGCCTCATTGTTTTAAATGGCACAGAAGCCCGTTTATAAGAACAGGTAGATCGGTTATAATCACTATTTTTTGCTAGCTACACAGTAAACTATGTTTTCGGAGACATGTTTTTCCACCGCAGATCAGGAGAATGAAGAGTATTTTACACTTCACAGGCACAATCAAAAACTCATTAACTCAAAAGCGCTGCAATAGCTCTTTCTGTGAGCTGTGTTCTTTGATATGTAATGACTTTCCAATTTTGCCTATTTAACATGTCATTATGAATCACTGAATGACGATTAAGCTAATTTATTTCTTAATTCTTAATTGCTTCTAAAATTACATAGACATTCCTTCATGGGTTGGGTTACAAAAGCTGTCTGGTAGCAAAGCGTTATCTCAGCTGAAATGGAGAAAAGCAAGCGGACAGCGCTGATGCTCGCACAGAAAATTCATATTATCAAGTGTCTTAGTGATCCTGGCTATAAACGTTCTGAGGTCGCTAGAGACTTGAACATTAGTGTATGCACAATTTCCAAAATCCTATCTAACAAAGAGAGACTGTATGCTGGTTATCAAAGGGGGTTTAACCATGACATTAAATGAAAATGGACAGGAAAGGATGAAGTTGTGGAAACAGCCTTGCTTCGTTGGTTTAGTGCATGTAGAAGTGCTGATGCTCCTATAAGTGGCCTGATCCTTCTGACAAAAGCCCAGCAACTTGCCGATGGACTAGGTGTTCCATTTATAGCAACCAACGGCTGGCTATGCAGCTGGAAGGAACGGCACAACATCCACTTCAAGCACTGCCATGGAGAAAAACAGGATGCTGATTTTGTAGGTGCTGGGGACTGGTCAGAGACTGTCCTCCCTGTCCTGCTGTCTGAGTTCTCCCCAGACTGCATCTATAATTGCGATGACACAGGGATTTATTTTCGTGCAATTCCTGATGGGACACTCGCTTTTAGGGGGGATGCATATGTGGCCATAGATGAGGGACTAGAGTGCTCTGGGGCTATCACAGAAGATGATATCTTCCGGGAGATAAAACAAATGGAGGAAAGCAGCGACGAAGATGAAGAACCGCAGCAACTTGAACCGCCGTCTGTTCAGGAGGTGAAGTCATGCATGGACAGAATATGGCTTTTTGTCCTGAGCAAAAACTGTGAGCTAACTTCGTTTCATCTACTTGATGCTTTTTTAGATGAGTTATCACTGTCCAGCTACAAGCAGCAAAAAATAACTGATTACTTTAAAAAACATCAGTAGCGAAGTATTGTATTGTACTGTACAGTTTTTAAATGTTTTGATACAGTAAACTTTTTTTTACACTTAAACTTTGTGAGCCTGGTGTTTTATGCTAAGTTGGGTGGTGTGGAGGGGTCGCGGTGCTACCGTCTGGGTACCGGTATAACTGAAATCAATGGCGGCCCGCTTATAGTAACAGCCCGCTTATAAGCACATTTTGTCTTGGCAAATGGCATGTGCTTATAAGCAGGCTGCACTGTACTTATGTTTAAGCACTCTTGGAAGTATCTGGTTTTCTCCAGGTTTGTTTTAATATTGCAAGTGTTTTGATATTGCAAGTATTTTCAACAGTTTGCCTTTTGTAAATATACTACAATATATCAATTTTGGAGCCTTGTATGCTTAATATGTATTGTGCCTGTACTGCTTTGTGCATGAGTTCTAGTGAACAGATGTTTAAATAAGTTTGTATGTGGTATTGTCACTTCAGAATACATTGTATTTATGCACTGTCCCTTTAAATTTCAAAATGAATAAAAAGAGCACAGGTAGCACTCAGGCCACAACCCCTCAAGAAAGGGTCATGAGTTAGACCCGAAGCGCTGGAGATAGTAGCCATGGGCTCCTTTACATTTATGCCTTAATTTTTGCCTGACCTGTTTAATGCTGCCACAAAGTTGCTGCTTAATCCTTTTGTGTTTTTAGTGAGGTAAGAAGCTTGGAATGAGTAAAATCACATTTTGATTGAAGAATAACATTACTCTAACAAATAAGGCCAAATGGGCTGCCTAGATAACAGTCAACAAGCATGTAGCCTTTGACAGGCACACTGGTTCAATAACACGAAAAACAAATACTAAGAGCTGACAATGCCTGAGATGGAGTGTACTGTATGTCCATCACGTTCCTTTCACCTGTAAACCTCTTCATGACCCTGTAACACAGGCAACACCTCTGATACTTGAAATTGTACTTGGCCTTTGTTAAACTTAGCATTATCATTTTTTGCAGAGTTCAAAACTTGCCTCCAGGTAGCATCGTGTTCAGCCTGAGTTGCTGTTGCAATGACAATGTCATCAGTTATCACAAACAATCCTGAAATATTGTCAAAAAGCTCTTAATTCTCACACTGGAATACTTTGCTTGCTGATTTAATCTCAAAGAGAATTCAACAGAAATGGTATCAACCCCTTTGTGTGCTGAGCGTACAGGTCGAGTTTCACCTGCCATTATCCAACTTTCTCTTTTTTACTTCATATTTTTTATTGACTTTTTATTAAAAACAATATCAAGCATCCAACTTGGCCTGAGTGAAAATTTTCTCCATGGATTTACAATACTAGTGAGTTTTTCTAACAGACATAGTATCTAATTTCAAACCGCACATCTGATAATTCACAATATATAACAGGTATATATCTAAGATCGGTCATGTCTCTAGTATTTTACTAAACAGTACAATATAACTCTATATAGTCAAGTACTTTTATTAACATGGTATATACTCCCACGTAATACTTTCATAATTCTGCACAATAAAACACAATCTCTTTTACATCTACTACTACTAAGAACTGAGGACTAGGGTAGGGATATTAAACTTGGAATTAAGAAACATTGAACTATAAAAAGATAAGCAGGGACCTGGCATGGGACAATCACCAGATTTCTCTAAATATGCTTATAATTTGTACCTTCTTATTTGTATTTTAATTTATATTCCTGCTTACCTTTCCAGGGAGCAAAGAAACAGCAAACAAGTCACGGGTCATCGTTGATTATTAGGGTACAAAAGTGTTAATCTACTCCCATAATATAATGGATCCGGGGGGCCATTTTTCAATTCAGTTCATTTACTGGAAAGCAAACTGAGAGTACACTATCATTTACAATTGCATCCAACATATAACATTTAGGCAGCAAAACAATACATATAATACAAAATGGACATGACTTATAAAATCAATTAAAACTTGCAATTCATAAATACAATAATTCCTCCAAAACAGTTACAAACATGAGTTACAAGTCTTTTGATACAAGTTTTATAGCGAGAAAGTGATAAAAGCGAATCAATTTTAAGTTTCTTTTGGACAGCAGTCCATGTACGATGCACAGTGACTGCCAAAGTGTTATCTCCACATTTAGTCTTATGTCTAGATGTCTAGACTAGATGGGTCTAGCGGTCCTTATCTGCTGTCAAAGTCTATGTTTCAAAGTCTAGGCATCAAAGACTGAGGTAATTCTGTGAGCTTAAGGCATGTTTATTAGGTTGTATAGGTTGCAATAGTTTCAATAGATAAGAAGGAAGTGTATTTGTAAAAAAACATATAAGTAAAAATTAACCAGTGACTCTGTCTCCGGGCTGCCAGGGACTGCCAACCCACTGCAGCATATAAATTACAATGGTGGTTTCTCCATGGTAGGCCAGAGACAAACCTCTGGACACTGTGGTACAGTGGGTCAAGTACTTTAAGGACTGAATCAAATGTCTATATATATATATATATATATATATATATATATATATATATTCCCAAAGTCAATCTGTGACATGAATATGGAATTAACCAGTTGTTTATGCATTGAGAAACTAAAATTAGCCCTATTCCCATAGAAGAAAGATAATAACTTCTCAAGCTTAACAGACAGATTTTGTGTACGCAGCCTAAATTTCGTAGACTCATCTAGATAAATATCCAGATACTTATAAAAGGATGTTTTACAGATTTCTGTTCCATCTAGAGATTTAATACTAAATTTAGCAGACTCCTCTCCTACCCTACCAGAAAACAGGACCCATTGGGTTTTTCCAACGCCCAGCAAAAACTGAAATTTGATTAGTTCATGCTGAACCATAGCAAAATCATTTTGCATCATATTAATTGCCACTGTCAAATCCTTACTTTGCATATACAAAATAGTATCATCAGCATAAAGAAATAAATTAGTATTAGCTGATTTACATTTGAGTAGTTCATTAATATAAATGAGAAACTAGAGGAGCCCCAGAGCTGACCCCTGCAGAACCCCCTTGTTTACATATACAAAATCAGAACAATATTCCCCAGCTTTAACACACTGTAGTCTAAAAGACAAATAAGAAGAAAACCAAAACAAAGAACCCACCCCCAGGCCTGAGGCTTTTAATCTGTTTAATAGTATATTATGATCCACTGAATCAAATGCTTTAGAAAGATCTAAAAAAACTGCAGGAACTGACATACCATGATCAAAAGCAGTAAAAATATCACCACAACTCTAGAGATGACAAGAATAGTGTTATATCCTTTGCAAAACCCTGATTGATAATCAGTCAACACCTTCTAAGATTGTAATAAATACATTCTATCATCAAGACTATGTGTGATTCTTTCCATCTGGAATACCTAATTTACCAAGTGATGCCAGTTCTGTAGTGTGGGTGGATAATATTGTAGCCAATACTTTATTACAGCTTTACAGGCCATAGTAATTAGAATCCATAATAAATACCTGATCTTTGCATTTTTCATGGCAGGAGGGAATAAAAGAAGGATGTATATTTGTTCCTCAAATGGTAGGGTAATAGGTAGGATAATGTTAATAAGTGCATGTATCTTGTTCCAAAAGGGTTGCATTTTAGGCATGCCTATAGTACCTGAGTGTGATGCGTTGTGCCTTCCCTACATTCCCTCCAGCAGGCAGTCAAGAAATTTGTTTGATATTTAGCCTGTATAACTGGCATCCAGAAATATCTAATTTGGAGTTTCCAAGCAAACTCCTATAAGGTTGGTGAGAATGAAGCCCTGCTGGACTCTTCTTCAACTTGAACCCATTTTGGGTATAGAATTTGTGTGTCGAGTTCCTGGGACCACTTGGCTAGGAGATCATCTATGTTAGTACTGTATCTTGTAGTTCTTGTAGAGTGCAACAGAAATGAGAAATAAGATGGTGAGATCATTCTCCAGACTTAGTTCATTGAATAATTTGAAAAAGCTGAAGGGGAGGTGCAGCAGCAGTCGGGGTGTCAGTAATGTCAGACTTTATATAATGGCTTACTTTCAAAGAAGGATAAGATCCATTGGTCAAAAGTTATAGCTTGATTTGAGGGTATCAAAAAGTAAGATCTGCCCATCCTCTAGTACTGTATTTGATAGAAGTGGATTAAGCCATTTTTCTCCCATTACCAGTAGCCTGTGTCTAATCTGAATGAAAGGAATTCAGAGGTATTTGCAAAGGCAGCATGGAGATGGGCATATGATGCATTACACAGTAGCTTAAGGGTTTTTTCCCAGCTATCCACTCTAGAGTAAGTGTAGGGATATTCATGGTGGGTGGGTATGGGTATTTTTCGGGTACGCAAAACGGATCCCATTTAGGGACTGGAAGCAATCTTGAATGAGTTCCACTGATTTCCAATGACTTTCATATTGTGGTGTAAGCCAGTATAGGGCTGTTTGAATCTGTGCTGCTAAATGGCAAATGTATAGGTTGGGCAGGGCTAGCCCTCCCTTGTGTCAGGGTAATTGCAAAATGTTAAGTTTTATCCTGTGCTTTTTGCCCCGACATACAAATCTTGGTATAATTTTGTTCCAGAAGAGGAAGTCTTTCAAGGGCACCTGTATAGGAAGAGTTTGGAATAAATATAATAGTTTTGGTAGAATAGCCATTCTTGTAACACCTGTCCTATGGTTAAGGCCTAGTGGTAGAGAGTCCCAGGATTTTAAATTGTGCTGAATTTCTTTTGTAATAGGCATGTAATTAAGGGCATGCAGGTGTGTTGGGTTTCCTGATATTCTGACTCCAAGATATTTAAATGAAGTGAGTTCCCACTTAAAGGGATAGTACTGCCTAATGTAAGCAGATGGCTCATAATTTATGGTTAGGGTTTCTGTTTTACTTTGGTAAATCGGTAGCACGTGATGTCGGCGAAGGAAAAAAGGCAACCATGAAAACAGTGACTGCTTTATGGTGATTGGAAAGACAGCAACATTCACATTCCCCTCTCCGAAAGGTGCTATGACCTCAGAGTTGGTATATTTATAAAGGCCCCCCACAATCGGAGGTGCAGGAGGCATAGCCCCCCCCGAAAATTTACTTGTTGCCATCTTTACAGTCACTGTAAAGCCATCAGTGTTTTCATGGAAGCCTTTTTCGCCTTTGCTGACATCACATGAAACAGGTTAATCTTGCAGCCAGCTATCCTGCCAAAGGTGTCAAGTGTCTGCCATAAGAGGTCAACGGAGGTTTCTGGATTAGTTATATAGATTCGTAAATTGTCAGCTTATAAGGCCAATTTATGATTTATTGGGCCAGCTGTGATGGCCATAATATATGTTGTATGTGAATGGTAGTAGCTAGTGGCTCAGTGTAGAGCACAAACAGAAGTGAGGATTGGGGGCATCCCTGATGCATTCCCCTCTTCGGGGAGAAGTTCTGAGAATAATATGCATTTACCTTCACATTCGCCATTGGGTTTGAGTATAAAGCTTTTACACTGCTACAGAATTCTGGTAGAAATCCAAAATGGTTAAGTGTATAATGTACAAAGGGCCAGGACACTTTATCAAAGGCCTTCTCAGCATCCAAACTCAGGATGAGAGAAGGCTGATCTGCAGTTGTCATCCACTGGATAATAAGTAATTTTTTTTTATGTTGTCCTGTGTTTGCCTGGTTTATACAAATCCCATCTGGTCCATATTTATTAGTTTAGGGAGAATAACATCTACTCTCTGAGTGAGAATGGAGGTAAATGGTTTAAAATCAGCATTAAGTACTAATATAGGTCTATGGGAGTCTGGGTGGGTACGATATTTGTTCGGTTTTAAGATCACTGAAATTAATGCTATCTCCATGAGTCAGAGAGTATGCCTTTTTCTTGTGCTTAACAAAACATTTTAAGGAGTAATGGGAAAGTGTCATCTTTGAATTTTTTGTAAAATTCTAAGATATACCCATTTGGACCAGGACTCCCATATGTTTTACATTTGGAGAGGGCAAGCTCCATCTCTGTGATTTGAATTGGCACTATTAGAAATTGAATATTCGCCTCTGATAATTGTGGCAATTGAAATGCTTGGAAGAAAGGTGAGCAATCATCTGATTTGATTTCTTGGTCTGGCTCAGAATATAGCCGTTCATAGTATCACTTTAACATGTCTGGGATCTCAGTGGATTTATGAACAAGTTGTTGTGATCCGTCATATAGTTTAAGTATGAGGGCTTGAGTACATTGTTTCCTGAGCTTGTGTGCCAGAAATCTAGTAGCTCTAGGTCCTCCCTCATAACATCTTTGTTTCAAATAGGTGAGGGCTATCTCCCTTTTGAGATTGTATGGTTTGTATCTCTCTCTGTATTCAGTGATGGGTAGGGAAGACCCCCGTGCTGCCCACCTTATGAGCGGTTGGTAGCTCAGCTAGCTGTTGCATTAAATGAACATACCTCTTCTATCTGTTCTTTTTCTTTCTGGCTGTATATGCAATAATGTCTCCTCTGAGAGCTGTTTTATCAGTGTCTCATAGAAGGGGTGGCGATATAGTTGGTCCTATATTTTCTTGGACTATTTGTGGTATATGATCCGAGATTAATTTCTGATACTCTTGGTCTTTAAGGTGGATAGCATTCAGACGCCAATGGGTGTTTCTCCTTTCCTTATTATCTAACTTTCACATTAAATATTATGAAAAATGGTATCCTGTAATATGAGGCACTAGCGAGTGGGTGCCTGCCGAAACGGCGTCCCACTTTCGGCTAGTGCCCCAACAGTGGGGTTGTGGGGTAGGCGACCGGATGGGGTTTGTCATGAAAAGGTGACAGGATATCATGCAGGTATACGCACATGGGGGGGGTGAGCCTGACAGACACGGGGCAGGAGGGTATCTGAAGGGTGGTGCCATGGGCTTCTGGTGAGGTGGCATTATGGGCTAGGTGCTTGCTTGGGGTGGTGGGGATACAGGGTTCAGGACTGGTGGTTATTGTTGCGCCTGGCCCCAGACAATGTTTTTTTTTTTTTGACATGCACCCCCCTGGAGTTGAGAATCCTACTGTAGGGGGGTGCACCATAAAATAAAACAAAAAAAGTTTTTGTGCACCGGGTTTACTTTCGCTGGTATCCCACAACTCCAAAATTCAATTTTGGTGATGTGGGGTTGCCATAAGGGCATTCGGCATTCTGAATTCATCCTTATGACATAGAACTGCGAAAAACACATGCCTGCTTGCCAGCATTGTACCTCCTCTGAGGAAGGGATATGGCAAAGCTGTCACTGTATTGCTATGTTCCATTCCCAGTGTAACAGCTTAGATAGACTGTTCCACCAAGAGACTAGTGACAGCTACATAGTTTTACTGTATTAAAAAATAATTATTCAAGGTTCGAGACCCAGAGTATGTAGGAGCTGCCAGAGAAATAAGGAGTAGCCTCTGCATTGATAAAAAGACTAGATTTAGAGTTCATAATTATACCACATAAGATATTAGCGGTTTTAAATAGGTTTGGTTGTAAAATACATTGTCAGCATATCATTAATTAAAGACAGTGGGGTGCAGCACAGGGGGGAAGGGGAAAGGACTCCAGGCCCTGCCATTTCACACATACACACACAAACACACACACAATTTTACGTATATTATTGTGATTGGCATCATTTTTGTGGTAAAAATATAGTATTTAATGGTAAAATAGTGAAATAGTAATATTGGTGGCCAGTGGGCTATTAACTGATTGCCCTGGATAGTACATAAGTGCTGGCAGCCCAGTGTATGTTTCAGACTGCCTGAGTTGCCTGTGGTGATTTTGATAGTAAGATAGTTATTATATATATATATATATATATATATATATATATATATATATATATATATATATATATATATACACACCATACACACACACACACACAGTCGCTCCTGTGATGAATGCTGCTCTGTGGATAATTTCAGTAATGCAGAGTGGCAGCTACAGGTGCCAAAATCTGAGTGAGAAAGGAAAGTTAGAGACCAAGTGTTGGTCCCACAACAGAATGCACCTCAGTCAGTCAGGATTCCTTGAATCTGCCTCAAACTGCCACCTCACTCTGTAGCCGTACAGAATCTAGGCTTTGGCCATATAGTGCAACTCCTGCTTCACGCAGTGCCAAGAGGAAGATGTACAACGCTCCTGTTGAGGCAGGATCAACCAGATAAACTATTCCCTTTCCAGTAGTTGGCAGCCGAAAAGCACCAGGGAATGCTGAATTAGGGACTGGCTCTGAATAAATAAATAAATGCATAAAACGTAAGGGAGCACAGTCTGGAACTGGGGCTCACAGAGTCCCAGAGTGGAGAAAATGTACACACTGTAAAAGAAAACTCACAAGGAAGCTATTTTGTGCATAGAAGGGTGTGATTGTGGCATGGAAACTCATGGTTTTACATGCAGCAAAAACACATATAAATGAATTAAATAAATATATTAAAGGGCATGTGGGGGGACGGAGTAGTCCTGGGCACAGCATATAAACACTGAAAAGTTTCAAAAATGCACAGAAGCTAAAACGGAGCACTTCAAAGTTTGACACTGTCAGAACTTAAAGCACTAAAGCCAAATCAGTATTGCCATGTTCAGCAGTGTACTGCCAAGCTGGGTTTTGACAGAAATAACACAAACTTGGCACACACATACAATAGAGTGTTCTACACATGAGAAAAAAATAGTTTTATATGGCTAATATGAAAAATGGAGGAGTCACTAACCTTGAAATGGAGAGTGGGTCCTGTATGAAGCGAATCCATGCAGGCAGTAACGCTGGAGGTGGGGCTTAGTGTGGAAAAATGAATATTTAATGTCTGAGGGAAAAAACTGTTGTAGTCAGCACAGTTAAAGGGGAAATGACTATTTTTACTGAAAAAAGGACAGAAAAGTGTTTAGAAGCAATTAAAGTATTTTTATGATAAAAGAATGAGTCTAAGTGATTTTGCTTTCCAAGGGGCTATTGTGTACAGAATAAAATTCAGCAGAAAGCTTGGGAGGTCAGCTGTCCAATCAATGGGCCCTAAGCACTAATGGGGCAGAGTGGCTACAAGCATGTATCTGGGGTGCATAGTCACTCCGCACCCACTGCGCCCACTGGGGGTGTTCCAGGGGCATGCCAGCACTATGCAGTATTTACTAACCCAGCATAGTGCTGGCTGCATGGGTGCGGAGGGTGGCACAGGGTATGCCAGGGTAGACCCTGCCATAACCCACTGCATGCTCCCATGGACACAGGCCTTCAGTCATCAGAGGATGGGGACAGGGCACACTGTGCTGCCCCTGACTGCTGGGCAGCAGGAGGGGCAGGGGCAGATAGAAGGACGAGCACCCGGCACCAGAACGGGATAGTGCCTGCAATTGGCATACACAGCTCCTGACCCGCGCCACCCTACATGTGGGATCCACTAAGGGTCCCAGGTGGTATCCCATTAGATGCCTGCCTGGGATGATGACTCCTCCCCCAGCTGTCCTGCACAGTCCTGTGCATCAGGGGGGAGAAGCCACAGGCAAGTGGCTAGAATTGGTGAATGCCGGTATTGGCGCACCTGTCCTTGGGGCACAGGGGACATTTCCACGTACTCCCCCACCCACTTAGTGCATAGTGCCCATTATAAGGAAAAAGTGTTCAACCCTTAGGAAAATGTTCATTTTAAGTGACAAAGAAAATGTATTTTAAAATGACTTTCATACTCACAGAGTTAGCACAAGGAGTAGAGGTGCTGCCATGCTATAAAAAAATACAACATTATTCAAAAAAAGAGAGCGCTCTCAAACCTCAAAGAAATTGCAAGGGTACCAGTCTCATATAAGCATAATTTATTTCATAAAACAACAGAGAGGCTATAAAAAAGAACTACACAGCCAGTGTGCAGTCAGTCTGAGCAGGAAGAGCGAACAAGAAGGAAGATGCCCATGGCTAAGGGGTGTCTGTCTGAAGAGGCCTGATAAAGAGAAAGAGCCAGTCAGAGTCAGTTTAATTTAAATAGAAATGTAGGAATAGGGAATCCCCGGTACCCCAGAGTAGGGTCAGCTAGGGCAGTAAATGAGAACAGGGTAAAGAATAGAAAGCCTGTTGCTTCAAGTACCTGGTGATCCTGTGTAACCAGTTTTCCTCACAGAAGAAGAAAAGCTGCAAATCTGAAGAAATCATCGCTTCTCCTCACAACATCTTCATCCTGCGGACTCAAAGGGGGCCCTCCAACAACACCAAGCTGCAACAACTCTGCACAGAATTCCTTCAATAACTCCAAAGGAGTGTGGTATAGTAAAAACTTGTTGATACAGTTTGGGGACTATTTTAAAAGCCACAGTGACACTATTTTATAGAGAATTTACCTCAGTCCTTCTGAAGTTAAGAAACTTTTGTCAAAGTGAAGGACTGAACCTGAAGAGACTGAGGGGGTATTCTGTCACAACTTTTAATGTACCGATATGCAACATTGTTTCAAACAACATGAAGGCTTGCTATATTATGACATATGCAGTGAGTCCCAACCTTCGAACTGCTCCAGAGGTGAAAGAGTTAACTTTCCATGCAAGGCATGGAACCTTGAGCGTGAGCTCGGTTGAACACTCTGTCTGTTGTTGCTCAAACTCAAACTGTCAGATTCTTTACTCCGCCTCACTGAACAGTCGCTCCGGAGATTTCTCCTTCTGCTCGGTTCATTTGTTGGTTAAAAGTTTTATTTTTTTCGTTTTTTTGACCGAAATTAAACCACAATCGGTCGGTTCCAGCTCTGTCTGTGGTATTGTAAGTAATAGATAGGCTTTCATTTATTTCTTCTGTGTGGAACTTGTAAACGTCTCTTTCGGTTCGGTTTGAACTGACTAGGTTGTTTTAAAAATTACTTTCTAGTCCTTTAGAGTGCGGTTCCCGGTTCTTATCAGTTTTAAATAAACCGGATTTCATTACGTTTTTTTCCACGACCCGTGACACGGTTGGGAACCGATAAGAGAGTCTTGCTTGGTGGATTGCCACTAGCAGGCAAGTTTGGTTAGGCTGGCATTATGTCTGAGAAACCAAAAGAAAAACTGGGCCCACTGGGTTTCAGCACTGTGGCCTCTGTGGGGAAGCCTTTGCTAAGGCTGACCCACACATATGTATATTGTCTGGGGTTTGACCACCTCAATGCAGACTGCCAGATTTGTAAGAATTTTCCTGCTGCCACCATGGAAAAGAGAGTTGGTAGACTCAGGAAAAGGAGGCCAAAAAAGTCCGCTGACCTGGATGGCCAGCCAGTTTGGTTCCAACGAACCGGAGGAGTCCCCTCTGACCAGAGGCGATACTTCCTCGGGGCAAGCGAAGAAGCCAGCTCTGAGGGCGGTTCCAACTAAAGGACTAGAAAGTCAGCTAGTGTGGAGCCAAAAGTTCTTTCTCCAACCGCTGAGGAAATAGCTAAAGCAATTCAAATTGTCCAGTCTCTTTCCCCGGTTCCGTCTGAACCGACACCATCAGGGAAGCGTTCGGTTCAGTCGGTTCCACCGGTTCAAGATTTTGATTTTGATGATTTTTATGAACCGGAGGAAGGGGAGGAGGAGTATGAGGATAGTGAATGTGATTTGGAAGGTCTGGATGTGCCCATTGAACCGGACATCTCTCCAGACAGACCGTTGGGGTCCCCAGGCTATCTGAGTCCCCTTCTCTTTTTATGTTCTATAAGAAAGTTGCTGAAACTCTTCAACTCCCTGCTGAGGAAGCTGTTGATGACCAGGAAGAGCCTGATTATGTAGAAATGATGGATATTCCAGAGTCTAGGAGACTGTCTATTCCCTTGCACAAATCTTTTAGGAAACAGACAGTAAAAATTCTAAAAACTCCCCATTCTATCCTCCCTGTGGATAAAAGGATGGACAAGAGGTATGCTTTATCAGGCTCTGATACGGAGTTCCTCACTCAGCAATGCAGCCATGTGGGGGTAGTGCAGGCTGCTGCCTGTGACAAAGCAAATATTCATCTAGCCTCTCACCCTCCTGAAAAGGACTCCAGGAGGATGGATGCCATGGCAAAGAAACAGTACATGGCAGCATCTTTAGGACTCAGACAGGCAAACTATATGGCTTATGCTGCTAGGTACCAGAAATCCAGATGGGATACTGTGCTGGCTCTAACAAAACAGGCCCCTGACCAGCTTGCCAGGGAGCTGGAACAGGTGGCTGCGGATGGTATTGAGGCATCCAAGGTGCAATTTCATGCTGCAGTAAATTCTAATGATGTGTCATCAAGGGTCATGGCTACATCTGTGGCACTTCGCAGAATGGCTTGGCTCAGATGTACTACCCTGTCACAAGATACCCAGTCTAAGGCCTTGGATTTTCCTGTTGTGGGCAATTCTCTGTTTGGGGAGCAGACAGAGAATTACATGAAGAAAATGGATGCATATAGGACCACCTATAGGAGTGCACAGGCCAAAGAAAGGCAAGCCACTCCTCAAAGACAGCATGTCAGGGGCAGGGGTAGGCCTTTTCATAGGCCTTTTTACCAAGCCCAGGCCTCCTCTTCTGCCTATGCCCAGAGGGGGTTCTTTAGAGGGAGAGGCAGACGGGGTACAAGTAAGCCTGCTTCTACCCCTCAGCCCAAAGCTCCTGCCAAGCAGGCTCCCTGATGGGGTGGCCAGGGCCGATTCTCCACTACCGGTAGGGGGCAGGCTGGCTTACTTTGTCCAGGACTGGAAGTCTTTAACATCAGACAAGTGGGTCCTGGAAGTAGTAAGCCAGGGACTGGTTCTCGGCTTCAAAAAATTTCCAAAGATGAGAGCCAGGTCCTTTCCACCTGCAAATCCATCAGAGGCATTTGCCCTAGAAACAAAAGTTTCTACCCTCCTGGCTCTCAGAGCTGTGTAGAGGGTTCCACCCCTACACCAGGGCAAAGGGTTGTACTCCAGGTACTTCCTTACCCCAAAAAAGACAGGAGAATGGCGGCCCATCCTGGATCTCAGGTATCTAAACAAGCACCTTTTAAAACCAAAATTCAAAATGGTGACACTGGGAATTATTTTACCCTCTCTAAGGCCAGGGGACTGGTTAGCCTCCCTGGACCTCAAGGATGCCTACTTCCATGTTCTTATCAGAAGCTCCCATCGAAAGTACCTCAGATTCGAACTGCCCTCAGGCCATTACCAGTTCAGAGCAATGCCCTTCGGCCTCACCTCGGCTCCGAGGGTATTCACAAAATGCCTGGCAGTAGCAGTTGCCCACTTAAGAAGGCAAAAGATTGCCATCTTTCCTTATCTGGACGACTGGCTCATAGTAGGCCAGTCCCCAGACCAGGTCAAACTACACCTTCAGGTAACTCAGCAACTGCTCACATCTCTAGGTTTCCTTCTCAATCTTCCAAAGTCCAGTTCTAGAGCCTGTCCAACTACTCACCTTCATAGAAGCAGAACTAGCAGACACAAAAGAAGGCCAGAGCCTTCCCTCCTCTGGAAGAGCAAGGACCTTGGTCTCTCTGGCCTCCTCTTTTACCCTGCAGGTCTCTCGACCAGCAAGGCATTTTCTACAGCTCCTGGGGCGCATGGCTGCTTCTACAGCAGTAGTGCAGGGAGCAAGATTTCAGATGAGGGATGTCTAGTTCCATTTGAGAGCCTTTTGGTCTCAAAGGACAGACCCTCTAATCAAATTTATCCCAGTGACTCGAACCCTGATCCAGGCCCTTCAGTGGTGGCAGGACCAGAGCAATCTGAGACAGGGGGTTCCCTTCACCCCCCAGTCTCACTCCTTACCCTTACTACAGATGCATCCCTCTTGGGGTGGGGAGCTCACATGGGTGACCTCACTACACAGGGGGTGTGGTCCCCACAGGAATCTCTGCTCCACATCAATTTGTTGGAACTAAGAGCAGTTTTTCTAGCACTCCAGGTTTTTTCTACATCTGTTCAGAACAAGGTTGTGCAGGTCAGAACAGACAATACCACTACAATGTGGTACATCAACAAGCAAGGAGGCACTTGGTCTACGGCCTTGTGCACTGAAGCAATGAAGTTGTGGTCTCTGGCTTATTCCCTGAATGTCTCCCTTACGGCAGTTCACCTCCCAGGCAAGGACAATGTCCTAGCGGATGCTCTCAGCAGGATTTCCCAGGGCCATCACGAATGGGCACTGGATTCCCTAGTACTGGAGGTAGTATTTGCCAGATGGGGCACCCCCACAGATAGATCTTTTTGCAGCCCCAGACAATCACCAACTTCCTCTTTTTTGCTGCAGGCCCCCAGTGTTGGGCTCAGTCCCTCTGGATGCCTTCCTCCTCAGTTGGGAAGGGAAGTTTCTCTATGCTTTTCCCCCCTTCCCTCTTCTCTTCAAGGTGCTAGTCAAAATCAGATCTCAACCCTGCAAGTTGATCCTGATTGTCCCAGATTGGGCCAGACAGCCCTGGTACCCACTCCTCATGTCCTTAGCAGTCCACCTTCGCCTGTGTCTTCCCAGGAATCACAACCTGTTAACCTGTGCCCAGGGGAGAGTTTGGTATCCGAACCTCAAATCTCTCAATCTCAAGGCTTGGCTCTTGAAGAGTTAGAGTTTGCTGACCTACACCTCTCCCAAGGTGTATTGGATATCTTGAAGGCCTCTAGAAAGCCTTCCACCAGGGCTACTTATAATTCAAAATGGAAGAGATTTTCCATTTGGTGCGCTGGCAAGCATATTCCCCCAGAATCTGCTGACGTGCCCACGATCCTGGATTATTTGGTGCATTTGAATTCTTTCGGGCTGAGACCAGCTACCCTAAAAGTGCACCTGGCAGCCGTGTCTGTTTTCCTATCAGCAGGTAAGCCCTCTTCTCTTTCAGCTCACCCTGTATTCTCCAAGTTTTTCAAAGGGTTGCTTCACACCAACCCTCCATTCAGGGACCCTGCCCCTGCTTGGGATCTTAATATTTGCATTGCCCAGCTTATGCAACCCCCTTTTGAGCCATTGTCTTCAGCAGAGCTTAAGTACGTGACTTGGAAAACTGTGTTTTTGGTAGCCATCACTTCTGCCAGGCACATAAGTGAGCTGCAAGCATTGTCAGTGGAGCCTAATTTTATCTCCTTTCACAGAGATAAGGTGGTCCTCAGGACTAACAGAAAGTTTTTGCCTAAGGTGGTTTCAGACTTCCACCTTAATCAATCCATGTCTCTTCCTGTGTACTTCACTGACCATTCCTCCTCTGGCGAGAGGAGATTGCACAGCTTAGATCTCAAAAGAACCCTTAGTTACTATATAGAATGTACCAAGGGTCACAGGTTTGACTCCCTCCAATTGTTCCTCACTTATGGTGAGGTTGGTAAAGGAAAACCTGCCACTAAAAGATCCATTGCCAGGTGGATTGTCTCTTGTATCCAATTTTACTATGAAAACTGGGTAGGTTCTTCCCTCAGGCCTGAGGGCTCACTCTACCAGAGGTACAGCTGCGTCTCTGGCTGCTGCCAGGGACATCCCTATCCTAGAGATATGTCAAGCAGCTACCTGGAAAACAGTTCACACTTTTACTAAGCATTACTCCCTGGACATCCAGGCTAGGAGTGATACTCGATTTGGCGCAGCTCTGAAAGCCTATTTCCTAAGTAGGTTCTGTCCCTCCTCCTTGGAGGTACTGCTGTGTAGTCTGCATATGTCATAATGTAGCAAGACTTTGTGTTGTTTGAAGAAAAAATTACTCACCTTAGTAATGTTGTTTCTTCTAATGGAGTCTTGCTATATTATGACCTCCCCCTCAGCCTGCCCCTCTCAGAACCTCTACTTTTGGGATGTGGGTGGGCGGTGCAATGTTGGCACTTCATAGATGCCCACTTTATTTTCACCCTTTCTTAGGGTGCTTAGGTGTTATGTTATATATTTTTTTCTTTCTTGAATCCCTGACTTGAGTCTTTGTTTTGGGATCAAGAACAAAAATGTTTTTGTAGTTAGTAGCCAGTGGGCTGAGTGTAGGTTCTGACTTCCACACAGAACCTTAGTGAGTTTTGCTCGTAAAGATCTGACAGTTTGAGTTTGAGCAACAACAGACAGAGTGTTCAACCAAGCTCGCGCTCAAGGTTCCATGCCTTGCATGGAAAGTTAACTCTTTCACCTCCGGAGCAGTTCAAAGGTTGGGACTCACTGCATATGTCATAATATAGCAAGACTCCATTAGAAGAAACAACATTACTAAGGTGAGTAATTTTTTCTTAATGCCATTGCTTAGTTTAAATGATTTCCAGCAATTAATGTGTGAAAATATCAACTGACTTTTAATGATTTTAGAGTATAAGAAATACAGTACAGTAAATTAGTAATTTGATACCTGAGTGGGAATCTGGCAGAAGGGGGTCAGTGGACTAATTGAGGTAGATAAGGTCTAGTAGTCATTGTGTGCCCTTAAGGCAAGTGAATTTGGATACCAGGGTGGGTATCTGGCAGAAGGGGTCAGTGGACTGACTGCTCAGAGATATGGTTCAGTAGTCACTGCACTCTTTGGTGCTCTACAGATGTATGTAGTAATTGGATACCAGGGAGGGTATCTGGCAGAAGGGGTCACTGGACTGACTGCTCAGTGGTAGACCCAGTAGTCACTGATTTCCTTAGTTCTAAGGTGAATAAATCTCTGGGATTAAGGCATACCCTAGGTGAGTGCTCATCCTGGAAAAGTGTGATATCTGGAGGGCTGGTGGGTGCTGAGTTCCTGCACTCTCCAGGGGTGATTTCAAGGTGATTAGTGGGGTGGAAGTGCCCTACTGGGATCAATGTAGAATATATAGTAATTCTATTTTATTGTGTTCAAATGATCATTTTTGCCTGAATTTAAACTGTGCCATTCATGGCTGTGATTACCAAGACTTCTTTCACAATTTCAGTAAACTATTACCTTTTTGCTCAATGACCCACGTGTCAGACTGCTTACTTGCAGTACCAGTGTCTCACTTTCCTGCAGGTCTCTAGGTCAGTCTGGTGCAAAATTCACTATTCTTGGCAGCTCTTAGCTACTCCCATTTGGGAGGTAGGGTACTGTACTTACCCTGGGAAAGGGTTGTCACAAAGGAAGGAACAAAGAATCCTTTATGTCACCTATCTCTGTGTAGAATGGGCTCATCTGCAATATGAAGTGCAGTAGAGTGCATGGATGACATCCAACATTTTTACTAGGTGGTTTATTGATCACTTTGTGCCCCAAGTGAAGTACTATCTCAGATCAAAGGGGCTGCCTCTGAAAGCACTCTTATTGATAGACAACTGCCCTGCACACCCCGGCATTGCTGATCTTCCTACAAGGGACGGGTAATATGGTGCATGTTTCTGCTGCCAAACACAACCTCAAAAATCTTCAGTCCTGCGATCAGGATGTGCTTGAAATTTTAAAATGAGCCTGCCAAAAGAAGCTGCTCCAAACAGTGTTGTCCAGTGACAACCAAGATACACCACTGGGGAACATCATAAAGGCCATAAATATAAAAGATGTTGTTTACATGGCTGCAGAGGCTTGGGAGTGTTTGCGTCCTGAGTCTATTGAAAAAGTCTGGCATCAAAACGAGTTGAAATGAGACAGATGAGCTTACTGACCTCCCTGATCTCAGTGACCTCCCTATCTCACCTGAATAGATTGGCCGACTGGCTGCAACACTACCAGACCCTCCTTCCGTGGAAGAGGTGAGACAATGGTTACTGTGTGACCAAGAAAAGCAAGGGCATGAGTTGCTGTCCAGTGAAGGAATCATTGAGATGCTAGCACAGCCACTACATGAACAACAGCCAGAAAATGATTCTGGCAAAGAACTGGAAGAGCCGCCTCCTAATGTACCCACACGTGCTGAGGCTGTTCTCCGGTTGATCAGGCGATACTGTACCTTCAAAGTGAGCCTGACTGTGATCCTGTACAAGAAATGCTGCTTTGCAACGTGAAACAACATGCTGCAAGGAAAAAGTATGATACCCTGAAACAAGCATCAAGTTAAGGACTATTATACCAACTGATTAAATATTTACTGTTTTTTTTTATTTTACTACACTTTATAAATGAAGATTTGATTGATACACTTAAATTTACTGTGTTGGGCTCTGCTGCAAGTCTTATTGAGTGAGTGAGTGACTTACACTCGTTGTACAATGAAGTCCTGTATTGGAATCCTGTTTATCCAAATTGATTGGATGTCCCCCATGCAATTCAGATAATAGGGGTTGGACTGTATAAAAATAACTAAAATTAGGTTTAAGTTGCTTTGTTAATAAAGTAGTCCCTCTACTGCTATACTTGCCAGTAGAAGGTACTGCAGCATTTCACAATTGTTTTAAGGTATATTCTGTTTTCTTTACTGCTTTGAACTCTCTCCCCCTCCCTCACTTCTTCAACTGTCCTCCCCATGCTCACTTGTGTTCCATTTTACCATTTACATTTTCTGTTCCTCTGGGAGGCCTGAGGAAATGAGTTCTCTGTTTTACCATTTACATGTTTTTTTCCCTATGGAGACCACAGGAACTGAGTGCGTCTGTGCGTGTTATGGTAGCTCAGAGATGCAGCATGATTGGGGGTATGGAATCCAGCTATTGTTTTCATTTTCTTTGACTGGATGCTGTCAGGGGAGAGACCGATGATCATAAAGATAAGAGGAGACAGTCAGCCCTCTTGGTAAGACGTTAGGTGACATAACTGTGAAGTGGGTGAGATCAATCGGGAAATGGAGCCAGTGGTTGTAAAGTTAGCATGACTGGCACTCCAGTGCTAAGGAAAGCACACCATCTCAACATGTTGCTTAGTCACGGTGTAGTGTACGGTAGGCACCACAGCTGTTTTTTTGAACAGAAACAGTTTTCTTAGAAAATGGGCAGAGGGAGAGTTTTGTGTCTGATTTAAGTGTGCCGACTGCTGTGACTGTCATTGTGCCTGGTTGAGTGGGGTGAGGCTCTCACTAAGTGAGGAAAAAAACATTGCAATTTTCTTTTTTTTTAATTCCATGAACACGAGAATATCAGAACTAAATGAGGCACACAGGGACTGGGACTTATTATTTCTTGGTCTTTGTTGCCTCATATTGGACCAGCTGGTTGGTGGTTTTAGCCAATTAACAACAACATTTGTCTCTCCCCATATTCTAAAATGGAATACTAAAGCAAACAGAGAGCAGTTTTACCAGTGCTAAATACATCACAATGGCAATGTGCAGCACAAAAGTGGTGCTTTGTAGACTTAGTTGCTTTTTTACTTCATACTGTATAAAGTTTGATAGTATTGACCAGTACTGTACGGATAGTATTGACCAGTACTGTACTGATAGTATTGACCAATACTGTACTAATAGTATTGACCAGTACTGTATTGATAGTATTGATTTGTACTGAGCTGATTTGTAAACCCATGTCATATCTCATATATATATATCTATGCTGCATAAACACACATACAGTATATACCCACAAGAACACATCAGGCACACAGCATGATCAAACATATCAATAAAACCATGTTAATGTATAAAGGCACACTTAAAATACATGACAAAAGTAAGAGATAGTATATGTAAGTGATAAGCCACGACAGGGTGTGTATTATAAGATTTTAATGCACAGCTCAGAGGTGTACTATGGCATGAGGCTAAAGGCCAAGTACCCTTACACCCCACAGAAGTGCAGTAAAATCCTATGATGCACACCCGGCAGAATCATTTTACACTTATAAAATAGCACTCTAGTAGGTTTTGGGGGGAGGAAAATGAAATTTGGCACTTGGCTGTGTGTTTATAGAGATTGAATGCATGGACAGGTGACATCTCTCAGCCAGTGAAATTTCTAGATTTTTTTTCTTGCCATGTTATGAATAAAAATAAAATACACAGGAAATGCACCATGTACCAGAGGCAAGAGAAAGGCAGTTGTTTGAAATTTCTGTAATGGGTCATGAAACTAAGGTCTACATTCCGTCCATTATTTTTTTTTGTATCAAGAAGAAAAATAAAGCTTGACCTCATAAGCCTGTCCTTGTGTACTTCCAAAGTATCTCCTGTGAACTAAAACAGAAAGCCAGAGACAGGGCAACCAGACCAACAGAAATGTTGTCCCACTGGTCCCCAGTCCTTATTACTTTTATGTCATGCTTGTGTGAGTTAATTCGGGTTCAAAGGGGTTTCCCAGTTTCCCCCACATAGCCTGTATGTGTATGTGGACAACTCTTGCACTGGATGTAATAGACAACATTCTGGGTGGAATCCACATGTATAACTCTCCTGTAACTTGAATTGTTTGTGTTGGGGGGTGTTGATAAACTCTCAAGTGGAAATGTGCTCACATGTTTTACATTTAGGAATTTTACAGAGTTTGGTGCCTCCTAGTGTTCTGTTGTTTTGGTCAGGTATAAGTTTGTTCCTGACAATCTGGTTGGAGAAGTTAGGTGGCTGTTTGAAAGAGAGTAAAGATGTTTTTTGGAAGATACATTCAAGATATCATCCTCACTGAATATTGGTTGTAGGTTCTTAATAATGTTTCATAGTGGCTCCAGATCATGGTTGTATGTAACAACCATGAGTGTCCAATTGGTGGTCATTTCTTTATATTGTAGTGGTTGTTCTCTTGGCATAAGTGTGCATATGGCATATTCCACAGCTCTGTCAATTTATCTAGAGGAGTGTCTCTGTTCAGTAAATGTTTTTTTTTCAGTGTGACAAGGTGTTCATCTCTGTCCTCCTCGCTCAAACAGATCCAATCATATCAAAGTGCTTGACTGTAATTACAGATTTGTTTTATTATGCCTAGGGTGATAGCTGTTTTTGTGTAGTTATCTCTGTCTGTCGGCTTCCTGTAGAAACAAGTCTGTAAGGTTCTATCTTTGCTGGTAACTGTAGTGTACATGAAATTAATGCTGATGTCAGATTACTCTAGGAAAAATTTAATGGATGGCTGGAGGATATTACGTTCCTGATGAAATTCATACTGAGGTGTAGCAGGGAGCTAAAGGCAGTTTGCCCATGGCAGTTCCCATCAATGAACCCATAAAGCTATCATCTCCCGCTATCCATGAGCCAGTTATCCAATTTGTGTTTAAAAGAGGCCTTACTTCTACATACAGTAATATCTAAGGGAAGTGAGTTCTGCAAATTAACGACTCTCTGAGTAAAATAGTGCTTCTGCCTGTTAGAGTTGTACCTAAAGGGACGTACTTGCAGGGGGTGCCCCCTAGGTTTGATTTTTTTTTTCCTGATTAAAACTAAATCCCAGTTCATTAAATAGAAATGTGTCATTTACTACTGTACGTCCCTCATGAAAAGTAAATCCCCTCTATGCCTTCTCATCTTGAAAGACACAAGACTGAGAGATTTTAGTCTGCCCTCATATTCCAGGTTGCAATATTTAAATGTGTATCTTCTGTCCAAATTATAAATATGTCATCAATACATTGGAAGTATGCAAGTGGATTGTGGAAGTATGCAAGTGGTTTCATTGTACATTGTTTCAGGCAATTTTCTTCCAAATTCGCCATGAAAAGATTGGCAGATTGTGGAGTCATCCTGGTGTCCATTACTGTTCCCATGGTTTGAACATAATGTTTGCTGTTGAAACTGAAGTTGTTGTGGGTCAGAATAAATTTGATAAGTCTTACAATGAATTCTGGGTGGATGTCATGGTGCTGTCCTTCCTCTTGTAGGTATTTAAGACAGACTGAAATTCCATCAGTGCATGGGATATTGGTGTAGAAGTATGTCCAAATATGTTCCTAAGCACATCCAAGACACAATAACTGATCTCATCCCTGGTGAACCTAGGCCAGGTACATTCTGTGCGCTACCCATGATCCATAAACCCAAGGATCCAGGGAGATCTATAATATCTGGCAATGGTACCCTGACAGAAGGGATCTCTGGATTTATAGAAACTGTTTTAAAACCACGTGTCATAGAAAGGGACAGCTGTATTCAGGAGAGTACACTTCTTGCATAAACTTTCTGCTTTTTGAGATTTACCGCCTAATTCCATCTTAGTCATGATGGATGTGAACTCCCTGTACACTACTATTCCACATATAGGTTGGATGTGCTCTATAACCGTTTAGTAAGGTTTATCCTGTACTGTCCTAAAACAAATCATCACTGCAAGTTGTATACAAGGTTGGAATGGGTGTCTCTCCAAAATTGCAGAAATCTATATAAAACTATCTTTGCTGTCAAAAGTGTCTATGGGCTAGTCCCAGACAACTTAAAAGAACACTTAAATATCAGACCTAAAAATACAACCCTAAGGAATGAAGCACTCTTTGAGATGGAGACTCCGAAAGTCAGAACCCAAAGAGTCACCTAGTCGTACAGTACTTCATTCCCAAGCTACAGAACTCTGTTTCAATAGAGTTCTGGGAGTTCTGAGAATTCTGGGTAAGAGACATCTAATTAGACTCCTGAGGGCAAGGTCTGAGCAGACATTTGCAAACAAATTCAACCAGGTGCCCTGGAGTAAGATGGTCTACATAAAGACCTGAATGTGAAACAGGTTAAACTTTAATAGAATGTACTTATATACTACTTTTGTAACTAGAACTTGTATACAGTAACTCCGGTACTTGAAGGGACACCATTGCAAATGAGCTTGTCTCAGTTGTTAATCTCCCTAATAAAACAGAACTGAATTGACTTGACTGGTAAGAGTGTAGGGGCTGATGAGTTGGATAAAAATTTGTTAAAAATGATAGCAGCTAGTATCTATCGGCCATTGACTTCCATCTTCAACCTATCATTAATTACCGGGGATTTTCCAGCACTGTGGAAAAACAGTACAATTGTCCCAATTGTAAAACCAGGTTCCACTAAGAATGCAGACAAATATTATCCAGTTTCCATCTTCCCCCCTCAGCAACTTGTTAGAAAAGTTAGTTAATGAACAAATGTTTGCCTATTTGCAAACATACAGCCTACAAACTATGGAGCAGCGTGGTTTCATACAACATCATGGCACGGGGACAGCCTCGGTCAGGTTCACTGAACACATCAGTTGAGCCATTGATGAAGGGATACTCACTAGCATGGTCTTTGTGGAGCTGCCCAAGGCCTTCGACCTAGTAAACCGCTCATTGCTGTTAGAGGATTAAAACACCTTGGTTGTCTAGTTTACTAAATGAATGGTTTCAAAGCTACTGTACCTGCGTACTCTTCCACTTGGGGTAAGTTGTCATGGTTCACATTCCAATAAGAGGCCACTCACTGATGGTGTATGCCAAGGATCCATACTTGGACTGCTATTATTTTAAATTTGTATTAATTCAGTCACTTTAGTTTTAAATCATTCAAATGCAATTTTGTATGCTGATAATATTACTTACACCAGTTTTCTCCTCAATTATTGAGATCAATTCTGCCTTAAACACAAATTTTGCCAATCGTAACTCATGGATTGCACAATATAGTCTTTTGCTTACTAGTAACACAACTAAATGTATGGTTTTTGGATCTAAACCTAAATTAACTAAAGGCTTTCAAATGTTAACATTGATGATTCTAGTGGTGTACAGTTGGAACAGGTCAAGATTTTGAAATACTTTGGAGTCCTTTCGGACCCAAACTTAACTTTCATACCTCATGTTAACTCAGTCTGTAAACAAGTAAACCAAAAGTTTGGTGTCATATACAGACTTAAAAAATGCTTTTCAGTTGAAATTAGACAATCAGTAAGGGCGTTCTACTATCAAATTTAAGCTACAACTCTTGTTGTCTTTGCGAGCACATTACAGACTGAAGTAACATGCTTAAATATAGTTTTCTACAGTATTTGCTGATTCACTTTAAAACCACCATACAGATGGCATCACTGTGCACTGTACAGTCAAATGGATTGACTGTGCCTGGAACAGAATAGATTATATTACAGTATATTAGCTCTGTTGTTTAGCTGGCAAGACCATTAAGTTGAACTTTGATTCACCTTTATTTTCTTTGCTGTCTTTTAGAAAAGATAGATCAAATGACAACCACCTGCTATTTCACACGTCACAACAGCTATGGGTCAACATGCATTTTTCTGTACAAGCTGCTAAACGTTGGAATAACATTTTCCCGCATTGTGCATACTAAGAATCATTTGATTTTAAACAACGATTGAAGAATGATTTGCTTGGTGAGTGCTCTGCAATTTCTGGACTTTGTTATCTTGAGTGAGGGGCTAGCAACCCCAGCAGAGCATCAGGTTCTGTTACTGTTGTGCACACCTTTCTCTGTGATTTCTATTGTTTACTCAGGCTGAAAATGTTTTTAAGTGCCTGCACTGTACTCAGTGTGAACAAGTCACAAAATTTGCCCTTGTTAATCTCATGGGGATATTTGTATGTTCCTATCATATCCTCCTTCTATCTCCTTGTCTCCAGGGTGTGTATGCTACAGTCCTTCAGTCTTTCCTCATACAATTTCTCCTGCAGCCCCGGGACCCTTTTGGTTGTCCTACTCTGCACAGCCTGCACCCCATCACAGTCCTTCCACAGTGTGGGCTCCAGACCCTTGTACAGTACCCCAGGTGGGCCAAATCATGGATCTATATAAGTGAAGGATTACCTCCCTGCTTCTGCTACTGATTCCCCTTCCTATGCACCCTAGCATTCAGTTTGCCTTACCCAAAGCACTGTTGCACTGTACTGCAGTTTTCAGGCTTTTGATATTATCACCCCATGTTCCATTCCTTAATTGTGCTGTCTATTACCACTCCACATGGGGTACGGAATCATGGGTAATGTTTGGAACTCATCATGAAGGTATTTAGTTAGGTTATGCTCTAGGTAGAACTTTAAGATGCCAAATGGCCTCACACACAGTCTTAAATTCCATTCTTTGCAAAATGTTGAAAAACAGAAAACCATAGACGTGTTTCATCGTTAAGACTCATTGGTTTGTGGTGATTTGCATGTATCACCACTGATTTTAATATTCGTTCCTTGCGTCTCTTTTCTGTCACAGATTTTGGTGTTGAGCACTCCTGTTAGATTGCTCTTAAAGCAACAGGACATGTTATCATACTTGTTTAGTGGCAATATATTCCTGGCATCCTTACATTAATCATCAGTAGATTTTGTATTCTTTCGGCATTTTTAAAACCATTTTTACTACTTTTGTAAATAAATGTCTTAAGTCACTAAGTATGGCACCACCAGCATATTTGTTTCATATTTATTCAGCAAGGTACATAATACCCTCTGGTACCATTTGGCGCTGTACACGTAGTAAATACTATCAATGCACTGCACCACTTTAAATTTCACAGTTTGTACATTGTTCCTTAAAAGGCTTCTGTATATAAGTGAAGATGATAGCCTGTAAGGCTGATTAAGGCACGTTGACCTCCATATCCTGAAGGTTTGCACTGCATGCACCTGGTTTGTGCTGCTGCAAACAGACAATTGTGCATGAATGCAATATTCAGCAGTCTGTGCTGCGCTGGGCATTTGTGATAGCACATGAGCACAAACATAATGTATTCAGCAAGAAAAAAGGGGTGATGATGTGAACATTCTGTGCTGTCAATATTTAATGGTTTTGCACTGTGCTAAAGGCATTTAGCACAAGTTAGCATTGTGCAAATTAAGACGTATAAAAAACAGGTCTTAACCAGGTGCAAACCCCAGAGGCAGGGAGCAGAATAGCAGAACATAAAATGGCACTCATTGTGTACCTCATGCAGGCTGTCATAGAGGATGGGGAGCAGATAAATGCCCTCCCCTATGCCCCAGCGCAGGCCCCACAGGCACCATGTTGCAAACAGACAGTACCATCCATGAGTCACATTCGAAGTCCTCAGTGATGAACAAATCGTGGATTGGTATAGGCTAAACAGGGCCATACTCATGCAGCTGTGTGAGTTGCTACATGAGCCACTCAAGAGAGATACCAACCACAGCCATGCAATGTCCATAGAACCCAAGGTGACAGCAGCATTGTGCTTCCTAGCCACCAGAAACGTCTGGATACCGGTGGCTGAGACTACTGGTATCACATAATCTGCCATTTCATGCCTGTTGGGACAGTTCCTAGATGCTATGCTACCCCATTCTGGGGAGCTTATTGTATTTCCCACCACACTAGCAGAGTGAACAGCAACCATGCAGAAATTCTGTTAGGCTGTGCACCTACCGGCCATACTGGGTGCCACTGACTGTACCTATGTTGCCCTCTGTGCACCCTGAGGGGATTGTGTGGAGGTCTACATGAACAGAAAGGGCTTCCACTCCATCAACTACCAGGTGGTGTACGATGCAACAGGGTGCATCACCAGTGTGCTGGCATGGTATTCAGGCAGTGCCTAGGATGCCTTCGTCTGGCGCAATTTGATTTTGTGCCAGAGGTTTGAAGGCCGGGATATACCTAGTGGGCACCTCATTAGTGAGCAAATGCCAAAAGCGCCCCCCAACCATAGCTGCCACTGTTGTCACTTAACAATGTCCTTTTCCCTCACAGAGACAGTGCATATCCCCTACATCCCTGGCTGCTAACACCTGTTCTAAGACCCGCATCTATTGCAGAGGGCACGTACAACATGGCACACATTGTTACATGCAGTGTACCTTTGGCATGCTCAAGATGTGGTTCAGATGCCTTAACCATTTTGGTGGTTCCCTAATACAATCCTCAGAAGGCCTGTGCCATATTTCATGCCCTTTGTATACTACACAACATGGCACTCAACCATGGAATATATCTGCTGGTCCCAGAGGGAAACACTGCAGTGGATGCTGAACCAGGGTATGCAGATGCAGCTTGCTAGGCTTGACCCCAGGAGGTTCAGGGGGTATTGAGGCTGCCTCATTGCAGACCTCTACAGTCCCAGATCATGAGTAAATATCACACAGTAGACAATAATGGTGTAACAAAATGTATTAGCAATGTAACCTAAAGCATGAAGAAAATATACAGGTGTTAAAACAAATATAGCCATCCAGGCAGGGATGAAAGGAGGATTCAAACAAAAGAAGAGCCATCCAGGTGGGAGGGAAGGGGGATTCAAAACAACAAAAGCTAACCAGGTAGGGAGAGGGGGATTCAAAATAAATATAAGCCATCCAAGCAGGGAGGAGGAATGGGGGACTCAAAGACAACAAGTGCCATCCAGGCAAGGGGAAGGTGGGAAGGGAGATTTAAAATAAAATAAAAGCCATCAAGATGGGGCAGAGTGGGAAACATGGTTTGTGGCAAGGAGAGGGCATAAGGTGGCAAATATGTAGGGCACAGGTGTTACAAGCACCCCTATTGGCTGCCTCTAACCCCACCATGGACACTGGGCTGTTGCATGCTGTGTGTTCTGGTGGGCAGCTGGGGGAGGTCATCGTCCATGCAGTGGGAGATGAGGGTAGAGATGGTATGAGCCTCCCACAGCAACAGCCTCATGGGGCACTGACCACTCTGAGAAGCAGGCCATGGCTAGTGGTGCATGGCACCTGGCCACCATGGGCCAGCATGCAAGGTGTGCTGAGTGTCCTGGCTGACCATGTGCCCACACTGTAGGGGTGGCCAGACATTGTGATGTCTGCTGTGGGATGACACTCCCCCCACTGGAATGGCCAGTGACACAGCTTGCACATGCATTCCTGGTCCTCCATTGTGTCCTCAACCCAGGACTGGGCCATTGAGAGAAGAGAGTGACACTGAGAGTAATACACATACCTATGGCTTGACCATGGCAGCATGCAGGCCCAGTGTACTGTTTACAGACACAAACAGATGCTGCCCATATGCCCCCAGCACTGTACACATAACACACTTCACATCACCACAGATTACACAGTATATGACACCCATGTGGCATGATAGGGGAATCCCCTGCAGCTGTCCAGACCACCAGGATACCTGCATAGCACCATGCAGAATACACCCATTGTGTAACCAATCCAACAGGTACACCCTTACTGACAGCACATGGAACAGTGATGGCACATGTGTGTGGTGTACTGAGGCCCATGTAGGATGCAAGCATAGAGCTGTAATAGGAAGTGTCCACTAAGCTCAGATCTGTGCAGTACATCCTGTACTCTGTCTCGCTGCCTGGCCATCTGTGGCCCATTTCACCATGGCACGGTCCGCTGACAAGCATGCAAGCCCAACATCACTGTACCTGTGCACACATGACCTTAATGTGATGGGGCTACTGCAGTCACTTATATGGCAGGGTTCTTATACCGGGTTATAGAATGGAAGAAGGCTGATTAGCCCATATTTACCGTTCCTCACATTAGTGGGTCATTTTGACAGAATTTTCCGTTAAACCTTTATCCACTAGTTTTTTAAAGGCTGTTACTGTACTGTTGTCTATAATATTAATAGGCAATTTATTCCATAACCTTCCAGTTCTATTAATGAATGAGAAGTGTATACTGTTATGTTTAGCAGTGTCTAACTTGATCTGTCTTTTGTACCCCCTCAAACATATTGGTTTCTCCTGGAGTATAATCCCAATTTCATTCCTTAAATTTGTATCATTTATGATCTTATGCATTGCCAACATTGCAGAGAAAATAGGCCCGTTTTTAACACTCTATATTTATAGCTGTAATTTCTTAAAGATCCTATTAATTTAGTAAAGCACCTCTGAATCTTCTCCATTCTATCAATTTCAACTACTGTATATGGATTCCAAAGTTGTGACCCATAATCTCATGGGGTCTTATGTATGTTTTGTGTAAGGGCAACAGACAACCCACGCTTTTGTTAACAAAACTTCTCTTTATATACTTAATCATAAGATTAATTCTCCTAATTACAGCTGACCTGTGATCTCTGAAATTCATCAAATGGTCCACTAGAACTCCACAATCCTTCTCTAATGTACTTACTTTTAGTCCCAGACCATTTAATGTGTAATGTTGTTGGATATTAAATTTACCCGTGTGCATCACAGTACATGTGTTAGTGCTAAAGGTCATTTTATTCCTAAGTGACCACTCTTCTATCTTTTCTAAGTCCCTTTTCATCTCATTTTGTTGGTTTGCAGTAGCTACAGGATCACCTAACTTGATATACTAACATGCTATTTGCCAGCAGATTAGGCCTTACGGTCTATCGAGTCTGCTCGAACCTAGATCCTTAGTTGGATGCCGAGACCCTCCCATCCCTTGTTCTCCAGAAACCCCTATCATCCATCCCCACCCCCCCGGGACAGGCCATCATCTGATACATCCACTTTCTGTGTCTGTCCCACCCTCTCTTGAAGCCCTCCACTGTGGATCTCTGAACCAGCTCACCAGGCAGTGCATTCCAAGAGTCCACTACCCTCTCGGTGAAAAACCTCCTCCTCTTTTCCCCCCTCACCCTTCCACCTTCCAACTTCAAACCATGCCCTCTGGTGATACCTCCCTGCTTTAGTCTAAAGATCCCCTCCATGTTTACCCTATTTATTCCCTTGAGGTACTTGAAGACCTCAATCATGTCCCCCTGTCTCTCCTCCTCCAATGAAAACAGGCAGAGCTCCTCAAGTCTGTTCTCATAAGTCAAATCCCTAGCCCTCGTATCATCTTTGTTGCCCTCCTCTGTACCCTCTCCAGGAGCTGTGTCCCTCTTCAAGTGTGGTCTCCAGTACTGTACACAGTACTCAAGGTGTGGTCTAACAGTCCATTGTTACAGTGGCGAATCACTTCCTTGCTCCTAGAGGTGATCCCCTTACGATGCATCCCAACATCCTGTTTGCCTTGCTGCTCTCCTGCACTGCTCAGAGTTATTCATACATGTATCCACAATGACCCCTAGGTCTTTTTCCCCTATTGAGGCCTCCAGCGCCTCCCCTCCCAGGGTGTACCTGTGTTTAGGGTTTCCCCGACCAAGATGCAACACCTTGCACTTGATATCATCTGCAGATTTAATTATTTTATTTTGCATGTTTAGCTGGAGATCACTTATAAAAAAAAAAAAAATAAAATAGAACAGGTCCCAACACCGAGCCTTGTGGTACTCCGCTAGACACAGTAATAGGATCTGAATATTCCCCCAGGGCTCTCACTATTTGTGTTCTGCCATACAACCATTTCTGGGTCCAACTCACTATTCTACCACCTATACTCGTTTCCATCATCTTCTGTAATAGGCCATTATAAGGTGCGTTAAATCCAAGTATATGATATCCATAGGTATGTTATTACTCACGTTTTTATTTATATATTCATAAAAGCAAAGCAGATTTGTGTTACATCCCCTATTTTTCTTAAATATATTGACTTAAATATACATTGATTACCATCTTCATAACCCAATATCCTACGGTTCTGTTCTGTTCTGTTTTAGTTTTTAGCAATGTTTCAGCTAATGTACCCAGTAATGATGTTAAACTGACTGGTCTATAATTCAGCGTTTCTGACTTATTTCCCTTCTTGTAGAGAGGATGACTGTAGCTTGCCTCCAGTCATCAGGCACCTCACCAGTTTTGAAGAAAGCATTAACAATTGTGGCTAAAGGATATTGAATAAACTCCACTGTTTCCTTGACCAATCTTGGGCTAATCTGGTCCGGGCCTGCTGATTTTTTAACCTTAATTTTGTTTAGTAAAGCCTTTATTTCTGCAACATTAACTTCTAAGTTTAAGTCTTTGTAGGTTTTTTCTTTAAGCTTAACTTTCCTACCATCACTCCCTTTGGGACTGTACTGAAGAATTCATTAAATGCCTTAGCCACTTCCCTGGGGTGCTGGAGTTCCTTGCCATCTATGGATATAGCTCCCAAATTATTTCTGTGTCTGTTTTGGGTGTTAATGTAAGCAAAGAAACTCTTGTGTTATCCTTCTTATGTGATAGTTTAAATTCCACCTTGTTTCTCTCTGCCTTACTAAGTTTTTTTTAGGTTTTTTAATAAATTTCTACAACATTCTTTATTAACCTGCATGCCATCTGCTTTCATTCTTACAAATGGTTTCTTTTTTTGTGCGCACAACCTTAATACTTTGTTAGTACACCACACTGGTCTCTTGCCCCTTTTGTTGTACAATTTGATATTAGGAACATACAATTCCTCCAACTCTAAGAGTTTTTGCTTAAGTGATAACCATATATTATTAACACTTAAACCCTCTAGGCCGGCCCAGTGGTGCTGAGGGCTGAGGCACTGGATGCCTCACCTCATGCTATGCCAGCAACCCGTGTTTGGGAACAAGCATGGGGCTGCCGGGGGTGGGGGAGAAGGATTGAGAATCCAACCGACTGCTCTCCTTCTCTGAGGAGATGGGTCTTCAGTAGTCAGCACCCATTTTCCTCCTGGCAGAGGCTGAGGGACAGGGAACCACGTTGCAGTTTGGGGAGAAGTTGGGGCAGACGCCTGGAGGGAGTGTGTGCAGACACATGTGTGCTCCCCTCTGCCAGCATCATTGCATGCCCCCAGCTCCAGGGTAGAAGAACACCAGGAAAAAATAGTTGGCACAGCACAATGGTGGAGGGTGCCATGCAGGCTCTGCTCCTGGCTAACCACAGCTCTGGTCCACTGGATCCGGACCTCGGTGCGGGTTGGGGGACCCACCTTGGGAGTTTGGGTCAGCACCGGATGGTAGATGCCAGGGGACGGGGCTGGGGGGGTGCCCTCCGGAGAAATAGCCAGCACAAGGAGGAGCGAAAAAGTAATAGCAAAAAAAAAATTAAAAATTAATCCCTCTAAATCTTTTCTCCAATCCCATTTTGATAGGTTGTGCTTAATTTTTTCAAAGTTAGCTTTCTTGTAGTTTTTCACAATGGTGGATCTCCTAATGCCACAATGATCCTTTTCTTTAAAGGCAAACTCAATTATATTGTGGTCACTGTTGCTTAGATTTTCCCTTATCTTTATTTTAGTTAAGATCCAGAACATTGTCCCCCTTGTAGACTTATAAATTGACTGACTAAGCCCCGCTGTATTTAACATATCCAAAAAGCAATTATTTTTGTGGTCCAATTTGTTAATAAGGCCTCAATTAATCTCAGGGTGATCAAAATCCACCGAAGCAAGAATGTGACCTTCTAGTGCCATTTCCAATATTTCAGCCTCCAATTTAGCATCTAACTCCCTGTTGGAACTGAGGGCTCTGTAATATAAACCTACAAATAGGTTTCTATCTGTCAGTCCCTGTACAGTCATCCAAAGAGATTCCGTGTTGGACTCCACCCATTTTGTACATGGTATAACATTAATGTGATTCTTCACATACATGGCCACGCCCACTTCTCTTTTGTTCATTCTATCCTTATAAAAGAGGCAGTATCCATCTAGCTCCATATTCCATTCTACACCCTTTTCCCACCACATTTCTGTTATCATACATAAATCAATTTTTTCCATTTGCAACATTATTTCCAATTCAGACTTTTTGCTAATATTCAAACTTCTTGCGTTCAGGGACCACATTTGCGTTCGGAGTCCAACCTGGCTTTCATAGCCACCTCTGAGGACACCCATTCTGGCTGCAGTGTGCCAGACATTACCATCTCTGCAGGGGCTAGTGGTTTGTTAGTGCTGGACCCACTTTCAGTGGCCTAGAATTTGGACTGGGCCCTGGCCGTGATCTCCTTTGTTTACCTCTGGAGGTAGGTAGACCTATTTTTGGACCTCCTCCACTGTTCGACCCCTTCCACCAACAGCATTAACAGACTCTGATCACATCTCATACCTGGGCTATCTCAGACCTTGTTCCCCTGTGACGGCTCATAAGGTCCTCCCTGGGCACATAGACTTGGGCCATGGCCATCACCTTCTCCTTTAAAAATCTCCTGTTCCAGATATGCTCCTCATCCATCATTATACATGTAGGAAAGGGGAGGATGGACAGCAATGAGCATTGTATACACACAGCAGAGCACAAGGCATAGATACAATGGTGTGCAGGCCCCAGTACCACTGGCCTAGGAACATAGGTGTCCCTGCAGGGCAGTGCTGAATACACAGTGAGCTGCCTGTCTATCACTGACTAGAGGACATGTGCAGATACAGTAAAAGTACAGTCCTGATACAGCATAAACACACTGACATGGTCACCTCTGTCACTGTTATAGCCATTTCAAACTACACTTGCCTTAAGCCATCTGCAGTACCTCTATGGAAGATATGAGGTGCTGTCTGCTCCTTTTATATGCTTCAGAAATAATTAGGCATGCAAATGATTGAATACGTTTAAATTAATGACAAGCAAATGTGGATTTAGGGCACTGACTGTGAAATTAGTTCATTTGCATACACTGAATATTTGATGTTTGCACTAATGTCATGGCCAGCATGGCACAGACATGACATCATATGCTGTCTGCCAACATCATACTGCTACACAGGCATGTGTGCTATGAAATCGCATATGTGCAGCCCAGTGCTGTGCATACGTGCCATACACCCTGGAATCATATTGCCATTCACATGCTAACAGCCACCTCCCCACCCAGAAACACACCTAGTACTGTGCAAATTAATGTTAGTGCAGTGCAAATGCCAAATGTACAGCACTACTGTCCAATCTACTCTGTAGAGCCCAGGAAGTCCTGAGTGCAGCTGGAGTGCAAAGGAGCTGACAGACAGAAAAAGCAAAATGTCAGACAGGCACATGAGGGTCAGGGGGGCATGGCTGAGGGACACCAGGAGGTCAGTCATGGAGCTGGCCAATCTGGTCAGCCTTATGATTGACCAGGAAGAGCTGCTGCTGGGTGAGGGAGGGAAACAGCAGACAGGCCCAGGTGTGAGGTATGGGAATCTGTGAAGCGGTGCTTGGCTCACAGGATGGGCATTTCCCACACAGGTGACCACTGCCACCACAGATACAGTGACCTATCCTGGAGGGAGCTGTGCCACCTGCAGTAGCTGAGGGTGATGGTGGATAGTAGCACTGTGCCACACCCAGGTGACTACAGCCAGTAGTATGTATGGTTGCTGTGGTGTGTGGTGTGCAGTACAGTTTTAGTGCTCGGAGACTGCTTTGTTACTTTCTCTGAGACCCTTGGACAGTGAACCTGTGTTTACCTGTTGAGTACACTATTTTAATAGAAACCCATTTACTGTATTGTCGTATATAGCCAATGCAGGTCTACGAGACCACTGTTCCTGTCAATGCCCCCATTGCCCTGTACAATAGAAGTTTCACTGTGGGAATCATGCTGCTTGCCATAACACCAGTGGTGTGTAATACTGCATTGACATGTGATTGCCGTACGTCCCTAGGTGCTCAGCCTTGTAATATGAATATATCATGTGACCTGGGGTGTATTGATAGCCCGGATGTTAGTTGTACCAAACAGTGTGTTGCCCCAGAAAATGTCTATTCTATGTACACTGTCTGTGGTATGTAGCACAGGTGCAGGTACACATATGCCATGTAATGCATAGCTTACAGTTGTACTGTAGTGAGTGTGCCAATCTAGGAGGACCCACCATGGTTTTGGTTACTCTTACGGTATTATATTACAGAACTTGGATGTACTTTATAATAGATTAGCGAGATTCATATTAAGATGTGATTTTAGCATCCATCATTGTATAATGTATACTAAACTTGAATGGAATCCATTAAACCAGCGGGCCAAGGCATTTGGCTAAATCAGATTCAAAAATTATTTAAAAATAAACCTCAACATTATTTAGTAGCTAAACTTCAAAAACCAAAACATGGATTGAACTTACGAAAACTGGGAGCTAGAGAACTGATGATTCCAAAAATTAAAAATCGTTTCAGTAATAAGACCATCCAGTACAAGGCTGCCTTAATTTGGAATGTACTTCCTTCTTTCCTCCGTGACTTAGAATTATCCACTATTGCATATAAAACAGCAATAAAGCAGGAGTTAAGTTTTAGATGTCAATGTAATAGGTGAATTTCATGCAAGTAGAAGTACACTGTCTGCAATTTTTACATAAGTGTTTTGTTATGCGTATCCTAACATGTAATTATTTGTGGATGTATTTTATGTTTTGTATGTTGTTAGTATAGAATTAATTAACATTTTATACAACCAGGTATGCCTTGTAAATAGGGATTCTTTGAACCCTAATGGCTGTAACACTGTATAAATAAAATTTTACATACATACATATCCACGTCTACTGTTGTAATGATACTATTATTGTGTCCCTGTGGTATACAACCTTAGTCTACATGCATTATAATAAGTAATATGAGGTGTACATGGCATGTAGCTGACACGTATGGGTAGGTGGATGAGGTGGTGAGGAAAGCAGAACAGGGACATCACACAGGCTTTGCATATGCAGTGCTAGATCCTATGGGACATCACACAGGCCTTGCATATGCAGTGCTAGGTCCTACAGTATATACAACACTGATATATAGTGTTGAAACAGTGCCAAGTACATGGGTTCACCTGTCTATGTGCTGTAGCATGGCTGTGCATACTGGTAGGATACATACATATCCACGTCTACTGTTGTAATGATACTATTATTGTGTCCCTGTGGTATACAACCTTAGTCTACATGCATTATAATAAGTAATATGATGTGTACATGGCATGTAGCTGACATGTATGGGTAGGTGGATGAGGTGGTGAGGAAAGCAGAACAGGGACATCACACAGGCCTTGCATATGCAGTGCTAGATCCTATGGGACATCACACAGGCCTTGCATATGCAGTGCTAGGTCCTACAGTATATACAACACTAATATATAGTGTTGAAACGGTGCCAAGTACATGGGTTCACCTGTCTATGTGCTGTAGCATGGCTGTGCATACTGGTAGGATGTGTAAATGCATGGTCCTGTCCATCCCCACCATGGACATGTGGCTGCAGTGGCACAGTACAGGTATATTGGCATGTGTACTGTTTAGGGTGCATACTGCATGCAATTGATCACATGCTACCTTTATCCCCTTCCACAGACAATAGGAATCAGTCAAGGCAACCTATGGCAAGGAGGAGCAGGGCCATCAGGATGACTGACAGTGGGGGAAGGTGCCCAGCCATAATGGGGCATGGCGTAAGTCGAGGGAAGCTGGACATTTCTTGAACAGGTGTCCATGTCAGTACCTTGCATTGTGTGTTTTGCAGTCTGGGTTGTATGTCTACACTATGCTGCTTGTTTCTGCTGTTGGAGGATGCCTATGTGTGTGTATCACCAGGTTGCATGCATGCCTGTGGGTGCAGCACCTAGGCGGTTGTGGTTCTGGCCCCTCAGCTGGCCCTTGAGGCATTGTTCCACCACTGACACTGCGGTGTGCCAGGGGCTGTGCCATCTACTGGTTTGATCATCTTTGTGTCAACTATGCTGCCCTGTATTTGTAGTGTGCCTTGGCATGCATTACACCTTATGGTGGTGTGTTCCCTCTGCCACAACCTTGGTACACTAGGGAATTGAGAGTAATGCTTACTACCCCAGGTGGCACATCTCACATTGTTAGTCAGGTTGGTTGTTCTACATGGCTGGGCATAGGTATGTTCATCTGTGTGGTGGTGGTAGACACTGGCCACTGTTGTATCAGTACACCCCTGTGATATGCTATGTGTGGCACGCAGCACCCATGGCAGTCTATCTACATCAGTGCCATCTGTACTGTGTACCAGGTCATTATATCTCACCAGAGCTGACCTTATGTGCCATGGGGTTAACTGCAGGTGTAGTCACTGATGGGCCTTGAATGTACCTTACCATTTATTTGGTCGACATTCTGATGCATAGTTGGTAGTGTCTACCCCACACAGTGATGTCCATGGTGAGATCATGCCATGGTACACAGGCAGTGCCATGCATACATTACAACACAACTGAGTCATTGCAGTACTGATGACCTGTACAGCCTTTGTATGGGGGAACCCTATAATTAGGGTGGGACCAGCATCTTCTGGGATGGAGAGTGTCTACAGGTGGCTCTGCATCTCACACCAGTGTTCTGGTGACTGTACTGCAGTGTATCAAGTGCTCACTTGTGTGATACCCTGCCTGCTGCCCACTGTGCATCATGATGGTGCCAACTGATAGTCATGTACTATACTGTTTATTCTGCTGCTTAATTTATTGCCTTGCTCAGTGCTGTTTTTCTAAGATTATCATGCACGCAAATGTTGACGTCTTGTCTTACATTGTAGTCTATTATTTTAATGGTTTGTGCCCTCCTGGGACATGCCTGAAAATAGGCAAATGTTTGTCTAGCACACCTTATCCAGTAAACAAAAACAAAATAAATAAATCTGTATACAACTGTGCTTTGTATACCACTGGGGTGTGGGCTTGTGCCTTGCTCCTGTTGTTGACCAGGGTGGCTCTTGGATGTCCATTGTCCTGCGCACCTTTGTGCTGGATGACTGGTTCACAGGTCACTGGGTGTGTAAGTGCAACTCATAGCCACTTGGGCCATTACACTGTCTGCTGCACTTTGACTTGGCAATGGTCTGCAATGTGCAGTGTTTTCACATCTGGCATGCCTGCAGGTGTTGTGTGTCCCTTGCAGAGTGTAGCCCTGCTCTATTGCAGTATGGCTCTCTCATTGTATGTGTAGTCCTTTACTGTTTGGGTACACATTGCTGTCTCTGGTATGCTACGCACATTCCATAGCGGCTCTGTGACTCTGTCCATCTGAGTGGCATGTTGGCCCATGCGTTGTCTGGTTGTACATCTGTTATCACATTCTGCTACTCCATTGTCCCTCATTCTGTGTGCACAGCTTTCTGAATTCAGTGAATTTCTTTCTGTAAGTACCCAGCTGGAGGCCGGAGGCCGGAGGGACTGAAGGGATGCTCTGATGGCTGAGGGATGGGATGACTTGCTGTGCAAGCAGATACGCCAGTTATGGCTCCTGATCAGGAGGCTGGAGGAAAACATGTAGGCTTTGCAGGATCTGGCCACAGTGGTCCTTCTGCAGCAGCCACCACCACTGTCACCACCACCTATTGCAGCCCTTGAGGTCAAGGACTTGAATCTGATGAGCAGTTGCCCCATTTGTTTATGTTTTCCCTTCCCTATTTTTAGGGGCTGTTGCCACATCAGTTTTTGTTCTCTCTCCCCTTTTTATGAGTGGTTGCCCCATCAGGTTTCATTATCTCACCTTTATACAGGCAATTGCCCCACATGTTTTTGTTCTCTCCCCCTCTATATATGGGTGGTTACCCTTTTTCTTCCCCCCTTGTTATGGGTGGTTGCCCTTTTTCTTTTGCTTTCTCCTTTTATACAGATGGTTGCCCTTTTCTCCCCCTCTTGTTAAGGACAGTTGCCCTTTTTCCTTTTTCACCCCTTTATATGGCCAGTTGACCTTTTTCTTCTGTCCCCCCCTTTTTACAGGTGACTGCCTTTTTTCTTTTGGGCCTCCCCTTGTTACTGGCGGGTGTCCTTCTCCTTTTTTTTTTTGTATTATTGTTGGTTTTGTTTATTTATGGGCCATTGCTCATTTTGTTCATTAAATTATTTCTGATATCTACAGTATGCTGTTGTATTGTGTGTCTTTTCTTGGTGACTCCCTATCCCATCTCCCTGTCCCCACCCTCCCATGCGCTGTTTTCTGTTACATGTGCTGCACCTATGTGCAGCACTATAGTCAGTGCTGAGCTTACAAGCTGCACTGTGTCCCAATATTCAGAAGTGTTTGCATGGGTGCGCTACTTCTGCATATCTCTGTTGGCATGTGCAAGAGATAGCATGAGTGCAGTGCAAGTGCAGCACTAGCACAGCTGGTTGAATATAGGTGCCATTATGTCAAAACATTGTGGTCCTAGCTAGGATGGGTCTCTCATACTGTCAGATGCGAATGCCTGAATTTACTTGGCGTGCTACTGTAAATGCTGCTTTGCTGAAGATATTGTGCATTTGCACCATGTCATTAAATTAACTGCAGAACTACACATGCATGTCAGCTGTCTCCATAGGATGATGTCCTGTTGGTAGGTGCAATGACTGATGATGGTTCCTGGACCTGTAGAGTGGTGGGTCTGATTTTCATTCATTGAGTTATTACCCTTGTGTTGGCACTTGGTCCTGAGCATCTGTAATGTTGGGATTCTGTGATTGTTTTTTCAGCTATAACATTCATCTTTGGCAAAGGTTGTGAGAAGCTTTAAAATGCAGTCTCACCTGATTTCTTTGGTGAAAAGGGCAAATGTTTTTGCTCATCATGGCAGTAATAGGAAAACAGCTATTTTACTTTCATCTTCAATCTGGTTTCCTTCCAGTAACTGCTGTCATCATTCTTAATGCAAAACTAAGGGTAGTTGCTTCTATTTGACCAGCAAAAGGTTTTTTTTCAAAATTGCTTGATATAAAACAGAAAATACATCTTTATATGAAAAGAAGAAAAGGCTGACAATACATCAATCCAAAAAAACAAAAACAGACTCTGGCTAAAGCAAAATAACTAAACGGAATAAACTATCCCCAAATGGCCCATCTTGTTTTGCAAGTAACCTGACAGGTTCACAGAATGCATAGCACAGCACCATAAAAAGTATACAGCCCAATACTGACATTTCAAAGAAAAATAATCATATACAATCCAATCCGTTTATATTTCTTATATAAAATTAAAACTGTAACCAAATACAATTTATTTTTAAAGTTCAAAAGAGGTAATACATTAGCTGATACCACCAAGGTATCTAAACCCTGTGACCAGCGGTTTGGTTATGGTTATCTACATTCCACTGACAGAGAGTAATCTCTAATTTTAAATTAGTCATTATTATAAAAATGCATAAAATGTCATACCTTGGTTTGGGTCTGGCTACCGACGTTCCACTGACAGAGAGTAATTTCTAAATTTAAATTAGTAATTATTATAAAAATGCATAAAATGCCATACATTGGTTTGGGTCTGGCTACCTACGTACCAGTGACAGAGAGTAATTTCTAAATTTAAATTGATCATTATTATAAAAATGCATAAAATGTTATTCCTCATTTGTACTTTAACTGCCTTAATTTCAAAGACATCAAGAATGTAACAAGACTGTAATACTACTTCATGAAGCCCAAAAGCTGTCCCCAAAATGGAGCCTAGCCATTCATCTCTATTTTTCCTAAGTAGTGACATAAAATAACCAAATGCTTCAGATCATCAGTTTCACCAGTTCCACATCTGCAGATGGAGAAGAGACATTTTCCCCTTTTTTGTTTGTGCAATATAAAAAAAATCATTATAGATCTCAAAAATGGACTCTAGTAATTATAACTCATTCATCAGGATTTAAGCGTAACGTCAGGTGAGGTTCTCTTTTGTGTTCCATTATAAGAAAGTTAAACCATGAGTGAAGTTTTAGTTTCTAAAAAGACTAAGGATAGGAGACAACATTCACCTTACGTTCACTGCAGTTATAGCAAGGTACTCAAAATACATGTGGGCCTGATTCATGATCGGTTGCATCTGCTGCAAGTCCCTGATGCACCAAACATTCAACACAGGGGCTTGCAGTAGACATTTGGCACCAATCTCAGTTCTGGATCAGGTGTGCCAGATGCAGCAAGTTAGACCAGCTCTCCCTTGGTCTAACGTTGCATCCAAGGGGGATCCATTTTATGGGGCTTGCGAAAAAACCTTTTGTACAAGTTGCTGTAAAATGTGGAAGAGGTTGCAAATGCACCAGCCCTTCTTGAATTGGGCTGCGTTGCACTAAAGTGCTTTGGCACAGCTGCACCAAACATTGCATATGAAGCAAGGCTTGGTGCAAGCCCTGCATTATCCTTCATGAATATGGACTTCATCAATGCTCAAAATCTTATTTAAAACTCAAGGTTCACAAACACCTGCTTTGTGTATACAGGTATAGTTCAGCCACAGCCTGATGCCAAAGCATCAGCTGGCCTACACGCCAAAATTCACAATGCTTCACTGCAGGTTAAGGGCTTCACGCTGAGGTAGGTAATAAATACCTGTTTGTATGCACATAACCTGCTACATAATCAGATACCATAGGTAATGCAAAACCATGCGATGTGCAAAACAATGTTAAAAGTAGATTCATTAAATGAAATTATGAGTGACAAAAACTCCTTTTATTGGCTGAAAATGTCCGCAAATTGAATGCTTTCATTTCAATAAGACACATTTAAAAAGAAGCGCTTAATGTTCCAGGATCATTTTCCAGCAGCTGCACTTTTTCTTGCTCACAATTTAATTTACCAGATTAAACAAACTAAGAGGTACAATTCAAAGCAATTGATGGGTATTACGTAGATGGGCGAGGGGTAGGTTCATTTAAAAAAAATAGGAGTTTTAATATCTGTGGATGCAAGAATTAAGTGGCACATCCTTTCACTTTCCTATGTGACCTAGCTATAGTACTGTGTATGTACTGCAGTAGCTATGTCACTACTATGGTATGACAGCATTTGGGAGTATGTGGATTTTCATACACAACAAGGGCTAATCATAGGTATACTGTTAGGTATAGGGCACTGCAATCAGGAGCGATGGGAAAAGGTCGTGAGTGACAGGGGCGTGCTGGATTTTGTAGCACCCTGCACTAACATTTTCACTGTCAACATTATTCTCCTCCAGTTCATTCATGCCCGGTCTCAGAGGAGCTAATCATAGGTATACCATTAAGTGTGCAATGCAATTAGGGCACTGCAATCAGGAGCGATGGGAAAAGGTCGTGAGTGACAGAGGCGTGCTGGATTTTGTAGCACCCTGCACTAACATTTTCACTGTCAACATTGTTCTCCTCATGCCCGGTCTCAGAGGAGATTATATTTAGTGTTGAGGGGTGTGGGGGGCAAATCCCCCCTGCATTGGAGTGTGAATGGCTAAGTCCCCCACAAAAACTAACTTTTCTTCCCTGTTCTCCCTTGTTGCCATAGCTGGGTTGGGGTGGAATGTGGGACCACAGTAATTGCAAGTGACATGTTTCTGGCACCCTAATTTATGGCGACCAGATTCATGTTGCAATGCAGTGGGTGAACCCGAGTCATATACTATTATTGTGTGTGTGTGTGTGTGTGTGTGTGTGTGTGTGTGTGTGTGTGTATGAAGATGAGCTGTAGTTAGAGCTGTAGCAAAATTTTATTTTGACGGCAAAATTATGGTGAAATTGCTAATCTCGCCCAGTGAAACATTTCACATAATTATGGCCTTTTGGCAAAATTTCACCAACCAATTTCACCTTGAATTTTGCCTTGTGCTAATATAAGGTGAAATTAGGCAAAATTGGGCTTTTCTCTCTGCTGGTGGTCACATGGTTGAGTCTAAACAGGTAGGAAGTGAATGGTTCATTTCCTGTGCTACATAACTCGAGGAAGCAGCAGCATCTATACTCCCTGTGACTGCATAGTGCACTTTTATACATAAACTACTTAATTTGTGCTATTTATTTCTAACTTTATCTTGTTTGTCTTTTTCTTGTTTCATATTTAAGTACCCATGGAGTGTGAGAGTGTGAGTGTGTGTGTGTGTGTGTGTGTGTGTGTGTGTGTGTGTGTGTATGTTCCGGCTCTCTTTCTCAGAGTCTTTATCTCTGTTTCTTTTTTTTGTTTTGTTTGAATTGGTGGTGTTGGTGGGCATAGTGGAGAAGGGCAGAGGCAGTGGGGCACCTGTATGCGTGTTTCGGATGACCATTAAGAATGAAATGCCACAGCAGCAGGAGGCTTTTGGCCCTAGCACCAGCACCCAGTAGCAAACAACTGTGCCCTCTCCCCAGCAGCAGGAGGCAACCGTGGCCCCTCCACCACAGCAGCAGTAGACAGTGCCCCCCTCCCCAGCACCAGGATACTGTTCCTCTGCCCTGGCAACAGGAGACCATGCCCTCTCTTGAGCAGTAGGAGGAGTCAGTGCCTGGGGCATCATCTGCTTCCCCCCTCATGGCCCCATCATCCCCAATGTTCTCCTGTCTGGAATTTTATTTTGTGCTAGTTTAGCAGGTGACCCAGTGGTCACCTGCAATCTATGTGGGCAGGAAGTGTGTCACGGAAAGTGTGGTTCCCACTTCAGGACAATCAGCCAGCATAGCCACGTGGTGCACCACCACCACCCGCTTCAGTGGGACTTCAAACTGCAGGAGATGGTGGCAGCATCAATGGCAGCTGTGGGGAGCAGTGTAGATGTGAGCACTGAAGGGGGTGAGCAGGAGGGAGGTGTGGCTGGACCTGTTACATGTCCTCACTGGGCTTGCCGGACCAGACAACAGCAGCAGTCTGTAGTAGCATCAAGACCCTGCCAGGTCCCCCCCATCCAGACCCAGCAGCAGCAGCACAGGCAGACCCCACCCTGCCAGCAGTGCCAGTGACACCCCACCAGGGCCCCCCATCCAGAGCCAGCAGCAGCAGCAGGCATCCCCACCCCACCAGCAGTGCCAGTGACACCCCACCAGGGCCCCCATCCAGAGCCAGCAGCAGCACAGGCATCCCCCACCCCACCAGCAGTGCCAGTGACACCCCACCAGGGCCCCCCATCCAGAGCCAGCAGCAGCACAGGCATCCCCCACCCCACCAGCAGTGCCAGTGACACCCCACCAGGGCCCCCCATCCAGAGCCAGCAGCAGCACAGGCATCCCCCACCCCACCAGCAGTGCCAGTGACACCCCACCAGGGCCCCCATCCAGAGCCAGCTGCAGCACGGCATCCCCACCCCACCAGCAGTGCCAGTGACACCCCACCAGGGCCCCCATCCAGAGCCAGCTGCAGCACAGGCATCCCCCACCCCACCAGCAGTGCCAGTGACACCCCACCAGGGGCCCCCTATCCAGAGCCAGCAGCAGCACAGGCATCCCCACCCCACCAGCAGTGCCAGTGACACATGTAGACTTATCAGCTGTCCTGTCAGATGTCCACCATCTTTGAGAGGAGTTCAGTGATTTCAGACAGGAATTTAGTGATGCCCGGGGGGAGATTGCTAAATTCTAGTGTGATGTCAACAAAATCATAGGCATTCTGTCTGAACTGTGTCGCGGCCCCACTGGCAGTTAATTTGGCAGCACAAATAAATTAGTCTTTTTTGTTTTCATTTTTCTATCCTCTGTCCTGTTGTTTGTATGTTCCCCCAAAACAAAACATAAAAACAACAAAAAAAGTGTTCTGTCCTCTTTAATCTACATCCTTAAGTCCTCTTATTTTTTTATTTTGCATGTAAAATAATTTGTTTGACCATTACTGTTGTGCTTGTTACTGTCTTATGCTCCTTGTATAATTCAGCCCCTTTTCTTGTTTTCTCTCTCTCTCTCTGTTACTTCTCCCCACTCGTTGTATTACTCTTGTCCTCCTGATCCTGCCTGTCATTTGCTATGCTCATTCTATACCATGTCAGTGTACCCCTTCCCTAATAAACACCTTATTCCCTTATTATTTGTGGTGTGTGTTACTCCTTAGAGCTAGTTACACCTACAAGATTACTTTTAACAACAAAATGATGTGTAATGCAGTTGCATTCCACATATATGGAGTTTGCAAATGAAAGGCCAGCTCCTGCTAAAGACTGTCGGACATCTGGAGTCTTGTGTACAGAGTGCATATTTTTTTGAATTCAAATACCTCATGTGAGTTGCTTCAACTCAAAATTAGAAGTACTTACCACAGCACATGTCCATAAAGTGTTCATTCTTTATTTGAGTCTTGAGTGTGGCAAGTAAACAATGTAAAAAGTGCTTCCATATAACTAAGATAAAAACACCCGCTCCCCGAAGGCACCATCATTCCTTATGTGTTACCGGTTATCTCACACCTGACACATGCATTTTTCACATGTGTGCTTTGTGTGTGAGAAAGCATGCATGTGCAAAACGCGTCAGATGTGACATAACCTTTGATGAATCATGAAGTATAGTGCCTTGAGGAAGCAGGCATTTTTATCTTAGTTATATGGAAGCATTTCTTACATCGTTTACTTGCCACACTGGAATAAAGAGCACTTTATGGATATGTGCTGTAATGAGTAATTCTTACTTTGAGTTGAAGCAACTCACATGAGGTGTTTGAATTCAAAAAATACAGACTCCTGACCTTTCCTTTGCGAACTCCATAGATGAGGAATGCAACTGAATTGTTGGTCAGTGTTATGTTTTGTGAAAGTTATGTTGAAGATGTTACCTGCTCTTTAACATGTTTCCTCCTCTTATCCACAAATGTCAAGTATTTTGCCTATTAAAAAAAATTGTTTCATAATGCTATGTGATGTTGAATCACTTATTGTTGTGTGCAATATTCCGAAGATGTAACACATCTGGTGCTGCCATTACCAAAATGCACCAGAATTGTTTCATAAAAAATGTTACCGTAAATTGAGACAGAAATCTGGTGTCAGTCATGTTGTTAGGTGGTGTCCCCCCTATCTTCTGGACCTCAAACTGAAGCATCTGCCACTTTTTACAAAGGATTACAGGCCTAATCTTGGAGCTGCCACTGCTGAACATGCCCCAGAATTCCAGAAATGTTTCCAAAAAAATGTTACAGTAAATTGAGTCGGAATCTGGTATCAGTCATGCTGTTAGATGATTCACATCCACCACCAGGATCAACATCTGCTGTTTTCTGCACTGTTTAAAATGGTTTTCAGGTCTAATCTTGGTGCTGCCACTGCCTAAAATACCCCAGAAGTCCAGAAATATTTTCAAAAAAATGTTACAGTAAATTGAGACAGAAATCAGGTTTCACGTCATGATGTTAGATGGTGTCCCCCCCATCTCCTGGACCTCAAACTGGAGCTTCTGCCACTGTTGGCAGGCATATTTATATGCTTGTTCCATTTGCCTTCCTCTGGAAGTATATGATTATGTAATTGTATTGAATAAGTGTGATTTAACAGTTGCAGTACTATCTGCAAAGGGCAAACAAAAATCAGAACAGGTAGCAGCACTGTAGTCTATACAACTTCCCACAACTGCTACTGTAGCCTACTCGAGTGTTAAAACACTATTTTATTTTTTCAATTACAAAATCATGAATTAAGTAGCATGGGGTAACAGGAGGATAAAAGCAAGAGACTTTAAATACCAAACCGACAGAGAACACCACCACAACAAGGATGTGTAGTAACTCTGAAAAAATACTTAAGTAGTTCTTAATAAAATGTTAGTTTTTAAATGGAATGGTTATTAAACAACTTGATAATAATGGGTAGGTACAGGTTGGTTCACACAAACTAAATTGTAAACCAACTGCACAGAACACTTCACAGTCACAATACAATCTACAGTCTGGATAAGTGGTATCTGGAGAAGACAAGTACTGAAATGTGTTGGTACTTACTAAATATCATTTTGGCTTATAGATATATCAGATGGAAGGGACAACATGATTTGAAATGAACAAACAAAGTCACCTCCAACAATTTTGCAGAGACCACCACTCTCTTAAAAACTGTAGTTTTTTTATATAGTAGGGTCAATTAGTTAACACCAGTGGTGTAACAGGGAGGAAAGGGTTAATATGGTAAGCAAATTAAATAGAAGAACAGGAACTCGGCAATGCAGAGGCTAGATCACTCTATTAATTTCTGTGAGCAATTTAATAGTGCAATGCACCTGGATATGGACAAGTGTTAATGTCCACGAATACTTCCAATACAAAAATAAATCAGAAAAGTGATTACACAAAGGAAAACAGGAACATAACTATTCAGAATGAGTAACTGTTCAGATAAAGTTACCCAAAAAAGGGTCAATATGTAAGAAAAATATTACAAATAAGTAGCACGCCAACAAAAATATTAAGACTTAAAAGAAATAACAGAAAGTCACTCACAACTTGTGAGAAATCTATCAAATATTAGGAACAAGCCTGCTCTGCTTTCACATACGCACACACACATACCCACACACAATCGACCCTCCCCCACTTAACTCCCTCACAGAGAAAACTGAAAACACTACCGAAGTTTAACTAAGTATTATCCAAAGATACCAAAACAAAAAAAAATTTCACTAGCAGCACTAGGAACACAATTTAGATTTTGAGAGCAATTAGCTTTCAAAAATCACAAATAAAGAATTTTTTGAAGGGTTTATTGGCTGTGATGCACCACACTGAACTGCTCTCTGACTCAACAGACAAACAGCCTGCACATGATATTTTAGCTATTTACTCACAATGCATTGCAAATTCACAGGCAAAATTGAAAAGCATTGGCACAATTTTGCAAAATTTCACATTACATGAAATTACCATCTGTGTTTCGCCTAGGCAAAAAAATTTGCATAATGCGAAAATTACCCAAAATATTTTGCTAGGCGAAATTTTCCAATTTTGCACAACTCTAACTGTAGTCTGGTCTCACAATACAGTATGTGTGTTTTTTTTAAATCTGAGGTGAATAAGTGATCAGCTAGCTTTATTGCATGGATGGAGGATACTGTGAGTCCAAGGTGAGCAGGAATTCACGAGGTGTTCCCCCTTATCTAACAGTGAAAATTTCACAGTCAAAGGTTCACTGCCTGAGGCCGGCCCGGTGGCACTGAGGGTTGAGGCACTGGATGCCACATCTCCTGCCATGGCGGTGACCCAGGTTTGGGAACAAGCCAGGAGTTGCTGGGGGTCAGCAGGGGGGAAGAGATTGAGCATCAGAAGGACTGCTCTCTCTTCCCGGGGGTGGGTATGGGAGTTGCTCGCTTATCGAGCGACCTCTGGTGGTGGCCGTGGGTGCGCCGATTGAGCAGCACGCTGAACGCCAGGGGTGGGTGGAGTCATGGCATCACATTGCCTTGCTAGCTGTGCTTCGGAGGAATGGGAAGAAAAAGAGCAAATACCCCAGCCTGGAGATAGATGAAGGCACCATGGCCTTCACTCCCCACACTCCCAATTCCAGGCCATCTCCCTCTCCTGTTGGGGCTCGTGTGCGCTGGGCACTTTGCCCTACTAGATAGAGTGCCCCGGGTGGATGGGGAAGCCCTGCCTCCGGAGGGTTCAGACCCAGAGGTGGTGCTTGACGGCATGAGGTGAGGGAATGGTCACGGAGGGAGGTAGAGGCGGGTAGCCTGTGGTTGCTGGAAGGAGTTCTCCAAGAGTTGGAGAAAAAAAAAAAGTTCTCTGCCTGTCTTCTCAGTGCTGCTGTGCCTGTAAAAACTGCTTGGCCTGATTGGTTTGTACCTACTATCTCCTCAAGTCTGAATGGACTGCTGAGCTTGTGATCTCCATAGGTCCTTGGCCACTATTACTATTAGGATTGAAGCAAACTGGCCAACAGATAAGCACAAGCAGCTGACTAGAGTGTCTGGGCAGTGCTTGTTTTCAGGACTGGGTTAAGCAAAACATTTATGAGATCATGTGATTATAACAGGGTTCACTCTATGTTCAACACTTGCTTGGTACTGGCAACATGCTGGTTCAAAAGTGTATTTAGTCATTTTGATTCTCCTTTTAGAAGCAGCACATTAGGGAGATGGGGGGTAGAGACAGCTAAAGCACCCCCTCCCCACTTTCACTTAACAGCTAGCTGAGACAGCAAAATGGGTGGAACTTGTGATCTGTGAAAGCATAGTCAGGTTTGCCTCAGATCCATTTTAAGCCACTCTCTCTATTAATAGTCATCTGTGCTGTGGCCCTCCATGCTAAGGAGCACAGCGCAAAGGACAATGAAGAAGTGGAGTCTGGCTGGAGTCATCCATGAGGCAGCCAGAAGCCAGGAACTCTGCCAGTTTCATAAAACTGTATATGACCAGTAACTGAACTGTTGTGTGAGTGCACTGCTACTAAGTCCTAGCTGCAACCTATCTGGGTGTGCACTGCAGTGTAATGGAGTAGTCCACTCCTGCAACAGTTGATACTTAAGCAATAAGCCATGAGGGGGTGTGGCTTATCGGGGGATTTACCATGGCTGGAGTGGTTTGCCCATGAGGTATAGCCGAGTAGGTAAATCCTCACCAACCGTGGTAAATCCCCTGATAACCCACCCCCCCCCGAGTGGCTTATTAAGTATTATGCCATGTCCTTTCATTTTTTGTGAAAAAAAAAAGAAAGTAAAATACAGGGTTTCCCAGTTTTTATTATTTTTATTTAGTTTCTTATTATGCCAGAAAATAAGTCCTTGTTGCTAGATGGAACGTAGTAATCCCCATTGTGTGCGTAGGCTTGTTTTTATTGCACTGCTTTCCATGCTCCATAAACACACATACTGTTTAGGAATTCATTAGTAACAGTTTACCTTTGTCATGCTGATTGCCGTCGACAGTGTGTGTGCTTTGTGCTGGATTTCAGGTGCGTATTGGGAAATGCTTCCTGGTTCTAGGAAGCAGTAAAAAGTGACCGGTTTTGTGCGTTTTTTTTTTAAATATATTTTTTTATGTATATTTAAAATGGACGAGTGAAAGCAGGAGGACACCGAAGAAAGAGAATATAAAATACTGAAGAGAGTGCCAGAGACAGAGAGTGGGGAAGTGAGAGCTACAGCCAGTTTGTATTAAGAGAATGGGACTAGAGTGCAGACAGAGCGGCAGCGGAGACTAAGCATGAGGTAAGCTGTGTGCAGTCTGGGCTGTTACGGGTAAATACGTTAAGTCTGTTATGAGAGTTTTTTCCTGCAGTACAGTTCAAGTATGTTGGGCAGCTTTGAGTGCTTTGGTGAGTTGGGCATGTTGGCAGCTGGAGACCGCTGCTTAGCGAGCATTTCAATATGGTGGTTCTCCGGTTTGAATTTCGCGGGTCGGATGAATTTTTGAGATGGGGCTGACTGGCACCTTTGCCGTGGGTATATCGTAGGATTTACCAGGGCAGAAAGGTGCCAGCCAGCCAATGACAGTACAGTATTTTGTTTTTATGTTTGTGTCCATGGTATAATCATTGTTTTGGTAGGTTAAATTGCATACATGTTTTTTGTGCTATGGCTAGTGTCGGTTTAATTTAATGCTCTGTTTCTGTGCTATAGTTCAGTCCCACAGCTACACCCTATTTGGGTGAGCACTACAAGGCAGATTTCACATCCATTTCCTGGGCTATAGTGTAGGTTTAATTTCATAGGCTGTTTCTGGGCTACAGTTAAATCTCACAGCTGCACCCTATCAGGGTGAGCACTACAATGTAGTTTTTATTCCTGGTTTTTGTGCTGTAGCTGAGCCTTGCAGCTACACCTTATCTAGGTGAGCATTACAATTGAATTTAATCATCTGTTTGTAGTTTAGCTTCATTCATAGGCCTCTAATGGGATGGTATTCAGAGGGGGAGGCAGTCAGTTGTGGCGGCTGTGGGGCTCTCTTCCCTAGAGATATGCTCTGGAGGAGGGGGCACTATTTCATCTGCAGGACCATGGCAGAGCTCCAGGCTCAGCTGGGGGCAACAAGGGTAGAAATATTTTAGCTGTATCACCAGCTCAACTGGAGCCCACCCCCACATCCTCACTCACCTAGAGACCCACTGGTCTGGGTGATGGAGAGTAGTGGGCAGCTGCGAGGGGGGCATGGATAGTGAGAAGGAGGTTGCCCAGCCCAGCATCATCCAGATGGTGAACCAATTTGCACCTCTGGAGGAGGCTCAGGCATCTGACTCCATTGTTGGGGACTTTGAGTCAGTTGATGGAAAGGGAAGGACACTGTGTTGGCACCCAAGGGGAGCAATTGTACCAGGAGAGTCTTATTGGTAAGGGTCTCCATGATTAGGGGGTAGAGAGGGTGGTGGAGGAGGGTTGGATGGGAGGGGGATGGTCCAGTGCCTTTCTGGTGCATCACCCATCTAAGATTGAGGCCCCATCCACACTACACCGCTCAGGCCAGGTAATGGATGCAAACCATTACAGTCAGGGAGCAGTGCAGTGAGTCCACACTGCAGCAGTGTCCATTACAGGACCGGTACTGCGGGTCCACATGTCAGGAGCTGGGCGACCATTATGACGGCACCTGATTCCACAGTGCAGCTCGTGCTGCACTAGGGTACCAGTATCATGCATCCACACTACGGTCGGTAACATTACTGAGGCATAACTGGTTTCATTATCATTGTTGAAACCACCTTATATGTGGTTTCAACAATGGTTATGAAAATACCTTCTGTAATGTTACAGGTGTAAATGCAAACTGTTGCAGTAATGGTTTGTGCCCTCTGTAATGTTACAGAGGTGTAGTGTGGACAGGGCCTTAGACAGGCTAGGAAGGATGGTGGAGAGGGAGCTGGGGGTTCCGGTACACCTGGGTACCAATGATCTTGTGAACCTGGGGGATAGACTGGTGGCACACTCAGCCTCACTGACCTTTTCTGAAGTCCTCCCTGATATATGGGGCAGGGAGGGGAAGCAGGCTAGGATAAGGAGTGAGGTAATTAAGAAGTTTGATAGTGGCTTAAGGGATGGAGTCAGAAGAATGGGTATGACTTTGTGGGGGACTGGAGGGACTTTTGGGACAGGAAACTCTTCATGGGTGATGCATTAACACCTGAGGAGAGAGGGGGCCTGTGCGCTGGGGCAGAAGTTTGACATCTATATCAGACATTTAAACTGACTGTGAGGGACTGCGGGAATGGGCCTAGGGAAAATACAGTTGCAGGTGGAAGGAAGGGGATCCTAGCTAGTACTCCTGCACATTTTGGGGCTTGTAGAGGCACAGCAGGTACAAGAAAAGCTGTGGCCTGAACTAGGTGAGGGGACATTACAGAGGGGGGATGCAAAGTGTGCAATTACCAGGAAAAACATGAGAAAGAAAGGGCAAGGAAACAGAAAGGCAGTAACAAAATAGGGTCTGGGATCAGACGGAAGAGGGTATGCCTTAAGGCCAGGAACCTGGGTAATAAAATCAGTGAGCTCCAGCCACTGATGCAGGCAGACACTGAGGTGGCCCTTGTGACCATCACAGAAACATAAGCTTTGGAAAATAATGACTGAGAACCGATGGCCCCTGTGTTCAATGTTTAGGAGGGATAGAGGAACAGGTGGGGGGTAGTAGAACTTTTTGTCTAGGATGGCATAGAGGTGTCAAAAGATGGGTGCATCAGGGATAGTAAGGGAGAGGCAGAGTCACTGTGGTTGCAACTCAAAACAGCCTCATACAAGAAATTGCACTAGGGGTGATCTTTAGACCTCTGGGGAAAGGGGAAGAGAGGGGCAGAGAGCTCAGGGAAGAGCTTGAAAATATCTAATTTTGTGGTTACTATCAATACAGATATAAACTGTATAGTATCATTGTGGTTGCTTAAACTGCAGGATGGTAATTCTATCAAGTGATCATTTTTTTTCTAAAACATATGAGCATATCTGTCCCCCTTTGACCTCTGTGACCTTCCACTGTGAGGCTGTGAATTATGCAGCTGAAATTAATACACAGCACTACAAGCTGTAGTGGTAGAGATCAGAGAGAGTGATACATGTAGAAAGAAACAGTAAAAGATTATGAATTATATTCACTGCCCAATTTATCTAGTCTATTGAAATTGCTTATGAGCTCTTGATTGTTACAGTGTGGTAAAGACATACGATTAGTGACATAAGTGGGAAATCCAATCCCTGAATAAATATGTAGACTAAGGTTATGATGCAAGGTCAAAAAAATACATACAGAAATGGGAAAAAGAGGTTGGAATGTGTACATCAATCACATGACAGAAATCTAATTTCTTTATAATATCACTAGGAGAACAGCCAGACAGAACTGGAATATAAAGGAATGCTAGACTATGTCAGTCCATGGTAGCAGAGCAAGGCTGAAACATAGTGATGAGTGTGTGTGTTTTGTGAGATTTTTAAAACCTAGGAGGAAACAACATGGCAGTGATTGATTGAACACAGCACTGCTAACCCTTACCACCTACAGACAGAACTAGGATGTTATGTAAAGGAATTCTGGACTAATGACTAATATGTGACTCTGGCAAAGTACTGTAGGAGAGATGTTGCAAATGCAAAGGAAACACACTTTGTTTTTTCTTGTTTTTTGGGAAGGGACTTTGTTATCTGGCATAGGAGACTGTGCTTCAAGTCCAACATGTTCTTCGGTGAGACAGCATGCTTTGAAGTAATGCTGAGTCCCTTTTTGAAGAAAGGTGTCTGTAGGGCTCCGACCACAGCAGGCATAAAAATCTGTAATTTTGGTTGCAGTTTAAAGGTGGCATTAGTGATTTACAGCTGAGCTTGCATTCCAGTAAAAAAAAATGTTGCCAGTCCAAAGAGAGAAAGAAATAGTGGATGTTTCCATGTTTTAATTTTACAGTGGGAGGTCACAGAAGTCAGAGGGGGACTGGTATGCTCATGTGCTAGAAAAAAAACTTCTCACTTGATAGAATTATCATCCTGGAATTTCAGCAACCCCAGTTGCACTATACAGTTATATCTGTACTGATATTAACCACCAAATTAGATATTTACAAAAGTAGCACAAGAAACAACTATATCACACATTTCCATTCCATGCCATGCATGTACACTTGCCCCATGACAGAATGTTCTATAATTCTTTAAAAAATATTTTCTAAATCCATTTCAGTGAATTTCACTAAGGAGCAATGTGACAGCACTGGCTATCATAAACTAATAAGAGTTCAAAGGTTCTCCTTTAAGAACTGCGCTAACAGGGTCCACAGAACCCAACAAAAAAAAGGGGGGGGATAATGCAACTGGGACATGGAGTCACATTATCAGTATATTGGGTACTGCAATTTTGTAAAAATAGTTTAAAAAAGAAGGTACTGTACTAACAAGTGTGGACAGTTACCCTGTTAGTGCAGTTCTTAAAGAAAAACGTTTGCGCTGTTTATACATTTATTGCTGCCAATGCTATCACCATGCCCCTCAGTGTTCACTGAAATGGATTTAGAAAACAGTTTTTAAACAATTGTAGAACATTTTGTCATGGGGCCAGTGTACATGCATGGCACAGAAAGGAAATGTGTGATATACTGTATTTGTTTCTTGAGCTACTGTAAAGGAATGCTGGACTATGCCAGTTCATGGTAGCAAAGCAAGGCTAAAACACAGCGGTGTGTGTGTGTGTGTGTGTGAATTTTAAAACCTAGGAGGAAACAACATGGCAATGAATGATTGAGCACAGCACAGTTAACCCTTGCTGCCTACAGACAGAACTGGGATGTTATGTAACAGGGATGGCATTAAGGTTTTGGCACGGTGTGCTCCTTCAAAAATTAGGAGCACACATTGGCAAAATTAAGACCAAAAATATGTGTTCTTGCCTGTCAAATCTGTGCTCCTGCACACTTAATGTTATTTTCTAAAGGTAAGTGAATTAAAAGCATTTTACCATGTTTCTGAGTGCCCCATGTGTCACTAAAATGTTCTATAACTGTTTACAGACAAACGAAAACTAATGTTTCAAATGAAATAGTATTACAATATTAATGATGTCATATGGACAAGTACTTCACAGTTATGCCTGGTACGTACTAATGTTATTGTAGTTATTGTGCAGGTTTCTATATGAATTGCAAATGTAATCCGACTGATGGTTTTTTTTTGTAGGTACGGGGAGAAAACTGTGTCACTACTTATTGCTTATGGTAACAGCTGAAGTTGAACCTGTTCCTGTTATAATCACGGCAATACAATTAGCCACCCACATCACACTGCAGTGTGAATCAACTGATGGATATACTAACTGTCTGACTTACTGATTACTATTGCATCAATGAAATTGCTGTTCAAGTAAGTACAAGTTAAATTTTTATGGAATCAAAAATAAGATGTTCGTTTATAACTTATCAGAGTTGTGATGAGATTGTCTCAGACCAGGGATGCAACTGGGATTCAATTCACTTCAGTGAATGAACTTAAGACTGTTCAGAGCAATGTGTCACACTAGAAATATTAATCTGGTTATGAAGCTTTAAGCATTTTATGTTTTAGGCAGCATATATGAAATATGCATCAATTATACACCACTCACACAAAGATCCATGTTAAGCATATTGTGCATGTTTATTGAAGATGTACTGCAAAAATGTACACTGACCACCACCATATATTATATACATACATTATGCATTTTCAATGTCAAAATAAAATAAATACCTGCATGTTTTTTGTTGTTTTTAAGTTGTACATATGTAACAAAAAGTACAGTTACGTAAGAACTTACCATAACAGTAGATCTTTGAGAGGAGCTCTTGCAGCAGGTATTACCATTAGGACTAATGCTGCTAGGCATTAGGACCCCATGGAAAAATCTTGTAGCTAGCAGTCTGTAGCGGAGGACTGCCCCCGGTGTTGGCTCTGCCCGACATCAGACGTGGTATAAAAGGGGAGATCCCTCAGCGCCATCTCAGTTCTCCCACTGAAGACCAGGCTGAAAAAATGAAGAACTGAGGAGGATCTCCCCTACCATAAAGAAGGGTAACAATACTGACTCCTGGGGGATGGTGTGTGGGAAAGCCACCTGCTGCAAGAGCTCCTCTCGAAGATCTACTGTTACGGTAAGTTCTTACGTAACCGTACTGCTGACTTTGAGGTGGAGCTATTGCAGCAGGTATTACCATTAGAAATGAGTCCCAAGCAGTACCTAGAAATAGGCCCAGGTTGACAGGAAGGGGAGAAAAACAAACAGCTGAAAAGCCTCAGGAGAGCAGTCCCTGAAGGACAGCTAGTCCGAATCCTGCTCTCCTCCTAGAGGCAATGTCCAGGCTGTAATGCTGCATGAAGGTGTGGACTGTGCTCCAAGTTGTGGCAGCACAGAGATCTGCCGAGGAAACATTCCTCAGAGAGGCAAAGGAGGTAGCCACAGCCTTAGTGGAGTGACCCTTGACCAATCTCGGCAAGGGCTTACCATGATGCTGGCAACAGAAAGAAATGCAGTTCACTAACCAATGGGTTAGTGTCTGCTTGGTGACAAGAGCCCCTGTCTTTCTGTGAGCAAAGGAGATGAACAACTGGTCTGTCTTCTGTAAAGAATTGGTTCTGTGAAGATAATAAAACAAAACTCTGTGAACATCCTGAGTATGCAACAAAGCTTCTCCTTTATTGGAGAACTCTGGGTAGCAAACTGGAAGTTGGATGTCCAGGTTCAGTGAAAGTTCGGACACCACTTTCGGCAAAAACTTGGGGTTCGTATGCAGGGCAACCCTGTCCCTATGAAACCCAAAATAAGGCTCCTTACACGTAAGGGCCTGAGGCTCTGAAATTCTTAGAGTGGAAGTAACAGCAACTAAAAATACTGCTTTCCATGAAAGAAAGCACAGCCGGAGGTTGAAGAAGGTGACATCTTGGAAGGCGACTTTGGGTGGGACTCAGACCTGGCCCTATCTTTCTCCCTATGGTGATGGTGTTTCCCTCCCAAAACCTTCTCTCTGGGTGGGGAGTCCTCAGGAGGAGAAGAAGAGCTGAGCTCTGAAGTCCACTGCATAGCCACCACTTTCTGTTCAAGGAGATAGGTCTTCAGGGCATTGGCTCTCCTATCTTCTGGTTAAACTTTTTGCAATGTGGACAGTCGGAGGGCCGGTGGTTGGGGCCTAGACAGATGAGGCAGGCCACGTGGCTGTCTTTGGCCGGAATCTGTCCGCCGCACGCACACTTAGATTTGCGCTGTGGTGGAGAGGGTGACGACATGCATGAAGATGAATCTTCTGAACAACATTGAAAAACTTCAAATCACTGGAAAAGAGAAAAAAATGCAGTCGACTGTGATGAAGGTGTCCATGGAGGCAAACTAAGTGGGTCAACAGCAGGAAAAGAACTGAGATGGTGCTGGGGGACTGTCCCTTTTATACCATGTCTGACATTGGGCGGAACCGACGTCGTGGGCGGTCCCCCATACAGACTGCTAGCTATAAGATTTTTCCATGGGGTCCTAATACCTGGAGGCATTAGTCCTCATGGTAATACGCGCTGCAAGAGTTCTGCCTCAAAATCAGATCTGTACTATCTGGCTATTGTCTATATTGTGTTACATGGACTGTTCTCAACCAGTACGGCAAAAATTCTGCACATTTATCATTTGTTACACACACCAATGGGGAGCACCAGGAATCTGCAGTGGTGCTTTAATGAGAAGAACACAGTAGGAAAAGCATGTAGCACCCACTGCCCCAGAAAGGAGACACAGTGACTGCTGGAAGCAAATTTTATAATCCTTCTTTACAAAGTTATGGCATATAGGACAGTACAAAAACAAAGCAGTGGCTATGATAACACTAACATTTCACTTAGCTGCCTGAAGAAGCTTAGCAGGTGGCTATGTGAAATGTTAGTGTTATCATAGCCACTACTAAGTTTTTGTACCGTCCTATATGCCTTGACTTTATAAAGAAGGATTATAAAATTTGCTTTCAGCAGTCCTTGTGTCTCCTTTCTGGGGCAACGGGTGCTACATGCTTTTCCTACCAATTTATCATTTGTATACAGTGACTGGCTCTGAACTGGCTAACTGAAAGAGCTATTGTACTGTCTGGAATTAATTGTAATGTTCAGATGTTAGCTATCACTTCGTGTATTTAAAGTTTTGTTTCTGTTTGCTTTGCTAATTAGAAGATTTTCCAGATGACAGTCCTGTGGTGATGTGTGGAGCAGCACTCGGTCTGGAGGTTAAATAAAGTCACTTCTGTTTCTCTCAGTACATCAACACAGACCACACTGACTCACTGACATTACTAATTCACTAATAACCTTACCATAATGAACAATGTCTCACGTGCTGTCAGCAGTGCCAGACTTTCACATGAATAATCAAGGAATGGCTATCTTTTTTTTCTGTTAGTAGGCCCTAAGAGTAGGGATGTCAACATTTACTGCATTTTTATTGCTAATTTGTGAAAATCACTGCTCAGTCATCAAATACTGTGGTGCCTGAAAAGGTGTTTGATGACAGAGAGAGGATTAGAACTTTTTTTTATCTTCCAAACAGAGAGCTGATCTATACATCATCCAGTACTACCGGGTGGAATAAATAGAAACTAAAGAAATATTCAGATATTGGAAAGTAACAGCTGACTGAATCTGAAAAATCAGTACATTATCTATTGAAATTGCACGAAACAATAGAGACTTAGTGCAAAAGAAGCGATGCAATGGTTACAGCCTGTAAGCTAAGTTTCAAAGAAATACCAAAATCATGCTGTCACATATTACCCCCAGCCCCTTAATAATGCAAAGGGATATTACGATAAGAATGCAAGTTTGAGTCAGATACAGTAGAAAACTCATATATCCCCATATTTATGGTAATGCAAAGCTTCATGGACTGTACATGCAAATCACCAGAAAATGTTAGGCTGGTTCAGCTTTAAGCAGGAATACATGGTGCTGAAAGGCTGCAGGCCTCTCACACAATATGCAGAGGGTGTCAATGGAAGAGACACGTGTTTCAGCAAACCTGGACTCCGTGTGCCTCAACTGTTCTACAACAGTGCATGGAAATTGACCAGCCATAAGTTGGTCTATCATGTTTGGGTTGTGGGGAGACTAACAAAAAAAATAGAAAACAATCTAAAAGACAAAGAACTATATTGCAGATTAAAGCATTGAGACAAATATGACCCCGTCTAAAGGGTTAGAGTATTGGCCTGGCTGGATACTAAGAGCTAAGTTTCAAATAACTATAAAATAGCAAGCACATACACCCATAGTGCTGTTGCGTAGAGTTTTAGTCTTGTAGCTTGTTTTTGTTTTTATTGGTCTAACTACAACTCAAACCCAATAGACCAACTTATGACTGGTTCATTTGCTTGTGGTGTTCGTTGTACAGATGAGTCACACTGATAAGTCCTGGCATGATGAAAAAAAACAAGTGTCTGTGACTTCTGTTTGCGCCCTCTGCATATAGTATGAGCGGCCCCTCACCCGGCGGCATGCTTTTCTGCTTAAAGCTGAACCAGTCTAACATTTTGTGGTGATTTTCATATACAGCTCATGATGTGTTGCAGTATTGGGGGGGGGGAATATGTGTGATTTTGTATTTCATTACATTGCATCATTATCATATCAGCCATTTCATATTGTTAGATATTTAAGTGTCTGTGCTTGTGAGCATATGATGTCAGAGTCAGATGTCTGCCGGCATTTGGATAGGGGGCATATCCTTACAATAGCAAACTTCTGAGTGTTTAACTATAATTGGTGGGAGCATTTCATGTGGTCCCATATTTGTTTTTAAACAAATAGTCTCATTTGATAAAAACGTACATAAGAAAAATGTGCAGAATGTACTCTATGAAACAGTGTCCACAATAAAAACCTGTTTATCATTATTATTTACATGTGTTTTATTTACATTTGTATAATGTTATTGGACAGTTTGTTCTTGAAAGATGTCAGGTTACCAACTTAAACATAGCCCCATATTTAAAGATCTCCCACTATCCCGATTTGTGAAAATCTACACGTCATTTGTGTTACATTCATATTTCAGTTTGAAGCTATAATGTAAAGGCATGTCATGTGTTCGAATAGTTACCTTGCCAACTTTTATAATAATTGATCAACAATAACTAACAGTGTGTGAGGGAGGTCTGGTCATCACTTTTATGTGCAGCAGCAGAGACGGAACATAATGTACAATACATGTGCTATAACATGTATGACTGAAACTGTAATGCACCCGCATAGTTTTGAATAAAAGTAGGTAACACGAAAATCAGGCAAGAGATTTACAGCATGGGTACTGGATGGACAAGCACTAACTAGTTTCAGCAGCTTTTAAGTTTAGACCTTGCACATCGGTCAAAAGTATGCCAGCATCATCACTGCTCCTGTGACCTGCCATCTGCACCAGAGGATACAGCGGCAGTGGTAGGCAAATTACTGGAATCACTGCTTCAGTGTCCTTTGGTTGCAGCAGATGGTGTGTCGACCTTCTCCTTGCCTTAATCTGTTCCCAGTCTTTATGCAGTGAATGGTAATCAGTATTTTCAATACTGCAGTACCGCTCACTTTCACAAAATAATGTTAACAGATTACCTACATAGCATGCCTTAAGGCAGTTATGAAGCTTGTTTTTGACAACATTTTGTGCTGAAAAGCCCCTTTCTACTCCTGCTGTAGACACTGGTACTGTCAAGGCAATGGTACAGAAAGACCTAAAATTAGGGAATGCTTCAGAAAACTTGTCAAACTTGTTCATTACTTCTAGAACAGTATTCTTACCCTTGACAGATCTTATTAGATAAATGTATGCATTGCATTCTGTGTCATTAAGACTTAAGTCAAAAAAATTAAACACCCTTTCCAGGGATTCCTGGTCAGCTTGTCCATCCAGTAACCTGAACAATTCTCTTAGAAAATGGTCCTTATCTTCAAACCTTTCATGAAGTTTAAGGATCAGGTTTTGAATGTACCCATGTATTTTCCTATTAACTCTTCATTTCTTCGTGTGTGCTCAAAGAAATGGCCACAGTGATATGTTCAATTTTCAGTGAGTACATTTTTGGATTTCTTAGTACCTTATTTTGCACCTTACTCCTAGTCTCACGTACCCTGAGTAATGCCTCTGCAGCTTCTAGCTCATATGCTGCAACCTCATTCATTGTTTCATTGACTTCATTTATAAATTTTGCCAAATTAGAACCTGGATTTCTATGAAGTGCCCTCAGTTTTTCACAACACAACCTGTGCTCGGGTATGAGGTCTTCATAAGTAGCCTTCTCACTCTGACACTTTTTACGTAGCAGTGAGAGAAGTGGCAGAACATCACATAGTGCACTTAGAGCATAGAGGAAATCCAAAGTTAATATTACACTTAGCAACTCCTGAGCCTTAATTTCTGTATCGTCACTTGCCTTTGGGTCCAGGCTATCATCCTGAAGCTTCTGGATAATGAATGGTAACATTTTCTGCACAGGGGTTACACAAGCTTCAAATGAGAGCCAAGAGATTTCTATCATAGATTAAATTTCTTTCAATTTTGCTTCCTGGGCAATACAGAGATCTTTAAGTTTGCCCTTTCTGTGGCCAGACATGTTATAGTAAGCCGGAAGCTTAATAAGTGTTTTCTTAAACTGAGCAACATCTTTTGCAGCATCAGATTCCCACTGAGGATCATATTATAAAACTTTCCCACTTTTTTCCCTATTCTGTAAGTCATGTTTCATCACCCAATGCTGCCTACAGGGTCTAGGCCCCTTCTGTATAGACACAGATGAGGAGTCTGATGTATTTGTTTGATCTAACTGTCCAGCATCTACTTCTACTACTGCTTCTGCTTCTTCAGTTTCGCTGTTGGCTATTGACATTACTGACATAGCAGCTGTTCTTGCAGATGATGTCTTAATCTGATTCTGAATGACTGATGCATTTGTACAGGTACTCCTGACTCTGCTACACTCACGCTCTTCCACTTCAGATCAATCCTGCAGATCATCAAATGAAGAACTAATTCAACTACTGGAACGCTGCTCTGGCCTATTAAATAACATAATTTAGTTAGGACTTATGTGAATAAGGATTATTCAAGTCAATAATATACGGTATTGTATCTTAACAGATACATAGTAATTTTGCTCAAATGGGCAAACACACTTATTAGGTACTGGTGTTGGCCCAAACTAAAAGTGTAGGACACAATTTAGAAGTTCTTTCAATTTAGTTTAAATGTATTAAATGCATGATGTCCTTGTCCAAATCAATGAGATCATAGTACCACTGGTGAAATTGTTTGATCACCAGCAACATTCTGGTGGCATAGTCACGGACTAGTGTTGTATGCAGATTCCAGTTTACTTTAGCTAAAAGTGTACAAACAGAAACACATACTGCACCAAACTCTTACATCATACTCCTCATCTAATAAGTCATATTAAAAATGAAGATGTATCAGATGTTAATTTAAATGAAGCACTGTCTTCGCAGTAATGGCCTTGAAGTTGCAAGTCAGTCATATAACTAAGGTGGTTCAGTATTGTGATTCCATTTTCAGTACAATGGGAAGTGCTGGCACAAGTAAGGCAATGATCTCTGCAAAGCTTGGTGCGTCAGTACCCCAATGAGTGCAGACAAAGATTTTTCTACCTCACTCTGCAATTTGTCAAGTTGGATGGGTGCAGCCAGTATTTACAAAACATGTGTGTATTGAGTCTGAGATCAGCCTGCAAACAACGTGATATGTTGACTCCACAATGCCACTTCCTGTAGTAGTAAGTATGGACAGATAATTTCCCTTCCCTGCCCAGAGTTATTTTTACAGAGTTTGCCCAGATACCATTTGTATGACCAATCAAGGCACACACTCGGTATTTAGGTAAAAAAAAAAAAGTATGCTGGTCACGATGAAACATTGGGTGATTTAAATTTCCAAGCACACAGTACTTGTAGCACAATAGAATGGAACTTGAGAGTCACTTATTGCATTGTTTGCAGTGTGATCACAGATGCTACATGCCATAGACAACTTGAAAGGCCAGTTGCAAACCCCAGATTGCAAAATTAAAGAGTGTTGAGGTAGGATAATCCTTGTTTGCATAGTGTGACTACAAGGGGGCATCGGGGACTGGGTATTGACACCCTGAACTTTGCATTGCTTTACGCTACATTGCTTATGCCATTATTTTCCCTTTGAATGCCAAGTGAAACTGCACACCAGCACAACACTGCACAGAATTGAGAGGGCAAAAATGGCAGGGGAATACTGTGTCATGATTAGGAATGATGGTATTTAACACCAGTATACAAGGATTAGGATTGACAGTTGGACAATTGTGTGGAATTCAAACTATGTTGTAAGATAGCATGTGCAACTTGCCATATGATATTGTATGTCCATCTAGACTACGATGAGAAAAATATTGCTCACTGTTTTAATTATTCTCCTACAGGAAACAGATGTCCTGTACTGTGCTTCTCACACAATATCAGTATGTCAGCTCATATGGGTTCATCTGTCCCCACGTGTGGGATGGGAGTCAACGCTAATGAAGTTGGCATGTTGGACAGTAAGGACCGGAGACTGAGTGTTATGTGCTGCCTGCAGTTGGCCTAGAGACTGAGTGTTATGTGCTGCCTGCAGTTGGCCTAGATGACTTCAGAATTAATTCTATTCTATGCTAAAGCACTTTGTTCCTGTGTGCAGTATGATGCAATTAGCTTCAGTACAGAGACTGCAGCTTGGAAATCCTGATCCTTCTGGCACATGTGTGATGGTAATTAGGAAGACACTGACTCTTTCAAATAATGTACTCATGGCAATTAGGAAGGCAGTGTTCCAAATCCAGCTTACATATTTCCGATCAGCAGTAGCCATACGCTGGTGTCACAGGTGGCTCCATGAGCTAGGCTAGGCTATACAGTGGTTGAAAATTGTCCCAGGGAGGGACAGACTCTCAGACCCAAAGCTGGGGTTGTAGATGTTAAAGGTGACCGGTAAATAAAGTCCAGTACTGCAGCCTATTCCATTCCCACATACCACTGTACACTGCTGTGGGAGTGCAAGGCTGCTTTCAGTATAATTTTAAAGCAAATCTGCACATTTTAATCTATTACAGAAACTTTTCAGCGAACACGGAAGTGGCAGCCGAGTCCCTAACAGCAGCAGGGGAGAGAGGAACTTTATGTAGCTATGATTTCATGGGGTCTTCATTACCCCAGATTAAATACCTGCAACACTGTCTGGAACAGGTCATTGCTGAAGGTATTAAGTTGTGTATGAAGACCCCCACGAAAGTCATAAAATAAGCACATAAAGTCCCTCTCTCTCTCCTGCTGCTCCATAGATAGTATTGTGTTAGCCACGTCACAAATCTGGGTGGAATACCTAGGTAAACTTGTGTCCTCTCGATTGGGACCTGGCTGCCACTTCCATGTTCACCAAAAAGTTTCTGCAGTAGATTAAAATGTGCAGATTAGCTTTAAAATTATAAAGCAGCCTTGGACTCCCACAGCACTTTACAGTGTTATGTTCCATGCTGGATGGGAGCAGGCTGCTGGAGTTAATTTATAGGTCACCTTTAGCAGTCCTCTGAAAAAAAGTATTGAAGATAGGCTGAGAGATGACAGATTTTTCTTTACCAGTAAGATACACAGCATAACGGACCACTGGGGCAGTGTTGTTCAGCCAGCGAATAAATTATTATGAAGCAGTCTATGCTGACTGCAAGTGCACACACCCTTCTTTCTCTTCAGACTGGCCAATGTTTCAACTTCATCATCTCCAGCCAGAGCACCTGAAGCCAGCTGCCTTACTGCTATTGTAAAGCAGACAAAATGAAAGGACCCCTTGGATGAGAAACAAAATATAGTTGCTGAAGAACTTACCATACCCATGACAGAAGATCTTAAGAGTGTGGCTGTTGCAGCAGCCCACAACCATAATGACTAAGCCTAAGCCACCAGCTATCAGGACCACACAGAAATGTAGATATATAGCACCCAGTTGTAATATGCAGGTGAATGTCCAAATGCAGTTAAAAGTGACCCTACTTTGGGTAATAGGCAGGTGTCGTCCAGAAGCAATTTAAACTGACCACACTTTTGGCAACAAAAAGATAAGTTTGATTCACAAGGACACCATGTCAACGTACAAAAAAAAAAAAGTAAGGCTATTTGCACCTCATAGCCTGAAGCTCATAAATCCTTCAAGCAGAAGTAACTGTAGTGCAAGCTCTGAAATCCTTTAAGCATAAGTTTCTGCAATTACAAAAGTTTTGCTTTCCATGCCGGAAAGTTTAGCTTGCAAGCAATATGCGGTTGGTTCAAAGGGATGCAAGTAAGCTTTGCCAACGTAAACAAGGTCCCAAGGAGGGACATGGTCCTGAAAGGGAGGAGGGGGTCAGGTGTAAAATGGCATGCCAAAATAAGTTTGGCACAAATAACATTTGGGCATGAGCCTTGCCCCTATATGTGAACTGTACACATTTCGTGGAGATGGCATAGGTGCATTCATATTCAGGATTCTCACGACCCCGCTCTCAGTATATAGGGTATGGATGTGGTGGTGATCAACAATGCCAAGAGTGCATTATTCCATGGATTCCTAAATGAAGTTGTTTTTTTGGAAAGGTATGGTTCTTCTTAAGGTATAGAAAATTAATATAAAATATTAAATGTATAAATGGGAACAGTAAAAGTAAGTACAATGGTGGTAAAAGACTATTTTGTAAGATTTTATTAATTAGTAGGTTGAGTGCAAAAATATAAGAGTGGTTGAAGAAAGAACATGTAGGGTGGAGGTAAAAAGATTATACAGTGGTGTTACTAGAAAAACATAGGGTCAGTGTGATGGATTGGATGGCTCAACACACTAAACAATTAATGGGGAACACTGACCTTGTAGATTAGCAACTTGGCCCAGAATTGGATAGAAAGGAGAGTTGTAATGGACAGGTTCCATTGGATCTGGACAGGTTAAAGAGTCAAGGTACCAAGCATATACCATGCTGTCCTGAACTGCTTCCACTTCATAGCATAGATAGGTGGACAATGGCGGAAGTTGGAAGGCTTTCTTTTAGTGACCACTAGGACATAAGCTAAAGCTTCTCTAGGGGATACACCAAATCTGACAGAAAACAGCACAACAGGCCTTTGATTTAATGAGCAGAACTGCACTCACCATTCAGCTGCAGACTGCTGTTTTCATACCATTCACTGACAAGGGGGAGAGCGGATGACGAGGTAGTCCCCATTGTAGACTGGTGGTAGTTACAAGTTTGTTGTGGTGTCCTGATGCCAAGCGGATTAGTACTTATGGTTATAACCTGCTGCAAGAGCTCCAGCTCAGAAGTAATATCTACCACTCAGCACTCATCATGCAGATATGCATTAACCAATCTGCGCATTCAGCACAACCCCTTGTTCATCAATGGTAAGAAAAAAAGTGTCAGAGGCACATATGAATTTGTGTTTTTCAGAGAGGCAAGAGAAGAGCTTTTATTTAGTTTACATTATCTAATCTTGTATGCAATGAAGGAATAAAAGTGATGACCAGACCTCACCTCACCTGAAATATGCTGATGTGTGCAACAGGAGCTGTACCAGGAAATGACTTCCTACATATCTACTTCTGAATCCATACTCTCTTCACCATATCAGCACTGTGGTTTGTGACCACGTTGACTGTCACGTCATCACTACAGGTACAAATGACATGATGCACACTCATCCATAGCCGTCAAGTCAGTGCTCTACTAATGTGTGCAATGCATGATGTCACCGTCAATGTGTAGTCACTCATCACAAATTTGATGATGAAGTAGTTGTGGCTGGGGGGGGGTAATAGTATGTAGGCATGAATTGGACATGTCATGTTGGACATTGCTGACTAGTATTACCCACCTGCAGCATACAGCAGCATATTGGCACATACTAGAGAGAGACAAACCTGTAATGAGCAAATTGAAACTCTTCAGGAAAGAAAAAAAAAGAAACCAAGAAACCAGTGTAGCTGTACAACAATTCTTATTGTGGTCACTGTGTAGTATGTCGGTCACACAATATGTTAAAAGGGTCAGGCATTGATTACTTATGTGCAGCTGCTTGTAATGTCTCTGTTTTTGTATAGATTATAATATTCTAAGCTGTAATGTAAAGGATCTCTATTCTAATCTGAGCCCCCTGAATAAAGCTGACAGTGACACTCATGTTTTATATTGTTTTGTTTGTATATGGACAACATTTTGTGCAGTTTCTTTCATGGAACCAATAATTTGGAGTTTTGACTGTCACTTCATGGTTTCAGAACCATGGGCACATGAGAAGTTCATGCTCACACATTTCTAAAACCATGAAGTTTCATTTAAAACTCACATATTCTTGGTTCCATGAAAGCAGCTGCACATAAAGTTGTCTATACTGTCCATACAAAGAAAATATAAGACACAAGTGACAGCTGTAGCATTTATTTGGGCAGTTTACATTTTTTAAAGGTATGAATATGAATATCATTTATGAAAATAGGGACATTCCAAACTGTTGCTTGCACACAAGTAAAATTCCCTGTCCTCTTTAATATCGAGCATAGACTATGTAGAAGTCAAGCCACAGTAACCCAATTTTACACCTCCACCATCCCCTTGCCTATCCCCCAGCACCCACCCACCCTGGCCAAAACAACCTAATCCAACCTTTTCCTGCCAAGATCGTGATGATGGTGTTCAGAGTTGACCTGACGGTACACCACTGCTGTGCTAGAAGTAGTTCTCCCACCCTGCTGAGACAGTGTAATGTATTTGTGAATACACAATGCAAATGCATTACCATGGCTTTTTGGCATGAGTGCCATGATGCTGTATCACAGTTTGGGAAAGCTTTACAACCCACAAGACATCACTGTTTCCCATGTGGCTAACCACGTCCAATGACAAGACACACACTGTTTACACAACGGATTGCACAGTATACATAAAAAAAAAAAAAAATGAAATGCCATGTGCAACAGTTGTTTAAACTTAAGACAACAACCATCTCCTGTAAGCGAACATGCAGGTAATCTCACGGGTATCATCACTTGCCACAGCTGCTCCCCCCAAAATGTTGCATATTTTGGGGATCTGCATAATTGTGGCAGACAGCATGTGATGGAACTCTTCTGGAGACATGACAATTTTAACATAAGCAGTCTAACAATGAGTATACAGTGTGTGTGGGCGACGTGCATGTAGTGTCCAGGAGTTGTTTCCTTGCCTTACATTTGGCAAACATCCATGATAATAGAATGTATCAGGGCAGATGACAATTCATCATGTAATTCAACAAATACATCATAGAAAAACAGAGGGGAGGGATAAAGGAGATCCACCCACCCACTCCCTCCAGCACAGCAATAAGCATACAGTCATGTCACACCGGTGTGCAGTACAAAAAACAACCAATAGGAAAAAGGATAGTTCTTACTTAAAGTGGTCAGTTTTTGGCTTCATACTAGCACGCTTACCGAGAGCAGTGATAAACCCTCTGTTAAAATCATAATGCACTCATGTAAGGGTGCGAAGGGATGGTAACTCTGTCAGAAGTATCACACAGCAAGCGGCTGAACCCTTCTCCAAGTTTCCACTTCCTCATCTGCCAGCTCAGCCTCTGTGGCCTGCGCTTCCCATTTTGTGATGATTGCCCAGAAGATCACTGTGTCTGTCGCCTACCTCGCATCACACCCCATACAAGTCCTCACAGGGCTTGATCTCAAAATGTTTCAACATATCTATAATGGAGCTTCTGATGACATTCAAAGTACATTTTGGTTACAGTGAAAACCACTGCTCCACACCCTATTAGTGAACCTGTGGCTATTACTTTCAGTAAAGTTCTGTAAAAAAAATTCTGAAATCAATCACTTCCCCATAGACTTGTATGGGACACGTCTATAGATTGCACTTTCTGGCGTGCATCAGCAGTATGAGTCACTAAATGGAGGAGCAGTCCTGGGGCAGAGAGAGCAGGTAGATCACAAGCGGGAAGAAACTGGTTTGCTCGCAGTTCAGATTGAGACTGTTACACTCACTTCACACTTTTATATGACTGGGGAGCAGACCATGAAACCAAACATTTTGTTCCAAAAACTCACACAGTCTCCTTACTTTAAATTGCTACTCTCATGACTGGGTACTGGAATAAATGATGACAGTGACATAAGAACAGTGTTTAACATGTAAAAAAAAAAATATATATATATATATATATATAAAATGGGTAGGAAATTGCAGCAATATCATTAGCTGACCAGCATCACATGACCGTGCGTGATATCAGAGCGACACGCACACCTGCACTTTTACCCCCTCAAAACAATTTTGACATTTTATAAGATAGATAAACCACTCTGAGGTGTGCGGTGGCGCTCTGATATACGCACACCTTGCAGGCGACTAGACTCTCGGCTCTTGGGCCTCGTGCATAACGACACCATGGTAAGTGTATATCAGAGTGACTGCACACCTCAGAGTGGTATATCTATTATATAAATATATATATATATATATATATATGTGCAATCTGGTCTATGATTTTTTCCCCATTTGTCCTAGTGTTTACAACAAACAGTATTGTTTCCTCTTTTGTTCTGGTGGTCAGACGTGAGAATGAAGTAGCCTGCAAGGCAATGGTCATAAACCTTTTTTTTTTCATACCCTTCTTGATACTATGACCCCCATCGCTCCACCAAAGTGTAATAACCCACTGGATCTATGCGCAGACTCCGACACACATACATAAAGGGCATGGGCATGTATGCACTTTATGTGCATTGATTGTGACGCAGGCAAACTGGTGCAGGGTACCAGTCTGGCTGGCATTGGTGGAGCGGCCATAGCATCAGCAAGGGTGAAAACTAGGTGAATATAATAAAAAAAGGTGAACATTTTGCACTTTGAGTCCAGTATGACATCACAGTATGAGATCCATGGTCTGGGAAGTGTAATTACTTTACTGTAAGTGTATACATGTCATTTTCAGTTCTGAAAGTAGTACCGTATCCTTGGTGATTGTTTGTGTCGAGAATGAGTAGTACTTCAGTGTTTGAGGGATGGGATTTGGTATCATTCTGATTCACGCTGCATAACATCTTTGCTGGTGGTGCTGGATGAGGATTTCTCATTTCATTTTCATCTGTATCAACATCAATGTCTCTCTCTGAAAACAAAATAGGAATTAGAACAGAACAGAACGCACAAGACAGACAAGTGGGGTAATTATACCCAATAGCCAAAACTACCAGCCCCACCACCCTAAACAGACCAGTAATTAGGGCATAACAATAACACCTAAGAAATAAAACAACTGTCACTGACTGACTGCACTTGACTGTGCAGCACCAATTGTAAAAGGTTTTAAGAAAATAATGCAGTCTGATTCAATTTGACTGGTCTGGTCATTCGAGCAGCTTAAACTCAGCTGTTACGCTCATCATGTGCAGCCTGAATCACCATGGCACAATTCTTCGTTCAGTTCAAATTCATGCCAGCATTCATTCCTCTAGCGCTGCTGAAATTCAGGGATGATGCATGGTGCATTGTATTTAGATTTGAAACTGCAGCATTCTTAGTCTTACTGGTACCGACTGTGATCGAGACTAGGGTCACGGTCAAAAAACTATGTTATTAAAATTCTCCCATCTAATTTTGAAAACATTTCTAACCCACACTTCCAAACAATTTTTACAAATATTTCTACATTACAGTTTGTTAAAACTCTTAATTCAGGCTTCAGACATGCAAAAAGAAAGTAGGGGAAGCACACTGACTGCTGGCTGTTATCAAATCAAATTGCTGCCACCAGGCTGAGTAATGGGAATCAATGAAATGAAAGAAAATTAAGTACATCCATCATCCACACAAGTTTACAATAAAACTAGTTAGAAAGTCAGACTGTTGTAGACTTGACAACTACCATATCATGACAAAGTATAATCGTACGTGCATACATTAGCTTTAAAAAAGTATTCATACACCAGGCCTTTTTTCTTCATCCAATTCTTTTTCTGCTCCACCTGTGACTTGGGCATCTCTCAGGTGGGCGTGGGCTTACTCTTATTCGGCCTCACCTACTCTACTACACCGCTCGCCTAAACCCGTCTCATGACGAAGGAATCTCTGGTTCGATCCCCCCCCTCTCCTGCTGGCCCTCAGGAGGAGGAAGAGACCTAGGAGAGTCAACAAGTCATGGTCGGGGACTGGGCCAGCACTGGACGTGTGGGCTCTGACACTGAAGCACCGCCATCACCTCACCCAGCAGCTGGAGTGTTTCCTTGTTATCCTTTTCCCCCCCAGTGCAGGAGATACAGTGCTGAACAACGTGTCGTGTGTGACTGCGCTCCCGTCCACACTGCAGAAAGGCCACCTGATGTCGTTCCCCAGTCTGCTCTTCCTTGGTTGCAAACACTACAGTGCACCCAGTTTCCACTGGGCGCCACTCATGTCACGGGACTTGGACCCCCCTCCCTCCCTAGAGAGAGAGAGAGAGAGAGGAGAGCAATCCATTGGACACTCAATCCTCTCTTGCTTGGCCATTCCCTGGCTCCCAGAGCTTGTTCCCGAACCCAGGTTGCTGCCATGCCACAAGCTATGGTGGAGGCCTCAACCCTCAGTGCCACCGGCCAGGCATCATGCACATCAGTTTTAATGTGCTATTGTGCTCAACATTTATATATACTTACCAAAAACAGAAACATCAGTCGCAAGAGTTAGCTTGAAAAAAAATGATCGGATGTCACATGGTTGTAAGCGTGCAGTCTTGCTGGTACTTGTGGCAGTAGAACTCTTCTTGGCTTTGCCAGCAGCAGTGGATTTGGTCTTTTCACATCTTCTGGATCCTCTGACTTCTTCTGCTGTTGTCATCTTGAGGCACACACTGGATTCAGAACTGGAAGTGGAAGGTTGACACATGTCATGCACAGAGGACACTGACATGATGAACGGTTGTCTGCCAGTCTACATGCGAGTCTTGCCGGTTGCCGCCACACCTGGTAAGCCGGTTCCTTCCATGGATGTAAGTCTTAATGGACTTAGTTGGATGATGGACTCCAGAATCAGACAGTCCTCTTCTCCTGCACTGTCTGAATAGAAGGAAAAAAAATATGACTGGCATAAGGCATATGACTATGATCATGATCGGCAACCACCCAACTACCTACTACTACAATGCACACTAATACAATGCACACTACTACCAGAGGACACAGCATGAGTTTAGAGGGAGGTCAATTAAGGGGGAATGTGAGGAAGTTCTTTTTCACAGAAAGAGTGGTTGCTGCATGGAATGGCCTACCTCAGGAAGTGGTGGACATGAATACAGTGCAGGGCTTCAAACAGGCATGGGATAGGCATAAGGGACCAATACAGATGAGTATGAATAGATAGGCCATTGACAGGGTGGACTATGGCACATTCATAAGGTAGAAAAAATGGGCAGACTGGATGGGCCTTGTGGTCCTTATCTGCCGTCAACTTCTATGTTTCTATGTATCAGAACTGCTACTGCCACTGGCATTAACTGCCCCCAACCATCCCTGCCCCTTCCAGCTTCTACCACAGACTGCTGCCTAACTGAGTGCCTACCAGAACCAGTGGCAGTGCCCGCGGTCACCGCTTCTCCCAATTTCCCCTCCCACAAGGGCAAGGCGCCAAAGGCTCCGCTGCCTACCTATCCACTCCTGACTATATGTGCTACTGCTGCTTCAGCAGCCATACAAACCAATTACTAAATACCAATCCATTCCATACTATGGATTGGTTATATTGGTATGTATGTGTGCTGCAGCTGCATATACAGAACCACTATTGCTGCAGCTGCGTGCTGCACCCATGACCTAGTCTCCCCCCACTCTTCTCCTGACTCCAGTCCCTTCCTGTCCCATCCCACCATCACCACACCACAAACTGCTGCCTGACCGTGCATGCATACCATATGATAGAACCACCACTGCTATGGCACTACCCCCAGCCACGACATGGCGCATGCCACCTTCTGGCACCTGCCACTGCCAGACTGTGCAAAGCAGTTTCCAGCTGGCACTGGTAGCAGTACTGCAGGCATGCTATTTACTCCACCTTCACCAGTCCCTGTCCAGCACACACTCACTCACCATCACCAACAAGTTACTGTACTACTCTATTACTCTACTACTGCAGACTAGAGAGGAGCCTGACTAGTATGCAGCTGACTGTACCGGCCTACCAGATTCCGGCACATACCACCACACACCTCACCACTGCTGCTGCTGATGGGCTGGTCACAGCTGGCCCCAGAGTACACATGGCGCCTGCTAGGGCAGCCTCGCTCACGCCATCAGCCACGCCACCTTAGACTTGAACCAACTGCTTCCCTGTGTGTCACACAGTAACTGTGGCGGCTGCCGGGCAACTTTTCAACTAGTCAAAAGTGCAGAATTATACTAATTACTAACCTCAATACAGGCACTCTGTCGCTCTCGCTGATTTGCACCACTTGTTTGTCACATTCAGATGGATAATTGGACAGGAATCCACCCCTCATAACTCCAGCAAAGTAAGCAAACTGGATCTTCAAAAAAAAAAAAAAGATTTAAGAATTTCATCACAGACACACGTGACACAGCTGCTGCAGTGCTGCGGCCATCATAGAACAGAAATTACTACAATGAATCAACTGCCAGACAGTGCCACACTTAGAAAGTACACAATTCAGTCTGAGTCCATCCAGTGTCAGTCACACCGTGGACAGACACAGTGCCCCATTATTTTTTCTGTCTGTCTGCTGTACATCCGTAGCTAGTAGTGGTAGTGAGTAGTACTACCGCCATGAAGGGTACATCATGGTCTTACTTCCACTGCCGGGCCAGGCACCACACCCTTACCTCCCACGAGATCCCGTTCGTCTGGCGGCTGTCACCCTACCCACCTGCTATTGAATTTACTACCTGACCACCACCCACAGTAGCTACTTACAAAAGTAAGGCACAACCTCATATCTGGACTAGCAGTATAGCCTAGAGGTTAGGGTAACGAGCTTGGTACATCCAGCAGACTAAACCTGGGTTTGATTCTCACAACCTCCACTTGCATACTGTGTGATTCTGAGCAAATCATTTAACCACCTAGTGCTCCTGCCTTCCAGGTCACCCCTGAACCTGAAAATAGGCACGTGCCTAGTGGGCCTTACCCAGTTACCAAAGACTAAAATAAATTAAATAAATATCAAAGCAAATACTAACCCCTCCCCCCCGACCTGGCAGCCAGGCACACCAACAAGTCCAACTCCAGCACTGTTGGTGTTTAGTAGTACATGCATGCACACACACTAGTACAACATAAAATCAGATCCTACTTCATGGTAGTCAGATCAAATGGCGTGTGTGTGGGGGGCAGGGGATTTGTCAGCTCCAGTCCTCCACCAGCAGCAACAGCACAACAAAGGCCAGCTGGCACTGGCAGCTCCTAATTTTTCCCCTCATACTTACCCTGTAGTCTGTGCAGAAACAGTCACAGTCTAGATGTGCTATGCTGCCAGGTGGCAGCCCACCGCACAAGGCATTCACGGCAAGACTAAGAGTCCCCAGCTCAGCTACACACACACACACACACACACACACACACGCCAGCATTCACTCTAAAAGCTTTTCCTTGCTCCTCCTCCCTTATGTGCATTTTGACTGCAACAGACAGATCAGTAAGTTAAGGCTTGAAAGTTACACAGTTTTGAATGTGAATTGTGAAATCCTCCTGACTGAGTCAGCTACTGCTGCCACTCTGCACAACATTGTGTAGAATATTTCAACTTCAAGCCTTAACTTACTGTTCTGTCATCATTCAGCCTCAGCCAAGCCACCAGCCACATTCAAATTCCAAATTCATGCTTGCCTTAAAAGCTAGTCAACTCAACTGAATGTTAACAATAAGGCCCTGTCCACAGTATGCCTCTGTAACGTTACAGTGGGCCCAAATCCTTACCACAATGGTTTGCGTTTACACCTGTAAAGTTACAGAAGGCGTTTTCATAACTGTTGTTGAAACCACATATGAGTTGGTTTCAACAATGGTTATGATACTGGTTACGCCTCGGTGACATTACCAGCTGTAGTGTAGACGCATGGCACCAGTCCCCAGCACAGCGGGAGTTGCATTGTGGGAATGGGCACTGCCGTAATGGTCACTCGGCTCCCGCAGTGTGGATCGGTGGTACCGGTCCCGTAATGGACACCACCGCAGTGTGGACACACTGCACTGCTCCCCGGCTGTAATGGTTTGCATCCATTACTGGACCTGAGCGGTGTAGTGTGGATGGGGCCTAAGACTAGTATGTACCTATGTAGTACATACTAAATGCTTAAATATTTGTAGTAGCCTTAACACCCTCCCCCTCCCTTCTGTTCTGTCATTGTGCTCATTCATCACTGATCACTCCAAATTAATGATTGACTTAAAATTGCATTAGTAATTATACAGTTGAGCAGTGAAATGAAAAGTGTAACACAAGTGCATTCAGCATTTCAACTGAGTCCGTCCAGTTGCCAGTTTTCCATCCTCTTTACCTACTTGCTGGCACTGCAGTTAGTGCATCAGTTCTGTTCTGTACTTGATGTACACATCCAGCACTGCAGCAGCAAGCAAAGCAATTCTAGCAAGCAAGCAGCCAGCAGCCACCGACGTCCGGTCCGACAGCAACACTACTGAGTTCCTTGCTTCCCTTGGCTTTAAGCTCTTAAGTAAAGCTGCTGCAGTAAGAGTAAGCAAATTCCCCATCTTCATCAGTGTGGCCTTCCGACAAACAGTGGGAACCTTCCAACAGCCAGCCAGACCACCACTGACCGCACGCCATCATCTACTACTAGTACTCTACTCACACAAAAAATGTCATGATCACAATCACACGCACGGGTGGCCCAGTGCTGCCAGGGATGGAAGTAGGACTTTACTATTATATGAGGCATTAGCATTTAGCAAGCAGCTTTATCTATCACAGGCCTGATCATTCACCGCGACAAATTAATTCTACCCCAATCACCGGGATGGCAACTTCTAGGCTAGCTCCAGGCAACCCGCATCAACAACCCCCCTGCCCCAACACAAACTAGCAGCACCAACCAAGCCACTGCACCTGGTGCACCAACCAATCACCACCCCAGGTCGAAGTTCCACACACAGGACAGTCCTCTATGACTATTGGGACACCACCTTGATCGATCCACGGAGTGGAATACGGCAACTCCATAAAGCAAAGCAGACACCAAACAACACAACACATGCCAGTAAAATGACTAATAAGTCAGCCATGGGATGAGATGATGGCAACTGTATACCCCCCTGCACTGTGTCCATGTCTCCTCTTCCACCCAAAACAGCAACACACAAGTAATTTCAGCAACCACCAGAGTCCCCCCCACATAGTCCCAGCATGTGATGTGAGCATCCGGGCTGGCAGCTTCTTTTCATAATGGGAACGAGTTTTAAACTGCAGAATACAATGGATTACCCCTGTTCCCCATCCCCCACCAGTCCAATAACTTGATCTGGCATATATGCAAGCAGGCGTTGGCAATGGTTTAAAAGATAAAAGTAAAAGCAACATTAGAGTTCAACAATCAGAGGGGAGGACACAGCCAAACACATACCAGATGCATTTTTTTTAAAGCCAACAAAACACTAGAGTCAGACAAGGAGAAGGAATACTCGTTACGGGCTACTGGACTGTCTCAGACGTGAAAAGGCAAACCTGATGTAATTACATCCCACCAAAACCAACCTGAATCTCCTCAGTCCTTCTCCAACTTTGCATAATAGATCAGAACTCTCTGGGTCAAAATAATACAGCAACACAAAGGTGAGAGTTAGTAAGTTCCCTCGACCCCAGCAGTGAGTCTGGTCAGCGCCCACCTCAACACAGCATTTTCAATTCATCCAAAACAATGAGATTGAGTTCCACAACATTAATACATTTAGAGGCATATCATGGTATTACATTTGCCAGCGCATTAATAAACAACCTACCATTTGTTTCTTCTTCTCGACAGTCTGCACTGAATGCTGTCTGGATGGTTTCAATTATCAATCTCGAGTTGACGAAGCTGTGACACCACCTTCTTCATTCACACTCCTTGCTGTCCCTCGTGCTTGCCATGTTTGCTTGACTAATAATGCGGTTTACAGCCAATCAATGGAGGTTGCCCACCCCAACTCTACTAAGACTGATGCTGAAGACAGCCATTAGATTCCTTTTAAACTCATGCTTTCAAAATTGCACACCACCCTCTTTATTTTTGCACTCTGCACTAAGAGAAAAATACACATGACACTTTGGTTTTTGTACTCATTTCTTTTATATTTGCACTCCTTCTTAAAAATAAAAAAAATATTTTGCACTCCATTCAAAAAGAAATAAGCCAGGCACCAGTTTCAAAGCCCTTCCCTCTCTGTGCTCCTAGTATATAGTAAGAACACAGAGAGCAGGGTAAATGGCTTTGAAAATGTGCTCCTCAAAATACAAGACATGCTCTGAGAATGGAGCACACCCTTAACATGACCCCTGTTATGTAAAGGAATTCTGGACTAATAACTGATATGTGACTTTGGCAAAGTATTGTAGGAGAGATGTTGCAAATGCAAAGGAAACACACTTTGTATTTTTTTGGTTTTTGGGAAGGGACTTTGTTATCTGGCATAGTTATCTAATGTAGGGGACTCTGTTGCAAGTAAAACATGTTCTTCAGTGGGAAAGAATGCTTTAAAGTAATGCTGAGCACCTTTTTGAAGCAAGATGTCTGCAGAGCTCTGCCTACTGCAGCCATAAAAAAACTATAATTTTGGTTGCAGTTTAAAGGTGGCATGAGTGATTTACAGTTGAGCTTGCATTCCAGTAAAAATGTTTTGCCAGTTATAAAGTGAGGAAAAAGTAGTGGATGTTTCAATGCTTTAATTTCACAGTGGGAGGTCATGGAGGTCAGAGGAGGACTGGTATGCTCATGTGTTTTAGAAAAAAAAACTCTCACTTGATAGAATCATCATCTAGGAATTTAAGCAACCCCAGTTGCACTATACAGTTATATCTGTACTGATATGAACGACCAAATGAGATATTTACAAAAGTAGTGCAAGAAACAACTGTATCACCCATTTCCTTTCTGTGCCATGCATGTACACTTGCCCCATGACAGAATGTTCTATATAGTAATTCTTTAAAAAATATTTTCTAAATACATTTTAGTGGACTTCACCAAGGGGCAATGTGACTGCACTGACTACTGTAAACTAATTAGCGTGCAAAGGTTCTCCTTTAAGAACTGCACTGACAGGGGTCCAGAGAACCCAATAAAAAGGCTAATGCAAGAGGGACATGGAATCGTATTATCAGTATATTGGGTACTGCGATTTTGTAAAAATAGTTAAAAAAAGAAAGGAAAACATTTGCACTCTTTATACATTTATGGTTGCCAATGCTGTTACCTTGCCCCTCAGTGTTCATGGAAATGGATTTAGAAAACAGTTTTTAAACAATTGTACAACATTTTTACATGGGGCAAATGTAAATGCATGGCACAGAAAGGAAATGTGTGATATAAATTGAACAAAGTATGGGGTGGTGTGTGTAGCCACAAGTTTACACACACCCGAGGGGTTAGATGCTGCATAAACCCCAAGATCGAGGCTCAAGGGATTTGTGCAAGTATCTAACCCCAAGGGTGTGTGTAAACTGTGAGTTTAAACACCATCCCATATTTTATTTTATATAATTGCTAGATTCACCCTTTTTTGCTACGGCAAATATATAAAATAAAGACATTCCAGTGTGGCTGCAGCCCGGCTTGGTTTAAGTCCAGTCCCCGCATTACTAATCAGCAATGTTTTAAAAAACTTTAAAATGTGTGTTTTTTTTAAGAATGGTTCCCACCTTTGTTATCTTCAACTTGTCTGAAAAATAACTTACCATTGAGGTAGTCTGGCAGTGCAGTTATGGGCGAGATGAAAATGGTAAATGGTCAGGAGCAGACGAGCTGCAGTGTGCACATGCGCAAAGCAAGGGAAACCATGCACATGTTTGCCATAATAAACACTCCTGTATTACAGCAAATTACACTTTGGTTCCCCTATGGGAAAAAGGGGAAACACATTAATTACACTGTATTTGTTTTTTGTGCTACTGTAAAGGAATGCTGAACTATGTCAGTCCATGGTAGCAAAGCAAGGCTAAAACACAGTGGTGTGTGTGTGTGTTTGTGTTTGTGAGAATTTTAAAACCTAGGAGGAAACAACCTGGCAGTCATTGATTGGGCACAGCACTGTTAACCCATACTGCCTACAGACAGAACTGGGTGTTATATAAAGGAATTCGGGACTAATGACTGATATGTGACTCCAGTAAAGTACAGTAGGAGAGATGTTTCAACTGCAAAAGAAACACGCTTTGTTTTTTCTTGTTTTTTTGGAACAGGGTTTTGTTATCTGGCATAGTTATCTGGTGTAGGATACTGTGCTGCAAGTCCAACATTTTCTTCAGTGGGAACAAATGCTCTGAAGTGATGCTGAGTCCCTTTTTGAAGCAAGATGTCTGCAGGGCTCTGCCCACTGCAGCCATAAAAAACCTGTAATTTTGGTTGCAGTTTAAAGATGGCAAGAGTGATGTACAGTTGAGCTTGCGTTCCAGTAAAAAGGTTTTGCCAGGCATAAAGTGAGAAAAAAGTAGTGGATGTTTCAATGCTTTAACTTCACATTTGGAGGCCATGGAGGTCATGGGGGACTGGTATGATCATGTGTTTTAGAAAAAAAACTTCTCATTTGATAGAATTATCATCCTGGAATTTAAGCAGCCGATGTTGCACTATACAGCTATATCTGTACCAATATTGACCTTCAAATGAGATATTTACAAAAGTAGCACAAGAAACAACTATATCACACATTTCCAGTCTGTGCCATGCATGTACACTTGCCTCATGACAGAATGTTCTAGAATTGTTTAAAAAATATTTTCTAAATCCATTTCAGTGAACTTCACTAAGGACAATGTGACAGCACTGGCTGCCATAAACTAATAAGAGTGCAAATGTTCTCCTTTAAGAGCTGTACTAACAGGGTCCACAGAACCCAATAAAAAAGGGTGTGTTAATGCAACAGGGACATGGAGTCAAATTATCAATATACTGGGTACTGTGATTTTGTAAAAATAGTTCAAAAAAGAAGGTACTAACAAGTGTCAACAGTTACCCTGTTAGTGCAGTTCTTAAAGGAAAACTTTTGCACTCTTTATACATTTATGGTTGCCAATGCTGTCACCTTGCCCCTAAGTGTTCACGGAAATGGATTTAGAAAACAGTTTTTAAACAATTGTAGAACATTTAGTTATGGAGTGAGTATAAAGCATGGCACAGGAAGGAAATGTGAACTATAAATAGAATAAAATATGAGGTGGAGTGTGAAATGAGAAGTTTACACACACCCAAGGGCTTAGATGTTACATAAACCCTGAGAGGAAAGCCTGAGGGGTTTTTGCAAGCATCTAACCCAGAGGGTGTATGTAAACTTTGAGTATAAACACACTACCCCATATTTTATTTTATATAATTGCTGGATTTCCCCTTTTTCACCATAGCAGTTATATAAAATAAAGACGTTCCAGTGGGCCGCTGTCTGGCTTGGTTTAAGTCCAGTCTCTACATTACTAGTCAGCAATATTTTAAAAAGCTTTAAAATGTGTTTTTTTAGAACAATTCCTGCCTTTGTTATGTTCAATTTGTCTGAGAAATAACTTACCACTGAGGTTGTGTGGTGGTGCAGTTTTGGGTGAGATGGAAGCAGCGAGCAGTCAGGAGTGGACGAGCTGCAATGCGTGCATGCACAGAGTGAAGGAAACCATGCATGTGTCTGCTGTAATAAACAGTCCTGTATTATGGCAGATTACACCATGGTTCCCCTATGGAAGAAAGGGGAAACCCATTAATTATACTTAATTTGTTTTTTTGCGCTACTGTAAAGGAATGCTGGACTATGTCAGTCTATGGTAGCAAAGCAAGGCTAAAACACAGTGGTGTGTGTGTGTGTGTGTGTGTGAGAATTTTAAAACCTAGGAGGAAACAACATGGCAGTGATTGATTGAGCACAGCACTGTTAATCCTTACTGCCTAAAGACAGAACTGGGAAGTTATGTAAAGGAATTCCGGACTAATGACTGATATGTGACTCTGGCAAAGTACAGTAGTAGAGATGTTGCAATTGCAAAAGAAACACACTTTGTTTTTTCTTGCTCTTTGAGAAGGGACTTTGTTATCTGGTGTAGTTATCTGGCGTAGGAGACTGTGCTGCAAGTCCAACATGTTCTTCGGTTGGAAAGAATGTTTTGAAGTAATGCTGAGTCCCTTTTTGAAGTAATATGTCTGCTGGGCTCCACCCACTGCAGCCATAAAAACAGCTTCAAGAAACCATTATGGTTCTCAGCAAGGTTCAAGGAAGCGGTCAGGTACAAGAAATAGGCATTCCACAAGTATAAAGAAAAGCGGGGAAGGAGGAATGGGGAGAATATTTATTGAAAAACAGGGATGCAAATTATTCAGTTAGGGGAGCAAAAGAAGACACAGAGCTGTGCATTGTGGAGTGGGTTAAGAGTGGAGGAAAACAGCTCTTTCAATGAATGAGGGAGAGAAGGAAGAAAGGTGGGGGAATCGTAAGGCTAGTTGAGGGGGTAGGGTGACATAAGAGAATGGGCAAAAGGCTGCCATCCTCAACAATTACTTTTGCTCAGTTTTCACTAGGGAGGGTGGTGGGCCCTTGCCAGGGAGTGGTCATCAAGACAGCAAGTCGGGGGTCCAGGAGATGAGGCAGCCAACATTTACAAGCAAATGATAGATAAGGCACCATGACCAGTTGGGTTGCATCCAAGGCTACTCAGGGAACTGCAGTAGAACAGGCTGAATCCCTGGTTGGTTTATTCAACAGCTCACTGGGGATGGGTGGTTCTAATAGATTGGAGAGTGCTAGGCATGGTTATGCTCCATAAGGGGAGGGACATGGAGCAAGCAGGGAATTACAGAACTGTCAGTCTTAGCCCTATTGTAGTGAAGCTGATGGAGTCACTGGCCAAACAGGATCTCCTGAACTACTTGGAGAGCAACAGACTCTAGGGTAGAAAACAGCACATATTTGTGGCAGGGAGGTTCTGTCAGACTAACCTTTGACTAGGTGATGAGGGAATTGGATAGGGGCTGCACTGTGGATTTGCTCTGCGTTGACTTCAGCAAAGCTTTCAACTCGGTGCTTCACAGATGCTTATTGAAGAAGATGGAGGATCTGAGTGTGGCTTAGGTCATAGTGAACTGGATAGGTAACTGGCTAAAGGGGAGGCAGCAGAGGGTTGTGGTCAATGGAGTCAAATCAGAAGAGATGGAGGCCACCGGTGTGGTATCACAGAGGTCTGCCCTGGATCTGGTCCACTACAATATGTTCATCAGCAAATTGGTGAGGGAATCCAGGGTGGGTTGTGTCTCTTTGCAGATGACTCTAAGCTCTGCAGGAGGGTGGATAACAATGAGTGAATCAGGGAAATGAACAGGGACTTACAAAAGCTAGAGGGGTGTTCTAAGATTTGGCAGTTGAAATTCAGTGCCAAGAAGTTCAAGGTAATGCACCTGAGGAACAAGAATCCCAGAATAGAGTACTGGGTGAGTGGCGTGAGACTCAACACTATAGCTGGGGAATGGGACCTTGGAGTTATCATCAGTAACTCCCTAAAACAATTGAGTCAGTGCAACAAGGCATATAGCAAAGTGTGTAGGATACTGGGTCGAGGGGACTTGATCAGAGAAGGGAAGATGTAATACTTCCCCTATATAGATGCTTATTGAGGCCACACCTGGAGTACTGCACCCAATTATGGAGTCATCACCTCAGGGAAGATAGGGATAGGATGGAGACAGTGCAGCACAGCATGATGAAAATGATTCAGGTCCAGCAGGGCATGTCCTATGAGGAGTGCCAGAAGGCACTGAATATGCACTTGCTGGAAACGAGAGGGGAGATATGAGACCTTCAAGTACCTACAAGAAATGGACACCAGCATTTGTCAATGCTGAATATTTGCTTGCAATATGTGCTGTGCAGGTGCTTGGTACTGATAGTGCACAGATTCAAATGCCCTGTGCCAAGGGAAGACTCTGTCCAAGAGCCCTGCACTTCTGTGCAGCAACAGATGTGAAAAATTCACAGGGCTATCTGGGGGGCTATGGAAGTGCAGGACCCTGTGGTTGCAGATTCAGATGCACAGGGCAAAAAGTGCATCTGTCAGCCATTGCACAAGGCACTCTGCCACCCATGGATTGAGAGGTGCAGGGCCCTATGCCAAGATGACAGTTGTCTTTACTATATGGCACTTGGCTTGTGTCGGACAACCTTGCACCTTTCATTCCCAGGCTGGGTGGGGGGAGTGTCACATAACAGCGCCATTCCCACACCCTCACCCCATCCAGCTGGGTCACTGCACTTACTCCCAAACTCAGCTCACCAGCATGGGATCGCAAAGCATGGCTGCTGGGGTGATGATTGGCACTACACACAAAGCTTGTTAAACAATTCTTTTTTTTATTTTGACTCCAGCTTTGACCCCCTTATAAACACGACATGTACCATTTATAGGATACTGGCCAAAATGTCATTTCGTACCACAGGTGTGTAAACATGTCTCATCCAGGATTTAAAAAATGACACACCACTTTTATGAGGTGGTGTGGAAAATTGACTATGGTAAAAGTTTGCAGTCAAAATATTGAAAATTAGAGAAGTTATGAGTGAACATTGAAATACTGTAACATTCAAGTCATAACCTGGATATCTGACCATATTTGTACACCAAATTTTCAGCATAGCCTTCTTACCACACCTTGTGAACCCAGTAGGTGAAAATGTTCAGATTCCCACCAAAATATCATTCTGGTCCAATGAAATGTCATTCTGCACCACAGGTGTGAAAAAACATTTTGGCCAGGATTTGAAAAATGACAGCTGTCACATTCGTAAGGTGGTGTGAAGAAATGGCTATGCTGAAAATTTGGAGTCAAAATAATTAAAATGACCAAAGTTAGGAGCAAACATAGAAAAATTTCAATACATGTGCATAACTTTGCCATTGTTACATATTTTGACCCAAATTTTCAACATAGCCCTCTTATGACCCACTTTATGAACAAGGGTGGTAAAAATCTTCCAACCTTGCCTCAAAGGTGATTTCACAACGTGACCACAAAATCACCTTTCAGGCCTGATTTGCATAATAGCACCACCATTGGTCATGAGGTGAGAACCCAAAATTGAAAATCTGGGGCCAAAAATATGCAACAGTGACAAAGTTATGCATCGAAGTTCAAAATCCCATTGAAATACACTGAACTGCACTTACTTTAGTTTCTTATATTGCAGTCAGTGGTTCTAGCAGCAAGACGTGTCTTTGATTTGAGAGTGGATCTTCACCCTGGGACATGTTCAGGTGAGTGAGAGTGTGTGTGGGGTGTGTGGTGGGTGTGGGGTACTGGGTACCGAGTGGGGGGTTAGGATGGGGTGTGTGTGTGGGTGTGTGTGTGTGGAGGGGTAGATCAGCAAGGGATAGTTTTCTGTTTTACAGGTTTAAAAAAAAATCATCAAGGGACAGTTTTATTTATTTCAGAGATATTCCAACATTTGGATTGGGCATCCCAGTGTTGGGCTCATAGGGAAACAGGGGCAGATAAGCGACCTCGGGGGAGGTCAAGAGAAGTAGTATCGGTGCTGGGAATCCTGGACCGTGTACATATTAAGAATATATAAGACTGGGAAGGGCGGGTGGCAAGCCACCTGCAGGGGAAGGGAGAAAGAAGCTGTACCAGGGGTGGGTATCCCTGACTGATTAATAGACAGACAGAAAGACAGACAGGCAGAGAGAGATAAGAGAGAGAGACAGAAACATAGAAACATAGAATTTGACGGCTGATAAGGACCGCTTGGCCCACCCAGTCTGCCCATTTCCCTACCTAATGGATAAGCTGCAGATCCTAGTTAACCAGCAGCCTACTTCTTTCTACCCCCAACCCCTAGAATTGCCTTATGACTGTCCCATGCATGCTTGAATTCAACCACTGTTTTTGACTTCACAACTTCCTCCGGAAGGCCGTTCTATGCATCCACAACCCTCTCTGTGAAAAAATACTTCCTTACATTACCTCTGAGCCGCCCCCCCTCTATCTTCAAATTGTGCCCCATTGTTCTTGCACGCCTCTTTTTTTGAAAGATGCTGCCCTCTTGGAATTTGTTGTTTCCCTTGAGGTACTTGAAAGTTTCTATCATATCCTCCCTCTCCCTCCTTTCCTCAAGGCTATACATATTAAGCTCCTTTAGTCTCTCTTCATATGTCTTCTGGTGCAGACCCTGCACCATTTTAGTCCCTCCTCTGGACAGCTTCCATCTTGTCTATGTCCTTGCGGAGATTGGGTCTCAGAACTGCACACAGTACTCCAGATGGGGTCTCACCAGCTGTCTGTAAAGAGGATAAGAACTTCCTGTTTTCTACTGGTGATGCCTCTCCCTTTGCATCAGTATCCCCCAACCTTCCTTACTGCCCTCTCACATTGCTTGCCACCTTACGTCATCTGATATGACTACCCCCAGGTCCCTTTCCATTTTTGTTGTTGTCAGTATCTCATCCCCCATTGTGTACTCTTCCCCTGGGTTTTTGTTTCCCAGGTGCATTACCTTGCACTTCTTAGCATTGAATCTAAGCTGCCATACATTTGACCATTCCTCTAACTTTGCCAAGTCCCTTGATCGATTGATCAATTGATTGTGAAGCCATTCTGGAGCTGAGGGGGAAACTAAACAATGCTGATGGCTGATTAGCTGCTTGCCGACCGGCTTTGTGCAAATGAAAGGACTGAAGCCCCCTCTGTTAGGAGTGGCTTTGGTTCTTTTAACTACATGAAGTTTCTGTCCAGCAAGCAGTGAGTGGTGTCATGACCACAGTGTGTGGTCATTGGTCTGGACTGCCTAGCCCCTTCCAGTTTGAGCTGCAATAGGCTCAGCAGTGGCACACCTCCAAAATACCATTTAGTGTGACAAAACATTTCTTATGTGTGCACAAGCAACTGCAAAATGAACTGCAGGGAACTATTTTGCTTGAATGCTAGCTCGTGGTCACATGGACATGAACGGAAACTAACAGGAAGCAGGTTCAGGAGGGACATGAGGAAGTATTATTTTACAGAAAGGGCAGTGAAGCTGTGAAACAGTCTACCAGCTGAAGTTGTAAGTGCAAAAACTGCTGGTGGTTTCAATCAAGGATCAGACAGAATGAAAGGAACAGAGCTTGATTAGGGCGGTAGAAGCTGGGAGGAGAATGTGGAGGGGAGGCTGGGGAGGGCTAGGACCCTGGAGGGACAGTAAGTCCTAGGGCTAAATAGGGAACTCAAGCAAGCTAGATGGGCCATAAGTCTTTTTCTGCTGTCATTGTCTATGTTTCTATATAATCTGCACACAACTGCTTGTCACTTGAGCCCCTCTGTGACTTACCATTTTGTTGATGTCAGCTGCGAGGGGTTGTGGGAAAGATTCAGAATCAGCATGGTGGGTGGAGAGTCCCTATAACAGTTATTGATTATTTAAAATTGTTGCCCACCAAAGGTACTATAAGCCTTTGCTTGCTTCTTGGTAAGACTTGGGGGAAGGGTAACATAAGGAGACCAAAATGATTAAATAACAGGCAGTAAAATGCTGAATTTAAAAACTAGCGCAATTTAACAACAGATACGTAAAAAGGAAAAAAATATATACTTTTTCTCCCAAAGAGGGTTTTGTGCACCAACTGATTCTTCACTTAGATGCTTTAATAGACTTTTGTTCTACTTTAAAGGAACTGGGGGGAGCCTTCTTTAGAATTGCGTGGCTATATGGAAAATTAAAGGCAGTTAATAAAAAGTGCTAAATCAGTGGCCGTAAAATGTAATAGGTTTATAGCAGTCTTAACACACTAGGACTGAATTATCATGCTAATTTAATTTCCCTTCCCAAATGAACCAGAAGGCACAATAAAGGTCAATTAACCAACTACCTTCCCCCAGCTTTCTTTTATTTTACTGCCTGGTTTAAATCACATTGTATCGAAAAGCAGGCAGACATTTTCTGCAAGTTGATTAGATTTTTTTTTCAGAAACAAAAATGATACAAGTGTTCCTAATGAAAAGAGAGGCATCTACAAGGGGTTGCCTTTACATTAGTCATGGCATCAAATACCACCACTGTACATATTTTGTCCAGCGTTTAAAAAAACCAAAATAAATGGAAGTGTTTAACACTTGCTGATGGCAGCTGGTATCTCCGTTGAAGTGTTGTTGCTTGTGTTTTTAGCCCCTCTATTACCTGCTCCTCACCTCTCCTTCTCTCCTGTATTTTCTGGATTGAATAATACGGACCATACCGGTGTTATCATTAAAAGATAGTGTCCTAGCCAATAGCAAACAAACCACAGTTTACATCAGCAGCACTCTGTTGCATCATAGTTTTAAAAGAATTGATGTAAAGCCAGTGTAAATAAATAAACAAATGAAAAATAACAGAAAACAAGGCACACACTCACAGGTTGTCAAAGAAAACATCTGACCTAGGCTTTCAACATGTATTAGCTTTTAATTCAAGCAGACAGCAAATAAAGTGTATACAAAGTAATTAGTAAAGGTATTCATGTGAAATTGGGACCTTACAGTCTTACAGCTGAGGCTAATTCATGAGTTGAAGTCACACTGCCCAGGACAGAGATTGTGGGCCCAATTCTCATAAAGCCCTAAGATTGCTGCAAGGTGTGGCAATCTAAGGCTGTGGCAAACTCGGGAGCATTGGGGATCCTGTGCCCGATTCACAATCAGGTAGGGTCCCAGCGGCAAAGTCCTGTGGCTTGCAGCAACCTTAGCCATGTGCCAAACAGAGGGCATACCTGGACAGGGTGCCACAAGCCATGGTGGCCATGTGGCAGAGTCCTCAGACAATCCCTGGTGGACTAGCAGTCCTCCCTCCCCAATGTCCCCATGGAAATTGGTGACCTATATGTCCCTGGTGGTCTAGTGGACCACCAAACCCCCAGTAGCCCCATATACATATACATATACATATACAGATACATATACAGTACCTGAGCTGCCTCCCTGGTGGACTAGCAGACTCCCCTCCCCAATGTCCTCATGATGTATGCAATAATCATCTGACCCTGGTGGTCTAGTGGGCCCCCTTCCTGATCCCTAATGAACCTATGAAGTATTACCCTATATATATTCCCTAGTGTTCTAGCACCTCCCCCAAGCCCTGATTCCCAGTTATGCCTAGTAATTGTTGGTTGGTGGTATACAGTGCCCCCCACCCTCATAGGCAGTGTCCCCCCACTCCGCTCCCCCTCCATGCCCAGAATGGGCTAGCGACTGGCACAGCTCACTGTTTACCACCATGGCCAGCCACCATCTGACCTCTGATGGAGCATGTACTGTATAATGTGCTCCATCAGAGCTCAGTCAGTGGCTGGCCGTGGTGGTAAGAGGTGGGCTGTGCTAGTCGACAGCCCATTTTAGCAATGGAGGAGGAGTGGGGTGGGAGGACACTGCCTGCCAGGGTGGGGGGACACTATACCATATGCTCCTTCAGAGCTCAGTCAGCGGCTGGCCATGGTGGTGAGCGGTGGGCTGTGCCATTCGCTGGCCCATTCTGGGATGGAGGAGGAGTGGATTGGGGGGACACTGCACTACCAAACAATAATTACTGTGGCATAACAGGAGATAGGGGCTTTGGGGGTGCTAGAACACCAGGGAGTATGTATACGGTAATACTTCATGAGAATATCAGAGATCAGGGAGGTGGGTTCACTAGATCACCGGGGTCAGATGATGGGGACATGTGGGACGGGGTCTGCTAGTCCACCAGGGTGGGGGCTCAGGTACTATATATGTATATGGGGGTACTTGAGAATCAGGGGTCCACTAGACCACCAGGGAGGTCTACGGCCTTTCTTGGGGACAGGGGGGAGGGGAGACCGTGGACACTGCCTCTACTGGGTCAACTCTCCTGGTGGTGAAATTTCTAGGTACCCTTAGACCAGTCCTGGCTGGAATAATGGTACTTTGAAATTTCACCACCGAGGGATGTTTGTGAATCCTGATTCTGGGGAATTGGCAGCCTGCATCAGCCACAAGCCCCTGGCACCATGCTGCAGCCCAGTGTGTGGCGCAAGGGTGGCACAAGCCCCATTAGGTGCAGACTGCATGCAGTAGGCACAGGCTGCCTTTCTGAATTGCTCCTGGGGCATCGTTTGGTGTAAGGGGCACTTTGCACCAATCATTGGGATGCAAGCCCCTTTCACTGCCTGGGAGCTTCGAGAATCAGGCCCTGTATTTATTAAAAATAAGAAGGGTAATCATGTAATCCCTCCAGTCATTTGCGTATTAGAACCATAGAGACTGTATAGGCCACTTACATATGGCGGTGGGTAAGCCCCGGTTTTGCTACGTGATGACCCCTCTAGTTTTTAATATTTATGATTTCCATGCTGCCCAGCTTGTGACATCCCTGTTACTTCCACAGCAACAGACTGATGTCATAAGTAGGGGAGATGTTTACTTCAGTTCCTGAATTAGCCTTTGCTGCAGATGAACTGTATGGGATAAAGCTTATTTTTTCTTATAAATACCTTTAGTAGTGAAGAATGGAACTGCTTGGAATTTAAGTTTTTTCATTGTTGTACAACTGAATTCTGCTGTGTTAACATATAGAATAATAGATAGCCAAGTGTGCACAACTAGGTTTTGTTTCCATCAAGAAGATTCTATGACATCACAGACCTTGGGAGCAAAACTTGAGAGGTCTATGATATCACAGAATCCCTGAGATGGAAACTTAGCCTTGTTGGTGCTCACTTACCCGTTCTGTTATTTTAATAGTACATTGTGACACCTTACAGTCACAGCCAAAGACATGGTCAGAGATTTCCTGAAATTTCTGTGATATTCCTAGAGAAATCTCCTGCTTTGGCATTTCCACAGTAGGGGCAGCAGAGAGAAACTCTTCAGAAATTTCACGAAATATCTGACCATGTCTGTAACTACTACGGTATTGCTGAATCAAGGGAATAAAAAGCAAATAGTTCTGTGTATATAAAAGGCAATGTACTAAGCAGGCTCAACTGAAACACGTAAAAACTAGCACATTTCATTCAGTCTGTGAACTGACAGCAAAGGGCAAACAACACGTAACCATGAGAACATTTCGGTAAAGTCAGCACAAATGGTTAATTAACTGCATTTCATCTGAAAATTGTCATTGTTAGATAATAAATAAGTAAAGTCACATCAAAAAGTTAAAATCAGAGTCTTATCTGACGATGATTTGCTCCTGCTCAGTGATGTAAACTGCTCTGTCACTGACAGGCTTAGAAAACACCATATGTAGCAGCCTTTGTCATGGCAGCACTAAAGTGTTGGCGCCTGGAGACAGGAATGGGAAAACTGTTAGCTAAGAAGTGTGATCAGTGCAGCACAGCCCTCATGCTTTACAACTAAACATTGCTGTAGTATAGTAGTAATGTTACTACTATACTACAACTTTTTTGACCTTTGAACTGTAGTACAATGGGGTTTCTGGACTTACTGAAATCCATGTGTAACCCCACTGTTACCCGGGGTTACTAGAATCCTAGTAAAACCTAATGGTAGGCAGGGAAGGCAGCTTGTGAAACTCCAGCTAAATGGATTTCACACTGTCTCACTCTGTTCTCAGTCTCAGCTGAGACTGAGGGATGACATAATTTTAGAACTGTCACAGCTGCATAAGCCACACTGGAATGTTGCAGTTGGAGGTTAGAGTAGACTGCTGGGGAATTTGAAGCCAGTCTGTGTGCAGTCAGAGTGAGAGACTGTAGTGCAGCTGAGTGTGTGCAGGCTCTCAGAGCTTTAAGCTCTGTTTAAGAGCTACTTTTGGAAGGTATGTGTTTCCACCTGAAGAGGAACACAGGAACTGGTAACTGAAGTGATGAAGACTGCTTTCAATGGTTCAAGAGCCCCATTCCTGAGGGGATGGGGGGGGGGTGTTTGGCTGTTTTCCAGGGGCAACCCTCCTGGGTCCGGCTTAGGGAAAGAAGCTGCCTGTTCAAGTTGTGCTGAGGCACCAGAAGCTCTGAGAGGAAGATTCCTTGTGGAGGAAATGCCTGTGGGGCACCTGCAACCAAAGGGTGAGTTCGCTCTGAAAAAGGGCCAAGTGTTTTCACCTGAACAGAAGGAAACTAAAGGGACTGTTACTGTGGGGTCAGAAAAAGACAGCCAAGTACAGTTGGAAAGTAGGGATTTGACTGTTTAATCTGTGGGAGGTCTAGAGTAATGGACATGGACAATGCCACTTAATTCAAGCATGTTCAAGTCCAGCACAAACAGTTGAAGGAAATTGGGGATTGGACTGCTTAACCAGTGGGGGTTCTAGAATAATGGACTATGCCACTTAAAAGTATGTTCAAGTCCAGCACAAATGGAAAGCAAGACAAGTAAATGGAAGGTGAAATACATTTAGCAAAAATCTACATTGCAAAGCTTTACAGGATGAGGTGTTTACTGACCAGGGAAATGGCCGGGTATGAATTGTGGGAGTGAGAGGTGGGAGACCCCTCATCAGTAGTAACCAAATTCACCTCTTCGGATTTGCTCTGAGGCACCTTTTACTTTCTCTCAGGTACCTGGCCAGTGCCTGAGGAAAGTACCCAGACATGGGATTGAAAGGAAGATTCCCTGATGGAGTCGACGTGCTCTTATGTGGTTTAGGGAGCCACCAGAAAATGTTTCCATGAAGTATGGAAGGTGTTCAAGTGGCTGGCAAGGGAGCCGAGCCAGGGAAAACCCAGAACTGTGTAGAAGTTTGGGCTGTGTAACCCAAAGCAGCGTGCAAGTCTGGGCTGTGTGCCCAGTGGGTTCAGATCCTGAGGGCAAAGTGTTGAGAAAGTGTTCTGGTCTCTTTTAATCTGCATTACCAGGAGTGTAGCCCCATGGGGGCCCATCTATGCTTTGTTTATTCAGTTTTGGATGTAAATAAAAAGCCACACTTCAGAATCCCACTTCTGGTATTGGACATTACAGTTATTGCTTCCTGTGTTCGGAGTTACTTGAGTGCCCCTGTACAGAGTAGCCAAACCTAGCCTATGTGCCGAGTGGCATAGTCCTCCCCGAACCCAGTCCACCTGGTATTGCTGTCAGATACAAATGGTAGACCGGGTAGGGGTTATACATGTACAGTAAGGGGTTGCTATGTACTATTATGGTATTGTTTGTTGATGGCCAGATGACCTCTTTAAAAAAAATTATATTATTTACTTGCAATAATATCTCTCATATTATCAAGCAAAAATAAAATCCATTGGCTAATGCTTAGTCCTATGTGAGGTTCACAAGGGGCAGAATTGTATATGGTTCTTTGTGTGTTAATAAGTCATGAGGGGCTACTCTTATCAGTGTAAGAGTAGTCTTATGGGTATTCTTTGGGTGACAGAACAGCAGAGGGAAGCTGAGCAGCTCTGTCACCCAAAGAACACAAGTGAGACTAGCGTTATACTGATAAGAGTAGAGTAGCTCCTCATTAGGCATTACCACGTCATAGATCCTGTTTATGTAATAATTTTAAAAATGACCATTTTAAAGAAAAATCTAACCAGTTTCACCAGCACTGGTGAATGGTGTTGTACAGAAGGTACTCACTTATCAAAATAAGAGTGTCTTATGCTAATGAAAGGAGTGGTATGATTGGTTGGCAGTGTTACATAACATGCCCTCAAACTATCGTATCCTGTTAATGTGCCAATTAATTATTGCCACCATGATGTTGCCGGTGGAATAATGTTGCATGCTTCTTGTGCGACTTTTGTTTTTTAGCATTGGGCAATGTTGCAAATCCCTGGGTCACCTTTCTTGCCACCAGGGTGTGACCTAGAGTTTGTTATATAAATAAGTGGGGGCTGTAGCCCCCTCAATTGAGGTCACTCCTACTACCGGACGGCAGATAGTTGGAGCGTGGTGGCTGGTGTCGGCAAGTTGCTGGTGCTGTATTTTATGCCAGCAACTTGGTTGTTGCTGCAGTATGTGTGAATCCAAACTAAGATGCAGATAACAAAGAACCCAATAGCAGTATGGTATTAGTGCTATTTTCTGTATTAAAGTCCTGCTTAAAGAAGTGTTATCATATTTATGTTCTGAACAAGCTTATTGAATAATTATCTGCTTATTCATGAAGCCTGGGAGTACCATTTTGTGTTATGGAAAGCCCTGAGTTCTCCAGTTGTGGAGCAAATGACCAAACCCTATTCTTTGTTAACTAGTGTTATAAATATATAATCAAAGTAACAATGGTACTAAAGCCACAAAGGAAGGGCTTTATAAGATAATTATGTGGCCAGAAAGAAGGCTGACAGGCTTCCCTTGGCAATGAAAATGACTTTGGGGATGGGTCTAAGACACAGCATCAGTCAATTGTAGTAAGAAAGAAAAAAACATTTTCCTCTCTGGGGATTGAACCTATGCCCCCTACCCTCTACTGCTTGATAGCCTGTAGCTCTATTGCTGTACTAAGTTCCTTAGACAGGAAATGTATGCTGTGGCAAAGAAAATCCAGCTCTGAGTGCAGAGCCGCTCTCCCCCCCCCACACACACAGAAGCAGTGAATTTTCATAATGAACAGTCAGTCCACTTGAAGTAATGTTTTTCAAGTTGTCTTTAAACCTCAAAGTCTGACCTGGAACTTCTTAAGTTATCAGTAATACAAAATATCAAACCTTGCTGAAAGTTTGTCATTAAAATCAGAAATGACAACTAACAATTTCTCTCATACTACAGATATTGTAGTGAGAAATAAAAGATCTATTTTAGGGGTCTAGCCCAGACCCTCTACCCTCTACTGCTTGGTAGCCTGTAGCACTACCACTGAACTAAGCTTCCTAGACAGAAGATGCATACTGTGGCAAAGGGCATCTAGCAGTGAGTGTAAACCCCTCTCCCCCACAGTTTAAGTGAATTTTCATAATGAACAGTCTATTTGAAGTACTGTTTTGTAAGAAGAAGGAGAAGAATCAGCATTTATATAGTGCTTTTCATACATAGTATCCCAAAGCACTTTACAAGCAATGCTAGACTGGTAGTGAAGTGACTGAATGTGTGGTGGTAGCCATATTGCACATCATCACCCACACACAGCCTGGAGAATTGCATGAACCGGTTTATGGGAAGGGGAATGTTGGCCAGGACACCTTGAATGTTCCCTGCTCTTTGCAAAGAGTGCCCTGGATTCTTTTACTTCCACCTGGACACCCATCAGGACAACACCAGGATGGGCAGAAGGGATCTCAGTTTAACGTCTCATCTGAAGGACGGCACACCCCAGCAGTACAGCACCCCCCAATACTGCACTCGGATGCCAGCAATTTTTAGGTGTAAGTCCAATCCCAGTGTGGGACGAGAACCCACAATCTTCTGGTCCGGAGGCAGATGTGCTACCAACCGAGCCATGCTGACACCAAGTTGCATTCATATCTCAAAGTCTGAGCTGGAAATTTTCTAGCTATCAGCAATAAAAAAATATCAAACATTTCTAAAAGTCTCACTTACATCAACAATAACATCTAACAATTTCTCTCATACTATACAAATTATAGTGAGAAAGAAATTATAAGTTCCACTCTGAAAAAATCCAAGAGCACAAGGGGTGCTCTCAGCAGCTGCTGCCGTAGCCGCAAGGAGGAGGAAGTCTAGGCAGCTATAGCCATGGAGAGAAGGTCAGTGGCTGTAGCCACAGAGAGGGACCCAAGTGGTTATTGCTGCGGTGTTGGGATCGATGGCCATAGCCACAAAGAGAGAATCTGTGGCCATTGCCACAGAGGAGGACCCTGGCGGTCGTTGCCGAGGGGTCAGATTTGGTGGCCTTAGCTGCAAGGAAAGGATCAGTGGCCATTGCCACAGAAGGAAATCTCAGTGGCAGTTGCTGCAAACAAGACAGTGGACACAAAAGACTGTTAGTTTGGCTTCTAAAACTTCTGGGAGCCAAATGGGACCAAAGATGCCAGCTTTGAACTCAGAGGGCAGCCTTTAAAAGGACAGGGCTGCTCTCACAGGGGAAAAGCCCAAGAGCACAAGGGATGCTGTCAGCTGCAGCCATAGCAGCAAGGAGGAGGAAGTTTAGGTGGTCATAGCCATTGAGAGAAAGTTGATGGCCATAGCTGCAGGGAGAGACCCTGGTGGTCATTGCCACAGGGTCAGGATTGGCAGCTGTACCCATGAAGAGAGAATCCACAGCTGTTGCCACCGAGGGGGACTGCAGCAGTCATTATTCTGGGGTTAGATTCAGCAACTGTAAAGACAAGGAAAGGATTGGCAGCTGTTGCTGCAGAAAGAAATTTCAGCTGTAGTTGCCACAAACAAGACAGTGGACACAAGAGGCTGTTGGATTGGCTCCTAAAACTTCTGGGACCCAATCGTGTCCAAAGGTGCCTGCTTTGAAATAGGAGGGCAACCTTTAAAAGGACAGGGCTGTTCTCACAAGGGGAAAAAATTCTCCCAGCCCTCCATCCCCTCTTCCTCCAGTTATTAAATACTCTCACTAGGATCCTTCCAGAGGAGGCTACCCAGTAGGAAGAGAAGGAGGCGGTGACACTGGGAGGAATTTATTTTTCCCATAGTGCAGAAGCTAAACACCAAAGACTGGCTGGTCTGGGTAGTGAGTTCTAAATGTTTAAAACATTGAATCTAGGGTGGGAAGCGGGGTTTCAGTAGAACTCTGAATTTTGAGCATCATAAGAGGGGTTAAACATTAAATTTAGGGTGGAAAGGGGGTTCAGTAGAATTCTGAAATTGAGCATATCAAGAGGTGTAGAAATATTGCAAAAGGGGGTCAAATGACTAAACTTGGATGCTAGGAAAGGTTGGTTAACTCTGTACATGGACTGCATATTGCAGGAATGTAGGATTGTCTGAACTGCATAGGACATAGGGAATCTAGGATTGTCTGAGCCATGCAGAGCATAGGGAATATAAAATTGTCTGATCTGCTCAATCCATAGAGCAATTAGCTTTGTCTGCATCAAAACCAATTGTACTTAATCAAGGTTAGAGCAGAAGAGAAAACACAAAGTTGATTGAGGAGTTTAGCTGTCTGAAGATAGGGGGTATTCTCTCCTTTGAAGACTAAGGTGATCAAATGGACGAAAAGCAAAGTTGGAGGGGTAGCCTGAATAGGGTTCAGGTAGGTCTTGAGTATGGTCTTTGGGAGTCTAGGGCATAGGGCAACTTTGGGAGGGTAGTAGGGTGCAATGGCTGTGGGATGGCAATGGTGCTGAATATAGCATGGAGTCTGGGGGGCTGCATGGTGTGCAGACACCTTACACAGCTAAGAGAGGAGGTGGAGTAGTTGAGGTGGGCATTAAGCAGGGTGGGGGAGAGGGGAAGGGGATAGATTGGGGGAGGCCAAAAGGGGGCACCAGCTGGGTGAAGGGAGAAAGTGGGAACATAGGTGGGGCAGCAGGGCTATTAGGAACAGGTATAGAAAAAGGTGCAAGAAGAAAATGAGAGGACTGGAGGAGGTCCAAAGGAAGCACCAGCAGGGCAAGAGGAGAAAGGGGGGAACATAAGGGTGCAGCAGGTGACTTAGGAACAGGTGTAGAAGAAGAAGGGAGGGGTCAGGGTGAATCAAAGATTGTAGGATCAAAAAGGGCAAAGCAAGCACCAACAGGGAAGGGGCAGAAACTAGGAGGGGGTGCATCAGACAGCAGGCCGCAAAACAAAGGTGCAGAGCAGGAAAACAAATTTGCACCCCTGGGATCGTATGAGGAGGATGAGAGAATGGAGAGTAGCTGCGAGAAGAGCATAGGGGATAAAGGAGGGGATAAGGTAATAGAATGTTCTGGAGGAAGGGGAATGGGGGATGCACCTTTGGGAGGGAACCTAGAGGGAAGTAACCAAAAGGATCAAGAGGTGGGAGAAAAAACACTTTTTTTTTTAACATGACTGTGTTTTTACCACCTGCTGCGGTGTGTACCGGCTTTGTGGAATCCAGCTGCAAGCCCTGCCCTCCCAGAGAGCTAAGCTGCTCAAATCACACCCAGGAGGATCCGGGATGGCTGTCTTGCCATCCTGCTAAAGAGCCCCCTCATGCCTCTCCTAGCCAGGACAGCCCCGAACCCTCCCCGACGGGACTCCTCAAGAGTCCTTCAGGCAGCGCAGGGTGCAGCCATCAAGCTGCACGGTCATGCCCAGCTTTTTTCCTCTATATCTCCTACTAGGAGCGCGGATGTGCAATGACGTCCGGGCACAATGTACTGATGTCCGCTGTGCTCCCTCCTTGCTAACACTGACACTGGTAGTACCTCTGGGCATCCCCAGAGGTCACTGCAGTGTGGTGAATTTTTCCCCAACCCACCCCAGGATAAGGACAGCAGTCTGTAGATGCTCAATCCTAGTCCTCCCCTGCCAACCTCCGACGACCCAGGCTCATTCCAGAACCTGGGTCACCGGCATAGTGCAAGGTGTGGTGTTCAGCGTCTCAACCCTCAGCACCACTGGGCCAGTTAAGAGAAAACACTCTTAAGGGGGACATACCACATGGAAGAGACAGAGAGGGAGCCTACAATAAGCTCAGGACAGGAGGAGATCAACGGGGGGAGGAGGAGGGAAACCGTTTACAGTGGGAATCAGGCAGTAGAAAGGTGGGACAAGCACAAAGGGATGGGACAGAGTTCACAAAGCATGAGACAAGGATGGGTGGGTAGGACTGGTGGTAACACGGGGGGGAGGTAGTCTAAGGGGAGAGCAGAGCTCGGGGGAAGGAGATGGACAAGGGAGAAAATGGGAACAAGGAGGTAAATGGGATGCCAGGAAACACCTTTTCCAGGGGATTTCCTGTCATCAGGAAGCAGGAAAACCAAAAGTACAAGCAAAAAAAAGGTGTAGCAGGGTTGTGCTCATAGGGGACTCAATACTAAAGGGAATCAGGTGGGGAGAAAGGAGCAGTGCAATTTGGGTTGAATGCATGCCGGAAATGATGGCACTAGAGGTAAGGCACAATATACTCTCATGGGGCAAACAGCAAGATGGGTGGACACACTTGGTGTTTCACCTGGGCACCAGTGATCTGGAGGGGAATAGTCTAAAGGAGGTGCAGGCAAGGTTCAGGGAACTTGCTAGGTTTGTAGCAGTACAGGGTTCCATTCTTTTGCTTTCTCAGAAGTACTGCCTGTGCCAAGAGTAAGCACATCAAGGAAGCAGAGGACTGAAGAATTCAATCAATGGCTGGTGGAATGGTGCAAGCAGATGGGGTTAGGATTAGTGGGGGACTGGGGATCAATGTGGGAGGATGAGAGCTTATTTGTCTTGGACAGACTGCACCTGAACAAGGAGGGATAAGCAGTACTAAAGAGTAAGTTGAGGAGTTTATAGATAGAACTTATACTTTAAACTGAATTTGAGGGGGGTTAAGTAAAAGACCACTCAAGAAGACTGGAGTGATGGGAGAGATGGGAGGCTACAGCCCCCCTTCCCAGGATGGAAATAAAATGCTGGAAAAGGCAAGAACAAGGGAAGGTTAGGAGGGGAGGGCAGTGGGGGAAGGGAATATGGTGGAAGGGATTATCAGCCAGTGCCAGGAGTTTGGGGAACAAAATGGTGGACTTGGAGCCCATCATGGTGGATGAGGGTCTGGACATAGTAGTGGTAAGTGAGACATGGTGGACAGAGCATCATGTCTAGAGATGCAGCAAATTTAAAATCTGCCTGCGAAGTGGCCACTTCGCATTGGTACTTCGCTACGCAGAGTGCCCCATAGGAAAGGCTCACTTTGCCTTGTTATTATTACTTCGTGTTGTCATTCCGCCTTAAATGTGAAGTAAGGCAGAGTGACAACAATATTGGCAGCATCCCACCCACACAGTCATCAGAATGAATGTGCATCCCCAAAGTGCTACTATCTTGTGTCCAGAAAACTCTCCAGTGCTGATGAAGTGAAATGAGAGTGTAACAAGAAATGCAAAGTCTCCCAGAATTAATGGCGCACTCAGTCATGCGCGCAGTGGTCAGGTCACACACAGAGTCACCAGAATTAATGTGCATCCCCAAAATGCTACTGTCTTGTGTTCAGGAAATTCCCCAGTGCTGATGAAGTGAAATGAGAGCGCAACAAGAAATGCAGTCTCCCAAAATTAATGGTGCCATGCAAATGCACAGACAGATTAAGATTGCACTGTACACTCAAGGGATGCCTACAAAAAGGCACAACAGCACCTAACCAGTGCTGACAAGTCATAAATCCAAATCTGGAAAGGAATACATTTTGTCAGTTGTGGGATTAGTGCACGGCACTAACAATCCACTTCTAGTCAAGATACCACAAAGCAGTATAAAAATTCATGTAGGTGCAGTGGATAGCAGATTCACACTGCTGCAATTGCTCTGTAATACAATAAAAGGTGTCTGATTTAATGGCACGCATCGCACACACACTCACACGCACACTCAAGTAATGTGTAGCAAATTAAAAACCTTTAGTAAAATAACCAAATGTTTTGAACAAATTGTACACTGCTGCATCACAACAATCAGCAAAAAAATGTCAAGAATTACTGAAAATATTACTGTGTGTACATTAACACAGTTATACAAGAAAAATATAACCAATACAGAAAGACTGCCTGTTTCTCTCAATTAATCTACCTACACCAGAAATACACCCCTTCCCCAAAGCACACTTCACAGTACACAGACTGACTGTTTTAAATTAACATTCAAAAGCCACATACAGCAATAAACACTCGATGATATGAGCACAGAAGGGTTTCCTGCAATTGACGTACTAAATTTTGAGCAAAAAATATTACTCAAAAAGGCATTTTAAACAGCTTTTAGAGGTTTTGAATCGCAGAGCTCTGAGAGCAAACTGTCTCCAGCTATCACTGCACACACACTACCCAGGCCAGAACTGAGGTTGTGCCAAACAATCTAGAACCCTTGTGACCTGCAATCCCATGAATAACTGCTGAATTTCATTTGGAGCGCAATTACAGGGTGAAGTGAGGCAAATTACATTGATTTCAATGTACTTCGCCTTAAAATTGGTGGAGAAGTGGTTTGGGGAAGGTGGAAAAACGAAAAGTCATTGGTTTCAATGGACTTCATGTTCCTTATTGTGAAGCGAAGTACTCTGCTTCACATTGTGGAGTTCTCCATGGATTCAGAGTTACTCAGTGAATCACTTCCTGGAGCAAATTGGGGCCACTTCACCCACCACTACCTACAGTACTGTAACTGACATGCTGTACAGCAAGGAACGCGAATGCCTATGGCTGTACTTCCCCGATGAGCCATAGCACAAAACGCCCCAACTTAAAAATGCTTATTAAAGAGTACAATGGTGGAGTGGTGAAGCCTGGAGAGATACTACAAAATATGCTTACAATACATCCAAGTAACTAGTAAAAAAATGAATGCTGTGAAGATTTGTGACATGATCGTGAATTGTGATTTGTGACTGTATTTGTGACTGTGATGATGAAGAATGTGATTTGTATCACGAGTGACTCATGATGATGGTCCGGATTTAAAAACACATATTAATGAGTACAATGTTCATGCAGAATTGTGCACCGCACCTATCCAGTACTCTGAAGGGAAGCCAAAGAAACAGCTGTGACTTAAGTAACAGATGGAGATTGGGCCCTAAAGAGATGCAAATGCACAGACAGATTAAGATTGCGCTGCGCACTGAAGAGATGCAGACGCAAAGGCACAACACCTAACCAGTGTTCACCATTAGAAATTCAAATCTGGAAAAGAATACCTTTGCCATTTGGGTGGGCTGTGGGGGAGTGTACTGCACTGCTGCAGTAACAGTCACTAGTACTAGTACCAGTAAAGATACCACAAAGAAGTACAAAAATCACACAGCTGCAGTGGATAGCAGGTTCACATTGCTGAAATCATTATGTGGCACAATAATAGATGTCTGATTTGATGACATGCATCACACATACTCACACACAGTAAGTAATGCATAGCAAATTGAAAACTTCAGTAATATAACCACATATTTTAAACAAACTAAAATTATTCACTGCTGCACAGCAAAAAATGGCAAGACTTATTCAAGAAAAATATCACCAAAACAGAAAGCACTGTCTTTTTCTCCAAGTTAATCTACCTACACCACAGATAAGCCCCTTCCCCAAAGCACACTTCCACTGTCTCTCAGTACACAGACTGAATGTTGTACATTAACATTCAAAATCTACACACAAACAATAAACGCTCGATGATATGAGCACAGGAGGGTTTCCTATAATCGATGAACTAAGGTTTCGGCAAAAAAAAAAAAGACCCAAAAGGGCTTTTTTAACAGCTTTTAGAAGGTTTGAGTTGCAGAGAGCTCCCAGAGCAGATTGTTTCCTACAGCTTCCTACACGCACTACCCCAAACTGAGGCTGTGCAGAACAATCTAGAGCACATGTGACCTGAAATCCCATGAATCACTGCAAAATTCGCCTTTGGAGCTTATAAACAAGGTGAAGTGAGGTGAAGTACATTGTTTTCAATGTACTTCACCTTAAGAATTGGTGGAGTAGTGGTTTGGGAAGGCGGAGTAACGAGAAGTCATTGTTTTCAATGGACTTGGCGTTACCCGTGTAACATAAAGTACTCCACTTTGCGTTGTGGAGCTACCTCAGCGATTCGGCTCATCCAGCGAATCACTGTGGAGCGAATTGACCACTTTGCCCATCTCTAATCATGTCTGAGAGATGGTTATCCCAGGCTACAGACTGTTTAGGAGGGACAAGCCTGGGGGGCATTATACATCAAAGACGACATTAGTGCAATGGAAGAGCAGAAGAAGGAAGGGGAGACAGAGCTCATGTGGGTCACACTGGACAAACAGACTGGTGAATCATTGAGGCTGGGGGTGGTTTACAGACCTCCTATGCAGGGGGGAAAAGGGGAGAGACAGCTGATACAGGCAGTTACATGGATGGCTCTCAAGGGGGAGCTTCTGCTAGTGGGGAACCTAAACCTCCCCAATGTGGACTGGGAGATCCCAGCTGCAGTGTCAGCTAGGAGCAAGGGGATCCTAGAGATGCTACAAGGGATATGTATGCAACAGCTGGTTAGGGAGCCCACTAGGGGTGGTAACCTGCTGTACATGGTCCTTACAAATTGGGAAAGGGTGGAAGAGGTGGTGGTGGGTGACGGACTGGGTACAAGTGATTACAGGGCTGTGTGGTTCAGGGTAAAGATGGGGAGGGAGGCAAATCAGACCTGCACGAAGGTTATGGACTTTAGGAAGACAGACTTTGACAGAATGAGGAGGATACTTAGGAAAGAAATGGCAGGAAAGGGGAATATAGGGGATGAGTTATAGGAAACCATCAAAGGGGGTTAATGAAAGCTGCTGAAATTTGCATTAGGAAGGTGAGGAAGAACATGAGAAGGAGGAGACCACTCTGGTTTACAAGGGAGGTAGCAGGAGCTGTCAGGGAAAGGAAAAGTGTATTCAGAAAATATAAGCTGACACAAAGTCAGTAGGACAGGGAGGCTTATAGGGAGAAGCAGAGGGTAGCAGGGCAGATATAAGAAAGGTTAAAGTGGACACTGAGGAGAAAATAGCTAGGCAGGCCAAGAGGGGAGATAAAACTTATTTAGGTATGTGTGGGGGAAAAAGAAGGTGAGGCAGGGGATAGTACGGTTGCAGGGGAAGGGAGAAACACGACTGGAGGGGGACTTTGAGAAAGCAGAAGTGTTAAATAGCTACTTCTGTTCAGTCTTCATGGTGGGGTAGGGGACCCGAGCTGAGTGGAAGGGGTAGGGAAGGCAAAAAGGCAGATCCTAACCAGTTCAGCATAGACAGGGTAAGGATGGAACTGGGCAGGTTAAAGGTAGACAAGGTAATGGGGCAGAATGGCTTGCACCAAGAGTGTATTCCAGGAACTGAGATAAGAGCTGGCAGCCCCACTGACGAGACTGTTTGACTTGTCCCAGGATACAGGGTGTTTGCTAGAGGACTGGAGGAGGGTGGATGTGGTGCCATTGCACAAGAAGGGCAGTAAGCAGGCAGTGTAGAATTATTGCCCGGTCAGCCTTACCTCTTTGGTGTGTAAGGTGATGGAGGCACTAATAAAGGAAAGGGTGGTGGACTACCTGGTGGACAGCGGCCTGCAGAATGATAAGCAGCATAGCTTTGTGAATGGGAGGTCATGCCAGACAAACCTGACAGAGTTCTTCAATTGGGTGATGCAGATGGTTGAACAGGGAGGGGTGACTGATGTAGCCTATCTGGACTTCAGCAAGGCATTTGACACCGTCCCTCACAGAAGGCTAGTAAATAAGCTGGAAAGCTTAGGGATGGGACAGAAAATAACTAGGTGGTTAGAAATCTGGTTGGTGGGCAGAAGCCAGAGTGTGGTGGTGAATGGGGTGCACTCTAAGGTGAGGGGAGTGACCAGTGGGGAGTCCTAGGGGTCAGTACTGGGACCTCTCCTTTTTATTATCTACATCAATAATATAATGAATGATCTGGAGGGAAGGGTGTGCTGATTTGCAGATGATGCAAAAGTCTGCAATATGGTGGACACCCCAGGGGGAGTGGAGGCCATGAAGCAGGACCTGAAGATTCTGGACAGATGATCGGAAACTTGCCAATTGAAATTCAGTGCCAAAAAGTGTGCAGTGATGCACTTGGGGCATAAAAACCCCCAAGCAACTTACACTTGGGGGGGGGGGTAATGAAAAAAAATGGAGCAGGAGAGAGATCTGGGGATTATTACATCAAGTAACCTTAAGGTTGGTAGCCAATGCAGCAAACCTGTGGGGAAGGCAAATGGAATGTTGGCATGCATTGGGAGAAGCATAACTAGCAGAAGGAGGGAGGAACTGATGCCTCTTTACAAGGCCATGGTGAGGCTACACCTGGAGTATGGGGTCCAGTTCTGGAGATCACACCTACGCAAAGACATAGATAGGATAGAGAGGGTTCAGAGAAGGGCACCTAAGATGGTGCACAGTACGCAAGGGAAAACATACGAGTAGAGGTATAGGGAATTAGATCTGTACACATTGGAGACTAGAAGGGAGAGGGGGACATGACTGAAACTTTTAAGTATGTGAGGTGGATCAATAAGGTGAAGGAGGGGAGCTTATTTAAAGGGACAGTAAACATTGCAGGGATTGCTCAAACTGTGAAAGCCCATGAAAAGTTATTTTGAATGAGTTTTCTGGCTTCCTTGTAGGTGTCATAAGTCCCAAGATATGACTAGTTAAATCATCAGTAAATTACAATGAGGCAGCAGCCATTTCATGCAGTCTTAAAACAGAAAGTGATGTCACTGAGGGGCAAGCTATAATTAACAACACACAGCTAGCCCCTCAGTGACATCACTTCCTGTGTGTAACACTACATGAAATGGCTGCTGCTTTGTTGTGATTCACACATTACTTAAGTATTTGTTTCTCAATACTCCTGTCCCCTATAGGCAAACACAATACCTCATTTGAAAGATCTTTTCATTGGCTTACACAATGTGAGTGACCCCTGCAATGTTTACTGTCCCTTTAAAAGGAAAGAGGGGGCTGAAACTAGAGGGCATAGCCTAAGACTGGAAGGAGGAAGATATAGAGACAATGTGAGGGGGTGATTCTTCATGGAGAGGGTGGTGGAGGCCTGGAATAAACTGTCAGATGAGGTGGTGGGGCTGAAATGATAGAGGGATTCAAAAGGGCATGGGACAGACATATGGGGTTGGTAAGTGGGGGAAAGGGGAAAGCCCATAAAATAGGAGATGAGTAGGAGAAGGTGGTGGACTCGATGGGCCGGTGAGGTCCTTTTCTGCTATCAGATTTCTGTGATTCTGTGACTCTGGGGATTGAAACCAGGCCCCTGATTCTCTACTGCTTGGTAGCCAGTAGCTCTACTGCTGCACTAAGTTTCTTTTACAGAAAAATCATGGTGTGATAAAGGACATCAAGCAGTGAGTGCAGACCTCCCTACACAGCTGTGGTGGATGTTTGTAGTAACGGTCTATTTAAAGTAGTGCTTCTCAAGTTGCATTTAAACCTCAAAGTCTGAGCTGGAACTTTTCAATTTATCATCAATATAGAACTTTAAACCTTGCTGAAAGAATGTCGCTGTCATAAGCAATGGCATCTAGCAAGTTTTCTCATACTGCATAAACTGTAGTAAGAAATAAAAAAAGTTCCCCTATGGGGATCAAACCCATGCCCCTACCCTCTACTGTTTGGTAGCTTATAGCTCTACCACAGTACTAAGTTTTCTATACAGAAGATGCGTGCTGTGGTAAAGGACATTCAGCAGTGAGTGCAGACCTTCCCTACACAGCTGCAGTGAATATTTATAATTAATAGTCCATCAATTTGAAGTAGTGTTTCCTAAATTGCATTTAAATCTCAAAGTCTGAGCTGGAACTTTTTAAATCACGCACTCATAGGGTCTGCAGATTATGTTCTCACCTTAGTGGTGGGGAAGATCATGGAGACACTGCTGAAAGAAAGGATAGTGGCACACCTGGAATCCATTGGTGCCCAGGATCTGAGGCAGCACGAATTCACATCAGGAAGGTCTTGTCAAACTAATCTGATAGATTTTTTTGATTGGGTGACTAGGGAAGTAAATCAGGGAGGGGCCATAGACATCGCCTACCTGGATGATTTCAGTAAAGCCACGATACTGTCCCACACAGAAGGCTGGTTAATAAGATGAGTAGTTTGGGCATGGGGCATAAGGTGATACAGTGGGTTAGAAACTGGCTGACAGACAGAAGGCAGAGGGTGGTGGTAAATGGGATCCAATCTGGGGAGAGAGGGGTGACCAGCGGAGTGCCATAAGGATCAGTACTGGGACCAGTCCTGTTCAATGTCTTCATTAGTGACATTGCAGAGGGGCTGGAAGGAAAGGTCTGCCTATTTGCAGATGACATCAAGATTTGCAATAGGGTGGATAATCCAGAAGGGGTGCAGATAATGAAGATGGACCTGGAGAAGCTTGAAAGATGTTTGGAGGTATGCCAACTGAGGTTCAAAGCAAACAAGTGCAAGATAATGCACCTGGGTAGGGGGAACCCTGGGGAGACCTACAGGATGGGGGGAGGTGCTGACCATCACCAAAGAGGAGATGGACCCAGGGGTTATCATATCTGATGACTGGAATGTATCAAAGTAGTGTGAAAAGGCTGCAGGGAGGGCTAGTGGCATGCTGGGGTGCATAGGCAGAGGTATTACTAGTAGGAGGCAGGAAGTGATGATGCCATTGTATAAAACACTAGTAAGGCCTCACCTGGAGTACTACGTGGTCAATGGCTTTTCATCACTCTCTTCCCACCCAAGGTTTCCCTATGCTTGTCCCAGGCATGTTTAAATCCCTACACTGTGCTTGCCCCTACCACCTCTTGTGGCAGACTATTTCAAGCATTCACCACCCTCTCCATGTAGAAAAACATCCTCACGTTACCTCTTAATTTCCCCTCCTCCAATTTCATATCGTGCCCCCTTGTTCTGGTAGCTTTTCTACATTGGAAATGATCTCCCAACTGCACCTTGTTTATGCCCTTGAGGTACTTAAAAGTTTCAATCATGTCAACCCTTTCTCTCCTCTCCTCCAGTGAGTACATGTTGAGGTCTCTTAGTCTCTCCTCATATGTTTTGCAGTGCAAACCATGCACCATCGTTGTCGCAGTATAGAATTTCAACCCTTGTTGAAAGTATATCACTAACATTAGCAATAACATCTAGAACTTTCTCTCATACTACAAATATTGTAGTGAGAAAAGAAAAAAAAAAACAATATTCCACATTGGGGATGAAACCCAGGCTTGTGTAGATTTGAAACAGTACACTAAGACCTAATGTTGCAGCTGAATCACTCACACTGAATGTACATTGGAACTTGAATAAATGCAATAAAGAGTATGCATGACCACAATAGGCGCTTACAGCTATGCTGTTAGCACCTAGTAATATAAATTAATAAGCTAATGTCAAGGTTTAATATTTTTAGTTTCTCAATTCCAAGTAAATTATTGAGCTATCCCTCCTTTAGTTCTAAATAATTACTACTACTTTAGTTCCTGGAACCACTAAGTTAACAGTGATGTGGTGTAGGAAAAGGTTATCTCACTGTACTCAAATATATTTAGAATAAAAACATTTAAAATAAAAAAAATTCATATTCCTGTTGTAGCAAAATAGTATATATGATACAGTGTATAAAATGTGAAGATGGCAGCTTTATTGGCAAAACTGGACAGAAGTTTAAAACAAGAATGAATCACCATAGATTCATAATAACCCACAATGATGAAAATACACTGATTTCTCAAGACCAGGCCATTCCATCGGTAACTTTACTGTCAGAACAATAGAAGGTAATTTCAAGAATAGTCAGAATGATGAATATTTGAACTGAAAATTATGTAACTTCTAGACACTAAAGAAAAATGACTCAGTAAAGATGTTTGACTTTTTAGCACGTTACCAGAGATAATTAAAAATTCTTCAGATATTTCTCCTCTCATCCTTGAACCAACAAATCAGTCCCCCGAACTAAAATGTAACTATCACTTTGATCTTCAGGTTGGTTCTTCATCAGGCCCCTCTGATGACAATGGGATTTTTCCTGTCTGTTTTTTATGAATGTGAATTGACTGAATTGACTGTAGTACTTTGATGGTTTAACATGCTGCACCATGGCCCTTTTGAATCTATATCCAACCTTTATATCTGACATGTTACTTAGCTCCGTTTTCACTGACCTGAAGAAGACAGTATTATCTCTCAAAAGCTAGTCTCAGAAATAATTTTTAGTCTAATAAAAGGTATCACCTGCAACATATTTTTTTTCCTTTTTCTTCTACATCATCGACTGGACTAACACATCTACCACATTTCTTTCTGAAATAAATTTTAAACTGTTTATTTCCCAGTAAAAACAGCACTTAGGATGAGGACAAGTGTCTCAATGAAATCCTTTAGCTACTAAATTTAGTTACAAAGAAACAATAAAGAAAGTAAATGGCAAAATGTCAGAGGGCAGTGGAGATTCAATGATTCAATGGAATCAAAATTTCTGAATAAGTCAGTAGACTGAAAACCAACACACTATATGTGGGCAAGCCAAAGCAGGCTCTTAGTACCTGGCTCTGTCTCAGCTCAACCCCTGTGACCTATGGTGAGCTAAGGTCAACTCAAGCCAGTTAACATAGAAACATAGAATTTGATGGCAGATAAGGACTTCTTTGCCCATCCAGTGTGCCCATTTCTTCCTACCTAGACTATTACTGCAGATCGTGCCCAATCGACAGCTCTGTCTCCATCCCCCCCTTCCACTCCACTATGATTTCCTTCAGCTTGTCCCACGCATTCTTGAACTCCACCACTGTTTTCACTCCTACCACCTTCGCTGGAAGGTTGTTCTAGGAATCCACCACTCTTTCTGTAAAGAAGTACTTCCTCATATCGCTCTTGAAACTACTTCCCTCAAAGAGCATGTCCCCTTGTTTCTGAGCATCTTTTCTGCTGAAAAACACTTCCCTCCTGTACCTTATTTAACCTTGTGAGGTATTTTTTCTATATGTATTTTAGTATGTTTTTACTCATGTTTTCTCCCACCCCCCCATCTTTGGCACGTTCACGCATGTGGAGGTACTCATGCGCCATGCATTTAGATGCCCTCCCTTCATGTCGCCCCCTCAACCTGCACTGACACCGGACCTCCACATAGTGGTGGCAGGACTACGGGAAGGCGGCCACCTCCCCAAGGAGAGGAGAGCTGCCATAAGGCTGCCCGATCCTGCTCCCCCCTCCTCCCCATACTGGCACCCCAATGGCCCGAGGTCATTCCCGAACCCAGGTCACCAGCATAGCGTGAGGTAAGGCGTCCAGCACCTCAGCCCTCTGCAATACTGGGCTGGCTACCCTGTGAGGTATTTAAAAGGCTCTATCATATCCACTTTTCCCTCCTCTGTTCCAGGGTGTACATATTGAGGTCCCTTAGTCTCTCCTTATAGAGCTTTTGATGCAGACCCTGCACCATTTTAATCACTCTCCTCTGGACTGCCTCCACTCTGTCTATGTCCTTCCAGAGCTATGGGCTCTAGAACTGGACACAGTACTCTAGGTACTGTGTTACCAGCAATCTAGACAGAGGCAACACAACCTCCCCCTGTCAGCTGGTGACACCCCTCCCTGTGCAGCCTAGCATCACAGTAACCCTCCCTACTGCCTTGTCACACTGTCTGGCCACCATGAGGTCATCTGATATGATTAATCCCAGGGCCCTTTCCTGCTTCATGCTCATCAATACCACTCCACCCATTTTGTACTCCACCTGTGGGTTTCTTTACCCTAAGCTCATTATTTTGCACTTTGTCGCACTGAAAGTCATCTGCCATACCCTTGACTACTCCTCTAGTTTTCAGAGGTCTGTGCACATCCTTTTCACCTCCTGGAGTGTCCACCCTATTGCAGACTTTGGTGTCATTTGCAAAGAGGCAGACCTTCCCTTCCAGCTGCTTTGCAATGCCACTTATAAAGACAATATAGAGGACCGGTCCCAGCACTGATCTCTTAGGCACCCTGCTGGTCACCCTCCCTTCCTCAGGGTGAACTCTGTTTACCATCACCCTCTGTTGCCTATCCCCTAACCAATTTGTTATCCAATTTACCACCTTTGGACACACTCCTAAGCTACCCAGCTTGCTTCTAGTCTCCTATGTGGAATGGTGTTGAAAGCCTTACTAAGCTCTAGGTAGGTCATGTCCACTGCTCCACCCTGATCTAGTTCCTTGGTCATCCAGACAAAGAAATGTATCAGATTCATTTGACATGACCTTCCCTCTGTGAAATCATGCTGCCTCAGGTCTTGTAACCCACTGGATTCAAGATATTCCACAATCCTTTACTTCAGCAGTGATTCAATTAACTTTCCCACTTCCGATGTCAGGCTGACTGACCTATAATTGCCAGCCTCCTCCCTGCTACCACTGTTGTGTAGTGAGATCACATCCACCCATCTCCAGTCCTTCGGATCCACTCCTGTTTTGAGTGAGCTGTTAATTAGAACCATCAGTGGTGTGGCCAATATTTCCCCGAGTGCTCTCAATACCCTTGGATGCATCCCATCTGGCTCTGTTGCTTTGTCCACCTTCAGGTTAACATGTACCTTCAGGACTCTCACCTCCAAAAAGGAGAAAAGCAATAATTTCTGTCAGCCTGAGATGGTAATGCAATGGTGGGAAATTTCAACTCCTCTTGTGCAACTCATGAGAGGCAATGTAAGAATTACAGGGGCAGCCTACAGCAGCCATGGTTTGATTTATGTTTTGGTTCAGAGAGTCAGGTCAGATCCATGGCTTGGTTCAGACTTGACTCTAGGTGAAAATTACTGTCTTGTCCACCTGTCTAGGTGAAAATTACTGTCTTGCCCACCTCTACAACACATAGTTCACATCTAAATTGAAAGCATAATTTTGCTTTCAGCATCATCCTTCTATCAAAGTTAATGGGCATCTAGTTGAAAGGATCTGGGGTCTATTCATTGGTACAATGAGTGACTGCTGAAACACATGATGTCAACTGGCTCTTCATTGCTCTGCCACTCATTTCCACCTTGTACAACCAAAAGGTGGCTCTACGATACCGGCACAACATCCCCCACAGTCTCGTCCTCGACAGCGTTGGAAACCCATCGACACCCCAGACACTGATGCCCCCCACATCCCCCCACTTTAGATATCTAACTCCACATTGCACAGACAGTGGAGTTAGGTACATACCCCCCATCCCCATAAAGTCCATTGAATTGAAATCCCCATTGTTGCTGGTATAGGTGCAGTCGGGGTTTTGCTGTGGGGGATTAGCTGTGCTGGTGTCACTGTAGAGACAGCATGCCCCAAAGGGCTGAGACATGGAGGTGGGGAGGAGAGGACTGTCCTCTGAAGCAATGTAAAAATATAAATGGGGCTGCCAGGTAACAGTGTATGCAACAGGTTTTGTGCCCACCAGCATACTGACTGACAGTACTAAAAAAAGTCTTCACGTAGTGCAATGCCAATCACATACATCTATATCATAAAAAAACACACCTTGGCCTTCTGGAGGGAAACCTGTAGACTATGTCAATTCTGAATCTTCCCTCCAAGCTTTATTATTTCTTCCCTTTAGCAAATTGCCACCCTCCTTGAAGAACTCCCCTATTGGATGGTCTGTTCTGGCACACCTGCAAATTTGTAATTTGTTTAAATTGTCTCCAAGGTGAGATTTGGGACAGCCCCTCCTCAACCCAAATATTCTCATAGGAAATAAGAAAACTAGATCTAAGTTCTGGCCAGGATTGCAAGGTCATACTTTGGCTGACTGTATGGGGTGAGAGAAATTGTTATCCTTGGAAGAGCTTGGTGCTGTCATTCACCTCCCAGCCCCATCTTTTTATAAGTATGTTCAACTCACTCATTATTTGCGTTCCTTTCTGGGTGGCCCACCCTGGCATACGACAGCCAGTGAGTGTTTCTTAATACTTACTGGCTGGGTGACCCAGCCTAGGCAGATCTCCAAGTTGTACAATAAACTGGAAACTCATTTCTGGAACACCATTTCAGCCAGAGCCTTTTATTGGCAACAATCCACTAATTTAAATTATGATGAAAGAACCTGGAGCTAAATCTGTACCAAGATGTACCATTTCCCAGGGAAACCTTTGGTATATTCTGCCTGTATGGGGAGGGGGAGGGGGATTAGGAGTATAGGGGAAGGTTGGCAGAGAACTTAAACTGTTTCTTTGGTTTTTTATATGCATTGTAAGGGAGGGGCGAGGGACGTTGTTTTGTTTTATTAACTGATGTGTAGACCTGTTTGACTACTTTGAATGTCTTTCCATTTTTTTTAAGTTATTTCTGTTGTTGCATTTAAAATCTTTCAATAAAGTTTATTAAATTGCAAAAAAATAAAATAAAATAATAATAATTCTGGTCCGAAGTGGAGAAGTAGATCAATATCTCAGTTCAGGATATTAGCCCTCTTATACCCAGGGCTGCACTCCTCCTCCTCTTCACACCGTGCATAAAAAAATTAATCTTTACCTACTGGGCATTTTAATTAAAGCAGCCAAGTAAACCATAATAAAGCTTTGTCAGCACCCAGATCCTCCCTCAATAATGCAAAGGGAAACTATGGTGTGGGACATGTAGAAGATGGAAAAACTTACAGCCAGCTTAGGAATACACTTCCCACATACCAGGACAGATAGAATGTATGGCTGATGCACAGCATGACATTTAATCCTGACATAATACCCTGGGCAGCATATTATAATGCATAGTGAGGTGATGTCACACATGGAGAGAGATTGGGGGTTCCCCACTCAGGACTGGACAGACCAGATGAACACTTTACCCATAAACTGACATTAGCCCTGGAATATAATTGTTACAATATGAAATGTTGGTTCATTAAAAGGTATCAAATCATTTGCTTCTGGATCTATTCTTGCAAGGACCAATACGGCAACTACTAAATCTAGATTTCAATATGAAATGGAGAGACCTGTACTTTCTCTTTCAGCCACTCTGTAATACAGGTATAGATCTCTACCCTCCTGGGATACCATACTATACCATATGTAAGTTGTACTATGAGTGTCTACAAAATGTTAATAAAATTAAGTTAAAAAAAATGGACAAGGAATGCCATTGGTATAGCCAATCCATCACTCACTAATCTAATTGAATCTGAGAATGATAAAGTGGAAGTGGTTTACCAGAGATTCGAGGTTTCTGATGAAGGCCAGGTTGCACTAAATCCTGAATTGATCCCTGAACAAAAATGTAATGTTTCTGAGTAACTGATGCAGTGCAATGCAACTTTTATCATGGTACCTGGAAGGACCCAAAGTGTTGAGTATCACATGGAGGCTGGAAGTTATGCACCAATACAACAAAAACCATTTAGATTTGCAGAAAAAATGAAACCGGAGGTTATCAAAAAGGCACATAATATGAGACATCTGGGCATCATAGAACCCTCAAAAAGTGATTGCCATTCACCCAAAGTTATTGTTGGAAAGAAGGTGGGTAGGTTCAGACTCTACAGACTTCAAGAATATTAAACAAATAGCAAAGTGTGATGGGTAACCCATGCCTAGAGTGGATGAATTAATTGATGAATTGGGAGGTGACCAGTATACCTGTATTACTATACTGAATACGATGAAAGGATATTGACAGATCCCTTTGTTGCCCTTGTCTAGGGAAAAAACAGCCTTTGCCACTCCAGTTGTTATTTTACTAATTCAGGACCATGCCCTTTGGTCTCTATTAAGTGACAGCAAAATTTCAGCACCTAATAGATCAGAATCTTGTCTCTCATCTGGAATATGTGGCTGCATATTTAGATGATGCAGTTGACCATAGTCCAGATTGGAATAACCACATGAGACAGTTATGGGCTCTGGTGGAAGCCATAGAAAAACTATGTGCTTACCATTAACCAATCAAAATGTGCTATTGGGATACAGAAAATGATATACCTTATTTTTTTGTTGGGTAATGGGAAGGTAAACCTGAAATTTCCAAAACACAGGCAGTTGGCAACAGTTCGTTATCCCATACAAAGAAGAAAGTGCAAGCTTTTCTTGGTCTCGTTGGGTATAGCAGACAGTTTATCCCTAATTTTTTTTAAAGGCTACTGCCCCCCCACCGACCTTATTAAGAAGAGATAGCCTAATGAGGTACAGCAGAATGAGAACTGCGATGAGGCTTTCCATGTTATGAAAGCACAGCTCCATTCTACGCCAGTACTCATGAGTCTTGAGTTCTCTAAGCTGCTTATGGTTCATATGGATGCCTCCAAGATGGTATCAGAGTGATGTTAGGCCAATGTACCATTGGGACTGAACATCCAGTCTTGTACATCAGCTGGAAGCTCCATGAATGAGAGCAGAGATACTCAACCAGGGGCCAAAATAAGGATTTAGCAGTCAAAATCCAAGAATATCTCCTTAGTATCAGCACTTTCAGGTTGACCAGAAGCTACCCTGGCAAAACCAGGAGATGCCATTTAAATACAGTAAAATATGAAAGGATGCAGTATGGTCTATTAGGAAGCAGTGGGTGGTCTATTTGGGGCTGTGTGACATAGTAGGAAGCAATGGGTTGTGGTTAGAACACTGACTTGAAAAGCAGGAGACCACAGGTTCAAACCCCACAAAACTCAAATGGTCCCTACATGACTTTGGGTAATTCACCTCATCCTCCAGTGGTCCAGTCCACCTAGCTATGGAAATGCATTCAAGCAGGACCCTACTGGAAATGAGATGTTGCATTTCAACTAGGCTATCCTGGCTAAATAAAGTAAATAATTTTTGAAAAAAAGCTCTATTTTCGAGCACACTGATAGAGTAGTGTATTGAATGGCAAGATTTTATTCTCCCAGAAAACCTGCAGCCATGGGGTAGAGGAGGTTAGCTAACAACTTCTCAATGTGCTTCTGCTGATGTCCTAATGGTTAGCAAGTGTTTTTATGGGTTTTTGGGGAGAAAGGGGTTGTAGAAGTTGAAGAAAACCTTTCCTCCTGTAGTGTTCATGTAACTTTTTAAGCTCCTACTTGGGAACACAATACACGCCACATTAAGAATTCCTTTCTCAAAAGCATAAAGTACTAGCATGCTGTACAGTCCATTCAGTGAATGCATAGCTAGCTCCCTCCACCTCTTCCCTGTGTTTCTTGGCTTGGTGTGCTCATATATCAACCCTCCTCCTCTCATAATGTATTTTCCAAACTGTTACCTGTTTACATACTCCCTGCTCCACCCTCTCGCTCCATTCTCATGATCCTGCTCTTTGTTTATATACTCTTCCCCCACTCTACTTATCTCACTATCTCTGGAACTTGAATTTCTGCATTTCTTGACCATCCATCAAACACATTTTACATGCATATCCCTTTCCCCTCTTCTGCTCTCACTGACTTGTCTCCTTCAACTTCAGCTCTGTGCATTTTACATACTTCACGCCCCTTCCCCTCCTCTACTTTTGCTGCTCTGATTTCAGCTGTGTGCATCACCTGCTGTGGAGCTCAGACACTCCCCTCCTCCCAGCTCGGCACAGGCTCATGGAGCTGCTGCAAGCACTGCTGACTTGTTTCTTAAAGCAGCAGGTACTAATTCCCGAAATAGAAGCACATACCAATGTCTCCCTGATTTTGATCTCTGTCAACTACTGAGAATGAGTGTCTTGTGGTGAAGTGGGTATTAAGTCTCTAAAATACTGCCTATTGGGAACTTAGTTAATATGAGTGACAGCTCCTAATTCATTATGTTGGAATAATACCGTGAAAGATAAAAATGCAAGGGTCACAGATGGTACTCGTCTCTCCAGCCATACATGTTTAAGGTGGTTCATAAACCAGGTTCACAACATGTCAATGCAGACTGTCTGTCTTGGTGTGGCTCAGAAAAAAACCTATGTACTGAAGAGGCTGAAATGATTCCAGTAACAGTTAATGTTTTCTGTAAAGTGAACTTTAAGTTGAATTTAAAGTAAACTGTTTTGGTATTCTGTAGAAGGTAAAAAGATGAAGATGTCCCGGGTAGTAGAAAGAGGCACCTAGGGAATCATTTAAAATGGTGATATTGCGTGGACTAGTCTCCATACTGTTCAATGCTTTTTGTTATTATTTTGGATCCCTAGGAGTGGAGTCCTTGAAGGGGTAGGATGGGAACTCCTTTGATTCTTCAGGACAGACCAGGAAAATAATCTCTTTAAGGGAGGATTTTGGAAACTAGTTCACATCGGGAGAAGTTTCCTTCTTAAGTAGGGGTTAATGTGGTAGGGATATTACTTTTCTAAAAATGTTTTTTAATATGGGGATGTTCATGAGAAAGCAGCACTGCCTAGACAAGACCTTCCACTCTTCAACTCTGAAAAAGCCTAATTGAAGTGAATAGGGATCCCTGTTAAATTTAATTAAATATTTACTTCCCTTTCTGCTCTCTTCTGTCTCTCTGTCCTTTCCTTCTGTCTTGTACCTGGGATGACCACTCAAGAACCCCTTCCTTATTCTGGTATCTTCTTTGACCTACTGTCTTTTATTTTTATCTCCTTAGCATTTTCTTCTGTTTCTTTTGGTTTTGTTTGGTCCTAGTAACTCTAAGTTAGCAGTAGGCATGTGGCCACTAGTGTAGCCTCTAGAATTTCATTAATGTACCTCCTGCCAGTAAGCTGGCCTGTACATTTAAATAAATAGACTACAATTAAAAGTGCATGTTTTGTAGAAGGATATATAATGCTTACAATTAAGCAGCAAATGTTTTTGGGAGACTACAGTTAAGGTGCACATGTTTTTTTTAAGGAGGAACTTTAATAATTTTAAAAAGCAGCACATGTTTTTGGGAGATCTCTAATAAGCAACCTATGTTTTTAAGGAGGGACTTCGATAAGTTTAAGGAGCAGCACATGGATTTTGGGTGGAGTAATGCTAATACATGGGAGGGAGCCTACCCTAATTAATATTATTATTTTTTTTAATTAAAGAAATAAAAAGACATAGACATTTTAAGTTTTATTAGATGAGTCATTATAATTATGGTTTCAAGCTGGTAAAAGAAACCTATTGTTAAAAATAATGCTTTTTTTATCTTTTTTCCAATTGTTTAACCAGGTGAGACACACTAAGCTGAACGCTTCTTTACAGGTGCAACCTGGGAGCACAGGGAAGTTAAGTGACTTGCTCAGGGTCACACAGTATGCAAGTGGGGGCTGTGGGATTCAAACCCAGGTTTCCAGATTTGCAGCCTTAAACCACTGCGCTATACTGCCTCCCAATGCTTAATGATGTAATGGATGGATCACATGGACCAGGAAAATCTTACAACAGGGCCCTTGAGATTCAGGTGGGTGTGTCCAGTTCCTGTTTCATGATGAAAATAGACTTGTTCTCTGAGTGAAACTCAGAAAAGAAGCTTGCTGTTGGTGTAAACATATCCTGGTGGATTGTGAGTGGCCATTTTTATTACTTGCACCTGAGAACTAGGAAGACTGTTGATGAGATCGAATTTGCTTCAGTATTTGCAACTTACACAACTTCTACAGACCTTGTGATCCACTCAACTTGATTTATGAGTACATTTAAGAGACTGCCTTGCATTACTTCAGTTTGACTTTATTTTCTCCTTCAAAATATGCATACCACTTACTGATTTGTTTTCTCAATTGATCTTAATATGTATTTCCTCTGGTTCCCCTCACTGGGTCATGCCTGGAAATGAGCTTTGGCTCAATGCGCCTTTCCCAATTACCAGTTTTTAAATAATTAAATAAAATTATGCCTTGTGGTGCCTTGTACCGTTCTACTTCCATAGCCTGCTGTATCCTGTGGTTAACCAATCCAGCCTCCCACTGACTCCACAGACTAATTTTATTGTCACTTTTGTTACTCAGTGTAGTCCTATGGCAGTAGAAATTAACAAAATTACCAATATGGTGAGGAAACACAGCATCTTCTGTCCTTGGATCCTGATATAAAATCCACGCTAGGCATTCAACTCAGGACCACATTTAATAAGATCAACAGTATTAGTCAGTTCCTAGTTAAAAGCCATTTTGTTGACTTCGTTCTCAAAATTCTCAGCTGGTTACTCTTAAAGCCTCTTGCTTTTTTTCACATACAAAAACTGAAGTTTATGTAAAGGTGCTTGTATGGAAAATAATTTTAACCACCTTACTTTAAACACTAATGTTGAGATAAGACAATTTATTTCATGTGTCACTGTCTATGTGGTATATGCATTATCGTGCCCATTGTGGCATCATATATGTAGGACATGCCACATGTTCATTAAAAGTACTTATTCAAGAACATCTGAGAGCTATCTTCAATAACAAGCCTGATCATCCCATAGGTTCACACATTCATAATGTTCCTGTTGTTGAACTCAAGTGTTTTAGGTTCATGGGAATAGAAGCCATACAAATGTCTTCAAGGGAAGGGGGCAAGGTTCATCTGATGCTCCAAAAGGAGTTAAAATAGATTTTCAAACATTAGGCACTCAGGCCTTTGGGCTTCACTGAGGACATGAGAATTTGACATCCTTTTAATAACATGAATTCTAATGTTTTCTATTTGTCTTTCAGATCACCATAGATGCATGTGCTCTGTCCTGCATGAAGTTGTTTGGAGCTTGTCTACCACTAGGACTGTTGTGCTACCAGCACATTGTACTCCAGTTCCTCTTGCTTGTGCCTCCTCCCCTCCTGCCACTTTTTGTCCCCACTTTTTTATGGCTGTAGTACATTTTGCATGTACAAAAGGAGTGACGTCATGTTTTCTGTCTGTGGAACTGACTGAAGGTGTAAATAGTCTCCTCCGCCTTACCCACCTCCAAGAAATGTTTTCCGCCCTCAAATAAATATGCTTTCATGTTAGTCAATGGTTGCAGTGCACTATTTTCTTTCTTAAGTGGGAGGTACAAGAACTGGAAGCTGAGTAGTGGGAGGCAACATTAGTTTTTTGGGGGAGTAAGATCCAACCCCACCTCCACCCAAGATGCTCCTAAAGATCCACCCCACCTTTTTTGGTTCATGTGTGAGGGGCATGAGGTGGATCTATCATGCTGGAATATTTGATTATCAGAGCTGACTGAGGCATCAGCGCTTAAGCTTCAGAAGGAAAGAAAAAGCCTGAAACTACATCCTTATACAGCACTTGTTTAAACAGCCTTGACTCAGCTTACATTCCTCTCCTGGTCATACATTTTCACAAACACATTCCAAAAGATGGAAAGTCCCTCCTGGTAGGTATATGGTGTTATTCAGACCTGTCCTCCAACCCTGCCCCCACCACCTTACCCTGTATTTTGCATCAGCTGAAGCATGTCAGTACAGCAAGAGGCTGCAGTGTATATTTTTACTGGGCTTGCAGTTTTAAAGGAGTAGTCTACTCAGAGTTTGCAAAAAATATATGTTATGCAGAGTGTTTTGATTTGTATGTTAAGTCCTAGTGTGTCCTTCCCTCTGTCTGATATTATGAGTTTTCCTAAATTAGCCTATTAGCAGATGTCTGAGAGCTAGCTAACTGGGGTTTCTGTAAGAAAACTACTACTAAATTCAGCTCTAATTCACTATTGTTGTTTTCTATGTGTGTCAGATCTAGCTTGCAGGAGTGTTTTAATTTTAAAACTTCTAATTTCGTCAAACTATACACAACCACAAAAGCACAGAAATTGCCCAGATCATTAGCACTATAATTAGTTAGGATTCTAGCTGTTTTCTTACAGAAAACCCACTCAGTTAGATTTCAAGTATTTGCTAAACTATAAATGTAGGTATCAGCATTCTACTAGGTGGAACTAACATTTAGTTCTGATTTTGCTCTGTGACATGATTTTCATTTTTTTTTAACAAATGAAGTGTATGGTATGAAGCTGCAGCCTAGAAACTGCAAAATACTTTAAAGTCACTTTTTCTCCTGTGTGTGGCATAGCATGAAAACAACAGGATGACAGTGACTATTTCAGCTACACATTTGATCCTAGTGGTTCATTGCACTACACATTTAGTGTATCCCACTTTTTAAATAATAAAACAAATATTCGCCAAACTAAATAAGTCACACATACATATTTTTATACTTTCTTAAAAAGATACTTCACATTTGTAAACTAAAAAAAAAATTAAAATCATGGCATAGAGCAAAATCAGCACTAACTGCCAGTTCTACCTATTAGAATAGAGGAGGCAGTATAGTGTGGAAGTCTAAGGCTCTGAGCTGCAAACCTGGTGTCCTGGGTTTGAATCCCACAGCCTCCACATGTGTACTGTGTGTCCCTGAGTAAATCACTTCACTTCCTTGTGCTCCCAGGTCACACCTGTAAACAAGCTTTAGTGTGTCTCTCCTGGTTAAAAAAAAAAAGAATACTGGTACCTACATTTACAGTTTAGCAAATACTTTAGAGCTAACTGAGTGAGTTTTCTGTAAGAAAACTGCTAGTCTTTACTAATTATAGCAGTGATGATCTGGGGCAATTTCTGTGCTTTTTATTGTTGTGCGTAGTTTGATTAAATTACATTTTAAAATGAAAACTCATATTACTGCTAGCTAGACATGACACATCCAAAAAACACAAATAGTGAATTAGAGCTATTTAGTAGCTGTTTTCTTGCAGAAACCCCAGTTAGGTAGCTCTTAGGCATCTGATAAATTGCAACTGCTGCCATTTGTGCTCACTGGGCAAGAACAGTTACAAAGCTTTGCTTTAGTGAACTGATTTTAAAAAGCACTGCATATGCTAAATCTATGGACCTGGCTACATCTCTGTCACATGAGACAGGGTGCACTGTAGGAGGCAGAAGGCAATAAACCTATTTGTGATGGAGATCCACAGGGGTCATAAAACTACCCTAAAGCTAGCAGCCTAATTTAGGAAAAACTCCTAATAGCAGACAGAGGGAAGGACACACTAGGACTTTACATACAAATCAAAACACTCTGCATAACATATGTTTTTGCAAATTCTAGGCAGACTACTCCTTTAATTGAGCCATCCCCAATTTGTATCCTTCCAAGAACCACTTTATGTGGTGTGCATACCAGCATGGTTATTTCACTCTTATTTACAGCTTTACACTTTTATCAGTTTTTAATTGCAATTGTGTCTAAACCCTCCATCGTGTAGCCTCCAGTCTCCCACTATACCTGCATGCATTGCAGCACTGTTTCACTGCATGCAAGGAGGTCAGAGGCTACCAGGACACATGCAGATGGCAGTGTGAAGCACAGGTGTAGGTTGCAATTCTGGGATGCCTACATACCACAGTAATCTGACAGCTGTATGTGCACCCCCGGGTGCACCCCCCATGTCCCCACCTAACCTACCTCTCTGTCTGCACTTGCCTCCCCGAGAGCCACCTCCTGATGGTATCCATGTACGGTCCTTGATTACTCTTCTCACTGTGCCGAGTGTTGGGTGTACCCTGCCTGCCCATGTGTGATGTGGCAGCAATACTACCTACAGAGCAGTGCCAGTAGTGAACACATACATTAGTGGAGCTCCTGAGCGCATCATGGAGCACTGCTGTGGTGGACAATAGATGTGTGGCACTGTGTACAGTGGAGCAGTGGGGAACACTGAAGGCAGTAGTAGAGGGTCTGCCTTCAGCCATACAGTAGCAGTGCATGAACGTCTGTTGTGCCCAGGTGCCCTAATACTGGCAGAACTGATGCCATGTGTCCCCCTCTTCCCTCCTTCTCACTGACGTAGCCCCCGATTCCAACATACGGATCTCCCCCTTCCTTGAACCTCTCTCTGTCACCTCCACAACATAAGTGTGTCTCATAACAGTGAAATATGGTTATTTACATAATATGACTGTGCCATATACACAATACTCAATAGGACATGTAGGAGGGTATCTCAAATTGCAGCAGTCATCACCGAGTGCACCATGGGATATGCACTGCTACTGCAGGGTTGAGACCACACACACTATCGCACTCAGTGGGGACAGGCTGTAATGTTTTCAAACCATTATCCACACTGTTCACTGGCAGTGTGGACACACTGTAATGTTTACAGTCTGTAATGGTTTGAATCCATTACAGCTTTTTCGAGTGTAGTGTGGACAGGGCCTGCATGTCTATGTAATTATCTATCTTTCTATCAATTGCATGTATCACTATTTTTACCTGTTTCTAAAACAAACCTGCATATCACATTTGCCTGCACTCTGAGCACATACTTATGAAACTGTACATATTTGTACTCCACTACTGCATAGACCTCATACTTTCCTAATATTCCCATTATCACAAGTATAACTGCCTTGCCCTTATCAAAAGCAACCTCCTCTGAAAGTTACTATCACATTTTCACTGCTAACAGTCCATCATCATTATACCTGACTTCCTGACATCAACACATTGCTTAAATATAACTTGCATCACCTCATGGACAAAAACCCTGTTTCTCTTAAAAAAAACAAAACAAAAAAAAACCTGTGAAAATAATGCCAAGGCTGAACATATGCCAGCCATTACTTTTTCATGTGCTGCCACCTTCTGTACCATGATGGGGATTTGCATATGTTTCCCATGATGTTTTGTATTATTGGGGTATGTGCAATTGTGTTTTATTTAAAATTTGGCTGTCCGGCCAATATCATCCAGGATAACACATACATCAGTAGCATTTGCACTGGGGTTCTTTTGTAAACCTATATTGCTTCCTATTTCTTCCATTAAAAAAAGGTACACTTCCATGTATTTTCCTAATAACGTGTATGCCTTCCTTAGAACAGAAACTAAAACAAATCTTATTAGTTACAAATCATTGTGTTGTTCCTCCATACCTCCTTAACAATTCCACACAACTTCACTAACTTCAGTATGCAGCCGTGGTGGAGCTGACCAGATTTTGTTCCTACTGCACTTATCCTTCCTGCTCTTTTTCCCTACCTTCCCTGTCCCTGTCCCTTCCCCTTTTATTCCCCCAGTACCCTCTACAACTGTTTGCTTCTAGTTTTGTTGCCATCTGGCCCCTGCTGTCTTCCTCATCTTTGTCCTTTTGGTCCTCATTAGCAGTCGATGGAGTAATCAATAATTTTTTTCCCATGGTGTCCCTGGTTTAGAACTATTCTTACCCAGCTTTGAGTTTGCTTGTCCATCGACAAACAACCAGTTTTTTTGTCCATATAATCTTGTGTTTGACATCCTGTTGCATTACTTCAATATCCTTTGCCTACTCCCCTTGAGCATGTTAGATATTTTCTTTCAGTTTGTTCTCACATTGACACCCATACCATGTCTAGTTCCAGCTTAAGTTTCCCTCATTGTCGACTTTTGCCTTCTCATTTTATCTCACTTTTATATTAATTGTTGCATCATGTGCTGTTGCCTGGCTTAATCCCCCCCCCCCCCATTCATAATGTCTTCTACTATTACTGTTTGAATTCCCTGATTTTCGTGGCTGCTTTTAATTAATTGACACATGAGTTATGATTACTATCATATTTCATACCTTGGTTGTTATTAATTCAATTATGCCTGTATGCTGCCTCTCATGTTTGGCATCCAAACACTGCTTACTTGCTACTTTGAAAGTACGCTTTGCTACAGCTTCGTTGTTTGGCTCCAGTTTCTGGTGTCCCTTTAGGTAATTGCCCTATATGAAATTATTTTGCATTCAACTTTTTATACATGCCCAGTCAGCATCTTTATGCCATTGTCTGCAGCCTTTCAAGATGTTTTGTATTTTTATGGGGAGGTTAGTTAGGAAATATTAGCTCCCTTTTCAGTTGCTTCACCATGCAGATTTTTATACACAGATTTTCTTCACATTTTGGCACATTTGCCCCCTTTTTGTTGCCACACATACAATGCTTTGTGAGTTGTATTACCATTTTAATTTTCATAGAAACATAGACTTTGATGGCAGATAAGGACTGCTTGGCCCACCCAGTCTGCCCATTTCCTTACCTACTGGATAAGTTGCAGATCCTAGTTAACCAACAACCTTTCTCCTACTCCCCCAGTAGAACTGCTTTATGTCTGCCTCATGCATTCTTGAATTTCCCCAATGTTTTTAACCCCACAACCTCCTCAGGAACGCCATTCCATGCACCCACCACCCTCTCCATGAAAAAATACTTCCTCATGTTGCCCCTGAACCATCCCCCTCTATCTTCAAATTGTGCCCCTTTGTTCTTGCACATCTCTTTTTCTGAAAGATGCTACCCTCTTGGACTTTGTTGATTCCCTTGAGGTAATTAAATGTTTGTATCATGTTCCCCCCCCTTTCCTTGAGGGTATACATATTAAGCTCCTTTAATCTCTCTCTCTCTCTCTCTTATGGCTTCTGGTGCAGACCCTGCACCATTTTAGTTGCTCTCCTCTGGACTGCCTCCATCCTGTCTATGTCCTTGCGGAGATGAGGTCTCCAGAACTGCATGCAGTAAACTGGATGGGGTCTCACCAACTGTCTGTACAGAGAGATAACAGCTTCCTGTTTTCTGCTGGTGATGCTGCTCCCTATGCATCCCAGTATCCCCCAGCCCTCCTTACTGCCTTCTCACATTGCTTGCCCACCTTTAGGTCATCTGCTATGACTACCCCCAGGTCCCTTTCTATTTTAGTACCTCTCCCCACATTTTGTACTCTTCCCCTGGGATTTTGTTTTCCAGGTGCATTACTTTGCACTTCTTTACATTGAATCTAAGCTGCCATACTTTTGACCATTCCTCCAACCTTGCCAAGTCTCTTCTCATCCTTTTCACCCCCCCTTGTTTCTCAGCTCTGTTGCAGATATTTGTGTCATCTGCAAAGAGGCATACTTTCCCTTCCAGTCCCTCTGTAGTGTCACCTATAAAGACATTAAAAAGGACCAGTCCCAGTACTCAACCCTGCAGTACCCCACTAGTAACCCCCCCTTTCTTCGGAGTGGACTCCATTTACTATTACCCTCTGCATCCTGTTGTCCAGCCAGTGTTTTTTCCAGGCTACAACCCTGGGACCCACTCCCAGGCTGGCTAACATTTTTATTAATTTTTTGTGTGGGACGATGTCAAATGCCTTGCTAAAGTATAGGTAGGCCATGTCCACAGCCCCTTCCTGGTCTACTACTTTGGTCACCCGGTCAAAGAAATCAGTTAGATTCATCTGACTTGATCTTCCCACTGTGAATCCATGCTGTCTTGGGTCCTGTGCCCCAGTGGCCTCTAGGTACTCAACAATTCTTTTTCCTTCAGAAGTGATTCCATCATTTTCCCTACCACTGAGGTCAAACTAACAGGTTTGTAGTTTTCTGCCTTTGTCTTGCTCCCACTTTTGTGAAGAGGAATTACATCTGCCCTCCTCCAGTCCTCATGTACCACACCATCCTCCCGTGATTTGTTAAAAAGGGTAGTCAGTGGTGTCACTAGTTCTCCCCTTAATTATTTTAGAATTCTTGGGTGAATCCCATCAGGCCCCATTGCTTTGTTCACTTTCAGTTTTTGGAGTTTTTTCAGGACCCTTTCTTCTGTGAATGAACTGGTATCGATCCCCGCCCCCATCCAGAGTGCTTCTATTGATTGGATTGGGTACCTCCCCTTCCTCTTCTTTTCTGAATACTGAGCAGAAGTATTTGTTCATTATCCCTACTTTTTCACTGTCACCCTCTGCCCACCCCCTTCCCCTTATTAAGCCTCCCTTGGTTTTTCTTCACTCCCTAACGTACCCTATAAAAGGTTTTATCCCTCTTCTTAAATGAGTTTCCTATCTTTTCCTCAGTTTGAGCTCTTGCTATTCTGACTGCCTTCCCTGCTTCCTTCTGTTTTAACTGGTACAATTTTCTGTTCTGCTTCTTCTGTGTTCCCTTATACTTCCTGAATACTACCTTTTTCTCTCTAACCTTCCCCGCCACCTCTTCTGAGAACCATTTCTGCACCTGCCTTGCTTATCCTTCTAGGACATTCTTCTAGGTGCATAACTTTGCTGTCAGTATACAGTAATCTGCCTGCTGCACACCGTGCTTTATGTCATTTACTGGCCCCTTCCCTGAAGAAGAGGTCTTGTTGCCTAGAAACACCATGGATTTTTCTGTCACTGCTCGCCTTTAGTAAAAAACATTACAATTTTTTTTACAATAATGAAGCCCTGACTTGAGATGCTCTTTTCTGTTTTGCCAGTTGATTATGTTAAGAGTCAACACCAGACTTAATGACCATGCTTTCTTCCCTATCGCACTGTGGAATACAGCCCTGTCTTTATATGAAAGGCTGTCTGTCCAGAAGAAGTTTTTCATATACTGTGAAAGCTAGTCTGATGGTCTGGAAGGTGCATAATATCTATTTTAGATGGCTTTGTGAATGACAGTTCTTCTAGGGGTCTAGCAAATTAAATATCTGTAAGGCAGTTTACCTGCTAAGAACTCCTGGGTTGTCATGAGACATGCAAAATAAAGCATGTGATTTCCCTTCTGAGGGTATAGTGCCTCCTTGTTTGGTGACAAAATAGAGGCCTACGTGAAAACATTGATGAGCAAAAAGCTATTTTTTTTAAATTTAACTGAAAAGTGAGTGCCTCTAGGCCTCACATGCCCTATAGAGTGGGAGGTGTTGGAAGGGCTTACTATAGTAAATCCTATGTGCACTAAGACTATCCTACTGAGAGGGGCTAAGGGAGAGGCAGAGACAGATGATGGGCCATGCAGAAATCTGCCTCAGTTTCTCCTGCTCAGACAAAACCCAACCCCTGATAATTCTGTCAATGTCACTATAGACCCATTGGCAGTAGGAGGACACCTGTTCTATTACATATAGCATAAACATTGCCTAACGGCTGAAGCCTTGAACCTCGCTATCCAGAGCTCTGTTATCTCAACTATTGACTATGGGCTCGTTATCTATGGATCTGCTACTGATACTGCACTCTGGCACATAGCTGTAGCCCTTAATAAGGCATGTAGACTCCTTATTTCAGCTGCCCGCCTTTCTCACATGTGTGACATTTACAAGCAGTTCAACTGCTCCAGCTATCCGCAGGCTAAAGTACCAGACCTGCATCCTAGCTAAGAAGACATCACTGGGCCTTATGCCCCCTGGAGTCCAATCAATATTGACCTCGCAGTGTGTCCGCCGCCTAACTAGAAGATCGGACAGTCTAACCTTTACAATACCTCGCTGTTGGACCTCTCAAGCTCAGCATTCTTACCTTGTCAGAGTCTCCACCTGGTTCAACTTGCTACCTACAGAAATCTCCAACATTGCCATGATTGGTGCTTTTAAGTGTAAGCTGTGTCAACACCTCATGGCTAGTGCCTTCTGTGATTGCTTCTTATAATCCCCTTCAGGCAGACTACCCTCAAGCATCCCTCCTCACTGCCTCAGCTCCTCCTCCTCCTCTCCTACCCCCCCATTACTGGGTATAGGATGAATCTGACTCCTTTTCATCCCCCCCTTTCCTCCTCCCTTGCTGTTTCCCATCTACCACATACCCAACGCAATGCCCTCCCCATTTCTCCCCTCCTGCCTCTCTCTCCCATACCACCCCCTCACCACCACACTTCTTTCTCTTTTTCCACTAACCCACTCCTAAAAAGCTTCACTAAGCTGCCTATGACTTGTACTGTATAATTAACTCACAACACAATTCCTTGACAATGCTTTTGGCTGCTATTATTGTAACCTTATCTGTCTTTTTTTTGTAAGTTCCATTGTAATGATCATGTTATGTTTTGTACCTTATTGCCTTGACGTGGAACCTTTGTAAAAGAGCCCTCGGCTCAAAGGTGTCATCTGAAATACAAATAAATAAAAAATAAATAAATAAAATTACCTCAAGGAGTGGAAAAGTATTGCCAGACAAGTGGATCTTAGTGGTAGTATTAGAGGGGCTAATCCTTCAGAAATCAGAGGATGGATGCCTACTGAAGGTGGAGGTGGAAAAGTTGTTGCAGCTAAATGCAATGGAAAATGCCTCATTTTCCCAACTCGCTTGGTCTTTTCCAAGTACAGTACTTTCTCATACTGCAGAACATGGGGAATAGAGACCCATTCTGTACACACTGTAAGGTTCCAGAATAGTCATCTGAGAAAATAGAATTTCAGAATTGTAACACTGCAGACAATGATGCCATTCTTACAAAAAAAGGGGATTGGTTGGGGTCATTGGATTTGAAGGATACTTATTTCCACATCCCAAAAAGACCCTGCCACATAACGTATCTAAGATTTAAGGTAGGGCATGTTCAGAACTAGTTCAAAGCAATGTCTTTTGGCCTGACTTAAGTATCCTAGGTGTTCATAAAATGCTTGTCAGTGGTGGCAACACATCTATACAGGCAGGGAATAGTGGTGTTTTACCACATGGATGATTGGCTAGTATGTGGAAAAACACAGAAAGAAGCAGTGACATCATTCTGAATTGTTAAAAGCACACTACAAAGACTAGGATTCATCATAAACTTAGAAATGTCCCACTTGAAACCCAGTTAAATGCTGGCATTCATAGGCAAAGAACTGTGTACACTAACGGGAAGAGCATGTCTTCCTCTTCAGAGGACAGATGCTCTAATTCATATGCAGAAGCATTACAGGTAAGTCTGACAAAGATTGCTTGGGAACTTCTGAGGCTGTTAAACCGTATGGTATCTATCACAGCAGTGATATCATGAGCATGACTACAAATGAGGGATGCTGGGTACTGTACCACCTCAGAAGGCACTGTCACCAAAGAAGTGCACCACTGCATCGGCAAGTAGCAGTGTCATACAAGATGATACAAGGGCTACTGTGATGGAAGGATCTAATTAATTTCAGGGAAAGTATCCTCATCACAAAGATTCCAATGACAGATGCATCCCTCCAAGGGTGGGAGGAACTCTGGAGGACAGAACAGTAAATGATGCATCTAATAACCTTGGAGATAGGGACACATAAACCTGTTGTAACTCAGCACTGTGGTCCTTTCCTCCTTGTTCAAGGTCCAACCAATTATGGTAAAGACAGATAATACTACTACTACAATGTATTACATTAACAGGGAGGCACTAGATTATCAAAGCTCTGTAAATAGTCAATGAAGATATGGAACCTATCATATGCACTGAATGCAAGGATATCTGCAGTCCACCTAGCATGCAACAACAATGCACTGGCAGATTCACTCAGTGAGATGGGTCATGTTATGCACAAATGGTCCCAGAACCAACAGGTGCTGAATTAAGTGCTCCAGAGATGGGGAGTATCAGAGGTTGGCCTGTTTGACTCCAGGGAAAACCAAAAGCTCCCCTAAGTTTGTTGCGGACCACCTCACTGGAAACAGTCTCATGAGATGCTTTGTCCCTGCCATGGTGGAACAAGTTCCTCTATGCAACCCCTTCATTACCATTTATCTACCAAGTGTTGTTGAAACTGAGAAGGGAAACTGCTACAGTGATCTTAATAGCACCAGCCTATGAAAGACAAACCTGGCATGTCACTGAAGATGTCAATAAATCTGCCACTGAGGCAGGATCTCCTGTAATGGTCTCAGGGGAGGATGGGTCACCTAAATCTCAAAACACTTCATTTGGGAGCATGGGTCTTGAAGAGTTAAAGCATTCTAGCCTAAAATGTGTCTAATCAGGTACTGAGGTTTTAAAAGTTGCTAGAAAGACTACAACATGGAAAACTTATATGTCAAAATGGAAATGAATCAGTATTTGTTGTGACTCTCACTATAATCATTTTGGACTACTTACTACATTTACAGTCCAGGGCCTAAAATGATCTACCTTAAAGGTTAATTTGGCAGCTGTTTCAGCTTTCAAATCTGCAACAAAGAAAAATCATTTTCTACCCAGTGTTCGACATATTTTTCAGAGGTTTAACGATTTGTATCCCACTGTGAGGGAACCAGTGAGAGCTGAACTTGGTCTTCTCCCATTGATGAATCCTCCCTTTGAGTCTGTTTTCATCTGAGCTCAAACATTTAACATGGCTCTGGCTCCATAGCTGTGGCTTCTGAGTACATCTCTGTTAGCAAAATTTGAATTCAGTAAACTTTTAAAACTGCAGCTTAAGCCTTTTTGTGTGCCATTTTGGTAAGTGTTGAAGACATAGGGGGCTCAGACTGCTTTGAGTCTGCAATTTTGCATGGCATCACTAAGACGCTGTCTTTGCTCGAAGAAAAAAAATACTGATTGTCATAATGATGTTTCTTCCAGAGTGTGTATTAATGAGTCATTCAAGCATTCCCTACTAGAGGTGTGCAAAACCATCACCTGAAAACCAAGCTGCTCTGAACAAACGTGGCTCAGTATTCAGACGATTTGAGCTGAACCTTGCCAGCTTGGCTTGGATTACAGCTTAGTTTAACTTTTTTTTTTTACCTCTCTCAGCCTGCATGCCTGTAATGTGACAGGCTGAAGAGAGGTCGTAGGGTGCAGAGGGGCATGCACAGGGTATGCACAAACTGGAGAATATGTAGTTGCATGGCTCCGATTTCTCGCCATCACTGCGGAGGAGAAGGATGCAATTTTCACACTGGTAGCCTGTTTATTAAGCTATGCCTCTCAGTCCTTACAGCAGGCCAAAACAGAAAGGAGGATGAACTGGTGAATCAGGAGACTGACAGGACAGGAGGATTAAAGGAGAAAAGCAAAGCAAGCTAGTACAAAAAAAAATAATTAAGAGACTGTGTGTGTGTGTGTGTGTGTGTGTGTGAGAGAGAGGTAGTAGCTCACTCTGCACAATCTGCAGAAAATTAACACGAGAACACAACAGAAAAGCAATGACTAAGAAAGGAGTAATTTGCAAACCGAGAATAAAGAATAGAGAGAAAACAGAAATGAGAGAGATGGGGGGGCTAGTGCATGGTGACTTGTCATTCTGTATTGTCTGCACTGAAATAAAACAAGGGAGAAGTAACTTCAAAAGGAAAAAGGTTAAGAAGGACATAAACTAAGTAAAAGATAAATACACATAAAAAATCACAAAAGAGGCTTGGGGGGGTAACTGCTTAGATTAGAGAGCAGTGGCTGTGCAGTCAGTGTGCACTCAAGTGCACAGTATTATCTGACAGCACACAGCAGCAGTGCAGAGCTGTAAACAAAAGAAATTCAAATTGAATTAGAACATAAAACAAACATTTTAAACAAGAAAACTTACAGAAAAAAGAACTTAGAAAAAGTGAATGTTCTTAGATGAGGGTCAGGGGTTGAGGTCTGCAGTGTCAGCAGCTAGCCCATTTCCCATGCAAGCAAGAAGGAATAAAGCAGGAATATATTTCTTTTGTGTAGTCCAATAAATATATACAGTGCACATCCAAACCCGGCACAGTCTTATGTTACTGTACTTATGTCAGTGTCTCACATTATGAGGGCCAATGTCCCAAAGTGTCCTTATAAGATGGACAAAGGAGTTTTGGTTGTTAGCCGTGCTTTAGAAGCATCTAACGCACGGCTAAAATCTAGTCCTGCTAACCAAAATGCAGTACCTGCTTCAAATCCTTGAGCTGTAGAATTTTAAAAAACAAAATAGCTGCCATTTTTTTCTCCTCCTTACCAAGAAAAATTACAGCCTACTCAAATATGTGTAGCCACCCCCTCTCTGAACGTCTAGGGGATGATTGGAATCACTGATGAACTGGGGGAGGGGGCCCACAACATAGACACACTTCCGAAACTGCACAGCATGAAAGGCAAGAAAAGGTTTATCTCCTACCTTAAGGCATCTTCAAACTGCTGAATCCCTGAGTTGCTTCTTTACATTGCTGGGATCACCCCACAGAACCCCCACAGAAGGACCAGGACTCTTGTTACCTTATGGCCCTCGGCTCCCCCAGGTCCTGAACCCCCAGAAGGTGAAGGATCTTATGTCAGCCAGTTCCCTGGAAATATAAACTCATGGACTGATTAAAAACGGAGGATTTTATATTTCATTTTCCCCTATTTACAAATGAATCAGACTCACAATTTCTTCAGAAACATAGAAACATAGAATTTGACAGCAGATAAGGACCGCTTGGCCCACCTAATCTGCCTATTTCCCTACCTAATATATAAGCTGCAGATCCGAGTTAACCAACTGCCTACTTCCTCCTACCCCACCGCTAGAATTGCCTTATGTCTGTCTCATGTATTCTTGAATTCCCCCACTGTTTTTGACTCCATAACCTCCTCAGGAAGGCCATTTCATGCAGCCACAACTCGCTCTGTGAAAAAATACTTCCTCACGTTACCTCTGAGCTGTCCACCCTCTATCTTCAAATTGTGCCCACTTGTTCTTGCACATCTCTTTTTCTGAAAGATGCTACCCTCTTGGACTTTGTTGATTCCCTTGAGGTACTTGAAAGTTTCTATCATGTTCCCCCCTCTCCCTCCTTTCCTCTAGGGTATACATATTAAGCTTCTTTAGTCTATCTTCATGTCTTCTGGTGCAGACCCTGCACCATTTTAGTTGCCCTCCTCTGGACCGCCTCCATCCTGTCTATGTCCTTGTGGAGATGGGGTCTCCAGAACTGCACACACTGAGAAACGAGATAAATTTACTTCTGGGCACAAAAGATTTAGAAAACCACAGGGGTTCATCACTCCTTATACAAGCATTCCTGCTCCATGGAGGTAAACTTTTATAGAGTTATAACAACAGCAAACTTTTAGCAGAGCAAGGTGTTTAACAGCTCTGAAACAGCAGATCTAATTTTCCTCAGGAACCTAGTGACCCTTTACCTGGACTGTGAAGCTCCCTGATTCCACTTGCCCTGAGTAAGTACCTCATAGAGCTTCCATCTGATTTCTCAGGGAGTTCCTCATTTCTTCCTCTAACTGGGGAAGTGTACATCTTCTCCCACTGTTCCTGGACTCTCAATTCCAGCATTCTAGGTACCTACCAAAACCCACCACACCATACCCCCACATCCTCCTGTTCGGTCACTTTCCTGGTCTGTTCGGCATCCCTGAACACTACAACCTCTCCAGTCAGCATGGTGGCACCTTCCTTTCCAAGTTACCCCCCCATTGGAGCAGAACCACAGCCTAACTGGGTCTAAAGACCTGCTCATAAAATGGAAGCCCTGGGGCCTGTCCCAGACATGGGCATGGAAGATCCACAGCATACCCAGGCCATGCTCCATTCCCCTGTCTGCTAACCATTTGAGCTGCCCTGCCACACAGAGAAACAGGAGCCCTGCCACAATGCCTGGATCCCCAACAGCCCAAACACCTCTCCATCCAGCATGCTGCTCATCTAAAGGGCTGTAAAAAAGATGGAACTGCTGCCCAACCGCCCCCTCTTTACCATCCCCATGCTGCCCAATAAGTGCAAACCAGCTCTGGGGGATACCTCCAGGGCACTCAGCGGCCCACTCAACTAAAGACCGGCTGCCCCCAGACAAGTACCTCCAAACAGGCCCTAATGGGATTAGAGGCTCCCCCTGGCTCCCTCTCCAGTGGGACCCTAGGCCGCCTTACCATACCAGGATGCAGAGGCCCTGCCACAGTCTACTGCAAACCCAATAACCCTGACCCACTACAAGCCTACCAGGGCCTACCCGAACCCTGGGGCCTACCTATCCTGCACCTCCCTTACTCTCCCATCCACATCCCAGAGCCTAGGGCCCCAAAATATTGGTCGCAGCTACCTTTCTCCATGTCATCCCTCTGATGCTCACCCAGGGAACCCAACGGATCATGTTATAGAAGCTGGCCTGCCCCTACTGTGCACTGCCCTGCAGTACCCATTGGTCTCCTGCTCTCCCTGCTTTCTCCTCCAAAAGCCCCCAGAAGGTCCTGTTCCTGCCTGTTTACAACCCTGGAAACCCTGCTGTCTGCTGCCACCTCATAGTAACCGGCAGGAATTATGGCCCCAGAGCTCACGTAAATCCCTAAGCTCTGAGGGCAATAAAAGGAAGGGGGTCCCCTAAAGAGAGCACAAGCCAAAACCCACCGCACCATACCCTCACACACTCCTGTTCAGTTGCTTTCCTGGTCTGCTCAGCTTCCCTGAATACTACAACCTCTTCAAACAGCATGGTGACACCTGCCTTTCCAAGTTAACCTCACCAGAGCAGAACCATGGCCTAACAGGGCCTAAAAATCTGCCTATAAAATGGAGGCCCCAGGGCCTGCCCCAGACACGGGCATGGAACACCCACAGCATACCCAGGCCGTGCTTGACTCCCCTGGCTGCTAACCATTTGAGCTGCCCTGCCACACAGAGAAACAGGAGCCCTGCCACAACTCCTGGATCCCCAACAGACTAAACACCTCTCCATCCAGCATGCTGCTCTTCTAAAGGGCCATAAAAAAGATGGAACTGCTGCCCAACCGCCCCCTCTTTACCATCCTCCTGCTGCCCAATAAGTGCAAACCAGATCTGGGGGATACCTCCAGGGCACTCAGCGGCTCACTCGGCTAAAGACTGGCACCCCCCAGACCTGTCCTTCCAAACAGGCCCTAATGGGGTTAATGGCTCCCCCCTGTCTCCCTCTCCAGTGGAACTCTAGGCTGTCTTGCCACACTGGAATGCAAAGGCCCTGCCGCAGCCTACTGCAACTTCGACAACCCAGGCCCACTACAAGCCTACCGGGGCCTACCCAAACCTGGGGCCTACCTCTCCTGCACCTCCTTTACTCTCCTATCCACCTCCCAGAGCCCAGAGCCCCACAATAACAGTGGCAGCTACCTGTCTCCATGCCATCCCATGGATGCTCACCCAGGGAACCCGATGCATTGTCGCTGTACAAGCTGGCCTGCCTAAAGTGGGAGGGATCGTTCTCCTGCTCTCCCTGCTTTCTCCTCCAAAAGCCCCAGAAACTTCCTGTTCCTGCCTATTTATAATCCTGGAAACCCTGATCTCTTCTGTCACTTCATGGCAACCAGCAGAAATTATGCCCCCAGAGCACCCATAAATCCCTAAGCTGTGAGGGCAATAAAATGGAGGGGGTCTCTAAAGGGAGCACAAGTTTCTCTCAAAGAAGAGGAGGCTTACATATAAAAATGGACCATTCCACTTGAAAACAATATAAACGTAAATGTAAAATGTAGAAAGTAATAAAATTCTCCATTATTTTACAGGAGAACAAATTTTTTTCTCAATCTCGTTTTTTGTTTTTGTTTTTGTGATTTCTTTTTATTTCCTTTTTCTCTTTTTTTGAATTCAGCAACCTATCCTTCAGCTCAGTTCCTGAACACCCCTACCTCGCTGTCTAATGACATACACCTGACTGATACCCCCTGACTTACCCCTCAGGGTGGGGCCAATGCCCAGATCCAGCCTGTCTCCGACGGGAAAAGTGCCAGTAATGACCGGCATTACCTCCCTGGCTCCCCCCCAGGGTGGGGTTCAGGGCTGGTCAGCACATTTGGAGCGGTATTAGGTCAGTGGGAAGGCCAGAGCCATTTAGGCCGGGTGCCAGGTGTGCATCATCCATGGTGGCCGAGTTTTTTCTGGACTGCCCCATGGGCGGGGACGTGCACTGTCCAGTGTTCACCTCATCCCTCTTGTAACTAGATGCCGGTTGCTTGTGGTTCCCTGGCCTCTGCCAGGAGTCCCTTAAGCACCAGATACACACCCAGCCCTCCCCCCAGGGAAGGAGAGAATCCCATGAGGTGCTCAATCCTTCTCCCCCATCTGACCCTCCAGTTCCCCAGGTCTGTTCCTGAACCCAGGTCGCCAATGTCACAAGCAGAAATCCAACCACTGTGCCGGCAGGCCGGCCTTTTATTTTTGTGGTTTCTAACAGACTGATCTCTCAGCTGCTCACTGTCCCTCTCTGCCTCGACCAGTCTTCTGCTCACTCTCCCTCCCCCAGCCATTACATACAATGGAAGGACTTTTCAATACCAGTGGAGTGGTAGCAGATTAAATGGATGCTGCAGCAATTGGAAGCTGGTTTAAGTTTTTTTTTTTCCTTTAAAATCACTTATCAGCACTCGCTGTTGCGCTCGTGTCTTCTGCTTCACCTGAACGCACATGCGTGCTCACTCACACCGTACCAGCTCGATCCTCATCGGAGCTTACCACACAACTGGGTAAATGTCAAAAAAATACATAAATAAAATAAAATGAAACAATACACAGACACGTTGTTGTGTTTCTGGGGATGAGGATATGTGTGTGTGTGTGTGTGTGTGGTGGATGTCTTTCCCCAGGCAGCATCTGAGGGCTGAAAAACAAGCATTAACAAAAAAAAAAAAAGTGTCGGGGGAGTACCTGGCAACCATAGCAATCATCTTTAACTACAGTGGTCAAGTACAAAAAAAGTCCAAGGGACAAAGAAATATATAACAATTAATAACATGCAGAAGAACTATTTTACATCAAAAGTCAGTAAGGGTTTTAATTTTTTTTTCTATTTAAGCATTAAACATTTGATTTTTACATGCATGTAATTAACATATGTAACACCCCCCCCCACTACTTTGCACAGTAAGCTACCCCTTGGTACCCTCGACTGGGCACCCAAACTACTTCAGACACTTTTTGGTACCATCCCAAACTTTGGGAATGTGTACCAGGCTCATTACTTCTAGAGATGAGAAAGGGGTTGGGGTGTACAAAAGCAAAACAACAGAAATGTGACCAAAATACCCAAGTCCTGAGGAGAGAACTTTTGCCTAGGGCTATGCTAGGTCTGTACTTCTGCAGGGGTACCCAGTAATTCCATGCGGGAAGCAGTATCAAGAATGTCCAAACCAGGTTGGGGTTCTAGAGTGTGGCTTTATTCCAAAGATGGTACACTAAAGCAAAGATGGACCCCCCCAAAGTTCACACATCGTGGCACAAGGCAATGGCAGAACAACAGAAATCTGTAGCTGACAGAGACTCTACATACCCCATATTGCATAGGACCTTGAACTTTCTTCAGCGGCAATGGCCTTAGCTGAAACACACATTTTTTTCTAGTGGCACTGGCCACAACTTAGCACACAATTCCCATATTTATTTATTTATTAAATTTTGGTGACCGGGTAAGCCCACTGGGCTCCGGAGGTCCCTTTTTCAGGGGTGACCCGAGATTACATGGCAACGGTAAAAGACACACTGTAAGAATGACAATTATACAATATGATACAAATTATACAGTAATGAACAGACAACTGGTTACAAATTCTGAGATCGGCCTGATAACACAGTAGAGATGACAAATTATACAGTATGATACAGACTTCACAGTAAGATTCAGACGACTGGTTAAATATGCTGAGAACTGCCTGAGTTTGTGTTGGGTAAAGGGGTTGGTAGAGTGGGTGGCTAGACACGGGATGTCAGAGATGGGTGAGTCCCAACTTACATAGTGCAGTTTACTAAGAGGAGTGCAGTCTGCACAAGGTGGTAATGTTGGACAGTGGTCTTCAGATGGCCGTAATGTGGTCCCTGGAGCCTAGCAGCGGCATTTGGAGGTTGAGATCAGGTGAGCCTTGAGCCTGGTGTAGAAGCTTTTGATTGACAGTGCTTCTTGTACCCCAGGAGGGAGGGAATTACATAGGGTAGGTGCTGTGTGGGCGAAGGACTTACCTCCCACCTTGGTTCTTACTCTAGGGACTGCGAGGAGATTGTGATCCATTGAGCGAAGGGATCGGTGGTTGGTCTTTCTCGCAATGAGTCAAGATAGGCTGGGAAGGGGGATTGGCTAATTAATTTGAAGGTTTGGCATAATAGAGGGTACTGGAGATGGGCATATTGCATAGGACTTAACATGTTGGCAATGTGGCAACTGGCCAAGACGGAGCACACTGGTGCTCAAAATTAGCACAACCCACACCAGGGGGTAAACTTTGTCTTCAGGCATTGGCCACCATGTCCTGAATAAGCAGGCGCCGTTACAGAACCTGTACTGCTGAACTGGTCACTCCAGATGGGTGGGGCTACCCACCTTTTGCTTCCACGTCCATATCTAGCCATTCTTTCAGAGTTACACCTCAACATTTAGTGATGCAATAAGAAATATGCATCCTGGAATGTCACATCCTGCATAAGAAAAACACTACTTCTGAGAGTAGAACTGAAGTCCTGAACAATGTGCCAAGTCTCTCTGGGGACTCCACGATTGTCAGCCAACTTTAAGAACATGAGAACAGTCTCAACTTAGAACTGGTGTATATTTCCCTTTATTAGCGTACACCCAAAAAGCAGGTACTTTTCTCCTGGGAAGCACAAAGCTAGATTACTCACTGTTGGTCCACAAACAGGCAGCTTCAAAGTCCTGGATCAAATCAAGGGACTGCCCCTTGGATCCATCCTGGCAGTCCTTCTCATCTCACAGAGGATGAAAAAAATCAGAAACTCCTGCTAGACAACAGTTTCCACCACTTCTCTTGGCAGGCAGATGTTTCTCAGCACTAGAGTGAGAAAATAGGCTCTCCTCACAGAGCCCACATTGCAGCTCCTCACACCTCCAACTTCTCACACTGAACTTAACTCACAGACTCAGTGAAGATTCTAAAACTCCCCACTCACAGACAGCTCACAGACTGCTACCATGGCTTATGCTGCTGCAAGAGTTCTAAATGACATCACTTCTCTCATCTCAGCTGAGACCAAGTAAACAGAGAGGAAGCAGGTGAAAAAAACATTTATCCAGTTATTCACCAGCTGCCTTTCCTACCTAGCACTGACACTGATGGGATTCTAGTAACCCCAGGGGACTGGGTGGTTACATATACAAAGGCCAATTTTATAAGTGCAATAAGACACTCCAGGGGGTGTGCATCACACACTTTTAATGCGTAGCCGGTTATGTCTTTTTGCTTACATATCCCACATTATGAGGGCCCATGTTCCCAGGGTAGCAATCTCTCACATTATATGTGGGCCCATGTCTCAGGGTGTCAGTTTCTCACATTATATAAAAGCCATGTCTCAGCATTTCAGTGGCTCACATTATATGAAGCCCCATGTCTCAGGGTATCAGTACCTCACATTATGTGAGGGCCCATGTCTCAGAGTGTCAGTGCCACACATTATATGTGAGTCCATAGCTCAGAGTGTCAGTGCCTCACATTATATGAGGGCCCATGCCTCAGAATGTCAGTGCCTCACATTATGTGAGGGCCCATGTCTCAGAGTGTCAGTGCCGCACATTATGTGAGGGCCCATAGCTCAGAGTGTCAGTGCCGCACATTATATGAGGGCCCATGCCTCAAAATGTCAGTGCCACACATTATGTGAGGGCCCGTGTCTCAGTGTGTCAGTGCCGGACATTATATATGAGCCCATAGCTCAGAGTGTCAGTGCCTTACATTATATGAAGGCCCATGTCTCAGGGTATCAGTGCCTCACATTATATGAGGGCCCATGCCTCAGAATGTCAGTGCCGCACATTATATGTGAGGGCCCATGTCTCAGCGTGTCAGTGCCGCACATTATATGTGAGCCCATAGCTCAGAGTGTCAGTGCCTCACATTATATGAAGGCCCATGTCTCAGCGTATCAGTGCCTCACATTATGTGTGAGCCCATAGCTCAGAGTGTCAGTGGCTCACATTATATGAAGGTCCATGTCTCAAGAGTATCATTGTCTCACATTGTATGAGGCCCATGTCTCAGAGTGTTCATATCCCACATTACTGTTTTACTCTTTATTATACTTTAAAATGGAGGTATGGGGCACATTTTATATTGAATGCATATTAGCCATGAATCCAAAACCAGGGGTGATATAGCATAACCAAGACCAAAACCAGACCTTCCCTGGTTTCGCACACCTTTATTCCCCACCATCCCTTCCTGAACCTTGGCATAAAATGGTTCTTTAAAATTAATCAAAATGTGTTTTATTGCTTGAGAATTTTACAGTTTCAAACTTTGTAGTTTCATATTTTCATGTGGTTATTATAATTCTTTGTTATATTTTACATTTTGTAAGAATACTTAGCGTAGATTAATAGGTAACTACTTTCTTCTGGTCATCAGCTCTAAATGTGCCATTATAATGCTAGGGGGAGTGCAATCACAGAGCAGAGTTTGAACTTAAACATTCTGAAGTTCCATCTCTGGGGCAACATATCAGGACAGCAACGATGCAATTTTACATGACTCACTATGAAGAAACATCATAACTGCTATGAATATTATTCTCTTTTCTCCACTCTCCCACCAGGTCTCTGTGAGTGCATTAAGTCCAGTCCCTAAAATACATTTTTTTTAGTTAGAAGACAAAGAACCTCTGTGTGCAAGCACTGAGGCAATGTTTACCCCAAAGGGCATTTGGCTGGGAAGCCATGTTTCAAAGAAATACAAAATCACATATGCCGCCTCAATGCAAGACAGGGCTGTGAGAGTGAAATGTCAAGACATGAGTGTTGGTTTGTTTTGCATAGAATGATGAGATTGAATACGTTAGTTATAAAGGGTGCCAACAGAAGTGTTGGCACCCTTTGCAAACTGTGTGAGAGGCCTTTCGGCACCATGCATTTCTGCATAAAGTTAAACCAGCATAATATTCTGTGGAGATTTGCATATGCAGCCCATGATACTTTGCATTATGGGGGCATGTGTGATTTTGTATTTTTTCAGTCATACCCAAATTTTACACACCATGAAATCCAATTGTAAACATATTGCTTAGTTGTCAGGAGGGTTGTGATGGAATAGTTACAGTAGCAGGGTGAGTTGCTAACATCTGGGCCTCAAGCTCACACATTTTTCTGGGTTTGCACCTCATATTTGCCTGCATGGAAGTGAGAACAGTTGCCCTCTGCACGTTCTTGCTTCTTTTGTGGGCTCTTCCCTCCTGGTGCTCCCCAGTTTGAGTGTCCTTCCCTTAGTGATCCCCTGCATATACCTCTGTCCCTCGGTGATCATCTATATAAGCCCCCTTCCCCTGTAGTTTCTAGTTTAAATCCCCCTTTACTGCTATGCAAATTCTCCTGGTCACCACACTCATTTCTTCCAAGAGCAGCCTTTTTTGCACACTCAGAAATTGCAAGGCACATGTTGATTTAATAAAGAATCAAATAATCTGCTTTGTCTGTCCAGTCATAGGACCCATGTAACTAACATACTAACATACTATTTGCCAGCAGATTAGGCCTTACGGTCTATCGAGTCTGCTCGAACCTAGATCCTTAGTTGGGTGCCGAGATCCTCCCATCCCTTGTGCTCCAGAAACCCCTATCATCCATCCCCACCCCCCGGGACAGGCCATCATCTGATACATCCACTTTCTGTGTCTGTCCCACCCTCTCTTGAAGCCCTCCACTGTGGATCTCTGAACCAGCTCACCAGGCAGTGCATTCCAAGGGTCCACCACCCTCTCAGTGAAAACCTCCTCTTTTCCCCCCTCACCCTTCCACCTTCCAACTTTAAACCATGCCCTCTGGTGATACCTCCCTGCTTTAGTCTAAAGATCCCCTCCATGTTTACCCTATTTATTCCCTTGAGGTACTTGAAGACCTCAATCATGTCCCCCTTGTCTCTCTTCTCCTTCAATGAAAACAGGCAGAGCTCCTCAAGTCTGTCCTCATAAGTCAAATCCCCTAGCCCTCGTATCATCTTTGTTGCCCTCCTCTGTACCCTCTTCAGGAGCTGTATGTCCCTCTTCAAGTGTGGTCTCCAGTACTGTAAACAGTACTCAAGGTGTGGTCTAACCAGTCCATTGTACAGCGGCAGAATCACTTCCTTGCTTCTAGAGGTGATCCCCTACGATGCATCCCAACATCCTGTTTGCCTTGCTAGCTGCTCCTCCTGCACTGCTCAGAGTTATTCATACATGTATCCACCATGACCCCTAGGTCTTTTCCCTATTGAGGCCTCCAGCACCTCCCTTCCCAGGGTGTACCTGTGTTTAGGTTTCCCGACCAAGATGCAACACCTTGCACTTGGTGATATTGAAATTTAATTCCATGTGTGAGCCCAGCTTTCCAGGGTGTCCAGGTCTCCTTGCAGGGCCAACCTCCCTCTTCTCCCTCAACTACTGCTCCCATCTTGGAGTCATCCCCAAGAGACTCATTTCACAACCTATACCCTCCTGATGTCCAATCATATGCATTAAACAGGATCGGACCCAGGACCGAGCCCTGTGGTACCCACTACCAACCTCTCTAGGGTTCGAGCTCCCCACAGACCACTACTCTCTGAGTGCGCTCCAGCTAGCCAGTTTTCAATCCATCTGACCATCAAAGGGCCTACTCCTAACCCCATCAGTTTCTCCACCAGACCATTGTGGGGGACAGAGTCAAACGCCTTGCTGAAGTCCAAGAATAATACATCCACAGGCTTACCCCTGTCCAGTTCTGATGTTACCCATTCATAGAACTCCACAAGGGTGGTTTGACATGATCTACCTGGCACAAACCCATGTTGCCGACTATCCAGATCTCCCACCTCCTCCAAGTACACCCCCAATCGTTCCTTTAGTATACTCTCCATTAATTTTCCCACCACCAAGGTCAAACTGATGGGTCTATAGTTACCTGGTACTTCCCTCGACCCCCCTTTATGGATTGGTACCACATGTGCCTCTCACCAATCCCTAGGTACCCTCCCTGTCTCAAGTGACCTGCTGAAAAGCTCCACCAGGGTTGCAGCCAGTATGTCCGCCAATTCCCATAGTACTCTCGGATGAATGCCATCCGCCCTGAGATTTGTTTTCTTTAGGGCCTGAGGGCTAACCACACCCCTTTGGTAGAGATAGCATCATCCGTCCCTCCACCTTACTGGTCTTTTATCCTTATCCAGATGTGACACCCCTGGGTACCTTTCCTCCCTCTTGCTCCATTTCTGTTGCTCCCTGATCCCACCCCTGCCGCTTCTCCCCTTCATGCCTTGCTTTGTAGATATCCCATCCCCCTCCCTAGTGAACACAGAGGCAAAGTACTCATTAAATACCTCTGCCTGGTCCCTCGCCTCTTCCACCCACCCTCCTTCTGATCTCAATCTGCTGAGATGGCCCTTAATTTTTCTCTGCTCCCCAATGTACCGGAAGAACCCCTTTTCCCCTCTATGTATCCCCTGTGCCAGCCGCTGCTCTTTACTGGACTTTGCTCCCCTCACCATACGGGTGACTTTCTAGATGTAAGTTGGTACATTTCTTATCCCTATCCCTCTTGTTGTTTTATATTTTTTGTAGGCCGCCTTCTTGTCTCTGACTGCTACCTGTACCTCACTGGACCACCAGCATGGTTTATGTGACCTTGCTCCCTTACGTTTCAACTTAGCGCAGATCCTGACTGCCTCATGAAGTCCACATTTTATGACCTCTCATCTCCTTTCCACACTTGTCGTTGAGGTAATCCCCTTCAAGTGATCCTTGAGAATATTTCCCATGCCCATAAAGTCTGCCCCCCTAAAGTCCACTGCCAGTGTCCTAGATCTCACCCCCACTCCCCCCATGCTTATTTGAAACCAGACAGTATTGTGGTCACTCCCAGTCAGGGGGTCCTGTACAACCATGTCCCTTACCAGATCCCCATCTGCCAGAACCACATCCAGGACATGCCCCTCCTTGTGGGCTCCATCACATGCTGTGTTAAGAACACATCCTGGAAGCCATCTAGCAGCCTCTGCTCCTTGGCCACCTTAGAGGACATGGTTCCCAGTTTGTACCTGGCATATTAAGGTCCCCCATCAACACCACTCCTTCCCTTTTGGACCACACTGGGCAATGATGTTGTCCAGCAAACCATCCTCTAGAACATCACTCATCCCGGGGGTCTATATGCTACTCAGCTTGACCTTATCTCCTTCTGGGGATCGTAAGGTGACCCATAAGGCCTCCACATTTCCCTCTGCCTCTTCTACCATAGCAATTTCTATATCATCTCTAATGAACATAGCCACTCCACCCCCTCTGCCCTCCTTTCTATCTTTCCTAAGCATAGTGTACCCCCGTACATTTAGGTCCCAGTCATGGTTTTTGTTGGCCCATGTCTCCGTGACCGCCACATCATCCACCCAACAGCATGGCCTGGAACTCTGGCAACTTGTTTCCCAAGCTCCTGGCATTTACTAATACCAACCCCACCCTTATCCCTGATCCTCTTTGTCGAACCCCACCCAGATTCCTTATACTTCCATCCTCCCTGCTCCTCCTGAAACCTCCACCTCCAGTCTGTTTCCTCCCCTTGGGCTTGAAGGCTACTCCCTCATCTGAGGAGAGGGCCTGGTCAGCCCCTCCTCATCCCTTCTCCCCTTACAAGTTTAAACCCCACCTTTCTTGTATGTAGTCAGCCATCCCCTGTTTAAGGACTTCCTTCCCTAATGGGGCAAGATGAGACCTGTCCTTGGCATATAGTCCCTTATCCTCCCAAACTTCATTCCAGTTCCCTAACACCCCCAACCCATTCTCTTCACCCCACTTTCTGAGCCAGTCATTAACCTCTGTAAGCTTCATTTTTTTCTCCACTGAGGCCTTTGGTACTGGCAATATCTCCAAAAAGGAAATGTTGCATCCATTATCCCGACAGACTCTGGCAAGTTCTTGGAACCTTGCTTGGATTTCCAAAACGCTATTTCCCTCTAGATCATTAGTTCCCAAATGCACCAGGAAATCTGGTTTCCCTCCACAATCCCTAACCATTTCATACACCATGAACTTTGCTCGGTGCACTGTCAGCCCAGAGATACTCACTACCTTCACCTGGCTATGGCATCCACCCCCCTGTCCCTCCCAATGGATACCCCTAATCATCGAGTCTCCCAGTAACAGAACCTTAACACCGCCATCATCCTTATGGTTACCTCCACTATGCCCTCTCAGCCCCTTCCCCCCTTTATTCATGATCTCAATTTCATGGGAGTCTTCCTGCCTTATTAGAGACCCCCTTGTCACCCTCCCCTTTCTGCCTCCCTTGCTATTTTGCCCACTTAACTCAAACCCCCTCTGAATAGGTGTCCCCTTTAACCCTCTCTTATCTGAACCATTTATCCTGACCCTGATGGTTTCCCTTCCCCACACCACCATCCTCCCCTTGTAATAGTACCTTGCCTCCAGAGGCTCTCTGTGGGTCCCTTAGCTAGGGCCCCATCCTTGGTACTGACCTCCCTGCTGAGGGGGCCCTCTCCACCTCCTTGTCTCCCAGTTTCTCCAATCATGCTCTCCTCCCTCGTGTCTGGAATATGTTGCATCTCCCCCATTTGCTTAACATATATGTTTCCCCTTCTCCCTCTGGGACTATGTCTATCCTTTCCATAGCTGGTCTGTGATGCCCTATGGGTATCCGACTCCCTCCCCCCGGCCTCTGTATAAGTTTCCTCATTTCCACCAACCCCTTCCTCCCCCTCTAGGTTGCTTAGTAGCTCAAATTTATTGTGACACTCTATGTCAACCTCCATCAAGTAACCCGAGTTTCCCCTGACTGCATCTCTAAACTGCCCTCTTCTTCCCTCTTGCTCTGTTCACCTTAGAGCTCCTTCCACAGTCTGCTGTTTTAGGCTTCCACACAACAGCCCCTCCTGACTCTTCCCTCCAGTCTCTTTGTATTCAGAATGTTCACCCGTCACGCTTTCCCTTAGCATCAACTTCCTATCTAAGGGTCCTCTGTCCCTAATATCCCCTCCTGCTTGCTGTAACATAACATCCTGTAATTTCAGAGCGCTGCCCCAGCCTCCTCAGCCCCACCCTTCTACTGCCCATATCCACACCCCTTATCCTTGACACCCCCAGCTCCCCCAGCTTACTCCTTAACCAATATACCTCACTTGATACAAGATAGCTGTCTACAGAGTGGGCAGCCTCCCTCCAGGCCCAATTTAGAATTATTGCCATCCCACAGCCTGTGCAGCCTACAACCCTTCCGAAGATGCCTGCCATGGTGGAATATGGCCACCCTGGTTATCCCTCTGTTTATAATAGCACACCCTTTTCTCAGTCCCTTTCCCTGAGTACAGTTTCTCTCTATACTGACTGTAGTTATTTACAAACCCAATTTCAACCCCACCAATAAAGTTCCCAAGTCTCACAAACACATACAGTCCAGTGTGTGTTCGGTCCCACTAACAGTGTGTGTAAGCAGACATCAGGTACCGTATGATGTCACAGGCCCACCAGCTCCTGTTGCTTCGAATTTCAGTCCCAAACAGAAATAACTATGAACATGATTATGAAAGACACAGTTTTGAAAAATGATCTCTAGAGATTTGAAACAAATGCCACCTCAGAACTGCTATCTGAAAGGATAGTTTCTTTAATGTGCTTGAAAGAGGCTCAAATAATGTGATTGCCAGGAATCTTATCTACCCCTAGGCAGTAGACAGTAATGCACTGCACATGCTTAACTAGCTGTCTAACTCTTGAGGCTATTCATTTTAGTGGGCTAAGGGTCTAATCCACAGTACTCTACATACCCCTATGCAAATACAATTTGCAGGACAGCCCCTGTTCAGGGGAGGCCCATCTCTGCTTGCTTTATCTTCCAACTCTCCTGCACATACCTACCTTTGACATGTTCCAACTTTTTTTTTGTTGTTGACCAGGAAAAGAAGACTAGACAATGTACTATGGTGGACCTATGTCATTAGTCAGATCTGTGGGGGTAGTCAGGGGGTGGGGCTGCACTGCACAGTATCTCTGAAGCGAGGTATAGCTCTGCAATAGTATAAGAAACTGAAGAGGTATGGGCAAAGTTGGATCACTTTAAGGGCAGCAGAGAATTTGATAACTTAGACAGAACCTTTTTTTTTTTATATTCTCTGTTTTTTGGCCACCCCCAGCTGCAATTCTCTCTGGAGCTCCCAAGGTACCTGCACTGGGCTACACCTACTCCCATGCCTCTTCTCGGTGCCTTTCTCCATGTTGCCTTGGTTTACCTCCCGCCGTGGGGAAGGAGGGAGCAGTTACCCTATTCTACTCCCACCTACCTGCTAATGTCTTCGTCAGGTGGCTGCTGAGATTGTGTGGTTCTGGTCGTTGTGACACCAGGGTCCATTGTCAGGTCATCTGTGGGGTTTTGCCTTTGTTACTCCCATTCCCAGAGGAGCCAGCATGCACTGAGGACCAAGGAGCGAGCACGTGGATGTGCAAGTGCTCCAGAACTCTACGGGTGTCCTCCCCTTCTACTGCATAGCCTAGCTGCCCCTCCACATGTGATCACCCATGTGGCAGTAAACTTAGACAGAACCTGTAAGTCAAAAATACAAAGACTGAAACTGATATGATTGCAGGGCAATGAAGAGTATTGTTAGCATACTAAGGGGTCTACGTTAATGGTGAAGTATACAAGTGGGATTGCAAGAAAAGATCACAGAGTGTAAGAAGTTTCTAAAGAAGAACTTGTTTTTTTTATTTTTGTTTTACAGTTTATTTACCCAGGATAACCTCACTCAGATGTAGTATCTCATTTTCAGTGGTGTCTTGCTGTTACTTGTTTCTGCATCATGCCTCCTGGTGAAGCACTGAGGCACTTTGCGGTAGAGGACTGTATGAGTTGACACCTGTCGTTGCAAACTAGAAAAATTTATGCGAGTAAATGGCTTTTTAAAATTCCATAGTCTCCTTCAGTGTGCACTGTGTTTTCCAAGGTTGCGATAGTATAGGAGTTAGAGAGCCCCTGTGGTGGCATCTGCACACCAGTAAAATACTTGAGAAGCACAGGTCCTTTTCGTTGGTTTCTGCAGCTGAGTGAACTGGAACAATGAGAGATTAAATGACTTTACCACAGCGAGTATTTGGTTCTAGTGGGGTTTGAACCTGCAGTCTTCTGGTTCTCAAGTTGGTGCTGTAACCACTAGACCATACTGCTTCTCATTCAAGGCTGGGGCAAAGTTCTTTATAATCAGAAAACAAGAACAGGCACTTAACAATCCCTAACAAGAAAAACGGGGACAACTTCAAATAGTGGGTTCAGGAGTTTCCCCTGCTTTAAGAGCAGTCCCTTTTTTAGACCCTCAAGAGGCATGCTCCAGACAGATACAGCAGGCCAAAAACACAGAAAGGGCTTCAAAAGAAAAAGGGCATGGGGGGAGGAGGTGATGTGGATGCAGAAAAAGGGCAACAGGAAGAGAAAAGCACCAAAACAAAATCATTTTTCTATCACACAATTCAGTATAGATGAGTTGTAATTGCTATCTTGGGGACTTTCTTTTATCCCAAACCATAACGCTGATCTGTTTGACCTTGACGTGGATATGTTGAAATTAGTGAGAAAGATCTAGCTAAAGTGCTTTGTTTGCTAACAAAGAAATTAACTAACCCTGACAGGATGGGATTCTTAGAGATGCCAGAAGTAACAGAATATAGTGAGGAGTACACTGGATTGAAAGACCCACTGAAAACAATGCAAGAGGAATAAACTGTGGGGAGAAACACTGATCCAGTACCAAATAAAGACATGATTGATGGACTCTTGATCTTGGACATGATGACTACAGATAAAGCAGAAGCTTCAACAGTGACAAAGTGGTTCGATCAAATACTTTATCAGATCCTGAATTCAACCTTTGATAAGGTTAGGATGATGGTAATTGTTGTAAGGACAGAGAAGCTTGCTTTAAGCCAAAGTCTATTTTCAGTCTTATGGTGACATATTCGGCTAGCAATGCATCTCAGAAAATGGTTGAACAGGAAATTGAGAAATTAACATACAATTTAATTACACATCCAGGTGGTAATCTTCCTCTGTATGAGAGGCATGCACGTTAGGAGCTAAAATATACAAATCAAATTGTTATCAAGACTTTTAGACAAGGGAAAGAACATAATAATTATAGATGTGGAGTACTATAGAAACATGTTTTAATCTACCTGATGATAATAAGATCAATGCCATACTTCTTTACAATCTTACAAAAAGTTTCAAATAAGAGCATTCTGAGATGGTGGATCAGGCTGCACACTATTGGTGGATTACTGATATGGAGGCCAAATATTTAAAACCAGAATTTCCAATCACACCCACACTGTATATATTACATAAGACATGTAATCCTAAAAATGGTCTTCCAGCGCATTCAGTTGTATTGGAGGGTGAGAACTCTATCCCAAAATTTATTAAAATGTATTGATTAATTTTTAAAACCATGTGTTATGGAACTGGGATTCCACCTCCATCATACGATAGATGACATAGACACTTTTTTTGTGTGGGGGGCCTACCATTTGACTGTCTCATTTGGTCCGACCCCTGCCACCCCATCCACTGGGACTTACCCTCCACTCCCCCTGGAGTGCACCCTTGCTTACCCCCTAGAGTATGTCTGTCAGCAGAAAAGGGGGACACTACTCCCCAACAGGAGACTAACAGTGATCTGGGGAGCTGAATGCCTTAGTCTACTGTGTTGGGCTTGGTGGAGGCAGACGTCCTCCTGCTCAGCCTGGTAATTTGTGTGTACTGGATTTCCTGGGGAGGTGTAGCATGCAGTGACATTATAGCATGCAGCCAAACATCTGACATGCCTCCCAAGTAAGTGAGCTCCAGTTGGCGGACCTCCTACCCTCCACTAGGGGCCAATTTTATTTATTTATTTATTTATTTATCTTTTGTTGACCGGGTAAGTGCACTAGACAAATCCTGCCTATTTTCAGGCACGACCCGGGGGAAGGGGATACAGATGAATGCCAACTGACCTTGAACCAGACCAAGCTGTTGGTGGCATTTTTAGTGAATGAGGGAAATTTTGCCAGGACACCGGGGAAATTCCCCTACTCTTTTCGATAAGTGCCATGGGATCTTTCACATCCACCTGAACTACCACCAATCCAGGCAGATGGGACCTCGGTTTAACGTCTCATCCGAAAGACAATTGACCACAGGGTGCTTTCCCACCTTCCCCACGGAGGATGGGAAAAGTCCACTGAATGCTCAATCCCCCCCCCCCAGCTGGCCCTCCAACTCCCAGGTTCACTTCCAAAGTGGGTCATTGGCATTGTAAGCGGTAGTACTACCACTGTGCCAGCGGGCTGGCCAGATGTCGTAGACACATTTAAAATGTTTGCCTGGGAACATGATTATATCTGAATCAGTGTTGATGCCTCTTCACTGCATACCTCAATCAGGCATGTGGAAAGTAGGCGGCATGATATTCTGGAGTAAATTTTGGAGTCGAAGTGCTGTTTCAATGCTATTCCTCCAACAGGCCCTTCAATTTGTCATTGCAAGGCACTACTTCATCTTTGACAACAAATATTACATACAGAAATGTGGGACAACAATATTGGCCTCTATGCCCCCTCTTATGCTAATTTGTTCATGGGTCTGTGGGAATGACTCATCTGTAATCAGAACCACAATAGATACAGTACTATGACAATATAGTCAGATGGTTCTGGTATATAGATGACATTATAGTATTTGCTTCTGGAGGGGGGATGCTATGGAGATCCAGGGATTTATTGATTTTTTTTTAATCAGAATGATAAAAATCTTCAGATTACATATGTTAGGGATGAACATTGTATTAATTGCCTGGGTCTAACATTATGAGGTATGCAAGATGTAGTAGTGGTAACATCTGGATTCAGGAAAGAGAATGCAGCCAGTAGTGTTCTTACAGCAGACTGTGCCCACCCCCAAAGGTTGGTTCAATTAATTCCATCCCACCAATAAATGTGGACTAAAAGAAACTGATCACACAATCATGAATTTGAGAGACAGGCTGTATCACTTATTGAGAGATTCTTGGAAAGGGAGTACAAAGAGAAATTGTTATCTGAGGGCTTTGTAAAAGTTCAGAATATAGACTGAAATTCCACACAAAAGATGAGAGGAAAAGATGTCAATGAGCCCATAACATTTGTCATATAGTCTAATTGAGGTAGACTCATTCAAGGCAATAAAGCAAATATAGGACAACTTAAATAGGATAGCCAAGTGGCTTAATACCTGAGGAATTAAATGAAATGAGGACAAATATAAAAGGATGAATCTTGGTAGGAAAAATTCCAATCATCAATATTATTAAATGGGAGACAAACTCAAAAAGGGGAAGAAGGGGACCTAGGTGTCACTGTATGTAGAAACCTAGGCTTTTCAGCACATTGCAAATAATCTGAGAAACAGACGAACAGGATCATTGGTTGTTTTAAAAGAAACTCTAGGTCCAGACAGTCTGCAGTGATCCTGTCACTATATAGGAGCCTGGTTAGGACCATATTAGATTATGGATCTCAGTTCTGGCCTTCATACCTCATGAAAGATAGTCTACTGTTGGAAGGGATCCAGAGAAAAACAGCACAAGTAATATGGGGATTACAACAAACAAATTATGATAGACTAAATGAGTCTCAAAACAAATGTATGAGGAAATATTTACTGCCTATGTATGGCATAACTCTGGTTTAACAACCTATTATCATCCATCTCCCCGGCCCCTAGTCTTGGCCAATTTAAAACTGGTATCAAGAGCCTCCTTCTTGACTCGGAGGCCTGTGGCTGTTTCCAACGTTCCGCCCCCTGTCCGAATTTGATGGAGGACTAGCTCATTCCCTGACTACATACCTAGGCCTACAACCTAGTTGTAGTTAAACCTCAACTACATATCTGTAACCAGATTTACCTCACCTTGATGACCCAGGGTCCTCTAATGACCCTAGTGATAGTAACCAACCTATGTAAATACACTGTACAGAGACCTATGTATAATATGTTTAAAAGGAATGTTTCTGCTTTTGTACTGACGTGGAGCCTTTGCAAAGGAGTCTATGACTCAAAGGATTGTATTTCCGAAATTTTCAATAAATAAATAAAATAATCAACAATGAGGAACTGAGGGATAATTTGGATTATAAATTTAAGATTCAAATATAAGTACTGGAGAACATTCCTTGTGAATCAAACCTACAGTACTTGAATTAATGGTGATCGGTTGGGAGCTCTTGAACCCCAGAGAGGTCGGTAGTGGAGTTCTGCAGGGCTCTGTCCTGGGGCGGATCCTGTTTAATGCATACATATCTGACATCAGAGTGGATATAGGATGTGAGATGAGTCTCTTCGCTGACGATTCCAAATTGGGAGCAGAAGTTGAGGGGGAAGAGGGGAGGTTGGCCCTGCAAGGGGACCTGGACACCCTGGAAAGTTGGGTTTCTTGCAGGGAAGATAAATTTCAATACAACCAAGTGCAAGGTTTTACATCTTGGGTGGGGAAACCCCAAACAAAAGTACACCCTGGGGGGTGGTGGTGGTGCTGGAAGCCTCATCTGGGGAAAAAGACCTAGGGGTCATGGTGGATACGTGTATGAATAACTCTGAACAGTGCAGGAGAGTGGCTAGTAAAGCAAACAGGATGTTGGGATGCATTGTAAGAGGGATCACCTCTAGCAGCAGGGAAGTGATTCTGCTGCTGTACAATGGAATAAATAGGTTAAACACAGAGGGGATATTTAGACTAAAGGAGGGAGGTATCACCAGACAGCATGGTTTGAAGTTGGAAGGAGGAAGGATCGGGGGGAAAAGAGGAGGAGGTTTTTCATGGAGAGGGTGGTGGATCCTTGGAATGCACTGCCTGGTGAGCTGGTCCAGATTTCCAATGTGGAGGGCTTCAAGAGAGGGTGGTACAGATATAGAAAGGAGTATCAGAACACAAGGGGGGGCCTTAGTTCCCAACAGGGGATCTGAGGTTCGAGCAGACTCGATAGACCATAAGGCCTAATTTACTGGCAATTAGTACATTAGTATGTTAGTATGTAAAAAGTGAAGTATTTTTTATGCAATGAATCATTGGAATTTGGAATATGTTCCCACATCAAGTAATTAAAAAGTAAAACAAAACACATCTTTAAAAAATAAATTAATTAATTTACCCCAAAAAGGGACATATCTTTAGATTCTATGACTAAGAAATGGGAGGCAGTACCAGTAATACCTAATAATAATTAAAAAGTAGGCAAAGTCAGAAATATAACAAATAGTGGCCCATTCTATAAAGTGACCCAACCTTAAATGAGGCAATGGATCCTAAACCAATGGTTACCCCCCCCCGACAGTGACATTTCGCCAGCTAAGTCCCCCACAACGACTACAGCACCATGCTGCTGTGGGAAACCCGCTGGAACCCAACGCATCTGTCGGGGGTCCTGCACCCCTCCAATCAGCTCCGACTCGGAGTTGATAATCTTTAAATGGGGGTGCGGGTTGTGTAGCTCCCCATGTGGGGGGTTCAGGGGGCTATGCCCCCAGAGAAAATAAGGATGGACAGTGCGAACCGGCAGCTGACTGCAGGATGCAGTCGACCTGCCGGTGTTGCTGATGGGGCATTCAACAAAAATGTTGTCAAGTTCCTGTCATGGATCCCTAAACCAAGGGTTTAATTCAGCAGAGGAAACAGTTTGGTTGATATTCTCACTGACAGTCATTTTGATGACATTTCGAACATTCATCAAAACTGGCTACCTCTATGCCCAAGTAGTTGCTGTAATAGCACCAACTGTAACATTTGCAGCTACACAAAAACTGGCTCCATGTTTCAACATCCTAAAACAAAAGGATGGGGGAGATACATCAGTTTATGTCATTTACAACATCTTTTATTGTATATGTTATGTGATGTAGTTATTGAATAGTATACTGCATATTGGGTGCAAAATAAGGCCATTGAAATTATGCATCGAGGAGCACGTTATAGCCATTTTTTAGTTTATTTTACCACTCCTTATCAGTCAGCCCCAATCGGTCTTACGCCACTCATCCAGTCCCATCACCTGCCTTCTCCAGAGCTTACCTCTCCCTCTTACACCCAGCTTACCTCCCAGGGGTGGGGTCATCAGGAGGGTCCCTCTACCTCTTGATGGAGACTGGGTAGATGCTTGAGGGAGAGCACCATGGTTGGTAGGGCCTGTGGGAAGCAATGGATGTCCTCCTGCTGTGGCTGGTGATCCCTTGTTTGGTTTTCTCCTTGTATGGATGCTGAGGACTCCTGATGTACATGCATGCATGTGTGTGCATTTGCACACACAGGCTGTCGGCGTCTGCCTCCAGTTCGCAGGTCCGCTTGCACTGCCTTTTTGGCCACTCAGGTGGCAGTAGCACAGCAGAGACTGACTGTCCCTCCTTCCTCGAGATGGAGCGCCTTATCTGGAATAAACAACTCACCTCCCTCTGCCAATCCTCTGATGATCTATGCTCGTTCCCAAACTTAGGTTGCCACCGGTAGCACTACTGCTGTGCCAGCATGGTTGGAATCACTTTAAATAGCAATGTGACTGATGCTCTGGGTGCACACGTTCTAGACAAGCACCATTTGAATCCATCAGGAGTACTATATAACAGATTGGAAAAGGTACTGCCATTGAAAAGGTGCAAAAATTGGATTGGGTTGCTGTTACAATAGGAAAGAGTGTATAGTTACACTTAATACCATACAATATTATGGTTTAAATCATACTGTGGACTCCGTAACTTTTTATTGTAAATGGAATATGTGATACTTGGTGACTATTTGAGAAAATATTTTCAAAATTATTTTTTTTTATCTTACAGATTTGGATACAAAGGTTCATTGTGTCATGAACACATCATGATGCATGCAGAGATGTTATATTTTATTTTATATTTTATATTCCTATTACATCTTGCACACACTGGATTACATTTTTTATTCCATTCTGTCATTGTCAAATCTTTAAATTAAATGTTTCTCATGTACTGTATATTAAATTTACGCTTTATTCCTTTTTTAATAAATTATGCCCATTATTTACTTAATAATAATAAAATCCTTGACTGAGATTGTGATAAATTATACAGTGCTTCCTCTTTTATCCGCCAACTTCCATACATCCTAAATTCTGACGGGCAATAGAGGATGGTGGTTAAAGGGGAGATAACATTTCTGGAAAATGGGACAGGAGCTTACACTGGTGTTAAGCGAGGGTGGCAGATAAAGGGGACAGATAAAGGACAGAGCACTGCTATAAGTGCTTGGTTTGATTTACATGAAATGTCCCCCAGTACTTATCTCAAGATCTTTAATTTGTAATCCTAAATTTATCCCTCAGTTCCTCTTTGCTGATTATGCTATACGCTGGCAATAAATCTCTCCTCATATGTCTCATACATATTTTTGATATAGCATCTCTAGATGTATTTCAATTGAATTAGTTGTTTTGCTTATAGTGGCTAGTGTGTTCTGTGCTAAGGAATTCTTACTTATTTGTCAGGGCGTTTGGTTTGTTGTATTAACTTATTTTGGGAATAAGGAGTTTGGTTTATACAGTATATTTTACAGTCACAGATTTTACTTTGTTGTTGCTCACGCTGTATTCCCCGACTCTTGTATTATTTTACCTCCATTGCTCTTCTCATTCAGATTTAATACTATTAATGCATTTTTTTGGGGGGCCTATGGATCATTGTTGAGCTAAAATATCTATCCAATCATAGAATTTTACAGTATAAAAATATCAGCTATAAATAATTAGTATAATGAAAAACAGTATACAGAAAATGCCATTATTAAAAGTAGCAAGTTGCTACTTTTTATTTCTGACATATTTTATCTTCCGTTTTACTCATTAGAAAGCATTTCTACCTGACAGTATGAAGTGTTATGTGAAGAGCAGTGCTATACTGTACCTGGAGCATAGGTGTAGATTGCGGGGGGGGGCAGAGGGGAAAGCTGCCCCCCCCTGAGAAATTAGACCAGGACTTTTTTAGGAGCCCAGCCACCGTTCTCCAGTTATCATTTTTTTTAAAAAATATTGAATGGGCTCAGGGCTATGCCCTGACTGCCTGCATCTCTCCGGGGGAGGGAGGGGGGTGGCAGCACGGCGCCGTGTCTCTTAAACAAAAACTATCCCCTTTTCCGATTGGCTGCAAGCCTGCAACCATAGTAGCCTGCATGTTACAGCCAATCAGAGAGTGCTGCAAGCTGGTGCCATTGCGTGAGCAGTACTCCGTTAGTGGCGCCATTTAGTTGTCTTTATGCCTTCCATGAAGGAGCAGCAGCAGCATCCATATAGTGTAGGGCTGAGGAGAGATAGCTATTCGAGGATGTCAAGCAGCAGTCATTGGTTGTCTGTCAGGTGTCACCAGTGTCTCAGTCAATCTAGTGTTCCCACCCTCCTCCTGTCCTGAACAGCCCAGTTTAAATATACCTCACCCGAGTCCTCTGACTACTTACTCTCTGTTTCTCAGTGCAGCCAGCTGTGCTCTGGGCTCTCCTGCTGCCACCTGAGCCTCCCATCCCTGAGAGCCTAGGAGGCCTGTGGCCACAAGGCCTCTGCCACCAGACAGACCAGGCGGATGAGCAAGTAGTACAATTACAGTGAGTCTGAGGCATGGCCAGGCTTGCCTGCACACCCAGCTCCTGTGTCCAGCAGGCCAGAAAAAGACTTACCGTGTTGTCGGCGAGTCCCACACCACGCCCATTGCCCACCAGTTCCACAGTCCACCGAGAAGGATTATTCAGGTCAGTGAACAGCCAGGCCCAGGACAGTGAAGAAGCCGGTGGTCATGCAGGCTATAGCAGACCCATAATGTGACACGTTCATCTGATGTCAGAAAAAATGAGTTACTGTCTCGGCGGGGGATTAATCGGGAGAGGAACGGGACTGCTGGGAGAAACTCGGCTACCTTCTTGGCCTTGCTGTGCCCTGCTGCATGCTGCCCTGTCTGTGCCCTTACTGATTTGGTGAGTAACTGTGCTGCAAGCTGGTTGTTGGAAATTAATACCATTCACATCCCAGAAATGTGTCTTTTGGGGGGGGTGGTTGTCTTGACCATGGCCATGTGTCTGGGGATGGGTGGAAGGCTTGCTGTCAGCTTGTGTTTCTTTGGGTGGGAGGGGATTTGCTGGCTGTTGAGGCTGTCCATGTTGGTGGGGTGGGTGGGGGACTATTTGTTTGGTATGGTGTGGACACTGGTCATGTTGGTGGGGTGGGGACACTCAGTTACTGTGCTACTGGTGTGGTGGGCTTTGTTGGGGAAACTCACTGGATGGTCTGTGTTTGGTGGGGCTGGGGGATGGTCTGTTTTGTGGGGTTGGGGTCGGGGGAGACAGTCTGTGTGTTTTGGTGCTGACTCACTGAGAGGATGGTCAGTGTTTGGTGCTGGGGAGGGCCTGCATTTGGTGGGGCTGGGGGGATGATCAGTGTTTGGGGCTGGAGTGGTTAGCGTTTGGGACTGAGAGGGCAGTGAGTGTTTGGTGGGGCTGGGGGGGACAGTCTGTTTTCTATTCTGGGGTCTGGTGAGGTGGAGACACAGGCCATGGTGATGTGGGGACACTGGCTGTGATGGTGGGGTGGTGGCACTAGCCATTTTTTGGTGGACTTGGCTGGCCATTTGTCTGGGGGGACTGTCCATGATGGTGGAAAAGGGGGACCATCCATGTTTGCCTGCCGGGTATCTTGTGGGGAAGGGGTAACCATTTGCTGGTTGGCTGTCTGGGGGATCTTTCCATGTTGGCTTATGGGGGGTTAATGTCGGTGATTGCTGATCAGGTGTCTAGGGACGAACTATCAATGTTGTTGGGGAGGGGTAACTCTCCGTGTTTGCTAGCCAGGTGTTTGGGGGGATTGTTCATGTTGGTGGGGTGGAGGGAAATTCTGTGTTTGCTAGCTGTGTGTCGGGGGGTGGGGACTGTCCTTGGTGGGATATGGGGGGACTGTCCATGTTTGCTGGCTGCCTGGGTGTCTGGTGGGACTGTCCTTGTTGGTTGGGAGGAGGGTCATTCTATGCTCACTGGCCCGGTGTCTGTGGGAGGGGGAACTGTTCGGGTGTCTGGGGGACTGTCCTTGTAGGTGGAGTGAAGGGGGACTGTCCATGTTTGCTGACTGGGTTTCTGGTGGACTGTCCGTATTGGTTAGGAGGGGGGACATTCTGTGCTTGCTGACTGGGTGTTAGCATATAAACATAAGTAAATGTTAAAACATAATTTCCACCTCATCCTTTACCTGTCAAGGGATGTATCTCACTGACCTGTGCCTGCAGCTAGCATATGAACATTAGTAAATGTTGAAACGTTATTTCCCCCTCATCATTTACCTGGCTGTAAAAGTAATCTTTCACTTTTTTGATTTCTCCGATCATCCACTGTGGAGGGGTGAAACAGACAGATTCCTTGGCCTTGCTGTCTCTGTCTTCATTACCTGGCAAACACAACCAAAGGGGTAGCTTTTTGTGTTCTCCCCTGTACAGTGTTACAAGACTAGCAAAAAAAAATCTTGCACTAAAACATGCACCCTAAAGAAATGATTATACTACTACCTGGCTATTGTTATAGCGACTACTGACTGGCCATGAATTTTTTTGGGGGGGTTGGAACACTGGTCGTGTGTGTGTGGGTGGGGTTGCGGACACTGCTGGTTGTGTGTGTGTGTGGTTGGGGACACTGCTGAGTGTGTGTGTGGGGTTGGGGACACTGCTGGTCATGTGTGTGTTGCGGGTTGGGCACACTGCTGGTCATATGTGTGTGTGTGTGTGGTGTTGCGGACACTGTTCATTTGTGTGGGTGGGCTTGGGGATACAGGCATTGTGTGGGTGTGGTGGGGGCACTGTTGTGTGGGTGGGTGGAGGCACTGGCATTGTGTCTGTGGTGCGGGGTTGTACCAGGCAAACTGTGCTGACCAGTAGCTCAACATCTCTCTTTCCAGACAAAGAAAGAAACATAAACAAAATGCAGTATAAAATGTGGTTTTATTTATTTTTGTGTGCCTGTGATGGGGAGGCACAGACCTGGATGCCTGGAGAGGATACCAAATAAATGGAGCTGGTAATGGTGTTGGTTGGTTGGATGGGGTGGGGATAGTGGCTGTGCTGGTGAAGTGGGGAGAGTGGCTGTGCTGGTGGGGTGGACACAGAGTGTGGAGAGTGGCTGTGCAAGTCCCTCAGGGTGCAGAGAGTAGCTGAGCTGGCCAGTCTGGGTGGAGATGGTGGCCTTGCAGGTCTGGGGTGAGGAGAGTGGGCTGTAGCTTTTTGCATGGACATTTAATTCACTGTTGCTTGCTGTGCCTTCTGCTGCCCTGCCAGCTTTGTACTGCTGTGCTGACCAGGGCGGACTGGTACACATGCTAAAAAAAATGGTTCTGGCCACTGGTGATGGAGGAGGGAGGGGTGGATGGGCATACTGGCACAGAAATATTTTTTTCAACATGTATGCCAGTCTGCTGGATCCATGCCATGCTTACTTCCCTTGTACAAGGGGCTTCTAAGCACTAAAGATAAGTTTCTGTGTCAAAATTAGGAACTGTTGGAAAGTATGAAATCCTACAGTATAAAAATTGTGCATGTTTATGTAGTTTCACCTTACTGTGTGGTTCGACAAGATGTTCTGTGGTTTCTCCTCCTCATTTAGCACCCTGACCTGTGACCTAGCCATCCCCCCCTCCCCCAGGGCAGGGATAAGGTCCGTTGTTTTGTGGTCTTTTGGTGGTTTGTTGGGCATTGTAAAATGCATTGTTTCATTTACTGTGTTGTACTGCCTGGACCTGCTTTACCCTGTCTCCATCCTGAATGTAAACATGGTATAAAAAAAGTTCATTTTTTGGTGGTGTGTGTGTCTGTCTGTGTCTGTGTGTAGAAGAATAGAGACACACGCTCAGACAAAAAAAACTGTATTAAACCACGTCAAACTGAAGCAACCATGTTTCATTTGTGCCCTTCAAAACTGTCAGATGAGACGATTTTGAAATAGTCTGTGGGGGGGGAAGCATCCACGGCAACCTGGGCTACCACAACCGACCCACCACACACTGTCATAGGTGATGCTAATAAAAAGCCACCAACCAAGTACTTACCTTTCAGGGTGGGTCCTGCGAGGCTGTGCACAGGTATCTGGAGTCGTTGCTCCAGCAAACTTCCTGTGGCATCTGTTCTCTTAGGTTATGTGATGCCGACCACTTTTGTGCCAGGGCAGTCCGTGTTTGCTTGGATGGGGTTGTGTAACCCTGGGCATGGACAGAGATGCATATTCCTTAGGAGCCCATGGGGAGGAGAGTGGTAGGGGTTGTGGTGTGACCACACCATGCCCATGATCATCTTGAAGAATTAGGGGATTTACATTGTTCTGTTGCACTGTCCCAGGTACATCAGCATGCTTGTTAAGAGCACCGCCTGAGGGATATCAGCAAGTCCCATGCTTATGTATGCAATGCTTGCTTGCTTGAGGAGAGCTTTATCCTCTTTGCTTACCTTACCTAACCAGATTCAGGCATGTGACATTGAATAATATGGGATGGGATGGGATGGGATGGGATGGGAGACTAATGAATTAACATGGTTATAACAAAGAAAAGTGTTAACACTGGGTGCAAGTAAGCAATAATGCTCGACAGGGTGTGTGTCTTGCTGGGATAACGTCATGCATCAGGTGGTTGAGCACGAGTGCATCCAATACATAAGGCATGACGTTATCCTACCATGACACTCACCCTGGAGGGCATTATTGCTATTATACAATGGCATGTTGTTAAACAGAATTAAAAAAAATTATTTTAAAGATTTTTATTTGGTGTGGAAAAATATTTTTAAGAGAAGATACAAAAAAACACACTAATGCTAACAATCGTCAAGAGGTTCACGGAGAGGCTGAGACTAGACCTGTGATGAATCGGATGTACTGGGATAACATCATGGGTCTAGCCCAAGACTGACCAATCAGAGGTCAGCATTCATTCTTGTCATTGTATAATCGCATTTTTTTATGTAATCTTCGTAAATAAGGGCTCATGCAGTGAGGATGCACATGCTGGGATGTTTCCCATACCATCCATGTTTATAGGTATACCGAGGTGTAACAGCCATTTGCTGCACTTTTTTGAAAATATGCTTTTTGCACTCCTCAAGGGTGGGAGGGCTAGCTCAAGCAGACATTTCAGGAAGTTCAGGATCCACTATAAGGGCTGGACTTGGAAGGGTTATGTCAGCAGCAAAGGGGGGGTGAGAGACTAGTGAGCTATCCACCTGGAGGTTCAGGTGGGGGCCAAATTAGTCAAGACTGATTTGAATTGAAGCGGAGGGGAGGTCCTGTCCTCTTGAGAAGGAAGTTAAGTTCCTTACATATTTTCAACTTTACAAGTAAGTCCTCACTCCTAAGGCAGAAGAACGAAGAATTGAATAGAAAACAGATCTCGGTCAGTTTTCCGACTCTGGTCTCGGGAGGAGTTGGGCCAAGAGCAGGCTGCAGTAAAACTGGTGGAGTGGGGAAGTGCTCTGACTTGGCCTGGGCTGGTCCCTCCCAGGAGTTATTCAGCTGTAGTCTTAAATGTTTTTTGGGCATTATTTGATGCTGGTTGATTTGTTTGCATTACGCAAGCCACCCGCCCGCTTCACTGTCGTGATACGGGAAAATCAGGACTTTTTTGTTACTTTGCCCCCCCTGTAAAAATAACAAACTACGCCCCTGACCTGGAGACTGATGTAATGGGATGGATTTTGGAAACGGTGCATTTGACATACTGGGCCAGATTTTTTGAGGGGCGAGACTGCTGTAAGCACTGGGTGTGCCAAAGATATGGTGCACCTGGCAGCTGATGCAAGCTAGATCATCTTTTTTGTGGTCTAGCTTGCAGCAATTCTGGGGACCAGTTCCACAGAGCTTGCACCCGAGATTTGGTGCAGGCTGCTAGAAGACAGATAAACTGTCACAACTGCGCTTGAGCTTTACAAATCAGGCGCAGGTGTGACAAAGGGGTGTGGCTCACATGGAACGGGTTTGACACAGGGCTTGATGGAAGCCCTGTCCCACCCTTTGAAAATCCAGCCTGCTCCATATTCCTGTTGCCTCAGTCTTTTGGTGCAAGGGGACTTGAGTCTAACAACTAGGAGCCTGATTCACAAAGGGGGCTGCGTTCGGCACACGCTCCGGCAAACAGCAGCTTGTGCTGAAGCCCCACACATCAGGGACCCTGCACCTCATTCAGGTACAGGAGGGATCCTGGCGCCTAAGTCCCCACATCTGTGGCAACCCCTCCCATATGGCAAACACATGGTGCATGGACAGGGGTTGCTGCAGGCCCTTTGTGGCACTGGCAAGTCATTGTGCCTCATACAGACAAAGTACGTGCCCCACAGGTATAGGATACATGTGACGAGGTACCTTTGGAAATGAGCCTCTGGCTCAAAGGTTGTAAACCGATGTATAAATAAATAAATAAATAAATAACATGTGTAATAGACACCCCCCCACCCAGAACCCCAATGTCCCCATTCCCATGGCAAAGTAAAGCGCACCCACATTGGTGGTCCAGTGCCCCACCCCAATAGGTATTTACCCTCATCCTTGACAGAGTAGGGGACCAGCACTGACCTCCTCACACCTCCACAGCTGGTCCCTGACTGAGCAGTAAATCAGCACGCATTGTACTGTGTATGCCCCATTGAATACCAATAAGCACGGATACATTACAGTTCGCACTTCTGGACCATTCAGTTAGGGACCAGCCGTGGAGGTGTGAGGAGGGCTGTGCCAGCCTGTAAGAGGATGTGGGTATTAATGGATGCAGACACCAGGATCAGAACTTAAAGCAGCTTTATTTAGCAAAAATCCCAGAATAAAAGGTAACGGACTGTACACGACAAAAGAGATGAAAGAGGGTAAAAAAATTCAATATCCAATATTACAATCACTAAACAGTACTAGGGTCTATGTTGGGTCAGCTCCTTGCTGAGCCCTACAGCTCACTGACTAAAATACAGGTCAAATATTCATTTATAGCAGAGAAAGGTCAGGTGATGGGACTAAGCTCCGTCCCTTTTCCTTTTACCAAATTCATTATCTAGACTGTTATTTTATTCAAACACACATCTGTACATTGCTTTACAGTCAAAGACAAACATATCAGATCTAAAACACACATTTATACTCACATAGTCAGAAATAACCCTGTTCTGGGCAGTTCCTCAGCCAACAGGCTCCTCCTTCAAGACTTCTGTCTATATGAAGTGAAAGAATGGGTCAGCCGGCACTATAGAGAATGAAGCAGAGGCTTGAGAGGGTCTTGGGAGTGAGGAAAAGTGCACCAGACCTGGTTCTATACATAAATAAAAACATTCTGCAGGTAAGCCTAGAACAAAGACAAATAACATATAAAGAGTCAGAAGATTCTCTTATTGTGCATTCACCTTGTTGTGCATTCTCTTATTACATTTCTACAATTTAGTTTCTTTTTATTTGCATTTCCTTTAATTGGTAAAAACAAACATAACTTAGGACATTTTTGCTAGAGCAAGGGAGCGGTACAGAACTGTAGCACTAAACAGCTCTGTAACACGCCACCTGCCGCTCAATTGCAAGTTTAATCTAACTCCTGTCACATAGCTTGGTGTGCAATGCAAGATAATTTAAACAAGTAAGCATTAAGCCACGAGAAAGGAGGCTTCTACTAGGGAATTAATGCATGGTTTGGGAAGAAGGGGTTGTGGCACGGGGCCGAAGGCTGACTGCCTACAACCACCCAACCATGCATTAATTCCCTAGTAGAAGTCTCCTTTCGAGGGGCTTAATGCACTTGCAACATGGACAAATGTGGATGCCAATTATTATTTCTTTAATTGTAACACTTATTTCAAAATTTACATACTTCAATATATGAATAACAACACATTTCTCCTGTTTTTAAACCATATTTATATAAACGGTGGTTTCCAATTTATGAACGTCTGCTGTAATGACTAAACAGAAGTAACATGCTGAAAACATTATGACATTCTGAAGTGCTGTAATCAGTTGTCCATGTCTGTAAATACTTTCAATAAAATGTTTCACATTTTTAAAACATGCTGTAGCCTACTTTTCCTAACACACGTTTCACTCATTTACATATTTTCAGAACCGTACGTTTTCCCCAAAACAACATCTACTTACATTGCTAGTACTACTGCTTAACTGTTCTGCTATAAATGTTCGCCACATATGACTGAATTACAAATAATGTTTTCCTTTGCAGCTGTTATTTATTGCACATTTCAGCTGACATACTTTATGTATATTACTACGATGATGCAGCACAGCACTATGGGATTTCTGCACTTCGTTATATCTTTATTTGCATACTACCAATGGAACAACTAACAAGAAAGTGTGAAATCGTCACAATGCATACTTTTTAGACCACCTTCTCCTTCTGTGGACTACTGGGCCACCACTGGGGACATTTCATTCTAATGCACGGAATGGATGATTTGAAAAAAAAAACAAAGTACTTTTTCATGTGTCCTCGGGTATGCACTTGTTCTCTTGGAGACAGTACCCTTTCCCTATCTCTAAATCTCGGTCGGCGAAGCATTGTGGTTCTACGAAACATCGCAAGGTAGCATATGCAAGCCTGTTATTTCAATACCATTCATTATTATACATCGCTGTTAATGTTTAAAAACACTGGAACTGGCATTTGAAATGGGACATATTTAAATACTCGCGGCCAGTTACAAATGTACGTGCAGTTGTTAGGGGCAGCTGGGTGGGTGGGTGGGGGAAAGAAAATGTTATATTTCAATTACTGCCACAGGCACTATCACTTTACATAAGTGACACACTCGCATTAACACTGACAGCAGCACCTCAGCATCTGGCGCCACTATGTTTTCTTGGCCATTTGTGGTACTACAACAGCGGGCATTACTTGGAAATTAATACCTGCTGCAACTGCATCACATGACATTTCCTGACCAATCATTACTTTACTTTCAACTACTATTAATCTCCATGTTACAAACCCTTTTACACAGTTCTCGGCTCTGTCAGGGGATGGGGGGGCGCTACCTATTGGGGTGGGGGCACTGGACCGTCAATGTGGGTGCTCTATTCTTTGCCATAGGTACTGGGACATTGGAGATTTGGGGGGGTGTTTTGCAGTGCGTTGTTAATGTGGGGTACAGTGGGGATCTGGGTAGGGGTATACATATACCGATATGGGTGTGTGGCACATCAGGGCTTTGGAGGTGGGTCCCGTGGCACTATTACGAACTGCATCTCACCTGGGGAGATATATCTAAGTCCCCTTAGACCAGCCATGGCTGCTCTAAGGGGACTTAGGAGTTCTTTCTCGATGAGATGTATGTGAATTGGATATCTGGGGCTGTGGCATCTTGCGTCTTCTGCATGGCCCCTATCGCCATGTTGCAGTCCAGTGCAGTGCACAGGGATGCCACAAGCCCTGTTTGGGAGCAGGCAGACTGCATGTGATGCAGGCTGCCTTTGAGAATCACTCCCGCTGGTATCTTTTGGTGCAAGGGGCACCTTGTGGCATTCTTTTTGGTGCACGCCCCTAGCGTCATGATGGTGGCTTTGAGAATCGGGCCCCAGGATTTTCAATCAGTGGTCTTAGAGACATCCTACTAGACCACCTTTCTTTGGTCTACAGTGCATCACATTTGGGGCTTCTTGCCTGCATCTTCTAAACTGCTTGCATATAGACTTTGACGAAAGGTACCATAAAGCACATCCAATTGCTGCAAAATAGATTGATGTTTGAAAGTACAGTGCAGTTATGTCAGGTGGTACAGGTACACCAGCTGCCCTGAAGTCTATGGCTGCACATGAACCCACAGTCCTTGCACGATGTTTGGAAATCTGGCCCATTGTGTAATGGTGTGGGATGACAGATAGACACTCACATAGTGATATAAGGTTAACTCACCTTGGTGTGATATTTATTACAAGGAGCCAAAAATAAAAAGTAAATGACTTTTCTAAAAAAAATTAAAGGAGAGGAAAAAAAACAGCAAACACTTACCACAACAGTGCACCAAGCAAGAAGAATCATCAATCTCCAGGTCCTTTTTCGACAGTTCAGGGATTTCTCCAAGAGGTATGAAGACTTCCATAACCTCTCCCTCTCTAGGTCAGCATAGTACTGAACTGACCATCTCCAGTGCCTCACATGTTCTAGGCGTTTTGGGGGGATCATGTGATCATTCTTGCTTTTATTTAGTTACATTTTTATTGCTGCATACTTTTTAGGATTTAACACTTGAATTGATGAGAACATGTTTTAAGGATGTAACCAAAGTTCATACATAATAATAAATCTAGTTCTAAAAGAATGAAGAAAAAAATATGAGAATGACTAATAACTCAGGCTCCTCCCACTTGACATCAGGACCCAGACAACAGCTTGAAGGAGCTATCTTGGCGGCCAGCCTTTCCCTATAGAAGGACAGAGAAAGCATCAAGCAGGTACCTTGTTTGGTTGTTTTTCAAGTTTTAGTGAAATAATAAGAGACTAAATTGCCCCTTTATCAGTAATAACAATGCATCTATTTTTCTGTTTAGACAAGGAAGAAAAATAAACAAAAAGAATAAACAAAAAGAAAACTGAACTAAACACTAGGGAGAACATATTCAGGGCTGTCAGGATGTGCACACATAACAGTGCGTCACACAAAATGGATGTGCTGGCCGGCTCCATTGCCATATTCAAACAGAAAGTGTGATTGGCACAGATCATGCAATCTGTGTGAATATGGGACTCTGGATGCGCAGCACAAAGCCGCCAGCCCCCATGGTTGCGCAGCACATCCAAGGTGGGGGCTGAAGATTGCCAATGGGGGTATGTGTACTTGGATGCACCATATCCCCCAAGGGTGATGTTCAGCCAACAAATGCTATTGAGCTCATTGGGCATGCAAGGCACAACCGGGCCCCATGCATGCTCATTATGAGCTCATTAGCATGGCTGCACCCAGCAGAATGCACCCACCAGCCCCGATCAAATTAAAAACAGATAGGAGCCCTGCCAGCCCTGGTAGTTTAGTGGTAACACCCTCCCAGCCTCAATCCCCGATATAAGAAATGATAACTAACCCTGTTCCCCAGCATTCCCATTGTGTAGGGCCCTCAGCCTCGATCCACAAAATAATAAATAGGAATTAACTCATTCCCTGGTTATTCCATAGTGCAGTGGCCCCCACCTTTACTATCAACCTGAAAGTAAACCATCCCCTGCATCCCTCATAAGTCCAGTGGTCCCCCAAGCCCTCGATCATACTCATGTCATAATTCAGAAGCACTCCCTTTATTCCCGTGTAGTCTAGTGGCCCCACCCTTCATTCCCGTCAGGATTGGATCCCCTACTCACAGCCTTCAAACCAACCAGAGTTGATGCATCGGCTCAGCTTTTCTGTACACCATGTTGGTCGCTGACTGAACTGTCAATGAACGTACAGTACTTAGTATGTGCACATTGGTTGAATCCAGTAAGCATGTACTATGTACCGTATATGTTCATTGACAGTTCAGTTGGTGGCTGGCCATGGTGGTGTGCGGAGGGCTGAGCCAGTTGCTGGCTTTGGTTGGGTTGGGGTGTGTGGGTGGGGGTCCTGTCCTGATGGTGGGGGACCACTAGACTACCAGGGATATGAGGGTGTTTGACGTGATATGAGTATGATCGGGTTGGGGGAGGACCGCTTAGACTACCAGGGATTACTGGGGATGGTGCTACTTATGTTGATGGGGATGGGGCGGGGGGGCCACTACACTATGGAACAGCCGGAGAATGGGATTATTTCTTATTTGTCATTTCGTGGATCAGGTTGGGAGGGGGGACCTTCATAATGGGAATTCGGGGAACTGGGTTAGTTATCATTTCTTATATCAGGGATTGGGTCTGGGAGGGGGGTACCACTAGACTACCAGGGCTGGCAGGGCTCCTATATGTTTTTCATATGATTGGGGCTGGGGGGAGTCTCTCCCTCTCTGTATCCCAAACACTGTCTCCTCCTCTCCCAGTGCAGTTCATGTGCCTGACACTGGGTGGCTTGCTGATTTAGGGCTGCCTTTTGTGCACATAACTGTGCGTGGTGCACTGTTGGTGCAGTTTGGTTCAATATGCTGTTGCACGGCATATTCATGGACATGCCCCCCAGTACCTGTGTGGCATCTCATCTTGGTGTGTTACGCCACATGCCATTCTGCACAGTGCACTCTGGTCTGCTGAATATCGCTCTGTCACGCAATTTCGTGGGTGAACGGCACATCTGCCATTTGTGCCACTCATCCGCTTTGAATATAGGGGGCTAGCATTGCATCATGTGTTTTTAACTCTACAACAACAATACGGTTCCTGTCTTTTCTTTCTTAAAGGAAAACTGCACCCTCATATCTTCGAAATGTAATTTGCTTCCATGTCAACATACAACTCTTTTCATATAGCTGTTAAAAATGTATGCAACTGCTTCAGTTAGTTTTCACACTTCATACTAGGCCCTGTCACTCTCCTGGGAGGGTCCATTTCATGGCGGTTGAAATGTCATTGTCCCTGAGAGCTGCATTAGCATATGAGAATGTGATGCATAATCAACCTTTAAACTCCCCAGTATGCCTGTCTGCTTAAGCAGTTTTAAAAGAACCAAGCTGCAAGAAGGTGTGAAATACCACATTTACCTTCAGTGAGTTTTACAAGCTATCTGAGTTGTAATGCAATTTTTTCCCCTTTAAACTCCATTTGGTTTATAAGTTTCCAGAGAGTTTTTGCAGAGTATTTGTTATTTTAGCATAGAGATACATGATATAAATGGTTGATCTGACATCATGTTCTCATATGCTAACGCAAATCTCAGGGACAATGAGATTTCAACAACCATGAAATGGACCTTCCCAGGAGAGTGACAGGGCCTAGTACGAAGTGTGAAAACTAACTGAAGCAGTTGCACACATCTTTAACAGCTACATGAAAAGAGATGTCTGTTGCACTGGAAACAAATAACATTTAGAAGATATGAGGGTGCAGTTTTCCTTGAAAATGTGTGCATTGTGCTTTTGGTTTTAAAATGAATACTTTAGTACTGCTTTGGCAGTTTTTATTTAGACTGCCTTCAGCATACCCAGCCAAACTCCCTGGGAGACCTTTCATAAAACAGTGAAATGTCAGCTCTGTGTTTTAGCTGAAAGAGAAGTTCTTAGCCCCTCCTTTTCCAGTTTATTTATTTCCAATTTATTTATTTGCAGAAATAAACACTTGCACTTTGCTTAAGTGCTTTTTATAGTCTGGGATGGTTTTGGGAAGGACTAAGAAAGAAAAGGTGAAAATAAGAGTGGATAAGATATAAAAAGATGGGTGGGAGTGGGGTTGGGGTTCAGCAGGTGACCAATCTGACCAAACTAAGAAGAAAGAAAGGATAGTACAGGACAGTGGAGGGAAGTGCTATTGCAACAGACTTTTTAGAAGAAAAAGACAACAGTACATAGTCCTCCCCAAAATTAAGAGAGGGCTAGACTCTATTACAATATACCTTCATACCCAATCAGCATTGTGAACTCAGTGACTGTGACATAAGTGACCAGTTTGGCAGATAGTGAGCAGTTGCCTGGGTAAGTGTGATGGAACAGTCACTGAGGTCACAATACTGATCAGGTATGAAGGGGAATAGAATTAGATATGTTTGTCTCCAGACATGGTACTGTTCCATACATCACATCTAGTACTGTCAGGTAGAAAATGCTAATTAGCAAAACTGAAAATGAAAAGTACATCAGATATAAAAAGTAACAGGTGTCTACTTTTCCAAAATTAATATTCATTTATGGCAGTGTACAAGCTTTATAAGATTCAGATGTCTTAATGCTAGATAGGCTGGTAATAGGAGTAGTTATTAGCAATATACTATAACTATCACTGCACCATGATGCTGCACTGCCGCTGCCTCTTCCCTCTCCAAACTTGACACCTTCCTAAATGCCACTTGCTATTTTGCCACAAACTCTCCTTTCCGCACCGAATATTGCTCCCTCTATTCATCATATAGGCCCTGTCCACACTACCCCTGTGTAACATTACAGAGTGCCCAAACCGTTACCGCAATGGTTTGCGTTTACACCTGTAACGTTACAGAAGGCGTTTTCATAACCGTTGTTGAAATCACATATGAGGTGGTTTCAACAATGGTTATGAAACCGGTTACGCCTCGGTAATGTTACTGGGCGTGGTGGACACGTGGCACCGGTCCCTATGCAGCGCGAGCTGCATTGGATTGGGTTACAGCGTAACGGTCTCCTGCCCCAAAGTGTGCCGGTCCCATAACGGACACCACGCAGTGTGGACACACTGTACCACTCCCCGGTTGTAATCATTTCTATTCGTTGAGGGATCTGAGCGGTGCAGTGTGGATGGGGCCTTACTGTCCCTCTCCTCTCCCACTATCGCCTGACCCACTCCTTAGCCTTTATTGCCAAATTCTGGTTTGAACTCCTTCTGTCCTATATTTTCTCCCTCTTATCTCCTGCCTGTCTCACTCCCTACCCGCTCCGCTCCAGATTGTCCCGATTTTTCTCCCTCCCCCCACCCTCACTCTATGGCAGGACAGTCTGCTTTCTCTTTCTGTCTACCTTCCCTCTGGAACCAACTATCACCTTCTTTCCATCATGCAACCTTATTTCCAGCATTCAAGCACCTGCTCAGACATGCTCCTACTCCTCCTCGCTGCTGCCCATAGTCTTTCTCCACTAGCTTAACTATGGCTTGTCTACGCTCTGTCTTTCTATTTTAAGCTTATTCAACTGGTAACTTACCCAGATATGTTTGTAAAACTGTACTGTCGAGACATTGAATCTGGTGGTATTGCACAGTGCTTTATTTCTAAAATATGTGTTGTATAACCTTACTGTTGAGCTCTGTATCTGGCTGTATTGAATTGTATTTTTCATGTGCACCGTCACTTTCTTTTGTATATGTTTTTAAAATGACCCCATTCCCAGGGCACACCTGGAAAATAGCCCTGGCTCAGTGTGCTTTTCTCGGTTACCAAAGTTTAAATTAATAAATAAAATATGGCCTACTTGTTTTCGGAATGGTCTTGTTAATTGGGAGGTATAGTTCTGTGAATGAATCTGGTAGACTCTGCCTCCTGACAAAGAGCTAGCACTGCTTGAAGTGCCAGGTCATTTGTTTGCATTTTTAATGCTGCATGATTTTTGATACCTGTCTAATAAATACTCATTTTGTACCAGCGATTTACTGTATCCATGCATCTTCATTCTGTGTTCTCTGCAAGTGCTTGGTTTTTTGGTTGCCCTTGGTTTTTTGGGTTTGCAGCTGGGGTGGTATGGGCCAGCAGAGCACTGAGCTGGCTTGTGTATGTGCATTTGATCTTTGTTACTTGTTACAAAGCCAGGTACACCTGGCTTTTGGTTGAGTGAGGGCATGGAGCACACACAGGAGGGGTGGAAAAGATGTAATGGCTACCCTAGGGCTGGATTTAGATAATATTGGGCCTGATGCATAATATTTAGCATAGTCTCTCTCTCCCAGTGACTAAGGTGCGATGCAAATGAGACAGCCATTGTAAGTGGGAACAAACAGGGTTCATACCTGCTAACTTGTTAGACTGCACCACTGATGAAGGTCTCTGCATGATAAAGCACCAGTCCATTTATGCTATGGCATGATCCTGGCTCCAGGCATCCAGCTTAAGCACCACAATTCTCCCCACCAACTCAGTTTCACTTTAAGGCCCACATCTGGGCTGCTGAGATTTTTTAATTTTTCTTTGGTCATGTAGTGCTCTTCTGGTGGTTCAGTACCCCCCAACCCCAGCCCTGATACAGTCCTTGATATTTAGTGGAACCTCACTTCCTAGTCCAGCTCCCCTGTGCATTACTGTTACTGTCTGGTCTGTCACCAGTTGCTCCCCCCACTGGCTCCTCAATGGTTGGGCAAATAATTCCAACACCCATACCACCGGATTGTATAGGTTCTATAGGTGGGTGGTGAGCACACCACTGCGAGGGCTGTAATGCTTTGTGCAGGGCTCTGAAAGCCATTTGCATGGTGATCCTACTCCTTTACCTATATAGTTGCAATGTCACTAGCAACTGCACTGACAAAGACTTGCAATCCCACTATACATAGCACAAGGTCACCAGTGAGGGACTGGTGCTATAGTGGTCAAACAACCATTTGCAACAGTCCCATGTAACTGTGTATTGGACCTCTTGTCTTTGAAGTGGGCTCCCAATAAATCTTAGGTCCAACGCATAAGCATAGTTTGCCTATATGTAAAAGTGGCCCTGGACTACCGCCCCCGATGTGGGCCTGCAAAGCATTCAGGGCCCGAACAAGAACAACAGAAGGTTCTGTGTGTACTTGGACATCGCTGGGTTTGGTAGTGAAACTTGGAAATGGTATCCCTGGTGAAGTCATAGAGCAGGGCAAAGCACTGCTGCTGGTGCTGTGACATGTTTTGATGACTGACTAAATCTTAATTATTTTGCAGCCCATCTTCATATGCACTGTTTTTCTGCTTTTGGGAACCCAGTCAGATCCTTCCCCACACTTTTCCAGTCCTCTTCAAGAGCATGAAGGTCTGGAAGAAAAAGTGGGAGACTCATATCTTGTTTAATTTTTGTTTTAAATAGCAGCTTGGAAGGGGGGAATAAAGCAGATCAAGGTAGCCTGCCCATATCCCATAAACTCCTGCTTGTGTGGAGCAGGTGATCTACTGGACAGCTGAACTATGCTTCCAGTTGGAAGCTTGGTGTCCAGCCAACCTTTAATCCCTGGACCCCCCATGAATAGTACTTTGGCAGCAGACAGGGCAGGCAACGTACTGTAAGTGGATACTGCCTGTGAATTGGGCTCACAGGGCCAGATTAGGTGGCAGGGTTGCACTGGCTGGCAATGCATGAATCACTACTACAAATACTACTGCTGCTACTACAACTAAAACTACTCCTGCTGTTACTACTACTACAAATACTACTGCTGCTACAATAACTAATACTACTCCTGCTGTTACTGCTACTACAAATACTACTGCTGCTGCTATAACTAATACTACTCCAGCTGTTACTACTATAAATACTACTGCTGCTGCTACAACTAATACTACTCCTGCTGTTACTACTACTACAAATACTACTGCTGCTACTACAACTAAAACTACTCCTGCTTTTACTACTACTACAAATACTACTGCTGCTACTACAACTAATACTACTCCTGCCGTTACTACTGCTACAAATACTACTGCTGCTACTATAACTAATACTACTCCTGCTGTTACTACTGCTGTAGTGCTATTGTAATATGGTTAAGCACTATTGCAATTTAGGACAGCTTCATGTGTCAAATACCTGACTTGCTTCAGTTGCATATCATCTCTCTAGAATTTGTTGTATAAAGCTGCATCTAACGTTTTTGCAACTCAGGTACAATATTCTTCTCACTGATACATCAGGTTAGCTTTAAAAGCAGCACCTGCTGCACTTTGAAAACTATTTAGAAAGCTTTAAACTCTATCAGACCAGGTCTGATTGCAGTCACCTCTCCACAGCCCCCCAATCACTCACAGAGCCAATTAGCTTTGGCCTTCAGTCTTTCTCCTCAGCTGTGAGCCGAGAGAGTGAGCAGGAATCCATTTTGAGCGCCAGCACACCACCTGAGTCCTGCGACCAGCTAATAGCAGTGCTCCAAGGGCAAACACATCACAGTACCCTTCAATTCAATTCACAATCCCTTTTTCCTGGAAAACAACTGATCTGTAGGCAGGAAAGCCATTTAGTCAAAAATAAAGAGTAAAATGCTTTCCCCTTCCATAATGTTCCCAGCTCCTTCAGTAGGTATTATGTTCCTGTAATGTGCTGTGTGCACCCATTTTGTCATTGCTTTGGGTCATCCTTGCTCACAATTGGTTATTTATTCAAGGCCTTTTGAAATTATCGAGTTGACACATCTGTCAGACGGCAAGAGGAGAAATGCTAAAAGGTCACCAGGAGAGAAACCAGCTGCTCCAGACAAACCTTTCTGCCTTCAAATAGCACAGTCATTACAGTCTAGCAGATGGGGCCTCTGCTTTCATTTCTGTTTCTTTCTCCTCCACTTCAGGTATTTAGATACAATACCTCACTGCCAGGTCAACACAGGGCCTCTTGCAATTACTAACACAATAAGGCATCCCACTGCTCAACAATGACAACTCCATTTTCTCTAAATGGGAAACCTGTTTATGTATAGATATCTGTCACAGAATGCATGCCACAGACTTTCACATTATTTTTTAAGTTGCAGAAAGTACATTCCTAATTCTGATCTATGTGATTGCAGTCAAATATACATGTTGCACTTGTAAGACAGAGATCAATTATGGTGACAGTTCAAATAGTCATGAGGAATATACAGTATCATGCTCTCTTCTGTGGCTTTTTAGAAATCTGTAGTATTTGTGTCTTGGTCCTGCTCCCCATTGGTCCTGGAAGACCACCCAGCCCCATTACCCCCACTACTGCCTTTTCTATTACCACCCTGTCTTGACCCTGAAGTGGAGCCAAGTTGGGTATGGCTCTTCGGGAGACCCTATGGGTGGAGAGTGGTACATTAGGTTGTGTAGTACCCAAACCTATAGAGTGTCATTTTGCTGGCCAGGGCATTTTTCCCTGAAATTTCTCCCACCCTGAGGATACTTGCAAGTTAGGGCTGTAGTGTGCCCTCAGACATGCAGTAGCATGGTGCCAAGCAGTGCTAGCTATCATCCTGTCCTCCCCAGCCACTAGGCCTGCACTTCCACTTATGGTCCCCCATTTGGCAGCACTAGTGTGGAGAATGGCATTGATCCTCCCCAGAGAAGGAGCGCATTCTCTGGAATACTTCATCTTCCTCTCCCAGCTGACCCTCTGATGCCCTGTATTGTTCCCAGACCTGGGTTTTCAGTGTTGGGAGTAGCAGCCTTGCTGTTGTGCTGATGGGCCAGACCCTCAATCTCTGTAAATAAATTATGAATATTGTCTTCTAAAGAATTCTGACAACCTCCAAATGGTTAATTTAATGGTAAATGGATTCCCTGCTTTCACAGAATTTTTAGATAAGGTTTTCAAAGCTTTCCAATAAGAGCCTTATTGAATTCAAATTAAGGGGACCTAATCTTAAGATAAGATATATGTAAAATAAAAGATTTGAAGAAACCTTTCATGTAGACTTTTTTTAGGATATGGACCACTTTGCCACAAGAAGCTATAGGTGCCGACGAATTGATCACAACATTCAAACAGGGACTGAATAATTACTTTAAAATGAAAGCTATAAAGGGGGGGGGAGCAGAAAAATGGAATCTGTGTAAAAGGGCTGGACTGGAATCCTAATAAGAATAAATATGTTTTTAGAGGACTTGTGTCTTCAAATGAGCAAGGAATGTCTAGGAATCAAATAAGAATCTGTGCCAGTGGCTCAGTAGGTTGAACACTCACCTCTGGGGTAGCAGGTATGGCAGGAAGGTTATGGGTTTTAGTTCCACATTAGGATCTTGGGCTAATACCCAACACTGACATCACAGTGCAGCACTGTGGGCGGGTGAGGGTGTCCTACTGATATACTGTCCTTTGGAAGGACGTTAAACTGAAGTCCCTTCTCCCTACTCTGTTGCCTGTCTAGGTGGAAGTTAAAGATTCCATGACACTTTTTGTAAGGGTATGGGATTTTTCATGTTGTCCTGGTTAGCATTCCAGACAATCACACTGTTAGGTGTGTACAGATAACAGCCCAGTTTGGTGCTTCTACAGAAGTAGCTTACTTCACTGTCAATTCTCCAAAGGTTGAGGGCATTCTGAACAAATGCACTGAAACAGTTTGTATTGCAAATCTCGTAAGGCATATCACCTCCACTTTATTGTAGCAACCATCACAGTTCCAACTTAAACAGTACCAAAGGGACTCACTAACTCCTGGAATTTATTGAGACACAGACCAACACCCCAACAGCTTTGAGCTGGTTATCCCCCTGTTAGTAAAACAAGCCAGTTTAACATTTCTCCTTGGACACTACTGGAAATGAGCTGTCACAGCTCAGTGTGCCTTTCATGGTCAAATATTACAAAACAAATCAGAATATAACTGGATGTGACATAATTATATTCTTAGAGGATTTGTATACAAGTCACATTAGATTCTTAAAGTATTAAGGATAGATTTGAATTTTGCAATGAAAAATATGGTTTACTAAACATGTGCCAATAAATGTTTGTAGAGTAAGATAATTTGGATGGACTATAATGTAGTTTATACTTGGCTTTTCCATTTAAATGTAAAAAAAAACAGTTAAAATAAAAAAAAGCAGCAAAACAAAAATGTTTACACATAAGAGAATTCTGCACATCTCTTAAAAAAGTAATTTTTAATTATGAATTGTTGTTCTTTATGTTCTTTTTAAAAGCATGTTGATTTTTACAACACATTTAGACGGTACTGAATTTAATATTTTTCTTAGTTAAGAACTGTCATGACATACGGTATGTTATCCTTTTCTCCCTGAAATGAAACATAAGGGATATTGTTATGAATTTCCCACAGTTTTTGAACTTATAACTCTCCACAAAGGAGACCCACAGGAGGGTGGCATGGGACCCCACAGGGGAAGGAAACAACTCCTGGTGGGGGACTCCATTGTTAGGAAGGTAGAACTGGGGGAGGAAGGGGAGCGGGAGGTAGGGTGCCTGCCTGGCACCATGGCTTGGAGGGACAGGGAGTGAATCCTCAGGATTGCAGGAGCAGCTGCACAGGGGAGGGAGCTGGATGTCATTGTCCACCCAGGGACAAATTACCTGGCAAAGAAAGGGATCAGAGCAGTGTAAGAAGTGTTTTTGGAGATGGGGAGGAGCCTTAGACAAATAGCACGCACGGTAACCTTCTTGGAGGTGCTGCCTGTCTATGGCACGGGTGAGGCTAGGGTGCTCCACACCATGGGATTCAATCAGTGGTTGAAAAACTGGTGAGAGCTCAGGGATTTGGCTTCATTGGGGACTGGGGGTCCACCTGGAGGGATGCAGGCCTATACCAGCGTGATGGACTGCATCTGTCCAGAAGGGGAACCAGAATCCTAGGTGATAGGTTTAAATGCTTCATTGGCAAGCATTTAAACTAGCCAAGGGGGGAGGCACTGGAGAGGAGCAGGGAAATCCTAGCCCTCCCAAAAAATCAGGGTACTTAGTGAGGTAGACACCAACATAGAGATGTTGATAGGGAGAAGCGCAGGGGTTAATGGAGAAAGTGACAAAAGCAATAAGGACAGGGATGGGGCCATCAAGAAATGGAGGGTAATGAGTACCAATGCACATAGTCTGGGCAACAAGCTCCCTGAACTGGTGGCCTTGATGGAAGAGGGATGCCTGGATATCATAGTAGTCACAGAAACATGGTACACAGAGAACCATGACTGGGATGTTAACATACCAGGGTACACAACCTATAGGAGAGACAGGGAAGGGAGAAGAGGGGGTGGAGTAGTTCTCTATGTAAGGGAATGGATAAAAACAACTGAACAAAAGAGTAAACAGGGAGGAGAGGAGGCACTGTGGGTCACCTTAGAGACTGGAAATGGCACCACAATCCACACAGGGGTTGTATACAGACCCCCATGTCAGGGGGAGGGAATGGACAAGGATCTGATAGAAGGCTTACTTAGGATGGCAGAGAAAAGGGACATACTGTTGATAGGGGACCTTAATATGCCAGATTTTAACTGGAGCACCTTTGCTGCAGCCACATCCAAAAGCAGGGCCATTCTCGATGCCCTTCAGGTGGCATGCCTCAGACAGCTAGTTTTGGAACCTACTCGTGAGGGAGCAATCTTAGACCTTGTATTCTCAAATGGGGACAGTGAGAGGATCTCAGATCTGAAGTGGGTAGCCATTTGGGAACAACTGACCACCAAACAGTGTGGTTCATGATAAACTCAGCTACAGAGTCAAGCAATACAAAAGTGAGGGTTCTGGACTTCAGGAGGCTGCCTTTGGCAAGATGGGAGAGTGCCTTAGAAAAGCACTAGCAAACAGGCTAGAAGGAGGGGGTACAGCAACAATGGGGAAATATTAAAACTGCCATCACAGAGGCAACAAGCCTTTGTGTGAAGCAAATAAACAAATCAAAATGAAAGAAAAAGCCACTATGATTCTCAAAAGAAGTGGCGGTGAAGGTTAGGGAGAAAAAGATAGCATTTAGGAAGTATAAGAAAACACAGAAGGAGCAGGACAGAGAACTGTACCAGTTAAGGCAGAAGGAAGCAGGGAAGATAGTCAGAATAGCAAAGGCACAGACTGAGGAAAAGACAGCCAACTCAGTTAAGAAGGGGGATAAAACCTTTTATAGGTATATCAGGGAGCGTAGAAAGACAAAGGGAGGGATAGTGAGGCTGAATAGAATGGATGGTGGGTGGGCAGAGAGTGACAGTGAAAAAGTAGGGATACTGAATGAATATTTTTAATCAGTATTTACAAAAGAAGAAGTGGGGGAGGTGCCTAATCCAATTAACAGAAGCACTCTGGAGAGGGGGGGTCGATCCCAGTCCTTTCACAGAAGAAAGGGTTCTGAAAGAACTCCTAAAACTGAAGGTGGACAAAGCAATGGGGCCAGATGGAATTCACCCCAGAATTCTAAAAGAATTAAGCAGAGAACTAGTGACACCACTGACTACCCTTTATAACAAATCATGGGAGAATGGTGTGGTACCTGAGGACTGGAAGAAGGCTGATGTGATTCCCCATTCACAAAAGTGGGAGCAAGACAGAGGCAGGAAACTACAGACCTGTCAGTTTGACCTCTATGGTAGGGAAAGTGATGGAATCACTTCTGAAGGAAAGAATTGTTGAGTACCTAGAGGCCAGTGGGGCACAGGACCCAAGGCAGCATGGGTTCATAGCGGGAAGGTCATGTCAGACGAAGCTAATTGATTTCTTTGACTGGGTGATCAAAGTAGTAGACCAAGGAGGGGCTGTGGACATGGTCTACCTAGACTTTAGCAAGGCATTTGACACAGTCCCACACAAAAGATTAATAGTCAAATTAACCAGCCTGGGAGTGGGTCCCAGGGTGGTAGCCTGGGTAAAACACTAACTGGACAACAGGACATGGAAGGTAATTGTAAATGGAGTCAACTCAGAAGAAAGAGGGGTTACTAGTGGGGTACTGCAGGGTTCAGTACTGGGTCCAGTCCTTTTTAATGTCTTTATAAGTGATATTGCAGAGGGACTGGAAGGAAAAGTATGCCTCTTTGCAGATGACACAAAGATCTGCAACAGGGTTGATACACAAGGAGGCATGGAAAGGATGAGAAGGGACTTGGCAAGGCTGGAGGAATGGTCAGAAGCACGGCAGCTTGGATTCAATGCAAAGAAGTGCAAAATAATGCACCTGGGAAACAAAAACCCTGGGGAAGATTACACAATGGGGGGAGGAGGTAGTAACAACAACAAAAATGGAAAGGGACCTGGGTATCAGATGACCTTAAGGTTGGCAAGCAATGTGAGAAGGCGGTAGGGAGGGCTGGGGGGATACTGGGATGTATAGGGAGAGGAATCACTGGCAGAAAATAGGAAGTTGTTATCCCCCTGTACGGACAGTTGGTTAGATCCCATCTGGAGTACTGCGTCCAGTTCTGGAGACCCCATCTCCACAAGGACATAAACAGGATGGAGGCAGTTCAGAGGAATGCAACTAAAATGGTGCAGGGTCTGCAAGAGAAGCCATACGAGGAGAGACCAAAGTAGCTTAATATGTATACCCTTGAGGAAAGGAAGGAGGGGGGGGGACATGATGGAAACATTTAAGTACCTCAGTGGAATCAACAAAGTCCAAGAGGGTAGCATCTTTCAGAAAAAGAGATGTGCAAGAACAAGAGGACACAATTTGAAGATAGGGGGGACACCTCAGGGGCAATGTGAGGAAGTATTTTTTCACAGAGAGGGTGGTGGACGTATGGAACAGCCTTCCTGAGGAGGTTGTGGGGTCTAAAACTGTGGGAGTATTCAAAAATGCATGGGACAGACATAAGGCAATTTGTGTGGGGGGTTAGGAAGAAATAGGCTGTTGGTTAAATAGGATCTGCAGCTTATCCTCTAGGTAGGGAAATGGGCAGACTAGGTGGGCCAAGCGGTCCTTATCTGCCACCAAAGTCTATGTTTCGATGTTTCTATAGCACTTGTAGGAGGTCTCTTATTATAACTTCTCTCTCGAAGTCTACTTGGTTGCCATGACAACCTCTCAAAGTGAACACAGCATTGTTGTTCACTGTTGTCCATCTATTATCTTCTATATTGTAGAGCACAGTGCTTGGTTTCGGTGGGGTTTTTTTTATGGACACAATTTTGAGTACTTGACCAGGCACAATCATGAGTGGAACACCTTCCTTTGGTCTGGACTGTTTGCTGTATAATGCTCATCACAGTCATCCTAGGCCCAGCTCCATAGCTCTTATCATGTCAGGAAAAGGGCTGCCATGTCCTCCATCTATAGGGACATTGATTTGGGGACATATTTCTTGGGTGTTTTACCCCAAAATAAAGACATGTCTAGCACCCTCAGGGTCCAACTAGGTGAATACAAAAAGAATTAGGTTGGACGGACTTAGCAGCTGAAGCCCTGATGATCCAGTGGACCCCACCCACCCACACAGGAGTCTACCCAGAACCCCCCAGTCAGCGGAGGCAGCACCCGCCCATATGCCTCCTGGCCACCCGCTGACTGACAGTGTTACAGTAGGGTCTGTATGCCTATTTGTTCACCGCGGACTATGGTGTGCAGCCCATACTGTGTACCACACAGACCCACCTCGTGAATGGGTTCATTCAGGAAACAGGTGTCTGTGTAGTACAGTATGGGTTGTATGCCCATTGGTCCACACGGTGGACCAATAGGTGTACAGACCCCTACTGTACGTTGTCTGTCGTGGTGGCCGAGGCATGCGGGTGGGGTGCCGCCATCCGCCTACCGACTGGGGGCTACTGGGTGTCGGGGACCTCAGTGGGTGGGGGAGGGGGTCCACTGGACCACCAGGACTTCAGCTGCTATGTCCGCCTACGATCGGGCGATGGGAAGGGGATTCCACTAGACCACCAGGGATGGATATTACACTTATGCCTATGATTGGGTGAATGGGGACTTTCCACTGGACCACCAGAGTTTATATATACATATGCCAGCATTCGGGCAATGAAGAGTGGTCCACTGGGCCAGCAGGGAGTTCTTCTACATATGCCCATGATCGGGTGATGGAGAGCAGTCCACTGGACCACCAGCATGTCCTTTGAACATTCTGCCCACGATCGAGCGCTGGAGGGGGGTTTCCACTGGACCACCAGGGATTTGTACATTATGCCCGTGATCGGGCGATGGAGATCGGTCCACTGGACCACCGGGGGGTTGTTAATCATACGCTCACAATTGGGCAATGGGGATCAGTCCACTGGACCACCAGGGTTTAAATTTACACATGCCTGAGATCGGGCAAACGGGAGCGGAACCCACCGAGGGGCAGGAGGGCATCGGTTCCCGACAACTGCAGCCTGGCAGGGCGCCAGGCACAAGTCACCGGTGATCGGCACACCACATGCAAATAGGGCCATAATGCTATGCAAATGGCCCTATTTGCACCTTGCATGCATAATGGCCTCATTTGCATGCCCAGTGCTGAATATCATGGTTGATGCACCTAGCACAACCGCACTTACGCTGGCGCATCCCTCGGCTCCCCTCCTGCCACTTGCGCTGGTGCAATGCCATTGTGCCATGCGCAGTGTGTGTGCCCTCAGTGCCATATTCAATGGTGTTGAGCCATAGTGCAGCACCGTTGAATATCACATGGTCCATGCCCTGGTGCAGCCCAGTTGCAATGCGCCCAGGCTTGCACCCCTGCCTGGTGCAGTCTGAATATCCCACCCTGTATGTTTTGGGATTTTTGATAACAATAGTAAGTCAGTGTAACATAGGCACAAGTACAGCAGCATAGTTTTTGCTTTTAAAAGTTTTTTTATTGTACTAACTTGATAAATATGAAATGATTTGAAGTATGGTAACTGTTTAACAACACAGAAAATATCAAGTTGATAAAGATTACAATGTTTTCCTTGTGGTCTCTGTAAGAAGTGTTGTCTGTTGTTTATATTTCTGTAGGGAGGCAGGACGGAGTGAGCGCTTAATGTCTGTGATTTCTGCTGTTTTACTTATTTTGGGAAGAGGTGGGGTGGAGAAAAAAACTTTTTTAATGTTGCCAGTGTTTTTGGATGTGAATAAAGAGAGAGTAGATCAGCTGCAGTACTGTGAACTGTGCGAGTGAGGAGAAGCCATCTGTTGTCTTAGTAACAGCGCAAACTTGAATGAAGCATGTGTGATTCCAGTGTTTTTGGAAAAAAAAAATCTTATCACCAGGGTGCTGGGTATTATTGTTGTACAGTTTTGAAAGAAATATACAGCAGTACACATTAAGTGCTTTGTGATATGAAAAAAATAAATATATTGCAAAGCACATGTTAGCCTCTTTCAGTTGCCTGGTTAAGTGTCACTGCATGCCAAGGGTCAATGCATGAGAATGCGTTTGTTCGGTCAGGGTTGCAGGATTAACGCTTGTTTTCTCTACTGAAGTCCTGCAACACATGACAAGTTTAACTGATTTTTATTGTGCATTTTGTGAAAAGGGCCTCCGTTTATATTCTTTTTTGGGTCGCGAAACTATTGGTTCGGCATGTTCAGTCTGCAGCTTATTTCGTAGTCGTGTTGAATTTGTTGTTTGGGTTTTGCAGCAGCATGGGGGTTGCAGATGAAATTGTTTGCTACAGCATGTATTTGGTGTAAGATGTGTTTTTTGCAGTACTATTTCTGGTGTCATGGCTACTGGTTTGTTGGTTTACTGTTTCCATTGCTGTGAAGTGCTAGCCGCAGCATGGGTGGTATGGAAAGTGAAAACACTGTGGAAATGGTGGGAAAGGTGCTAGGATCAAGAAATGTTATTAAGGATGATGTATAGGAATGTGAAAATATCTCCATGACTTAAAGGAACATGACGATATCAATGTTATCTTCACAGTCTGCCTGAGATATCATGTTTTACACTCGCATTTATCCCAAAACATACATTGTATAAATATGGGATATACAATGGTGAGCTGTCAGATAAATGATTTATCTACACAAGTGCTGTTTGACCTCGGGGAACTTCACGAGTGGCGTAAGCCACGAGTGAGGTGTCCGAGGTCAAACAGTACAAGTGTAGATAAATCATTTATCTGACAGTCACCATTGTATATTTCATTTATGCAATAGGATGCTTCTTATCAGTGTGGGAACATTTGGTTTTGACTGTTTATGTTCTTTTTAAATGGTAATTTCTAGGACTTTCTGGGACTTTTGGTTAACTTTCCTGGTGTATGTCCGCTTAGCGGGTGGTTATTATAAATGAAACACCACTCATTTTGTAGAGAACTTGCTGAACAAATGTCATGGTGACAGTATCATGCTACCTTTTTGTTTTAAAGTTATTCACATTTGTTTGATGAAAAGTGAAACAAAAATTTAATTTTATGCTGTTTTGCTAATTATAAAAAAAACTAAAAGGTGTTTATTAATGAAATGCCACTCATTTTGTAGATATTTTCATGGTGAACATTTTTGTGCTCATAGTACCATGCTATCATTTTAGTTTTAAAGTGATTCACATTTGTTTGTCGAAAAGTGAAAAGAAAACTGAATTTTATGCTGTTTTTGCTAATTTTGAAAAACTAAAAGGTATCTCTGAATGAAACACCACTCATTTTGTAGATATTTTTATGCTGAACATTTTTCGTGCTCACAGTACCATGTTATCATTTTTCATTTTAAAGTTATTTATATTTGTTTGTCTGAAAAGTGAAAAGAAAACAGGATTTTTTGCTGTTTTTTGCTAATTATAAAAAAACTAAAAGGTATCTATAAATGAAACACCACTCATTTTGTAGATATTTTTGTCCAGAACATTTTTCGTGCTCACAGTACTATGCTATCATTTTTCATTTTAAAGTTATTCACATTTGTTTGTCAAAAAAGTGAACAAAAAAGCTTTGATTGACAGTTTGCATTTATCCCACATATGTGGGATAAATCTAGGGTGGTTAGATTTATTCCACATATGTGGAAATAAATGGATTTATTCAATGGCTTTTGGTCTCACACCTATTGCATAAATATATTTATACAATAGGGGTGAAGGATAAATGAGTGTGATAAAAACATGTGTCTTCACCAGAGTGAGATAAATTTAAGGGCTGACATTTATCTCATGGTTCAGAGTGTGATAAATGTAAGAACTGACATTTATCTCATGGCTCGGAGCGAGATAACTCACTGCTGCATGCAACTAACTTAATTACCATGGTAAAACATCCTCACCTGCTTCCCACACTCTCTCACTCCCAGCTCACTACTGTGATTCTCTTAGCTGACTGCAGCCAAAATTCTAAAGCACACAACTTCACAAAACAGTTTCTTTCTCACTGCTGCCTGAAGATAACTTACTTAGCATTGCAAAACACACAGCTTTTCCCACAGAGTTAGTAACACTGCCAGCCCATTCAGAAAATGTCACACACACAAACAGCAAACACAGAAACAGCAACAGAACACAAAAAATCATAACAATACTTCTGAAACTCGTACCCCCTATTGTATAAATCAAACACATGATGCGCAGATCGTGTGTTATGGAAAATATCTTCACTCCTGCGTCGTGAGCTCTGGATACTCTCACTCGTGCCTTCGGCACTTGTGAGTATCCAGTATTCATTCTGCAGGAGTGAAGATATTTTCCATATCATGCTCCTGCCCAGCATGTATCCCTATTTAGATATATATATATATATATATATATATATATATATATATATATATATTATGTAATAGATGAAACCACTCTGAGGGTGCAGTCACGCTCTGACATACATGCATGCCTGGTGTGCATTGTGGCCTCGTGCGTCCAATCACCCAAGGCGGTGGTATATCAGAGCAACGACAGCACACCCTGAGAGTGGTTTATCTATCTTATAAAATTGTTTTAGAGGGGGGATAAAAGTGCAGGTGTGCGGTCGCGCCTTGATATATGCACGGTCATGTGGTAGTGCTCATCTAATAAAAGAGCAACAATTTCCCTACCCATTTTATAAATAATATATATAAAATCATTCATCAGTTCTCATAAAATGCCTTCTTAAAAAGATAGTTCTTCAGGCCCCCTTTAAACATCTTCACCATTGAGGCCTCCCTTAAAGATCTTGGCAGCAAATTCCAAATAGCCGGGCTGGCCACCTCGAAGGAATGATCCCCCGAGGTTTTCAGCTTGGCCCTTGGAATCATCAGGAGACCCTCAGTGGAGGAGAGGAGGGAACACACCAGGACAGATGGAGATAGGAGATCAGACAGGTAACCTGGGCGTAGGCCATATAGGGCCTTGTAGGTGAGCAAGCCTACTTTAAACATAATCCTGCACCTGACAGGCAGCCAGTGCAGATCCCGCAGGACCGAGGGCATATATCAGGACTTTGGTAGGCCCACCAGCAGCCTGGCTGCTACATTCTGCACTAGCTGCAGTTGGCAGAGGATCCCTCCATTGACCCCAAAGTACAGAGAATTACAGTAGTCAAGCCTGGAAGCCACAAAAGCATGCACCAGTAATGGCAGGTCTTCGGATGGTATCAGGGGTTTAATTTGGGTGATATTCCTTAAGTGGTAAACCCCACTTTTGATGACAGACAACACCTGGGCTTCCAGAGTCAGTCTGTCATCAAGGATAACGCCCACATTTTTTACCCTGGGGGAGGCCATCATGGGGTAGATCCCACGACCAAACCTGTTACCAACCTGGAAGCCTTCCCATCATGCTGTCAACCAATCTCAGTCACTAGCACTCCTGTCTTATTGGGATTCAGCCTCAGTCAGTTTGAGGACATCCAATCCTGAATCATGGCCAAGCATTTAGTTAGTACTCCGACAGCATTTCTAGTTCCAGAAGCAAATGACAAATACAGCTGGGTGTCATCTGCATTGCAGTGAAACCCCAGACTGTATTGTCCAATGAGCTCTCCCAGGGACAGCATGTACACCGCGAACAGCATCAGTGAAAGGATCGAACTTTGAGGCACTCTACACAACAAGGGCTTCGAGGAGGAGGAAAAATTCACCATCACCACTCTTTGCCTCCTGTTGGAGAGATAGAATTCAAACCATTTGATGACTGTTTCAGTGAGTCCACAGTACACTTTAAGGTGATCCAATAGCACAATGTGGTCCACAGAGTCAAATGCTGAGGAGAGCTCGAGGAGAATAAGAACTGACCATTCTCCTCTATCCCTCACCCTGAGGAGGTCATTCTGCACCTGAACTAATGCCATCTCAGTGCTATGCCTGCCTCTGAAGCCAGACTGGAATGGCTCATAGATGTCAAAGGCCGAGAGGTGTGCCTCAAGCTGTATAGCCACTACTTTCTCAACAACCTCCCCTAAGAACGTGAGATTGGAGATAGATCTATAATTCATCAGGATGTCTGAGTCAAGCAATGATTTCTTCAGGCAGGGCCTCACCAGCGCCTCCTTCAGGATGCCAGGGAAGCACCCCTCTGAGAGTGAGCACCAGACTCTCCCAGCAAACACTGGACCAATGGCCTCGGCCTCTCCCACTAGGAGACGGGTCAAGCCAGGGTCCAGTTCACAGTGTGTGGGCTGCAGCTTCAAAATCACCTCAACGACCTCAGCCACCTCAACTGGCCAAACCACCCTCTCCCCAGACAAACAGAATGCCTCTGCTCGAACCAGGCCAACCACTGCAGGACAAATTTTGTGGACACCTTGTCTGGGAAGAATAGAGTAAACTCTTAACACAACATGATCGAAAAATTTTTTTTCGGTTGTAGACAAACTGGACGAGGCAGCCTGACCACAGCCCGAAACAGCTGAGCTGGTCTATTCTTCCCAGAAGCAATCTCCCTGGACATGAATTCTGCCTTCTTATGGTTGATTGCCCCTGATAGTCATTATAATGATTTCTCAGGACCAGTCTGTCCTTCATGGACTGGTCCTTTGCCAGCAACACTCCAACTTCTGACCCTTGGTCTTTATCTCCTTGACAGCCCCATCAAACCATGGGGGTCTCAAGCGAGAAGACCTGGGTTGTATATGGACCAGTGCAAAGGCATCAAGTGCCGTGGTAACAGCCCCATTATAGGCTGCCACCACCTCACCTGTGCCAACCACACAGGCAGTACTCATGCCAGAAAAATCCACTAACGCCAAAAGTCCCTCTGGGGACAATCCCCTTAAAGGGCGACAGTAGATCATCTCAACGGGGAGGGGGGGCCCCAAACAAGAACTCCAACTTGCAGTGATCGGACCAAACAACCCAATCAAGCTTGATGTCAGTAACACCAAGCCCCAGTGAGAATACCAAGTCCCAGGTGTGGCCATGTTGGTGGGTCATAGAGGTAATTACCTGTGTCAGGCCCAGAGATGTCATTGTCTGGAGGAGTTCGTAACTGAAAGGCAAGGATTCGTCATCAATCCAGGCATTGAAATCCCCCAAAGTTAACCATCTGGGGGACTCCAACACCCTGTTGGCCACAAAGTCTGCTACCACCTGCATGAAATTCCCCCCTCCGTCTCACAGGATGATAAATGAGGAGAATCCTGCAATCTGCATCTGGAACCCCATGCACTGCCACACATTCAAATGACAAGTTAGAACCCACTGGGTGCACGGAGAAGTTCAAGCTGGATCTAAAACAGATGGCCACCCCGCCCCCTGCGTTCCCTCCTTGGTTAGTGCACCACCGAGTACCCAGCAGGAATCAATTCTTCCAATCCTGGCCCAGAGTCATCCCCCAATAAGATCTCGGTAATGCAAGCCAGAAGAAATCAAGTCTGCCATAACAGCGGTCTTGTTCCTCATCAACCTGGCATGCAAAGCACCACTCAAAGGAGACTATCAGAGACTGTCGGCCCTCTAGCTACCTGCCTTTGTGGTCCGGTGGGAGCCCTAGTGACAGGAACCAGGCAAGGAGGCAGTATAGTGCAGTGATTTAAGGCTCTGAGCTGCAAACATGGAGACCTGGGTTTGAATCCCACAGCCCCCACATGCATACTGTGTGACCCTGAGCAAGTCACTTAACCTCCTTGTGCTCCTAGGTCACATCTGTAAACAAGCTTTCAGCTTAGTGCATCTCTCCTGGTAAAAAAAAAAAAAGGAACCAAGCATGCAGGGCCACTTTTGAGGCTCCGTCTAACTTTAGGACACCTCCTAGTACAAACCACCCCGATATTATTCACCTCCGCTGTGCTAGTAGTACCCCACCACATGCCCCTCTGCCCCCTCTCAGCAGTCATCTCCCTATGCCGTCTCACCACAACTGCTGGGAGGGAGACATCTACGCAGGGGTGGATGTCATGCAGCAGGGATAATAATAATAATCTTTATTTGATTTAGCGCCTTTCGATTTACCTAAGCACTTTACAAAAAGTGACTAAAACAGTAGCATAAAAACAACAGTATAAAAGATAATCAGTAAAATCTGTTACTAAATATACTTAGCTAGTAAATGCTTGGCCCCATAAATATGTTTTTAGTGCCTGCTTAAAGCCACCCAGGGTCACGCACTCCCACAGCTGATGGAGTAGAGAATTCCAAAGGGCTGGGGCGGCATACTTAAATGCACGGGCCCCTGAAGATTTTAATGATACCCTTGGAATCTCTAGCAACCCCTCGTCAGCTGAGCGGAGCCATCGCTCGGGGCAGTAGGGAATCAGAAGCTCTTTCAGGTAGTCTGGTCCAAGTCCATGTAGGGCTTTATACGTCAGTAATCTGACTTTAAAGGTGATCCACCACCGAATCGGCAGCCAGTGCAGTTTGCACAGCACTGGCGTGAAATGATATGATCGGGAAGTCCCCATCAACAACTGGACTGCAGCATTCTGCACTAGCCGGAGGTGGTGGATGTCAACCCCCGGTAGCCGTAGGTAAAGTGAGTTGCAGTAATCAAGGTGCAAGGTCACAAAGATATGGATCAGCATGGGCAGGTCACCAGACGGAACAAGGTGCTTGATCCTAGTGATGTTCCTCAGATGGTAAAAGGATGACATGATGTCTGCCAACACCTGTGACTGCTGGGTCAGTCCATCGTCTAGCATCACCCCTAGGTCTCGCACCATTCAGAGGCAAGGAGCTGGGAGCCCCCCAGGAAAAGCCCCGCAGGCTGACCAGCCCCCAACCCCCTTATCCGGTGACCAGGGTCCTCAACTATTACCTTCGTCTTTCCCGAGTTCAACTTTAGTCAGCTGAAATTCATCCAATCCTGGATTTCAGTGAGGCAATTATTAAATACCGAGAGTACACTATCCTGGTCAGGTGCGAAAGACAGGTAGACCTGGGTATCATCAGCATAGCAGTGAAACCTCAGCCCATGCCATCTTACAATGTCTCCGAGTGGCAACATGTACACTGTGAACAACATGGGGGACAGCACTGAGCCCTGAGAGACCCCACATGACAGAGAGAGAGAGGATTGGAGGAATAAATCCCCGACACCATCCTCTGAGTTCTGCCAATGAGGAATAATTTAAACCACCTGAGGACTGTATTAGTCAGGCCACAGATGAACCTCAGGCACTCAAGCAGCATCCCATGGACCTTGGTGTCAAATGCTGAGGAGAGATCAAGGAGGACCAGAATGGAATGGCTTTTCTGATCTCTCACCATCAGGAGATCATTGAGCACCAAAACTAGAGCAGTCTCAGCACTGTGCCTCTTTCAAAAACTGGATTGGAGGGGTTCATAGATGTTATGGATGGTCAAGTGGTTCTCCAGTTGTACAGCCACTACTTTCTCAATAACCTTCCCCACAAAGGGGAGGTTCAAGATCGGTCTATAGTTAGCAAGACAGTCTGGGTCCAGTGAAGCTTTCTTCAGGAGGGGTGTCACCACCGCCTTCTTCAGGGAGCTCGGAAACTCACCCGAGCCAAGGGAACACCAGACTGTCTGTGCCATTATCGTGCCAATGATGTCACAACAACCCATAATCAGGGAGGTTGGGCCTGAATCCAAACTACAACATGTAGAGTGTTTACTCGGGACAATCCACATGACATCCAGGAACTCTGGCCAGTCAAAAGTGCTCCAGGAAAAGTGAAGGACAGTGATCAAGCACCGATCAACAGCATCCCCATAGAGCGTGAAGACTGGATCTCTGCCCTGATGTCAGCCACCTTATCCACAAAGAACTGAGCAAGCTCATTGCACTCCAGCTGCAAAAAGGCTCTTTGAGACTGTAGACAGGCTGGGTTGCACAGCCTGTCCACTGTTCAAAAGAGCTGAGCCAGTCGGTTCTGAGCAGCAGCAATCTCCCCGGACAGGCACGCTGCCTTCTTACTGGCGATTGTTGATTGGTAGACTTGGTAATGTTTTAACAATCTAAGATGGTCAGCCATCAGGATGGATTTCCACCAACACCACTCTAACCTCTGTCCTTGTCGTCTCAACTCCCTCAAGGTCCCATCAAACCAAGAGGACTGAGGGAGAAGAGAGAGAAGGCTAACACAGACAGGAGCAATAGAATCCAGGGCTTTGATCACAGCCTTATTATAGGCTTGCACCAGAGCCTCTGGATTCCCGCTTGCCACAGGAAACTCCAATGGGTCAAGCACCATCGCTAGGCCTTCAGGGTTCACATCCCGTAAAGGGTGGTTTCTGACCATCTCCACAAGGGTGGGCCTATGAAGGGGGCGCAAAAATTGAACCCCACGGCACAGTGATCGGACCATCTGACAGGTTCAACCACCAAATCAGAGGTTTTGACCCCTAGGAGGAAGACCAGGTCAAGAGAGTGACCATGTTTGTAAGTAGCAGAGATAACAATCTGTGTAAGGCCCAGTGATGTCATCAACTGGAGAAAGTGCTGTCCAAATTGCGAGAGTTCGTCGTCAACCCAGGCATTGAAGTTACCCTGGACCATCAGCCTGTGAGACCCAAACGCCATATCGATGACGAAGTCTGCTACTTCCTGAAGGAACTGCTTCTCCCCTCCGGTTGTAGCATAGGTGGTATGAGGGGGCCTGAGACCTATACACATTTTCCCCTTTCCCACAACTAAAAACTTAAATCTGCCTGACCAAGAAAAAAGAAAGAAAAAACCCTAGACTAATCATACATTCACTAGACACTCTCTAAATACAAAACAAAACCCCTAAACACATACAGTACACACAACAACCATATACTAACTAAACCCCTAATCACTTACCCACAGTACACCACCCACTCTATAATTAAAATAAAACCACAACAGTGGTGGAGTCAGATATAAAAAAGGCAAGTGTTCAAAGAAGTGTGCTGTGAGGATAAAATTCTACTCCTGTGTAGAGCTAAATGTCCAACCGTTTACATGAGAATTTGATAAGATTAATCCAAAAAGTGCACTTTGATTGTTCCAGCAGAAGAGGCTCCTTATTTGGAAGCTGTTGAGAAAGAGGACATGAAGATAAAAACTTTCAAACTAAAAAACTTCAAAAGGGATGGCATTGACTATGCCCAGGAAAAGATTTCGCCTGGAAAAAATGTAAAAGGAATCATTCGGCTCAGGTCCATCACAGAGAGAAGGCAGGGCCATGTTCCATCCTTACAAACAGCAAATTTCAGCTTTCACACCTCTACAAGTGATTTAGGGACTGATTCTGAGTTTTTTTTTCAGAAGGAACACCCCAGGTCCCTTCACAGATCCCCAGATGCAGCACCTGGTTAGTCCAGTTAGTCCTGGTTAGTCCAATTTAATATCCAAGGAGGAGTCACAGAGGGGGCTGCAGGTGAAGAAGAAAGCCACAGATGACAAAACTGCAACAGCAACAATCGGGGAAGGGACCCACAAAGGGAGCCTGAAATAAACATTATCAGTTTATCAGCCATTGTTCTGACAAAAGAACAACAGAGCTTCTTGAATAAAGGCCTCAGCTGTGTTCCCATTGTTGCCCTGTGACCATTTTACCTTTTCTTGGATTTGAAGAAATTCACCAAAAAGCTGAATCTGAAGACTTTCTTCAAGAGAAGCAACGTGTACCATGGTCCAGTAAATACAGACAACAGAGACTTGCCAGAAATGAGCAGTGTGCCTTCACAAACAGATACAGATCAGATTGGAATAATCATTTTCCCCTTCAAACCATGGTCAACCTTCATCTTGCCTCAGAACGTAATGGAGTACTACAGTTAGAATTTGCAAAAACATATGTTGTTCAGAGTGTTTTTATTTGTGTGTTTAGTCCTAGTGTGTCCTTCCCTTTGTTTGCTGTTAGGAGTTTAATTAGCCTACTCGTTTTATGGTAGCTTTATTGCGCCTGGGGATCTCCATCTTAGCATGGTTTATTGCACTTCTTTTTCTTACAATGCCTCCTGTCCCATGAGAAAGTGATGTATTCGGGACCATAGATTCAACAAGTACTGGTTTAGAATTAATTTTGCAACAGCAGAGCTGTGATATTAAGCAACATTTCTTGTCCAGTGAGCACTGAAGGCTTTATTTACAGTTCAGCAAATACTCGAGGGCTAATTGAGTGGGTTATTTTTAAAGAAAACAGTTAAGAGTATTTATCAATTATTGGGCCAGTCTGCCAGCATAGCAGTTAGATTTCTGCTCATGTTGTCGACACCCCGAGAGTTGGAGGGGCCAGCCGTGGGGAGGAGAATTGAGCGCCCTTGGACTGCTCTCTCCTCCTCCGGGGGGGGGTTGCCAAGCACCCAGTGCCTGACTGACCCCTGGCAGAGGCCAGGAGATCAGCAGTAGCCAGTGATGCCTAGAATGGGTGGGGGGGAGTTTCAGATGTTGGGGCTGTGGCGCATTACGTCATTGCATACCACACCCCCATGGGATCCCTGTTCCAAAAAATTGTGGTTGCCATTAATGACACTCTGCTCCTCTGGCCCCATTCAACTGCCACGGCACTCTTCCCATGACCTAGCCCCGTTGTCCATCTCATACTGCCCGACTCCAAGCCTTTCCCTGAGGGGTAAGCCAGGGAGGCAACACTGGTAGGTGACACCTGCTGGTAACCTTGTACTGATGTTGTAAGAGGTTCATGTCTGAAAGGCGGTTCTGCCCTGGGGGACAAGCCAGGTGATCAACAGATAGAGGTAAGTCCCGGGGGGGGGAAGGTGGGGGCCTGGGGAAAGCAGGGGCTAAGCCCTTGGTGGAACCTCCATAAAGCATAGTAGATAAAATAAAAAAAAAGGAAACACAAATATCAATTTAGAGTTATTAAGTGTAGGCCAGAACATCAGGTTGCTATATCTAGTACTTGCTAAATCAGTGGTTCCAGATGCATTACTGTCTCATGGGACAGGAGGCATTGTTGGAAAAAGAATAGGCAATGAACCATACTAAGATAGAGATCCCCAGGGGCCATACAACTATCATTTAACTAGCAGGCCAATTTAGAAAAAAAACTCTTAATAGCAAACAAAGGGAGGGACACACCAGGACTACACTCACAAATCAAAACACTGCACATGTTTTTGCATTTTTTGACTGTAGTACTCCTTTAACTGTCCAGGTTTTTGAACATGCCTGCTGAAGGAATCTTGGAAGGCTGTGTGAATCTCATGAGGACTGCCAGTATTTGAATATCTCCAGTGCTGAGAGAGCTAAAGGAGCTGGAAGGTAACAAAAACATTACAAAAAAATCAGCAGATAAAGGTTGGTCAGTTGTCATCCTAGAAACTCACAAATACATTCAGGAAGCCCTAAGACAACTTAGGCAATCAGAACATTTACAGAAAACTAGGCCAAGACCCTACAAATGTGATTAAAACAGAGATTGATGGATTTATTGAGACAACTGTTGGGTAGGGGGTTATCACTGAAGATGTGGTCGATTTTTTTTACATGTAACACACCCCATCAGGAGCAAAATATGTGTGCTTCCCAAGGTCCACAAGTCCATCCATAACCCACCGGGCTGTCCTATTTTGACAGGAATTGTCTCCCTTAAGGAGTCACTGTCATAGTATGTGGGCGTCCATATTAAGGACGTGGCCAAAACCATCCTACTGTAAATACAGGATACTATAGACATCTTGAATGTCTGGGGAGACTTAAGATTGGAACAAAACTGGATTCTCTGCATCATGAACATAGACTCATTATACACAAATATCCCCAATGGTGAAGGCCTGAATGCACTGTGGGACAATCTATGACAACACTAATTTATCATTTGAAAAACAATGCTTTCTGGTGGGAAGTGCTAGGTTTGTCCTTTCTTACATGCCGTTCTTTCATTTTTCAGAATCAATACTACCACCAGGTAAAAGGAACTATAATGGGGGCCACCTTTCCCCCAAACTACGCAAACCTTTTCCTGGGTATATGGGAGAGGGATGTCATTAGCTCTCCTGAGGTCACGCCATATTTCTCTAGAACTGACCTCTGGAAATTCTAAATTGATAATATTTTCCTGATTTGGCATGATGGGGTGGGGGAGCTAAAGGGGTTTGTTCACTTTTGGCACAATACAAACAAAAATCTGCATTTCCAAATGACATATAGCAGCACAAGTTGTAACTTTCTAGACTTGAAAATCACAAAACAATTGATGGTGCTATCAGTACAGATTTGTTTAGAAAAAGTACTCACAGTAACACCATGCTGCTCCCTTCCAGCTGCCACCCATGTCATTTGACTGGCAACATCCCTAAGGCCCAGTTCCTTGGGATCTGTAGGAATTGCTCTACGGATATAGTCTTTGACGCAAGAGCCAATGAAATGCAACAGCATTTCAAAGTTATGGGTTACAGGTCAGGTTTGCTGGATGAAGCTGTAAGGGGGGGCTGGTCTTACAGACATAAGTAGCCTTCTGGTGTACAATCAAAATGAACCAAACCAGGGGATCAATCAAAATGAATCGAACCTGGAGAACATTCTGAATTTTGTGACCACCTACACTAGCCGATGAAGTCAGGGTGATAACTTACAAGCACTGAAACATTCTCTACACTGAACCCCTATGTGAAGGTGAGGTGGATTCTCCACCCTGGATGGCATACCACAGAGGCCAAAGCCTTAGGGATATTTCAATTTTTCAATGTCAGTTTTATTTTTTTTATACTGGAAAGAATGTGAGCAAAAATGCCCGTTTTAACAAATGTCCAGTGACATAATAAATTCAATGAACGATGATACAGAGAAAAAGGTAAAAACAATATTTACAATATTTTACGAAATTTACAATAGGAAACAATGTATATGACAGGATCATCCAGATAAAAAAAAAATACAGAGCACATAACAATAGAGCCCATATACAGATACATATGGCTCCCCAATCCACCCAAGGGGGGTTTTTGATGTGGAGACCACAAATACTGTGACTACATGGAAAAATCTTATACTTTTGGTACAGTGAACAATCAAAAAGTTTTTAAAGTCTGGTAATTCATTAACTGTTCATCAGTGGGTATTGTGTATCTGACTACATGCAAATGTAAGGCCTTCTATGTTTGAAAGACTTCTGATATGTTTAAACAGAGTTAGGGAGCATCTCTGCTTGATTCACCATGATAACAGATGCAATGCACTTGCAAAGAACATTGCTGAGAACCCGAACCCAGAAAACCACATGTTTATGTTTTGAGATATTGAGAAGTTCTCTCTTGGAAAACAGGGTGAACTTGGAGAATTTAATATTACCCAGAGAAGAATTTTGGATCTTCCAGTTGGGTGCTTTGAAACAACCAGGTCTTAACGATTGCTTCAATATTGCCCTTTTTTGAGCAATAAATAGAGGTGGTCTGAACATACTAAATTTACCCCCAACTATACTTCTGGCACACCAGCTCTTTCTGGCAACCCTTCTTTAACTGATATCTTAGAAATATGGTATTGTTCTTTCCACTGATGAGGTCAATATTATCAAAAGCAGGAGTTTAAATTCTCCTTTTTCAACTCTTTTTATCCCGCTTTTATTTTCTCCCATTTTGTAATTAGCATAAAACTTTGGCAGACATGAGCATATTAGCATCCAGGATGACTTGGGTGACCTCCCACTACCCACATATAAATACCATTTGCATAGAGTCTGGTTATCAAATACTGTGGGTAAGTATCATAAGTTCAAGGGTTGTATTCTTGAAATAGCTTCTGATACAGGAATTGACTTATGCTGCAACTGCTGTAGTTATGCCTCTTCTGGTTCTCTAAAGTGTTGCACATTTAACTGCTATTTCAATGGATGTGTTTCTTACACACATATTAATAGTATGCATGCAACGTACAGTGCTGACAAAATTTTATGGGATGAGCATATTAGTACCTTGGCTGACCTCTGTGACCTCCCACTTGCAATTTAGCATTTATTTGAGTATCTGATTCTCTTGTGGCTTATAATTAGTTGGGATCTCACAGGTCATGTTGCTGGCACCAGGATACTTATTGTCAGTGATTTAATTCATGCTGTTCTTGTCAATTAATCCTGGATTTAATTATTGGATGCCTTAGTGCACCACAGTGAATCTTTACACTACTAGTGTAATAATATGAGCTGTCCTATGAAATAATTTTTTTATGTTTTTCACTGCAGATATTGGTTTTACATGAAGTTTACATTCTTTTGACTATGTACTGCACCTTTAAATGCACACAGTATAAAAGGACTTTCTCTGTGCTGGACTGGCCTCCGCCGCCTCCCTGAGGAAGCACACATGGGCAAAACCAGTCTGGGCCTTTGATAGCACTCTCCTGTTCCTGATGGTGGTGCTGGACCTTGTGAGTGTTTGTTTTAATGACACTACATTATATTAAATAAAATCATCATAGAGCACAGTGCTTGGTTTCAGTACCTTTTTTTTTTCTTAAACACAGCATCTGATGCTATTATCTTCTGCCCTATAAAGGCTCACACTTGCATGTGAACTCAGTGCTAGTCAGGTGTGTCCTTTGTCCCCTGGTAATTTGTACTGATTTTCAGTTTCTATTTCAAAAGACATCTCAAACACAACACCACTTTTTCTGCTGTTTGTAACTTGCTCCTTTGTTCTTTTGTCATTTTTGGATTTGTCTGATTTTGTTCAGTCAATTCGAATCTGGAGCAATTGGTGTGACTCCTACAGACAAGGAATGGATAAGGTTTTGGGGTAACTCCTCATTTGTGGCAGGGTTTCTACTACCCTCACACTCATACCTTCTGTTCTGCTTCTTCCTGGTTTTTAACCTCATGCTGCCAGCTAGGGCTGCTGTCATTCTTATTGTCTAGAGGGTTTGAACCAGATTATTTCAGAGACTGTCAGGTCATCTCTTAGGGAGAAGGTTTTCCCTGCTAAACTGAAAGGGCAGTGGCGAAGCCCCTCCTAAAGAGACTATCATATCTGGATCCTGACATTCTCCTGAACAACAGAGCTGTCTCAAATCTTCCCTTTTTGAGGAAGGTAGTTGAGAACGTGGTGGCAATGCAGCTGTAGTCTCACCTGGAAAGGTACGACATCTATGAGCCTCTCCAGTCAGGATTTCACTCTCGGCACAGCCCTGAGACAGCACTCATCAATATTTTCAATGATCTCCTCTTTACAAGGAACTGAGGGCATTGTTCCATTCTTGTTCTTCTGTTTCTCTCATCGGCATTTGACACTGTGCCCACAGGGTGCTTGTGGAATGCCTGAGATGCTATGTGGGGGGTTTTGGACTGTTTTGAGACCTACCTTACTGGAAGAATGTCACAGGTTGTCTTACATAATTCCACCTCTGTGATGGCTGTACTGTTCTGTGGTGTGCCGCAATGCTTGATCATGCAAGTTTTGTTTGTTTGTTTGCCGTGTACATTTTTCCATTGGATAAGATCCTTAGATGGTATGGGGTGGTGTTTCATTGGTATGCAGATAATACCCAGCTATAATTGTCATGTTCTCCAGATGTAAGAGGTCTGGTTCCCGTGCTGTGTCATTGTTTGAAGGAGATCAATAACTGAATGGACTCTATTTGGTTAAGTTTAAACCCAAGCAAGGCTAAGGTAATGATTGTTGAGCCTGGTTCCTGTGGGTTGTCAGTAACAAAGAGTGATGCCCAGTTACACTCCATTAATGGTGTCACCCTTAGAGATGTGGATGCGGTGAAAAATCTGGATGTCACTACGGACTACAGGCTGATACCTGGGGACCAAGTGTCAGTGGTTGTCCATAGTGGCTTTTTCCATCTTTAGCATATTACCTGGATTAAACCACATCTGGCGCCTGGTAACCTGGTTACAATAGTCCATGCCTTCATCACTTCCAGGCTAGATTACTGCAATGCTGTCTACCTAGGGTTATTTGGGAGTCTGATGCATCACCTGCAGCTGGTCCAGAATGCAGCTGCTTGATTGATATCCAGTGTGTCTTGAAGGGATCATATTACACTGGGGCTGCACTAGCTGCCAATTTGATGATGCATTAGCTTCATGATAGGCTTGTTGGGCTACAAGAGTCTGCATAATATGAGACCTAGCTACCTGAAAGAGCTCCTGACTCCGCTCACTTCTGTCCACCTTCACCGCTCCACTGATACTGGCTTACTAATGGTACCCCAGTCCAGGCTGAAGCTGTCCAGAGACAGGGCACTTGTGGTGGCTGCCCTGTTATTGTGGAACTCTCTGCCATATACAATCCAATCCACCAGCACAGTTGAGGCCTTTTAAAAGGGGAACTCTCAGCTCCCTAGAACAAAATCAGATCCAGAAGCAAATGGTTTGATACCTTTTACTGGACCAACATAGATGTTACAAAAAGAAACATCTTTTTGTAACATCTATGTTGGTGCAATAAAAAGTATCAAACCATTTTCTTCTGGGATCTGTTCTTACAAGGACCAATATGGCAAATAATCTATTTCTGTATGTAGAACAAAATCAGTGCGCTATAGATCTTGATTTACAAAAATGAAAAATGAGTGTATATAATATATTCATAATTATCTGGTTAATTCTGTGACCCCCCCCACTGGCCATTACCAGCACCTAATACTCTCAGAGCCCCTAGAGCACTTTTCTCAGCTGATTGGTACAGTACTAGTAATATAAGTGTGATTATGTGCTGAATAAGTATTTCAGAGTTACTACTGTATGTGCTTAAAGCCACATAGGTGTCCTCTGGTGCTTAGCTCATTGTGTGCGTCATCACAGGGCAGGCCATGGGGGACTATTAGGTGCCGGTGGGGGGTCACAGGGTCAACCAGATAAATCTGAATATAGTAGACATGTAAGTGCCCAACAAATTGCATTCTTGCTTTTTTTTAATTTGGGACCTATAGGTCCTATTGCTTTTGTTCTAGGGAGTTGAGAGTTCCCCTTTAAAAGAGCTCTACATTTCATTTGTTCAAGCTTGCATACTATCTAACATGGTCTACATTTGTGTGCCAGTGAAATGCTGCTGTTTATAAGGTAATTAACGTCTCTGAAGCTAGGTTTTAATTGTATTCTGATTTATGTATTAGACATGATTTTTATATTTATTTAGAATATTGGTAACCGGGAGAGGCACACTGAGCTGAGGCTCGTTTTGCTGCTGTCTTGCAGATCCTTCTTCTTAAGTAGGATCTGGATCCAGCCTCCTAACTGTAAGACAGTCCGCTTGTCATAAAATACCATTGATGGATTGCTGGTGTTTGAAAAAAAAATGACTCACTGTAATGTTATTTCTTCTCTGGGATTCAACTCTGTGATTTACAATCCCAGACCCTGCCTCCCCTTTCAGAACCTGAAAATAGGTTCATACAAGAATCTGTTCTACACTGAGGTTGCTTGAGCATTACGATTGCAGTTCCTTAGCAACTTTAAAATGTGGTCAGTTAAACATTTTCTATATGTTATCTGTTTTAAATTTGATTGGTGTTTTTTAAAAATGTTAAGCATAATTTTTAGAAATTTTTGGCAGCCATTTAGTTAGTTTTAGTTGATACAGCTCTCCCTAGCTGTAGAAACAGATCTGATGTTAGGGTAGAGGGGGAGTGTGACAACAGTGCAGAGTTTGCTCCCTAGTTCTAAATTCCATAATTAGCATAACGCACTATCTCTGGGGCATCACACTCTGCATGGAGGATGATACTTGTCGAAAATCAGTGATGGATCCCTGAGAAGAAACAACATTTCTACAGTGAATAATTTTTTTATTTGCCCATTTCCCTCATGTCCTCCAGAGAGCAAATGCTGAGGCAGTCCAGTCTCTCCTTGTAGGACCTACCCTGCTGCCCGAGGATTATTTTTGCAACCCTCTGCTGGATAGTGTTTAGCCTCTCCCTGTCCTTTTTCAGATGCTGACTCTAAAACTACATGCAATACTCCAGGTGGGGTGGAAGCAATGGCCTGAGCAGCAGCAGTATGACTGCCCTCCTATAACTTGTGAAAGACCATCTGATACACTGAAGCACGCAACTTGCCTTCCATATGTCATACTGTATCTGGAAGAGGTTTTTCAACTATTGCTAATTATCACCCCCTGGTCCCTCATTTTCCTCTTTTAAGTGCTCCACCTTGATCCCATTGATGCAATATTCCATCTGTGAATTTTTGTTGCATCAAATTACATTTTTTGGCATCAAATCTTAATTGCCAAATTTCAGATCACTGCTGCAACCTTTCGGCATCCTTTGTCATGCTGCCAATTCCCTCCCACATTTTCTACCCTTCCACAAAGTTGCATGTAGTCTACGAACAGGCTAATTTCCATGTTTAGTCCCTCCCTGATGTCACCAATTTGCATGTCAACCAGTACTGGTCACAGGCAACCTCTGTGGCACCTCATTATTTACCCTCCTGATATCAGCAAAATTCTGTTTGGGACTACTCTCTGTATCCTATCAGTTAACCATTTCCCAGTCCACCTAGTTAGCTCTTTCCCTAGCCTTGAGTCTGCTACCTATTTTATTAGCCTTCTATAGTATGTAGCACCAAACCAAATGCCTGAGTCTCCTAACTTTTTTATGGCTGCATGGGTGGAGCCATGCTGAAGTATTGCTATCATGTAGAAGAGAGAAGGGATGGTGAAAGCACGTGACCAGATACCTTCCCTCCATTCTTCCATATTGCTATAGTCAGTGCTTTTCTGCTGTTTTTCCACTGTCCCTCCCCTCTGCAGTTGCACTAGCCCCCTGCTCCATGGGTGCACTATTTTATTGCTGCCCATCTCTTCTGTTTCAGTTTCGCAGTTGCAGTAAAAAAAAAAAGAGCTCACCATGCCCAAGATGGCTGCTGTGACCTCAGTGTGCTTGCGCAAGTTCACTTTAACAGTTGCACATGTGCAAGTTCACTTCTGCAGTTGCAGTGAAGTCGTGCATGTGCACTGAGCTCATGGTGGCCATCTTGGGCACAGTAGGCTCTTTTTGTTTCGCCCCTTGACCACCATTAAAGTGGTATAGCAGCCGTGTTGGCTCTGACCAGAGTTTGTTTTATTAGCCTCCTATGTACTGTAGTACCAAGCCAAATGCCTTACTGAAGTCCAGATCAAAGATGTCAATTGCCTGGCTCCTGTCCACCATCTGTGTCACCAAACTGATCCTTAAGCAGAACACAGTATTTTTCCAAATACCAAACAGGAGTACAGTACTACATTCTCTGAATAATTAGATGGCTGTCACAGGGTGAACCCTGTGATGGTTAGGGGCCCTAATATTCTTACAAATAGCTCCCCCCAAGGAAATGAAAGAGAATAGAGTGTCCATGTGAAGGTAAAAGAAATGGCACTAAAGGCCTATACAAAGGTCTGTATCTTTAAATACTGCTGTATAGCAAGTAAAAGACTACATATGCAGTGTACAGGACAGGAACAGCAATTTGGTTAATTATGTAACCCTGTCTCTGCTATTGTATGTCCTGTGTCTTTTAGTAAACAGAAAGCAAGATATGGAGCAGGACTTGAGGGTACCAAGAGTACACCATAAGTCTTCCGCTTGTTATGTTCCTTTATACAGGGTGACAAATGTGGAACAGATCCCTGAGCATTAGTTTGTATTATTTATTTAGCTGGTAAGCGTTTGCCCCAGCCATGGATAAGTTAATTATGGGACCCTGGGATGGAACTCCTGAGAGTGGGAGGGTGAGAGTTCAGCCCCCTCCAGGGCTTCTGGAGAGGGGACGCTGTTAAATACACCTTCCCTGAAGAAGGGGGGTAATTGTGACTGTTTTGTGAATATTCATTCCTGCCACTGAGTAAGGACCCATTTGTATTGTCTGTTTTCTCCAGTTGCAGCCTCTATCTTCCTTTCTGGTACGGCTATCCCTTTCTTTCTTGGTTGGAGGCAGGCTACCTCCAACCAGCAGTCCCTCCCCCCCAGCCCAGCTCTGTTCTACCCTCTTTCAATTTTCCTTCCTTCTCTGGGTCCAGGTAATAATGTTCGTGAAAGGTGACCTTGTAGTTATGTAAAACAGACACAATTGGCAGTCTGTGTTTTACTAGTGGCTAGCTAAATATGAGTCAAAGGTTAAATGAACAAACAAGCAAGCAGCATTCCCTTTCCCTTTTTATGTTGGCTTGCATGGCCAACATATTGCACTAGTAGCAGATCTGGAGGCACAGTCACTGTGGGTGAATGCAGGGCACACATCAGTAGGTGTGTCCCTCATTCCCTAATAAGGCAGCATGCAGGCACCACACCAGGAATACATAATGTGGTGAGAACATCTGCCCACCCTCTGTGCACCCTGCCTCCTCACCCTCCCACCCCATACTTACCTCCGGAGTCTGGTGCGACGTTCTTCGGTGGACCGGGAACATGTCTGCACTCTTCAAAGCCGACTGTGAACTGAAGAAATGCCGGTAAGCTGTATAATGGCATAAATAGGGTTTTTTCGACTTTGGTGCATATCTCGGGCATTTTTTGCACCAAATTTTCAACATGGGGTTATTGGGGTCCCTCCTCATGAATTTAGTCACTGTCATGGTGTTATTTGGTCCCAAAAGGTGATTTTGTGTCACTGCGCGGAATCACCTTTCGGGACTCATTAACGAAATGACAGTGCCACTGTTCAAGAGGTGGGCTCTCAAAAAGCCTATGTTACAAATTTTGAGAAAAAAATCCCCAAAAATGACTGTTTTATGAGCATACATTGCACAGTTTCCACGCACGCTCATAATTTCGTGAATTTGTAATATTTTCAGTCCTGATTTTCAACATTGGCATTTTTCCACACCTCCTTATGAACAGTCCAGCTGTCTTTTTACATATCCTGGACGAAATGTATTTTCGCACTTCTGGCACAGAATAGCGCTGTCGTTGTGCGAAATCAGTTTTCAGGACAGTTTGAGAAAATGACAGTGAGACTGTTCATGAGCAGAGGTCCTATAATGCATATGTTGAAAATTTGGTGATGAAAGTCCATTAAATGACTGTGTTACAAGCATGCGTTAAAGTAGTTTCCATGCACCTTGTAATCACAAATTTGTATATTTCATGCTAGATTTTCAACACTGGCATTTTTTCACACCTCCTTATGAACAGTACAGCTGTCATTTTTCACATGCTGCCCAAAATGTGTTTTCGCACCTCTGGTGCACAATGGCGTGGTTACTGTGGTAAATCAACTTTTGGGACAGATTAACAAAATCACAGTGACACTGTTCATGAGGGGAGGTCCCAAAATGCCTATGTTGAAAATGTGTCTCTTCAGGGTGGGGGTGAGGTTGGCATCAGTTCAATACTTCACTGCCATTCCTATTATGCATCTCTAAGTCCTGCACTACCAATGCCAATGCCAGCGAGACAACATTTGGCATTGACAAATGCTTGTTTTATGTATCCTGTGCTGCCTTGCTAAACCTGAAGATGTTACATACTTTGTTATATGGTACTGATATAAGCAGTGTTACAGTGCTTTTCAGCTGAGGTCTAGAGGGTGGGTGATTCCCCCCCACCTTTTCCTGGCAATGTAACCCTGTAATGGTTATACAAAAGAAGGCCCCAGTTCTTAAAACAAGACAAAAATCATTGACTACTACAGTGAGAAGTATTATTATAAACAGTATTACTAAGGTACCTTAATTTTAGGAAAGTGCTCTGTTAGTGCTCTAGTAGAGTGATACCTCTGTTGTGGCTGGTAATATACCTCCTATAAGAGTTCAAGACAAAAAACCGGGAACAAACCGAGGTTCACAGCTTAAAAGCTGTTAACGTCTTGCAGACGTGGTCCATCTAGTGCTGCTGTGAGACTGCATGAACGCTCACACATTCACAGAGCCCCCATGAATGTGTGCACAATTGTGTAGTGTTAGCACTAGTTCACTCGTTCAGACAAGCTCCTTGCTGCACAGGTTTTCAGTCTGCTGACTGTTTGGGTATAGTTTTTCCCTGTCTGCATTCTGCAGTGAGCCAAGAAGTGAGCAGACAGCTCAAAGTCAGGCTAATACCAGACTACAAGCCCTAGTTGGTTGTGCTGTGGAGAGAAAATGGAAGTTTACTCACCTGGTAAAGGTGATTATAGGAGCACCTTCTTATAGCACTCCCAGTCTCCACTCATGGGTAATCCCGGCACTCCTCTCAGGCTGATGCACAAACAAATTTTTTCAGGATCGAAACCCGATCCCTCTCTTCCCCTGCTTCCATCTCCTCCCCTGTAGTTCTGAGACTCCTAAGTACGAGATCTTCCCGAGCTTTTGGAACCTTCGGAAAATATGAATTGACAGTAAAGCGGCCCGGTGGTGTCCCTGAGGAGTGCCACCTGTTAGAAAAAACATACCACACATTGTGAAGTTGTGTAAACTGTTCATCCTTTACTCTCTATATTTTTTTTTTGGGTGGCTAATAATGTACAGTAATGAAGTCGTTACTGCCTACGCTTCTTTGCGTAGTGTACAACCTTGTAATCAGCATATTGTTTAACATCAGCATTAATGAACGTAACAATGCATTTTTTCCAGACTCTTATTCCTGGTTTGTTACTGTGTGTTCCTCCTCATTTGGTGGGCTACGGAGTGCTGTAAGAAGGTGCTCCTATAATCACCTTTACCAGGTGAGTAAACTTCCATTATCAATCGCACCTTCTCACAGCACTCCCAGTCTCCACTCATGGGAAATGACCTGGGAGGGAGGAGGAACCTGACTCGAAACTGTTTGGATTACTTTTTGGTCAAATTCAGAATTGCCTGTCAACCCTTTATCCAAGTGGTAGTTCTTGGTAAATGTATGGGGGGATGACCAAGTAGCCGCCTGGCAGATCTCCCTTGCTGACACTAAGCTTCTTTCCACCCAGGATGTGGCTATTGCTCTAGTGGAGTGGGCCTTGATGATGTGCGGTGGATTGGCCTCCCTAGCCTTACAAGCCTGGGAGATGGTGGCTCGCAACCATCTGGCGACCGTCGACCTGGAAGCTGGTAAGCTCCTCTTTTGTCCTTGGTGGAGGACGAAGAGTCTATCTGACTGTCGAAAGGATTCTGCCTTGTCCAAGTGGATGAGAAGGGCTCTAGCTGGGTCCAGACAGAGGAGGGTGTCCCTGTTAGGGTCCTGTTCAGTTGGGCAAATGGTTGGGACTGTAATTTCTTGCCCTGTGTGAAAGGCCGTCATCATCTTAGGGATGAAAGACAGTATGGTTCTTAGGACCACTCTATCTGGAAAGAACGCGAGAAAAGGTTCTCTACATGATAGGGCCTGTATCTCACTGGTTCTCCTAGCTGAGGATATTGCTACCAGAAAGACTGTTTTCATGGTTAGAAAAGGTAGGGGAGCCGAATCCAGAAGTTCAAAAGGATCCTCAGTTAAGGCATCTAGTACTAAGTTAAGCTGCCAAGGGACAGAAACTGGTCTAGGGTAGTAAGTGATGTTGGTGGCTGCTCTTAGGAAGGACTGCACTAATTGGTGTACCCCGGGCAGCTGTCCATCTGTTTTCCCCCGTATTGCTCCTATGGCGGCTGTTTGAACCCTTAACGATGCTGCCGTCAACCCCTTGTCTAGACCATCTTGCAGAAACTCTAACACATGTAAAATATTGCAATTTGAAGCCTGAAGTTGTTTAGACTTACACCAATAAACAAATGCCTCCCAGTGTCTGTTATATGTTTTGTTAGTCGAGTGTCTTCTGGCCTGTAGTAGAGTATCCGCTACTTTCATCGACACCCCTAGGTTTAGCAGTCTGACCCTCTGAGTGGCCATGCCATCAGCCTCAGTGGTCTTGGGTCCTCGTGCCAAATTGGCCCCTGTTTGAGCAATGTTTGGTATGGGCTGAGTCTCATAGGCTTGTCCATCAACATCTTTTTGATGAGCGCATACCATGTTCGTCTTGGCCAGTCCGGGGTGATTAGAATCACTGTGGTGCCCGTGTTCCTGATTTTCTGTAGAATTGCAGATATCATGGGTATTGGGGGGAATGCATAAGCTATCTGGAATTTCCATGGGGTCGAGAGAACGTCTACTCCCGCCGTGTTCTTGTCCTTGTACTTGGATATATATATATATATATATATATAGATATAGATATATATATATATATATATGTAGTATATATATATATATATATATATATATATATATTGGTAGCTGAGCATTCTGCTGATGCCATGAGGTCTACTTGAATGGACCCCATCTCCTTTGTAGTTTGTTGAATATGGCTGGGTTGAGTTGCCACTCTCCCTGTTGTAGGGTTTGCCTGCTTAGTCAGTCTGCCCTGGTGTTTTGCATGCCTGCTAGGTGTACCACTGTGATGCTGAGAAGGTGTGTCTCTGCCCACAGCTTGAGGGCTTCTGACTCCCCGGCCATGGCTCTGCTTTTTGTTCCTCCTTGCTTGTTTATGTAGGACATTGCTACCCTGCTGTCTGTTCGCACCTTTATGTGGTGCCTCGTTACTTGTGGTTTGAAGTACTGTAGCGACAGGTGTATTGCTCTGGTCTCCAGGACGTTGATTGGCAATTTCGTTTCTGGTTCTGTCCACCTTCCTTGGACTGATCTCCTGTCCATTACAGCACCCCAGCCTTGCAGGCTTGCATCTGTTTCAAGGATTCTGGTTGCTCCTTTTTCTAATTTCGCTCCCTGATTTAGATTGTGTGGGTTTGTCCACCATCTCAGTGACCTTTGTATTTGCATAGGTATGGTCACCCTTTGATTGTAGTTTTGTAAGTTGTAATTCCATTTGTCGAGAAGTAGACATTGTAATTGCCTCATGTGTGCTCTGGCCCAGTCGTGTAGTTCTATGCAAGCTGCCATTAGACCTAACAACTGCATGAGGTGCCACAGAGTCATCGTTTTGCAGTGCAGTATGTGCCTGCACTGGTTCACTAACACATTGATGCAGGTTTCTGAGGGTTTGACTGTCCCGTTGACTGTGTTGAACACCGCCCCCAAGTGTTCTATAGTTGTGGATGGTGTCAGGTGGCTTTTGGAGGTGTTGATTATCCATCCATGTAGGGTGAGTAACTGCAACGTTCTCTGAGTTGCTGCTTGGGATTTCTCCTGCGATCTTGCCCGAATTAGCCAGTCATCCTGGTAGGGGATTACATGGACTCCCTCCATTCAGAGTTTGGCTGCTAGTGGAGCCATGACCTTGGTGAACACTTGGGGTGCTGACGCCAGACCAAAGGGTAGGCATTGATACTGGAAGTGATACCCCAAGACGCTGAACCTGAGGAATCTCTGATGGGATGGTCTGATTGGGATGAGGAGGTATGCGTCCCTCAGGTCTATGGATGTTAGGAGGTCACCCTTGCGGATTGCTGCAATGGTAGACTGTAGGGTCTCCATTTTGAATCTTTGGTATTTTACAAATTTGTTTATGAATTTGAGATCTAGTATTGGGCGTAGATCCCCTGTCTTTTTTGGAACCATAAACAATACTGAGTAGATGCCTGAGTATCTTTCATGGTTTGGAACTGGTTTTCTGTCTTTGCTGTTGAGCAGTTGTTGTAGAATTGCTCTGACTTGTGCAGGTGTTATCTTGTCTTCTGTAACGTGGGATTGTATGTATCTGTCTTGTCTTGACAAGGAGTTGAACTCGATGGCGTAGCCTTGTTGCACTATTTCTTTGACCCAAGGGTCCCTGACTTTTTCCGCCCAGGTTGCGGAGAAGAGCTGTAGTCTGCCCCCCACTGCGTCCACATTGTCCTGGGTCTGTGGATTCTCATTGTCGAAAACCTCTGTTTTGCCTGTTGGGTTTGTAGCCTTGCTTAGGGTTGAAATGGCTACCGTGGTCCCAGTTTGAAAGATATTGGGGTTTTTGGCTGAAGAAATTCGGTTTGAACCCGAATGCGTGCCTGTCTTGGCCTTGGTACCTAGGGCCCTTCTTTCCTCTGTGTGAATAGGGACGAAATCTATTATTCCAAAAGGAAGGCAGAGTGCTCTGCCCCCCTTGGTTGTCCTTATCTTCTCCCTTCTTCACAGTAAATTCTTCAATGCCTGGTCCGAACACCTTGTCCCCTGAGAATTGAAGCTTCATGAGCCTGAACTTTGATTCTTGGTCAGTGTTCCAGAGTTTAAGCCAAATTAATCTCCTGGATCTGTTTACTGATCCTGCTGATCTTGACGCCATTTTAAAAGTGTCAATGATGGCATTTGCCACGTACTTAATTGCTTGGATAGCGTCATCCATAGTGGCCCCATGGGCGCTGGTTTCTGGAATGTCTAATCGAGCTGCTTCCAGCCCAGGGTTTTAAATAATTGATTAGCAGTTTTTTTCTTGGGACAATACTAACTGTGCAGAAAGCATTTATATAGTTTTTTTGGAAGTGTCATGTTTGTTAAACACTGTGAGGGAAGTGATATGCATTTTCACAATGTTTTAGAACTTTTATGAGCAAAACGCTAATCAATTTTTAGAGTTAAATAAAACCCTGCAGCCATCTGAGAACAGCTCTGTAGGAATACGTGGCTGCCAAGGAAGCTCTCATGTTCATGGTCAGCATGTCGTGAACTTTCCAGACTATATCGTCCACTTTCCTGTCCATGGGGTCTCTTAATGTGGAAGCTGACTCGGATGGTAAAACCATCTTATTGCTCAGGGCCGAGACCTCGGAATCGACTTTTGGGGCAGTAGCCCAAGTCTTCTCTTTCTCGTGTGCTACTGGGTATCTCTTCTTGAAGGTTCCCTTCTCCCTGGTCTTTATGGGGTCTGGAGCCTCCCATTCCCTAGCCAGGATGTTATCCAGGGCTGGGCAAAAGGGAAAAAAGGTGGTGGAATGTTTTCTATCACACACTAGAGGGTCCAGTCTGTTCTCTGGTCCCTGTATGGGCTCGTTAATTTGGAGTGTTTTGCACACTACCCTGATGATCTCAGGAATGGAGTCGAAAGGGCATAGCCTGGTGGCCATGTCTTCTTCGGCCTCCTCCTCCTCTGGGTCCTCGTCCCTTTTGCCCAATAGTTTTTGGAAAAGCTGAACTACCAAACTCTGAGAAGAGGTGGAAGCATTATCCTGCAGTATGTCCTCCTCTGGGGACCCCGAATTTGAATTTAAAATATTTGGATCTGCATCGACCATGCATAGGGAACATAGGTCTCCTAAGTCAGAGGTTAAAAGAATATGGGGGCATTTCCTGCAAATCTGTCTTGAAGTCATTTTGTCTCCTCTGAAAAACACAATGGAATAGAGGAGGAGATATAACAGATGGTATGCAACTTAATGTAACTGTTTAAAAAACTATTTAAATACTGTGCAGTTACCAGCCAGAAGCATGGAACCTAAACCTGGTTCAGCTTCTGAAGTAAGGAGCAAGACAAAGTGACTGTGCCCAGAAGAACTGCTGCCCCTGTCTTAATGAGCAATGGAATCCTGTTAATAATACTCAAAAACAGTTTGTCTGCTTCCCTTGCTGTGCCTCCAAAAAGCATCCTGGTATCCCCTTATAAGAGGCTTTAAATCGCCAAAAAGAAAAAAAATTAAACATTTCCCTTCTAAGATGGAAAACGCCATTTCCCCTTTAAGAATTGTATGTCTTATGCCGCCATTTTAGTGGAGTGGAAAGGTACTCAGGGCGCCGCCATCATAGAATTGGATAAATGGGAGCCCTGATAGGTCGGCGTGGGTCTCGCAAGAGTGAGGGCTCTCGAGACCAAGAAGGAAGGGAGAAAGCATGGCCTGTCTCGCAGCGTGGAGAACACCAAGTGAGAAAGGCTGCCAAACAGCATTTGGATTATTTAAACAATGCAAACAATGGGGCAAGTAGGCAGGCTGTGGAGGGAGCAGACGCTTATTTAGCATAAAGTCGCCCTCGTGGTTGAACAAGGTAAACCGCGAGGCACGCATCCAGCATTTCCTTAATGAGGCACCATAATTTAAAAACTGTTTACTCACAGCTTCTGCTCGCTGGCTGAACGAGGTAAGCCGGTTGGAAGCTGGGTGCAGGGGCGAACCTCTCCTCAGCAGAACAAGGTGTACTGAGGAAGGAATGGGACAGACAATGTTAAGAACCATTCTGGCTACAATTTTAACTTTTGTGCATCAGCCTGAGAGGAGTGCCAGGATTACCCACGAGTGGAGACTAGGAGTGCTGTAAAAAGGTGCGATTGATAATAGAAACATAGAAACATAGAAACATAGAATTTGACGGCAGATAAGGACCGCTTGGCCCACCCAGTCTGCCCATTTCCCTACCTACTGGATAAGCTGCAGATCCTAGTTAACCAGCAGCCTACTTCTTCTTACCCCCACCTCCCAGAATTGCCTTATGACTGTCCCATGCATGCTTGAATTCCACCACTGATTTTGACTCCACAACCTCCTCCGAAGGCCGCTCATGCATCCACAAACCTCTGTGAAAAATACTTCCTTAAATTACCTCTGAGCCGCCCCATCTTCAAATTGTGCCCTCTTGTTCTTGCACACCTCTTTTTGAAAGATGCTACCTCTTGGACTTTGTTGATTCCCTTGAGGTACTTGAAAGTTTCTATCGTGTCCCCTCTACCTCCTTTCCTCGAGGCTATACATATTAAGCTCCTTAAGTCTCTTCATATGTCTTCCAGTGCAGACCCTGCACCATTTTAGAGCGCTCCTCTGGACAGCTTCCATCCTGTCTATGTCTTTGAGAAGATTGGGTCTCCAGAACTGCACACAGTACTCCAGATGGGGTCTCACCAGCTGTCTGTACAGAGGGATAATAACTTCCTGTTTTCTACTGGTGATGCCTCTCCCTATGCATCCCAGTATCCCCCAGCCCTCCTTGCTGCCCTCTCACATTGCTTGCCCACCTTTAGGTCATCTGATATGACCAGGGCCCCGAGTTTTCCGCGATTCCGCGGGTGCGGCAAACCGCGGAAATATCCGCAGAATTTGCCGTCACCCGCGGAATTCGCGGCCGCCCGCGGAACAAACGTGCCCCCTCTCACATAGTATGCCACGCTGGGAGCCCACCCCAGCATGGCAAAAGCTTTGTTTGCCGACGGGGTGCCCAATCCCCATCGGTTTCACTGCCCCCGTGGAAGCAGTGCCACGCTGGGAGCCCACCCCAGCGTGGGCAGCAATGCTTTGCTGACGGGGTGCCCAACTTCGTCGGCTTCCACTGCCCCCTGTTGCCTGGTGCCACGCTGGGAGCCCACCCCAGCGTGGCAAAAGTCCTTCCTGTGTGGGAATCCAAATAAAAAAACCTGAAACAAAACCTTCCATCGCTGTTCTTTGCCCCTCCCCAACCCGCACTCACCCCTCTGCATGCATCCACCTCCCACACCCCATTTCACCACCACCTCAACCCATACTTACCTCTGGAACCCAGCGCGATGATCTTCTGTGGACGGAACACGCCTGCACTCTTCAAAGCCATCGCAAACTGAAGAAATGCCGGTAAGCTGTATAATGGACTAAATGGATTTTTCAACTTTAGTGCATATCTCAGCCATTTCTGGGAATTTTTCACCAAATTTCTAACATGGGGTTTGGGGCCCCACTCATGTGCAACTGTGACACTGTTATTTTGTTAATCAGTCCCAAAGGTGGTTTCACAGTGACTGCAAGGAACCACCTTTCCAGAATGATTAACTAAATGACAGTGTCACAGTTCATGAGATAGGCTCCTAAAACCCTATGTTGAAAATTTGGTGAAAATATTCCCCAAAACGACTGTTTTATTGCGCTTAGCATTGCGCAGCGACGCACAGAATCTCAAGCATTTTTAATATTTTCACTCCAGATTTTCAGTATTGCCATTTTACCACACCTCCTTATGAACAGTAATAACCTGTCATTTTTCACATTTCAATTAAAATGTGTTTTCAAGACATGTAGCGCATAATGGCGCTGTTGAAAAGTAAAATCAATGTTCCGGACAGAGTAATAAAATCACAGTGATACTGTTCATGAGCAGAGGTCTTAAACTGGCTATGTTGAAAATTTGGTGACAAAAGCCCTTAAAATGACTGTGTTAGCATGCAGCTGGCACAGTCGAATTGGGCAAAAAAGGGAAAAAATTAAGGTAAAATGTGTCAGAATTGCCGCAGAAATTGGTGCTGGAGTTGCAGAAGTTCTGTGGGCAATGAGAACCCTGCCGCAGAACTTTGCTCCGATGTGTCAGAGAAAATCGGGGCCCTGATATGACTCACCCCAGGTCCCTTTCCATTTTTGTTGTTGTTAGTATCTCAACCCCCATTGTGTACTCTTCCCCTTGGTTTTTGTTTCCAGGTGCATTACCTTGCACTACTTAGCATTGAATCTAAGCTGCCATACATTTGACCATTCCTCTAACCTTGCCAAGTCCCTTCTCATCCTTTCCACCCCACCCTGTGCATCAACTCTGTTGCAGATCTTAGTGTCATCTGCAAAGAGACATACTTTTCCTTCCAGTCCTTCCGCAATGTCGCTTATAAAGACATTGAAGAGGACCGGTCCTAATACTGAACCCTGCAGTACCCCACTAGTAACCCCTTCTTCTGAGTGGACTCCATTTACTATTACTCTCTGTGTCCTATTCTCCAGCCAATTCTTTACCCAGGCTGTCATCTTGGGACCCACTCCCAGGCTGGCTAACTTGTATATTATCTTGTGTGGGACTGTGTCAAACGCCTTGCTAAAGTCTAGGTAGGCCTTGTCCACATCCCTTCCCTGATCTACTACTTTGGTCACCCAGTCAAAGAAATCTATCAGATTTGTCTGGCATGACCTTCCCACTGTGAATCCATGCTGTCTTGGGTCCTGTGCCCCTCTGGCCTCTAGATACTCGACAATTCTTTCCTTCAGAAGTGATTCCATCATTTTCCCTATCACTGAGGTTAAACTAACAGGTCTGTAGTTTCCTGCTTCTGCCTTGCTCCCACTTTTGTGAAGGGGAATCACATCTGCCCTCCTCCAGTCCTCGGGTACCACCCCATCCTCCCATGATTTGTTAAAAAGGGTAGTCAGTGGTGTCACTAGTTCTACCCTTAGCTCTTTTAGAATTCTGGGATGAATCCCATCAGGCCCCATTGCTTTGTCCACCTTCAGTTTTAAGAGTTCTTTCAGAACCCTTTCTTCTGTAAATGGGCTGGTATCAACTTCTGTATCCAGAGTGTTACTACTGTTTGTTTTATGTACCTCCCTCTTCATTTGTAAATATTGAGCAAAATATTTGTTTAGTATCTCTGCCTTTCACAGTCTCCCTCTGCTCACCCTCCCTCCCTTTATTAAGCTCTCACTATCCCTCCCTTGGTCTTCCTTGGCTCCTGATGTACCTATAAAAGGTTTTATCCCCCTTCTTAACTGAGTTGGCTATCTTTTCCTCGGTTTGGGCCTTTGCTGTTCTGACTGCCTTCCCAGCCTCCTTTTGCTTTAACTGATACAGTTCTCTGTCCTGCTCCTTCTGCGATTCCTTGTACTTCCTGAATGCTTTCTTTTTCTCTTGAACCTTCACTAATGGGGCATTCTTTATAAAGAGCCCTGTTACCTTCACACTCAGTTGCACAATTACAATGAGACTTTACTAAAAATAATGTAGTACTATATAAATCCTGGAATTAACAAGTATCCCCTTCCTCAAATAAAGTTCTGGTCCACAGCCTTACCTCAGGTTGACTTGTTGTCACACAAACAGTACTTCTGTGGGTCTCATTTAGGCATAGAAAAAGTGTTTGGTGGCCTGGTAAGCTGCAGCTTGCTCAGCAGCAGAACAGGGTGTCGGCCCCTCAAGCTCTAGTGTTTCTCTGAGCATTCTCTATGGGGAAACAGTGGCCTCTTGTGGTCTCCTTTTCTAGTAAGCCAACTGTCAACCACACCCTGAGGAACTGAAGTATTGTGAAACTACCCTTAAAAGGCTTATTTTTCCATTCTCAACCCTCTCTTGTGGTTATAGTAAATGTATGATATGCCTAGATAGGTTAGAACTACATAATGGGGCTGTATAATTGTTTAATGTTTTCCTGTGATGATGATAGATCTAGGGTTGCCACCTTTGAATGAAGCAAAAACCGGATCCTAAGCCCCACCCCTTTTCATGACTCATCATGCATTGCCCCTCCTCCAAAGCCATTTATTATAACAGTAAAAGACAAAAGCAGCAGTTCAACACAATATTAAGATACTGTACTTAACCTGTTAAAGTTACTTTCCCAGGTTCTTCCAAGTTATTTACTTATGTGTTTATTTAGTGACATTGGTTTACCTGATAAACATACAAAGATAAAATAAATCTCATTTACAGATATGGTCTGTGGAGAGACAATGCAATACTGTAAATAGCATACAATAGTATACATGGTATATAGAAATTGTTTCCTATAGTGTACTTTATATTGTTTTTGACTCCATTTATTTTTCATATCCACATCACTATTTAAAGTCAATGAAGTGACCATCCTTTTTTTCTTGATTAAAAAAATAATCTAAAACATTCAAAGATGCCTAAATTCTGTTTGAGATGAAAGTGTTTACCAGCAAATGAAACTGAAAGACAACTGGCTCTGTTACTGTTACAAAAGGTGGGACAGCAGTAGTGGAAAAGATTAGGTTAAGGACGTGTGAATGATGTTAATGGCCATACTTTACACCTCCCAGGTTGACAGCTTTCACAAACAAAGGGCTATATTGACAACTAAACTTGTCTGTAACCTGGACATGCAGCTGAAACAAAGAATTAGATGACAAAATCTGTTTCAAAAGTATGTGAGCACTCAAAATGGCTCAAAAACCTGACCAACACAGAGCAAAACCGGATTACCTGATAAGGACCCTGAAAACCTGATCACCAGGTAAAAAACCTGACAGGTGGCAACCCTAGATAGATCACCTGACTCAGGTAAGCGGTACTTAAGGCACTACCTGATCAGGTAACAGAGAGAGGAGGGCCAGTTCTTCCTGACCAAAGACAGAGGAAGGACAAGGAGAGGTCCTGTACTGCAAAACATATTTCTTTTGCTGTTGTTGCTGTTTCAGCTGAACTTAACAACAATCTTCTGATTTCCGTTATATCTTGAATCCTGAAATAAAATGACAAATGCTAACCTGACATTTTTTATGCACTGAGTTTGGTTGTCTGCTTGCAATTTGTCTCCTGAACTTTGACCCTACGGCAATGGCCAAATTTAGATATTTGCCTAAAACAAATATTGTGGTATTCGCAAACCTCTACTGGTGTTATGCAGTACATCTGATCAAGACACATTTTAAAATGTGCACAGTTAGAAAATGGGTAATCTGGGGCTGTATTTTCAAAAGCTGCAGATTCAGATGAAGCTGCTGCTTTGCCTGCTTCTGCATACAAATCTGTATCTGAAATTGCATCCGAAATTGCACCTAAACTGGAAAGCATCTGCAGCAGAATTTGCATCCACAGTTGAATACAAAGTGACAACTTGACTCCAGTCAAGCCAAACAAATAGTAATGTCAGACTGTCCAGATGGATCCAGGTGCAAGTCTGCTACTGAAACTGGGGACAAGCAGATTCTGGATGAAGCCTATTAAAAATCCTACTCCCCTGTGATATCAAAACTAGGAAAAGAACCATGTTAGCTTAAATAGACATATAGGGCTCAGTTTTCAAAGAGCCCTTAGATTGCTACAACTTGCAGCAATCTAGGGCTGTGGATTCTCAGGGTACATCAGGGACCCTGTACTGTATTTTAAAACAATGAGGGCACCTGCGCTCAGAGCCCGAGATTTGCAGCATCCACAGGGTTGTGCCGAAGAAATGACGCACCTGCAGGGTTTGACAGAAGTATATGTCACCCCCCCCACCTGGTGCAACATTTCAGGGGCTGCAAAGGTGTGTGTGTGTGTGGGGGTAAATATGCCTGCACCACCCACCACAAAAGTCCACAGAGCAAAGCAAATCAATTGCAATAATCAGTACAATTTATTCTGGCAAAATAAAGTGCAAACCTGAAATGCGCAGAAAGCACAGACCAGGGAAACAACAGGTGGTGACTTCAACTGGTTTCACTGAGGCGTCTTTAGGAAGTGTCCTACACAGAAATCCACCCTCCTTTTATACAGTTCTTAAAGTGACAGTGCTAAATTGTGATTGGTTGTATATCAATAACTATATTAAATAACATTATAAATGAAACTAACACCTTAAGAAATGTACTATCAAGCAAAAAAAAATACATGTATAAACATACAAATGTATTTCCATATGTGCAAATAAACCATCCTTAAATTGCTTATAAACAGTGAAAGCGGATACCCTGGAGCTAAAACTTAAAACAACTATCAGTTCACATGACTCACTGGCACTATGATGGTACAACCATATTCTAGCAACAGACGTAGAATAGAAGAATGAATACAACTAAAGCTAATATCAAAAATCCATACTCATACATGTGTATATACTTATATGTACATATTCATATGAAAACATGCTAATGAACACATAACAGAAGCATTTTGTTTTGGGTAACATGTACCTATCGTATTTTTTAAATAAAGGTACATCATGATAAGCTACTATTAACCTTTATATTTGTCATAAAACGGCGTTCCTACACTCGTAAGAACATGTATGTATGGATTTCTATGCAAATAAATAACTCACTAATAAATAATAGAGTGTGAAAGGAAATGGTTGGGCTAGGTATAAAGAACCAGAATCATCTCTGTTATCCATAACCTATATCAGGCCCATACCAATACTACAAATTATGGCAAACTAGAAGTTTAGTAAACGTATCTAGATCAAAAAACCATCATGTCGGAAGGAGAGGTACACCATATGGCATTAATCAAAATAGCTAGGACAGTACAGATGAAACAACAAAAGACAAAATAGGCAAAAGGGGGCAAGCCACATCATTCCTGTAAATGTACAGAGAGGTCAATGCCATCATTGAGTCCTGGTGGTTTTAATGCCCTGAACATAAATCCAGAAGGACTCCTTTTCTGCTGGAATAGTAGCAACATTTCCACCCCTATGTCCCCAAAACACATGATCTATGCCAATGAAGGAAAAACTGTGGTTATGTGCATCATTCTGTAGTAATGAGTGTAAACTCAATGCACTCTTATCATCTCCCAATCTAACAGAACTGAGATGTTCACAAATCCTAGTTTTCAAAGTGCGGATGGTCTTACCCACATAAAACAAATTACAAGTACAAATTGCCAAATAAATGAAATTAACTGTACTACAGTTGATAAACTATCTAATCTCAAAAGTTCTATTGTTGTTATTAGAAGAAAAGGTTTTGGCCTTAACAACCACTTTGCACTATGCACATCTCCCACATTGGAAACATCCTTTCCGTGCAGATGGCATCCACCCCACAGATTTAGTGACTGGTAAACAATGATGTTTCAGAACATCTCTTCAAGTTTGGACCCCATATAAACACACAGATGATGCTTTCACCTTGAAATCGACTTTAAAGAATTCCAGTTTAAATTAGACTTTTGAGGACTTTACTTCGGCTTCTGAGACTGAATCTTCTGATGGTTTCGTAGAAGAGGAGGAACTGGGGAAGACGAGGAGGAGCTGCCGAGATGTCCGATGACTTCCACGCCCCATCACAGCCCACAGACTGTGTAGTTCAAGCTGATAAATCCTGTGGTAGGAAAACACGGAGAGGGGGACGCAAGTGGCATGAACACCGGAACAGGTGCAGGGAACAAGTATTTCTTAAGGTGTTAGTTTCATTTATAATGTTATTTAATATAGTTATTGATATACAACCAATCACAATTTAGCACTGTCACTTTAAGAACTGTATAAAAGAGGGTGGATTTCTGTGTGGGACACTTCCTGAAGAAGCCTCGGTGAAACCAGTTGAAGTCTGTGGGGTCACCACCTGTCGTTTCCCTGGTCTGTGCTTTCTGCATGTTTCAGGTTTGCACTTTATTTTGCCAGAATAAATTGTACTGATTATTGCAATTGCTTTGCTTTGCTCTGTGGTCTCTTGTGGTGGGTAGTGCTGGATTTCATTGAGTTGGTTTGGCACTTGTTCCTTAGCACACCCAGCTGTGAGGGTGGCTTTTCATGTGTTTGGGTAAATACGCCTGCCAAGAGTGGACCGGGGGCAGGAGAAGCATGGGTGCTGCCCTAGGGGGTGACAGGAGCATGGCACCAATATGCAGGGGATGAGGTGGCACCCTGCAGGTGCCTGTGCCTGGCTCCTACAGCCTGACCACTCAAAGGGGGTACAGGGGCTGGCAAAAAGGACTGGGATCCAGCCCTCAGGAGGATACAGCTTTGGCACCTGCCCCATAGATGCTACTGACCACCACACTGTTGGCAGGCAGCAGTCTGCATTCACGCAGGGGGCCTGGTACCAGGGGAATGTTGTAGTGCCTGAGAGGTTGTGCCCCACAACCTGCAGCCACTGCTTCCCGATGATGGTGTTGTGGTCAGTGGCACCTATGGGGCAGGTGCCAGGGCTGTATCCTCCTGAGGCCATGTCCCATTACCTTTCTACCAGTCCCCATTACCTGACCTGATTGGCTGTATGTAGTAGCATAGGGCACTTCCACAGTGGGCCACCTCATCTCTGGCATATTTCCACTGTGCCACCATTGACCTCTAGGGCACCTCCATGCTTCTTCTGCCCCCAGTCCCCTCCTTGAAGCCCTTCATTAGTGGTTCAAGGCCCTTAGATGACCTTCTGGCTGGTCTAAGGGTAGCCCCCTGTTGCAACCACGGTGGGGTTTGTGGAATAGCAAAAAAGGGGATTGTGCAGCTCCACAGTGGCCCAAGCCCCCTTGCGACCTGATGCATGGGTGTTTTTGCCATAAGGGTGGCATGAGGGGCTTTGCTGCATGACATTCCAGTTTTTATGCAGCTGATATTTGAAATTGGGATAGCCACAAACTTTGACGCAAGGTGCCACTGGCGTCATGCACCTTAGGTGCAAGCTCCTTGCATTAAAGTTTTATGTTTGAAAATTGAGCCCATAGAAACACTGACAGGAAAGTGGTAGGCTACAAGAAAAAATATTTAATAATGTAGTTTTTGTTAACCAGGCAGGTACTCTAGACAAATAAATGCCTATTTTCAGTTATGATGCAGGACACTACAAAATAAAACTGTTACAAAATAAACTGGAGTTCCAGGCAATGAAAAACAGAAATCAAATGCAGGTGTGATTAGGGATGAGAGAACCTCAAAAGGTTCTGAGTTTCTAAAAGGTTCTGATAAGCAAAAAAAGGTTCGGATCCTTATCCGAATCTTATCCGAACCTTTTATGACCGTTATTGTTTTATGGTAACCGTATGTTAAAAATAATTTTAAACTGCTTTTATTCAACATATCTGTAGAAAAAAACTGGTAGTAGAGAATGCTCTCTAAACACTCTTCTGTTTCTGACATTTAAAAAAGTAATACCAATATGGTGCGTAAGTTATATTATTAACAGTAGTGATTTCTATTTCTCAACACCAGATGTGTTTTAGACAGTTATGTGATGAAGAAGAAGCCAGGAATACAAAAACAGCACCAGGCCAGGGCAGAGGGCAGCCAGTCAGAGAGAGTCAGAGAAAGCTAGTCAGCCAGCTACCACTTCAAGACTGCAGTCTGCTACTACCCCCACCTACTACAATCGGGAAAATCAGAAGTAGTCTACCAGCACTGAAATCAATATGGTTAAAATACATTGACCAAAAATGACTGCTTAGAAAAGAATGAGAAAATGACTGTGATGATAGGAAAGTCCCAGATCAGATCTCTAGTAGCCTAGAGGTTAGAGTAATGAGCTGTGAATGATCTTGGTACCTGCAGACCTGGGTTTGATTCTCATAGCCTCCACTTGCATACTGTGTGACTCTGAGCAAGTCACTTAACCAGCCCAAAGCACCTGGGTTGCCCCGGAGAACAGGCACTTGTGCCTAGTGGGCCTTACCTAGGTAACAAAGAATAAATAAACAGTCTCATCTAGAATCTGATTTTTTAGAAGGGGATAGTGGTGTGTTTAAATAATTGTACTTCATAGTAGTACTACCAGTACTACCAGGGAGAAAAAAAACAGAGCTAGCAGCATTTATCAATGTGGTTATTTAAGTTGTGTGCATTTAGGTAAATGATCTCCTTAGAATGACAAAGCGACTGTCTGTGTGAGAACAGGGTTTGTCTGCAACAGTTGCTACCAGTACGTGATGCCGTGAACATTATGTACTGACTGCACCTCCCACCCACCCCCAGGATGATGATGCGGTTGAAAGTCAGGCAAGTCTCAGATCTGTATTTTTTTTAAACCAGTCTCCTGAGTCTGACTTTTTGTAGCAGGGGTGAATGTGTTTTTGGTATGTCACCAATTATTTTAGCATAATTACTGGTGACCCCCTTTATTAACCTGATTTCAGATACCTCTCGGCCGTAGCCAACACCGAAATGCGGTTGACTACGGCATTCAGTAGCTCGAGTCACTGTCAGTTTCTTCGAGTGGGATACTTGATAGCTTACTTAAAGGTTTTCTCCAGTTGCACGCAGCTTTTCACTAGTGCTGCGGTGTCAAACACTTAAAAAACTTCAAACTTTAAAAAAAAAACACTTCGCACCACTCGTAACAAGCTCATAAACTAGAGGATTTGCAGACAGTCCCTTGCATTTTTTTCTCCTCCCACACAGGTCTCCACAGCAACCGCAAGACAGTCATCACCATAGCAACACTTCCTGACCATCGGACAACAAACAGTCACTAGCAAGTTACTGAACTTAAAGATATTTGCTAGTTTGGACTATTTTAAACACGTTCTAGTTATCGTCCCACAGAAACGTTACACTGACGTTTGCCTTCTTTGCCTTCTGTCTCTTGAAGTCCAAAATCGATCTCGATCCGATTTCTTCAATGGGACTTCTGGTATTTATTTAATATTATAGTTTACAGCTTAACCAAGCAAAATCAGTTCTTTGAAGTTTTCTTTTAGGTGAGTGCTACTAATTGCACCTCCTAATGTCTTTATGAAAGCAAAACCTTCAATAAATGTAATTCTAATGAACTAGTGTATTTTTTTCCATATATCCAAAATGTTGGCTGACACTCCTAGCACCAGTAATTATAAAAAATAAAAGATAGGCGAGTGTGTGCCTATGAATATTTTTTTCACACCCTGGGTGTGTGATGACTAGACAAACCTCTTGAGCTTCGCTCTCGAGGCTTATGTAGTCATCACACACCTCGGGTGTAAAAAAAAATATTCATAACGCACACTTGCCTATCTATTATTCTCTATATAGCAATGGGTCTCAGTATAGAACGCAACGTGAAGCAATGTGAAAGAACAAGCGCACCAGGAAGTCCAAAGTGACCACTTCACCACTGCTACTACTACTACAACTACTATCAGGGGAAAAAATAGAGCTATGGTTATATAAGAAATAATTATTCTTAAGTGCATTAGGTAATAAAATAAATTATCTCGTCAGAATGAGAAAGTGACTGTGTATGACATCAGGGACTTGTCTGCCACAGTTGCTATCAGTACATGATGATGTGAACGTGATATACTAGCTGCACCCACCACCCACCCCCAGGATGATGATGCGGTCGAAAGTCAGGCAAGTCCCAGATCTCTATTTTTTTAAAACCAGTCTCCTGAGTCTGACTTTTTGTAGAAGGAGTCAGTGTGTTTTTTTGTATGTCACAATTATTTTAGCATGGCAATGGGTCTCAGTATGGAACGCAACATGAAGCAATGTGAAAGAACAAGAGCACCAAGCAGTCCAAAGTGACCACTTCACCACTGCTACTACTACCACCATTACTATCAGGGGAAAAACAGAGCTATGGTTATATTAGAAACAATTATTCTTAAGTGCATTAGGTAATAAAATAAATGATCTTGTCCATATGAGAAAGTGACTGTATGTGAGATCAGGGACTTGTCTGCCACAGCTGCTACCAGTATGTGATGACGTGAACGTGATGTACTGGTTGCACCTTCCACCCACCCCCAGGATGATGACGACATGGTCAAAAGGCAGGCAAGTCCCAGATCTCTACTTTTAAACAGTCCAGTGAGTCTCAAAATTGAAAGCTGATGTGTCACTCCACAGCTTCAGCACAAGTACTGCTGTCAGTGTCATCTTCTTCAAGATCAGCATCATATATGTAGCCAAAGTTTGGCAAGTTAACCTTCAAGAACGTTAGTTTCTTCACATTGTCTGGTGTTAATCTTGTTCATTTATTAGTCACAATATCCTCAGAAGAGCTAAATAAATGGTCGGAACAGATACTGGAGGATGAACATCCAATACTTACAAGCCAAGGCAGCCAGCTTTGGCCAGCATGATTTTTTCTCTTGCCAATAAGCTAAAGGGTCATCCTTAATACTAATTTTGGTTTCAGACAGATATGCACCTACCAGGCTTACTAATGAGCATGCATTTTCTCCTTGTGGAATTTCATTGTCCTGCAGCTGGCCCCAAATGTCATCCTCCTCATTGTCTGCTTCTGTACTGGTTTTTAGGAGTCTTTTGAATTTGAGGCAGTGTCATTGTAGTATTGCTTACCGATCCTCCTAATGAAACCTCATCTACTGCATCAATCAAAAGCTGTCTGTAGTTCCACTCCTCCATATCATCAGAAACACATCAGGAAGGTGGCTGTTCTGGAAACATGGATCTAGCAATGCTGCTAAGAGATACTCCTTGCTCCGTGTCATTGCTGATAATTTCTCATCATTGCTAAGTCTGGTAAGCATGTTATTGACTAGATATTGGTTCATATCTAAGTTGCTCCTAATTTTCTCCAACATTTTTTTGAGAAGTAGAATGAGTGGAATAACTTGGCTAAGGGAAGCCTTTTCTGCACTGACCTCTTTTGTAGCACTCATGAATGGTTTCAGACTGTGACACAACTGTTCCAGCAGATACTATTGAGTAGAAAGGAGTACAATGCCCTCCCTGTTATCATTGTACATGATATACTCAGTGATAGTTACCTTTTGTTCAAAGATGCGTTCAGTCGTAAAGTAAGTTGAATTCCACCTTGTTGCTACATCCTGAACAAGCTGGAGATGAGGAAGACCTTTGTCCTACTGAATATCAGCAAGGATGTCACAGGCTTTTACTGAATGGTTGAAGTGGCATCACACTTTGTGCACTGTAGCCACAGTGATTGATACTTGCCAGTCATTATCCAGGAAGCTTTGAACGATTAGGTTCAGACAATGGGCAAAACAGGGTATATGTACATAGTTGCCATCATGTTGTGCTTTTTAAATATTTGAACCATTGTCGGCAACAAAAGACAATAACTTTCAAACCCTGTGAAGTGACCCAAGCAGTAAACAGTTCTTGCTGAATGTGCTATGCTCTATGTGTGTGTGTCTTAAAAGTGACATACATGGAGAACTGCCATTTTCTGAAACATGATGGGGTTTTTTTGAGCTCTGAGAGAGATAGTAGTGGTAGTAGTAGTACTGGTTGAAGTGGCAGCAGACAGACTAGTAGTATGTGAGGATGATGATGATGAGTTGCCTATAAAACTGACCCAGTATGCAGCAAGAGAAAGATAGGCAATGGTTTGGTGGCTGGTCCACATATCAATAGTGAAATGAACTACCTCGTCCTCAGCCACTCAGAGAGCATGCCTTACTTGAACTACTAAGCTGTCATACATCCAGGGCACAGCGCTTACTGAGAAATATTTTTCTACTTGGCATTAAATATCGTGACTCTTAAGTATTTCATAAGCCTTCTGAAACCCACATCTTCCACAACAGAGTATGGCTGCAAATCAAGTACAATCATTTCTGCTATTGCACGATTTATTGCCAGTGCAATGGGATGGTTTTGTGAATATTTCTTTCAAAAACTTCTTTTAACCTCAACTGCCTCTTATTGGGGGGGGGGATAAAGTTACATTTGGCTAGGGGTGTTGTATGACTACATGCCATGCCTAGTAAAACAGAAGACCTTATGGAATTATCGTGACCGTAAGGCGAAAGTGGACTTTTGGATCTCGCCTGATGCTCGTCTCCCACTGTTTCAGCAGAATGTTCCTGTTCAATGAGATCCCTGCTAGATTTCCAGCCACCAATGTTAGATTGTTTTTTTTAACCATACACAATAATAGGGGTGAATTCGCTAAAGATGTCGCATCATTGTTGTGATTCTAAGATGCCGTTTATTTTTTCCCTTACTAACACATGTTACAATGCATACATATAGTTTGGCAAGCATTCTTGGGGTTTGTGTAAAAGTGATTCCAAACAGTAGAGGTGGACTGTCTATGTCTAGTAATGACCTCAGTAGGACTAAGAGTCTAGTGTCTGGGTTTAAGTGGGGGAAGACATATCAGTGGAGGATTCAGGTTCATCAGGTGAGACAATTATAGAATCCGCTGCAGCACCATTGCTATCATCATCACTACTGTCAGACTTAGTTTCACTTTGTGTGGCTTGTGCCTTTGACTTTATATTTTTCCCTTTTGACACTCTACTACTGTCATTATTTTTATCCACATTGTCACTGTCAGAACCAGAATGAGACACAGCTAAAGGTACAGTCACAAGCTCATCATCATCAGTCTCACCGTGACCAGGGCCGTCACCATCATCACTATCAGATTCAGTAGAACTAACATTTGCAGTCACAGATTGAGTTACTCGATATGCATGTGTTGCAAATCCAGCAACTCCACTGCGAGCTGTACCTGTAAGTGCTTTCACTTTATGTACAATTGGAATATTCTTTGTTTTTGCATTTTTTCTTAGACAACTTGCTATTGCCACTGTCTTTCAACACTTTGTTGGCTGTACTTCTGAGCCCTTCTGACATAGGCAGTCCACCAACCCTTGTTGAGTTTTAAGTATTTTGAGAGTTAGCCTGCACATGGATAGTAGTAGCATTTAGTTCAGTCCCTTCAACAGACTGTGGTGCTTCTTGTTGTTGTTGTACTTTACTTTTTGGGCCACTTCTTTCTGGGCTCTTGGATAAACTTTTTTTTACATTTATTACTTCCTTTGCTCTCGGATTTTGCTTTGCTATTTTCTGCAGTATTCATAATGCCAGTCTGTCACTTGTTCAGAGTCAAAAAGTGGCTATTATTTTTTTTATTTATTCCATGTGATGTGACGGTATGCAAAAAGTGGCACTGGTGCACTGATGACTGGCTAGCAGATTTTATTTCACACACACACACACACACACACACACACACAATTATTTCACACACCACTTCGATATGGATGAAGCTGCATGCACTGCTGCTACCCACACAGATTCTGGGACCCTGCCTGACCTAACCCTCTCTGACACAGTACTTTCCCTTTAAGGATTTTATTATTTTATATTTTATTTATTCCATGTGATGTGATGGGATGCCCTGCCCACTGAGAAAAAGCCCATATCCAACTGAGCGAGCACAGGAAGGATGATGACAGATCACTGGCTTCTTGGGGGGGGGGTCGCACAGACAGTATGCAAGAAGTGGCACTGGTGACTGGCTGGCAGATTTTATTTCACACACACAGAATTTGTTTCACACACCACCTAGGCTATAGGCTGATACTGCAGGTACTGCTGCTATCAACAAAGAATCAGGAACCCTGCCTGGCCTAACCCTCTCTGACATAGTACTTTCCCTTCAAGGATTTTATTTTTTTATTTATTCCACATGATGTGACGGAAGGCCCTGCCCACCAAGCCAAAGCTTATACCCCACTGAGTAAGCACAGGGAGGAAGATGACAGATCGCTAGCTTCTTGGGGGGTGGGGGGTTTGACACAGACAGTATGGAGTCAGGTACACTGCCTGGCCTAATCCTCTCTGACACAGTACTTTTCCTTCAAGGATTTTTATTTTTATTTATTACACGTGATGTGACGGAATGCCCACTGAGCCAAAGATTGTAGAATAAAAAATAAAATAATAATAATAATAAAGCCCCACTGAAATGAATGAGCAGTGAGCACAGCAGGAGAATTGAGTGCTGACTTGTTGTTGGGGCAACTGGACAAACAGCAAGAAGGCTAACAGGGAGTGGTGTGGTTTGGGTGGCACAGTTCATCCCCTCTGCTGCTTCAAAAAAAACCTGTCAGTCTGGCTCTGACAAGTCAGTCTTTTCTCTTGTCTTTCTTGACTCACTCACTTGCCCCAGTGTCCAAGTTCCTTAGCTCCTTCCCGAGTCTTCTCTCCCAACTCCCCAATCCCCGACTCCCACCCCAACACCTGACTCAGCCCTCCACACTATTCCCCTCCTGACCCAAGTCCCTGACTCCCCACCCCAAATTTTCTTTTAGTTCTTTTTTTAAATATATATATATATATATATACATATAAATTCTTTAGTTTTTTTTCTGAGTCTGCGAGTTGACTTCTTTCTTGCCCAATGAGCAAAAGCAAGCAGCATGCACAGTCACAGAAACACAGAGCAGCCTGAACAAACTACTGCTCCTTCTCTGTTCTGTATTCCTCTGTGTAGCTCCTATGGTGGACTACATTGGTTGCTAGAGCAAACCCAGTCAGGTGCCACCTTAGAAAGATGGACAGCCCGGCCATCCAATGGGGAACCAAAGTCTTGTCTCTGGTGCCTCCTGTGTGTTCCTCCTGCTCTGGCACTTTTTCGCTGCATTTCCCATGATACTACAGCCATCCAAACTGATCCAAACAGCCGAAAGTGTTCAGAAGCCGTTCGTTTATGAACACTTTGGCATGTTTGGGTCGGTTCGTATTTCTGACAAACCGGTTCTCCCATCCCTAGGTATAATATGATGCTATACAAGTAACAGGTACAGTTTCTCTCTACACCAATACAGGATAAGTAATCCATCAAGAGTTCATATGAGCTTATAAACCATGAGGCCAAAGGCTGAGTGGTCCTATTAGTCCATTAAATAAAATTATTTTACAACTACTATACATAGCACATGCCTATCTTTTTGTGTACATAATACATTTGGTAAGATGACAAATTACTTTAAGTTTTTCTGCAGATTTTAAAAACTTGCCAGAAGTGCCGGATTTAAGCTTATGTAGGACTTTTATAGGAGTGCTGATGGAAGTTTATTAAACTTTTGCAGTGAAAACATTGTGCTGATTGTTGCCATGGTTACTGACTGTTGCTTGTTAGACAGGGTAGTAATTTGATATGCAAATGATAAGTCCGCCCTGGGTGCTGACTGTGAAAGAAAGATGGAGACATTGCTTACTTCTCTGAAGCTGTCGTTTCAAACAGCTTGCTAATTTCTCAGTTTGGAAGCCTTTTTCTGTAGGTTAGTTAGTTTATTTTATGTCAAAATGTGTTTTGTGGTAAAAATACATTTGTTCTACTGAGATTATTTGTTTAACAGTGTTTTGTCCTGGAGTAACTGATTGAAAACCCAGAAAGGTTGTGATGCAGCATTCTGCTTATGGTTTTGCTTTTCGTCTTTGCCTTTTACTTTGCTTTTTTCTGCCATCACATTCTACCTGTTTTCTGAGTTAATGTAATTCTTGCATTTTTGTGTGTTTTAAGCCAAGTGTCGTGAAACATAGACATAGATTTTGACAGCAGATTAGGACTGTCTTGCCCACCTAGTCTGCCCATTTCCCTACCTACTTAAAGTCCAGATCCTAAATGATCAGCAGCTTATCCTCCCTTTCCTATCACTAGGGTTGCCTTCTGTCTATCACATGCATTCTTGAACTCACCAATCATTTTAGCCTCTACAGCCTCTGTGTGGAGGCTGTTCCATGCATTTACCACCCTTTCTATGAAAAATGCTTTCTCATATTACCCCTGAGTCCTCCCAGCCTCATATTGTGACCCCTTGTTCTTGCACATCTCTTTTTTTGAAAGATGCTGTCTTCCTGAACCTTGTTGATTCCCATGAGGTACTTGAATGTCTCTATCATATCCCCCTCTCTCTCCTTTCCTCAAGGGTATACATATTGAGGTTTTTCAGTCTTTCTTCATATGTTTTCTGGTGCATTCCTTCCACTATTTTTGTTGCCCTTCTCTGAACTGCCTCCATTCTGTCAATGTCCTTCTGTAGATGTGGTTTCCAGATCTGAACACAGCATTCCAGATGTGGCCTGTTCAATTGCTTGTATAGTGGCATCACCACCTCCTGTTTTCTACTGGTGATGCCCCTCCCTATGCATGGCCTACCTATATTTTACCAAGGCATTTGAACCCATCCCACACAGGAGGCTAGTAAACAAGTTGTGCAGTCTGGGAGCCCTGTGGCACCCCACTTGTCACCCCGTCCCTTGTGATTGAACTCCGTTTACCACCATCCCCCTCTGTGTCCTGTTGTTCAGCCAGTTTCTGACCCAGTGTACCACCTTGGGACCTACTCCCAGATTGCATAACTTGTTTACTAGCCTCCTGTGTGGGACAGTGTCAAATGCCTTGCTAAAATCTAGGTAGGTCAAGTCCACTGCATCTCTGTGATCCACCACCCTGGTTACCCAGACAAAGAAATCTATCAGATTTGTTTTACAAGATCCCCCTGCTGTGAATCCATGTTGCCTCAGGTCCTGTGCCCCACTAACCTCTAGGTATGCCACAATCCTTTCCTTTAACATGGATTCCATGATTTCCTCACCATTGAGGTCACGCTGACTGGCCTGTAATTTCCAGCCTTCACCTTTCTCCCACTTCTGTGTAGTGGTACCATATTTGTCCTCCTCCAGTCCTTTGGTACCACTCCCTCCTCTAGTGATTTGTTAAATAGGGCTGTTAGGGGTGCCCCTAGTACCTCACTGAGTTCTTTCAGTATTCTGGGATGCATCCCAGCCAGTCCCATTGCCTTGTCCACTTTGGTTTCCAGAGTTCCTTTAGGACTCTCTCCTCTGTGTCCACCTTCCCTCGTGTGTGTTCCTACCCCCTGAATTTGGTCCCTTCCCTTCCCCTTCCCTTGTACATACTGAGCAGAAGTATTTGTTTAGAATTTCTGCTTTTTCCATAGGTCCCCCTCTGCACACTCCCCCTTACTCAACCTCACAGTCCCTCCATTGATCTTTCTCCTGTCCCTGACATACCTGAAGAAGATTTGTCACCTTCTTTTATTGATTTTTCTATCCTTTCTTTAGTTTGTGCCTTTGTGCACCTGACTGCCTTCCCACCTCCTTCTGCTTTGCCTGGTACATTTCATTGTCTCCCGCCCTCTGTGTTTCCAGTGCTTTCTGAACACCTGTTTTTTTTTCCTTAACCTTCCCTGCCACTTCTTTAGAAAACCATAGTGTTTTTTTCTTTCTTTTTGCTTTATTTACTAGCTTTATACAGAGGCCTGTTGTTTCTGCTATGGCTCCTTTAAGTTTCTCCCACTGTTCCTCCACTCCATCCCTCCCTCCCTTTTCATCAGGATTCTCCGGAGGTGTTCCTCCATTTTTGCTAAGCCTGCCCTCTTTAAGTCCAGGACCTTTACTTTTGAGTGGCTTGACTCTACTGCTATCTTCAATTTAAACCAGACTGTATGGTGATCACTGGACCCTAGATGACTGCCCACTGATAGATCTGTTATTCTGTCACCATTTGTGAGAACCAGGTCTAGTATTGCCCCCTCCCATGTGGGCTCCTTCACTAACTGTCTGAGGCATGTTCCTTCCAGGGCATCCAAGATGTCTCTGCTCCTGGTAGTGGCTGCTGCATACATGCTTCAGTTATCATCTGGCATGTTTAGGTCCCCCACCAGCAACACTTTCCCTTTCTGTGCCATTTTGTGTATGGTTTCCACTAATACCCTGTTTATTTCTTCCCCCTGTGCTGGAGGTCTGTAGACAATTCCAGTGCAGATGGTGGTGCCATTTCCTATTTCTAATGTGACCCATAGTGCCTCTTTCCCATCCTGTCTTCCCCCTAACTCCACTGCCTTGATCCCCTCTCTGATGCACATAGCCACCCCTCCCCCTTTTTACCCTCCATGTCTCTCCTTAAGATTGTGTACCCTGGTATGGTAACATCCCAGTCATGGTTTCCTGTGTACCATGTTTCAGTGATTGCAACAATATCTAGGTCTTCCTCCATCATCAATGCCACTAGGTCTGCGATCTTGTTTCCCAAGCTCCAGGCATTTGTACACATGGCTTTCCATGTTTTGATGCCCCTGACTGTACCAGCTCCCCCCCAATCCTGATCCCTGTTCCTTCCCTCCATGCCTCCTCTGCTATTACCTCCCTTTGTGTTTCATTTTGTTGCTTCCGCAGACATAGTATCAGCCTGTTTGTCTACCTTTCTCTGTGGGGTGGGGCTGACATTTGTTTTTTCCCTGCTTAATTACACCATCCCCCCTCTGCTAGTTTAAATGTTCCTTTCTCAGCTCTAGTATCTGTCTGTTTGTCTACCTTAACCTGTGTGTGGGGGGAGGGAGGAGCAGTTGATTCTTTCTTGCTTAATTCTGCCACCCCCTTGGCTAGTTTAAATGTTTATCAATGAAACATTTAAACCTCTCACTAAGGATCTCGGTCCCCCCCCCCAGATGGATGCAGGCTGTCCCTCTAGTACAAGCCCGCATCTCTCCAGGTGGTCCCTCAGCCCCAATGAAGCCACGTCCATCTCTCAGCTTTGCACCAGCTCTTCAGCCATTCATTGAATCCCCTGGTGTGGAGTACCCTGGCTTCCCCCATGCCGCAGACAGGTTGCATTTCCAAGAAAGTTACCATGTGTGTCACCTGTCTAAGACCCCTCCCCAACTCTGCAAACTCTCTCTGCACAGCCCTCCCCTCATCTCCAACCAGATCATTTGTCCCCATGTGGACAATGATGTCTAGGTCACCCTTCCACCTTGCTGCCCCAGTTATCCTTTGGATTCACTTCTGATCCCTCCAAGCAGTGATGCTAGGTTGGCACCTGACCTCCCTGTTTTCTGCCCCAGGACAAACCCCCTAATAATAGAATCCCCCACTAGGATTTGCTTCATTCTCCTCTAGGGTCCTGTGCCATCCCCTCTGGGGTCTCCACTGTGGAGGATCCCTGCATTCACCTTGACCAGCACTGTGGGTGTCTCATTGAGACAGTCCTGCACTGCCAGAATAGTGCAGGAGTTATGGATTGGAACCTCAGTTTGTATGTGCCTCTACCCCACCTCCCTCACCCTACCTGTGCCCACCTTTGTCCAACTGCCCCTCATTCCTGGCATCCTTTGTGGCACCAGGTGTGGATTTGGTGGTCCCTGGGCAGGGGAGGAGGCCTCCCGAATCCTAGACAACTTGGTCTGGATATGAGCAACCTCCTCCCTCAACCCAGCGAGGTGCCTACAGATGGGTCAGCACTGCAGTCTCCAGAATGTTTCCCTGAAGACTGCTGCCCCATAGCCACTGCATTGCACCACTCCCAACAAGACTATTGTTGACTTCTTTTTTTTTTTCTGCCCCCATTTTTACTCTGCCTTAATGCAAGAGTGCAGTTCTAAAGGTGTTTAACTTGTGGTTTTATGTGTAGCTGTAAACTCTACTGTCTTATGTAGAAGCAGGAAGTTGAATCAATATCTCGGATGTATGCCTGTAAAGGTGGACTAGCTGGGGGAGGGTGGGATCGGGAAGGCAGGGCAGGCCTAATCCCCTGGAAGAGCCGTGGAAAAAAAACAATCAACTCCTTCAAATGTGAGAAAGAGAGATCAAACTGCAAAATCTGTACACTGAAAACAAAACAGTAATTCTGCTTAGCCAAAAGAAGCCTTAATGTTTCTCCTTACTCTGTCCTTTCAAGTAAACCTAGAAGACAAAAAACCTCAGGAAAGCTAAGTGCTTTTTGTCAGCAAACATGAGTTTTCTTAAGTAAGATGGGTAAATTCACAAGAAGGTTTGCTGGGGGTATGGCTGGAATTTGAACTGTTTGTAATGTGTGTAGTCATGCCTTTTACAATATTGTCTTCAGAATCTATGATATCCCAGCTGAGATGCAACATCTTATTTTCATCAGTCTGGCTTTTACCTAGTTCCTCAGCTAGCTGAACTGCAGCACTGGGAGGTCAAGAGAATTCCAAAAGGTCAAACAGTGAGGATTTGGTTCAGACAGGGTTTATGTAGTACTGCTTGTGTTTTTAGCTTTGCTGGGGCATGAAGCTATACAGCCTTTTTTATGAAACTGAGATAGAAAAGAAAAAAGTAAAAAAAGTTGTGTATTCATGATGTCACTATTGATTAAATAATTTGGGTGTGTCAGATTGATGGTGTCATAACAGATTTTTATTAGGCATATAAATATGTAATTGGGTTGCTTAAAAGTGATAAATCTTTTTGTTGAGCCAGTTAGCAAGCTATGTTTAATTGATAATGTCACCATTTTTAAATTGTTGCCAGTTATGCAAATAATAAGACACAATGGGGCATGATCTAACTGGATGTCTAGAGGCATAGTGAGACAGGACACTGCAGGTGGAGTTCCTTCAGCCCCTGGAAGTGCAATATAATGCACAGTCCTGATGTGTCTTATTGCACTTATAAAATTGGTAAATTGAGAAAATAAAAAAAAAACTCACAAAATGATAACCTTTTCAATCAAAAACAGGTATTTTCTTTTGTTGACAGTAACTGGTAAAAAGCAGCCCCTCTCCAGCTGTTAATCACCTGTCTCTCTGCACATTAAATAGAATGTTTCTTTATCATGGAATGCAGGAATTCAAACTTCTGCAAAATTATACTGGCTAAATGTTCACCTCGCCACACACAGACATTACAGAAAGCCTCAGTAAAGCCAGGGATTCAGTTTTATCTGTGAAAGGGCAAGCAACAAGTATTTCCATCATAGGCAGGAAAGGATGGGGGGGGGGCATGGTAAGCTCCACAAAACAAAACTGTGAGACGTACTTAATTTTTTAACATTTGTGTAATTATGTAAGGAGTTGAATACAATGTAAAAAAGAACAATTAATCATTGCATTTGTTCTTATTTTGAAGAGGGATGTTTTGAGGGTGATTTATTTTCTTTTGGTTTTTGTTAATTGAGTAAAAGTGGCAGTCATGCTTGAAAAGACAGTCATGAATTTTGGAAAATGACATTGCTATTGTTAATGTGCTGTGTCCCTTTTGCCAGCAATTTTTTACCTGTGCATTAGACAGAACTAAGACAAAGGCACCAATCAGCCAGGATACAGGATATTCACTACCCATTTTATAAGGTGTGGTGCTTCTGCAGTTTCCTTATGGGGAAAAGGCTTATGAACAATATTAATGCAAATGCGTGACATCTTAATGGGAACATAGACTACATTTGGGATGGGGAAGCTCAGGTAGCACATCAAGGCCTGCACCTTCTGCTAATCCAAAGCCAGTGCACAATTTCTCTGCATGACTGAGAAAAAATGGCTAGTGGCAATTCTCTTCAGTTGTTGAAAATATTCAGGTTATAAACAAAAAAATTAGTTAGCCATGTTAAAGGGAGACTGTCAACCCCTTAGGCCTCAGAGTGTCTCGAGTTTAAAAATCACATGTTATGATTGATCACATTCTGTAGAGATTGTTGATGTATCTAGTAGTTTGGTTCTGATTCTTTTTCTTTTTAAAAGTGAAAAACAGACTGTCCGCTATACTGGTATTACCACACAAAAACAAGTTTGCTAACATTCCTAGCTCAACTCCCACTGCATCTTTCCTGGAGTTGGGAACACCCCCAACTCAGTCTAGCCATTCATGATGCAGTGGGAGGAGAGGATATGGTTGCATTATGAGTGGCTGCATTGTCTGGAGATGTTTATAATGTTCTGGAAGTATGCAATACATGCAGATCAAGGATTTGAAACAAAACAAGGTTGCGTATAATGACACCATTAGCATGCATTTCATTTTTAAGAAAGGATGCGGATAAAAAATATCAACATCAATACATTTTAGAGAAGGCAAGTGATCATAAATGTGGGTTTTCAACTACAAATAATATGGGGCAAACAAAAAAAGATTGATAGTGCCTCTTTAAAGGAAAACAGTGGAATTCTGCTCCCCAAGACAAAACACCTAATAAGGCTTTTAAGTACAGCAGATAATGTGTTTACAACATGACTACTATCATAATGTTTTCAAAGTCAGTCGAAATGTAAACATGTCTGTTGCTGCATGACACTATTTTGCACGCTCAGTGTGGCTCCACACCACACATTTGTATTATAAGTGAAATAACTGAATGACGCAGTGCTGCTTTGTGTATGCAGAATGGTGCTGCATATACATGACATGTTTACGTTTTGGTAGATTTTAAAAACATCATTATTACAGCAAGCAGTTTGTAAAAAAATGATCATATGTGCTTAAAGAGCTCGGGTACTACCTAAAACTAATACTAGATTTTAAAAGCAGTCAACTATTACCTTTCTTATCTGAAGTACTTTTTCTTTTCCTTTTGTGTAAGTAGAAGATTGTTTACTTGATGTTAGTAGGTGTGATGTGTGGGACAACACTCTGCCTGGCAGATGACATATCTATCTCTATCTCCCTGACTACATCATCAACATTGTGATCTCACTCACAGTGACATCACTGCTGCTTAGGAACAGCCACTCAGTAGTTGCCAAGTCAGTCACCTGTGATGTCACTGTCAGTGAGATCACAATGCTGATGATGTACAGGGGATAGAGGTACATATGTCATCTGTCAGACTAACAGCTGCGTCAAACATCCGGCACAATATTATCACATCGAAGACTTTCTAATGAGCAAAAGGAAATAGCAAAATACTTTAGAAATAAAAAGACACAACTGACTACTTCTTAAAATTTGTATTATTTTTCTGTCTGCCTGTTTTGGATCCACTAGCTCTTTAAAAACCTAATAAGGTGTTTTGCCTTAGGGAGATGGGCAGGGGGTCCAGATTTCCACTATCCTCCTTTAAACAAGAAAAATACTTCATGGAGTTTTGTACATGGCAAACATGGTTCACAAAAGCCCCGAAATACAGTCGATGAAACAACTAAACACATGGGGTGCTATTCTATAAGCACCCCTCTGGATGTCGCAACTTCCGACATGTGAAGGGTGCAGTTGCACCAAGGACTGTTGTACGCCTGATTCAGGCTAAGTCATGTGCAAAGGTATGCCAAATGCAGGGTGTACCTGAGTGGCATGTCGCAAGTTGCACCCAATGTGCAGTAAGGTTCAAGTGCCTCCCCTACCTAAACCCCATGCCTGAGATGTCCCTCATGACTATCAGACTCCCCATCCTGATCTCATAATGTGTCCCACTAGCCTTGCAGGGCTGATAGCGCCCCCCCCCAGCCCTGGTGCCAGCCGCTCGCTCATGACACTGTACTGTAAATACTGTAAACATATATGCACCCACTGCCAAAATCCCTGGTAGTCTAGTGGCCCCCCACTCAGCATTGCCAGACCACCCCGCAACCCCGACCCATCCTCAGCTGGCGACTGGCACAGCCCACCTCTCACTACCATGGCCAGCTGCCGTCTGAGTCCCATCTGAGTGCATACTGTATATATGTGCTCCATGAATGAATATATATATATATATATATATATATATATATATATATATATATACACACACACAGTATGTTGCTTCTACAGAGCTCAGTCAGTGGCTGGCTATGGTTGTGAGAGGTGGGCTGTGCCAGTCACCGGCTGGGGATGGGTCAGAGGGGTATGGGGTGGTCTGGCAATGCTGGGTGGTGGGCCACTAGACTACCAGGGATTATGGTTGTGGGTATATATATGTTTACAGTATGTACAGTAAAGTGTCATGAGTGAGCGACTGATGCCGGAGCTTGGAGGGGTGTGATTAGCACTGTGGGGTTAGGTATACTACTATATAGGGATTGGGATGGGGATCCGATATCCCAGAGGGCTTTACTGTGTACACAGTGGGAGACTGGGGGTGGAGGGGATGATTGCCTGGAGAGGCTGTGTTTAACACAATATTTGGGGACTCAGGGAGGAGGTTCTGTAGCAGGGTTTAATTTAACTCTAAAAATTGATTAGCGTTTTGCTCATAAAAGTGCTAAAACATTGTGAAAATGCATAGTACCTGCCTCACTGTGTTTAACAAACATAACACTTCTAGAAAATCTGTATAAATACTTTCTGAACAGTTAGTGTGTCCCCAAAAAACTGCTAATCAATTATTTAAAACCCTGTGTAGCCCTGAGGAGCACCTGTAGTGGGAGTGGGGGGGAAAGCCTCCAGCTCTGCTGGGCTGTCTAGTGGGGAAGGGATGGGGCTGGGGTGAGTGGCACATATTGATGGATCAGGTCATCAACAAACAACTCCTGTGGATACAAGTTACACCAGCTATTTGCTGGTGTAACTTTTCATTGATGAATGTCCACCAGGGTGTCTTCTAGAATAGCGTCATTGGGGACTTTGTTGCTGCCCTTCCAGAATAGGGTACAACTGCTGCCATAAACCTGCTAGCACCATGTTGTAGGGGGTTTAGGGTGTAACTGGTTGCGTAGGTCCATTTTAGTGCAAGCAGCCTGCAACATGTCACAGTCTGCTTTGCAGAATACTGAATGTCACAACTGCTGGTGTAACTTGCTACTTGCACCATTTTATTTGGATTTTTAATTTAGTTTGTAAATTGCAATTGATTTGTAAATCCAGTTCTGGGGGTTTAAAGCAGTAGTGTGATGAAAAATGTTTTTCCAAGAAAGCTAGTTTCAGCTACGTGAAGGTGTGGGATAAAACAGACACAACAAACCCGAAGTCAGGTGCATAAAAATGGAAATGTGTGTTGGTATTTCATTCAAATCAGACAATAAAAAAATAAAAATAATAAACATACAGAAAGCAAAAGGTTATTCAATGTCCAGTATCCAGCAAACTTTCTAATTTCAAAAATTCCTGAGACTTAGCTTCAGTCTTTGCAAGTAGAACAGTGTGGAAACAAGCACAAACTTCTGAGGTCATCCTCAGTCGGTAGTCAGTATTCAACGGATTCCCCTATCTATCTTTGTTACTCCAAGTGGTGGGCTTTTATACCTTTCATGGATGACATCACTGCCAGGTGATCCACCCCTTTTTACTAAAACCAGTATAAACCTTTTATTCTCAGGAGTTCCCCATCAAACAGTAAAGACATACATGTTCATACATGTTAATTTTCCTAGCCTAGATTCAACTCCTCTTTTCTTGGTTCAGAGGGTTTCATGTTTAGTGGATTTTATGTTAAGGGTGTTTTATGTTAAAGGGGTTTTATGTTTCCATTTTGTTTCATCTCAAAAGATAGTTTTAATAAGATAGTAAGTCCATGAGGGTTCCACTGGGTTTTGCAAGGGGAACAGGGAAACAAGGGTGCACTCCTCTTCTCCCTTCTCCTGCCAACCCTTGGAACTCATCATATTGCAGTGTCAGTGGCTCAGTAGGTAGCACACTCACCCTCTGAGGTCGGGAGATCAGAGGGCTGTGGGTTCAGTTCCCACATCTGGCACTTGGGTTAATATCCCAGTACTGACACTGTAGTGCAGCATGAGAGGGGTGCTGCACTTCTGAGGTGCTGTCTTTTGGATGAGACGTTAAACCGAAGTCCCATCTGTCTGGATTGCTGGTAGTTCAAGTGGATGTTAAAGATCAAATGGCACTTATCGAAAAAGAGTAGGGGAATTTCCCCAGTGTCCTGGCCAAATTTCCCTTTTTCACTAAAAATACCACCAACAGCTTAATCTAGTTAAAGGTCAGTTGGCATTCACCTGTATCCCCCTCCCCCGGGTCGTGCCTGAAAATAGGCAGGATTTGTCTAGTGCACTTACCCGGTCAACAAAAACTAACTAAATAAATAAATATATTTTCTTTTTATTTCCGTTAAATGTAACATCCTAATATAGACAAGCATACAGAAAACATATTTCATTTTCATTCCCAGTGCAAGCGGCTGTCCCACAGAAACAAAGAATGAAAGGAATGGAGGGGGCCCAGACACCCCACACATGGGCATCCACCCCAGACAGGGCTCACCCTGTCACAAGCTACAGTACAGTTATGAATAATATTAGCATACTTGTCAAATGTACTTGTCTAGATTTCTCATATGCTGTGCACCATGAGCCAGTCTTTATTTTTCTTGGATTCTAACCCTTGCCATGTCCACAATGTTATTTCTATGGATAATTTGGTGGCCATCTTTTTTTCTTGAGAAAAAACTCAATTAAAATGTTAAAATACTCAGATGTGGGGGTAATTAGAAAAATGTACAACCAAATAAATCTGGAAGATGCCTGGAATCTTTTATGGTGAAAAAAAGGTAGGGCCAAATTCTTTGCCCAATTTCGTTGCACTGCTGCTTTAAAAGAGACCACAGTTTGCTGCAGTGTGTCTGTCAGCTGACCTTACAGGTATAGAGCAGCAGACTGCATACTCTGTGGAGGGCTTTTTCTGCTTGTTTATCCAAAAATATATTTTAAATTATACATAGAAAAGGAAACATAATATATGAAAATGTTTTACATACTGTATGTAAAACATTTTTGTAAGAAACTATTTCTTCACACTGCATTTAGTGTGCTATGCTCTTGTTATACTCCATCTATGTGTACTCCATAAGGGTATATAGTACATTGATGAAGCATTGTGCTGTGCTTTAAAAGCAGTTTTCAATCCCTTACAATGTCCTGCGTGAACATATGTGTGTTTGCGACTGTTGGACCTTAGCGACTATTGCTCTAGGGGCACTACCAGAGTGTGCATCAGTGGAGTGATTTAACACATAGTTTTGTGTCTCACACAGTTTCATGGCTGAACATAACAGGAATTTGCCACTGCTGGGCCTTACTATTTCCATTTGTAGTACCATCATACTGTGCATCAGCAAACTACTTTCAAAACAGTTTTCAGACCCCTCTAAAATCCTTGAGTGAACAAACAGGCTCTATTGGGCCTTACTGAATATTAGTGTTTATAGTAGCACCACCATATGATATTCTCAATCTACATAGTGGCTTAGAAATACAAAAGCACACCTAACAGAACTGAAAATATGCCAACCCTGGATGAAAGGTCCCTTAAAATTCCTTTATTGTAAAAGGAGTAAAAACTCAGAAAAGTACACGGGGGTCTCCCTGCTAAACAACCTAACATTCTGCACACTAACTGCACCTTCTCAAGTTCTTGAAGCTTGAACAAATAGTGGATGTAGGAACAGTCACATGTATGGTAGTAGAGCTCCTGAGGTCTTTCAAACCCTTTTTAATAGAAACTGACTGAAACATGCACCCAGCTTTGACAAAAAAAGAAAGAAAGAAAAAATCATCCTCATCAAGTGACATTGATTCACCAGTGGTAAAGGTTTCAGGAGTTCTTGAGCTGAACATTAGGTCTGAAGGCAGGTACGGCTAATATAGCGATGGCTACTGGCACTGAGAAGGGAAAGCCTTTAGTGTTAGAACTCTCCTAAGCAGCATTAACTAATCAACTAGGAAAAGCATACTATTGCAGCATGAGTTCCTTTTGAACGTGACTCCCTTCAAGCAGATTCTGAAGGTCCCTAGAAAGAAAATAGCTTCTACGGAGTGTGCAGGTGCTGCTCTTGCTGCTGGAGTTTGTAAAAATGTCTCTTCACCCACAAAAATCTAAACTGTTGCAAAACCAGATGCTGACTCAGTCAAAGGTAGAACCCTTGATTTGCCGACATTGATGCTGACCTCCATTAGGGTTGCTCAAAATCCATCTGACTGAATTGGATACATCAGATTCCAGTTTTTTTTTGGTATTCAGATTTTTGGTACTTAAGTTTGAAAATCCAAATGCCAAAAAGATGGCAGACGCAGATTTGGAATCCAATTCTGAATCTGCATCTGACTCCACTGCTGGTCTGTTACATTCCCGTTCCTGTCCGTGCACCCTCTTACCTGAGTGCTGCTGTTCCCACCTGGTATTGTCCTTCTGCTCCTGTGTAATCAGTGGGCTTGTGGTGCACTCACTGCTGGTGTGATGGGTTTGTCAAGAGGCTAATTTCCACTTACTGTGTGGGCTGCAGCCCAGCGTGAGTTAGCCCCCCCCACCAAGCCATCACTAACTTGTCCCCCAGGTTGCCCTCAACCCTCGCCTTGGTGCCAGAGAGTCAGATGGTAGGAAGAGGGGGGTAATCCCACAACAAATCAGTTTCTGCATGCTGGGGCTGGCTGGGTCATTGTCCTTCATCCCACCTCCTCATTCCTGTCAAATCCTGTCCTGTCCTGACTGCTGTTTGGTTAGGTCTTTGGTGGTCAGTTTGTGGTTTATCACTGGTGGCATTATGTAGAAGAGTGATCAACCCAGTTCTCCTCCTTGAACCCTGATTCTCAGCAGGCCATACTTTCTGTGGCCAACAAGAACCAAACACTGGGTTCCTGACAGTCCAGACTGAGAGAAACTATAGGGTTGACTCATCTGCAAATCCAGGGTTTACTACAGCTTGAACACTACCCCATTCCCAGAAGGCACCTTGAAGGCTTCTGTCATTCAATCCAGCAGGAGAACACACAACATTGTTGGGTGACTTGGTCCCAGATGAACTGCTGTTGGTGCCGAGGAAAGGGTGTGTGTTAATCAAACTGCCAAGACTAGGGCCAGGCTGGCAGAATGTGCAATGGATAGAGTGGGACTCGTGTCTGTGAGGAGTGGGCATGGTCATCACATGCCAATGGAAGGGTGTAGAATGAGGTACAATGCCGGGGCTTGGGGAATGAGAAAGATAAAGGAATGAGAATCGATCATTGGAAGACTAGAGTAGCTGACTACTAGACCAACCAGACCAACCCATCACTCATAGTGACTTCCCACCACACTGCACATCAGCACCAGACCAGCCCTCAAGGCAACCAGTGTCCAGGAAGGGGAGGATCCCATCCAGGTTAGGTACGGGGAGGGGGCTTGGTGATTGACGCTTGTCTGTATCAAGCAAGGCATGTTGTTCAATATTTTAATTGTGTGCACTGGAGGGTTATTTACAGGTTCTATTGCAAAGTCAAAGATTCAGATTCTGTTTCTGAATCCATAAACAGAACTGAACTGGACTCAGAGGTGGAATCGGAATTACTGAAATTCTGACTTTGTGCTCTGGGAACAGATTTCAGAGCATCCAAGCACCCCTAACCTCCACCTTGGGGAAACCTTATATCTTTCTGTTACACATGCTACCTCCTGCTAGGGAAAAGTTATCTTCAATACCTACAGTACTTTGGTTAAGACTTTATCTTCATTATGCCTTACCATGGACACTAAAATTAAAACTCTAAGGAGAATTTGACCTTCATAAACTTGTTTTGATTTTTTGTAGCAATTCAGTTGCAAACTAGATGCAAGCATGCACAAAACAAAACAAAACCTAGAAATTTCACTTAAAGAAAAATTCCACATTGATACCCACTGTGCCTCCTTAACTCCAAATGTTGGTTTTGCTCCTCCCCCCATATCTTGTTTCTCTCATCTGTTTCCCCCTTCTACCTCTTATCTCCCATCAATGAAAGCTACTGCTGGCCAAGCTGCCTTCTCATTCTGCTTACATAAACAATAGGGGTCTCTCCTGCCTCCCATTCGCGCCACTCCTTCCCTTCTCACTCTGGAATCCTCCTCCATGAATTTTCTGATCACTCCTGCAGTTACTTCTGATCTCTGGTGGACTTCTATCAGCTGCTTTTGACCCTACAATGGCACTAGCACAGCCCATCACCCCCGGTCATCAGTCAGTACTCCCTGCTCCTCATAGTATTATTTTGTGGCCCACTGTTTAATGTTCTTTTGCTTGTTCTGCAATTTACTGTATGGCAGTTTAATTCTTGAAGCATTTCTAGTAATTGATTTATTTTATTATACTTGTTTTCATATTTTCATATTATTTTTTACATTGTACTTGGTATCTGTTCTGTTCTCTATTCTCCCCCAGGACACATCTGGAAATGAGCTGGTACCAGCTTAGTATGACTTTTCTGCTAAAACTCTTGGAATAAATAAATAACTAAATAAATAGATAAATAAATAAACTGATACCTTGCAAACAAAAAGCAGTTTCAGAAAAAGTGGAGATTGTTGAAAAAAATACTAAGGCTATGATTGCAATACAAAGGAAAAATGAGATTTTGGAAAATAACTTTAAATACAAAAATGTAAGAATAGTAGGTTTATTGGATTCATTTGATTCACAGTACAAACTAACAGAAATGTTGAAAACTTGAAAAATGTTTTGAATTGCCTGAACTGAGTTTACCTTTCATGACCAAGGCATTCAGAATACTGATTAAAGATACACTTTTAATTCTAAGTAAAAACCCAGCTGCAACCATAGTCAATAGTTTTGTTTTTGATACAGAAAGAGACCTTGTGATGTAGAAAACAAGACAAAAAAAGAGCCCTTTTCTTTGGCAAGTGTACCTTTCATATTTATCCTGATATTTCTGCTCCAACTCAAATAAGAAGCTAGAGATTTGTTTCAGTTTTATTTATTTATTTTTAATTTTATTTACTGAATTCTGGGATTACGACCTTTGAGCTATAAGCTCATTTACAGAGGTTCCACATCGGGAAACTAAGGACTTAATGAGATGGAAGCATATTTTTCTTGCATATTCCTGACTGTGTCTGGCAAATTTTGGGGCCAAAAAATACTTGTTCTATGATCCAGTCCAGCTTAAAAATTGTATGAAATTATTACATTTCCAAGTATATTTAGCTTCAGTGTCTTCAATTTGTTTTTTGGTTTTTCTTGCTGTTATAGAACTATTAAATATTTTAGGTTATGCAGTACTCATTTCACTGTGCCTTGCAAAAAGACTCTAACAGTCTCCTACATACAGTATTTTATAATTGTGATTTGTGACATCCCAGTCTGTTGTCATAGTGAGCAGTATAATGTCATAACCAACGGCAGTATGAGGTCAGAAATGGTGGTTCCACGTGATAATAGCAAAGGAAAAACAGTGCCGACAAAAGAGGGTGAAAGAGAAACAGCAACAAATAAAATAGCGACCAGCACTGTAGCAACCACTGAAACTGTGAAGACCCATGCTGACTTTCTGCAGGAGGCTCTGCCCCCAGAAGCCCCATTGTGGAGGCTTTGCCCTCCACACCCTATTTATAATAACCATCTCCGGGGAGGGGCACAGCTCGGGGAGTAGAAGAAACTCTGGAGTGGGGATATTCTCCGGGGAGGCAACTAAGGAGGAGAAAAAGTCGGGGGTGGAAATTGATAGTGCCACCGGGGGGTGACAGAACTGGAGGAGCAGGAGGAGACACGAACTCTGGGATGGAGACAAACTCGAGAAGGTAAGAAAAACACCCACTGGGATCGAACACAGCTCAACTGCATGTCCCAGCGATACAGAGGTGGCAACTCTAACCAGCACACTACACTGGCAGCATGGTTTTTAGCCCATGGCAGTTGTACTACATCCAGCAACTGCTCGCTATTTTCCTGTTTTTCATTGTTGCACTTTTGCTACACTTGCTATTTAGAGATTCTCGCTATTTTGTAATAATTGCTATTTCCACAGGCACTCAAATTGACTTGCTCAAATTCAGTTGCTCAATTTGACTTGTCCATATTATGGGATACCAGTAGAGGTCAGTCAAATACTTTTTAGATAGGCTACCAAGATGTGGCTTAAACTATGAAAAGGAAAACATAGACCTAAAAAATGTATTCTCTAATGAACTGTAAAAGCTGCAACATATTTATTAAACGGCATGCTGAGATGCAGAACTGCTCTTTTAAAGATTTTATAGCAGCAAAAAGGCAGGAGCCATAGAAAACAATGGAAGAAGCAGACTCTGAAATGAGTTCCTAGATGGAAATCAATCCTACCGTTGACAGATCTAATGATGCCACTACTTCAAATTTAAGAAAATTAGTCTACATATTAAAGTGATTTTGCAAGCTTTGCCATAGCAAATAGGAGTAGTAAACTGTAATAACCTGTAGGAGTTGAGATTCAATCTCCTACCATTCAAACTGCCAAAAAGTGCTGTTTTCCAAGAAATAAATGCTTTTATTTCTGTGCTCTGCTTCATTTGCATAACCCACTCCTTTTTTTCTCAGTGCTGCAACACCCAAGCATGACATCATGCAAAGGAAATAAAGTTTTTAAGCACTGTTTTGAAACAGAGACCTCTTTTGGTCAGTCTTCGTATTCCAGACATCTTCACTACCGACATAGGAGACTATATCTTTCAGTAAAGAAATCTTGTCCATTAGATACTATATGCACATTGCCTTGTTTCAAAAACAAACATATGAGAGCTTTTATTGTTGAAGCCACTATAGAAATATGAGACTGTACCTCACAATAAGGGAGCTGGAAAACAACTTCTTATTGTACCCACAATGCCTTGCTATATACATCTACATATTAGGTGCAGTCACTACCACCAAAATAAGGGACTGCACCTTTGAGTAACTAACATTTACATGAACATTATAATTTACCCAGAATTCCTTGGTGCTGTATGTAAAACACTGACATTTCCCTTGCATGACATGTCATTCTAGGGGTGTGGCTGCACACAGAAACTGGAGGACACAGTGCTGGTAAAACATAAATACAAATGACTATGGCAGATTTATTTACAAAAGAAATTGCAGCTTCAACATCTGAAGCAAGGGAGGCAATAGCATACTATGTGAAAAAATGCATCTGTGAAATGTTGCAAAATCACTTTACGTTAGAATAAACTAAAAATTTCAGCTGGCATGAAGAACAGAAAGACATTTAACTCATGTTTAGCATGCCTTAAAATATATATCTACAGAGGAGGTTTTGTTTAAAAAATATTTTTTTTTTTAATTCTAGAGACTTTAGATTTTCTGTATATTTGAAATAATGTTAACATCCATACAATTTTTTTAAAGCTAATTAATACTGAGCATGTGATTTTTCAAAACCTAGCTTAAATAGTTTGAGAAATATTTCTCTTACTTATCTAATATTATTTTATATGGCACCTTCCCCATACTTCTGGACTCTTGTTTAATATTTTTATTCAACATTTCTTATGTTTTCTTATTGTACAAGCTAGTAGGGGTTACATTTTTACAAGTATAATAGCAAATTATTTTCTAAATGTAATGCTCCAGTTTTATCCACAACACATTTGATCAACATTATTTTATATTAAGAAGTACTGCTGTTTTATATGCATTCTTTTTTCATGTACTGTGTTTGAACTGGTTTATAAATAAAGAGTTAAAAAATGGCAGAAGTAGCTTGTATATTTTATTGAATTGCGTATTATGTAATATCTAATTACAGCTAATAGAAATAGCACATTAAGCCATTTTTGCTTTAAACATTTAAATATATAAGGAAACCTAACATGCTGGTGCCTGTCCCCTGATGAAGAACCCGTTGGCTTTGAAGTGCTAGGGTAATGTCACTGTTTTCATTCTTGTTATGGAATACGCTGATGAACACTTGCATTTAATTCTGCACTGTGGCTTTCTTTCCTCCTGACAGATGCTGCACTTTTGTTGTTTTTGTAATACAAATGCCAACTGCAGTTCTTGCACAGAAGATTTCAGTTGAACCTTTCACATGTTAGGAGCCCTCAATCACCTGTTTTCACCAGCTCTGCTAAACATAGAAACACAGAAGTTGGTGGCAGATAAAGACAGCAAGGCTAATGCAGTCTGCCCATTTGTTTTTCTACCTTATAAATGTGCCATTGGCCTTTGCTCTGTCAATGGTCTATCTATTCATACTCATCTGCATTGCTGACTTATGCCTATCCCATGCCATTTTGAAGCCCTGCACTGTATTCATGTCCACCACTTTATGAGGTAGGCTTTTCCATGCATCCACCACCCTTTCTGTGAAAAAGAACTTCCTCACATTACCCTCTAAACGCCCCTCAATCTCATGCGTGTCCTTGTCTCATTTTTCTTATGTTGAACATGTTAGACCACGTTCATGCCTTTATGTTGAATGTTTCATCACTTCTCCTCCTCCTTGCTCTTATAAGACCTGTTCATTTGTCCTCATATGTTTTCTGATGCATCATTGCTCCATTTTTGCTTTCTCTGACTGCCTCAATTTACACGTCCTTGTGAAGGTGTGTTCCAGTACTGCATGCAGTACTCCAGATGGGGCCTAACCAGTGTCTTGTAAGGAGGATTATTACCTCCCTATTCTGACTTGTGATACCCCTGCTAATACACCCTAACATCCCCCTAGCCTTAGCTACTGCTTTAGTGGTCTGCTTAGATGATTTCAGGTCATCAGTGATGATGATGCCTGAGTCTCTTTCTTCCCTTGTGACTGCCAGTAACTCCCCTCCCAGCCTGTAGGTGGCTTCAGGGTTTCTCTTCCCTATGTGCATGATTTTGCACTTCTTTGCATTAAACCTCAGTTGCCAGTCTTCCGACCATTCTGCTAGTTTATCCAGATCTTTTCTCATTCTGCGCACCCCATCTGGATCATCTACTTTGTTGTAGATCTTGGTGTCATCTGCAAACAGACAAACCTTACCCTCCAGCTCATCTGCAATGTCACTAATGAAGATATTGATGAGGACTGGCCACAGGACTGATCCCTGAGGTACCCCAGTTGTGACTTGCATCTCTTCTGACTGTATACCGTTTACCACCACTCTCTGTTTTCTGCCCGTCAACCAGTTTTCCACCCAGCTGACTAACTTCTGACCCACCTCAAGCCTACCCAGCTTATTAATCAATCTTCTACGTGGAGCAGTATCAAAAGCTTTGCTGAAGTCAAGGTAGGTGACATCAACTGCTCCCCCTTGGTCCACCACTCTGGTTACTCAGTCAAAGAAATCTATGAGATTAGATTGACAAGACCTTCCTTTTGTAAACCCATGCTGTCTTGGATCCTGTGCTCCTATGGATTCCAGGTGTTGCACTGTCCTTTCCTTAAGGAATGCCTCCATAATCTTGCCCTCCACTGAGGTAAGACTGACTGGTCTGTAGTTCCCTGCCTCCTCCCTGCTACCACTCTTGTGGAGCGGGATCACATGAGCCCTTCTCCAGTCTTCTGGGACCTCTCCTGTGCTAAGAGACTCACTAAACAGTTCTGCTAATGGCTCTGCTAGTTCCACCCTTAGCTCCTTTAGTACCCTGGGATGTATGCCATCAGGTCCCATTGCCTTGTCTACCCTAAACTTAGCGAGCTCTTGTAGGATCCTTTCTTTTGTGAAGGGACTAGTGTTCACCTCCCTACCCCCTGTGTCCATGGTGCTGAGCTGTGGGCCCTGCCCTACCTTCTCTTCAGTAAATACTGAGCAGAAGTATCTATTTAGGATAGATGCTTTTACATGGTCCTCCTCCTCACATGCCCCTTCTCTCCTTTCATCTTAGCAATACCCCCTCTGGACTTTCTCCTTTCACTAATGTATCAATAGAAAGTCTTGTCACCTTCTTTTGCTGTTTGTGCTAGCGTTTCCTCAGTTTTGGGCCTTTGCCTGCCTTACTGCCTTCCTTGCTTCCCTTGGGGAAATTTGGTATGCCTTCCTATCTTCATCCTGTTGTTTTCACTTATATTTTCTGAAGGCCAGCCTTTTGGCTCTGACCTTTTCTGCTACTGTTTTTGAGAACCAAAGTGGTTTCCTTCTTCTTTTGCACTTCCTTTTCTCTCTAACAGAATGGGATGTTGCTTCAAGTATTGCATCCTTAATGCTTTCCTCTTTGTCTGTACCCCCTTACCTGTATTTCTTTTTGCCAGGGCTAGCTTAACTCTGTTGGCCATCTTATCAAAGTTAGCTCCTCTGAAGTCCCATATTTTTGCCTTGGAATGGGATGATTTAGTTGTAGTGACCAAATTGAACCATACCATGTGATGGTCACTGGCACCCAGGTGACCTTCTACCTGGAAATCTGTGATCCTTTCCCTGTTAGTCAGTACTAGATCTATGATAGCCCTGTCTCTTGTGGGTTGTTGTACTAGTTGTTTGGGGCCCTCTCCCTGCAGGGAATCCACCATGTGTCTAGTTCTGGCAGATGTTCCTGCTGGTATTGACCAATCTGTATCTGGCATGTTGAAGTCTCCCAATATCAGAACCTCCCCTTTAGCTGTCATGTTTTGTATATTTTCTAACATTAATGTGTCTCTGTCCTCCCCCTGGTCTGGGGGCCTGTAGACAACCCCAGTTCTTATGGCTGCCCCATTTCCTGTTTCCAGGGTGACCCACAGGTCTTCTGGCTCCTTATGTGTATTCTGAATTTCTGTAGCTTTGATATTTTCATTGACATACAGGGCCACTCCACCCCCCTTTTTGCATCTCGGTCTCTTCCGAAAAGAGGATAGCCAGGTACTGAAGTCTCCCAAGCGTGGTTACTGGTAAACCACATCTTACTAATTGCTGCTTTGTCCAGTTTAGCTTCTGTCATTATTGTCTGCAGGTCTGGGATCTTGTTTCCCAGACTGCGAGCATTTGTGTACATGATTTTCCATTGGCCAGATTTTGGTGTGTTAGTTGTTGGGTGAGGTCTGGCATTTCCCCTGTGAGTCGTATGGAAGTCGGACCTTTTTCCTTACCTGGTTATGCAAATGAACTGCAAACATGCTGAACTCCTGTTTGACCACTAGCTGGGGGGGGTGTTCTTCCCATTCGACGTATGGGGTGCTGCACCCCTCTCCCCATTTGCTAATTTAAATATTCGGCAAAGACGTCAAACTTCTGCCCCAATGCACTGACTCCCTCCTTAGTCAGATACAGTCCATCAAATTTAAAGAACTTTCACTCCCAAAACTGTGCATTCTGTTTTCCCATTCTATCAGCCAGGGTCTATGTCACTACTGCAGCAGAATGACTTTTTACAGTGAATGGCTCTCCATATATAATCGCGTTCCACCATACACTATAAAGCCATACATCAGAGTAAACAGACAAACAGATAGTCCTGTACAGAGTATAAAGCCATACACCAGATTAAATTAAACAATCTGACTATCCTGTACAGAGTAAGGGACACCCTTAGACAATGTCATTGGAGGAGCTTCCTCAGCAGTTGCAGCTACAACTACTACACTTACTGTAATGCACATTTCAGTGTCTGCGTTTCCATCCAGTCCCTTGACAGCCTTCCACCTGTTATTTTTACTGCCAACAGTGCTGTTTTATTTTTCCATGCCTGCCTGTACTGGAATGTCTTTGCCCCAAAACTACAGCAACCGTTTCTCAGTTCTAATCTTCATCTCTAGAGTGCTTACATGGTTATATGGTACCCTGAGCCCCACACTGTTAGGCTTTGCTTAGTAATCAGTCCTTCTTTGGTGGTCTTCCCAAACACACATGAGGTGTATTGGGATACAGAGTCATACCTCAGAATGTTTTGTACTTGGTGGAGGTGCAATGCAGGCTTTGTCTATATTCCTTCTCGAAGAAGATTTAGGAAGTTTATTGTCCACAACTCTGAAATCACAGCCAAAAGCAGTGCAGAAGTTCATTTACATGTTAATGAAAGACATTCTCTCTGAGCTGATACTGTGCATACATATTTATTTCTGGAGGATATAATTTTCAGGCTGACCCGACAAACTCTTTCCAGCCTCTGCATGGACCCTGGATGAGAGAACCAGCTGTCTTCTCAACTGGCACTCTCTCTCCTCAGTGTAGTCTCTTTCCTGGAGGCTTCCAGGACTCGTGCTCTCTAACTGGGAGCCAGACAGGGTACGATGACTGGCTGAGCACCTTGCTGTGTGGGCATGAGCAGCCCAGTGGAGTTATGTTTGAAAACATTAATTTGATCAGCAGAGAAGTCGGTAGTGCATATCAGGACTGCTGTTCTCTCCCCGTACTTCTCCCGTACATCTCACCATCGACACTACATGCTGCTGACTGCCGCCTGATCCACTGTCCTTTCCTCATACTTCTCCCGTACCTCTCAAAACCGACACTGGCATGCTGCCCGATGCAGGTAAAAGTCAAGTAAATTGCATTCCTATCCCCAATGATGCCTGAAGCAGTACTTTTTCATTTAGCGCGTTCGTGGGGAAGCAGAGAAGTCTGTCGTGCATATCGGGACTGCAAAAATACAAGCTTCTGTTAATCGGGACGGCTGCTTAAAGGAGACGATTGGTTGTCCATGGAGGTGTCCCCTTTAAGCGGCTTCTACTGTACAGTAGTAGCAGTAGTAGTAGTAGTAGTGCAGTAGAAGCCGCTTAAAGGGGACCCCTCCATGGACACTCAATCATCCCCATTAAGCGTCCGTTCCAGTTAACAGTTAACATAAGCTTGTCTTTTTGCAGTCCTGATATGCACTACAGACTTCTCTGCTTCCCCATGAGCTAGGCTGCAAATGTACCCTGATCTTTCTCCTACAGTAGTACTAAAAAGGAAGGCACTTGATTTGATTAGGGATAGACTGAGGCATGAAGGACTATCTTTCTCACTATTGTATCTGGTAAAGCTGCGTGTTAACATGTATGGAAGAATAATGGGGTGGATTCTCAAAGCACTCCTACGCATGTCGTAAGTTGCAACATACAAGGGATACAGCTGTGTCAGGGACCCTGTACCCGATTCTGTATTGGGCTGGGTCCCTACGGCTAAGTCCCATGACTTATGCCAAGCTGAACTGTGTGCCAAATAGAGGGCATACCTAAATGGGTTGCAGCAAGTCTGAAGCACTGGAAATGGAAGGGTGTAAGTTCCCCCCATGCCCTGATCCCCACTAAGTAATGTGGAAAAGCCCCACAGGGCTATAGAATACCCCCATGCCCCATACACTCCATGCCACAATCCCCAATAGCATGTAAGTAAAAGCCCCACAGGACTAACATATCTCCCATGCTCTGATCCTCAATTATTGAAAAAAATAAGCCCTTGTGGAATAATGCCCCTCTGGCCCCAATCCCTGATCTCTTAACCCCATTAAAATGTCATGTCAGACTTTAAAAGTATTAAAAAGAAAATTTTTGGAGCCCCTCTAGCCACGGTAGTCTAATTGCCCCCCACTCCCCCACTTGGCAGTGCCAGACCACCCAGCTCCCCCCACCCGTACCCAACCAGCGACTGGTATAACTCATTTCTCACCACTGCAGCTAGCCGCCAGCTGAGCTCTGCTATGAGCGTGTATTGTAAATGCTATAGTACGAGCTCAGTGAATGACACTGAGTAGATATTATTTATAGTACACATACAAAGCAGATCTGAGCCGGTGGCCTCCTGTGTGGAATGGTGTCAAATGCCTTATTAAAATCTAGGTAGGTCAAGTCCACTGCCTCTCCGTGATCTGGTTACCCAGACAAAGTAATCTATAAGATTTGTTTTACAAGATCCACCTGCTGTTAATCCATGTTACCTCAGGTGCTGTGGCCCACTAACCTCCAGGTATGCCACAATCCTTTCCTTTAAAATGGATTCCATGATTTTCCCCACCACTGAGGTTAAACTGACTGGCCTGTAATTTCCAGCCTCCACCTTGCTCCCACTTTTGTGCAGTGGTACCACATTTGTCCTCCTCCAGTCCTTTGGTTCCACTCTCTCCTCTAGTGATTTGCTAAATAGGGCTGTTAGTGGTACCCCTAGTACCTCACTGAGTTCTTTCAGTGTTCTGGGATGCATCCCATCAAGTCCCATTGCCTTGTCCACTTTGGTTTCCAGAGTTCCTTTAGGACTCTCCCCTCCATGTCCACCTTCCCTCGTGCGTGTTCCTACCCCCTAAATGTTGTCCCTCCCCTTCCCCTTCCTTTGTACGTACTGAGCAGAAGTATTCGTTTAGAATTTCTGCTTTTTCCATAGGTTCCCCTCTGCACACACACACCCTTATTCAACCTCACAATCCCTCCATTGATCTTTCTCCTGTCCCTGATATATGTGAAGAAGATTTTGTCATCTTCTTTTATTGATTTTTCTATCCTTTCTTCAGTTTGTGCTTTTGTATGCCTGACTGCCTTCCCACCTCCTTCTGCTTTGCCTGGTACATTTCACTGTCTTCTGCCCTCTGTGTTTCCAGTACTTTCTGAACACCTGTTTTTTCCCCTAACCTTCCCTGCCACTTCTTTAGAAAACCATAGTGTTTTTTTCTTTCTTTTTGCTTTGTTTACTAGCTTTATACAGAGGCCTGTTGTTTCTGCTATGGCTCCTTTAAGTTTCTCCCACTGTTCCTCCACTCCATCCCTCCCTCCCTTTTCATCAGGATTCTCCGGCGGTGTTCTCCCATTTTTGCTAAGCCTGCCCTCTTTAAGTCCAGGACCTTTACTTTTGAGTGGCTTGACTCTACTGCTATCTTCAACTTAAATCAGACTGTATGGTGATCACTGAACCCTAGATGGCTGCCCACTGATAGATCTATTATTCTGTCACCATTTATGAGAACCAGGTCTAGTACTGCCCCCTTCCGTGTGGGCTCCTTCACCAACTGTCTGAGGCACACTCCTTCCAGAACATCCAAGATGTCTCTGCTCCTGGTAGTGGCTGCTGCATATGTGTTTCAGTCAACATCTGGCATGTTTAGGTCCCCCACCAGCAATACCTCCCCTTTCTCTGCCATTTTGTGTATGGTTTCCACTAATACCCTGTTTATTTCTTCCCCCTGTGCTGGAGGTCTGTAGACAATTCCAGTGCAGATAGTGGAGCTATTTGCCATCTCTAATGTGACCCATTGTGCCTCTTCCCCGTCCTGTCTTCCCCCAACTCCATTGCCTTGATCCCCTCTCTGATGTACATAGCCACCCCTCCCCCCTTTTTGCCCTCCCTGTCTCTCCTTAAGATTGTGTACTCTGGTATGGTAACATCCCAGTCATGGTTTCTTGTGTGTCATGTTTCAGTGATTGCGACAATGTCTAGGTCTTTCCTCACCATCAAGGCCGCTAGGTCTGGGATCTTGTTTCCCAGGTGCCAGGCATTTGTACACATGGCTTTCCATGTTTTGATGCCCTTGACTGTACCAGCTTCCCCCCCCAATCCTGATCCCTGTTCCTTCCCTCCATGCCCCCCCCACTATTACCTCCCTTTGTGTTTCATTTTGTTGCTTCCACTGCCATAGTATCAGTCTGTTTGTCTACCTTTCTCTGTGTGGGGAAGGAGGTGGTAGCAGTTGGTTTTTCCCTGCTTAATTCCACTGTCTCGCCTTGGCTAGTTTAAATGTTCCTTTCTCAGCTCTAGCATCTGTCTGTCTACCTTAACCTGTGTGTGTGGGGGGGGGCAGCTGATTCTTTCTTGCTTAATTCTGCCACCCGCTTGGCTAGTTTAAATGTTTATCAGTGAAACATTTAAACTTCTCACTAAGGATCTCGGTTCCCCCCCAAATGGATGCAGGCTGTCCCTCTAGAACAAGCCCCGCATCTCTCCAGGTGTCCCTCAACCCCAATGAAGCCAAATCCATCCTTCAGCTTTGCACCAACTCTTCAGCCATTTGTTGAATCCCCTGGAGTGGAGTACCCTGGCTTCCCCCATGCTATAAACAGGTAGCACTTCCGAGAAAGTTACCATGTGTGTCACCTTTCTTAGACCCCTCCCCTACTCTGCGAACTCCCTCTGCATAGCCCTCCCCTCATCTCCAGCCAGGTCATTTGTCCCCATGTGGACAATGACATCTAGCTCACATCACCCTTCCACCTTGGTGCCCCAGGAATCCTTTGGATTTACTTCTGATCCCTCCAAGCAGTGGTGCTGGGTTGGCACATGACCTCCCTGTTTCCTGCCCCCAAGGACAACCCCCCCTAATAATAGAGTCCTCCACTAGTATTTGCTTCCTTCTCCTCTGGGTTCCCATGCCAGCCCCTCTGGGGTCTCCACTGTGGAGGATCCCTGCATTCACCTTGACCAGTACTGTGGGTGTCTCATCGAGACAGTCCTGCCCTAGCAGAATAGCGCAGGAGTTATGGATTGGAACCTCATGTTGTATATGTCTCTACCCCACCTCCTTCACTCTACCTGAGCCCACCTTTGTCCAACTGCCCCTCATTCCTGGCATCCTTTGTGGCAGCAGGTGTGGATTCAGTGGTCCCTGGACAGGGGAGGAGGCCTCCCAAATCCAAGACAACTTGGTCTAGAGATGAGCAACCTCCTCCCTCAACCCAGAGAGGTGCCTGCAGATGGGGCAGCACTGCAGCCTCCAGAATGTTTCCCTGAAAACTGCTGCCCCATAACCACTGCATTGCACCACTCCCAACATGGCTATTGCTGACTTCTCCTTTTTTTTTTCTCCCCCCAATTTTACTCTGCCTTAATGCAAGAGTGCAGATCTAAAGGTTTCTAACTTGTGGTTTTATGTGTAGCTGTAAACTCTACCACCCTGTTTTGAAGCAGGAAGTTGAATCAATACCCCAGGTGTATGCCTAAAAGGGTGGACTGAGCTGGGGAGGTGGGATGGGAAGGTAGGGCAGGTCTAATCCCTGGAAGAGCTGTGGAAGAAAAACAATCAGCTCCTTCAAATGTGAGAAAGAGATCAAATTGCAAAATCTGTAAACTCAAAACATAGAGGATAATGCCTGATGTGCAGGTGATAACCATGGTATAATCACCTTGAGTGATTGCTAGGGCATCAGTAAACCTTGCGAGTGCAACTCCAGAGGTTTACAATTGCCCTAGCAACCACGAGAGGTGATTATACCATGGTTATCACCTGTACATCAGGCATTGTCATTTATAGTGTATGGGACTCGACATGAGAAGTTAACCCCGAACACAAGTAATTTAGCTTTACCTTATTAATGAATCTGCACTACAGCCCCATGATTGTGTAGGAAAACAATTTATTAGGATGCACGGACTGAATGACAGCAGGCCAAAATAGCACCAGAGTTAAAATCTCTATCAGACATACAGATTGCTAGGCTCAGTAACAGTACACTGAGACAACTGGAATGTTATTTGAACACTGTACTGAGGCTAACAATCACATTCTTGGTGTGTAGAATACTGAATTACACTGGCATTCCGTTTTGTAAACCCACTGCTATGACATAGATGAGATAGGTTTATTTATTTATTTAGTTTTTGTTGACCGGGTAACTGCACTAGACAAATCCTGCCTATTTTCAGGCACGACCTGGGGGAAGGGGATACAGATTAATGCCAACTGACCTCGAGCCAGATTAAGCTGTTGGTGGTATTTTTAGTGAATGGGGGGAAATTTGGCCAGGACGCCAGGGAAATTCCCCTACTCTGCTTCCTGTGAGCAGGGGGTACCCATTTTCCTGTGGGACCAAGATGGCGGCTCCCATGGATCCTGCTGGAGGTGAGATTGTCCTTGGATCTGAGGAGCGGGCCTCCTCCTCAGTTCCTTCTATGTATGAGGCTTCTTCCATCTCTGTGAAGAAGGATGTCGATACTGCTACTATGAAACCTGAATCTGACCTGTCTATGCTAGAAACTGTCAACGTTTTTGCTCCTTCTGAAGGTCGCTTGTTTACTTTCTCCAGCTTGTGTGGCTTCCTCTGAGGCTCCTGTTCTTTCCGCAGACCCACTACTGAGAGTGGACTTCCCGAGCTGTCATCAGTTTCAGTCCCGAAGTGCGTATTTGCGGGCACTTCTCACCGAAGAAGAGTGTCACGAGCATCACAATCGATCTCTACATCTCGAGACAGGAGTGTTACCTATTGGAGCTCCACCTTCTCCGAAAGCTGTCAGTTTGCCTGGAGTTTGGTGCTGGGTCTGCTACATCCCCGGACCTGGTAATTGGTGAGATACTGGCCTCCTTGGACACAGAAGGTTCCTGTATGACATCCTGGGAACCTACTAGTAAGACTTTTTGTTATTTCTTCTGCACAAGACTTGTTTTCACCTGTACAAAACAGAGAGGGTTCGGGGGTAGACACTGTTTCTAGAAAAGATGCTCCTCGGAAGCTGTCTGATCCTGTGACTGGCGCTGCATTACTCGCTCCTGTTCCTCGGAGTACCGACTTGTCTGGGGAAGGCTCTGATTCTGATCAAAATATGTTGGTTATGGGGCATACTGTCACTGAAGCCTTACAGGCTGCTGGGTGGGTTAGAGCTGGGCCAAATCAGCCTTGAGTGTCACCTCAACGACCAGGGTCTGCTCTTTCTGACCCTATGGAACTTCCCTCTTCTCTAGAGCTGTCTAACTCCCCCGGTTCTTTTTCTTCAGCAACAAAATTCTATGGAGGTTTCTCCTTTGCTCACTGCTTCTGAGAAGCTGCATGCCCCTGGAGAACCTATTGCCCTGAACCCAGCATCTGATGTCCCTGGAACTGGTCTGGACCATCCTGCTCCCCCCACATCCTTCTATGAGTACTGCTGGAGCTGATCCTGACCTTGGTCGGATCTCGTCCCACAGAACATATGCTGGACTATTTCATGCTCCTTCCTGAGCCTGCTAAATGGCAAAATGCAGTAAGGCTGAAATATAAAGGAATCTTGGAGTTACATCCTGACACAGTATATGTGGGCCGGACGCTTTTGAAGGACAGTATGGGGTTTTCTGCCCATGACATATATGCTTTAATTCACACCTCAGGTGATCCAAATTTTGATGTCAGCTTTAAAACTGCTGTGGGTTTGGAGTTCTTTTGGGAACGTTATTAAGGTGTTTGCAATCACCCCGAATGGAAGGTCTTTGCTGCTATTCCTTTAACTAAGCCTGTCTACAGAACGATGACTGTGTTATTTAAAAATGAAGGAGTGGCAATATTGGATATTTTATTCTGGTTAAGGGCTAAATGTTCTGTTTTAGTCTTCCAGACTCTATTATTGTCTCTGAGGATATTTGGACTGGGGGTGGAGGATTCGGGTCAAACTGCCTCAGATTCGAGGTATTATACAACACCTACCTAGTTGCTTCTACCTAGGGAGGGACCAAGGCTTTATCTTTTATGCTGGATAGCCTCGATCCTGTTTCATGTGTGGGGCTCATACTCATCTGAGCAGTGCCTGTGATAAGATGAAATGTTCCCTTTGTGGAGGGATCGGCCATGTGGCATTCACCTGCCAAACTGCTGTTATATGTAATCTTTGTGAAGACACTACCCACACTTTCAGGGACTGTCCTTGGGCTTCACATAATTTGGGAGGGGATGACTCTACTGAAAATACAGAAGGGGAACCACAAGGGCTTGCAGGAGATGATCACCCTATAGATGTGTCCCAACTCCGGCCCTCCTCACCCTCTGTAACAGTTACTGCTGTTGATCCTTCCCCTACAAGGCATGTGCCATCTCCTTCCACTATCCCAGTCAAGCTAACATTGCAGCAGGTAATTTCCCCAGGTACCACAGCCCCAGAGGTGATTGCAGATCTGGTATTACCCATTACTCCTGAGAATACATTGTCTCACCCTAGCTCTGTTGAAGTACCGGGGCCTTCTAGACAAGATCCTACCATGCCGCCTCCCCACCCCACAGATTGGGAATTTCAAAAAAATAAGCGGATGACACGCAGTGTATCCCAAAAACTGGGCAAAGATGCTATGGATGGAGGTGAGGCTGGTCTCCCCATGTCCAGTAGATTCCTTTCTCTTGCTAAAAGGAAACAGTGGGATGAGGAGGAGGAGGATTTGGATTCCTCTTCACTAATTTCCTCACAGACGGAACATGTGACTGATTCTGAATTTCCCTCTGTTGATACCAAAGGGAGGAGTAAGAAGAAAAAGAAGTCCAAAAGATGGGAGACTAAAAATGCTAAATCTCTGGTTTCCACTATGGCGGAAGTTTCTACCATCTGAACATGGAGTGGCACCTTTCCTTGGGATCTTTAAACATCAATAGTATAAAGAACCAAAAAAAGAGACTCACCACTTTCTCTATCATTTCTGGTCATCGACTTGATATTTGTTTACTTCAAGACACCCAGTTACATACCACTAGAGATACCAACTGGGAGTCAAATGATTGGTTAAGGGGTACTTCTTTTTGGTCCTTGGGGCAGGAATCATGCTCTTGGCTGGGTTTTTTAATCCTGAACCCTGACCTCCATGTTTCCCATATTATTGTTTTGGTTCCTGGAAAGGCATGCATTCTTGATGCCCGGCTGGGGGCACATGAATTGTGTATTATAAATGTCTATAATTTCCAGACGAAATTCCAACGGGTTACATTGTTGCAGAAAGTTCTACCTTTTTCATATACCACAAGATCTGTCTTTTTAGGAGGTGATTTTAATTGTATATTGTCTTTATCTTACAAAACAGGTAGAACACAAAATTGATATTCAGATTCTAATTTTCTGCACAAAATGTATACGCAGGCCAAGCTTAGGGATTGTGCTGCTGGTTTTTCTAGCTTGCCAGAGCATACTTACTCTAGGGGTCACTTGTCTACTAGAATTGACTTCTGGTTTGCCTCCCATTGGGTCTCTGTGCGCTCTTTTTCAGTTTCTCCAGTTGAGACCTCTGACCACAGACTGATTACTGTTTTTGTTGGAACCCCTGTAAATAAACCTGGCCCGAATCTGGTCTGGAGGTTGAATTTGGTTCTTTTATCAGACACAGATACCTGGGCTCTCATTCATAATGAGTTGGAGGCCAGATTTTCTGTTTTTGATTTATATGACAATTCTCTTATATGGTGGCAAGGCTCAAAACGAGATTTGAAAACTTTATGTAGCTCATTGGCCAAATGGCAGCTAATGCTAAATATCTAACCTACCTCCAGTTCAGAGATAGGTTACTTTCTTTTTCTTTTTTTAAATTTTCTTTTCATTGATTGTTGGTTATTTCATATTGTACAATTACTTACATACTTTCAGAAATGATCATATAACAAGCATAGATTATACATCAATGTAACATTTTGTATTACTTTAAAGTAATTTAGTAGTTTACTAGGGCTAATAGACTTCCAACCTATCGGTCTAATATCTTTCCATGGGACCTCAGCCGACCACACCAGCCCCTCTCCTTTTAGACCTCTGGCTTACCCCATACTTAACTCATCTTCCAAGATATATAAATAGCCTCAAGATCCATTATCTATTTCATTTTGTGAACAGTAGAATACCATGGTCTCCATAATGGTTCTATTAACAGTTGCTTGTTATGGATTTTAGCTGTTAAGGTTTCCATCTGATAAATATCTACCACAAGCCTCCTCCACTCGTGCACCGATGGGATAGTTGGAGAGTACCATCTTTTTGTTATAGCTTTTTTGGCTGCTAATATTAAAACCGGTAACAAAGACCGATGCCATGAAGGGTTGTGATAAGGATAAATTGAAAGCAGCACTATCTCTGCTGTAAGCTCCACTGTCTCCCCTAGACATTCCAAGATTTCTTTTTGTAATGTATACCAAAATGGCATCAGTAAGGGACATGACCAGAAAATATGGCCTTGATCAGCCAATTTACAACGACACTTTCTCCAACACCCCCCAGATGGTTGAGAATGGTATTTAGCCTGAACTGCTGGGGTACGAAAGAAACGACTTCTACATTTCCATGCAAATTCACGCCATCTAGTAGCATGAGTAATCTTGTATGCCTGAATAGATGCTCAAAGCCATTCCTGTTCCTGTACTTCCATCCTCAGGTCTCTATTCCAACTATTTAATATTGAGATAGAGGAGTCTCCCATTCCCTTCCTCAAAATTCTATATAGGAAGCCTATCTGATGGGGCCATAACTTGCCATTGACTTGGTCTTTGATATCTCTCCAGGCCAAGGGAAGGGGGGCTGGGAGCTTAATCTCTGCCTCTCTTTGTCGTAGTAGATAATTTTTGACTTGGTTGTATCTAAAAACATCACTTTCTGTTAAACTGAAGTTAGTCTGGAGTGTTTCAAATGGAATAACCCCTGTTTGAGAGAGAAACTGCTTATAAAATAGAAGCCCTACTTGTCTCCAGCTAGAGAAAGTGTGATCTAAAAATGCTGGAAGAAACTGTCTATCTTCTGAAATTAAGGTGTGAAAAAAAAAAGTTCTCTGAAGGCCTTGTGTTTTTTTTATTTTATACCATATTGTTAATATATGGGCTGTAAATCCGGTAAAGTCATGGAGTTGGGGTGGATTTGTGATCGAGGCCATGGTGATCTTTATAATATCATAAAGATCATTTATTGCAAACTCCAAGTCTTTCCAGGGGATTGGTATGCAGCTGTAAGCCACAAAGACACAATTCTCAAAAGTGATGCCAGAGCATATAGTCTTAAATTCGGAAGGTTTACTCCTCTTATTGAGCCTGGGAGTTGAAGAAGTGAAAGCCTTATTCTTGGCCTTTGGCCATTCCAAATAAAGTTTGTTATAAGCTTATCCCATGATTTAAAATAGAAGTCTGATGGTAGGGTGGGGATATTCTGAAAAAGATATAGTAACTTAGGAAGAACCATCATCCGGATCATCTCGATTCTCTGAAAAAAGGATAGTGGTAATAATGACCATGTGGACAGATCTTTTTGTATTTGGTTAGATAAGGGCTCATAATTTAATAATTCTAGCATTTCCAAACTTTTAGGGACTGTTATACCTAAATATTTAAATTTTGTTTTATGCCATTTAATAGGATATTTATCTTTTAAATCTTGAGTTGGAGCAAAAAATAAGGGCATCAGGTCTGTTTTAGTTATATTTAATTGGAACCCCACTATTTCTCTGAAATTCTCTAATGTTTGCCAAAGGGCAGGCAGAGGCTACTTTCTTGAGCTGTGGAGACTGGAGAAGATCTCACAGATGACATTATTATGATTAAATCTGAGATGTGTAAGTATCAGTATGATAGGGCCCATTCTCTGTTTTCAGAACAGAAGTTTGGTACTCAGGGAAAAGCACAAGGTGTTAATCCTTATGACTGTTGTGCTCAAAGGGTGGACTCTAAATACAGTATATGGAAGCCTTGAGGTCTGATACAGGTTAGATTATAAACTCTGGTGATGATATTGAGGAAGTGTTTCATCAGTTTGTGGAAACTTCCTTTCATAACAACTCTCCCCCTACAGTTGGGATGGATGAGTTTCTAAGTACAGTACAGATTCCTGATCTTTCGGAAGCAGATAAATCCCTTTTGACCTCTCCTATTTCCCAGAAAGAAGTTAAGGAAGTTATTAATGGATTACCGTCTGGTTCTTCTCCTGGTCTGGATAGCTTACCAGGGGAACTCTATAGGAAAGCAGTAGGCCTCTTAAGCCCCTATTTGGTGAAAGTTCATAATGCTGTAATATCTGGTTTGTTTCCTTTTCCTGAGGCTTTGGCAGACAGTATTTTGATTTTTTTCTATAAAAAGGGGCATAGATTGGATCTTAGAAACTGGAGGCCCATTAGTTTAGTTTATTAAATGTTGACTGGAAAATTCTATGTAAAATACTGTGCAAACGTTTATTCTGGGTAGCTCAGGAAGTGATTTCACCCAGTCAAACTTGTGCCATTCCCCACCAGGGTATGGGAGACATTACCAAATTACTGAGGGAAGCTTTTGATGGGTCGAGTGGTTCTGGGTATTTACTCTCCCTTGATCAAGCTAAGGCCTTTGACGAGGTTCCCCATGTCTACTTGTTTCGGGTTTTAAAACATTTTGGCATTCCAGTTGAATTTATAGAATGGCTTCAAGTTATTTACAGACATGCCTCATCACGGCGCTTGGTAAATGGCAGACTAGGGAGGTCTGTACTGATTCAGTGGGGAGTCAGACAAGGCTGTCCTCTGAGTCCGCTTCTTAATGTTTTTTCTTTCGATCATTTATTAAGAACATTGCATACGACACCAGGGATTGCACCATTTCGGGGTTCTGGGGATGGTGTATTTCTGATTGCCTTTGCTTATGAGGATGACACTACAATACTAGTGGCTGATCAAGTCTCTGGGGAATGGGCTCTGGAGGTTGTAGACTCCTTTTCTGTTGTCTCTGGTTCAAGGATTAACAGACAAAAGAGTATGGCTATGGGGATTCATACTTTTGAAGTAGCTCCACAAGTTATAGGGGGTGTTGGTTTATCTGCATTACCGATTAAAATTTTGGGGTACTGGTTCGGAGCTACTGACCCGGCCTGTTACAGTTGGGAATCAGCCTTGGCCAAAGCAGAGGAGAAAGTTGCAAGATGGAAAGGCTTTCCTATGATAAAAAAGAAAAGAGTTTTTATGTTTAAAACTTTTCTATTGCCTATTTTTCTGAATGTTAGTTATTTGTATCCTTTGTCTGTCAAATTAGAGGTTAGGATGTATAGTGTGGCTTTTCAGTTATTATGAGGGAGTCGGCTTAATCCCATAAAGCGAAATAGTACCTATTGGCCTGTGTGTGATGGTGGTTTGAACATGATCAGTCCTGTCATATTTCTTTTTACTATATTTCTTTATGCAAATGTTGTTCCCATTTTACTGTTTAGTCAACTGCCTTGGGTTCCCTTGTTTAAAGATAGATGCTGTTATATTTGACAGAAGTGGGAAACCCAGCAATGGGGGGTACTTCAGAACATCCCACAAGGTTTTTCTCCCTATCTTTTGGACATTTGTAAGAAATTAAAACTTTGGCATATATCGACCTTTGACCTTTTGCACACTACTAGAAAATTGGAGTACCTTAAACTGTTACAGGAAATCTGTTTTAAAGAACCCTGTCTGGTTTTACCGGACACTATAGTCCTAGCTGATGTCCTTCAGCAAGTGACAGAAACCAGACTCCCTCCTAAAGTATGGGATTCTGTATGGCTTAGCTGTCATTCTAGATTAAATGTCAGAGGAAATCATTTTCAAAAAACTGTTCTGGACAGATCTTGTCTAAGGGAAGGTTGTGGATTGGAGGTTGAAACGATGTTACATCTTTTTTTACAATGCCCATATATTTCTGGTTTATGGCCTATGTTGGCCTGTTCATGGAATATCCCTCATCTAAGGTCTATGAATTATAATACCTTGGTGTATGACCAGTATGATGGCATTTTTGGAGCAGTTTTCATTTAGGGACAACTCGAGTGATTTTAGCTATTATTAAATGGATGATTTGGCAAACTAGATGTCAATTTGTGCTGCAACAAAAACAGCTGTCCTTGCTGGGTTTACAAAGTAAAATTGAGTGTGAAATCACACTGTTATTTAAAAAAGAAAAACATATCTTTTCTAGCTCCCTGATACAGTATTGGTGGAAAGGTTGGGGTTCCTTCCCCTTTTTACAGGTTTTGACTTGACCAGTAGATTCTTGTTGGATGCTTTATGAAATGTTTTTGAATTTTTCCCATTATATACTGGGATGAGTGGGGACTGTTGGGATAGCTGCTTTTTTGCTTCTAGTTATTATAGGATTTCTGAGTGGGGTTTTTTGGTTTTGGAATTTTGGGGCTGTTTCTGGTGTTTAGGAATTTTGCAGGGAATGAGTGTTGTTTTTTGTTTTCTGGATCCTGATGTTTTGTATTAATTTTTGTATTTTGTGACTCTCTTGTTGTATTTTCCCTTGTTTTGTTTATGAAGCTTTCTCCAATAAAAATTTCTGTTACTCTTTTTGAGAAGTGCCATGGAATCTTTAACATCCACCTGAACTACCACCAGAACAGCTAGATGCGACCTCGGTTTAATGTCTCATTCAAAAGACGGCACATCAAGAGTGCAGCACCCCCCTCATGCTGCATGACAGTGTCAGTATTGGGATATTAATCCAAGTGCCTGGTGTGGGGATAAGGTTCTGACATCATAACAGTGGGATTACAAGGTTGTAATCTGTTTGATTTCAGTGGGTAATAAGGGCTACACATACATTATAAAACAGTAACTCTGCTTAGCCTAAAGAGAGAACAAACTGCAAAACCTGTAAGCTCATAACAAAACAGTAACTCTGCTTAGCCTAAAGAGAGATCAAACTGCAAAACCTGTAAGCACAAAACAAAACAGTAACTCTGCTTAGCCAAAAGAAGCCTTAATGTTTCTCCTTACTCCTTCCTTTCAAGCAAACCTAGAAGACAAAAAGCTCAAGTAAAGCTAGGTGCTTTTTGTCAGCAAACGTGAGTTTTCTTAGGCAAGATGGGTAGATTCACAAGAAAGTTTGCTAGGGGAATGGCTGGAATTTGAACTGTTTGTAATGTGCGTAGTCATGCCTTTTACGATATTGTCTTCAGAATCTATGATATCCCAGCTGAGATGCAGCATCTTATTTTCATCAGATCTGGCTTTTATCTAGTTCCTCAGCTAGCTGAACTGCAGCACTGGGAGGTCAAGAGAATTCCAAAAAGTCACACAGTGAGGATTTGGTTCAAACAGGGTTTATGTAGCACTGCGTGTGTTTTTAGCTTTGCTGGGGCATGAAGCTATGTGGGTTTGTCCACACTAAATGGGTACATTTATGCCATACCCTCTTTACATGCCATTAATTCACATAATATAGCAATTCTAGTCTAAAAAACTGCACTGCATTGTGCTATATAACAAGCTTAGACAGAATCTATAACCTTGGAGTGGCAACACTAGCCAATCTGTTTTAATTTTAAAAATTGCATAAATGTCCCCTCCTTTTTTCATGCTTCGAGTGGGACATTTAAATGCAGTGTGTCTTGTGCACACTATTTCTGTCATTCAGCCTGCACTGCCAAACACTAAACACTGTGTGTAGACTTGCAAGACACACACTTCCAAACATAGTGTGTGTTTGTCAGTTTGCTGTCTTTCATTTTTAATTTAAATGCCACCAAAAATGGCAATCACGGATGCAACCTACTCCATCCTCCTTGGTTACATACGTGATTGCAATGCAAATTTCTCCTAGTCAGTGATATTTTGGTGTTCCGATGCCTGCTCACAAAAACCCAAGGGCTTACTGGAAGATTGCTAATCTTTGTTTCCCCCAGAGCTCCAAGCTTCCTGAGCAGTCCCATTTTCAAATTGGGCATCTCCGATTCCATCCCTCCCCCATTCCTGTATGTAAGGGTTCCCTTTCATGCCCTGGGAGCATGATCAGTGCAGGAGAAAGGATTAGATTATCTGTAGCCAATCATCCATGGACCCTGAAGCTTTTCAAGTGTTTGTCCACAAGCCCAGGCCATTTTGTCCTCAGTAGCAACAGTAAAAGGTTTTCAGTCTCCTGCACTCCAGAGTTGTTACATACAGCATCATTTACATTGAGGTACTCATTTTATTTAAATTGCAACACATTCTTGGGCAGTATAGTTATTTTTACAGAGTGAGGTTGTTTAGGGCTCTATTCTTGAACTAGGGATGTTCATGTTTGGCCCATTCAGCTGATTCAGCCACTGCTAGCAGGCTTGAATGCAAGGATCTGAATTTAAAGGGCAATCCTGTTTGTAAAAGGGACAACAGTGGTAGTATCTGTCCCTGTTACAATGGGATATAAAGATTGGGCAATGTTTTTTTGCAGCACAACTCAGCATTATATTATTTATTTCAATGTAATTAATAACTGCCATTGAAATAAACAATATAAAGTCAGAAAATTGCATCTTATGATAAAAATGGCAAAAGTGGCAATAATTGTCCTGGGTGAAGTATGGAAAACTAATGTTTAGTGGTGTAAGCACTGTAAAGATGCGGTGCTGCTATGATCTGGCAGTGAGTTTAAAGTCAGTTCATCTTTTAAACCTTGCTTTAATGTCCAAAAGTTGTTTTAAAAGCTCCCTTCCCAGTGCAATCCTGTTTGTAACAGGGATGGGTTTCTCTTATTAAGGTTTGTAACTGGGGACATGTTATCAATATCCATTCCAGTTACAAACAATACTTCTAGTGTTTCCCCTTTTTTTGTCCAATTATTATAGTATTTGGGGCTCATTTTAGGAGCATTTTTTCAGTGGTTGTAACAAAGTACTCTTTGTTTCAAAATGACCACTGGCTTGCTGTGGTGGGGGGGGGGGCTTGGCTGGTGCTGTAAAAAAATATCAAACATTATGTGTACTGAAAAAAATGTTATTAAACTCAAGAAACATACACTGCTACAACAATTTCCTAACATGTTTAAGTTGCATAAAGCTATTTATGTATTTTTGCTTTTGAAAAGTTACTTAAAAGCCCCCTCCTCAGTTCAGTCCTGTTTGTAACAGGGACAGAACTGTAAACATCCATCCCTGTTACAAGCAAGATATTTATTAAAAATGAAAATTAAAATGACATTGGGGTGGTTTGTGAGTTAAAGGCGGGTGCCACATGGGCACATAAATGGCTGACTATTTTGAGAAGAGGGAGAAAGTGTGCCACCAGGCTTCAGGAAAGGCTGTCCTGATAGGGAGAGGTAAGAAGGTGCCATCAGGTTCTCATGGACAGCTGGAAGGGTGTGGGGTGGGAGATGGGAGGTACCAGGCACAGGAAAAGGCTAAAAGGGTTTGGGAGAGGGAAGCCAATGCCAATAGGTCACCAGGGATAGCTTTGCAGGGTGTGGAGTGGGAGACAAGAACCACCATGCCCTGGGAAAGGCTGGTATGATTAAGGAGAGCGAGGCAGGTGTCACCAGGTCCCCAGGGATAGCTTGCATGGTTAGAGGTGGGAGATAAGTGACACCAGGCTCTAGGGAAAGGCTGTCAGGGTTAGGGAGAGGGAAGCAGGTACCACCAGGTCCTCAGGGACAGCTGGTAGGGTATTGGGTGGGAGACAGGTGACACCAGGCTCCAGGAAAGGCTGTCAGGGTTAATGAGAGGGAAGCAGGTGCCACCAGGTCCCCAGGGACAGCTGGAAGGATGTGGCATGGGAAACTGGAGCCTCAAAGTGGACAGGGTTGGGGAGAGGGAAGCCAGTGCCAACAGGTCACCAGGGACAGCTTGGCATGGTGTGGGGTGGGAGACAGGTGACACCAGGCTCCAGAAAGGTTGTCGGGGTTAGGGAGAGGAAAGCAGGTGCCACCAGGTCCCCAGGGACAGCTGGCAAGGTATTGGGTGGGAGATGGAAGCCTCAAGGCTGACAGGGTTGGGGCAAGGGAAGCCAGTATTAACAGGTCACCAGGGACAGCTTGGCATGGTGTGGGGTGGGGGACAGGAGATGCCAGACCCTGGGAAAGGCAGAAAGGATTAGGGAGTGGGAAGCAGGTGCCACCAGGTCCCCTGGGACAGCAGGCAGGGTGTGGAGGGGAAGATGGGTGCCACCAGGCCTCAGAAAAGGCAGACAGGGTTGGGGAGAGGGATACAGGTGCCAGCAGGTTCCCTTGGATAGCAAGCAGGGCATGGAGGGGCAGACAGGTGCCACCATGCTTCAGGAAAGGCTGACACAGTTAGGGAGAGGGAAGCAGGTCCATCCATCTTCCCTAGGATGCCAGACAGGATGTGGGGTTGGAGACAGGAGCCTTCAGGCCCCAGGAAGAGCTAAAAGGTTAAGGAGAGGGAAGCCAGTGCTAAAAGGTCACCAGGGACAGCTTGGCAGGGTGTGGGGTGGGTGATGAGAGATACCAGGCCCCAGAGAAGGCAGAAAGGGTTAGGGAGGTGAAAGAATGTGCCACCAGATCCCCTGGGAGAGCAGGCAGGGTGTGGAGGGCAGACAGGTGCCACCAGTTCTCAGGAAAGGCTAACAGAGTTGGAGAGAGGGAAGTAAGCAACACTAGGTCCTCTGGGACAGCAGACAGAGTTTAGAGGGGGAGATGGGTGCCACCAGGCCTCAGAAAAGGCTTACAGGGTTGAGAAGAGGGAAGCAGGCACCACCAGATCCCCTGGAAGAGCATGCAGGGTGTGGAGGGGCAGATGGGTGCCACCATGCCTCAGGAAAGGCTAATGAGTTGGGGAGAGTGAAGCAGGTGACACCAGGTGCCTAGGGATAGCTGGCAGGGTATAGGGTAGGAGACAGGAGATGGGAGACACCAGGGTCTGGGAAAGGCCAGAAGGGTTAAGGAGAGGGAAGCAGGCACCATGAGGTCCCCAGAGATAGCTGGCAGGGTATGGGGTGGGAGACAGGAGACACCAAGCCTCAGAAAAGGCTGTCAGGGTTAGGGAGAGGGAAGCAGGCACCACTAGGTCCCCAGGGACAGCTGAAATGGTGTGGGGTGGGAGACAGGAGCCTCCTGGCCCTGGGAAGGGCTGTCAGGGTTAGGGAGAGGGAAGCCACTGCCAATAGGTCACTAGGGACAGCTTGGCAGAGTGTGGGGTGGGAGACAGGAGGCACCAGGCCCCAGAAAACACAGAAATGACTAGGGAAAGTGAAGCAGGCACCACCAGGTCCCCTGGGACAGCAACCAGGGTGTGGAGGGGCAGGCAGGTGCCACCAGGCCTCAGGAATGGCTGACAGGTTAGGGTGTGGGAAGCAGGCACCACTGTGTCTCCTGGGACAGCAGGAAGGGTGTGGGGTGGGAGAAGGGAACCATCAGGCCTCAAGGAAGGCTGACAGGGTTGGGAAGAGGGAAACAGGTGCCACCAGGTCCCCTGGGACTGCAAGAAGGGTGTGGGGTGGGAGATGGGAGCCTCTAGGCCCTGGGAAATGCTGGAAGGGTTAAGGAGAGGTAAATGGGTACCACCAGGTCTGCAGGGTTAGCTGTTAGGGTATGGGGTGGGAGATGGGAGACACCAGACCCTGGGAAAAGCTGGAAGGGTTAAGAAGAGGGAAGCAGATGCCACCAGGTCCCCATGGGTTGCTGGCAGGTCATGGGGTGGGAGACAGGAGACACCAGGCCCTTGGAAAGGCTGTCAGAGCTAGGGAGAGGAAAGCAGATGCCAACTGGTCACCAGGGACAGCTTGGCAGGGTGTAGGGTGTGAGTTGGGAGACACCATGACCCAGGAAAGGCAGAAAAGGTTAGGCAGAGAGTAGCAGGCACCACCAGGTCCTCTGGGACAGCAAGCAGGGTGTGCAGGGGCAGACAGGTGCCACCAGGTCTCAGGAAAGACTGACATGCTTGGTGAGAGGGAAGCAGGTGCCACTAAGTCCCCTGGGACAGCAGGCAGGGTATGGAGAGGGGATGGGTGCCACAAGGCCTCAGGAAAGGCTGGAAGGGTTAAGGAGAGGGAAACAGGTGCCACCAGGTCCCCAGGGATAGCTGGCAGGGTATGGAATGGGAGACAGGAGACACCAGGCCCTAGGAAAGGCTGGAAGGTCTAAGGAGAGGGAAGCAGGTGCCATGAGGTCCCCAGGGATAGCTGGCAGGGTATGGGGTGGGAAACATGAGACACCAGGCCTCAGGAAAGGCTGTCAGGGTTAGAGAGAGGGAAGCAGGTGCCACTAGGTCTCCAGGGACAGCTGAGAATGGTGTGGGGTGATAGACAGGAGCCTCCAGGCCCTGGGAAAGGCTGACAGGGTTAGGGAGAGAGAAGCCAGTGCTGACAGGTCACCAGGGACAGCTCGGCAGAGTGTGGGGCAGGAGACATGAGGCACCAGGCCCAAGGAAAGGTAGACAGGGTTAGGGAAAGAGAAGCAGGCACCACCAGGTCTCCTGGGACAGCAAACAGGGTGTGGAGGGGCAGACAGATGCCATCTGGCCTCAGGAATGGCTGACAGGTTGGGGAGTGGGAAGCAGGCACCACCAGGTCCCCTGGGGCAGCAGGAAGGGTGTGGGTGGGAGACGGGAGCCATCAGGCCTCAAGGAAGACTGTCATGGTTGGGAAGAGGGAAACAGGCGCCACCAGGTCCCCTAGGACTGCAGAAAGGGTGTGGGGTGGGAGATTGGAGCCTCCAGGCCTTGGGAAATGCTGTAAGGGTTAAGGAGAGGTAAGCAGGTGCCAACTGGTCACCAAGGACAGCTTGGCAGGGTGTGGGGTGTGAGATGGGAGACACCATGCCCCAGGAAAGGCAGAAAGGGTTAGGAAGAGGGTAAAAGGCACCACCAGATCCCATTGGACAGCAAGCAGGGTGTGGAGGGGCACACAGGTGCCACCAGGCCTCAGGAAAGGCTGACAGGGTTTTAGAGAGGGAAGCATGCACCATCAGGTCACCTGGGACAGCAGGTAGGGTGTGGAGGGGTAGACTGGTGCCACTAGGCCTCAGGAAAGCTGACTGGGTTGGGCAGAAGGAAGCAGGTGCCAGAAGGTCCCCTGGGACACAGGCATGGTGTGGAGGGCTGTCCGTGCTGTCACCTGTGGTCTACCAGGTCCCTGGTCCATTTTCTTCAGGGTCCTGGTGGGTCCACATGAGGAGTACTACACACACCTGCCTGAGTATGTCACTGTAGCCCAGCTCCTGTGTTCTTGTCTGGTGGGTTCTGCTCTGCTGTCACCTGTGGTCTTCCAGGTCCCTGATCTGTTTTCTTCAGGGCCCTGTTAGGTCTGCATGAGGAATACTGTACACACCTGCCCGAGTATGCCACTGTTGGCCAGCACCCATTTTCTCATCTGGTTTATTTAGCTACACCATCACCTGTGGTTTTCCAGGTCCCTGGTCCATTTTCTTTAGGGCCCTAGTGGGTCTGCGTGAGGAGTACTGCAGAATATTGACAAAGTTGAAGTAAACTATATAACATGTGGACCACTGGTCATTGTGGAAGATGGGCCTTATGTGGCATAAGGCATAGAAACTGCCAACAAAGCCTTCAAAATAATGAAGCTGTAAAGCAATTGGGCAGTATGAACATTTATTGATGTGACTGAGGCTGTAGTAATCAATGTATATAGTGTGTTTAGTGTGGTTTGTGTATGGTGTAGAGTTTTGGTTAAGGTTTTAGTAGAAATGTATTGTGTGTATCTACTATTTTATTTAGTAATGGTGTTGATCTGTTGTATGATGAACTTCCTTTGTGGTGGTGGTGGTGGTATGCAATATCATAACTTTTTCTCTAATTAATTCATTAATAATATGACCTTAAACAGTAAAAATATTAATTGGAAAAAATAAAGGACTTCAGTAGCCTAATTTTATGTTTTCCACAATGTTTTCAGTGACAACTTGCACTTTCTGGATTTTTCTCCGTCCTGTTACATACGTTAATATACTGCTCTTTCACTGGTTTTGGGGGTTAATTTGTCAAATAATCAAAAAAAGTTTTAAATGTTATCTACTCTTATTCCCATTTACTCACAAATGCAATTTAATCTATGAATACCCAGGAATTCTGGGTAAGGAAAAACTTTGAAATTACTTCACCCCATAGAATTGCACCATGCGTTAGATTGGTGGTCATCACACACAGCTGCATGCAAATTCATGTGGAAACCAAAAAATATTTATACATAATTTTTTTTCATTTTGCATATTCTCTGTCCCTGTTACATACATTACATGGTTACTGTTTCCAAACATTAGGGACTGTACCGGGTAAACCACAACTGATATTATCTTCCTGTTTACAGTTTAAGTAAAGGCCCTTAAGGGTAATATATTGACAGTGAAAGAAGAAAGAAATTATGAAAAAAATTTTTCCACAGTCATGTCCCACATTATGTCCCCTATTACTGTGGACTGGCCAATACAGCCTTTTTTTATGAAATTGAGATAGAAAAGAAAAAAGTTAACAGGTTGTGTATTCATGATGTCACAACTGATTAATTAATTTGGGCATTTCAGATTGATGGTGTCATAACTCATTTTTATTAAGCATGTAAATATGTAGTTGGGTTGCTTAAAAGTCATAGACCTTTTTGTTGAGCCAATTAGTAAGGTGCTTTTAATTGATAATGTCACCATTTTTAAATTGTTGTCGGTTTTGCAAATAATAAGGCACAATGGGGCATGCGTTATGCTGATCTAACTGTATGGTTAGAGGCATAGTGAGACAGGACACTGCAGGTGGAGTTCCTTCAGCCCCTGGATGTGCAATATAATGCACAGTCCTGACATGTCATATTGCACTTATAAAATTGGTAGATTGAAAAAAAAAAACCTCACAGAATAACTTTTTCAGTCAAAAACAGGTATTTTCTTTTGTTGACAGTAACTGGTAAAAAGTAGCCCCCCTCCAGCTGTTAAGCATCTGTCTCCAGCACATTAGATAGAATGTTTCTTTATCATGGAATGCAGGAATTACAAATTCTGCAGAATTATACTGGCTAAATGTTCACCTTGCCACACACTAACAGACATGACAGAAGGTCTCAGTAAAGCCAGGGATTCAATTTTATCTGCGGAAGGGTAAGTAACAAGTATTTCCGTCGTAGGCAGGAAAGAATGGTGGTGGTGGGGGGGTCCATGGTAAGCTCCACAAAACGAAATTGTGAGATGTACTTAATTTTTTTTTAATTTGTGTAATTACATAAAGAGGTGAATACAATGTAAAAAAGAACAATTATTCATTGCGTTTGTTCTTATTTTGAAGAGGGACGTTTTGAGGGTGATTTATTTTGTTTGTTTTTTTGTTAATTGAGTAAAAGTGGCAGTCATGTTTGAAAAGACAGTCATGAATTTTGGAAAATGATATTGCTATTGTTAATGTGCTGTGTCCTTTTTGTCAGCACTTTTTTACCTGTTCATTAGACAGATCTAAGACAAAGGCACCAATCAGCCAGGATACAGGATTTTCACTACCCATTTTATAAGGTGTAGTGCTTCTGCAGTTTTCTTATGGGGAAAAGGCTTACGAACAATATTAATGCAAATGCGTGCCATCTTAATGGGAACATAGACCACATTTGGGATGGGGAAGCTCAGGTAGCACATCAAGGCCTGCGCCTTCTGCTAATCCAAAGCCAGCGCACAATTTCTCTGCATGACTGAGAAAAAAAGGCTAATGGCAATTCTCTTCAGTTGTTGAAAATATTCAGATTACAAACAAAAAATTTAGTTAGCCATGTTAGAGGGACACTGCCAACCCCTTTGGCCTCAAAGTGTCTCGAGTTTAAAAAAACACGTTATGACTGATCACATTCTGTAGAGATTGTTGATGTACCTAGTAGTTTGGTTCTGATTCTTTTTTCCTTTTAAAAGTGAAAAACAGACTGTCTGCCATACTGGTGTTACCATACAGAAACATGTCTGTTTACATTCCTAGATCAACTCCATCTGCACCTTCCCTGGAGTTGGGAGCACCCCCAACTCAGTCTAGCCATTCATGATGCAGTGGAAGGAGAGGATATGGTTGCATTATGAGTGGCTGCACTGTCTGGAGATGTTTATAATGTTCAGGAAGTATGCAATAAATGCAGATCAAGGATTTGAAACAAAACAAGGTTGTGTATAATGACATCATTAGCGTGCATTTCATTTTTAAGAAAGGATGCAGATAAAAAAACATCAACATCAATACATTTTAGAGAAGGCAAGTGATTATAAAATGTGGGTTTTCAACTACAAATAATATGATGCAAAAAAAAAAAGATTGATAGAGTCTTTTTAAAGTAAAACAGTGGAATTCTGCTCCCCAAGACAAAACACCTAATTAGGCTTTTAAGTACAGCAGATAATGTGTTTACAGCATGACTGCTATAATAATGTTTTCAAAGTCAGTCGAAATGTAAACATGTCTGTTGCTGCATGACACTATTTTGCATGCTCAGTGTGGCTCCACACCACTCATTTGTATTGTAAGTTAAATAACTGAATGACGCAGTGCTGCTTTGTGCATGCAGAATGGTGCTGCATAGACATGACATGTTTACGTTTCAGTAGATTTTAAAAACATCATTATTACAGCAAGCAGTTTGTAAAAAAATGATCATATGTGCTTAAAGGGCTCAGGTACTACCTAAAACTAATACTAGATTTTACAAGCAGTCAACTATTACCTTTCTTATCTGAAGTACTTTTTCTTTTCCTTTTGTGTAAGTAGAAGATTGTTTACTTGATGTTAGTAGGTGTGATGTGTGGGACAACACTCTGCCTGGCAGATGGCATATCTATCTCTATCTCCCTGACTACATCATCAACATTGTGATTTCACTGACAGTGACATCACTGCTGCTAGGAACAGCCACTCAGTAATTGCCAGGTCAGTCACCTGTGATGTCACTTTCAGTGAGATCACAATGCTGATGATGTACAGGGGATAGAGGTACATATGTCAGCTGCCAGACTAGCAGCTGTGTCACACATCCAGCACAATATTATCACATCGAAGACTTTCTAATGAGCAAAAGGAAATAGCAAAATACTTTAGAAATAAAAAGATACAACTGACTACTTCTTAAAATTTGTATAATTTTTGTGTCTGCCTATTTTAGTTTCACTAGCTCTTTAAAAACCTAATCAGGTGTTTTGCCTTTGGGAGATGAGCAGGGGGTTCAGATTTCCACTATTCTCCTTTAAACAGGAAAAATACTTCATGGAGATTTGTACATGGCAAAGATGGTTCATAAAATCCCCAAAATATGGTCGACGAAACAACTAAACACATGGGGAGCGATTCTATAAGCACTCCTATGCATGTCGCAAGTTGCGACATGTGAGGGGTGCAATTGCACCAATGACCCTGTGCTTGATTCAGGCTAAGTCCTGTAACTTGTGACATGTGCAAAGGTACACCAAATGCAGCTTGTACCTGAGGGGCATGTCACAAGTTGCACCCAATGTGCCATAGGGCGCAAGTGCCTCCCCTGCCCCAGACCTCATGCCTGAGATGCCCCTCATGGCTATCAGACTGCCCCTCCTGATCCCCATAACGTGTCCCCACTAGCCTCGCAGGACTGATTGCGCCCCCCAGCCCTGGGGCCAGCTGCTCACTCATGACTGTGTACTGTAAATACTGTAAACATATATACACCCACAGCCATAATCCCTGGCAGTCTAGTGGCTCCCCAATTGGCATTGCCAGACCACCCTGTATGCCCTGACCCATCCCCAGCTGGTGACTGGCACAGCCCATCTCTCAACACCACAGCCAGCTGCCGACTGAGCCCCATCTGAGTGCATACTGTATATATATGTGCTCAATGAATGAATATATATACAGTATGTGCTCCTACGGAGCTCAGTCAGTGGCTGGCCCTGGTGGTGGTGAGAGGTGGGCTATGCAAATCACCGTCTGAGATGGGTCGAGAATCAAGTAATGCAGCAATGCTAGATGGGGCCACTAGACTACCAGGAATTATGGCTGAGGGTGTATATATGTTTATAGTATGTACAGTAAAGTGCCAATAGTGAGCGGCTGGCACCGGGGCTTGGAGAGGCGTGTTTAGCCCTGCGGGGCAAGGTATACTACTGTATAGGGATTGGGATTGGGGTCTGATAGCTCAGAGGGACTTTACTGTGTACACAGTGGGGGACTGGGGGGGCGAGTGCCTGGAGAGGCTGTGCTTAACATAGTATTTGGGGACTCAGGGAGGGGGTTCTGTAGCCCTGAGGGGCACCTGCAGTGGGTGTAGGGGGGAATCCTTCAGCCCTGCAGGGCTGTCTAGTGGGGCAGAGATGGGGCTGGAGGGAGTGGAACATATTGGTGGATTGGGTCATTAGCAAACATCCCCAGTGGATGCATGTTATACCAGCTATTTGCTGGTGTAACTTTTCATTGATGGATGTCCACCAGAGTGTCTTCTAGAATAGTGTCATTGGGGACTTTGTTGCTGCCCTTCTAGAAGAGGGTGCAACTGCTGCTGTAAGCCTGCTAGCACCATGTCACAGGGGGTTTAGGGTGTAACTGGTGGCGTAAGTCCACTTTGGTGCAAGCAGCCTATGACATGTCATGGGCTGCATTGCAGAATACTGAATGCTCATGACTGCTGGCCGTAACTTCTGCACCATTTTATTTAGGCGCCAGTCAGAGTTAAGCTAGGCAGTAACCTTTTGAGAATTGGGCCCATGGGATTTATCTTTTTTTTCTAACAGGAAAGGAGACAAAGGAGCCAAAGTTCATTTTGGCTTACTATGTCGTTCCTTAATGTCTGATGAGGTAGCAGCTTCACTCTCACACACAGACGATATGACACTATGCTGACTTATTAAATACATAAAAACATAAAAACTCACAATAATCTCATGAAACACCAATGACTATCACTTAGAAACTGGGGAAACTTGTAAAAGAATTGGATTTTTAATTTAGTTTGTAAATTGCAATTGTTTTGGAACTCCAGTTTTGGGGGTATAAAGCAGCAATGCTATGAAAAATGTTTTTCCAAGAAAGCTAGTTTCAGCTACGTGAAGGTGTGGGATAAAACAGACACAACAAACCAGAAGTCAGGTGCATAAAAATGCAAATGTGTGTTGGTATTTCATTCAAATCAGAAAATAAAAAAATAAAAATAATAAACATACAGAAAGCAAAAGGTTATTCAATGTCTAGTATTCAGCAAACTTTCTAATTTCAAAAATTCCTCATACTTCTCTTCAGCCTTTGCAAGTGGAAACAAGCACAGACTTCTGAGGTCCTCCACACTCTGTAGTCAGTATACAACTGTGTCCCCTATCTATCTTAGTTACTCCAAGTGGTGTTTTTTTTATACCTTTCATGAATGACATCACTGCCAGGTGACCCACCCCTTTTTGCTAAAACCAGTATAAACGTCTTATTCTCAGGAGTTCCCCATCAAACAGTAAAGACATACATGTTCATACATGTCGATTATTCTTGCCTAGATTCAACTCCTCTTTTCTTGGTTCAGAGGGTTTTATGTTTAGGGGATTTTATGTTAAGGGGGTTTTATGTTAAAGAGGTTTTATGTTTCCATTTTGTTTCATCTCAAAAGATAGTTTTATTAAGAAAGTAAGTCCATGAGGGTTCCACTGGGTTTTGCAACGGGAACAGGAGAACGAGGGTGCGCTCCTCATCTCCCTTCTCCTGCCAACCCTTGGAGCTCATCATATATTTTTATTTTTATTTCCATTAAATCATTAAATGTGACGTCCTAATATAGACAAGCATACAGAAAACATATTTCATTTTCATTCCCAGTGCAAGCGGCCGTCCCACAGAAACAAAGAATGAAAGGAATGGGGGGGTGGCCCGGACCCCCCCACACATGGGCATCCACCCCCGACAGGGCTCACCCTGTCACAAGCTACAGTACAATTATGAATAATATTAGCATACTTGTCAAATGTGCTTGTCCAGGTATCTCATATGCTGTGCAGCATGAGCCAGTCTTTATTTTTCTTTGATTCTAACCCTTGCCAGGTCTACAATGTTATTTCTATAGATAATTTGGTGGCCGTCTTTTTCCTTGAGAAAAAACTCAATTAAAATGTTAAAATACTCAGAATTGGGGGTAATTAGAAAAATGTGCTACCAATTAAATCTGGAAGATGCCTGCAATCTTTTAAGGTGAAAAAAAGGTAGGGTCAAATTTGTTGCCCAATTTTGTTGCACTGCTGCTTTAAAAGAGACTGCAGTTTGCTGCAGTGTCTGTCAGCTGACCTTACAGGTATAGAGCAGCAGACTGCATACTCTGTGGAGGGCTTTTTCTGCTTGTTTATCCAAAAATATTTTTTAAATTATACTTAAAAAAGGAAACATTATATTTGAAAATGTTTTACATATGAAAAACATTTTTGTAAGAAACTATTTTTTCACACTGCATTTAGTGTGCTATGCTGTTGTTATACTCCATCTATGTGTACTCCATAAGGGTATATAGTACATTGACGAAGCACTGTGCTGTGCTTTAAAAGCAGTTTTTAGTCCCTTACAATGTCCTGAGTGAACATATGTGTGTTTGCGACTGTTGGACATTAGTGACTATTTCTCTAGGGGCACTACGAGAGTGTGCATCAGTGGAGTGGATTAACACATAGTTTTGAGTCTCACACAGTTTCATGACTGAGCATAACGGGAATTTGCCCCTGCTGGGCCTTACTGAGTATTTCCATTTGTAGCACCATCATACTGTGCATCTGCAAAGTACTTTCAAAACAGTTTTCAGACCCCTCTAAAATCCTTCATCGAACAAACGGGCCCTATCTACAAAGTGGCTTAGAAACACAAAAGCACACCTTACAGAACTGAAAATATGCCAGCCCTGGATGAAAGGTCCCTTAAAATTCCTTTATTGTAAAAGGAGTAAAAACTCAGAAAAGTACACGGGGGGCCTTCCTGCTAAACAACCTAACATTCTGCACACTAACTGCACCTTCTCAAGTTCTTGAAGCTTGAACAAATAGTGGATGCAGGAACAGTCACATGTATAGTAGTGGAGCTCCTGAGGTCTCTCAAGACCACTTTTAACAGAAACTGACTGAAACATGCACCCAGCTTTGACAAAAAAAGAAAGAAAGAAAGAAAAAATCATCCTCATCAAGTGACATTGATTCACCAGTGGTAAAGGTCTCAGGAGTCCTATTGGACAGTTCTTGAGCTGAACGTTAGGTCTGGAGGCAGCTGCAGCTCATATAGCGAAGGCTACCGGCACTCAGAAGGGAAAGGCGTTAGTGTTAGAACTCTCCTAAGCAGCACTAACCAATCAACTAGTAAAAGTATACTATTACAGCATGAGTTCCTTTTGAATGTGACTCTCTTCAAGCAGATTCTGAAGGTCCCTAGAAAGAAAATAGCTTCTGCGGAGGGTGCAGGTGCTGCTCTTGCTGCCAGTGTTTTTAAAAATGTCTCTTCACTCACAAAAATCTAAGCTGTTGCAAAACCAGATGCTGACTCATTCAAAGGTAGACCCTTTAATTTTTCTGACATTGATGCTGACCTCCAGTAAGGTTGCTCAGAATCCATCAGACTGAATTGGATACATCAGATTCCAGTTTTTTTTTTGGTATTTAGATTTTTTGGTACTTAAGTCTGAAAATCCAAATGCCAAAAAGATGGCAGACACAGATTTGGAATCGGATTCTGAATCTGCATCTGACTCCACTGCTGGTTGTTACATTCCCGTCCATGTACCCTCTTACCTGAGTGCTGCTGTTCCCACCTTGTGTTGTCTTTCTGCTCCTGTGTAATCAGTGGGCCTGTGGTGCACTCACTGCTGGTGCAATGGGTTGGTCAGGAGGTCCACTTCCACTCACTGTGTGGGCTGCAGCCCAGCATGAGTTAGCACCCCCCACCATGCCATCAATAACTTGTCCCCCAGGTTGCCCTCAACCCTCGCCTTGGTGCCAGAGAGTCAGATGGTAGCAAGAGGAGGGTAATCCCACAACAAATCAGTCTCTGCATGCTGCGGGCTGGCTGGGTCATTGTCCTTCATCCCACCTCCTCATTCCTGTCAAATTTTGTCCTGTCCTGACTGCTGTTTGGTGAGTTCTTTGGTGGTCAGTGTGTGGTTTATCACTGGTGGCATTATGTAGAAGAGTGATCAACCCAGTCCTCCTCCTTGAAGCCTGATTCTCAGGAGGCCTTACTTTCTGTGGCCAACCAGAACCAATCACTGGGTTCCTGGCAGTCCAGACTGAGAGAAACTTTGGGTTTGACTCATCTGCAAATCCAGGGTTTACTACAGCTTGAACACTACCCTGTTCCCAGAAGGCACCTTATTTATTTGAATTTTGGTGACCGGGTAAGTCCACTGAGACAATTGTAGTCCCTTTTTCAGGGATGACCCGGGAAAGGTAGAAAACAAAGCAGTAAGAATAGAGATAAGTTATAAAGGTAAAGAAGTAAGGTTGCAGATTAAAATATGCAGTGCAATACGAACCCCGAGGCTTCTGTCATTCAGTCCAGCAGGAGAACACGCAACATTGTTGGGTGACTTGGTCTCAGGTGAACTGCTGTCAATGCTGAGGAAAGGGTGTGTGTTAATCAAACTGCCAAGACTAGGGCCAGGCTGGCAGAATGTGCAATGGATAGAGTGGGACTCATGTCTGTCAGGAGTGGGCATGAGCATCACATGCCAAAGGAGGGGTGTAGAATGAGGTGCAATACCGGGGCTGGGGGAATGAGAAAGATAAAGGAATGAGAATCAATCATTGGGAGAATAGACTAGCTGACTAGTAGACCAACCAGACCAACCCATCACCCATAGTGACTTCCCACCACACTGCACACCAGCACCAGACCAGCCCTCAAGGCAACCAGTGTTCAGGAAGAGGAGGATCCCATCCAGGTTAGGTACGGAGAGGGGCTTGGTGATTGACACTTGTCTGTATCAAGCGGGGCATGTTGTTCAATATTTAAATTGCAAGCACTGGAGGGTAATTTACAGGTTTGATGCAGAATCAAAAATTTAGATTCTGACTCTGAATCCAGAAACAGAACTGAATTGGAATCAGAGGTGGAATCGGAATTACAGAAATTGTGACTTTGTGCTCTGGGAACACATTTCAGAGGATCTGCACACCCCTAACCTCATCCTTGGGGAAACCTTATATCTTCCTGTTACACATGCTACCTGCTACTATGGCAAAGTTATCTTTAATACCTACAGTACTCTGGCTGAGATGTTGTCTTCATTATGCCTTACCATGGACACTAAAATCAAAAACTTTAAGGTGAACTTGGCCTTCATGAACATGTTTTGATTTTTTTGTAGCAATTCAGTTGCAAACTAGATGCAAGTATGCACAGAACAAAAAAAAACTAGAAATTTCACTTAAAGAAAAATTCCAGATTGATACCCACTGTGCCTCCTTTATCTCCAAATTTTGGTTTTGCTCCTCCCCCGTATCTTGTTTCTCTCATCTGTTTCCCCCTTCTACCTCTTATCTCCCATCAATGAAAGCTACTGCTGGCCAAGCTGCCTTCTCATTCTGCTTCCCTAAACAATAGGGGTCTCTTCCTCCTCCCATTCACTCCACTCCTTCCCTTCTCGCTCTGGAATCTCTCCTCCATGAATTTTCTAATCACTCCTGCAGTTACTTCTGATCTCTGGTGAACTTCTATCAGCTGTCTTTGACCCTACACTGACACTAGCACTAGCACAGCCCATCACCCCCGGTCATCAGTCAGTACTCTCTGCTCCTCATATTATTATTTTGTTGCTCACTGTTTAATGTTCTTTTGCTTGTTCTGCAGTTTACTGTATGGCAGTTTAATTCTTGAAGCATTTCTAGTAATTGATTTATTTTATTATACTTGTTTTAATATTTTCAAATTATTTTTTACCTTGTACTTGGTATCTGTTCTGTTCTCTATTCTCCCCCAGGACACATCTGGAAATGAACTGGTACCAGCTCAGTATGACTTTTCTGGTAAAACTCTTGAAATAAATAAATGCCTAAAAAATAGATAAATAAACTGATACCTTGCAAACAAAAGTGGAGACTGTTGAAAAAGCACTAAGGCTATAATTGCAATACAAAGGAAAAATGACATTTTGGAAAATAACTTTAAATAAAAACAAATTTAAGAATAGTAGGTTTATTGAATTCATTTGATTCACAGTACAAACTGACAGAAATGTTGAAAACTTTTAAGAAACTTTTAAATTGCCTGAACTGAGTTTACCTTCATGACCAAGGCATTCAGAATACTGATTAAAGATAACCCTTTAATTCTTAGTAAAAACCCAGCTGCAACCATAGTCAATAGTTTTGTTTCTGACACAAATAGAGACCTTGTGATATAGAAAACAAGACAAAAAAGAGCACTTTTCTTTCACACGTGTACCTTTTATATTCATCCTGATATTTTGGCTCCAACTCAAGAAGCTAGAGATTTTTTTAGTTCACTAAGGACTTAGTGAGATGGAAGCATATTTTTCTTGCTTATTTCTGACTGAGGCCAAAAAATACTTGTTCTATGATCCAGCCCAGCTGAAAAAATGTATGAAATTATTACATTTGCAACAAGTATCTTTAGCTTCAGTGTCTTCAATTTGTTTTTTTGCTTTTTCTTGCTGTTATAGAACTATTAAATATTTCAGGTTATGCAGTACTCATTTCACTGTGCCTTGCAAAAAGACTCTAACAGTCCCCTACATACAGTATTTCATAATTGTGCTTTGTGACATCACAGTCTGTTGTCATAGTGAGCACTATAATTTCATAATGAATAGCACTATGAGGTCAGTAATGGTGGTTCCATGTGATAATAGCAAAGGAAAAACTGCACCGACAAAAGAGGGTGAAGGAAAAATAGCAACAAATAAAATAGCGACCAGTACTATAGCAACCACTGAAACTGTGAAGAGCCATACTGACTTTCTGCAGGAGGCTCTGCCCTCCAGAAGCCCCATTGTGGGGCTTTGCCCTCCACAACCCAGTTTATAATAGCCATCTTCAGGTGGAGGGGGTGTAGCTCGGGGAGTAGGAGAAACTTCAGAGTGGGGATATTCTCTGGGGGAGGCAACTCAGGGAGAGAGAGAAAACATCGGAGGGGTGGAAATTCGATGGTGCCACTCGGAGGGGGGTGACAGAACAGGAGGAGCAGGGGGAGACACGAACTCTGGGATGGGGACAAACTCGAGAAGGGAAAAAAAAAACACCCACTGCAATCGAACCCAGCTCAACCGCATGTCCCAGCGACACAGAGGTGGCAGCTCTAACCAGCACACTACACTGGCAACATGGTTTTTAGCCCACGGCGGTTGTACTATATCCAGCAACTGCTTGCTGTTTTCCTGTTTTTCATTGTTGCACTTTTGCTACACTTGCTATTTAGAGATTCTCTATATTTTGTAATAATTGCTATTTCCACAGGCGCTCAAATTGACTTGTTCAAATTGAGTCACTCAATTTGTCTTGTCCATATTATGGGATACCAGTAGAGGTCAGTCAAATACTTTTTAGATAGGCAACCAAGATGTGTCTTAAACCCTGAAAAGGAAAACAGAGACCTTAAAAATGTATTCTCTAATGAACTAAAAGAGCTGCAGCATATTTATTAAATGGCATGCTGATAAGCAGAACTGCTCTTTAAAGATTTTATAGCAGCAAAAAGGCAGGAGTCATAGACAACAATGGAAGAAGCAGACTCTGAAATGAGTTCCTAGCTGGAAATCAATCCTTCCATTGACAGAGATCTGATGATGCCACTACTTAAAATGTAAGAAAATTAGTCTACATATTAAAGTGATTTTGTGAGCTTTGCCATAGTAAATGGGAGTAGTAAAATGTAGTAACCTGTAGGAGTTGTGATTCAATCTCCTATCATTCAAACTGCCAAAAAGTGCTGCTTTCCATGAAATAAATGCTTTTATTTCTGTGCTCTGCTTCATTTGCATAACCCACCCTTTTTTTTTCTCGGTGCTGCAACCCCCATGCTTGACATCATGCAAAGGAAACAAAGTTTTTAAGCACAATTTTGAAACAGAGACCTCTGCTGGTCAGTCTTCGTATTCCAGACATCTACACTACCAACATAGGAAACTATATCTTTAAGTAAAGAAATCTTGACAGCTAGATACTATATGCACAATGCCTTGTTTTGAAAATAAACATATGAAAACTTTTATTGTTGAAGCCACTACAGAAATATGAGACTGCACCTCACAGTAAGGGAACTGGAAAACAACTTCTTATTGTACCCACAATGCCTTGCTATATACATCTACATATTAGGTGCAGTCACTACCACCAAAATAAGGGACTGCACCTTTGAGTAACTAACATTTACATCAACATTATAATTTACCCAGAATTCCTTGGTGCTGTATGTAAAACATTGATATTTCCCTTGCATGACATCATTTTGGGGTGTGGCTGCACACAGAAAACTGGAGGACACAGTGCTGGTAAAACATAAATACAAATGAGTATGGTAGATTTTTTTACAAAACAAATTGCAGCTTCGACATCTGAAGCACGGGAGGCAATAGCATACTATGTAAAAAAGGCTTCTAAGAAACCTACCAAAATCACTTCACATTAGAATAAATTGAGAAGGTCAGCTGGCCTGAAGGACAGAAAGACATTTAACTGATGTTTAGCATGCCTTAAAAATATATCTACTGAGGAGGTTTTGATTTAAACATTTTTTTTTAATTCTAGACACTTTAGAGTTTCTGTATATTTGAAATTATACTAACATCCATACAATTTTTTAAAGCTAATTAATACTGAGCATGTGACTTTTCATAACCTATCTTAGATAGTTTGAGAAATATTTCCCTTACTTATCTAATATTTTTTTTTATAGCAGCTTCCCCGTACTTCAGGACTCAGCTTAATATGTTTATTGAACATTTCTTATATTTTCTTATTGTATAAGCTAGTAGGGGTTACATTTTTACAAGTATAATAGCAAATTATTTTCTAAATGTAATGCTCCAGTTTTATCCACAACACATTTGATCAACACTATTTCACTTGGCTTCCCTGCCAAATGTCCTTTAGGGTAACCATTGCCTCAGTGATTGTACACAGAGGTTCTTTGACTTTTAAATAGTTTTTTGGTTTAATTGGGTTCACCACAATATAACCTAGATAGACCATCTTAGGGTAACTGGTTCATTACACTGGGGTGTCAAACAGACGAAGCATACTGATGAGTCCTGGTAGGATGAAACACGTGTCTATGCCTTCTGTTGTTACCCTTTGCAAACTGTGTGAGAGGCCTTTCGGCACCATGCATTTCTGCTTAAAGTTGAACCAGCATAGTATTATGTGGTGATTTGCATATGCAGCCCATGATGCTTTGCACTGTGGGGGCATGTGTGATTTTGTATTTCCTTGCAACTTGGCTTCCCTTCCAAATGCTCTTCAGGTAACCATTGCCTCAGTGCTTGCACACAGAGGTTCTGATGTTTTATATGCATTCTTTTTTGATGTACTGTGTTTTAACTGGTTTATAAATAAAGAGTTAAAAAATAGCAGAAGCAGCTCATACATCTTTTTGAATTGTGTATTATGTAATCTCTAACTGCAGCTGATAGAAATACAAGCCATTTTTGCTTTAAAGATTTGAATATATATGGAAGGTTAATATGCTGGTGCCTGTCCCCTGATGAAGAACCCATTGGCTTTGAAGTGCTGGGGTAGTGTCACTATTTTCATTCTTGTTGTGGAATACACTGATGAACACTTGCATTTAATTCTGCACTGTGGCTTTCTTTCCTCCTGACAGATGCTGCACTTTTGTTGTTTTTGTCATACAAATGCCAACTGCAGTTCTTGCACAGAAGATTTCAGTTGAACCTTTCACATGTAAGGAGCCCTCAATCACCTGTTTTCACCAGCTCTGCTGTGCATTCTGCTTTTTCCATTCTATCAGCCAACTTCTGCTGGTGCTGGTGCAATTTTGTCAGTTCAAAGGTGTAAAAAAGTTGTACTTTTTTTCTGGGAGCAGACACACTGGTTCATTTACTGCTACCTACTCTCTGGCTGTCTTGCTGCAAACTGGTGTTATTCTAATGTCTGGTTCTATGTGTGTGCAGCACTTTCCAGGTGTTCAGGAGCATTTTATTTATTTTTTGAATTTTATTACCTAGTAAGCCCACTGGGACAACCCAGAGTTAATTACAGAAGCTATAAAATAAGATAAAAATACATATTGTCAGATGTTATATTGACAGGGTCAAAAGTGACAGAGTAAGTGCAGTTAACAGTGTAACATATAGGATAGTGTATGGTAGTCCATACACAACAACACTATTCTTACATCTAGTAATTACTATGACATCAAGGTCCTCGAGAGTGAAGCTCAAGAGGTCCCTTTGACATAATAGTAACCACGAGATGTCAGAAGAGCATTGTTGTATATCAGGGCTACCATACACTGTTCTATATAGTGTATGGTGTACAAAGGCCCAGAATTGCTTACTTTTTTGGCACCCAGTCTCTCTGCTCCACCGCATACACTTCACTAAAAATCACCCACCAGCCAGCTCACGTGAATGACTCTTCACCCACCAGTGACATGTGATAAGCGCTGATGGAATTACTTGCATTGTGACATAGATACTAATACAGAATGAAAAGTCATTCTGCATTAGTGCCTATGTCACTACTGCAGCAGAATTACTTTTTACAGTGAATGGCTCTCCATATATAATCGCGTTCTACCATACACTATAAAGCCATACATCAGAGTAATATAAATAGACAAACAGATAGTCCTGTACCGAGTATGAAGCCATACACCAGATTAAATTAAACAACCTGACTATCCTGTAAAGAGTAAGAGAAACACCCTTAGACAATGTCATTGGAGGATCTTCTTCAGCAGTTGTAGCTACAACTACTACACTTAACTGAAACTTCAGTGTCTGCATTTCCATCCAGTCCCTTGACAGCATTCCACCTGTTATTTTTACTGCCAACAGTGCTGTTTTATTTTTCCATGCCTGCCTATGCTGGAATGTCTTTCCACCAAAACTGCAGCCACCATTTTTCAGTTCAAATCTTCATCTCTGGTTATATGGTACCCTGAGCCTCACATTGTTAGGCTTTGCTTTGTAATCAGTCCTCCTTAGGTGATCTTCCCAAACACACATGAGGTGTATTGGAATTCAGAGTCACACCTCAGAATGTTTTGTACTTGGTGGATGTGCAATGCAGGCTTTGTCCATACTCCTTCTAGCAGAAAATTTAGGAAGTTTATTGTCCACAACTCTGAAATCACAGTTAAAAGCAGTGAAAGAGTTCATTTACATGTAAATGAAAGACATTCTCTCTGAGCTGATACTGTGCATACATATTTATTTCTGGAGGATATAATTTTCAGGCTGACCCGACAGAAACTCTTTCCAGCCTCTGCATGGACTCTGGATGAGAGAACCAGCTGTCTTCTCAACTGGAACTCTTTCTCCTCAGTGTAGCCTCTTTCCTGGAGGCTTCCAGGACTCGTGCTCTCTAACTGGGAGCCAGACAGGGTACGATGGCTGGCTTAGCACCTTGCTGTGTGGGCATGAGCAGCCCAGTGGAGTTATGTTTTAAAACACTAATGTGATGAGCTCTGTATGGACCCCGCTTTTCATTATGTTATATCAAAGCAGTGTCACCGAGTAAAAGAAATTTCTGAATATTTCAAAGATACATTGCATCGAAGAGCCTCTCTTTTCAGTGGAGAAGCCAGCAGTTCAGAATGCTCTGTTAGACACGCAGGCAGCTCGAGCTGGGCAGGTAAATGCATGCAGGTTTTGAAAACCTCAGAACAAGGTATGTTGCCATTTGTTTCTTGTAACGATGTGACAGTGAATAATAGCCAGCTGGAAGCAGACCGGCAGGAGCGAACAGTAGGATTTCACAAAAAGTGTAATACCGGTCTTGCAGTCTACACATATCCACACTGAACCGCAAGAAACTGCAGGTGAGCAACCTGTCACTGAAAGTATATAAAAGCACAAGCTTCTTATCGACAGGATTGTGTTTCTCAGAGTACCTCATCCTAAGACACTACCGATCATAATTAAAATATAGGTGTAGAGGATAGCACACTTGATTCTGATTTGAAAATGGCAACAGTGGGGAGAACAAGTGGAGGTAAAGCCCATGATAAAACAGAAAAAATGGAGAGGCGGGAAAATGTTGCTGAAAAACAAAAAACAGAGAACAAAAACTCAAACAGAGGGCAATGAGTAACTCACTTAAGAACTTACTGCCCTGTTAAATCTGCATTCTTCTGACGTTAGGTTCTAGGAATCTCAGCAGGGTATTCTGAAAGAAATGAAGTCAGAGTTTGGTAATTTAAACACTGCAATCTCCTCTTTGAATCAAAGGTTTTTAGAAATAATGAATAAGCTGAAATCTTCATCAGTCTGTACAGAGGAATTCGAACAAAGGCTCAGCACAATGGAAGATGAACTGCCTAAAATAACCTGCAATATGTATAATAACTGTAAGGAACTGAAAGCACTCTTGAGACAAGATCATGTAGAAACAACTTAAAAATAAGAAATCTCCCCGAAGGAATTAAAGGCACAGACCTAGTCTGATTTTGTTAGGAATTGCTCACTGGCTTAGTGGGCTAGAAATATACAGAACAGAAAACTGAGCTGGACAGACCCCATAGAACCTTTGGGTCTCAGCATAGCAGTGACAGACCAAGATTTATGTATGTTCGTCCACTCTGTTACTAGGACCAGGAAAAAATGTTGCATAAGGTCAGAGCTAAAAACAGCTTTTTCTATAAAGGGACCAGGCTGCAAATCTACCCTGATCTTTCTCCTACAGTATTAGTAAAAAGGAAGGCACTTGATTTGATTGGGGATAGACTGAGGCATGAAGGACTATCTTTCTCACTATTGTATCTGGCAAAGCTGCATATTAGCATGGATGGAAAAATAATGGGGTCGATTCTCAGAGCACCTCATGCATGTCGCAAGTTGCAACATACAAGTGACACAGTTGCGTCAGGGACCCTGCACCCGATTCTGTATTGGGCAGGGTCCCCACGGCCAAGTCCCATGACTTGTGCTAAGCCGAACTGCACACCAAATGGAGGGAATACCTAAATGGGTTGCTGCAAGCCTGCAGCATTGGAAATGGAAGGGTGCAAGTTCACCCCCATGCCTCGATCCCCACAAAGTAATGTGGAAAAGCCCCACAGGGCAATAGAACACCCCCATGCCCCATACACTCCATGCCACAATCCCCAATAGTACGTAAGTAGAACTCTGCAGGGCTAACAGATCCCACCATGCCCTGATACCCAATTATTGAATAAAATGAGCCCTTGAGGGCTAGGCCCCAATCTCTGATTCCTGAACCACAATAAAATGGCATGTCAGGCTTTAAAAGTATTAAAAAGAACTATTTTGGAGCCCCTCTAGCCCTGGTAGTCTAGTGGCCCCCCACCCCCTCACTCGGCAGTGCCAGACCACCCTGCTCCCCACCCATACCCAGCCAGCGACTGGTATAACTATTTCTACCATCAAGAGTTGCTCAACTGAGCTCTGCTTATGAATGCGTACTGTAACACTGTAGTAGCACTCAGTGAATGACAGCTGTTGTCATTCACTGAGTACATACTATTTACAGTACTCACTCAAAGCAGATCTCAGTCGGTGGCTGGCCATGGTGGTGAGAGGTGGACTGTGTCAGTCACTGGCTGGGTACTGGTGATGTGGGGGAAGTGGGGTGGTCTGGCACTGTCAGGTGGGGTAGGGTGGGGGGCCCCAAGACTGCCAGGGCTAGAGGAGCTCTGTTAGTGTTCTTTTTAATACTTTTAAAGCCTGACATGACATTTTATCAGAGTTCAGGGATTGGGGCCTGGGGGGGTGCTATCCCACAAGGGCTTATTTCATTTAATCCTCAGGGATCAAGGCATGGGGAGTGGTAGCCCATGAGGACTTATTTATTACTACGATGGGGGTACATTGGCACAACCCCCAGTGGATGGCAAAGTAGGCTTACACCAGCTCACAGCTGGTGTAAATGTTCTTTGATGGATGTCCTCCAGGGGTTGTTTGAGAATCCCACATTAAGGGATGTGGCAGCCGCCCTTTCAGAATAGGGTGCTGCTGCTGCTGCCATTAATCCCCTTGCACCATGTCACATCTGGGTTTATGACACAACCATGGTGCAATTCCAGTTTGCACAAGCAACCTGCGTCATGTTGCAGGCTACTTTTGAGAATACTAAATGGCTCAACTAATGGTGCAAAGTACTACTTGCATCATTCCTGTTGGCACAAGTCACTTTGCACCATGAGTAACCTTTTTAGAACAAGGCCCCCATGTGTTATCACACCCCACAATAGGTTGAGGAGGTGCTTAAAAAAGAACTGGTCATGCATTAGAAGGGTCAGCCTCAACTGCTCTTGTTAATCCAAAACTTAATTCTTTTGTAAATCATTCCTCACTGGCCAGTTCTGAAGGTATAAGTGGGGGAAGTGGAAATATTGTAAAGGATTCAGAAGGCATTCTAATAACTCACTCTGGAAACTCAGAGAATTCAGTAGGAACTGCAGCAGTGGGATAAAGTTGGTGTGGCGTGAGCAAGGCTTGGTTAGATAGAACTAGTTAAGGTGGGGAGCTTAATAGGCAGAATTTTAAAAATCCGAAATTGAGTTTTTGATTAGGTAAATTCATTTTCCACTGGGGTAGGCTGACAAAACTCCTACCGCACAGCAGACAGCATGTCCTCTTCTGAAAAGAAGGAGGGGGGAAAGAGTGTTTTCTGCCCAAAGCTTTTGGGGAGCTACAACCAGTGGGGTTGAGTGGGAAAAGAGCATTTTGTATAGAAATGGAGAAAATAGAAAGGAAAGCTATGTGGTTAGTGGGGGTGGGGGTTGGGATTGTGGGGCCAGGGAAGAAAAATTATGTTTTGTTTGAACCAAATGCATGTTGTATCAAAGTCAATTTAGTGCTTGGTTTTCAGTGCTTAGATACATTTTCTGTAGGGAAAAACTGTTATATCTCTTTCCCTCTGGCAGCTAATTTTAAGGTCAAGGCTGGAGTCAGGTATGCTGTCCACCAATGGGTTGAAAAAAGAAAACATGGTTAAGCTAAAAATGATGTCCTGGAATCTCAATGGCTGTGGGGATAGAATATAAATTTGAAAAGTCATAAAGCATGTTAATAACAAAAGATAGATTGTCTTGCAACAGGAAACCCATTTTGATTGAAAGGATGCTGGATGCTACTTACTTTGCAAATTGATTTCAGGCTGTTGGGATTTACACTGTATATTCAAATAACGCTAGAGGTACAGCCATTTGCATTAAAAAAAAAACATTTGAAGCCTCAAATTTTAGAGTCATATGTCGACCCAGAGGGTCGTTTTGTTTTGGCAAGATTTTGTGTATGTCAGTCACAGCAAACACTAATTAGTGTGTATGCCGCAGTGAAGAAGATTCACAATTTTTTTCAATTTTTTTTCTTAAAGATTACTGCTTATAATATGCCATACATTACTGGTGGGGATTTTAACCTAACCCTATACTGTATTGGTAGGGCTCTTACAGTTGTAGAGCGCAAGGTTAGGGTGGTTAAGCTCCTACAGATCTATTTCGCAGGATTTGAGATTAATAGACACATTTAGTGTTTATTTTCCTCAATTACTCAAATTTTCTTGCTGTTATAAAGTGCATAGTACTTATTCTAGGATTGATTTTTTTCTTGTATCTCAGTTGTTGCTACATACAATTGATTCAGTTAAGTATGAATCTATAACCATTTCTGATCATGCTCTTTGCCATTTGGACTTGCAAATAATACCTGCAAATAAACCTACTATAATGTCTTGGACATTAGCTAATACTTTATGGTATGACAATAACTTTACTGAATTATTGCAGGAGGAAATTAGACATTTTTTGTCATGAAATAAATCTGTGGAATTTCATATCAATCAATATAGGAATCTCTTAAAATGTATCTGGGAGGTTGGATTATGGCTTATAATGGTACAAGGAAAAAATGAAATATGGATGAGTTAAATAAACTAGAACGGAAGTTGATGATGGTGGAACTAGAACACTCCCAGATGGGTTTAGAGAGAGACCTGACTAGTGTAATGTGTATAAAAGAAAAGATAGAAAAAGTTTAAACATTCATGTTGAGAGGCTGTTCAAAGTAAGGGAGGGGAGGGCCACCAGGGGCCATGATATGAGACTGGAGCGAGGAAGGTTCAGGAGGGAGATGAGGAGACACTTTTTTACAGAGAGGGTGGTGGCTGGGTGGAATGCATTACCTGCTGAAGTGGTATGCAGTAGAACAGTGGACTGCTTCAAACGAGGATGGGACAGGACAAGGGGGAGGGTTAATGAAGGGAAGGGAGGAAGGGAGGGGCAGCTGCAGAATAAGGGGTGCTAGCTGCACATTCGAGCAGACTTGATAGACCTCTAGGCCTTTATCTGCTGGCAAATTTCCTATGTTCATATGTAGAGAGGGCGATGTTAAGATCAAGGGCTTGTTATTACATTTTCCTCGGACTTGCCAGACATACTTCTTGCCTATCAACTAAAATGCAAGCAGAACCAAAACAAGATTGATATAATTAAGCTAGAGAATGGTACTGCTATTACTAAGCCGGAAAGTATCAGTAAGGCATGAAAAGATTTTTACTCCAAATTGTATGTTTCAGAAAATACTCCAAGCATATATAAGACAACAAGCATTTGTCAATGCCGAATGTTGTCACGCTGGCATTGGTAGTGCAGTGTGGAAAAACATTTTGGACAGGATGTGAAAAATGACAGCTGTAAAGTTCATAAGGAGGTGTAAAAAAATGCCAATGTTGTGTGTGTGGCATGTAAATATAGCAAATTTGAGAAGTTACAAGGGTGCGTGGGAAATGTACAATGCACACTTGGAACACAGTAATTTTATTGGCGTTTGGCACCAAATTTTCAACATAGGCATTTTAGCACCTCTGCTCATGTACAGTGTCACTGTTATTTCCTCAAACTGTCCCAAAAAGTGATTTCGTACAGCGACCGCGCAATTCTGCGCCGGAAGTGCAAAAACACATTTTGGGCTGGTTATGTGAAATGACAGCTGCACAGTTCATCAAGAGGTGTGGAAAAATGACAATGGTGAAAATCCAGAGTGAAAATATTACAAATGCATGATGTTACGAGCGTACGTGCAATCTGCCAACGCACGCTCCTAACACAGTAATTTTATGGAGTATCATCACCGAATTTTCAACATAGGCATTTTAGGACCTCTGCTCATGAATTGTGTCACTGTCATTTTCATAATCTGGCCTGAACACTTATTTCCCACAGCAACTGCGCTATTGTGCACTGGAAGTGCGGAAACACATTTTGGGCAGGATGTGGAAAATGACAGATATACTGTTCACAAGGACGTATACAAAAATGACAGTGTCAAAATTCTGGCTTGAAAATATTGCGATCCATCGGTTACGAGCCTGCATAGCAACTGCGCAATGCACGCTTGTAACAACATCATTTTTTGGATTTTTTCCACCAAATTTGCAACATAGGCTTTTTGAGAGGCCACCTCATGAACACTGGCACTGTCATTTCATTAATCAGTTCCAAAAGGTCATTCCACACAGTGACTGTGAAATAACCTTTCAAGGCCGATTAATGCCATGGCAGTGATAGAATTCATGAAGAGGGGTCCCAAAAACCCCATGTTGAAAATTTGGTGCCAAAATTCCAAAAAATGCCCGAGATATGCAGCAAAGTTGAAAAAATCCTATTCATTCCATTATACAGCTTACCGTCATTTCCTCAGTTCGAGGTCGGCTTTGAAGAGTGCAGCCGTGTTCCCGGTCCACCGAAGATCATCACGCCAGACTCTGGAGGTAAGTATGGGATGGGGGGAGGCAGTGTGCTCAGTGGGTGGGTGCGAGTTGTGGGAGAGGGGCCTGGGAGAGCTCCAAAGAACCATTTCCTTCTTTACAGGGTAAAAAAAAAAAATTGGGGGACCGTTTTCCTATTTAACAGGTGCTTTGGCACACTGGGGGGGGCTCCCAGTGTGCCACCAGTGTGCGTGGGTGGGTGCGTTAGCTGATGAGGGATTGGGCACCCCCGTCGGCAAACAAGGAAAGGGGGGAGCTGCAGGAGTCGAGGGGGATTGGGCACCCCCTCGGCTATAGAAGTGGAAGGGGGATGACATTATGCTGACGGGGAATGGGCTCCCCATAGGCAACATTCAAGTTGAAGGAGGGAGGGATACATGCCAACTGGGACTGGGCACCCCCACTGGCAAAGAGAAACTGTTAGTGGGGGGGCATATGATGCCGAGGGGGATTGGGCACCCCTCAGCAATCAAAAAGGGGAGGGAATACATGATGGCAATGGGGATTAGGCACCCCCATCAGCACACAATAAAGGAAGGGGGGTTTGCACTGAACAGTGGCAGTCACAGCCGCCATGTTGCCTGTACTTAGGGAGAGGCGTGCTGTGGTCACGCTGCATGAGAGCTTCACTCTCATTGCAGCAGACCTTTTGATTGATCTCATCACCTCATTAGCCAGGTAGGGTGTTGACCCTGCTGCTGGCTGATTGGGGAATGCAGGATGCACCTACTGGTGCATGCCCTGCATTCGCCCAACAGCAACTGCACCTCCAAAACTGCACTGTCCCAAGATGTTGGCTGCTCAAGCACGCCAACATAAAAAACGATTGAAAAGCCTAACCTTCCTCCCAGTTGTTAAGGAGGGAGATGGATTTCCTACAGAAAGATATAACTATTGATGAAATTCAGGAGGTTATAAGGGATTTACCAAATGGGAAAACCCCAGCCCCTGATGGATTTCCTCCACAATTTTATAAAAAGTTAAGAGATACATTTGCCCCTCTGTTGGAGCTTTTTCAAGAAATACATCTGCAAGGTGCTCTCCCTCCTTCTTTCAATTATGCCAATATTTATTTGCTAAATCATATTACCCCATCTCATTGTTGAATAGTGATTATGAAATCTTTTCAAAAATATTGGCAAATTGATTATCTAAAATATACTGAAGATCATTCATCACAACCAAATAGGGTGTATTGAGGGGTGGATGCTGCACCTTAATGCAGAAAGAGCCTTTAATACAGTTGAAAGTGCCTTAGAAACTAATACAGCATTTTTTTTCTTTAGATGCAGAAAAAGCCTTTGATAGGATTTACTGGCCCAATCTTTTTGAAGTATTGAAGGCCTTTGGTTTTGGGGGTAAGTTTCTGGACTTGGTGAGGTTAATATACCCAAGGCCCCAGGCAAGAGTAAAGACTAATCAGGATATTTCAGAATTTTTTTTTTGTCTCCTTAGCCATATACCAGGCAGGGGTTTGCACTCTCCCCTTTGTTATTTATCATTATTTTGGAACCTTTACCAACATAAATTTGTTGACATAAGAATCTGAAAGGTGTAAAAATAGGGGAACAGAGACACATCATATTATTATATGCAGATGACATCTTACTTTTTCTTTCAGATCCAAACTCCTCCTACCCTCATTTGTTAAAAATTCTTACAGAATGTGGTAACTTCTCAGGTTATAAAATTAACTAGGGGAAAAGTAGCTGGCAGTATAGCCTAGAGGTTAGAGGAATGAGGTGTGAATCAGTTTGGTACATCCAGCAGACCAGACCTGAGTTTGATTCTCACAATCTCCACTTGCATACTGTGTAACTCTAAGCAAATCACTTAACCACCCAGTGCTCCCAGGTCACCCCTGAAAACAGGCACTTGTGCCTAGTGGGCCTTGCCTGGTTACCAAAGACTAAAAGAAAAAAAAGTGAGATGTTATTTTTGGGACATGATGAAGATTGTCTCAGTAACCAGTTACTGTCATCACTTCAAAAACAAACAATCATACACCTCAGGTTACTGGATTCAAAAGATCCAACATTAAACTATAATTTGAAATTCCACCAGTTCTGGAAAAATTTAAAATGATTTAGAGGAATGGTAATTGTTACCTCTAGTGCTCATAGGTAGAATAAATATTCTAAAAATGAATATCCTCCCAAGATTACATTTTCTTTTTGAAGCAATGCCATTAATATTGGAAAAAACGTCTTTCACTAAAATAGAGAAAATAATCAGGGAATTCTTATGGAAGAATCAACAATGTAGAGTTTTCCTGAGCAAATTATATCAATCAAAGGAGAAATGAGGGTTGGGATAACTTTTGGTGATATTATCTGGCTGCCCAACTGGAATGTGTATATTATTGGTTTAATAGTACTAAAGTGGATGGACATATCTTGCTTCCAGATTGAAGAGGCAAAAATTCCACATTTCAACTTAAAAAAAAAATCTGTTATAATAAATCTTACCAATTCATCTTATTATAAGGTACCCTCATGGCTGCTAAAACCACAAATAAAGCCTGGCAGATGGTGCAGAGCTGCTTCATGGTCCTCATCATCTCTCAAAATTCACTCCAATGATATATAATATTAATTTCTCACTCTTGATGACAGATAAAACCTTTAAGTATTGGTATAAATGCAAAGATATTCATCAACCAGATGCTTTTTGATGAAAATGGCTTTTTACCTTTTGAGACCTTGAAGGGGCTTTATAAATATTCTCATATTACAAGATCCCAGGAATTACTGGTAAAAATGTTTTGAGAATAATCAAGGTCTAAATATTCCTCCATTATCTAATTTGGAAGAAACCATTGTTAGTTTAGTATCAGGTAAATATGTTATTGCTAGATTTTATCATGTAAAGTATTTAGGGATATGAATAATACCACTTTGCTAGAGCTGAAACACTCCTGGGAAAAGGATAATGGATAGAATGTACCAGAAGAAAAATAGAATATTATTAACCTTTTCAGTTTGGAAAACAAAATAACAGGTTAAAACAAATCCATATTAACACTATCCATAGGAGATATTTGACTCCAGCCAGACTGAACATATCTGATGTAATGATCTCAGACCGCTGCTAGAGGTGCCAGACAGAAAAAAGTACTTTATGGCACATTCTGGCCACGTGTAAAAGTATTAGAGATTGATGGAGAATGGTTTTCTCTATTTTTGAGAAGGTTTTAGGCCAGGACTTCCCGTTTTACCATGGCATTGTTATTTTTGGTTTTGTTGAAGTGAGGAATATTTATCAGATTCAAGCAATTGTAATAAATTTAGGATTATTGATAGCAAAGAAAGTACTCCTCTAACATTAGAAGGATAAAAAAGCACAAGAGTATATAGAATGGATAGGCCTTATGCTTGATTTAAGTAAAGTAAATAGAGCTTTCTACAAATTAGAAATTGAGCCTATTAAAGGGGAACAGTCAGCTAGAAGAGCCTCACAGTCAAGTGTGAGGCTTATCCCAATGAACCCTTTGTGTGCAAAAACACTTTTTTTACTTACTAATTACTGCAATGTAATAGGCTGTGTGTGGCTAATTTCACTGACTAGTAAACTGACATTATCTGTAATTAGAAAATGGGCTTTTTATTTGGAGGCATCTGATTGGCTGGTACCCATTCCACAGGGGTACATTAACTTTCAATAGATGCCCACCAAATAAAAAGTGCCAGCCAAAACCTGCCTTATGCCCAGCCAAGTATCCTTGTGCCCAGCCTGCTTCATCATTGGCTGAAGCACTGGGCACAAAATGTCAAACTGCCGCCATTTTTTTGAACATTTAGCGAGAGTCACGCCACCACCACCACACACACAAACACTACTGATGACACAGCGAAGCGATCAGTGTTTACTGCCAATTCTCTTTTCCTGAGAATCAATACTGACTAAAACAAAATAAGTATTTTAAGCCCATACAAGTATTATAAGCCCATACAAGACAGACAGAAAGACCGACAGACAGATATTTGTAGTCGATGGGATGTCACCTCAAAGTTTCCTTCAGGGCAACTGCGGGTGGATGTGACTGGTGTACCCGCAGCTCTCTAGAACGTACCGCTGTCTTTTAACTCTCCAGACAGCAAACACTTTCAACCCAGTTCTGTAATGGATAAATGGACTTGCTGGGTAGCAAGCTACTTACCACAAAGCACAAAAGGAAAAGTTGCAGTGTCGAGAGGACTTGTATCCATTCCGCTTGGAGATGAAGGGAGAAGTCTCTGGAGAAAGTCAGTGCTCACGCCCGCTGCCAGCTGCCTCGGTGAGGCTCCTACCCAGTTCTACGTGGAACTTGCATGAGCCCCTTGTACGGCAGCATATCCCAGCCGACAGTCCCGCGGCTCAACACAGCAAAATCCACCCGACAAGACCAAAAGAAAAACAAGTTGCTTCATTGCATGATAATCCCACGGAAGAGCGGCAAGGGGAGAACACTAGAGCAGTGTTAAAAGTTCCACACGCAACCTCTGACTCTCTAAAAAAAAAAAAAAAACTGTCACAGAAAACAGCTTCAGGCAATCATGGAGTGAAACAAATGAAGAAATAAAAACGGCCGTGAACCCGATACCAGGAGAGAACACATACTATCTTTATTTTATTTATTTGTGATTTATTTTCATGGCAGTACAAGAAGGACGTGTCTACTCCAATGTACAGTGCAGTGTCCAGATGTACCATGTCAAATGAAGGTGTAGGAACTATTTTAATATAAAAGTTATTTTAAACTAATTTTTAGTTAATTTTTTTAAATTAAACTTACATTCTTTAACAGTGCCCATTTTCTAAACGCAATAATACCCTCGTGGGTGGGCGGTATGGGCAATACCGGACCTTCCAGGGGCTATAAGGCCCTCCGCCTGCGGCGTCGGGCCTCATTATGCCCCTGGGCAGTGCGGTATTGCCCAATACCGCCCACCCTCTCGGGTATTATTGCTTAACTAGAAATGACAGAGTGTGCTGCAGCTGACATCAGAGGATGGCTGCATCACTGGGAGATTCAATAGCCTATAGTATTATAGTATCATGCTCAATACAAAGCTTTAATTGGGCTTTTGCCCATTTGCTTGTTATATACCCATTTTGTATCACTCTTTATTGATTAGTACTCATATATTTTATTCTGACTATAAGTGTCCAGTCTTTCTTTGTAACTTTCTAACAGCAGACTGTCTACTACTTCTTTTGGAAGTGCATTCCAATGCGGTGCTACCCTTTGGCTAAACCAATATTTCCGCTTTAGTAGTTTCCACCTTTGTAAATCTAACTGTAAACTACTAGTTCTAGTACTGTAATTTTCTGTTTTACTACACGTCCTAAATCTAATCTCAGATTATAATCCTGCAGAAGCTTTATACACCAATATCATGTCTCCTCTCCAACGTCAATATGTCAGTGAGTAAAGATTTAAGTTCATCTTCTCCTCATATGTCATAGTTTCCAAGCCTTTTATTGTTCTAGTAGCTGTTCTCTGCACCCTTTCCACTCTGTCAATTCCACCCCTCTTATACAGCACCCACACTTGAGAGCAGTATTCAAGTTGTGTTCTCACCAGTGACCCATACAGTGGCATCAACACCTCTCTGCCTTTTCTTTTAATATGTGAATACAGTGAATGTCAGAGTTTTTTTATAAGCTGTAATCTTCTGTTTGCTCGTCTACTGTTCTCCTGGGGCAAGGCATAGTTACAGAGGACTGTACTAAACCAAGTGAGCACAGCAGGACCAGCAAACATCTGATTTCAGCTTACAAAATCTTTAACATGTATACTGTGGGCTATTGAAGGCTATTGAATCTCCCAGCTCTGTATCCCTCCTCTTATGCAAGCTGCAGGGAATTCTGGGATCTCTGGTTATAGGAAATGACATCTTAGAAGTCAGCCAAATTAGCCTAATACATTCTACTATACTTTAGTAAACAGTAAGTAAACAAAAATGTTTTTGTATGCAAAATGCAAATTGGGATGAGCCTCACACTTGGATGTGAGACTTGTATTGCTGACTGTCCCCCTTTAAGTTTGAGGAAATTTGGCTCCGCTTTCTTATGGTGTTAGAAATGGTCCCTAGAAAGAAAACAGCTTCTGTGGAGTGTGCAGGTGCTGTTCTTGCAGCTGGAATTTGTAAAAATGTCTCTTCTGCCACAAAAAACTAAGCTGTTAAGAAACCAGATGCTGACTCACTCAAGGGTAAAACCTTTGATTTTGCTGACAGTGATGCTGACCTCCACTATGGTTGCTCAGAATCCATCTGACTGAATTGGAAACATCAGATTCCTGGCTTTTTTTGGTATTCAGATTTTTGGTATTTAAGTCTACAATTACAAATGCCAAAAAGATGGCAGATGCAGATTTAGAATCGTATCCTGAGTCTACATCTGACTCCACTACTGGTCTGTTACATTCCCCATCCATGCACCCCCTTACTTGAGTGCTGCTGTTCCCACCTGGTGTTGTCATTCTGCTCCTGTGTAGTCAGAAGACATGTGGTGCACTCACTGCTGTTGTGGTGGGTTGGTCAAGAGATCCACTTCCACTCATTGTGTGGGCTGCAGCCAGTGTGAGTTAGCCCCCCCACCATGTCATCAATAACTTGTCCCCCAGGTTACCACAACCCTCACGCTGTTCCCAGAGAGTCAGATGGTAGCAAGACAAGGCTAATCCCACAACAGAAGATCCAAAAGTCCATGTAACAGCTCTCTAAACATGAAGGGGTTCACAACAACCAGGGTGGCTAGCCGCAAATTGCAAACAAAAACCAAAAACAGTTGTGCTCAGTACAAGGAAAGATAAAAAGTTTTCAACAAATTCGTTCCTTTTAATATTCCATTTCTGTGGGAGCCCCTATTGCCTTGGCATCAGTGCCTTCAGTCCCACAACAGATCAGTCTGTATATGCTGGGTGGGTCGTTGTCCTTCATCCCACCTCCTCATTCCTGTTGAATCCTGTCCTTTCCTGACTGCTGTTTGGTGAGGTCTTTGGTGGTCAGTGTGTGGTTTGTCACTGGTGGCATTATGTAGAAGAGTAATCAATCAGTCAACCTCCCTGAATCCTGATTCTCAGCAGGCCATACTTTATGTGGCCAACAAGAACCAATCACTGGATTCCTGACAGTCCAGACTGAGAGAAACTTTGGGTTTGACTCATCTAAAAATCCAGGGTTTACTACAGCTTGAACACTACTCCATTCCCAGAAGGCACCTTGAAGGCTTCTGTCATTCAATCCAGCAGGAGAACACACAACATTGTTGGGTGACTTGGTCTCAGATGAACTGATTTCGGTGCTGAGGAAAGGGTGTGTGTTAATCGAACTGCCAGGACTAGGGCCAGGCTGGTAAAATGTGCAATGGATAGAGTGGGACTCATGTCTGTTAGGAGTGGGCATGGTCATCACATGCCAAAGGAGGGGTGTAGAATGAGGTTCAATGCCGGGGCTGGGGAATGAGAAAGATAAAGGAATGAGAATCGATCATTGGGAGAATAGACTAGCTGACTACTAGACCAACCAGACCAACCCATCTCCCATAGTGACTTCCCACCACACTGCACACCAGCACCAGACCAGCCCTCAAGGCAACCAGTGTCCAGGAAGAGGAGGATCCCATCCAGGTTAGGTACAGGGAGGGGCTTGGTGATTGACACTTGTCTGTATCAAGCGAGGCATGTTGTTCAATATTTTAATTGCGTGCATTGGAGGGTTATTTATAGGTTCTATTGCAGAATCAAATATTCAGATTCTGTCTCTGAATCCATAAACAGAACTGAATTGGAATCAGAGGTGGAATTTGAATTACTGAAATTCTGACTTTCCGCTCTGGGAACGGATTTCAGAGCATCCGAGCACCCCAACCTCCACCTGGTTGAAATCTTATATCTTCCTGTTACACATGTTACCTTCTGCTAGGGAAAAATTATCTTCAATACCTACAGTACTTTGTTTAAGACTTTATCTTCATTTTGCCTTACCATGGACACTAAAATCAAGAACTCTAAGGAGAATTTTACCTTCATGAACATGTTTTGATTTTTTTGTAGCAATTCAGTTGCAAACTAGATACAAGTATGCAGAGAAAAAAAAAACTAGACATTTCACTTAAAGAAAAATTCCAGATTGATACCCACTGTGCCTCCTTTATCTCCAAATTTTGGTTTTGCTCCTCCCCCCCATATCGTTTTTCTCTCATTTGTTTCCCCCTTCTACCTCTTACCTCCCAGCAATGAAAGCTACTGCTGGCCAAGCTGCTTTCTCATTCTGCTTCCCTAAACAATAGGGGTCTCTCCTGCCACCCATTCGCTCCACTCCTTCCCTTCTCGCTCTGGAATCTCTACTCCATGAATTTTCTAATCACTCCTGCAGTTGCTTCTGATCTCTGGTGGACTTCTATCAGCTGCCTTTGACCCTACACTGACACTAGCACTAGCGCAGCCTATCACCCCCAGACATCAGTCAGTACTCTCTGCTCCTCATATTATTATTTTGTTGCTCACTGTTTAATGTTCTTTTGCTTGTTCTGCAGTTTACTGTATGGCAGTTTAATTCTTGAAGCATTTCTAATAATTGATTTATTTTATTATACTTGTTTTCATATTTTCATATTATTTTTTACATTGTACTTGGTATCTGTTCTGTTCTGTATTATCCCCCAGGACACATCTGGAAATGAGCTGGTACCAGCTCAGTATGACTTTCCTGGTAAAACTCTTGAAATAAATAAATAAATAAATAGATAAATAAATAGATACCTTGCATGCAAAAAGGAGTTTCAGATAAAGTGGAGATTGTTGAAAAAAAATACTAAGGCTATGATTGCAATACAAAGGAAAAATGAAATTTTGGAAAATAACTTTAAATACAAAAATGTAAGAATAGTAGGTTTATTGAATTAATTTGATTCACAGTACAAACTGACAGAAATGTTGAAAACTTTGAAGAAACTTTTGAATTGCCTGAACTGAGTTTACCTTTCATGACCAAGGCATTCAGAATACTGATTAAAGATACCCCTTTAATTCTAAGTAAAAACCCAGCTGCAACCATAGTCAATAGTTTTGTTTTTGACACAAATAGAGACCTTGTGATATAGAAAATAAGACAAAAAAGAGCGCTTTTCTTTGACAAGTGTACCTTTCATATGTATCCTGATATTTCTGCTCCAACTCAAAGAAGAAGCTAGAGATTTGTTTTAGTTTTATTTATTTATTTTTATTTTTATTTATTGAATTCTCGGATTACAACCTTTGAACTACAAATTCATTTACAAATGTTCCACATCGGGAAACTAAGGACTTAATGAGATGGAAGCATATTTTTCTGGTATATTCCTGACTGTGGCTGGCAAATTTTGAGGCCAAAAAATACTTGTTCTATGATCCAGACAGCTTAAAAAATGTATGAAATTATTACATTTACAACAAGTATCTTTAGCTTTAGTGTCTTCTATTTGTTTTTTGTTTTTTCTTGCTGTTATAGAACTATTAAATATTTTAGGTTATGCAGTACTCATTTCACTGTGCCTTGCAAAAAGACTCTAACAGTCTCCTACATACAGTATTTCATAATTGTGATTTGTGACACCACAGTCTGTTGTCATAGTGAGCACTATAATGTCATAACCAAAGGCACTATGAGGTCAGTAATGGTGGTTCCATGTGATAACAGCATAGGAAAAAGAGTGCTGACAAAAGAGGGTGAAAGAAAAACAGCAGCAAATAAAATAGCGACCAGCACTGTAGCAACCATGGAAACTGTGAAGAGCCATACTGACTTTCTGCAGGAGGCTCTGCCCCCCCAGAAGCCCCATTGTGGGGGCTTTGCCCTCCACACCCCTATTTATAATAACCATCTCCGGGGGAGGGGGGGCACAGCTCAGGGAGAAGGAGAAACTCGGGAGTGGGGATATTCTCCAGGGGAGGCAACTCAGGGAGGGAGAAAAAGTCGGGGGAGTGGAAATTCGATAGTGCCACTCGGTGTGGTGGCAGAACAGGGGGAGCAGGGGGAGACATGAACTCTGGGATGGGGACAAACTCGAGAAGAGGAAAAAAGACACCCACTGGGATCAAACCCAGTTCAACTGCATGTCCCAGCGATACAGAGGTGGCAACTCTAACCAGCACACTACGCTGGCAGCAAGGTTTTTAGCCCACGGCGGTTGTACTACATCCAGCAACTACTTGCTATTTTCCTGTTTTTCATTGTTGCACTTTTGCTACACTTGCTATTTAGAGATTCTCGCTATTTTGTAATAATTGCTATTTCCACAGGTGCTCAAATTGACTTGCTCAAATTCAGTTGCTCAATTTGACTTGTCCATATTATGGGATACCAGTAGAGGTCAGTGAAATACTTTTTAGATAGGCTACCAAGACGTGGCTTAAACCCTGAAAAGGAAAACATAAACCTAAAAATTGTATTCTCTAATGAACTGTAAGAGCTGCAACATATCTATTAAAGGGCATGCTGAGATGCAGAACTGCTCTTTAAAGATTTTATAGCAGCAAAAAGGCAGGAGTCATAGAAAACAATGGAAGAAGCAGACTCTCAAATGAGTTCCTAGATGGAAATCAATCCTACCGTTGACAGAGATCTGATGATGCCACTACTTAAAATTTAAGAAAATTAGTCTACATATTAAAGTGATTTTGCAAGCGTTGCCATAGCAAATAGGAGTAGTAAACTGTAATTATCTGTAGGAGTTGTGATTCAATCTCCTACCATTCAAACTGCCAAAAAGTGCTGTTTTCCAAGAAATAATTGCTTTTATTTCTGTGTTCTGCTTCATTTGCATAACCCACCCCTTTTTTTTTCTCAGTGCTGCAACACCCAAGTGTGACAGCATGCAAAGGAAACAAAGTTTTTAATCACTGTTTTGAAACAGAGACCTCTTTTGGTCAGTTTTCGTATTCCAGACATCTACACTACCGACATAGGAGACTATATCTTTCAGTAAAGAAATCTTGTCAGCTAGATACTATGTGCAATGCCTTGTTTTGAAAATAAAGTTATGAGAGCTTTTATTGTTGAAGCCACTACAGAAATATGAGACTGCACCTCACAGTAAGGGAACTGGAAAACAACTTCTTATTGTACCCACAATGCCTTGCTATATACATCTACATAATAGGTGCAGTCACTACCACTAAAATAAGGGACTGCACCTTTGAGTAACTAACATTTACATCAACATTATCATTTATCCAGAATTCCTTGGTGCTGTATGTAAAACATTGACATTTCCCTTGCATGACATGATTCTAGGGGTGTGGCCGCACACAGAAAACTGGAGGACACAGCGCTGGTAAAACATAAATACAAATGACTATGGCAGATTTATTTAGAAAAGAAATTGCAACTTCAACATCTGAAGCAAGGGAGGCAATGGCATACTATGTGAAAAAGGCATCTGTGAAACCTTGCAAAATCACTTTACATTAGAATAAACTGAGAAGTTCAGCTGGCCTGAAGGACAGAAAGACATTTAACTGATGTTTAGCATGCCTTAAAATATATATCTACAGAGGAGGTTTTGATTTAAATATATTTTTTTTTAATTCTAGAGATTTAGAGTTTCTGTATATTTGAAATAATGTTAACATCCATATAATTTTTTTAAAGCTAATTAATACTGAGCATGTGATTTTTCAAAAACGATCTTAAATAGTTTGAGAAATATTTCTCTTACTTATCTAATATTATTTTATATAGCACCTTCCCCATACTTCAGGACTCTGTTTAATATGTTTATTGAACATTTCTTATGTTTTCTTATTATACAAGCTAGTAGGGGTTACATTTTTACAGGTATAATAGCAAATTATTTTCTAAATGTAATGCTCCAATTTTATTCACAACACATTTGATCAACGTTACTTTATATTGAGAAGTACTGGTGTTTTATATGCATTATTTTTTCATGTACAGTGTTTGAACTGGTTTATAAATAAAGAGTTAAAAAATGGCAGAAGCAGCTCGTATATTTTTGTAAATTGTATATTATGTAATCTCTAATTGCAGCTGATAGAAATACAACATTAAGCCATTGTTACTTTAAAGATTTGAATATATAAGGAAGGCTAACATGCTGGTGCCTGTCCCCTGATGAAGAACCCGTTGGCTTTGAAGTGCTACGGTAATGTCACTGTTTTCATTCTTGTTGTGGAATACACTGATGAACACTTGCATTTAATTCTGCATTGTGGCTTTCTTTCTTCCTGACAGATGCTGCACTTTTGCTGTTTTTGTCATACAAATGCCAACTGCAGTTCTTGCATGGAAGATTTCAGTTGAACCTTTCACATATAAGGAGCCCTCAATCACCTGTTTTCACCAGCTCTGCTGTGAAACATAGAAACATAGAAGCTGGCAACAGATAAGGACCGCAAGGCCCATCCAGTCTGCCCATTTGTTTTTCTACCTTATAAATGTGCTATCGGTCTTTGCTCTGTCAGTGGCCTATCTATTCATACTCATCTGTATTGCTCCCTTATGCCTATCCCATGCCATTTTGAAGCCCTGCACTGTATTCATATCCACCACTTCATGAGGTAGGCCGTTCCAAGCATCCACCACCCTTTCTGTGAAAAAGAACTTCCTCACATTACCCCTTAAATGGCCTCCCTCTAATCTCATGCTGTGTCCTCTTGTCCTGCTATTTTTCTTATATTGAAACATGTTAGACTCTTTCACCTTATTAATGCCCTTAAGGTGTTTGAATGTTTTGATCATATCACCTCTCTCCCTCCTTTGTTCTAGGGTATACATATTGAGCTCCGTTAGTCTGTCCTCGGATGTGTTCTGATGCAGTCCCTGCACCATTTTGGTTGCCCTTCTCTGGACTGCCTCAATTTGGTTAATGTCCTTGTGAAGGTGTGGCCTCCAGTACTGCATGCAGTACTCCAGGTGGGGCCTAACCAGTGTCTTGTAAAGAGGGATTATTACCTCCCTCTTCCGACTTGTGATACCCCTACTAATACACCCTAACATCCCCCTAGCCTTACCTACTGCTTTAGTGGTCTGCTTGGATGATTTGAGGTCATCAGTGATGATGATGCCCAAGTCTCTTTCTTCCCTTGTGACTGCCAGCAACTCCCCCTCCCAGCCTATACGTGGTTTCAGGGTTTCTCTTCCCTATGTGCATGATTTTGCACTTCTTTGCATTAAACCCCAGTTGCCAGTCTTCTGACCATTTTGCTAGTTTATCCAGATCTCTTCTCATTCTGTCCACCCCATCTGGATCATCTACTTTTGTTATAGATCTTGGTGTCATCTGCAAACAGACAAACCTTACCCTCCACTCCATCTGCAATGTCACTGATGAAGATATTGAAGAGGACTGGCCCCAGAACTGATCCCTGAGGTACCCTAGTTGTGATTTGCATCTCTTCTGACTGTATACCGTTTACTACCACTCTCTGTTTTCTGCTCATCAACCAGTTTGCCAACCAGTTGACCAACTTCTGACTCACCCCGAGCCTACCCAGCTTATTAATCAATCTTCTATGTGGAACAGTATCCAAAGCTTTGCTGAAGTCAAGGTAGGTGACATCAACTGCTCCCCCTTGGTCCACCACTCTGGTTAACCGGTCAAAGAAATCTATGAGATTAGTTTGACAAGACCTTCCTTTTGTAAACCCGTGCTGTCTTGGATCCTGTGCTCCTATGGATTCCAGGTGTTGCACTATCCTTTCCTTAAGGAGTGCCAATATAATTTTACCCACTACTGAGGTAAGACTGACTGGTCTGTAGTTCCCTGCCTCCTCCCTGCTGCCACTCTTGTGGAGCGGTATCACATGAGCCCTTCTCCAGTCTTCTGGGACCTCTCCTACAAACACCCCTACACATGTTGCAATTTGCGACATGCGAGGGGTGCAGTTGCACCAAGGACTCTACGCCTGATTCAGGCTAAGTCCTGTAACTTGTGACATGTGCAAAGGTACACCAAATGCAGGGTGTTCCTGAGTGGCATGTCGCAAGTTGCACCCAATGTGCTGTAGGGCACAAGTGCCTCCCCTGCCTAAACCCCATGCCTGAGATGCCCTTCATGGCTATCAGACTCCCCATCATGAGCCCCATAATGTGTCTGCACTAGCCCCGCAGGGCTGATCATGCCCCTCTCAGCCCCGGTGCCAGCCGCTCGCTCACGACACTGTACTATAAATGCTGTAAACATATATGCACCCACTGCCATAATCCCTGGTAGTCTAGTTGCCCCCCACCCGGCATTGCCAGACCACCCCACACCCCCCGACCCATCCCCAGCTGGTGACTGGCACAGCCCACCTCTTACCACCATGGTCAGCTGCCAACTGAGCCCCATCTGAGTTCATATTCTATATACACGCTCAGTGAATGAATATATACAGTACGTGCTCCTACAGAGCTCAGCCAGTGGCTGGCCAGGTGGTGAGAGGTGGGCTGTGCTAGTCACCAGCTGTGGATGGGTTGGGGGTGCGGGGTGGTCTGGCAATGCTGGGTGGTGGAGTAAATACTAAACTACCAGGGATTATGGTTAGGTATATATATATATATATATATATATATATATATATATATATATATATGTACAGTATGTACAGTAAAAGTGTCATGAGGATGTGCTGACACCGGGCTTGAGGGGCATTTACACTGTGGGGCTAGGTATACTACTGTATAGGGACTGGGATGGGGGTCTGATAGCCCAGATGGGATTTACTGTATACACAGTGGGGACTGGGGTGGGGGGCTGATTGTTTGGAGAGGCTGTGCTTAACACAGTATTTGGGGACTCAGGGAGGAGATTCTGTAGCCCTGAGGGGCACCTGCAGTGGGTGTGGGGAGATCCTCCAGCCCTGTGGGGCTGTCTAGTGGAGAAGAGATGGGGCTGGTGGGAGTGGCACATACTGGTGGATCAGGTCATCAGGAAACAACTCCAGTGGATGCAAGTTACACCAGCTATTTGCTGGTGTAACTTTTCATTGATGGATGTCCATCAGGGTGTCTTCTAGAATAGCGTCACTGGGGACTTTGTTGCTGCCCTTCCAGAAAAAGGTGCAACTGCTGCCATAAACCTGCTAGCACCATGTTGTAGAGGGTTTAGGGTGTAACTGGTTGTGTAAGTACATTTTAGTGCAAGCAGCCTACGACATGTCACAGGCTGCTTTGCAGAATACTGAATGTCGCAACTGCTGGCATAACTAGCTACTTGCACCATTTTATTTGGATTTTTTATTTAGTTTGTAAATTGCAATTGTTTTGGAACTCCAGTTCTGGGGGTTTAAAGCAGCAGTGTAATGAAAAATGTTTTTCCAAGAAAGTTAGTTTCAGCTACGTGAAGGTGTGGAATAAAACAGACACAACAAACTAGAAGTCAGGTGCATAAAAATGCAAATGTGTGTTGGTATTTCATTCAAATAATAAACATACAGAAAGCAAAAGGTTATTCAATGTCCCGTATCCAGCAAACTTTCTAATTTCAAAAATTCCTGATACTTAGCTTCAATCTTTGCAAGCAGAACAGTGTGGAAACAAGCACAAACTTTTGAGGTCATCCTCACTCGGTAGTCAGCATTCAACTGATTCCCCTATCTATCTTTGTTACACCAAGTGGTGGGCTTTTATACCTTTCATGGATGACATCACCGCCAGGTGATCCACCCCTTTTTGCTAAAACCAATACAAACCTCTTATTCTCAGGAGTGCCCCATCAAAGAGAAAAGACATATATGTTCATACATGTTAATTTTTCTAGCCTAGATTCAGCTCCTCTTTTCTTGGTTCAGAGGGTTTTATGTTTAGTGGATTTTATGTTACGGGGGTTTTATGTTAAAGGGGTTTTATGTTTCCATTTTGTTTCATCTCGAAAGATAGTTATAATAAGATAGTAAGTCCATGAGGGTTCCAGTGGGTTTTGCAAGGGAAACAGAGGAACAAGGGTGCGCTCCTCTTCTCCCTTCTTCTGCCAACCCTTGGAACTCATCATATATTTTTCTTTTTATTTCCATTAAATCGATAGATGTGACATCCTAATATAGACAAGCATACAGAAAACGTATTTCATTTTCATTCCCAGCACAAGTGGCTGTCCCACAGAAACAAAGAATGAAAGGAATGGGGGGGGGGCCCCAGACACCCTACACATGGGCATCCACCCCAGACAGGACTCACCCTCTCATGAGCTACAGTACAGTTATGAATAATATTAGCATACCTGTCAAATGTGCTTGTCTAGGTATCTCATATGCCGTGCACCATGAGCAAGTCTTCATTTTTCTTCGATTCTAAGCCTTGCCAGGTCTACAATGTTATATCTATGGATAATTTGGTGGCCGTCTCTTTTTCTTGAGAAAAAACTCAATTAAAATGTGTATAAAACACTCAGATTTGGGGGTAATTAGAAAAATGTACTACCAAATAAGTCTGGAAGACGCTTGGAATCTTTTATGGTGAAAAAAAGGTAGGGTCAAATGTATTGTCCGATTTCATTTGCACTGCTGGTTTAAAAGGGACCGCAGTTTGCTACAGTGTGTCTGTCAGATGACCTTACTGGTATAGAGCAGCAGACTGCATACTCTGTGGAGGGTTTTTTCTGTTTTTTTTTCCCAAAAATATATTTTAAATTATATGTAAAAAAGGAAATATTATATTTGAAAATGTTTTACACATGTAAAACATTCTTGTAAAAAACTATTTTTTCACACTGCATTTCTTGTGCCCGCTCTTGTTATACTCCATCTGTGTGTACTCCATATGGGTATATAGTACACTGATGAAGCACTGTGCTGTGCTTTAAAAGCAGTTTTCAGTCCCTTACAATGTCCTGAGTGAACATATGTATGTTTGCGACTGTTGGACCTTAGTGACTCTTCCTCTAGGGGCACTACCAGAGTATGAATCAGTGGAGTGGTTTAACACATAGTTTTGAGTCTCACACAGTTTCATGGCTGAACATAACAGGAATTTGCCCCTGCTGGGCCTTACTGAGTATTTCCATTTTGTAGCACCATCATACTGTGCATCAGCAAACTACTTTCAAAACAGTTTTCAGACCCCTCCAAAATCCTTGAGTGAACAAACAGGCCATATTGGGCCTTACTAAATATTAATGTTTATAGTAGCACCACCATATTCTCAATCTACAAAGTGGCTTAGAAACACAAAAGCACACCTTACAGAACTGAAAAGATGCCAACCCTGGATGAAAGGTCCCTTAAAATTCCTTTATTGTAAAAGGAGTAAAAACTCAGAAAAGTACCCGGGGGCCTCCCTGCTAAACAACCTAACATTCTGCACACTAACTGCTCTTTCTCAAGTTCTTGAAGCTTGAACGAATAGCGGATGCAGGAACAGTCACATGTATAGTAATAGAGCTCCTAAGGTCTCTCAAACCCATTTTAACAGAAACTGACTGAAACACGCACCCAGCTTTGACAAAAAAAAGAAAGAAAGAAAGAAAAAAATCATCCTCAACAAGTGACATTGATTCACCAGTGGTAAAGGTCTCAGGAGTCCTACTGGACAGTTCTTGAGCTGAACGTTAGGTCTGGAGGCAGCTGCAGCTCATATAGCGATGGCTACCGGCACTCAGAAGGGAAAGCCTTTAGTGTTAGAACTCTCCTAAGCAGCACTAACCAATCAACTAGGAAAAGCATACTATTGCAGCGTGAGTTCCTTTTGAACGTGACTCTCTTCAAGCAGATTCTGAAGGTCCCTAGAAAAAAAATTGCTTCTACGGAGTGTGCAGGTGCTGATCTTGCTGCCAGAGTTTGTAAAAATGTCTCTTCATCCACAAAAATCTAAGCTGTTGCAAAACCAGATGCTGACTCATTCAAATGTAGACTCTTTGATTTTGCTGACATTGATGCTGACCTTCAGTAAGGTTGCTCAGAATCCATCTGACTGAATTGGATACATCAGATTCCATTTTTTTTTTTGGTATACAGATTTTTGGTACTTAAGTCTGAAAATCCAAATGTCAAAAAAATGGCAGACACAGATTTGGAATTGGATTCTGAATCTGCATCAGACTGCACTGCTGGTCTGTTACATTCCTGTAAATGCACCCACTTACCTGAGTGCTGCTGTTCCCATCTGGTGTTGTACTTCTGCTCCTGTGTAATCAGTGGGCTTGTGGTACACTTATTTATTTATTTATTGAATTTTGATGACCGGGTAGGCCCACTGGGCCCCGGAGGTCCCTTTTTCAGGGGTGACCCGGGGGTTAAAATTATATACAGGTAAGCAGATCAGTACACACTGGTAAATTCCATATTGTTTGACAATAAAAGACTTCATAGGGTTACAAGCAGATAGGTGGTGGGGGAACATACAGGCAGTAGGACATTAGGAGTTAGACATATAGAAAACATTTTTCAAACAAATATCATGTAGAAATAGGGAGTGCTCAAGATTTAGGCTAGAAGTTGATAAAGAGACAAGGTACCTTCCTTAGGGCTTAGTGGAAGGGGGATATGTTGTTACATTAATGCTCCCCTTCCTTTGAGGGACGGGCAGTGACATATGGTCAGGTCCTGTGGTATAGGCATATGCTCCTGTCGAGCAGGCATGCTTTGAGCTTACTCCAGAAGCAGGGGCCAGACCCTGCCTCCCGTACCTCCAGGGGGAGGTTGTTCCAGTTAGAAGGAGCTGTGAACGCAAAGGACCTGGACCCTGCTTTAGTCCTCATTTTGGGGACCACGAGGAGAGTTTGGCCTGAGGTATGTAGACTCTGCAGATTGGTTTTAACCCTGACTAGCCCTTTGAGACTAGGGGGAGGTGTGGGACCCAGTAACTTAAATGTAAGGCAGAGAGTTGGGTAGATGAGGTGAGCTTCCAATGACGGCCACCTGAGCCTTGATTGGGCCTCACAGTGGTGGGTCCTAGGTTGTGATAGAGTGGCAAAGCGGACAATCTTGTTATATAAGGTCTGCAGACTTCCTAGTTCTGTAGAGGCCACGCCTTGGAGAACAGGGCCGCGTAGGTGAGCTTAGGGAGAAGTACATTAGTTGCAATGGCTACCCTAGCTTCAGGGATAATCTGGTCCTTTATTCTGTAGAGGATACTGAGTTTCCCATGGATGGCTTTGGTGATTTGGTCAACATGATTTTTTAGAGTGAAGCCTTGGTCCAGGGTTATACCAAGGTATTTAGTGGAGGTAACCACCTCAAGTTTTTCTCCCCCTCTGGACTGCAGATGTAGGAGCAGTGACCACTCAGTTCCCAGGGATCTGGGCCCAAACAGCATCACCTTAGTTTTGCAGGTATTTAATACCATTTTGTTCAGAGTAAGCCAGTTCTCCGTCTGAAGGATGTCCTCTTGGAGGGCTTTCTCCAGTTCTTTTAAGTTGGGGAGACTCGGTAAATGACAGCATTGTCCGCGTATTGGATGATGCTGCTGCTCCCACAGTGTGAGTGCAGATCATTTATGAACAGTGTGAAGAGAAGGGGGCCAAGTATAGACCCTTGTGGTACCCCTTCTTTGAGCGGTGCAATCTTAGAGACATTGTCCTTCCATTTGACCCTCTGGGTACGTCCGGTGAGGTAACTCTCAAACCATCCCAGTGCATGGGTATCCAGGCCAAGAGAGCACATCTTTTGTAAAAGGAGGTTGTGGTTTACCAAGTCGAACGCTTTTGAGAGGTCAATGAAGACCGCACCTGTACTGACCCCTGAATCATTATTGCTCAGGATTTCTGCCAAGAATTTGGTTAGTGCAGTATCTGTCCCATGCTTGGCTCTGAAGCCGTGCTGAGACGGAGAGATTACCTGGTGGATTTCCAGGTATTCTCGGAGTTGAGAGTAGACTAGCTTCTCTTGTATTTTCGCAATAGCGCACAACAAGGAGATAGGCCTGTAGTTCTCTATAGGCTCGGTAGACCCTCCCTTGTGAATGGGAATCACTAGGGCCTGCTTCCAAGGCTCAGGGACCAACCCCTCCATAATAGACCGGTTTATCAGCCAAGTTAGTGGCTTCGCTAGTGCTGGGGCACCCTCCTTGAGGATTCTTGTCTGGATCCCATCAGGGCCCCCAGATCCTCTCGAATGCAGGGATTTAAGGGTGAGCAAAACCTCCTTTACCCTAACCAGCCTCAAATGAAACAATGGGCAGTCTAGTTCTCAGGGCAGGTGTGCGTTAGGCTCATTCCTGTTATCAGTGGGTCCCACCTTGTACGCATCCAGGTTCGTGAAGTAACCGTTTAGGGCCTCTGCGATGAGTGACCCCTCATCAAGTACTTGCCCCTTAGCCATGATAGGGCCGGTTGTAGTTTTATTATTCCCTTTGAGGAGATGTGTGACCAGAAGAACCTGGGGTTTCCCAGGTTAGTTTTTTGAAGATTGGTGATATATTCTTTTTTAGCATTCTTTATGGCCTGCTTGCATTGGTTTCTGAGGGCCCTGTAGGTGGCTGAGTCCACAGGAAGCATTGTTTTCCTGAACTTTTTCCAGGCTTTGTCACGGGTGGACATCATGGCTTTTAGGGGGGGCAAGATCCACTTATAGAAGCTCCCCTTTACCCTGTGGGTTTTCATTGGGGCTACGAGGTCAGTGATTCTAGTGAGGGTTGTTTGGAAAAATTTTACAGCCTCCTTCAGGTTAGGTAGGTGTCGTATGGGGTTCCAGGCAATGCCATTTAAGTAGCCTATGAACTGGTCAGGGTGGAAGTTGGAGTAGTCCCTAGTAGTGATCGTTCTAGGTGGGACTTTGATCGCATTATTCTTCCATATGGTAAATATCGGCGAGTGGTCGCTCAAGGCATTGGCCAGGATCCCAGCCAACTTTACATTACTTGGGGATGAGGTCAGGACCCAGTCAATTATAGAGTGCCTTCCTGATTTGTGGTTCATTCTGGTCGGTAGGGAGATAATTTGAGCGTGGTGGGAGTCATGTAAAACTCTGTTAATGGCAGACTTCGCCTTTTGTGCCCAGTTTAAATTGAAGTCACCTAAGATAATCTCAGATGCAGTGTCAACTGCAGGGCTCTTCAGGAGCAGGTCCAGAGAGCTGAGCGCATTGGTAGGGGGGTTGTATACGCAGCCAATTGTGAGGTGTTTAGCCCCTCCTATTGTGAGCCATAAGAAGATTGCTTCTTAGTCCTGGGTCATGTCCAGGGGCAGCCTAACAAGGGAGGAAGTAATAGTGTCCTTAACATATATAAGCACTCCACCCCCTCTTTTCGAGGGTCTGTCCTTTCTGAAAAAGGCGTATCCAGAGATTGCTACCTCGTGATCCTGAATGTGGGGTTTTATCCAAGTCTCAGAGACCGCTAGTATATCTGGTTTGTATACTGCCAGCCATGCTTGTACTTCAGGGATCTTTGGTCTCAGGCTGCAAATGTTCATGTGCACCAACCTCAGACCCTTTGCTCCATCCCATGCCTTATCAAGGGGGGAGGAAATAGAAACATTAGGCATCCCTGGGCCTGGGTTAGGTTGAATGTCCTCCGCCAGTAGTAGTAGGGCAGCTAGTAGGCTCAGGAAATTGAGGGTTGGAGGTGGTAGAGCCAGTATAGCCTGACATGAGGTAGGGCTCCTAGTGAAGAGAAGAGCTCTGTAGAGGACCCCTTTCCTAGAGAATTCATGTGCTGCTGGGAGAAGGATGTTACACCTTGGAGAAGGACATATAAAACATCTGGCCATGTCCTCTCCCGACCCCCCACGGGTATCGGGGGGGCAGTAGGCATTACTGACGAGCGTGTCAGTCCCTAGTTGAGCCAGAATATAAATTATTGCCAAGATAATACCCTTGTTCCAGTTCCCAGGGTGCATGATAGAACTTTCCTGGACTCCTCGCCTTGATCGCAGGTGCCTGGCCTAATAGCCAAGGATCCGATACAGGCAGCCGAACATTATGTCTGCTCTCACATGCAGCACTTCTATAGCTAGTTCCAGAAGCAAGTTCGGGTCCCAGCCTGGTGCAACTTAGACGAGCACAGCTCACTGCCCTTAGGAACAGGTTCCCAGATTGAGCTACAGTAATGGGCACAATTTCTTTAGTGGAGAAACTCAGGCTCAGTCTAGCAGGCAGGGGTACAGTATGCAATTCCCACAGCGGCAAAAATGAACAAGTTACCTATCTTACTCTGAATAACGATTACCACAGAGACAAAGAGAAGTGGCAGGTTCCCTGTCTGTCACTGGCTAAAGAGGCTAGTTATCTGCTAGGATGCTGGAGATCCTAAGCAAGGGTGTAGACAGGCATACTCGCTGTACACATTTGTGTACAGTTTTGTTGAGTGCCTGTCACAAACCACATACCTTTCTGTTAACATTTTCATTCTAATCTGTAGTATTTGGGTTAATGTAGGCCACTGAGGAGTGTCTCTGTTTAAACTTCTGTTGTTTAGAAAACAGGTGCATGTATAACCTCTTTAGAGATTACAGGAATCATCTGTCAACAATCTGACTTGTTTGGAAAGGGGTGCCATTTGGAAAGGATGCGTACATTTTTTAATGGGGGAGGGGTGTAACTGTTGGAGACTGTGTACAAAATGGAAATTTCTGGCTACACTCCTGATCCTAAGACCAAGGCTTAGCTAGCAGCAGGAGAATGTAGGATTAGAGTTGTCAACACAATTCCACCTGTTTTATGTAATCTGCAATAACAAGGACAATCTGTTAAACTACATAATCACAGAACCTTATCGTTTTGTGCATTAGTTTCTTAAGGCTAACAGTAAATAAAGTCCTTTGGCTATGTGTCGGTAGGAGACAGAAAGTACAAGATTATTTATAGTGCAGCAGGAATTTTAGTGTACAAAGTCAGGGCAATATTGCCTAGCAGGAGAATGCTGCTTCGAGGCTAGGCTTTGCATTAGTTAGAATGGTTCTTTCCCAGGGGGAAAAGGGAAACCCTGCGATGTGCCTGGCAGCAGCAGGAGGAGAGAGAGAGAGAGCAGGGAACTCCTCAGCAGTTTGCCGTTACTGTAGATCGCAGCTTGGGGAGTAGTGGGCTGCTGACGTCATTGTGGAACTCCTCCTTGGGAAGTGAATACGGATATGATTGGAGAAAATCATAGCCTAGGCAGGGCCTCATCCGACTTCGCCTATTTAGGACGCCACACCACAGGGCTGGTGGATGGAAAACCAAAGAAATGACTGAGGACCTTTAAATTCCTCTGCTTGCTGGCTTGGTTCACAGAGAGCAGGCAGAAGGTCCAGGGGAGGTCCACCCGGCTTGTGGAGCTGCCGGCACCTCGACCCCAGGAAATCATGACTTGTAGTAGTCTCGGGGGACCAATTAAGCAAGTCGCCCACCCGCCCCAATCCGTTGTGGGGAATCTCCTGTTCTGAAGTAGGGCAGCCTTTTAAGAGCCCTGCTGAGTTGTCGCAGACTCTCACAGCCAATCCCTAGAGTCCTCTGTGCGAGCACCAAAAACAGAACAAAGAAATGACTGAGGACCTTTAAATTCCCTCCGCTTGCTGGCTTGGTTCACAGAGAGCAGGCAGAAGGTCCAGGGGAAGTCCACCCAGCTTGTGGAGCTGCCGGCGCCTTGATCCCAGGAAATTGTGGCTTGTAGTAGTCTCGAAGGGGAGGACCCGATTAAGCAAGTCATCCACCTGCCCCAATCCGTTAGGGGAATCTCCTGTTCTGAAGTAGGGCAGACTTATTGCCGGTGTGATGGGTTGGTCAAGAGGTCAGCTTCCACTCACTGTGTGGGCTGCAGCCCAGTGTGAGTTAGCCCCCCCACCAGGCCATCAATAACTTGTCCCCCAGGTTGCCCTCAACCCTCGCCCTGGTCCCAGAGAGTCAGATGGTAGCAAGAGGAGGGTAATCCCAGAACAAATCAGTTTCTGCATGCTGGGGCTGGCTGGGTCATTGTCCTTCATCCCACCTCCTCATTGCTGTCAAATCCTGTCCTGTCCTGTCTGCTGTTTGGTTAGGTCTTTGGTGGTCAGTGTGTGGTTTGTCACTGGTGGCATTATGTATAAGAATGATCAACCCAGTTCTCCTCCTTGAACCCTGATTCTCACCAGGCCATACTTTCTGTGGCCAACCAGAACCAATCACTGGGTTCCTGACAGTCCAGACTGAGAGAAACTTTGGGTTTGACTCACCTGCAAATATAGGGTTTACTACAGCTTGAACACTACCCCATTCCCAGAAGGCACCTTGAAGGCTTCTGTCATTCAGTCCAGCAGGAGAACACACAACATTGTTGGGTGACTTGGTCTCAGATGAACTGCTGTCAGTGCCGAGGAAAGGGTGTGTGTTAATCGAACTGCCAGGACTAGGGCCAGGCTGGCAGAATGTGCAATGGATAGAGTGGGACTCATGTCTGTCAGGAGTGGGCATGGTCATCACATGCCAAAGGAGGGGTGTAGAATGAGGTACAGTGCCAGGACTGGGGGAATGAGAAAGATAAAGGAATGAGAATCAATCATCGGGAGAATAGACTAGCTGACTACTAGACCAACCAGACCAACCCATCACCCATAGTGACTTCCCATCACACTGCACACCAGCACCAGACCAGCCCTCAAGGCAACCAGTGTCCAGAAAGGGGAGGAACCCATCCAGGTTAGGTATGGGGAGGGGCTTGGTGATTGACACTTGTCTGTATCAAGAGAGGCATGTTGTTCAATATCTTAATTGCGTGCACTGGAGGGTTATTTACAGGTTCTATTGCAGAGTCAAAGATTCAGATTCTGTTTCTGAATCCATAAACAGAACTGAATTGGAATCAGAGGTGGAAATGGAATTACTGAAATTCTGACTTTGTGCTCTGGGAATGGATTTCAGAGCATCCGAGCACCCCAACCTCCACCTGGTTGAAACCTTATATCTTCCTGTTACACATGCTACCTCCTGCTAGGGAAAAATTATCTTCAATACCTACAGTACTTTGGTTAAGACTTTATCTTCATTATGCCTTACCATGGATACTAAAATCAAAAACTCTAAGGAGAATTTGACCTTCATGAACATGTTTTGATTTTTTTGTAGCAATTCAGTTGCAAACTACATACAAGTATGCAGAGAACCAAAAAAAAAAAACCTAGACATTTCACTTAAAGAAAAATTTCAGATTGATACCCACTGTGCCTCCTTTATCTCCAAATTTTGGTTTTGCTCCTCCCCCCATATCTTGTTTCTCTCATCTCTTTCCCCCTTCTACCTCTTATCTCCCAGCAATGAAAGCTACTGCTGGCCAAGCTGCCTTCTCATTCTGCTTCCCTAAACAATAGGGGTCCCTCCTGCCTCCCATTCGCTCCACTCCTTCCCTTCTGGCTCTGGAATTTATTTTATTTATTTATTTAGTTTTTGTTGACCGGGTAAGTGTACTAGACATATCCTGCCTATTTTCAGGCACGACCCGGGGGAGGGGGATACAGATGAATGCCAACTGACCTTGAACCAGATTAAGCTGTTGGTGGTATTTTTTTAGTGAATGAGGGAGATTTGGCCAGGGCACCGGGGAAGTTCCCCTACTCTTTTCGATAAGTGCCACGGGATCTTTAACATCCACCTGAACTACCACCAATCCAGGCAGATGGGACCTCGGTTTAACGTCTCATCCGAAAGACGGCACCTCAGAAGTGCAGCACCCCTCTCATGCTGCACTACAGTGTCAGTACTGGGATATTAACCCAAGTGCCAGATGTGGGAACTGTACCCACAGTCCTCTGATCTCCCGACCTCAGAGGAGAGTGTGCTACCTACTGAGCCACTGACATTACTGGAATCTCTCCTCCATGAGTTTTCTGATCACTCCTGGAGTTGCTTCTGATCTCTGGTGGACTTCTATCAGCTGCCGTTGACCCTACACTGATGCTAGCACTAGCACAGCTCATCAGCCCCAGCCATTAGTCAGTACTCCCTGCTCCTCATAGTATTATTTTGTTTCTGAATGTTTAATGTTCTTTTGCTTGTTCTGCAATTTACTGTATGGCAGTTTAATTCTTGAAGCATTTCTAGTAATTGATTTATTTTATTATACATATTTTCATATAATTTTTTACATTGTACTTGGTATCTGTTCTGTTCTCTATTCTCCCCCAGGACACATCTGGAAATGAGCTCTTACCAGCTCAGTATGACTTTCCTGGTAAAACTCTTGAAATAAATAAATAACTTAATAAGTAGGTAAATAAATAAACTGATACCTTGCAAATAAAAAGGAGTTCCAGAAAAAGTGGAGATTGTTGAAAAAAATACTAAGGCTATAATTGCAATACAAAGGAAAAATGAAATTTTGGAAAATAACTTTAAATACAAAAATGTAAGAATAGTAGGTTTATTGAATTCATTTGATTCGCAGTACAAACTGACAGAAATGTTGAAAACTCTGAAGAAACTTTTGAATTGCCTGAACTGAGTTTACCTTTCATGACCAAGGCAATCAGAATACTGATTAAAGATACTCCTTTAATTCTAAGTAAAAACCCAGCTGCAACCATAGTGAATAGCTTTGTTTTTGACACAGAAAGAGACCTTGTGATATAGAAAACAAGACAAAAAAGAGTGCTTTTCTTTGACAAGTGTACCTTTCATATTTATCCTGATATTTCTGCTCCAACTCAAAGAAGAAGCTAGAGATTTGTTTTATTTTTATTTATTTTTATTTTTATTTATTGAATTCTCGGATTACAACCTTTGAACTACAAGCTCATTTACAAAGGTCCTACATTGGGAAACTAGGGACTTAATGAGATGGAAGCATATTTTTCTTGTATATTCCTGACTGCGTCTGGCAAATTTTGAGGTCAAAAAATACTTGTTCTATGATCCAGCCCAGCTTACAAAATGTATGAAATTATTATATTTACAACAAGTATCTTTAGCTTCAGTGCCTTCTATTTGTTTTTTGGTTTTTCTTGCTGTTATAGAACTATTAAATATTTTAGGTAATGCATACTTACTCTAGGGGTAATTTATCAACATGAATTGACTTCTGGTTTGCCTCCCATTGGGTTCCTGTGCGAACCTTTTCAGTTTCCCCAGTTGAGACCTCTGATCACAGATTGATTACAGTGTTTGTTGGAGCCCCGGTAAATAAACCTGGCCCAAATCCAGTTTGGAGATTAAATTCCACTTTTTTATCAAACAAAGATACCTGGGGATCTCATTCAAAATGAGCTGGAGGCCAGGTTTTCTGTTTTTGATATGTACGATAATTCTCTTTTTTGGTGGCAGGATACAAAACAAGATTTAAAAAATGTATGTAATTCATTGGCGAAACGGGTAGCAAATGCTAAATATCTGACTTACCTGCAGCTCAGAGATCGGCTACAGAGGCTACTTTCTCAGGCTTTGGAAACTGGAGAGGACCTCACAGAGGACATTACTATGACCAAGTCTGAGATGTGTAGTTTTCAGTACGATAGGGCCCATTCTTTGTTTTTAGAGCAGAAGTTTGGCACACAGGGAAAGGCACAAGGTGTTAACACGTATGACTGTTGTGCTCAAAGGGTGGAATCTAAATACATGGAAGCCTTGAGGAGTGATACAGGTCAGATCATAAGTTCTGGTGATGGTATTAAGGGGAGTGGTTGATCGGTTTGTGGAAACTTCCTTTTGTGATAACTCTCTTCCTATAGTTGGGATGGATGGGTTTCTTAATACATTACAGATTCCTGATCTTTTGGAAGCAGATAGATCCCTACTAACCTCTCCAATTTCACAAAAAGAAGTTGAGGAGGTTATTGGTGGATTACCGTCTGGTTCTTCTCCTGGTCCGGACGGCCTACTGGGAGAATTCTATAGGAACGCATTAGGCCTCTTGAGCCCGTATTTGGTTAAAGTTTATAACGATATTTTATCTGGCTTAGTTCCTTTCCCTATGGCTTTGGCAGATAGTATTTTGATTTTTCTTTATAAAAAGGGGGATAGATTGGAGCTTGCAAACTGGAGATCCATTAGTTTGTTGAATGTTGACTGGAAAATTCTGTGTAGAATACTGTGCAAACGCCTATCCTGGGTAGCGCAAGAATTAATCTCACCTGGTCAGACTTGTGCCATTCCACAGCGGGGTATGGGAGATATTGCTAAATTACTGAGAGAAGCTTTTGATGGGTCAAGTGGTTCTGGGCATTTACTCTCACTTGATCAAGCTAAAGCTTTTGACGAGGTTCCTCATAATTATTTGTTTCAGGTTTTAAAACATTTTGGCATCCCAGCTAAATTTATAGACTGGCTTCAAATTATTTACAGACATGCCTCATCTCGGCCATTGGTGAATGGAAGACTGTGGCGGTCTGCCTTAATTCAGTGGGGAGTCAGGCAAGGCTGTCCTCTGAGTCCGCTTCTTTATGTCTTTTCTTTGGATCCTTTATTAAGGATGTTAAATATGGTAACATAAACATAGAAACATAGAATTTGACGGCAGATAAGGACCACTTGGCCCACCCAGTCTGCCCATTTCCCTATCTACTGGATAAGCTGCAGATCCTAGTTAACCAGCAGCCTACCTTTTCGGGGTTCTGGGGATGGTTTATTTCCAATTGCTTTTGCTTATGCAGATGACACTACAATATTAGTCGATGATCAAGTATCTGGGGAACGGGCAATGAAAATTGTAGACTCCTTCTCGTTATTTCTGGTTCCAGGATTAACAGACTAAAATGTAAGGCTGTGGGAATCCGTATTTCAGGAGTCGTTCCACAAGCTATAGTGGGTGTTGGTTTATCTACATTACCTATTAAAATTTTGGGGTACTGGTTTGGGGCTTCTGAACCAGCCTGTTACAATTGGGAAGCTGCGCTGGTCCAAGCAGAGGAAAAAGTTGTAAAAATGGAAGAGCTTTCTTATGACAAAAAAGAAAAGAGTGTTTATGTATAAAACTTTTCTTTTGCCTCTTTTTTTGCATGTTAGTTATTTGTATCCATTGCCAGTCAATTTGGAAGTAAAAATGTATAGCATGGCTTTTCAGTTATTATGGGGGAGTTGGCTTAACCCCATAAAGCGATATTGTACCTATTGGCCTCTATGTGATGGTGGTTAGAACATGGTCAATCCTATGATTTTCTTTTTACTGTATTTCTTTATGCAAATTTTGTCCCCATTTTACTGTTTAATCAACTGCCTTGGGTTTCCTTGTTTAAAAATAGATGTCTTTATTTTTGGCAGAAGTGGGAAACCCAGCAATGGGGGGGGGGGGTTCAGAACATCCCACAGGGCTTCTTTCCACATCTTTTGGAAATCTGTAACAAATTGAAAACCTGGCATGTCTCAGCCTTTGACCTTTTGCATACCACTAGGAAATTAGAATACCATGAATTACTGCAGGAAATTTGTTTTAAAGAACCCTGCCTGGTTCTACCAGATACTATAGTCCTGACCGATGTTCTTCACCAAGTAACAGAATCCAGACTCCCTCCTAAAGTGTGGGATTCTGTATGGCTTAGCTGCCATTCTAGATTAAATGTCAGAGGCAACCATTTTCATAAAAATGTTCAGGACAGATCTTGTTTGAGGGAGGGTTGTGGTTTAGAGGTGGAAACCATAATGCATCTTTTTCTACTATGCCCCTATATTGATGCTTTATGGCATATGTTGGCTTGTTCATGGAATATTCCTCATTTACGGTCTATGGATTATAATACTTTGGTGTATGGACAGTATGATGGTACTCTTTGGAATAGATTTAATTTGGGAACAACTCATGTGATTTTGGCTATCATTAAATGGGTCATTTGGCAAACCAGATGTCAATTTGTGTAACAACAAAAACAGCTATCCTTGTTGGGTTTACAAAACAAGATAGAACTTGAAATCACTATGTTGTTTAAAAAAGAAAAATGAACTTTTTCTAACTCCTTGATACAGGATTTGTGGAAGGGTTGGGGTCCTCTCTTCCCTTTTTACTAGCTCTGACTGATCAATAGATTCCTGCTGGGAGTTTTCATAAATCATTTTGAGTTTTCACATTATACACTGGGAAGGGGGAACTGTTGGACTGGACATTTTTTGTTGTTATGTGGGATTTTGTATTTGGTATTATATGTCTGTTTATGGTGTTTAGGGGTTTTGATAGGGAATGGATGATTTTTTTCTGAATCTCAACTTTTTGTATTATGTGTGTATTTTCTGATTTTCTTACTGTATTTTCCCTTGTTTTGCATATGAAGCTTTCTCGAATAAAAAATTCCCCTACTCTTTTTGAGAAGTGCCATGGGATCTTTAACATCCACCTGAACTACCACCAGAACAGCTAGATGGTACCTCAGTTTAACTTCTCATCTGAAAGATGGCACCTCAAGAGTGCAGCACCTCCCTCATGCTGCACTACAGTGTCAGTATTGGGATATTAACCCAAGTGCCTGGTGTGGGGATAAGGTTCTGATATCACAACAGTGGGATTACAAGATTGTAATCTGTTTGATTTCAGTAGGTAATAAGGGCTACCCATACATTATAAAACAGTAACTCTGCTTAGCCTAAAGAGAGATCAAACTACAAAACCTGTAAACTCAAAACAAAACAGTAACTCTGCTTAGCCTAAAGAGAGCTCAAACTGCAAAACCTGTATGCACAAAACAAAACAGTAACTCTGCTTAGCCAAAAGAAGCCTTAATGTTTCTCCTTACTCTGTCCTTTCAAGCAAACCTAGAAGACAAAAAGCTCAAGTAAAGCTAGGTGCTTTTTGCCAGCAAACGTGAGTTTTCTTAGGTAAGATGAGTAGATTCACAAGAAAGTATGCTGGGGGAATGGCTGGAATTTGAACTCTTTGTAATGTGTGTAGTCATACCTTTTACAATATTGTCTTCAGAATCTATGATATCCCAGCTGAGATGCAGCATCTTATTTTCATCAGAGTCTGGCTTTTACCTAGTTCCTCAGCTAGCTGAACTGCAGCACTGGGAGGTCAAAAGAATTCCAAAAGATCACACAGTGAGGATTTAGTTCAAACCGGGTTTATGTAGCACTGCGTGTGTTTTTAGCTTTGCTGGGGCATGAAGTTTTACAGCCTTTTTTTATGAAACTGAGATAGAAAGGAAAAAAGTTAAAAAAGTTGTGCATTCATGATGTCACAATTGATTAATTAATTTGTGCATTTCAGATTGATGGTGTCATAAATGATTTTTATTAGGCATATAAATATGTAGTTGGGTTGATTAAAAGTCATAGACCTTTTTGTTGAGCCAATTAGCAAGGTGCTTTTAATTGATAATGTCACCATTTTTAAATTGTTGTCAGTTATGCAAATAATAAGGCACAATGGGGCATGCATTATGCTGATCTAACTGTATGGTTAGAGGCATAGTGAGACAGGACACTGCAGGTGGAGTTCCTTCAGCCCCTGGAAGTGCAATATAATGCACAGTCCTGACGTGTCTTATTGCACTTATAAAATTGGTAAATTGAGAAAATAAAAAAAACTCACAGAATGATAACTTTTTCAATCAAAAACAGGTATTTTCTTTTGTTGACAGCAACTGGTAAAAAGTAGCCCTTCTCCAGCTGTTAAGCATCTGTCTCCTGCACAATAGATAGAATGTTTCTTTATCATGGAATGCAGAAATTCCCAATTTTGCAAAATTATACTGGCTAAATGTTCACCTCGCCACATACAAACAGATGTGACAGAAGGCCTCAGTAAAGCCAGGGATTCAATTTTATCTGTGGAAGGGCAAGAAACAAGTATTTCCATCACAGGCAGGAAAGGATGGGGGGGGGGTCCATGGTAAGCTCCACAAAACGAAATTGTGAGATGTACTCAATTTTTTTTTAATTTGTGTAATTATATAAAGAGGTGAATACAATGTAAAAAAGAACAATCATTGCGTTTGTTCTTATTTTGAAGAGGGTTGTTTTGAGGGTGATTTATTTTGTTTTGTTTTTTGTTAATTGAGTAAAGGTGGCAGTCATGTTTGAAAAGACAGTCATGAATTTTGGAAAATGACATTGCTATTGTTAGTGTGCTGTGTCCTTTTTGCCAGCACTTTTTTACCTGTGCATTAGACAGATCTAAGACAAAGGCACCAATCAGCCAGGATACAGGATTTTCACTACCCATTTTATAAGGTGTGGTGCTTCTGCAGTTTCCTTATGGGGAAAAGGCTTATGAACAATATTAATGCAAATGCGTGACATCTTAATGGGAACATAGACTACATTTGGGATGGGGAAGCTCAGGTAGCACATCAAGGCCTGCGCCTTCTGCTAATCCAAAGCCAGTGCACAATTTCTCTGCATGACTGAGAAAAAATAGCTAATGGCAATTCTCTTCAGTTGTTGAAAATATTCAGATTACAAACAAAAAATGTAGTTAGCCATGTTAGAGGGACACTGCCAACCCCTTAGGCTTCAAAGTGTCCCGAGTTTAAAAAAGCACATGTTATGCTTGATCACATTCTGTAGAGATTGTTGATGTATCTAGTAGTTTGGTTCTGATTCTTTTTTCCTTTTAAAAGTGAAAAACAGGCTGTCCGCCATACTGATGTTACCATACAAAAACATGTTTGTTTACATTCCTAGATCAACTCCCACTGCATTTTTCCTGGAGTTGGGAACACCCCCAACTCAGTCTAGTCATTCATGATGCAGTGGAAGGAGAGGATATGGTTGCATTATGAGTGACCGCACTGTCTGGAGATGTTTATAATGTTCAGGAAGTATGCAATACATGCCGATCAAGGATTTGAAACAAAACAAGGTTGTGTTTAATGACACCATTAGCATGCATTTCATTTTTAAGAAAGGATGCAGATAAAAAACATCAACATCAATACATTTTAGAGCAGGCAAGTGATTATAAAATGTGGGTTTTCAACTACAAATAATACGATGCAAAAAAAAAAAAAGCTTGATAGTGTCTCTTTCAAGGAAAACAGCAGAATTCTGCTGCCCAAGACAAAACACCTAATAAGGCTTTTAAGTACAGCAGATAATGTGTTTACAACATGACTACTATAATAATGTTTTCAAAGTCAGACGAAATGTAAACATGTCTGTTGCTGCATGACACCATTTTGCATCTCAGTGTGGCTCCACACCACTCATTTGTATTGTGAGTGAAATAACTGAATGATGCAGTGCTGCTTTGTGCATGCAGAATGGTGCTGCATAGACATGACATGTTTGCGTTTCGGTAGATTTTAAAAACATCGTTCTTACAGCAAGCAGTTTGTAAAAAAATTTATCATATGTGCTTAAAGGGCTCGGATACTACCTGAAACTAATATTAGATTTTAAAAGCAGTCTGCCATTACCTTTTATATCAGAAGTACTTTTTCTTTTCCTTTTGTGTAAGTAGAAGATTGTTTACTTGATGTTAGTAGGTGTGATGTGTGGGACAACACTCTGCCTGGCAGATGACATTTCTATCTCTATCTCCCTGACTACATCATCAACATTGTGATCTCACTGACAGTAACATCACTGCTGCTTAGGAACAGCCACTCAGTAGTTGCCAGGTCAGCCACCTGTGATATTACTGTCAGTGAGATCACAATGCTGATGATGTACAGGGGATAGAGGTACATATGTCAGCTGCCAGACTAGCAGCTGCCTCACACATCCAGCACAATATTATCACATTAAAGATGTTCTAATGAGCAAAAGGAAAAAGCAAAATACTTTAGAAATAAAAAGATACAACTGACTACTTCTTTGTTATTATTTTTCTGCCTGCCTATTTTAGTTCCACTAGCTCTTTAAAAACCTAATCAGGTGTTTTGTCTTTGGGAGATGGGCAGGGGGTCCAGATTTCCACTATTCTCCTTTAAACAAGAAAAATACTTCATGGAGATTTGTACATGGCAAAGATAGTTCATAAAATCCCCAAAATATGATCGATGGAACAACTAAACACATAGGGAGCTAGTCTATAAACACCCCTACACATGTCGCAAGTTGCGACATGCGAGGGGTGCAATTGTGCCAAGGACCCTGTGCCTGATTCAGGCTAAGTCCTGTAACTTGTGACATGTGCAAAGGTACACCAAATGCCTTCAGTACCTGGCTATGTACTGTTCAGAAGAGACTGAGGTGCAAAAAAGGGGGGTGGAGTGGCCCTGTATGTCAATGGAAATATTAAAGCTACAGAAATTCAGAATACACATAAGGAGCCAGAAGAACTGTGGGTCACCCTGGAAACAGGAAATGGGACAGCCATAAGAACTGAGGTTGTCTACAGGCCCCCCGACCAGGGGGAGGACATAGACACATTACTGTTAGAAGATTTACAAAACATGACAGCTAAAGGGGAGGTTCTGATAATGGGAGACTTCAACATGCCGGATACAGATTGGTCAATACCAGCAGGAACATCTTCCAGAACTAGACACATGGTGGATTCCCTGCAAGGGGAGGGCCTCAAACAACTGGTACAACAGCCCACAAGAGACAGGGCTAGCCTAGATCTAGTACTGACTAACGGGGAAGGGATCACAGATCTCCAGGTAGAAGGTCACCTGGGGGCCAGTGACCACCACATGGTATGGTTCAATTTGGCCACTACAACTAAATCATCCCATTCCAAGGCAAAAATATGGGACTTAAGAGGAGCTGACTTTGATAAGATGGCCAACAGAGTTAAGCTAGCCCTGGCAAAAGGAAACACAGGTGAGAAGCTACAGGCAAAGTGGGCAAGCATTAAGGATGCAATATTGAAGCAACATCCTATTGTGTTAGACAGAAAAGGAAGTGCAAAAGAAGAAGGAAACCACTTTGGTTCTCAAATACAGCAGCAGAAAAGGTCAGAGCCAAAAGGCTGGCCTTCAGGAAATATAAGGGAACACAGTGGGATGAAGATAGGGAGGCATACCAAACTGCCCTAAGGGAAGCAGGGAAGGCCAGAAGGCAGGCAAAGTCCCAAACTGAGGCAACACTAGCACAAACAGTAAAAGAAGGTGACAAGACTTTCTATAGATACATTAGTGAAAGGAGAAAGTCCAGAGGAGGTATTGCTAATCTCAAAGGAGAAAAGGAGGCATGCGAGGAGGAGGACCACGTAAAAGCATCTATCCTAAATAGGTACTTTTGCTAAGTATTTACTGAAGAAAAAGTAGGGCAGGGCCCACAGCTCAGCACCATGGACACGGGGGTGGGGGAGGAGGTGAGCACAACTCTTTTCCCAAAGGAATGGGTCCTTCAAGAGCTTGCTAAGTTTAGGGTAGACAAGGCAATGGGACCTGATGGCATACATCCCAGGGTACTAAAGGAGCTAAGGGTGGAACTAGCAGAGCCATTAGCAGAACTGTTTAGTGAGTCTTTTAGCACAGGAGAGGTCCCAGAAGACTGGAGAAGGGCTCATGTGATCCCGCTCCACAAGAGTGGTAGCAGGGAGGAGGCAGGGAACTACAGACCAGTCAGTCTTACCTCAGTGGAGGGCAAGATTATGGAGGCATTCCTTAAGGAAAGGATAGTGCAACACCTGAAATCCATAGGGGCAAAGGATCCAAGACAGCAGGGGTTTACAAAAGGAAGGTCCTGTCAAACTAATCTCATAGATTTCTTTGACTGGGTAACCAGAGTGGTGGACCAAGGGGGAGCAGTTGATGTCGCCTACCTTGACTTCAGAAAAGCTTTCAACACTATTCCACATATAAGATTGATAAATAAGCTGGGTAGACTCAGGGTGGGTCAGATGTTGGTCAACTGGGTGGCAAACTGGTTGATGGGCAGAAAACAGAGAGTGGTGGTAAATGGCATACAGTCAGAAGAGATGTAAGTCACAAGTGGGTTACCTCAGGGATCAGTCCTGGGGCCAGTCCTCTTCAATATCTTTGTCAGTGACATTGCAGATGGACTAGAGGGTAAGGCTTGTCTGTTTGCAGATGACACCAAGATCTGCAACAGAGTAGATGATCCAGATGGGGTGGACAGAATGAGAAGAGATCTGGATAAACTAGCAAAATGGTCGGAAGAGTGGCAACTGGGATTTAATGCAAAGAAGTGCAAGATCATGCACATAGAGAAGAGAACCCCTGAAGCCACCTATAGACTGGGAGAGAACTTGCTGGCAGTCACAAAGGAAGAAAGAGACTTGGGCATCATCATCACCGATGACCTGAAATCATCCAAGCAGACCTCTAAAGCAGTAGGTTAGGCTAGGGGGATGTTAGGGTGTATTAGTAGGTGTATCACAAGCCATAAGAGGGAAGAAAGGATCCCTCTTTACAAGACACTGGTTAGGCCCCATCTGGAGTACTGCATGCAGTACTGGAGGCCACACCTTCACAAGGACATTAACCAAATTGAGGCAGTCCAGAGGAGGGCTACCAAAATGGTGCAGGGACTGCATCAGAAGACATATGAGGACAGATTAACGGAGCTCACTATGTATACCCTAGAGCAAAGGAGGGAAAGAGGTGATATGATTGAAACATTCAAACACCTTAAGGGAATTAACAAGGTGACAGAGTCTAACATGTTTCAATATAAGAAAAATAGCAGGACAAGAGGACACAGCAAGAGATTAAAGGGAGGCCGAATAAGGTGTAATGTGAGGAAGTTCTTTTTCACAGAAAGGGTGGTGGATGCATGGAACGGCCTTCCTCCAGAAGAGGTGGCTACGAATACAGTGCAGGGCTTCAAACAGGCATGGGATAGGCATAAGGGAGCAATACAGATGAGTATGAATAGATAGGCCATTGACAGCAAAGGCTGATGGCACATTTATAAGGTAGAAAAAGAAACGGGTAGACTGGATGGGCCTTGCGGTCCTTATCTGCCATCAACTTCTATGTTTCTATGTTCCTATGCAGGGTGTACCTGAGGGGCATGTCGCAAGTTGCACCCAATGTGCTGTAGGGTGCAAGTGCCTCCCCTGTCCCAGACCCCATGCCTGAGATGTCCCTCATGGCTATCAGACTAGCCATCCCGTTCCCCATAATGTGTCCCCACTAGTCTCGCAGGGCTGATAGAACCCCCTAGCCCTGGGGCCAGCCGCTTGCTCATGACACTGTAGTGTAAATACTGTAAACATATATACATCCACAGCCATAATCCCTGGCAGTCTAGTGGCCCCCCACTTGGCACTGCCAGACCACCCTGCACCTCCGACCCTTCCCCAGCTGGTGACTGGCACAGTCCACCTCTCAACACCATAGCCAGCTGCCGACTGAGCCCCATCTGAGCGCATACTGTATATATGTGCTCAACGAATGAAAATATATATATATATATATATATATATATATATATACAGTATGTGTTCTACGGAGCTCAGTCAGTGGCTGGTCATGGTGGTGAGAGGTGGGCTGTGTCTGTCATCAGCTGGGGACGGGTTGGGGGGTGCGGGTGGTCTGGCAATGCTTGGTGGTGGGGGGGCCACTAGACTACCAGGGATTATTGCTGTGGGTGTATATATGTTTACAGTATGTACAGTAAAGTGTCATGAGCTGGCGGCTAGCACCGGGGCTTGGAGAGGCGTGATTAGCCCTGCGTGGCTAGGTATACTACTGTATAGAAATCGGTATGGGGGTCTGACAGCTCAGAGGGGCTTTACTGTGTACACAGTGGGGGACTGGGAGTGGGGGGGCCGATTGCCTGGAGAGGCTGTGCTTAACACAGTATTTGGGGACTCAAGGAGGGGGTTCTGTAGCTCTGAGCGGCACCTGCAGTGGGTGTAGGGGGGATCCTCGAGCCCTGTGGGGCTGTCTAGTGGGGCAGGGATGGGGCTGGAGGGAGTGGAACATATTCGTGGATTGGGTCATCACCAAACAACCCCGGTGGATGCATGTTATACCAGTTATTTGCTGGTGTAACTTTCATTGATGGATGTCCACCAGGGTGTCTTCTAGAATAGTGTCATTGGGGACTTTGTTGCTGCCCTTCCAGAATAGGGTGCAACTGCTGCTGTAAACCTGCTAGCACCATGTCGCAGGGGCTTTAGGGTGTAACTGGTGGCAAAAGTCCACTTTGGTGCAAGCAGCCTGTGACACATCACAGGCTGCTTTGCAGAATACCGAATGTCGCAACTGCTAATGTAACTCGCTACTTGCTCCATTTTATTTACGCCAATAAGTTATTTCAGACGAACCTTTGAGAACATGGGCATGGATTTATCTTTTTTTTCTAACAGGAAAGGGGACAAAGGAACCAAAGTTCATTTTGGCTTACTATGTCGTTCCTTAATGTCTGGTCAGGTAGCAGCTTCACTCTCACACACAGAGGATATGACTCTATGCTGACTTATTAAATACATAAAAACTCACAATAATCACATGAAACACCAATGACTATCAGTTAGAAACTGGGGAAACTTGTAAAAGTATTGGATTTTTAATTTAGTTTGTAAATTGCAATTGTTTTGGAACTCCAGTTTTGGGAGTTTAAAGCAGTAATGGAATGAAAAATGTTTTTCCAAGAAAGCTAGCTTCAGTTACATGAAGGTGTGGGATAAAACACACAACAAACCAGAAGTCAGGTGTATAAAAATGCAAATGTGTGTTGGTATTTCACTCAAATCAGAAAATAAAAAAATAAAAACAATAAACATACAGAAAGCAAAAGGTTATTCAATGTCTAGTATTCAGCAAACTTTCTAATTTCAAAAATTCCTCATACTTCGCTTCAGCCTTTGCAAGTGGAAACAAGCAGACACTTCTTAGGTCATCCTCACTCTGTAGTCAGTATCCAACTGTGTCTCCCATCTATTTTTGTTACTCCAAGTGGTGGGCTTTTATACCTTTCATGGATGACATCACTGCCAGGTGATCCACCCCTTTTTGCTAAAACCAATATAAATCTCTTATTCTCAGGAGTTCCCCATCAAACAGTAAAGACATACATGTTCATACATGTTAATTTTCCTAGCCTAGCTTCAACTCCTCTTTTCTTGGTTCAGAGGGATTTATGTTTAGGGGATTTTATGTTAAGGGGGTTTTATGTTTCTATTTTGTTTCATCGCAAAAGATAGCTTTATTAAGATAGTAAGTCCATGAGGGTGCCACTGGCTTTTGCAAGGGGAACAGGAGGACAAGGGTGCGCTCCCTCTTCTCCCTTTTCCTGCCAACCCTTGGAACTCATCATATATTTTTCTTTTTATTTCCATTAAATCATTAAACGTGACATCCTAATATAGACAAGCATACAGAAAATGTATTTAATTTTCATTCCCAGTGCAAGCGGCCATCCCACAGGAACAAAGAATGAAAGGAATGGGGGGGGCCCGGAACCCCACACATGGGCATCCACCCCAGACAGGGCTCACCCTGTCACAAGCTACAGTACAATTATGAATAATATTAGCATACTTGTCAAATGTACTTGTCCAGGTATCTCATATGCTGTGCAGCATGAGCCAGTCTTTATTTTTTTTTTATTCTAAGCCTTGTTATGTCCACAATGTTATTTCTATGGACAATTTGGTGGCCATCTTTTTTCTTGGAAAAAAAATCAATTAAAATGTTTATAAAATACTCAGATTTGGGGGTAATTAGAAAAATGTGCTACCAAAAAAATCTGGAAGATGCCTGGAATCTTTTATGGTGAAAAAAAGGTAGGGCCAAATTCTTTGCCCAATTTCGTTGTACTGTTGCTTTAAAAGGGACCGCAGTTTGCTTCAGTGTGTCTGTCAGCTGACCTTACAGGTATAGAACCGCAGACTGCATACTCTGAGGAGGGCTTTTTCTGCTTGTTTATCCAAAAATACATTTTAAATTATACTTAAAAAAAGAAACATTATATATGAAAATGTTTTACATATGTAAAACATTTTTGTAAGAAACTATTTTTTCACACTGCATTTAGTGTGCTGTGCTCTTATTATACTCCATCTATGTGTACTCCATAAGGGTATATAGTACACTGATGAAGCACAGTGCTGTGCATTAAAAACAGTTTTCAATGACTATTTCTCTAGGGGCACTACCAGAGTGTGCATCAGTGGAGTGGTTTAACACATAGTTTTGAGTCTCACACAGTTTCATGACTGAGCATAACGGGAATTCGGCCCTGCTGGGCCTTGCTGAGTATTTCCATTTTGTAGCACCATCATACTGTGAATCAGCAAAGTGCTTTCAAAACAGTTTTCAGACCCCTCCAAAATCCTTGAGTGAACGAACTGGCCCTATTGGGCCTTACTAAATATTAATGTTTATAGTAGCACCACCATATTCTCAATCTACAAAGTGGCTTAGAAACACAAAAGCACACCTTACAGAACTGAAAAGATGCCAACCCTGGATGAAAGGTCCCTTAAAATTCTTTTATTGTAAAAGGAGTAAAAACTCAGAAAAGTACACGGGGGTCTCCCTGCTAAACACCCTAACATTCTGCACACTAACTGCACCTTCTCAAGTTCTTGAAGCTTGAACGAATAGCAGATGCAGGAACAGTCGCATGTATAGTAGTGGAGCTCCTGAGGTCTCTCAAACCCATTTTAACAGAAACTGACCGAAAAATGCACCCAGCTTTGACAAAAAAAGAAAGAAAGAAAAAATCATCCTCATCAAGTGACATTGATTCATCAGTGGTAAAGGTCTCAGGAGTCCTATTGGACAGTTCTTGAGCTGAACGTTAGGTCTGGAGGCAGCTGCAGCTCATATAGTGATGGCTACCGGCACTCAGAGGGGAAAGCCTTTAGTGTTAGAACTCTCCTAAGCAGCACTAACCAATCAACTAGGAAAAGCATACTATTGCAGCATGAGTTCATTTTGAATGTGACTCCCTTAAAGCAGATTCTGAAGGTCCCTAAAAAAAATAGCTTCTACGGAGTGTGCAGGTGCTGCTCTTGCTGCCGGAGTTTGTAAAAATGTCTCTTCACTCACAAAAATCTAAGCTGTTGCAAAACCAGATGCTGACTCATTCAAAGGTAGACCGTTTCATTTTTCTGACATTGATGCTGACCTCCAGTAAGGTTGCTCAGAATCCATCTGACTGAATTGGATACATCGGATTCCAGGTTTTTTTTTTTGGTATTCAGATTTTTGGTATTTAAGTCTGAAAATCCAAATGCCAAAAATATGGCAGACACAGATTTGGAATCGGATTCTGAATCTGCATCTGACTCCACTGCTGGTTGTTACATTCCCATCCATGCACCCTCTTACCTGAGTGCTGCTGTTCCCACCTTGTGTTGTCTTTCTGCTGCTGTGTAATCAGTGGGCTTGTGGTGCACTCACTGCTGGTGCAATGGGTTAGTCAAGAGGTTCACTTCCACTCACTGTGTGGGCTGCAGCCCAGTGTGAGTTAGCCCCCACCACCATGCCATCAATAACTTGTCCCCCAGGTTGCCCTCAACCCTCACCCTGGTCCCAGAGAGTCAGATGGTAGCAAGAGGAGGGTAATCCCACAACAAATCAGTCTCTGCATGCTGTGGCTGGCTGGGTCATTGTCCTTCATCCCACCTCCTCATTCCTGTCAAATCCTGTCCTGTCCTGACTGCTGTTTGGTGAGTTCTTTGGTGGTCAGTGTGTGGTTTATTACTGGTGGCATTATGTAGAAGAGTGATCAACCCAGTCCTCCTCCTTGAACCCTGATTCTCAGCAGGCCATACTTTCTGTGGCCAACCAGAACCAATCACTGGGTTCCTGGCAGTCCAGACTGAGAGAAACTTTGGGATTGACTCATCTGCAAATCCAGGGTTTACTACAGCTTGAACACTACCCTGTTCCCAGAAGGCACCTTATTTATTTGAATTTTGGTGACCGGGTAAGTCCACTGAGACAATTGTAGTCCCTTTTTCAGGGACGACCCGGGAAAGGTAGAAAACAAGGCAGTAAGAATAGAGATAAGTTATAAAAGGTAAAGAAGTAAGGTTGCAGATTAAACTATGCAGTTCTAGGTGCCTTGGAGGCTTCTGTCATTCAGTCCAGCAGGAGAACACACAACATTGTTGGGTGACTTGGTCTCAGCTGAATGGCTGTCGATGCTGAGGAAAGGGTGTGTGTTAATCAAACTGCCAAGACCAGGGCCAGGATGGCAGAATGTGCAATGGATAGAGTGGGGCTCGTGTCCGTGAGGAGTGGGCAAGAGCATCACATGCCAATGGAGGGGTGTAGAATGAGGTACAATGCCAGGGCTGGGGGAATGAGAAAGATAAAGGAATGAGAATCGATCATTGGGAGAATAGAGTAGCTGACTACTAGACCAACCAGACCAACCCATCACCCATAGTGACTTCCCACCACACTGCACACCAACACCAGACCAGTCCTCAAGGCAACCAGTGTCCAGGAAAAGGAGGATGCCATCCAGGTTAGGTACGGGGAAGGGCTTGGTGACTGATGCTAGTCTGTATCAAGCGAGGCATGTTGTTCAATATTTTAATTGCATGCACTGGAAGGTTATTTACAGGTTCGATGCAGAATCAAAGATTCAGAGTCTGTCTCTGAATCCAGAAACAGAACTAAATTGGAATCAGAGGTGGAATCAGAATTACAGAAATTCTGACTTTGTGCTCTGGGAACAGATTTCAGAGCATCTGCACGCCCCTAACCTCCTCCTTGGGGAAACTTACATCTTCCTCTTACACATGCTACCTCCTGCTAGGGCAAAGTTATCCTTAATACCTATAGTACTCTGGTTGAGATGTTGTCTTCATTATGCCTTACCATGGACACTAAAATCAAAAACTTTAAGGTGAACTGGGCCTCCATAAACATGTTTTGATTTTTTTGTAGCAATTCAGTTGCAAACTAGATGCAAGTATGCACAGAACAAAAAAACCTATAAATTTCACTTAAAGAAAAATTCCAGAGTGATAGCCGCTGTGCCTCCTTTGTCTCCAAATTTTGGTTTTGCTCCTCCTCCCATATCTTGTTTCTCTCATCTGTTTCCCCCTTCTACCCCTTATCTCCCAGCAATGAAAGCTACTGCTGGCCAAGCTGCCTTCTCATTCTACTTCCCTAAACAATAGGGGTCTCTCCTGCCACCCATTCGCTCCGCTCCTTCCCTTCTCACTCTGGAATCTCTCCTCCATGAGTTTTCTAATCACTCCTGCAGTTACTTCTGATCTCTGGTGGACTTCTATCAGCTGCCTTTGACCCTACGCTGACACTAACACTAGCACAGCCCATCACCCCCAGTCATCAGTCAGTACTCCCTGCTCGTCATAGTATTATTTTGTTGCTCACTGTTTAATGTTCTTTTGCTTGTTCTGCAATTTATTGTATGACAGTTTAATTCTTGAAACATTTCTAGTAATTGGTTTATTTTATTATACTTGTTTTCATATTTTTGTATTATTTTTTACATTGTACTTGGTATCTGTTCTGTTCTCTGTTTTACCCCAGGACACATCTGGAAATGAGCTGGTACCAGCTAAGTATGACTTTCCTGGTAAAACTCTTGAAATAGATAAATAACTAAATAAATAGATAAATAAATAAACTGATACCTTGCAAACAAAAAGCAGTTTCAGAAAAAGTGGAGATTGTTGGAAAAATTCAAAGGCTATAATTGCAATACAAAGGAAAAATGACATTTTGGAAAATAACTTTAAATACAAAAATGTAAGAATAGTATGTTTATTGAATTCATTTGATTCATAGTACAAACTGACAGAAATGTTGAAAACTAGGGACGTGGATCGGGGGAGGGCGGTGGACATGGCCTATCTGGACTTCAGCAAGGCCTTTGACACTGTGCCACATAGAAGACTATTACACAAACTGGGGAATATGGGTGTGGACAGGACAGTAGTGTGGTGGGTAGGTAACTGGCTGGGTGGCAGGACACAGAGGGTGGTGGTAAATGGCTGTCACTCCACAGAGGGAAGAGTGGCCAGTGGGGTACCACAGGGATCAGTGCTGGGACCGGTCCTATTCTACATCTTCATCAGTGACATTGCGCAGGACCTAGAAGGCAGAATTTCACTGTTCGCTGATGACACAAAGCTCTGTAACAGAGTAGACACACCAGAGGGTGTAGGCAGAATGAGAAGGGACCTGCAGAAACTTGAAGAATGGTCAGGGGTTTGGCAGTTGAAATTCAAAGCAAAGAAGTGCAAGATAATGCATATGGGGCACAAAACCTCTGCACAATATATCAGTTGGGGGTGAGGATATAGCATGCACCAAGCAGGAAAGGGATCTTCGGGTTATCATCTCTGATGACCTCAAGGTAGGGAAGCAGTGTGACAAGGCAGCAGGTAAAGCAAATAGGATGCTGGGATGTATAGGCAGGGACATCACCAGCAGGAAAAGGGAGGTCATAATTCCGCTATACAAGACACTAGTGAGGCCCCACCTGGAGTACAGTGTACAGTTCTGGAGACCATACCTACGTAAGGACATAGACAGGGTAGAGAAGGTTCAGAGGAGGGCAACAAAGATGGTGCATGGATTGCATCACAAGTCCTGTGAAGACAGGTTGAAGGAACTGAACATGTACTCCCTGGAGGAGAGGAGGGAGAGAGGGATATGATAGAGACGTACAGTATCTTACAGGGAGGAAGAGGTGCAGGAAAACACCATTTTAAGCGAAAAGATGTTCCAGGACTAGAGGGCATGGGATGAAGTTGGAAGGAGGACGATTCAGAGGAAACCTGAGAAAGAATTCTTCACAGAACGGGTGGTGGACAAGTGGAACACCCTGCCAGGGAAGTGGTGGGGCTGAAACAATCACAGGATTTAAGAATGCATGGGATAGACATAAAGGAATTCTGGAGGTCAGGGGTAAGGGGCAACAGACTTCTAGGAAAACAAACTGAACTTACAAGCTCAAATGGGCAGACTGGGTGGGCCATAGGTCCTTATCTGCCGACACTGTCTATGTATCTATGTATCTATGTAAAACTTTGAAGAAAGTTTTGAATTGCCTGAACTGAGTTTACCTTTCATGACCAAGGCATTCACAATACTGATTAAAGATACCCCTTTAATTCTAAGTAAAAACACAGCTGCAACCATAGTCAATAGTTTTGTTTTTGACACAAATAGAGACCTTGTGATATAGAAAAGAAGACAAAAAAGAACACTTTTCTTTCATACGTGTACCTTTTATATTCATCATGATATTTCGGCCCCAATTCAAATAAGAAGCTAGAGTTTTTTTTTAGTTCACGAAGGGCTTAGTGAGATGGAAGCATAATTTTCTTGCTTATTTCTGACTGATTGAGGCCAAAAAATACTTGTTCTATGATCCAGCCCAGCTTAAAAAATGTATGAAATTATTACATTTACAACAAGTATCTTTAGCTTTAGTGTCTTCAATTTGTTTTTTGCTTTTTCTTGCTGTTATAGAACTATTAAATATTTCTGGTTATGTAGTACTCATTTCACTGTGCCTTGCAAAAAGACTCTAACAGTCTCCACATACAGTATTTCGTAATTGTGATTTGTGACATCCCAGTCTGTTGTCATAGTGAGCACTTCAATGTCATAACCCAAGGCACTATGAGGTCAGTAATGGTGGTTCCATGTGATAATAGCATAGGAAAAACAGTGCCGACAAAAGAGGGTGAAAGAAAAACAGCAACAAATAAAATAGCGACCAGCACTGTAGCAGCCACTGAAACTGTGAAGAGCCATACTGACTTTCTGCAGGAGGCTCTGCCCCCCAGAAGCCCCATTGTGGGGCTTTGCCTTCCACAACCCAATTTACAATAACCATCTCCAGGTGGAGGGGGGGTGCAGCTTGGGCAGTAGGAGAAACTTCGGAGTGGGGATATTCTCTGGGGGAGGCAACTCAGGGAGAGAGAAAAAGTCAGAGGGTGGAAATTTGATAGTGCCACTCGGGGAGGTGACAGAACAGGGGGAGCAGTGGGAGACATGAACTCTGGGATGGGGACAAACTCGAGAAGGGGAAAAAAACACCCACTGCAATCGAACCCAGCTCAATCACATGTCTCAGTGACACAGAGGCAGAAACTCTAACCAGCACTCTACACTGGCAGCATGGTTTTCAGCCCACAGGGCTGTACTACATCCAGCAACTGCTCGCTATTTTCCTGTTTTTCATTGTTGCACTTTTGCTACTCTTGCTGTTTAGACATTTTCTCTATTTTGTAATAATTGCTATTTCCACAGGCGCTCAAATTGACTTGCTCAAACTGAGTCACTCAATTTGACTTGTCCATATTATGGGATTCCAGTAGAGGTCAGTCAAATACTTTTAAGATAGGCTACCAAGATGTGGCTTAAACCCTGAAAAAGAAAACATAGACCTAAAAAATGTATTCTCTAATGAACTAAAAAAGCTGCAATATATTTATTAAATGGCATGCTGAGATGCAGAACTGCTCTCTAAAGATGTTATAGCAGCAAAAAGGCAAGAGTCATAGACAACAATGGAAGAAGCAGACTCTGAAATGAGTTCCTAGATGGAAATCAGTCCTACCGTTGACAGAGATCTGATGATGCCACTATTTAAAATTTAAGAAAAGTAATCTACATATTAAAGTGATTTTGTGAGCTTTGCCATAGTAAATGAGAGTAGTAAAATGTAATAACCTGTAGGTGTTGTGATTTAATCTCCTATCATTCAAGCTGCCAACAAGTGCTGTTTTCCATGAAATAAATGCTTTTATTTCTGTGCTGTGCTCCATTTGCATAACCCACCCTTTTTTTTGTCTCAGTGCTGCAACCCCCATGCTTGACATCATGCAAAGGAAACAAAGTTTTTAAGCCCTGTTTTGAAACAGAGACCTCTGCTGGTCAGTCTTTGTATTCCAGACATCTACACTACCAACATAGGAGACTATATCTTTAAGTAAAGAAATCTTGACAGCTAGATAGTATATGCACAATGCCTTGTTTTGAAAATAAACATATGAGAGCTTTTATTGTTGAAGCCACTACAGAAATATGAGACTGCACCTCAAAGTAAGGGAATTGGAAAACAACTTCTTATTGTACCCACAATGCCTTGCTATATACATCTACATATTGGGTGCAGTCACTACCAGGGACTGCAACTTAGAGTAACTAACATTTACATCAACATTATAATTTGCCCAGAATTCCTTGGTGCTGTATGTAAAATATTGACATTTCCTTTACATGACATCATTCTAGGGGTGTGGCCGCACACAGAAAACTGGAGGACACAGTGCTGGTAAAGCATAAATACAAATGAGTATGGTAGATTTTTTTACAAAACAAATTGCAGCTTCGACATCTGAAGCATGGGAGGCAATGGCATACTATATAAAAAAGGCATCTGCGAAACCTACCAAAATCACTTTACATTAGAATAAATTGAGAAGATCAGCTGGCCTGAAGGACAGAAAGACATTTAACTGATGTTTAGCTCGCCTTAAAAATATATCTACTGAGGAGGTTTTGATTTAAAGATTTTTTTTTAATTCTAGCGACTTTAGAGTTTCTGTATATTTGAAATTACGCTAACATCCATACAATTTGTTTAAAGCTAATTAATACTAAGCATGTGACTTTTCATAACCTATCAAATAGTTTGAGAAATATTTGCCTTACTTATCTAATATTATTTTATATAGCAGCTTCCCCATACTTCAGGACTCAGCTTAATATGTTTATTGAATGTTTCTTATATTTTCTTATTGTATAAGCTAGTAGGGGTTAAGTTTTTACAAGTATAATAGCAATTTATTTTCTAAATGTAATGCTCCAGTTTTATTCACAACACATTTGATCAACATTATTTTACTTGGCTTCCCTGCCAAATGTCCTTTGGGGTAACCATTGCCTCAGTGCTTGCACACAGAGGGTCTGATGTTTTATATGCATTCTTTTTTGATGTACTGTGTTTGAACTGGTTTATAAATAAAGAGTTAAACAAGCATTTGTCAATGCCGAATGTTTGCTTGCTGGCATTGGCAGTGGTAGAGTAGAAGTTACAGAGCTGCGTAATAGGAATGGCAGTGAAGTATTGAACTGAAGCCAACCCCACCACCACCCTGCAGATAGTGACAGGCATTGGGGTGTGCGTTTGAGTCGTCAGGCATAACGGCCACGCCATTTCACCACACCCCACCCTGCAGACACTGACAAGTGTCACGGTGTTCCTTGGGGTCTTTGGCCCTTATGTGCACCCCATTTCATTCGGAAATATGGTGAGATGGGTGCGATATAGGAGAATGGGGTGAAGTTTGGGGCCGAAGAGTCCAAGGCATACCTCGATGCCTCTCACTGACTGCAGACTGTGGAATGGAATGAGCCTCACAGGCAAGAATCCCAAGTCACACCCCTGATGCCTGTCTTTCTCTACAGGGTTGGGCGTTATAGTTGGAAACCCTAATACCTCAGGCATTCGTTGGTATTTTCACTCCAAATCTTCAACATGTTTGTTTTGTGACCCCACCTCATGAACAGGGGAATATCACTTTGTTAGTCAAGCTGCTTATGCACAGTGACTATGGCATTTAGCACCACAGGTGCAAAAACATTCAACAGGATGTAAAAATGACAGCTGTACTGTTCATGGGGAGGTGTAAAAAATGGCAATGTTGCAAATCTGTACTAAAATATTTAAAAAATGGTGAAGTCACGAGCGACATAGAAACTGTGCAACGCACACCCATAATATAATTAGGTTGGGGATTTTTACAGCAGATTGTCAACTCAGGCATTTTGATGCCTCCGATCATGAACAGTGTCACTGTGTTTTTCTTTATCTGTGCCGGACAATGATTTCCCACAGTGACCACGCATCTCTGCACTGAAAGTGTGAAAACACACTTCAGCCATGTTGTGAAAAATGACAGCTGTACTGTTCATAAGGAAGTGTGGAAAAATGTCACTGGTGAAAATCTGGACTGAAAATATTACAAAGTCATGAAGTAACGAGGGTGCGTGGAAACTGCGAAATGCTTACTAGTATCACAGTCATTTTATGGACTTTTGTCACCAAATTTTCAACATAGCCATTTTAAGACCTCTGCTCATGAACAGTGTCACTGTGATTTTCTTAATTTGTCCCATACATTGATTTCGCATAACGACTGCGCCATTGTGCGCTACTTGGGTGGAAACACATTTTGGGTGAGATGTAAAAAATGACAGCTGTACTACTCATAAGAAGGTGTGGTAAAAATGCAATGTTGAAAATCTGGAGTGAAAATATTGAAAATTATGAACTTCACAGTGTGCGTAGGAACTGTACACCATGCTCAAATAAACAGTCATTTTGGAATTTTTCACCAAATTTTCAACATAGCCATTTTAAGACCTTTGCTCATGAACAGTGTCACTGTGATTTTTTAATTTATCCTGCACATTGATTTCGCACACCGACTGCGCCATTGTGCGCTACATGGGCGGAAACATGTTTTGGGTGAGATGTGAAAAATGACAGCTGTACTACTCATAAGAAGGTGTGGCAAAATGGCAATGTTGGAAATCTGGAATGAAAATATTGAAAATTCATGAACTTACCAGCGTGCATAGGAACTGTACAATGCACGCTCATAAAAGAGTCATTTTTTGGAATTTTTCCACCAAATTTTCAACATAGCCATTTTAACACCTCACCTCATGAACAGTGTCACTGTGATTTTCTTAATTTGTCCCGTACATTGATCTCACACACCGACTGCGCCATTGTGCGCTACATGGACGAAACACATTTTGGGTGAGATGTGAAAAATGGCAGCTGTACTACTCATAAGAAGGTATGGTAAAATGGCAATGTTGAAAATCTGGAGGAAATATTGAATGAGGTTACATTCACGGCATGAGGAACTGCGAACGCCCATCAAGAAACAGTAATTTGAGGAATTTTTTCACCAAATTTTCAACATAGCCATTTTAAGACCTCTGCTCATGAACAGTGTCACTGTGATTTTCTTAATTTGTCCCGTACATTGAATTCACACACCAACTGCGCCATTGTGTGCTACATGGGCGGAAACACATTTTGGGTGAGATGTGAAAAATGACAACTGTACTGCTCATAAGAAGGTGTGGTAAAATGGCAATGTTGAAAATCTGGAGTGAAAATATTGAAAATTCGCGAACTTACAAGCCTGCGTAGGAACTGCGCAATGCACGCTCGTAAAACAGTCATTTTTTGGAATTTTGGCATCAATTTTCAACATGGAGTTTTTGGGACCCCTTCTCATGAATGATGTCACTGTCATGGTGTCATTCAGGCCCGAAGGGTGATTTCACGCAGTGACTGCAAAATCACCCTTCGGGCCCGAAAAACACCATGACAGTGACATCAATCATGAGAAGGGGTCCAAAACCCATGTTGAAAATTTGGTGCAAAAATTCCAAAATGCCTGAGATATGCAACAAAGTTGAAACCCCCTATCTAGCCCATTAAACAGCTTACTGGCATTTCCTCAGTTCGCTGGTCGGCTTTGAAGAGTGCAGACGTGTTCCCGGTCCACCGAAGATCGTCGCGCCAAGCTCGGAGGTAAGTATGGGGTGAGGGGTGTGGGAGGCTGGTTTGCACAGTGGGTGAGTGCGGGTTGTGGGAGGGCGGGGAGACTCATTGGGACCGTTTTTCTTTACAGGGACAAAAAAAAATGGGCGGCGTGGGACATTTGCCACGCTGGGGTGGGCTCCCAGCATGGCACAAGGGCGGTTGGGGGGCTGCGTTCAGCCGATGGAGATTGGGCACCCCGTCGGCCCTGAGATGAATTGCCACACTGGGGTGGGCTCCCAGCGTGGCACTTGCACTGCCTCGGGGAGGTACAGTGGAGCAGGCGGGGTTGGGCACCCATCGGCTATATTAATGAATTGCCATGCTGGGGTGGGCACCCAGCGTGGCATTTAAACCTTTGGGGGAGGCGGGGAACACAGCACAGCCGGCAGGATTGGGCACCCTGTCGGCTATACAGTGCGTGCGTGCAGAGGCGCCGCAGACGTCAGCGTGGGCTTCTGTCTGTGAGGGGAGCTGCACGTGAGCAGCCTTATCTTATCGCTGCTCACCAGCGTAGCTCCCCTTTCAACTGTATGCCACTGCATTTTGGAGCTTGTCATAGACTGCTCCAGAATACATTGGCTTACAGGGGCCCCGCCTGCCAACACACTGACTGAATTGGAGGAGGGGGTGACACACCTCCGAAATCTCCAATGATGGCACTATGTTTCTTGCACATGCGTGCAAACAAACATAAAAATGGAAGAAGCAGCTCGTACATCTTTTTGAATTGTGTATTATGTAACCTCCAATTGCAGCTGATAGAAATGCAACATTAAGCCATTTTTGCTTTAAAGATTTGAATATATAAGGAAGGTTAACATGCCGGTGCCTGTCCCCTGATGAAGAACCCATTGGCTTTGAAGTACTGGGGTAATGTCACTGTTTTAATTCTTGTTGTGGAATACACTGATGAACACTTGCTTTTAATTCTGCACTGTGGCTTTCTTTCCTCCTGACAGGTGCTGCACTTTTGCTGTTTTTGTCATACAAATGCCAATTGCAGTTCTTGCACGGAAGATTTTAGTTGAACCTTTCACATGTAAGGAGCCCTCAATCACCTGTTTTCACCAGCTCTGCTGTGCATTCTGCTTTTCCCATTCTATCAGCCAACTTCTGCTGGTGCAGTTTTGTCAGTTGAAAGATGTAAAAAAGTTGTATTTTTTTCTGGGAGCAGACACACTGGTTCATGTACTACTACCTACTCTCTGGCTGTCTTGCTGCAAACTGGTGTTATTCTAATGTCTGGTTCTATGTGTGTGCAGCACTTTCCAGGTGTTCAGAAACATGTTATTTATTTTTTGAATTTTATAACCCAGTAAGCCCACTGGGACAACCCAGAGTTAATTACAGAAGCTATAAAATAAGATAAAAATACATAATGTTCAGATGTCATATTGACAGGGTCAAAAGTGACAGAGCAAGTGCAGTTTACAGTATGACATATACGTAGGATAGTGTATGGTAGTCCATACACAGCAACACTATTCTTACATCTAGTAATTACTATGACACCAAGGTCCTCGAGAGTGAAGCTAAAGAGTTCTCTTTGACATCATAGTAACCACAAGATGTCAGAAGAGCATTGTTGTATATCAGGGCTACCATACAGTGTTATATATATAGTGTATGGTGTACAAAGGCCCAGAATTGCTTACTTTTTTGGTTTTTGGCACCCAGTCTCTCTGCTCCACCGCATGCACTTCACTAAAAATCACCCACTAGTCAGCTCACATGAATGACTTTTCATCCACCAGTGACATGTGACAGCGCTGATGGAATTACTTGCATTGTGACATAGATACTAACACATAACGAAAAGTCATTCTGCATTAGGGTCTATGTCACTACTGCAGCAGAATGACTTTTTACAGTGAATGGCTCTCCATGTATAATCGCTTTCCACCATACACTATAAAGCCATACATCAGAGTAAACAGACAAACAGATAGTCCTGTAGAAACATAGAAACATAGAATTTGATGGCAGATAAGGACCACTTGGCCCACCTAGTCTGCCCATTTTCCTACCTAACAGATTAGCTGCAGATCCTAATTAACCAACAACTTACTTCCTCCTACCCCCCCACTAGGACTGCCTTATGTCTGTCCCATGCATTCTTGAATTCCCCCACTGTTCTTGACTCCACAACCTCTTCAGGGAGGCTGTTCCATGCATCCACAACCCTCTCTGTGAAAAAATACTTCCTCACATTACCTCTGAGCCGTCCCCCCTCTATCTTCAAATTGTGCCCCCTTGTTCTTGCACATCTCTTTTTCTGAAAGATGCCACCCTCTTGGACTTTGTTGATTTCCTTGAGGTACTTGAAAGTTTCTATCATGTCCCCTCTCTCTCTCTCCTTTCCTCAAGGGTATTCATATTAAGCTCCTTTAGTCTTTCTTCATATGTGTTCTGGTGCAGACCCTACACCATTTTGGTTGCCCTCCTCTGGACAGCCTCCACTCTGTCTATGTCTTTACGGAGATGGGGTCTCCAGAACTGCACACAGTACTCCAGATGGGGTCTCACCAACTGTCTGTACAGAGGGATAACAACTTCCTGTTTTCTACTATTGATGCCTCTCCCTGTGCATCCCAGTATCCCCCCAGCCTTCATTACTGCCTTCTCACATTGCTTGCCCACCTTTAGGTCATCTGATATAATTACCCCCAGGTCCCTTTCCATTTTTACTGTTGTCAGTATCTCACCCCCCATTGTGTACTCTTGCCCTGGTTTTTTTGTTTCCCAGGTGCATTACCTTGCACTCCTTTGCACTGAATCTGAGCTGCCATACATTTGACCATTCTTCCAACCTTGCCAAGTCCCTTCTCATCCTTTCCATTCCATCTGATGTATCAACCCTGTTGCAGATCTTTGTGTCATCTGCAAAGAGACGTACTTTTCCTTCCAGTTCCTCTGCAATGTTACTTATAAAGACATTAAAAAGGACTGGTCCCAGTACTGAACCATGCAGTACCCTGCTAGTAACCCTCCTTTCTTCACTGTGAACTCCATTTACTACTACCCTTTGCATCCTGTTGTCTAGCCAATTTTTTATCCAGGCTACCACTTTGAGACCCACTCCAAGGCTGGATAACTTGTGTATTAATCTTTTGTGTGGGACTGTATCAAATGCTTTGCTAAAATCTAAGTAAGCCATGTCCACAGCTCCTCCCTGGTCTACTACGTTGGTTACCCAGTCAAAGAAATCTATTAGATTCGTCTGACACGACCTTCCCATCGTGAATCCATGCTGCCTTGGGATCTGTGCCCCACTGGCCTCTAGGTACTCAACAATTCTTTCCTTCAGAAGTGATTCCATCATTTTACCTACCACTGAGGTCAAACTAACTGGTCTGTAGTTTCCTGCCTCTGTCCTACTCCCACTTTTGGGAAGAGGAATCACATCTGCCCTCCTCCAGTCCTCAGGTACCACCCCATCCTCCCATGATTTGTTAAAGAGAGTAGTCAGTGGTGTCATTAGTTCTACCCTTAGTTCTTTTAGAATTCTTGGGTGCATCCCATCAGGCCCCATTGCTTTGTCCACCTTCAATTTTATTAGTTCTTTCAGAACCCTTTCTTCTGTAAATGGACTGGTATCGACCCTTGTCTTCAGAGTGTTTCTCTTGTTTGGTTTAGGTACCTCCCCCTCCTCTTCCTTTGTGAATACTGAGCAGAAATATTTGTTCAGTATCCCTGCTTTTTCATTGTCACCCTCTAGCCACATTCCCTTCCCTTTATTAAGCCTCAGTATCCCTCCTTTGGTCTTTCTTCGCTCCCTAATTTACCTATAAAAGGTATTATCCCCCTTCTTAACAGAGTTGGCTATCCTTTCCTCAGTTTGGGCCTTTGCTATTCTGACGGCCTTCCCAGCCTCTTTCTGCTTTAACTGATAAAGTTCTCTGTCCTTCTCCTTCTGTGTTTCCTTATATTTCCTGAATGCTATCCTTTTCTCCTTAACCTTCCCTGCCACCTCTTTTGAGAACCATAAGCGTTTTTTTTTTCGTTGTGTTTTGTTGATTTGCTTTACACAAAGGCTTGTTGCCTCTGTGATGGCTGTTTTGATTACTCTCCATTGTTCCTCCACCCCTCCTTCTTGCCTGTTTGCTAGTGCTTTTATAAGACACTCTCTCATTTTCCCAAAGTCAGCCCTCCTAAAGTCCAATACTCTTGCTTTTGTATGGCTTGACTGTGTTTATCATAAACCACACTGTTTGGTGGTCGCTTGTTCCCAGATGGCTACCCACATCTAAATCTGAGATTCTTTCTCTGTCCCCATTTGAGAGTACCAGGTCTAAGATTGCTCCCTCCTGAGTGGGTTCCAATACTAGCTGTCTGAGGCATGCCCCCTGTAGGGCATCAAGAATGACCCTGCTCTTGGATGTGCCTGCAGCAAAGGTGCTCCAGTTAACATCTGGCATATTCAGGTCCCCCATCAACAATATCTCCCCTTTTTCTGCCATTCTAAGAAAGCCTTCTATCATTGCCTTGTCCATTCCCTTCCCCTGAGATGGGGGTCTGTATAAAACCCCCATGCGGATTGTGGTGCCGTTTCCTGTCTCCAGGGTGACCCAGAGTGTCTCATCTGCTCCCTGTTTACTCTTTAGTTCTGTTGCTTTGATCCCTTTATTTACATAAAGAGCTACTCCTCCTCCTCCTCTTTTACCCTCCCTGTCCCTCCTGTAGATTGTGTATCCTGGTATGTTGACATCCCAGTCATGGTTCTCTGCGTACCATGTTTCTGTGACTGCCACAATATCCAGGCAACCCTCTTCCATCAAGGCCACTAGTTCAGGGAGCTTGTTACACAGACTACGGCATTGGTACTCATCACCCTCCACTTTTTGATGGCCTTACCCCTTTTAGCCCCATTCCTGTCCTTACTGCCTTTACCTTTTTTAACATTTACTTCTGTCCTGCTCCCTAATGACTTCTCTACCTTGGTGTTTACCTCACTAATTACTGTTGTTTGTGGGGGGAGTCTGGGATTTCCCTGCTCCTTTTCAGTGCCTCCCCCCTTGGCTAGTTTAAATGCTTGCCAATGAAGCATTTAAACATCTCACCTAGGATCTTGGTTCCCCCTGGACAGATGCAGACCATTGCACCAGTATAGGTCTGCATCCCTCCAGATGGCTCCCCAGTCCCCAATGAAGCCAAAACCCTGAGCTCCACACCAGTTTTTCAACCATTCATTGAATTCCCTGGTGAGGAGTACCCTAGCATCACCCTTGCCATAGACAGGCAGCACCTCCGAGAAGGTTACTGTATGCACTACTTGTCTAAGGCCCCTCCCCAACTCTACAAACTCCTCTTGCACTGCTCTGATCCCATTCCTAGCCAGGTCATTTGTCCCTAGGTGGACAATGACATCCAGCTCCCTCCCTCATGCAGCTGCTCCCACGATCCTGAGGATTCGCTTCCTGTCCCTCCAAGCCATGGCACCAGGCAGGCGCCTTACCTCCCTCTCCCCTTCCTCCCCCATTTCTACCCCCCTAATGATTGAGTCCCCCACCAGGAGTTGTTTACTTCCCCTGTGGGGTCTCATGCCACCCTCCTGTGGGTCTCCTTTGTGAAGGTTCCCAGCATCCTCCTTGGTCTCCACTGCAGGTGCCTCCGTAGAAGAACCACTATCCACCAGAAGAGCGAATGAATTGTGGAGAGGTACAGCTGGAGGAATGCAACTCTGTTCCACCACCCTCTCCCTCCCTGAACCCACCCTGGTCCAGCCTCTCCTCTTTCTTGGCAACCTCTGAGGTAGTGGCATTGGCCCTGGTGGTCCCTGGGTGGGGGAGGAGGTTTCATGAATCCTAGTCAGGTTAGCCTGGAGACGGGCAACCTCCTCCCTCAGACCAGAGAGGTGCCTGCAAATAGGGCAGCATCGCAACCTCCAGAATGTCTCCCGGAACACTGCCACCCCACAGCCATTGCACTGCACCACTCCTATCATGTCTTATTTTGTGTCCCCTCTCCTGTTTCTCTGTATGCTTACTCTCTCCTCTCCTTACAACTCTCACCCTTCCTGTTCTGGGACAGTAACTTCCTATATTCTTCAGTAGCCTCCTTCTTCCTTGCTCCGTGTCAGACCACCAGCCGCTAGGGGGGAGAGTGAGCTACTTTTTTCCTTTAGGGTTGACAAAATCAATGTTTCTCTATGATCCTTCCCTTCCTACTGCCAAACAGGAAGTTCCTGTTGACAGTCAAATCCAGTGGCTATAAAAGTAGAACTGGCTTAGGGTGGGTGGGATGGAGGGCAATTAGTAAGAAAAAAGGCTAGCAACAGGAAGTTGTAATTTGAGTCACCTGTGTCTAAGCCACACCTCCAATTAAGCTCTCTCTCCTCCTACTGGTTTAGCAAAGTAAACTGATACAGAACCCTTCCCAGCACAGAACACACAGTGATTTTCTTTCTTTTTTTAAACCCTAAATAAGACCCCTTCTACTTCTAATAAAGTATCTGTTTGCTTAATCTCAACAGACACTGACTCCTGCTAAGATATAAGTGTTAAGTTAATAAGAAAATGTAGATTCGTTTAGTTAGCTGCTTTCTGCTCTACAAGCAAGGATAGCAACAGGAAGTTGTAATTTGAGTCACCTGCTTTTTATAGTGTCTAAGCCACACCTCCAATTAAGCTCTCTGTCCTACTACTGGTTTAGCAAAGTAAACTGATACAGAACCCTTCCCAGCACAGAACACACACTGACTTTCTTTCTTTTCTTTTTTTTAAACCCTAAATCAGACCCCTTCTACTTCTAATAAAGTATCTGTTTGTTTAATCTCAACAGACACTGACTCTTGCTAAGATATAAGTGTTAAATTAATAAGAAAATGTAGCTTTGTTTAGTTAGCTGCTTTCTGCTCTACAAGCAAGGCTTGAGTATAAAGCCAACACCAGATTAAATTAAACAACCTGGCTATCCTGTACAGAGTAAGGGACACCTTTAGACAATGTCATTGGAGGAGCTTCCTCAACAGTTGCAGCTACAACTACTACACTTACTGTAATGCGCATTTCAGTGTCTGCATTTCCATCCAGTCCCTTGACAGCCTTCTACCTGTTATTTTCCCTGCCACCAGTGCCGTTTTATTTTTCCATGCCTGCCTGTACTGGAATATCTTTGCACCAAAACTGCAGCCACCGTTTTTCAGTTCTCATCCTTATCTCTAAAGTGCTTACATGGTACCACCAGCCCGGTATGCCATCACCGCAGTGACTCCTCCACCATGAAGACCATCACAGTGACAAGAATCAGAAAACCCGCACATCGCTGTGATGGTCTGTGCAGTGCCCGAGACCACCTCACAGGGTGTATCGCCCCCCACGGTCCAACTCCAACTTGGAGTTGGAATCCTAGAGACTGGGGTGTGGGGGTAGAGCCCCCACATGTGGATTCAGGGGGTGCAGCCCACTGATAGAAACACAGAGGCATCCCAGACACTGCAATGCTGACAGTCGGCACTGCGGCTGTTGCTGTCAGGGATGTTTCCATGTTCGATGTCACAGCGGCATGGTAAAACCCCTGAGACCCACATTGCTAGGCTCTGCTTTGTAATCAGTCCTCCCTAGGTGGTCTTCCCAAGCACATATGAGGTATATTGGGATACAGATTCATACCTCAGAATGTTTTGTACTTGGTGGAGGTGCAGTGCAGGTTTTTTCCATACTTCTTTCTAGCAGAAAATTTAAAAATGTATTTGTCCACAGCTCTGAAATCACAGTCAGCAGCAGTGCAGGAGTTCATTTACATGTAAATGAAAGGCATTCTCTCTGAGCTGATACTGTGCATACATACTTATTTTTAGAGGATATCATTTTCAGGCTGACCCTACAGAAACTCTTTATAGCCTTTGCATGGTCCCTGGATAAGGGTCCCAACTGTCTTCTCAACTGGCACTCTTTGGGCTAGATTCCACATGTGTGGAAAAAAGGCTTACAAAACTGTAGAATTGCAAGCGTGGCATATTCACAGTCAAAACTTCTGCAGGTGTGCAAAAACACAAAACAGACGAGTTATGAAATTCTGCAAATGTTGAAAATGTGCAACATTTTTTCTGCAGCTGCAGAAATAATATAAAAGGCCTAGCAGACAGAACAACAGCAGGTGATCCATATTAAGTAAAGCTGGAGACTGTGCAAACATTGCAGCAGAACCAGCACTCCCAGCGAGGCAAGCCACCAGTCACACAATTGGGACCACAGTTGTGCCACCTGTATCAGCAGGACCTTGCACCCAGTGACAATATGTATCTCAGAACAAAAAGCCATGGCACTCACCAACCACACTTAAAAATGAAGTCCCATATGAATCCTTGTATTTTCAGAACTTAATTTATTCCAGAATCCAGCAAGTAAAAAATGACCCGAGGAGGACATGGGAGTCAAACCGCCAAGAAAAGACACCAGTGCCAACACTAGAACCCATTCACACTATAGAGGTAGAAATTTATAATGTGATCAATCTATCAGATTATACTTTGAGTGAAGAAGAAAGTAAGATGCTCAATAAAGGACTATCATTCACTTGAACAACAGACCTGGACATTTTTGAGATCACCCTGGACTTACATTGACTCTGCTGTATTTTAAACCTGAGGTGTTTTTACTCCAAAGGGGATGCCATGGGGAGAATGGAGAAAAATGTAAGTATTGAAGCTTCTTCAATTTTTTTTTTTGGAGCAGGGGCATCTAGTATCATTCATATACAGGAGGTTTTAGAAGTGTTAGCTGAAGTGAATAGTGAGCAATCTCCCGTTGCCATTGTTAGGACTAAACATTGTATGTTTTGTCCCCTTCCCCACAACCACCTGCTATAAGTACTTTTTTAAAACTTTGTGAGCAGGATTTAGAGTGACTGAAGAATGATGCATTTATCCCCAGATATTATAATGTCACGACACAAGAAAGGGAACAATTGAGACACTGAGAAATAATAAGAACATGATAATTAAGCCCAATGATAAGGGGTGGGGTGGGGGAATTGTGTGGTGATCCAAAATGCACCAGATTATGTAGCCAAAACTGAAAGGCAACTTGCCAATAAGGAATTTTATGCACCCATCAATTCAGATCCCACACCCAACCTGAAACAATGGGTGGATGAATTCATTACATGGACACGTCATGAGGGGTTGATAAATGAAAGAGACAGGCTATTTTTAACCACTGAGTGTCCCCTTAAGGCATAGTTTTATGTGCTTCCTAAAATACACAAGACCATTGGAAATCCTCTGGGAAGACCTACTGTATAATATCAGGGATCGACACAGTCACAGAGCCTCTGGCAAGGTTTGTGGATGACAACATTAAAAGTCTGGTCATGAATCTGCTCTCATACCTACAAGACACTGGGGATATTCTAAATAAACTGAAAGGTTTTAAGCTATAAAAGGATTCAATGCTTATAACCCTAGACATCAAATCCCTGTACACGAACATCCCCATGAAGGGGGTTTAGGGCTATGAGGTACTACCTACAAAAAAGAGGTGAAGGAACTAAACCTGATGCTGAGCTCCATATTGATATGGCCAAGATAGCTTTAGAAGGGAACATTTTCTCTTGTGGTAAGAAATTCTATCATCAACAGAAGGGTACTGCAATTGGGGGCACATTTCTCCCCAGGCTTTGTAAACCTGTATCTGGGATATTAGGAGGAGGGGGCAATTTGAAACCAGCATGCAAATCCACATCTGGAAAAAATTGCAGTGTGGAAATGTTTTATTGATGACGTGTTCATGGAGTGGCAGGGGAATCGAGGAACTAGAGGAATTTATGCACTATATTCATAGCAATAATCCAAACTTATGTTTTGTATAGGAGGCCAACCATACAGACGTGTCCTTTTTGGACCTCAGGGTACAGGCAAGGGAAGATGGTAACATAGCTACTGCATTGTATAGGAAGCCAACAGATCAGAACACTGTGCTCTTGGCTGGTAGCTGCCACCCCCACCACATAGTGAACAACATCCCTAAAAGGCAGTTTTACAGAGTAAACATTACAGTGGTGAGCAAATGGATTTGGAAGAAAAATTAGAGGACCTGGAAGGACAATTTTAAGGAAAGGGGATATGCTGACTACACTATCAGGAAAATAAGGGAAGCATATAATGAGATAGACAGGGAAACCTTAATGAGAAGAAAGGAGACTCCCAGCACAGACAATAATTTCCAAATCCAAATACATTTTGTCAAAACATACAGTAAATCAATGAGATTATTTGTAAAAATTGGTTTGTGCTTGGGGGCAGATTCAAGGTTGGTAAAAACTGCTATCAATTAATCAATAGTTCATTGGTCAGCAAATGCCATTACAAACAGCAAGGACATACATTAAAATACATCATCTGGTATATGCAATTACCATTATGCAATCACGCAATCCTTTATCAGTTAAAGCTTTAGGGCATGGATTAAGATACATCATTAATTGTTTACTTTCTAAAATCAGATAGAGTTTTACTCCATATAATATTGAGATTTGTATTATATAGAGAATAATGCATGCGGTGGTGTGTAATGAGATTTTACACACACCCTGAGGTGTTGGAGCAAGCATTAAGCCACAATGAAGGTGGCATCTAATGGGGAATTAATGCATGGTTGGACTGTTGTGACACGAGGCTGCAGGCTGAGTGCCTACAATGGCCCAACCATGCATCAATTCTCCATTAGATGTCACCTTCAGAGTGGCTTAATACGCTTGTAACATGGCGTGCACATTAGTAGGGCTGTCACACATGATAGTGTACTGCTGTAATGAATGAAACGATAATACCATTGCAGTTACAAAGTAAAGTTTACTGTTATTTTCAGAGGATAACGTCACGCTCTGTTACATACAAATCTGTCATTTGAATACTTTTGGAACTAAGTAAAGTAATGCATACCTTAACAATTATTGCTAGTTTTTACATATTGCTGGCAGCTGTTCATGTGTTATCATAGTCAGAAGGACCGCAAGTTGCGACTTCTACTCAGTTGGCTTCACGCTGTTTTCCTCATTTGCATGCAGCGTTACCTGCTTACTGCCATTACATCATGCTGTTTACCTGGGACGCTCGTCTTCAGACTACCGCTCCTATTACCTCCGTCTCCATTTGCTGCTCTACTTCTTGACCTCTGTGTCTTTTGGTTCTGTGTGACAACTAAAGTTAACAGTGCCATACACCGTGAACGACTCGAAGTGAAATGCATTTCCGGTTCCTTGCTGACCGACTCTGTGCCACATTCCGTTCTCCGGCCTCTCAGTGTGTGCTGTTCCCATAGGTTCCTCATATGCCTCTCTTTGTCCTGCTGTGCCCTCTGTAGTTCCTGCTTGTCCTGTTTCTGGTCTTGAACCCTTTTCTGCTCTTTCTGCTGTGCAAGCCTCCTGCTGTGGAAAACTCTTCTCCGATTTGTCACACCATTTCTCATAGCTCTCTAGTGCTTCTATCTTTCTCTCGTCTCCTGCTCCTGTACACTTCTGCTGTATGCTTTGTCCCTCTCCTGCTCTGTGTGCTGGTGTGCCCTCTGTACTTACTGGTTGTCCAGTTTCTCATCTCCACCGCAGTCCTGCTCTTTCTGCTGTGGAATGCTGCTGCTCTGGAACACTGTTGTCCGATTTGTGACTCCGTCTCTCACAGCTATCTAGTGCTGCTACCTTTCTCTCCTCTGCTGCTCCGGTACACTTGTCCTGCATGCTTTGTCCCTCTCCTGCCACCCTTGTCTCCTTTACTCCTTTTGGTCTTGAGAGTATCTGTGACCATTTCTTTCTGTCTCCTTTGCTTTGTGACCAGTAGTTGTGGAGACTGGTCTCGAAACAGTATCCTGTCACTGCCATGATCTCTCGGGATGCAAGACCAGCCTCTGACAACATCTGGACTGCTGTGCTGCAGACACTATGGTTGGTGTACCGCCTGCTTAGATCTGCCTCCTCGGATATTCTAGCCTTCATTTCTCCAAGGAAATTTCGCCCCACGGGCTGCCTAGAGAACCACCTCTCTTTCTTATCTAGCACATGCTGCGGTTGTTTTATAAGGTGCAGGTAAAATGCTGGAGCACTCTCAGGACAACAACTCTTACATTCTTTAAATAAAGCTACAGGACAATGACGCGAATCACTCTGAGCATTCAGAATACCTCTCAGCACCTCTCTATTGCTTTCATCTGTTCTTCTGTGATTCTCCATTGGCTCGTTGAAAGTAATACTGATGTATTCCATCCCAGTACTATCTTGCAGAACTTCGCATGACTCTTGCCTCAGCTGTCTCAAACCTTCTCTTCCTCTCTTCACCAACCCAAATTGCAGCTCAAACCACAGCCGCTTCACTAACTCTTGTGCAGTTTCTGGATCCAGTTTGGAGCTATTTCTTATTTTATACAAATCTTCATCAGTTATCACTGGGTGATGGGTTGCCCAATCTTTCCCATCCCTTCTATACTGCTTCACTACCGCGAGAAACACATTGTTTGCCGGTTGGAATTCTGCATCGCACATTATATTTATTTTTCTTCATACCTCCACACTATTAAAATACCTATTAAGCCCAGCTCTTATTCCATAGAATGAGCCAATGCTGTACTGCTCACCTCCTTCGGCTCTTACTGACCCATAAAATGCTCATAGTATTTCACTCAGCCGGTCTGTTGTCACTGTCGCTATGTCAACTGACATGTGTTTTGATCTGAGCCAGTTGGAAAAAACATTGCATGCCCAGTCAGTATTCTTCTGCATATTAACTTCCACTTTCTTCCTTTCTAAATCATCAAGGTCTACTGCTGAGCAGTGTAGGAAAACAGAACATTGTACAAAACATTGGTCAGACCACAGCTGGAGTATGGAGTTCAAGTCTGGCTGCCCCATTTGCAGGGTGACAAGGATAGGCTAGAGAGGGTACAGAGAAGGGTGGCCAAGATGATCTAGGGGATGCAGGGGAGGCCATACAGGGAGAGGCTGGAGGTGCTTGGTCTTTATACGCTAGAGATGAGAAGGGATAGGGGGACGTGGTGGAAGCCTTCAAATACATGAAGGGAATAAATAAGGTTAAGGGAGATAGCATCTTCAGACTGAGAGAAAACAAAACCACTAGAGATCATGCCTTTAAGCTGGAGGGGGCAGATTTAGGGGGGACATGAGGGGGTATTACTTCTCAGAGAGGGTTGTACAACCATGAAGCAGGTTGCCAGAGTGGGTGGTGGAGGTGGATACGGTGGAGAAATTCAAAAAAGCATGAGATAACTACATGGGACTAGGAGGGGGAGGTGATGGAGGGCAGCGGGGTTGGAGGTAAAAGGGCGGGGTGGCTATCTCTTTCGGGCAGACTCAATGGGCCAAATGGTTCTTTTCTGCTGGCATGATTCTATGATATTTGTATTAATCTTACTTGTGAGATTTTCTGTTTTTGAGTATTTTATTCTAATCCAAATGTCATTATACAGTCTTTTTTATCAGAATCAAAAGATTATTATCAATTCTGAGCACCTGCATTTTCCCATAAAAGAGGTCTCAAAATAGTATGTAATGCAGAAAAGAAGTCTACAAATGCTATGAATAATGGTTGTTTTCTGATTTTACAGTACTTTTCAGTGAGATGATTCAGTATGAAGATTTGGGTTATAGTTTCTTTGTTTTTAGTAAACCCTGCTTGAAGGTTGGAAATTATTTGATTTTGATCCAGCGAGGTTATTAGTCTATTAAGAATAACTTTGGCAAATATTTTAGATAAATTATCTAATTGGGTGATGGGTCTATAGTTAGTAGGGTCCATACAAGAGCCCTTTTTATGTAGGGGGATAATATGGCTACTGTGTCAAGTATGCAGAATATATGCATGCATTGTACATTTGTTAAATAACTCTGTTAATATATTAGACTACCATTCTATGTTTAGTTTAATAAAAATCTATTTGGAGGTTGTCAGGCCCTAGTGATTTATTGTTCTTAAAATGTTTAATTACTGTTTGTAATTCTTCAACTGTAAACCAACTGAAATTCCCATCTATTTCCATATTGTCTGTGTTTACATGGGTATTCTCATTGAAGAACATCTTTGTAAAGTATTCGGTCCATTTGTTTGAATTTATATATGAATCCACCTGGGTTTTTTATGTGTTTGTACCCATAGCTACAAGAGTCCAGAATGTTTTATCATTCCTCTCTTTTATTGCATTATGTGTAAAGTCCCAACGTTCATCTTGATGTTTCCTTTTTTAGCAGACACAAACTCCCTATATTTTTTCTATCTTTATTTAGATTTGTCAAATTAGTTCTTGAAGGATCTTTCTTTGTTTTTCTTATTTGTTGTGCCAGTTTCTATCTTGCAGAGAGACCAGCTATGTTCCATGTAAGGATTCCCAAGTTTTCAGCATAGTTGTTTAAATAAATATTTATAGAATTATCTAGAGACTTGTTACATAAAATGTCTGCCTCCTGAATTAACTGCAGTGAGTCATTTCTATTGGTTAATCCCCATTTTCTACGTGTCAATCCTTTTGTTCTGTCAAGATATGAAACCTATTTGTAGTCTCCAGACTGTATACTGAGTTTGTCTGATCCCTTGCACTTTGATCTTTTATACTAACATCTTGATTAATAAATTCCTTTTGTATCCTGTTTAAATCAGTAATCAGAATGCCCAGATTGTCAAGTTTAGCACTAGCACCAAGTATGTTGTTAACAAGTATTGTGTTATTCAAAGTCAAGTCAATCTGATTTCCATCCTCCCATTTTTATAGTTCCTGTGTACATGGACTATGTTGTCTTCATAGAACTCAGCCCCAACAGATTACCCATTAATTGGGTTATGATTGACTTTAACATAGGTATGGACTCATAGCCCATGTAAATAATCCCAAATATGGATAATATGTCTGGCGAAGTCTTAATATCATCATCCTATATTATTACATCTTGCAGGGTATACATCTTAGCCAAACTGTTAATTAAGTTTACTTCAGTTTGTATACCGATATGGAACAATTCAGATGTTAAAACTGGAAAATTCTGGCTTATATTAAATGATTGTACATAGTTGTAATTTTCATTACACATAGTGTGCCACTCTTTCACGTCTGAAAAATAGAAGAATCAGATAATTTCCAAGGCAATCATTTGCTCTTATTGCTTCCACAATGTCTTCAGGTACAATATCGAGACTCAGCCATTCAGTGCATAACATCTGCCCTAGTAGCATCAAGAGCTGTGAATTGTCTGCCTCACCCCTATCCACTCCACTCCCCTCAGTATCAGCACTGTCTTATAATTTTCCAACTTTTTCACCTCATGCAGTGTTGGTTGTGTTTTTTCTTGCTGAATTCTATCACATTATGATTTATTTTGTTGTAAATTACTTATTTAATTCACTGTTTGTTTCACTAATGTCTCAGCTTTATTTTTTAATTTTGAATGGATCCATTCACATATCTGGAATGTGTAGTACGGTACGGGCTGCATGCTCATTGGCTCACGCTGTGGACCAATGGGTGGACAGCCATACCTACGGTGTCAGTCAGCGGTGGCGGGCAGCAGGGGTGGGTGCTGCCGCCTGCTGTAGAACGCGTTGTAGTCTTAGGGTGCGGGGTACCGCTGGACCACCAGTGATATTGGATGCTATTTTACATACTGAAGCCTGTGATCAGGCTGCGAGTGGTCCACTGGACCACCAGGGATATAGGACATTTTTTATTTCAACAGATGCCTGCGATTGGGCTGACAGTGGTCCACTGGATCACCAGGGATATAGGATGTTTTTTAATTTAAGAGATGCCCGCGATCTGGCTGCGAGTGGTCCACTGGACCACCAGGGATATAGGATATGAATTTATTTATACTTCAGCCCACGATCGGGCTGCAAGTGGTCTACTGGACCACCAGGGATATAGGATGTTATTTATTTACACAGATGCCCGCGATCGGGGCTGTGAGTGGTCCACTGGACCACCAGGGATATAGAATGTTATTTATTTACACAGATGCCTGCGATTGGGCATGGGGTGGTGCTGCTATGGAGATGCATCCGGAGCTCGGGTGGCCACCCACAGGTAGCAGCTGCAGTGTTGCACCCTCCAATATGGCAGCTCACCTGTGGGTGGCCAGCCATTGTTCCTTTTTTTTGGCTCACCCGTGTGCAGCACAAGTAGGGGTTGCACATGCATGGACTCAGCTCATCCCAGGCTGAATATTGAGATGTGTGGAGTATGCATGGGCATGCCCCCCCACCTGCACCGCATACATTACTGATCCGCTCCGGCACATTGGGATTTGTGCCAAGCACAATCCCCGTTTGAATACTGCACCGGTGAGCATCAGTGTAGCGCCATGCTCAACCCTTTTGAAAATCTGGGCCTGTGTATATAGAGAAAAAAAATTAGAGGAAATAGCCAGAGTATCCACAAGCTCTAAAGCCCAAGTTCACAGTTCACAATATGTTTTAAGTTTTGAGTCTGACATGGATTTATAACATAGATATTACACTAAAGTCTCTATGAGTCACCAGTTCTTCTATATCCTTCTTGTGCTTTGGAACAAAGATAAGTCCCTTCGGTTTCTCTTCTAGTTGCCTTCTTGTAAGTTACTTGCGCCCAGCCCAGATGATTTGTTTCAAGTTCTCTGAAATTCAAACTTTTGGCCGGTTTAGACAGTAAGCAGGAATCAGTTGGGTGCTGGATTTCCTCCTATTCCTTAGTTGAAGGAATCTACATTTACAACACTCACTTTCCTCAGAAGCAGTCTGAAGAAGCTATAAATTTACAAGGAAAAGCAGAAGTGGAGGTAAAACTGAAGTGGCAAAAGGTGCCCCCTCTTCCTGCCCTATCGCAATTACCTCTTTACAAAAAATTTACTTTATCCAATTTTGTGTATTTCAAAGGCCTCCCAACATTCTTCACATTTCTGTTGTGACTTTTAGATAAGTCAGGTAAAACTATACTTACTCACTATATACTCTATATTAACACAGGAGCATAGAGACACTGAGTTACATCTTTGATAATAGCACACTTTTATACAATTGAAGTGAAGATACATATTATTGCTTATAATGCATATATTCTTGTTTTATTCTCATTTAATGTACCAGCATGTTCAGAATATTTTGTCCCTCCGCAAGTTCCACACCACACTTCCAAAAAGCAGTGCTAGTTTATTTTCAGTTTCCCAGAGCTGCAAAGTTCGAATTTGCAAGGCAGTTTTCCAGAGGGTAGCTCACAGTCTCAGATTTACAGAGACTAATTCCATATGCTTTATCTGCCCTCTGGTTAACTAAATCTCAAAACTGCTCCATACGTAAACAGTATTTCACTTTGAAGAGTTTCCAGTCAGAAGGCCACAGAACTAAAGCAAATTTAAACGGAGCTGAGTGGCTTTATATGGCTTTATGCTGAACAGTATTAAAGGAGAGCAGCTAAAAACTGCGATACAGCAGCTATATAATAGCAATACAGTGGCAAGCAGACACACAGATGAACGTATTCATTTACACTGTACAAAAACAGAGTAACAAAATGTGTTGATGCTGAGCAGCAGGAGAAGGTATTCTGAGTAAACCCCCTTCTGCTTCAATTTAAAAATCCACTGTGGCGTGAAGTGTAAATTGCGTCACCGACTATTTGGACCAATCAGTTCTCCCAAAGAATAACTTCTTAACTTAATTGCTCAGCCAAGCTATACAGATTCTTCTTAATTAATTCAATTAGTCCTTACATGTGTTTTTGTCAGTGACCCTATTACACTTAGTGCTGATTTTAATTTTATTATGCCACAGATCAATTACAACTCAATTGTAGTTTGTAGCAACTGACTTTATTGTATAGTAAGATGTTGTGCTTGCTAATTTAGTAGTTTGCTGATTTAGTTCCATTACATTCCTGCCACATCAATTCAGTTGTTCTTAGTCTGCTCTGTTGCTGTTTTTTATTTTATTTATTTATTTAAAATTTGGTGACTGTGAAAAGCACACTGAGCCGAGGCTCGTTTCCAGGTGTGACCCGGGGACAGGGTAACAAAACAAAACAAAGGGCTTCAATAGTACACACAGTGCAGAAATAAAAATGCAGAAACAAATAAAACAGGCATAATGAGTAAATGCATAATTACAATTCGGTTACAGGTCAATTATAAAAGGCAGAGCGAGAACAGAAACACATGTTGGAATGGCTGGCAAGGTAGCAGATGAGAATGAAGGTAGGCAGAGGAGAGAACAGGGGCTTTTGGACATAAAATTAAGCTGAGGACAGCAGTTACTGTTGCTGGGGCTGGGAGAGGGGATGCTTAGGTGAAGGACTGGCAGGGGAGAGGCGGCTGTGGGGGGGGGATGATTCCTGGGGAGGGGTGGTGTGACAGGATGAGAACTGGTGTAAACCAGAGGACATAGCACAAAGAAGAGAGGAAAACAGAAGAATGAAAAGAAAAGAAAGGGTAGTGGATGGAAGAGCAAAGAGGGAGGAAAGGTAGTGCAAATTAGCAGTCCCAGAGAAGTGAAGATGAACAAGAATGGACTGAAGGGGTAGCAACCAGGGAAACAAAACATTAGGATGATCCGGAGAAGGGACACTGGGTGCAAGGCTGGAAGGGGAGGAGTCTGAGAAGCCTTTGAAAGTAGAGAGAGGAGGAGGATAGAGAAGGTCATGTGGTAAATTGTTCCAGAGAGAAGGGAAACGGAAGGAGAAAGCAGATTTACAGAAGCAGAGTGGGGGTGGGGAAGAGAGAACGTTCTAACATCTCTGTGGCAAAGGGAGTAGTTAGAGGTGGCTGCCTGTGAAAGGTGGGAGGAGAGGTAGGAGGGAAGAGAACCAAACCAGAATTTAGCAGTAAAGAATGTGCAGTGGATCTGTCTCCTGAGGGACAGAGAAGCGAGTGATAGAGTAGAGTAGAGTAAAGAAAGCAGTGGTGGGTAAGAGGAGGGGAAGCAGATGTGAAGCGACAAAAGGAGTTTAACAGAATATCAAGTTTGCCTAAGGAAGCCTGAGATGCCATGCCAGACACCACATCAGCGTAGTCAAAAGTGGGTAGTATCATTCTGGTGACAAGCTCACGACGTGTGTGGAGGGGGATGCAATTTTTGTGCTGGTAGAGGGCACCTAGTTTAGGGCAAAGTCTGGCACAGATGGAATCCACGTGTGTGGAGAAATCCAAGTGGGAGTCAAGCCAAACCCCCAGATATTTGAAAGCCGAGACATTTTTGAGACAAGAACTATCTGAGGTAGAGAAGGTTGGAAGGTGCTGAAGGGTGGCTAGTTTCTGTCTGGAGCCAAAAGTCATGGCCATTGTTTTTTTTACATCAAGTTTGAGTTTGTTTTCTACAAACCAGGACTGGACTCTATTGAAATCATCCTGGAGGGGGGCCTGCACACTGTTTACAGAGGGTCCAGAGAGGAAAAGGATAGTATCATTGGCATACATGTGTTCTGCAGACTAAGGGGATGTTATTTATAAATAGGAAGAAAAGGATAGGGCCAAGTATGGCGCCTTGGGGGAGACTGGAGAGGATTGGTAGAGCAGGGGATGAGACATCACCTACTTGAACTGACTGTACTGTTGGAATGGAACCATTTTACCACAGGAACAGTGAGACCAACAGAACTGAGAGTTTGTTGTAAGAGCGGGTGGGAGACAGAGTCAAAAGGTTTCGCCAGGTCAAAGAAGATAGCGGCTGTAATCTGGCTCTTGTCCATTGTGGAGAGTATTGAATCTGTGACATGCAGAAGAGAAGGTATGGTTGAGTGATGCCTATGGAAGCCAGACTGCACTGTAGAGAGAGTATTGGAACTGGCAAGGTAGTCAGAGAGCCTAGAGTGGATGAGAGATTCTTGTAGTTTAGCAAATGAGGGGAGGAGAGAAAGATAGGCCTATAATTACCATGGGTTGAGGTGTCCCCCCCCCTTTGTGGAGGGGAAGGACATTAGCTGATTTCCAGGCCTTGGAAACAGAGGATGTGAAGAGAGAGAGGTTTAGGATGTGTGTGGGTGGGGCTGCAATAGCAGAAGCAGAAATGTAGAGAAGCTTGGGGTGGAGATCGTTAGGGCCGGATTTAGAGGGGTTTAGGGCAAGGAGGGCAGAGTAGACCTCAAGGAGAGTGAATGGGGTGAAATGATGAGTGAGGGGGATTCCAGACGAGACTGAAAAGGCCGACGGTGGAGAGGAAGGAGAGGGGGGTCCGGAAATGGGGAGAGCACAGGAGACAGAAAACTTGTTGAAAATATTAGCAACTGAGGCAGAGCAAGAGACAGAGGACCTGTCAACAAGTAGGACTGGTGTGTAAAGTTGGGCAGGAAGGTCTAGGAGGGAGCAAAGAACCTTTCAGAATGATGCAGGAGAGTGATGATCTTGCTGCAGGTGACACATGAAGTAATTTGTCATGGAGAGGCGGATGGCCTTAATGCAATTACACCTCAGGTTTTTATATGCCTGGTAGTCAGACTGAAGAAAAGTGGCTTTATAATGGTGCCAGGCTTTATCCCTAGCCCTGCACTTAGTCAGTAGGTTGACAGTGATCCAGGGGTGGTGGGTGTCTCTTCACTTTGACTCGTTTTGGGGGAACATGGTGATTCTAAATGTGCAAGAAGAGGTTGGAAAAATGAGTTAGAGCAGAGTCTACATCACAAGCCAAGTAGATGGGGAGCCAGTCAGCCTTGTACAGGTCATGCTGTAAGATATATGTTGATTGTATGGGGAGTGGGACCAAATGTACTTAAGACAGCATGGGTGGGGGAGTGAATCTTCCTACCACAGAAGGTGATGCAATGATCACTGATTTCATCAGGTAGTATTTCAGATGCTGTGATACAGTGGGGGTGAGAGGCTAGAACCCAGTCAAGCAGTCTGTGGTTTTGAGAGTGGGGGTTTAAGCAAGTGAGCTCTCAGATCATTTGAGTAAGGTTTAGGGCTTCTATTTTGAGGATAGTGGGCCTGGAGGAGGGAGACAGCCAGTCAAGGTTGAAATCCCCAAGTAGCAGCAGCTCCCCACTAGACGTGAGGGAGAAGATGGAGGAGATGATAGAGACTAGGGTGTCAGGGGAGGTTTTGGGTGGGTCATAGAGAGCACTAGTATAGAGGGGGGCAGAGGAGGGGAAGGATAGTTGTGCTATGATTATTTCGTGGGAGGAGGTTTTGGCCTCCTTGAAGATGATAGGGCAGGAAATAGAATGCCTAATGCAAATTTTTGCTTATTTTTAATTAGTGTCCCAATATCATAATAACCAAGCATAACCTAACATCCCAAAACTACAGCTCTAAAACAGTCCTTCAGGGTACATGGAGTATATCAGATACACAAATACTTGAGATAGAGAGATAAATAGGTAGATACATGAATTTGAATGAGAAGTGCATATAGCACATAGAACATTTTTTTAAAAACATACAGCTGTGTATATGGTGTTTGTCTAACGAGATTTAAACAAATTCAGAAATGCAAGTTACAGCAGTGCAATTCCAGATATCTAGGTAAAATCCAGATAAAATCTAAATAAAATCAATTCAGATTTCTTTTAAAATTTGTGTATATTTAAATAAATGTGACAGTACAACGAATTTAAGATTAGAAGTGGAGATAATAATGGTAGTTTACTCACCTGGTAAAGGTGATTGTGGGGGAATAAATCTCTAAGGCACGCCACATTCCTGACATCATGGATTGTATACACCTGATAGGTTGTCTGATGCACATGTGACTAAAAGTAAATCCGTCCCCTTCTGAGGGGCACTGGTGTCCTCTGGTCAGTTCTAATTGTGCATCTGAAAAAGGTTGTTGCACTCCTCCAGAGCTCCAGACTTTACTTTAAAAGGCAATCCATCAACAAGGTAGGAAAACAATGCTATCATATTCCTAATCTGACAGAGAAAATACCAGCTGTAGATTGCATTCATTAGAGATTATTAGGCTTAAAAATGTTAATTTTAGAAAGCCTAGAACTGTTTGCATCTATAACCCACGTTGGGCTTCTCAGACATAGCTTTAGTAGACACAGAGAATAGATTAACCTGCCAGTTAGAAATCTAACTCATGCTGCTATACCACAATACAGAAACATAGAAGGCTTGGGAAAATGATGCATGACTTTGAAGGATTGGAACCCCTTGCAGTGCTCCAGGCATTCTGCATTTCACAATTCAACAGAAACAACCTGATTGCCAAATAGCACTTGGGAACCCCTGCTAGCAGTTCCACAGTGCCCTTATACTATCTGGTACCACTGATTCTCTAACAAGAGTAGATATCACTAAGCATATCAGGCAAAACGTCTATGCTGCAGCCCTCACCAGAATACCACGAGTGCTCTGGACACCCCTTACAGCGGTCCCAGACTCTCTGATGACAGAAATACAAATAATTACCCCTGCAGCATGCTATACATCAGTGCTCTGGACACCCCTTCAAGCGGTCCCAGACTCTCAGTTATAATCCCACATTCAAGCCTCTCAGATCCAATACTCTGCAACTCGCAGCTCTATACTTGCCATATGCAGCAGTCCCTCCATGCAGTAGCACTATGGACCAAAATGGAGATGATAATTTGTTATTTTTATGGCCCCAGCTGTTAGCTCGTCTCCATGCTGCACTCTTCTCCTTATTCCTGCTCTTCCACTCTCGTGCTACAGATTATATGCGTTCCTATTGGCGTTCAAACTCTCGCAAGAGTTTGCACACCATGCAATCACACAATGATGTCTGCCCCACTGGGTGAACACAGTGCAGCATCGTGATCTCCGTTCACAACTAAACAAATGAAAACTACACTCTTTTTTTTTGTTTAGCCCTCTACTGCCATCCAGTTAAGCTCCTGCTTACTTCCATTCTTTTATGCTAACCTATTCATGCTAACGATCCACAAAACGGCCATTAACTTACTTCACCCTCAAGTTTCCCCCCCCCAAAGACACAAAGCATCTTATGTAGGGCACAATAATAAGCCCATACAGCAAGTTCACTTAAAGGGACCTACAGCTACAAAGGCACAAACTATTAAATACAACCTTCCACTGCTTTTTACAGCAATTTTAAAGGAAAATAAACACAACAAACACACATCTGTTTATACAGTACTATATTATTACATCCATACAGTAAATTCAAATTCATGTGGATCTTGAGACTATTCTCTCTGATTGCTTAACAGGTCACCATGCCCAAAACAAAGAGTTGCAGGCAGTACAATGTCCCCATTCCACATCAGCAACTAGGAAGGCTCTGTGCATCCTGCATAGAAGACTCCACCACACACATTGAGGTACAGGAGACCGAGGATGAGTTTACCCCCTCTACCCATATACAATACACAGAACACCAATCAGACACCACAAAAGCATTGCTACAAAACAACCAACTCATGCAAGCCCAACAGGAGGTGCTAGCAGCAATGCTGCAACAACTAACCAAATTATCAAAACAACAGGAGGTTAATCTACCTCCAGCAAAGAAAAGAGCCACTGCCTCTCACTTAAACATCTAGACTCTCCCGCAGCTGATCCCTTCCCTTTACCTGCGGACACAGGCAATGCTTCAGATGAGGAAGAGGGAGAGCTCGATCAAGAGCCACAAACCCTTACAGCCAAGTGGTGCTTCCCAGACCAAATCCTAGAACTTGTCCGTCACATCATGGATACAGTGGGCTTTGAAACTGCAACCCCCACACCCACGTCTAAACTATTACCTTCACTACAATCGCTTGCCAAGCACGCAGACGTCTTACAGTCTGTGAGGCTATAGAAGAGCTAGTACAAAAACAATGGTCCTCTTCCAAACCAGCTAGAATCCCAGAGAGAAAATCCTGGGACGAAATGTAGAAAAACTGACCCTCTGGTGCACACCTCCCACAGTGGACCCCCAAATAGCTGCACTAAATAAAAAGTCTGTGCTTCCCACTGAGTCCACCTCCAGACTAAAGGATCCCGTAGACAGAAAACAGGAAGAAAACCTAAAAAAGAATGCAGAGTTAGCCGGCTTGGGAAGCAGAGCCGCTTTCACCACCATAAGAGCACAGTTAACCTGGCTCCAGGAGCTTCAAAAAACTATCCCAGCAAAGTCTCCTGAATCCATACTCCTGGAAAACGCCATACTATCCACTAAATACCTGGCAGACATGGCAGTAGATTCCTTAAAAATAAATGCCTTATCAGCAGCTATTACTACCAGAGCCCGTAGATCATTATGGATGAAATTACGGGATGCAGACAAGGAATCAAAAGCTACCCTACAAAAACTACCTTTTAAGGGCAACATGATTTTTGGAGAAGGTCTAGAAAGATATCTCAAGGGCAAGAAAGAAGGAAAGGCACTAACCAGAGACCAATCTAGATCTTCCTATCTACCCGCTCGCCCAAGGACCAGATATCACTCCTTTCGAGACAAGAAAAGGGGGAGTTCTATATTCAGGGGTAATACATACAGACAAAACTATACCACTCCCTATCAATATAACAGGTACAGGGGCAGGGGCTCAACACAAAGAGGCAGAAGAGGAACCTACACTCACGGAACCACTCCAGGTCCTGAGTATGCACACTCAATGCTACATCACACAACAACAGTGGATGCAAGACTGACACAATTCTTACACCAGTGGGAAAAATCCACAACAGACAAGTGGGTATTAGAAATAATAAGGAAAGGCTATGCATAAATAAATGTGACAGTATAACAAACTGAATTTAAGATTAGAAGTGGAGATAATAAGAGGAAACAACTTGCAATTTTCAGTTGCAGTTTGGAATAGTAAATAGCAAGAGTAAATAGGACTGAAGAAAATGTTTTTCCTTTCTGTAGCCCTCCGCAGGGCTGCCCTCCCCCTCCCACTGCCCCACTCTGGATAGGCCTCTCCACTGCACAAACTCCCAGTTCCAGAGAAAGGCAGCAGAAAACAACGAGGAGCAAACTCAAATAGTTACTGCAGCACAAGAAATTCTGGAAAGAACTCCGAGTTAAGCCGGTCGCTTGTGGACACAGCCTCCGTCCCTTGCTCAGGCGATGGTGCTGTACCTTTTATTGGGAATGGGTGAGCCTCTCGGAGCCCCTGCTTTTCTGTCAACAAAGCTCTCCACTCCCAAGCAATGCAGCATCAGAACAGTCTGCAGCTGTGCAGTCCACCACTTCACAGCCATAAAAACTGCTGAGATTGCCCCGAGAATGGTGTTCCAAAGAGCCCAAAATCTAAGGCACATGTTGGTACATTCTTCCCTTTCAAAGGAGAAACCACAAAACTGGTTGCCCCCCCCCAAAAAAAAAGGCTGCACAAAAAGTGACCACTGCAAATATTGTTCTGCTGTAAAGAAATGTGGTATGTTCAGGAGCCCAGATAATGAAAGGATGTACAACATTTTGCAGTTTATGATTTATATGGCAACATGCAAATGTGGGTCATTCTATGTGGGGATGACAAAGATGAGATGGAAGGAATGGATTAGGGAGAATATGAGAGCCATCAAGAATAGTAATCTGGAATATGTGTAGGCTGTGCATATGAATAAGGTGAATAGCAGTGAACATGAGTTGAAATTTGTGGGTTTTGAACAAGTGACATTGGGACCTGGGGGAAGGGAGATAGGCATGGCTTTTTATATATGTTGGGGGCCTATAAAAGCTTGAATGAACATATGGAAATTAAGCCTTTTTTGAAAGATGATTGCTAATATTCTTAGTTTAGCTCTTTCCCTTCTAGGTATTTGAAAGGACCATAAAACTGAACAGAGTGGCATATTTTTTGGAGGTTTCTTCTTCATCTTTCCCCTTTTGGGCTTCATTTCCATTAAGCATTTCTTTACCTCAAGACACCTAGTTTGTGAACAGAGAGAAAGGTTCCAGTTGAGGAACAAAACATTTTGCTTTCTGTAGTTCCTCCCACCTCCACCCATCCCTCCGCATTCAAAACTCTATTTCCCCTCCACACACACGTTCTATGAATCTTTTAAAAATTCCTTCTTTTCCCTATAAATAATCGCCTCTCCCTCTTTTTGCTCCTCCTCTCCTTTGGCTATGCTCCTTCTTCTGTAAATATAGCCCTCTAAATACTATGGACTATGCTTTAACCCATTCTTTAAGGATTTTCTACTCCTCCAAAAGAATGGTAGTTTCTGTTTGTAACAAGAATGAAATGGGATCCAAGAGACTGATACCATGGCAGCTTTCTTTTCTGTCCCCTTTTTAAAAAGCCCTTTGTGATAGTCTGATTTAGAGTGTAAGGAACTGAGGTTCCGGCTATATACTTTGAAATAGTGCAGAACCAATAAGATACAAAGGGCTATAGAAATGGAACACTTTAATCATGTCTTCTAGTCTAATGTGTCTTATAAAGGTTTTATATGTTTGATGCTATTTATTATTCACAGTGGTGAGATATTTATGGAATGTGTTTAACTTTAGAAGCACTTTACAGGTTTGAAATCGATCATGCGACTGACACATGTGTTGGCTATAAAATGGGCTTCCCTCTAGGGGGCATTATTGTTGAAAAAGCCTGTGAGCAGGTGAAATGTTAGAGGTTTGTCTGTCTTCCTGATCCATGAGGGTCATCTTTACTTGCTGGATTCTGGAATAAATGAAGTTCTGAAAATACAAGGATTTGTGTGGGACTTCATTCTTTAAATGTGCTTGGTGAGTGCCATGACTTTTTGTTCTGCCTGCATTCAAATGTCACTGAGCACCCTATACTGCCTTGGTGTGGCTTTGCTGTTGTGCTCAGCAATATGTATAATATGTATCTGTTGGTTGTGTTTCTCTCTGGGGTGTTTCTTTCTTCTGTAGCCACACACTTCTGGCTGTAACCACCTCTGTCTCTACTGCCTGGGGCTCCTTTATGGGCTGCACTGGGTCATGTGGTTGTGATTTGTTGCCTTTCAATGGAAACGTGTGCTAGTTTTGTTGTAACAAATGACACTACTATACAGCCCAGGTTTGCTGTTGCTTGGTGCCTGAACCCCCACTATGAGTATGATTGTTTCCCAATACTTAGTACACTGCCTTTTGCTCAGGGTGAGTTACACCTCACTCTCCTTACTGCAGCGTGTGCTCAACATTTTTTCTGTAACTGTGGGAAAACAGTGGCTAAGAATAACTTTTAAGTGGATATGCCATACTTTTCAATTGCATTTTTTTGTGCAAGAATTTCTGCAGCTGTGTTTTTCTGTAGTTCGCAGTATATTTTTTTCACTGCTGCAGACGTTTTGCATATATGATGCAGTGCAATTACCCCTTTTTTTCTGCAACTGCACAAATTTTGGGGACTTCAAAATTTTTTTCACCTTCAAAGTGTTTTGTGAATCCAATCCTCTGTTCTCTGTGTAGCCCCTTTTCTGGAGGCTTTCAGGACTTTTGCTCTCTAACTGGGAGCCAGACAAATGGCTACTTCCTTCTGGTGAAGACAGGGGTCCCATTCCATCGGGGAACCTATCTACAGATCCTCACTGCTTGAACAGACACCATAGCTGGAGAAGTGGGATGCCACCTCTGTGGCTATTTTTGTTCTGACTGGCATACACCTACACCAACCTTACTTCCATCCTACAGTATGTAGGTTCCTTAATCCAACATGTTTAGAGGCTCTTTCTACATAAATGAAGTAGAGCTCTAGAGTGCCTTCAACCCAGTTCCACATTTTCCATGGCAGACAGGGATGCACCCACTCATAACCTCTTTGCCCTACTCTAATCCCAAGAAGTATAAATAGAAACATGCAGGAGCCTATTGAGAATCCTTCTTGCAGCTTATTGGATTCAAGATAGTTTACCAACTTTTCTTGTACAGGATTTCCATTAATTTCCCCGGCACGAGTGAGAGGAGACTAACCAGCCTATAGTTGCTAGTCTTCTCCCTGCTGCTGCTGTTATGTAGAAAGACCATGCCTGCTCACCTCCTATCCTCTAAAACCACTGTTTCTAGAGAGCTGCTGAATAAGGTCATCAGTGGGGCAGCTACAGTAGCACCTCCCTGAGTTCCTTTAGTACCCTGTGGTGTATCCAGTCTGATCACATAGCCTTGTCCACTTTCAGAGCTGCAAATTCCTTCAGGACTCTTTTCTCTGAAAATGGATGTTATAGGTACTGAAATAGCTGACAGAGAGGAGAGGAGAGTAAGCACTCAGCTTAATCCAAGAGGTATATAGATATAGATACTGTATATATATCTAAGCGATATGCAGAAGTGACCTGTGTGATACCTGATTTATCTATACAAGTGCTGTTTGACCTCAGGTAACCTCACCAGTGATGTAAGCCATTAGCGAGATGACAGAGACCAAGCAGCACGAATATAGATAAGTCAGTTATCACACAGGTCAGCGCTGCATATTTCATGTATGCAATAGGTGAAGACTTTGGGCTCAGTTCTCAAAGAGGGCTTTGATTGGGCCAAGCTGTGGCAAACAGCAGCTTGCACAGAAGCCTGGTGCATCAAGGATCCCACACCAGATTCTGGTACAGGAGGGGTCCCAGCACCTAAGTCCCCACACTTGCAGCAACCTCTCCTGTGGGATAAACACATGGTGCATGGGAGGTGTTTGCCACAGGCTCTGTGTGGCAAAGGCTAGCAGTCCCCCTCATCCCTGATCCCCCATGTAAAATAAATAAAACACCTTCCTGGTGGACTAGTATCCCCCTCCTTGATTCCAATGTTGCCATAGTCATAGTGACAGTTCAGTCCGTGACTGGCTGCGGAGGTGAGAGGTGGGCTGTGCTGGTCCCTGGCTGTGTTTTGGGATGGGGGAATGGGGTGGTGGGCACTACCTGCTGGGGTGGGGGTTGGGGGTGTGCTAGGCCACCAGGGAAGGGGGTTTGTCTTAATCATGATTATGGTAACATTGGGGATTGGGGAGAGGGGGCACTAGCCCACTAGGAAGGGGTATATTATTAAATATGACTACAGTGGCATCGGGGATCAGGAAGGGGGGCCACTAGACCCCCTGGCAATATTGAGGATTGGCGAGGGGGCCACAGGGCCACCAGGAAGGGGTATATTATTAAACATGATCATAGGAGACATCAGGCTGGGTAGGGGGACTGCAGCACATTGCTACAAACAGGTCACTTCTTTTTGAAGAGAATTTTATAAGTACCTTCAGACTAGCCTTGGCCAGTCTAACAGTACTTAGAATTTCTTCCTCTGGGAGAGTTCTGATAATCCCACTTTTGGGGATGTGGCAGCTTGTATCTGCCACATGCCCCTTAACACCATGTTGCAGCCCATTCTTGGGTGCAAGGGCAGCACAAGCCCCATTTGGAGCAGACAGCCTGCAGTGGATGCAGGTTGCAATTGAGAATTGCTCCTGGTGCACCATTTGTTGCAGGGGCACTTTGCACCATTCATTGGGGTGCAAGCCCCTTGCACTGCACCGGAAGCTTTGATAATCAAGCCCCTTGTGTGTAATTGTATTTTTGTGAGAACGTTTTTAAAAATAAAGACATTTATACATTCAAACACCATGAAGTCTTGCTTATATTAGGACCTTTGCAGTATGCCCCTGGCTTTTGACTGCCCCGGAGATGAAATAGTTAACTCCAGAGAAATCTGGAGTTCCACAGCGCGAGAGCACTATTGAAAGCTCTATCTGGGTTGTTTGAACCCAAACTGTCAGATTCTTTACTCCGCTTTCACTGAACAGACGCTCCGAACCAGCTCCTTCATTTCAGTTCGTTTTGCGGTTTAAAGTATTTTATCGGTTCATTTAACCGAGAAAGTGTTTAAAATTACAGCGTTTTCGGTTTAAAGCTCTATCTGGTAACCGTAAGTAAAATAATTTTAGTCTGTGTGGAAACTCATTATCGTTCGCTCTGAACCGATCAGTTTCTTTAAAATTGTTTTCTTTGCATTTAGAGTGAGGTACCTGGTTCTTATCGGTCCTAAAAACCTGCAATTAAAAGTGGTTTTTCAAATACCCGTGACAGGGTTAGGGACCGATAAGGTGTCTTGTCCTGGCAAGGCCTGAAACAAGGACAAGTTTGGTTAGGCTGGCACTATGTCTAGAAACCCAAAAGAAAACCGGCCCACTGGGTTTCAACACTGTGATGTCTGTGGGGAAGCCTTTGCCAAGGCTGACCCACACACCACTTGTGTCTATTGTCTGGGGCTGACCACCTCTGTCAGACTGCCAGATATGTAAGAATTTCCTGCAGCCACCCTGGAAAAGAGATTGGGCAGGCTCAGGGGAACGAGAGAGCAAAAGTCCGCTGACCCGGATGGCCAGCCCGGCCCTTCTGGCTGGACCAGAGGGAGTGCCCTCTGACCAGGGCGATACTTCCTCGGGCAAAAGAAAGGCTGGTCCTGAGGAACCAGTCAAAGCAAAAAGGACAAAGAAATCAGCTAGTGTGGAGTCCAGTTTTGTCTCTCCTTCTGCTGTAGAAATAGCTAAAGCCATACAGATTGTCCAGTCTTTGTCTCAGGGACTTGTTGAACCCTCTCTGGTTGGAAAAAGGGGGTCTCGTTCAGGTCCAGTGGTTCAGGATTATGTTGGGGATTTTTATGAACCACAGGAGGGGGAGGAAGATTTTGATGATTGTAATTGTGATTGGGAAGGTCTGGAAGTGCCAATAGAACTGGACATTTCTCCAGACAGACCCTTTGAGTCTCCCCCTTTATTGTCTGAGTCCCCATCTCATTTCAGATTTTATAAGAAAGTAGCAGAAACTCTCCAGCTGCCCTTAGAAGAGGCTGTGGATGAGCAAGAGGAGCCTGACTATGTGGAAATGATGGATATTCCAGAGGCTAGAAGGTTTTCTATTCCTTTACATAAGTCATTTAGGAGGCAAACCACTAAGATTTAAAAAATCCTTTTTCTGTCCCTCCTGTAGATAAAAAAATGGACAGAAGGTATACGTTGTCAGGCCCTAATACAGACTTCCTTACTGAACAGTGTAGTCATGTAGGTGTGGTGCAAGCTGCAGCCTGTGACAAGGCTAATATTCCCCTGGCTTCACATCCTCCTGATAAGGATTCCAGGAAGATTGATGCCATGGCGAAAAAACAGTATGTGGCAGCTTCTTTGGGACTCAGACAGGCTAATTATATGGCTTATGTGGCTAGATATCAGAAATCTAGATGGGACACTATATTGCAGTTGGCCAAAGCAGGCCCATGGCCAGCTGGCTAGTGAGTTGGAACAGGTGGCTGCTGATGGCATTGAAGCCTCTAAAGTTCAATTTCATGCTGCTGTTGATGTTAATGATGTTTCCTCTAGGGTCATGGCCACTTCTGTAGCTCTCCGTAGGTTGGCATGGCTCAGATGCACTAATCTGTCCCAAGATACCCAGTCAAAGGCTATAGATTTTCCTGTTATAGGAAATTCTCTGTTTGGAGAACAAACAGAAAATTACATGAAAAAGATGGATGAATACAGAACTACTTACAAAAGTGCCCAAGCTAAGGAGAGGCATGCCACTCAACATAGACATGCCCCCAGGGGTAGGGGCAGGCCTTACAATAGGCCTTTTTACCAATTCCAGGCTTCTTCTGCTTTTGCGCAGAGAGGATTTTTCAGAGGCAGAGGCAGACTGGGCACAGACAGGCCCTCTTCCCAACCTAAAGCTGCTCCTGCCAAGCAGGCACCCTGACGGGGTGTCTGGGGCCGACTCTCCTGTACCGGTGGGGGGCAGACTGGCTTATTTCTGCCAGAACTGGTTGTCCCTAACCTCGGACAAATGGGTTCTGGAGGTGGTAAGCCAAGGCTTGGTTCTCAGTTTCATACAGTTTCCCAAGATGAGAGCCAGGCACTTTCCCCCCTCAAGTCTTTTAGAAACCCTCACACTAGAAGCGGAGGTTTCCTCTCTTTTGGACTGCAAAGCAGTGGAAAGGGTCCCCCCTTGCCACCAGAGCAAGGGTCTTTACTCAAGGTACTTCCTGACCCCAAAAAAGACAGGAGACTGGCGGCCCATCTTGGATTTAAGATTTCTGAACAAGCATCTTGTAAAACCAAAGTTCAAAATGCTGACTTTAGCAATGATTTTGCCATCCTTGAGGCCAGGGGACTGGCTAGCTTCCTGGACCTCAGAGCGCCTACTTCCATATTCTAATCAGGCCTCTCACCGAAAGTACCTCAGGTTCGAACTGCCCTCGGCCACTACCAGTTCAGGGCAATGCCCTTCGGACTCACTTCTGCTCAAGAGTTTTCACAAAATGTCTAGCTGTAGTAGTGGCCCACTTAAGAAGACAAGGGATAGCTGTGTTTCCCTACTTGGACGACTGGCTTATTGTGGGTCAGTCATCAGAGCAGGTAAAATCCACTTGCAAATCACCGGGAACTCCTCATCTTTCTGGGGTTCCTGCTGAATGTTCCAAAGTCAGTTCTCGAACCAGTTCAGGTACTAACTTTTATAGGTGCAGAGCTGAACACAAAGTTAGCCAGGCATTCCTCCCTCTGAAAGAGTGGACAAACTCATTGCCCTGGCATCTTCTTTCTCCATGCAGGTCTCTCGACCAGCAAGGCACTTTCTGCAACTCCTGGGGCACATGGCTGCCTCTACAGCTGTTGTGCCAGGGGCAAGATTTCAGATGAGGGACATTCAGTTCCACTTGAGATCCTATTGGTCTCAAAGGAGGGACCCCCTTACCAAATTGGTCCCAGTGGCCAAGACTCTGATCCTAGCTCTCCAGTGGTGGCTGGATCGGAGCAACCTGTCCTCAGGGGTCCCATTCCTTCCTGTCCCTCACTCCCTCATCCTCACCATGGATGCGTCCCTGTTGGGTTGGGGGCTCACCTGGACGACCTTTCAACTCAGGAGTTTGGTCCCTCAGGAATCTCTGCTTCACATAAATCTGCTGGAGCTCAGAGCTGTCTTCCTAGCTCTCCAGGTTTTTTCAGAAACTGTCCAGAACAAAGTTGTTCAAGTCAGGACAGACAATACCACAACAATGTGGTACATCAACAAGCAAGGGGGCACTCACTCTTCAGCCCTGTGCACCGAAGCAATGACGTTGTGGTCTCTGGCCTATTCCCTGAACACCTCTCTGTTAGCGGTTCACCTCCCAGGGAAGGACAATGTCCTAGCGGACGCCCTCAGCAGGATTTCTCAGGGCCACCACGAATGGGCTCTGAACCCTCAAGTGCTGGGGTCAATCTTTGCCTGCTGGGGCACTCCTCAGATAGATCTTTTTGCAGCCCCAGACAACCACAAACTTCCCCTGTTTTGCTGCAGGCCCCCAGTTCTGGGGTCAGTCCCCCTGGATGCCTTTCAGCTGGATTGGGAGGGAAAGTTCCTCTATGCTTTCCCTCCGTTCCCTCTCCTTTTCAGGGTTTTAGTAAAAATCAGAACTCAGCCTTGCAGGGTGATTCTGATTGCTCCAGACTGGGCCAGGCAGCCTTGGTACCCTCTTCTTCTGTCCCTATCATTCCACCCTCTCCTGACCTTGCCCAGGGCTCACGACCTGCTGACCTGTGCACAGGGGAGAGTGTGGTATCCGGATCTCAACTCCCTCCACCTCAAGGCTTGGTTCTTGAGGAGTTAGAGTTTGCTCATTTACACCTTTCTCAAGGTGTCTTGGATATTTTGAAGGCCTCCAGAAAGCCTTCCACTAGAGCCACTTATAATTCTAAATGGAAGAGATTCTCATTTTGGTGTTCTGAGAGGCAAATCACCCCAGAATCAGCTGACCTGCCTATTTTGTTGGACTACCTGGTCCACTTAAATTCCTTAGGCCTCAAACCAGCTACCTTAAAGGTTCATTTGACAGCTGTTTCGGTTTTTATTTCTGCAGGAAAACCAGTTTCTCTTTCTTCTCACCCTGTGTTTGCAAAATTTTTCAAAGGGTTACTTCATACTAATCCTCCCTTTCAGGAACCCACCCCTGCATGGGACTTGAATATTTGCATTGCTCAGCTAATGCAACCTCCCTTTGAGCCTCTGGATTCGGCAGATCTCAAGTTCTTAACTTGGAAAACTGTTTTTCTAGTGGCTATCACTTCTGCTAGGCGTATAAGTGAATTGCAAGCCTTGTCAGTGGAAGAGGATTTCATTTCTTTCCACAGAGATAAAGTGATCCTCAGGACTAACAGAAAGTTTTTACCTAAGGTGGTTTCAGATTTTCATCTTAACCAATCCATCTCTCTTCCAGTATTTTTACTGAGCACTCTCTTCTGGTGAGAGAAGCTTGCACAGTTTGGACGTAAAAGAGCCCTTAGCTATTATTGGATCGTACCAAGGGTCACAGGTTGAATCCTCCAGCTCTTCCTTACCTATGGAGATGTGGGTAAGGAGAGGCCTGCTACTAGGAGGTCGATTGCTAGGTGGATTGTCTCTTGTATCCAGTTCTGTTATCAAAAACTGGGCAAGGAGCCGCCTCAGGCCTGAGGGCTCATTCCTCGGGGTACAGCTGCATCTCTAGCGGCTGCTAGAGATATTCCCATTTTGGAAATCTGTCAAGCTGCTACCTGGAAGACAGTCCACACTTTCACTAAGCATTATTCCCTGGACGTCCAGTCCAGGAGAGATGCTCGCTTTGGCACAGCTGTCCTGCAGAGCCTATTTCCTAAGTAGGTTCTGACCCTCCTCCATGGGGGTACTGCTGTGTACTCTGCAAAGGTCCTAATATAAGCAAGACTTCATGGTGTTTGAAGAAAAATTACTCACCTTAGTAATTGCTTTTCTTCTCATGGAGTCTTGCTATATTAAGACAACCCTCCCTCCTACCCTCTCAGAATCCCTACTTGGGTATGGGGTTGGCAAATTAGTGCAATCACTGTGTCATGCCTGTTTAGCTTCTAGTTCCCCCTTCTTTTCTTTCTTGGGTTAGGAACTAGATAGTTTCTGTTTTTGTTAATTGGTAGCTGGGCCCCTCTCTGGACTTGAGTCTTTGGGCAGAGGGGGCCTTAGTAGTGATTGTCAAGGGTTATCCTAACAATAATACGTGATACTGTTTTTCTTTATTGTTGTGTTTTTGTGGTTCTACTGTTAGTAGGTAGCCAATGGCTAGTGTAAGGCTTTTCCACACAGACTTGCTATGTTAGTTTAGCCTCGTAAAGAACCTGACAGTTTGGGTTCAAACAACCCAGATAGAGCTTTCAATAGCGCTCTCGCGCTGTGGAACTCCAGATTTCTCTGGAGTTAACTATTTCATCTCCGGGGCAGTCAAAAGCCAGGGGCATACTGCAAAGGTCCTAATATAGCAAGACTCCATGAGAAGAAAAGCAATTACTAAGGTGAGTAATTTTTTCTTTCTGTTGGTCTGTTTGGTACTTTATCATATCAGTGTGCTTTTTGACTGCTGTTGCTAAGCTAGTCACTATGGACTCTCTCATCATGATGTTCCATTCATGCTGTGGCATCACAGCCAATTGGTTGAAGGTAGTTTTTAACAGTTTTTTGAGTAGGAAAATGGTGGCTAAGTTTAGTAAGCAACCAGTGACTACTGTAGCTAGTGGTTTTGACTGACAAAGTTTCTGCAGCTGTGCTGTATTGCTTCTAGAGTTTGGACATTTTTGCTTTTAAGAAACATGAAATTAGTGGATGGCACATTAGACTGGAGCAAGTGGGATGGAATGATGAGTAGACTTACTGGAGTGAGAGGGAGCTCGAAGCTTTTATATTGACTGGTGAGTGTGGCTGGGATGAAGTGGACACCAACTGGAGTGAGTGGGAGGCAGAGGAGAAGTTAAACTAAATGAGAGATACTGCAGGTTGTGGGTGAAAAAGTATTCTGCAAATTTGTCTTGTGCCTTACCCCTCCATGCCCCTGTGCTGTCTTTTGCTGTAAGGAGAGGAGCGGCCATCAGAAGGGTGTGTGTGTATATGCAGCAGAGCAGAGGTTCTTACAGGAGTGCCTGATTCTAGGGACAGGTATTCTGTGAAAAATGCTTAAAGAAAAGATTTTGTTTGGCTGTTTATTTTCTCATTCAGTCCAGGAAGTTAGTGTGTGGCAGTGTGTGTGCTGAGCCTGTTGTAGCTGGGGCAGGCAAGTTTTAAGAGGGGAGCAGGATACCTGAGTGCCTATAATCAAATAAAAAAATGAAGAATTTAGTGGTATGTTGTTATATGGTGGTATTTGGGAGAAAAACAGCAGTTAGGAAAGTGATTTGTTTAGTGTAAAGCAGCAGTGTCAGTGTGTGTGTGTGTGTGTGTGTGTGTGTGTGTGTATGTGTACAGCAGTGACACTGAGTGCAATTGAAAATTAAAGTTGTGTAAATTAGTGCAGGCGGGTGAGTAGAGGGGACTTGGGGTGTGGTTAGACAGTGGCTAGTTTACTATTTATATAAATCCATGATGAGGGTTTGCTATATGTGTAAATCTAAGATTTTGGATATATACATATAGTACAGTAGCTCAGATAAACAGAGTTATACAATGGCTTTTGTGTCCATACCTATTGCATCATGCTTATGCCCTGAATCAATCAATCAATCAATCAATCAATCAATCAGTCAGTCAATCGGTCCATCCGTCTGTCTATCTATCTTCTTTGCAAAAAAACTGTGTTAATGCAACATTTAGGGCTTAGGCTAAAACAATAAAAGTAGGGAAATGTGGTTTTAGGGTTTCCAACCCTAACCTCCCCACCCCTAAAACAAATCATGGGTGCAGTCTTTCTTGGGGTAGTCAACCCTAAAACTCACCCCATTCTATACACTCCAGAAACATACACACCTATTGGGGTGAGCTTTAGGGTTGGCAACCACAAGGAAGGCTGCATCCTGATTTATTTTAGTGGTAGAAGAGGGGTTTTAGGGTTGGAAACCCTGACACCACATTTCCCAATTTTTGTAGCTTCACCACTAAATGTTGCATTAATGCAGTTTTATGCAAAGAATTTCCTTACTTTTTGAGATAGTATAATCATATTCTTACTTCTCTGTGGGAGCGCAGGGCCTTTGTGCCTTGTGCTCCCATCCATCCATACTTTTTTACATAGTGTAATTGTATTCTTGTTTGCCTGAGGGAGCGCAGGGCCCTCTGGGCCCTGTGCTCCCATCCCTCCATAGATGCATATATGTATGTTGACATGGACTCTGCACTTCCATTTGTAGGACAACAGCAACCAATATATTCTTCTTATTACCCCACCTCATGAACCAAGTACTAACAAATTTCAAATCCCCATTGAAACATCATTCTGTGCCACTGCAATGTAATTCTGCACCAGAGGTGTGACAAAACATTCTGGCCCAGATTTTAAATATGACAGCTGTCACATTCATGTGTTGGTGTAAAGAAATGGCTATGTTGAAAATTGTGGGTAAAAATATTGAAAATTATGAAAGTTACAAGCGAATGTAGGAAAATTTCAATGGATGTGCATAACTTTGCCATGTTAACATATTTTGACCCCCCCATTTGCAACATACCCTTCTTATGACCCCACCTCATAAATAAGGGTGGTAAAAATTTTCAAATCCTGCCCAAAAGGAGATTTTGCCAAGTGACTGCAAAATCATCTTGTGGGCTGGATTTGCAAAATTTCACCAACATTATTCATGAGGTAGGGTATCAAAAAGGCTATGTTGAAAATTTGGTGTTAAAATATGCAGAAATGGTTACACACTTAAGTGGAAAACCCCATTGAAATAGATTAAACCAAACTTACTTTACTTTCTCATATTGCAGTCAACGGTTCCAGCAGCAAGACGTGTCTACCATAGCAGAGTGGATCTTCATGCTGAGACCTGTTCAGGTAAGTGAGAGTGTGTGTGGGGGTCAGAGGGGGTGCAGGGTGGTGAGTGTTGAGTGGGAGGTCGGAGTGGGTGGTGCGATCAGTTATGGAATTTTTTAACAGGTAAAAAAGAAAAAAAGACATTGAGGGATAATTTTCTTTACTTCAGTTGTGGATGATAATCAGAGGGGGTGCCACTAGACACCAGGGAAACAAAATAAATCAAGGGTGATGGTGATTGGAGGGTGGGGTGCCACTAGACACCAGGGAAATATGCAATGACTATGGGGACAGCAATCAGAGGGTTGGGGTGCCTCTAGACACCAGGGAAATATGTGCTAACTATGGGTATGGAAACCAGAGAGTGGGGATGCCTCTAGACACCAGGGAAATATGGACTAACTATGGGTATGGCAATCAGAGGGTTGGGGTGCCTCTAGACACCAGGGAAATATGCACTAACTATGGGTATGGCAATCAGAGGGTGTGGGTGCCTCTAGACACCAGGGAAATATGCACTAACTATGGGTATGGCAATCAGAGGGTGGGGGTGCCACTAGACACCAGGGAAATATGCACTAACTATGGGTATGGCAATCAGAGGATGTGGGTGCCTCTAGACACCAGGGAAATATGCACTAACTATGGGTATGGCAATCAGAGGGTGGGGGTGCCACTAGACACCAGGGAAATATGTATTAACTATGGGTATGGCAATCAGAGGGTGGGGGTGCCTCTAGACACCAGGGACATATGCACTAACTATGGGTATGGCAATCAGAGGGTGGGGGTGCCACTAGACACCAGGGAAATATGCACTAACTATGGGTATGGCAATCAGAGGGTGTGGGTGCCTCTAGACACCAGGGACATATGCACTAACTATGGGTATGGCAATCAGAGGGTGGGGATGCCTCTAGACACCAGAGAAATATGCACTAACTATGGGTATGGCAATCAGAGGGTGGGGGTGCCACTAGACACAAGGGAAATATGCACTTGAAACTGGAATTGTGCTGTATAAATAAAAATATTATTATTATTAATAACTATGGACATGGTGATCAGTTGGTGGGGGGCAACACTAGACACCAGGGTAAATGACTTAAGTATGGAGATGATGACTAGAGGGTGGGGGGGCACCAGTAGACACCAGGATAAAATATAAAAAAATACAAGGATGGCAATCAGAGGGTGGAGGTGCCACTAGACATGAGGGAATAATGATCAAAATGACATGGATGAGGATCAGAGGGTGGTGGGCACCACTAATCATCAGAGAAAAGTTAAAAAAATTTATAGGGATGATGATGTGAAGGTAGGGGGTTCCACTGGACACCAAGAAAAATTCACACAATTATGGGGACAGCTAAGAAATTTCTTTTTTCATTTGAAGAAATCCTTTTCCATATCAAATGAAAATAGGAAATGAAAAAAGATTCTTTGAAAAGAAAAAGAAATTGGTAAAAAACTAAGTCTGAAATCGTTTTCTGTGACAAGGGATAATTTTTCGTTTGACTGGAAATATCAAATGAAAAAGGATCCCTTGAAATGAAAAAAGAATCAGAAAAATAATGAAGTCAGAAATCCTTTTCTGTGACCAGGGATCCTTTTTTGTTCAAATGAAAAGGTGATATGGGGAAAGCTGAAAAACACCCTAAGTCCAAAATATTTTTCCACATCATAGTATCCTTTTTTTTAATCATGTCATGTTTTCCCCTGAGCAGTCACTGACCTGCCTGTACTCCAGCCACGACTCCCACTCCACCTCTGATCCTGAAGTCTGCATACCCAGCTGGCATATGCAGCTCTGCCTTTGAGAGGGGCACCCCCCATTGCCCTGCGCCAGACAACGAACCATTACTGGCATGCACCATCCAGGCATCTTCGGCCAGTGGAGTGTGGCTATCAAGCTGCTGCGGTCCATGCTGCTCCATTTTTTTCTGTTTTTTCTGGCCCCGGTTGTGCGAGCTTACAAAGACATCAGGGCATGTATTTGCCAACATCTGCCTCACCCCATGTTTCTATGCCAGCTCTAGCAGAGCCCTTGGTTGTCACCAGGGGCCACTGCAGAGCGATGACTCCCTGGATCCCTCCCCAGGGATAGGACAGAAGTCTACCAGATGCTCAATCCTTATCCCCCCCACTGACCCCTGGCAGCCTGGGCTTGTGTCTGAACCCGAGTCACCAGCGTGGCGCGAGGTGTGGCGTCCAGCATCTCAACCCTCAGCGCCACTGGGCCAGCTCCTTTTTTGTTTTAATGAAAAAGCCCATAAGGCAAAAGCTTAAGCAAGTGATGAAAAAGGATTTTAAAACTAAAAGAAACAAATTTTGGTGTGAGTTCTACAACAGTTAACTGCAGAATCCACCTAACGGAGTCATGGTCAGCAAGATACGTGTCTTGGCGTATCTGCAGGATGTCATTTCTGCGTGTTTTTAAATTTTTTTAAATGGAAAAAAGATGGGGAAAAACCAAAAAGGAAATTTTCCTCAAGAAAAAGGATTGGCCTGAACAAAAAAGAATCTGTTGTTCGAACCAAATTCTTTTTTCGTCCCATTCCTCTGTACTAAAGACTATACTGAGCATGCTCAGAAACCAACATTTTTAAATTTTATAACTTTCAAATGGATTAATATTTTTTTGCCAAACTAGTGACAGGCACATCTGTGGGCCAAGCCCTTTTTACCCTGAACATTTCAGACCAAAATTCCAAACCATCTGGGCAAAAGGCGATGACAAAAAACTAAACAAACAGTGATTTTTTTTACGTTTTTGCACTATCCACATCTCCAAAGCCACACATGCGAATGGAATGAAACTTGACATGTCAAGAGAGCTACCCCACCAGACCATATATGAAAAATGTTGTGCAAATCTGTTGAATGGTGGGAAGTTATTAAAGTGAAAATTTTGAGGTTTAACATAGAAACCCCTGCTCAACCATAAATATAGGGGTGCTACCGCACCCCTGTAAGATACAGTATATGTGTGTGTGTGTGTGTGTGTGTGTATATATATATATATATATACTATATATATATATATATATATATATATATATATATATATATATATATATATATATATATATATATATATATATATATATATAGAGAGAGAGAGAGAGAGATACATATACAGTATATATTTTTTGCAAAAAATTGCGTTAATGCAACAGGGCTCAGATTAATGCAACGAAAGTAGGCAAATGTGATGTTGGGATTTCTAGCCCTAGCACCCCTGCCCCACCCCTGAAGCGAATGAGGGATGGAGTCTTCTTTTGGGTTGTTAACCCTAATGCTCACTCCATTGCAGTAACAAAAAAGCTGAGATATGTTGTAGACAGATGTGTATGTTTTATGATTATACAAAATGGGGAAGAAAAAGAAGGAACAGTCTGACACAGATGACACAGGGACAATTTAACGTCAGCGGGCAAACATTATTAAAAAATCAGGATGGATATCGTTAGCTGCTGGTTCTATGGTGCCCTCTACAAGGGACTGACCTTATGGAGGATGGGTAACTGTCTCACCTGCTGGGCTATAGGTGACCTCAAGGCTGAGCTTAGGGCAACATGGGCTGATATACTGCGTCTGAGAAACAAACTGGTCAAATAGACCCCACTGCCAACCAGCCATTTGAGTCCCTCTCCCAGAGGAAAACTTGACCTGTAGGCTGGCAGGTGGCTAAAGGAAAAAGTAATAAAAAAGGGAGCAAAAGTCAGCAACAAATCCCAAACCGGCAGCACATTCGAACTGAAAACAGGTACTCACTTCTAGCATCTGTGCTAGACACTGTGGCAGATGACATTGAGGGTCATAACCAAATGGAGACTGTGACAAATGCCATGGCAAAAAAAAACCAGTAAAAAAGACATCAAAGCCAAAGACAGGAACCTTGTCATCATTGGGGACTCCATCATTAAAGATGTGGAGCTGCACTTGGGACAAAGTGCATACGCAATGGTAAGAGTCAGATGTCTCAGAGGATCATCAGCTTGGAGGGACACTGACTGCATTACAAAAGTAATACAGAGGGAAAGCGAGAGCTTGAATATCTTGGTACACATAGGGAAAAATGATCTTGCATGTAGATCAGTGGATGAGACAAAGGAGCACCAGACCCACTTGGGGAAAAATTGTCTTCTGTTTCTTCTGACTTAGCCTTTTCTGAAGTGTTCCAGTTTGGGAAACAGGGGGAACAAACAGAAAATCAGGGAGAAGGAGATCAACTATCTAAATGCCTGGATGAAGTAATAGTGCCTCAATATGGATGCCACTTCATTGGTGACTGGAAAGACTTCTGGGAACGAGAGTACTTCCACTTCATGGGCCAGGGCACTCAGCCAGAGATTTGATGTACACTATACGCTGGCCATTTAAACTGACAAATGGGGAGGTGGAAACGCCTGCATCAAATTGCAGGAATCTGGTTCCCTCTTCCCCACCATTAAGGAGCAACATTTCAGGACAAGACACAGCGCAGATTACAAAGGATGAAGGACACAAAACTCAAATGGGGATTGCCAGCACAGGAAAGTTTAAAGGGATAATAAAAGCAGGAAATGAGAAGGGTATGTACTCAAACAAAAACAGAAACCAGGCATGGAAAGCAATGTCCATGAATGCATGCCGGACCTCACAGTCACAATTGTTGAGGTTGACCTTGACTGGGTTGCCGTGTCTGAGATTTGGTTCAATGACACTCACAGCTGGAATGTAGTAATCCCTGGTTACAACCTATTCAGAAGAGACCAAAAAGGGAAAAAGGGGAAGCAATCTACTGCTTGTAAAAGAGGCAATAAAGGCAACAGAACTCCATGGAGCACAAGGAGAAGCAGAGGCTCTATGGATCACTATCAGGACTAGTAGCAAGGTGCTCATACAGGTGGGAGTGATCTACAGGCTGCTGACACAGGAGGAGGAGACAGAGAAATCTTAGAAACCATTCTTAAGGGTGTCAGACAAAGGGGAGATTGTGCTGGTGGGAGACTTCAATCTGCCAGACGTGGACTGGAGCTCCTACACAGAAGCATTGATAAGGAGCCGCAACCTCATAATGGCATTATGTAAAGTGGGCCTCAAACAGCTAGTGAGAACACCCACACATGAGGAGGCAATCCTTGATCTGGTACTTACTAACAGCAACAGGGTCTTGAATATAGAGTTAGGCAGCCACCTGGGAACTAGTGGCCATCACACTGTATGGTTCACAGTCAATAAAATCAAAGATACTAGTCATACAAAGCTGACTTTTGGAAAGCAGATTTTACACTCATGAGAATCTATCTTAAGGACAATCTATGCTGTGGGAAAAATGAGGGGGTGAAGAGTGCCGGACCAGACTGAAGCAAGCAATAACCATAGCCATGGCACATTGTATCAAACAGATCAACAAGATGAAGAGAGAAAGACATCCACTTTGGTTCTCAAAAGAAGCAGCAACCAGATTGAAGGAAAAGAGGAAAGCCTTCAGAAAATATAAGGACACAGGAAGTGAAGTCAGTCAGATACACTACAGAGAGACTGGTTTATATCTAAAATAAGATACAGAGAAAAGCTGAAGGAAGCAGGAAAAACTATAAGGACAGCAAAGGCCCAAACAGAAGAGAGGACAGCACAGCACAGGGGTAACCAAAGGAGGCAAAACCTTCTGCAGATACAAAAGGGAGAAGAGAAAGAACAAGGGAGGAATCATAAAAATAAAGGAGGGTGATGGAAGCCACACAGATGGAGATAAAGAAAAAGCAGAAGTCCTGAACGAATACTTCTGCTCAGGCTTCACTCAGGAAGAAGATGGTAATGAGACAGTACTAAACAAAAGGGAGACACCATTGGAAGAGTGAACAAGAGTCCATTCACCTAACAATGAGTCTTGGATGAACTCAACAAACTGCTGGTAGACAAGGCTAGGGGACCTGACTACATACATCCAAGGATACTAAAGGAACTTGGAAAGGAACTGGCGGCACCACTAGCCAAACTCTTTAACAAATCTCTAAAAAGTGGGGTGGTTCCATTGGACTGTAGGAGAGCTACAGTGGTGCCATTACACAAAAGTGGGAGCAGAGATGAGGCAGGAAACTACCATCTGGTCAATCTCACTTGGATAGTGGGTAAGTTGATGGAATCCCTATTAAAGGAGTGGATTTTGTCTTTTCTGGAAGCATGCGGGTAGGTGAATCCAAAGCAGCATGGCTTTATTACTGGAAGGTCCTGCTAAACCAGCCTGGTTGAATTCTTTGACTGGGTCACTAAAACCGTGGACCAGGGGGGTGTGGTTGATGTGATCTATCAATCAGTCAGATACACTGCAGAGAGACTGGTTTATATCTAAAATAAGATACAGAAATACAATGAATGTTTCTCATGAACTGCTACATATTTATTTTTATTTCGTTTTTGTTGACCGGATAAGTGCAGTAGACAAATCCTGCTTATTTTCAGGCATGACCCAGGGGAGGGGGATACAGATGAATGCCAACTGACCTTGAACCAGATTAAGCTGTTGGTGGTATTTTTAGTGAATGAGGGAAATTTGGCCAGGACACCGGGGAATTTCCCTTACTCTTTTCGATAAGTGCCATGGGATTTTTAACATCCACCTGAACTACCACCAATCCAGGCAGATGGGACCTCGGTTTAATGTCTCATTCAAAGACAGCACCTCAGAAGTGCAGCACCCCTCTCATGCTGCACTACAGTGTCAGTACTGGGATATTAACCCAAGTGCCAGATGTGGGAACTGAACCCACAGCCCTCTGATCTCCCAGCCTCAGAGGCGAGTGTGCTACCTACTGAGCCACTGACACTGCCAATTCCTGTCCCCATATGTGGGGGACAGGAATACAACTTTCTGAGACTTTGCTCTTTCCAAGAGTTGTTAATAGAAATTACTTGGTCAGTTTGTGCACAAATCACCTTGTTGTCAGTGTAAAGTTGATATAAAAAAATACATATTTTTTTTTTTACAAATACCCCAGGATAGTTAGTAGAATAAAATGATACTTAAGCACAATAATGTAAAGTTCAGAACTGTTTAACTAAAAAAATGTGGTTATCAGAAACGTTATTTGTATGAACAAGCAATTTATTTCTACGTTAAAGAAAGCAGAAATGTAACTCAGTGTCATAATCTCATGGGAAAAAAACAAGTAAATAACTTTAAATTTGATGTAAACATATGTCATTTTTGGGGACTCATTGATAGCTCTACATTTTTATGTTCTTAACAGCTGCATTCTGTCTGACACATGCACTGTATGCAGAGCAGCTCAGTGGCATGCACAGTTTCGAACCTTTGAACTCTGTACAGTGAAATGACGCAGTCCCTGTCTCAGTGCCGCCTAGCAAGGTGTCCCCCTCTCAACTCCATGGGGCTCTCAAGTAGTCTAACAGCAGTGGGCTACAGTCCCACCTGTATCAACCCACCTTTCCTGGCATGATGCCTACCTCTCTACAAGGCTATGGTAATGTTACAGAGGGGTCCCCCAGCTCTGCAGCTCCCTGGATAGTAGTAACATCTAGATGGGGACCAGCATCACTTCCCTCCACAGCAAAGCCCTCAAGCACACAGTCTCCATGAACTTCACCTAATATCCTCCTTCGTGAAAGTCCTCGACTGAATTATCGATATCTTATGAACCAGGGAGTCAACTCAGGATTTGAAATCAGATACACTTCAGAGAGACTGGTTTATATCTAAAATAAGATACAGCAATACAATGAATTTTTCTCACAAACTGCTACATATCAATCAATCAATCAAACTTTATTTAACCAGGTAAATTACATCATTGAGCAAGCTCATTTTTCATATTTGTGGGACAGGAATACAACTTTTTGAAACTTTGATCTTTCCAGGAGTTATTAATAGAAATGACTTGGTCAGTTCATGTACAAATTAGCTCACTGTCAGCGTAATGTTGATTTTTTTTTTTTACAGATACCCTGGGTTAGTTTGTAAAATAAGATGATACTCAAACACAGTAATGTGGAGTTGACAACTGTTTAATTAGAAAAATGTGGTTATCAGAAGTGTTATTTGCATGAACCAGCAATTTATTTCTATGTTAATCAAAGAAAGCAGAAATGAAACTCATTGTGATAACCCCATGGGAAAAACACTGCAGGCACTCAGAGTGCCAGCATTATGGTGTCGGGCAATCAGGGTGCCGAATGCAGGATTCACTGCCCCCTCCCTGAGGTCCACCATCCCTGGAGTAGGTATCTTTAAGTAGGGGAGTATGTGGAGGCACAGACCCCCACACAGGGAGTGGGGTTGGGGAGCACGGCCCCTTGCAAAAAAAATGATCGGCGACATTGCCAATTGGCACACTAATTGGCCGGTGCCAGAATGCTGGTGCATTCAGAGGGTAGAACTGTAAAAAAATCACAAGTACATAACTATTAATTTGATGTAAACGTACTTCGTTTCTGGGTACTTTTATTGATTGCTCTACATTTTTGTGTCCTTAACAGTTGTATTCTATCTGGCACATGCACTGCATACAGAGCAGCTCAGTGGCATGCACAGTTTCAAACCTTTGAACTTGATACAGTGAAAACAAACAGCTTTTTTTTTCTGCATGTGCTGGCCAGATTAAATTACTGGGAATAAATACTATTTAGAAGAATGAACAAATGTTTTCCTCGGTACCCCAGCTATGAATTTATTGACTAAAATGATCTACGGCAACATTTGACAAATGATGGATTGCTTTCTTTCAGCAGTAACAGCTGTATCATCCCTTAATAGAAAGCATAAAGCTTTGACATTCAAAATACTGATCTGTATACTCCCACTAGACACAAGGGAGCTATTACAGTTTGATCTGTTATTGATCTTTACTGTTCACAGTTTTTTTCCAATCGAACAGTAAAGTTCAGACTGTAAAAAGCTACAAATTTTTATTTGCAGATCGAACTATCCTTATATCAGTGAGTGACAGGCAGAATGATTTGCGGCACAAAAATCAAACATCGGCTCTGTAAATTTCACAATTTTTAGTCAAAAATCAATTTATTTTTGTGGGGGATACCTAAATACACGTCTTGTTCATTCCTTACCAAGCAATATTTCTTTATAAACCCATTTTTAAAACAGGGAAAAACAAGATGGCTGACATCACAAACAGTATTTCTCTGAGAATCGACAGTAAATCCTTAACTATTTACAGTTAAACCTTTTTTTACCTGCCTGTCTAGCGGCAATCACAAAAATTGTTATAATTCAAAAATGGGTATGATATTTTCACTAAACCATCTAAAGGCACACCCCTGGCACAGACCTCATCATCCCTGAACATTTCAGGAAAAAACTTCATGCCATCTAGGCTGTAGATAAGGGCAACAAAATCCCATGTTAAGTATAGGAAAACAGTCTTTTTTTTTTTTTTTAAATGTTACCACTCCATATCTCACAAAACTATACAAGATTCTGTCACAAAGCATTTCTTGTTTTGAGACTCTGGCAAACTGACTGCACCTGCCAAATATTGGACTGTTTCATTAAAGTATGCCAAAGTTATTAAGGTGCAAAATTTTGGATATAACATAAAAGTCCTGGTACAACCCTAATGATAGGGGTACTACTGCACTCCTAGAATATGTTCTCTCCATACTTAAAGTAGCAGCATACTGTAAGTGGGTAGGTGGAGGAAAGAGATTTTTAAACAGTGTTTGGGGCACTTCGAGACTTGTTTTTTTTTTCTTTCTATTTTTATCCCCTACTTTTCCAGCTAGCCCCCTTCTGTTTGACCCCTCCAGGAGCCCATGAGGGTCTGAGCACCATCCTGTCAGCAGAGATTGATTTCTACATTTTCTGTCCTGAGAGACATGGCATGCAGTGATACCAGGACATGTGGAGTGTGTCCTGTGAGCCACACGTTGGCATCTGCCCCGCCTCTCCTACCCCTATCAAGACAGTCTTAGGAGCCTGTTCCCCTTGCTAACTGCTAGGGGCCTAGTGATTACCATGCTCTGAAGACCCTCCCCCTGGAGAAGGAGCGCAGTCCTCCAGAAGCTTGATCCTCCTCCCCCTGGCCAGTTCTCCAATGCCCCAAGCTTGCTACTGATCTTGGGTCACCAGCACTGTGAGCGGTAACCATACCACTGTGATGATGGGCCAGTTAGACTTGCTTCTAAATTTGTAACAGGTAATGTGGGGAACCTAGCTCTGGAGATTAATCTTGGGGTGAGTAGATTAAGAAAGGTCTGTAAATCAGATGTGTGACGGGGGTTAAACTGTCAGTGGCTTAGTGCCTTCTAACAAGAGACAGCAGATTTAACTGACAGTTAGTTGGGTTAGGCTACTGGAAGTGCTGGAATTGCTAACTACTGTATCTATCTATCTGTCTGTTCATCCGTCACTCCATCTATCTATCTATCTATCTATCTATCTATCTATCTATCTATCTATTTATCTATCTATCTCTCTCTCTCTCTCTCTCTCTCTCTCTGTGTCTATCTTTTCTTGTATGTTTCAGTGTAAGTGGGTATATGGAAGAAAGAGATTTTTACACAGTGGTTGGGGTACTTCGAAACTTGTCTTTAAAGAGTACCTTTCTCGATGGTCTAAACACTCAGTTCTTGCAATCAATTTCTAACATACTGCACCTCAAAGGGTGGGCACATTTGCTATTTTTGCCTAAGATACTTCCATTTTTCCAAATTTACATGTGTTTTTGTGGCCCCGCTTTTGCCTTGCTGTTCTTGTCCTGGCTGTTCAGCTGCCTAGCTACTTGCTCCCGCTGATGTCAGTATATGGAGTTGGGCTGGTAGTGTTTCAGTGAATGTGCAGTGTTTTGGCTTGGAATCAGATGCTATATACCCTTGTTGAACATGTTCACCATTGTTCCCCTTCCCCTCACAAGACACCCTGTTGAAAATAAAAGTTCCCGTCGCAAGACACCAGGTTAAGAATAAAATACACCCAGTATTTCAGAGCTTTAAAAAGCAATGTGTGTGGTACCAGTAGAGCAGTGACTTTATACAAGCAAACTGTGTAGACATATACTCAGTAATGTCCCACACAGTCACGGTCTACAGCATTAATAACTGCTTGATTGTTAAATCACCTGGATTATATTAACTGTCTCCTGGACAACCACCCAAATGGACAAAAGAGACCACAGTTCAAAATATCCATGCAGGGTGCCTTGTCAAGGGAAGGGGGAACAACAGTGAACATGTTCAACAAGGGTATATAGCATTTGCTGCCATGTCAAAATGCTGCACATTTACTGAATCACTGCAAGCCCTGCTCCCTATAATGATGTCACGGTGCAGCCTCGGGCCTACAGCAACATCAGACTCGCTGCTGAAGCACTGCTACAGCATGCCAGTTTTCAGCAGCTCAGATTGCAAAAGCAAGCTGCAGACAATATGAAATAAATATCTCACAAGCATCAATGCAACAAGGGGGAATTTATGCATCCAGGTCATAAGGGCTGGAGAAGGTGCTCTTTACATTTGTAACAGGTAGTGTTGGTAACCTAGCTCAGCCCTGTGAATCAGGCGTGTGATGGGGGGGTTAAGTTGTCAGAGGCTTTGTGCCTTCTAACAAGAAAGAGCAAATTTAAGGGACAGTTAGTTGGGGTCCTGTGCTGGAAGTGCTGGAATTGCTGACAGGGAAGACAGTAGACACCTTCTGTAGCTTAAACCTAAATGTATAAAATGTATAGCATGTATCTATTTTCTCGCCATACTTAAAGTAGCAGTGTAAGTAGGTAGGCGAAGGAAAGATATTTTTTTTCAGTGTTTAGGGCACTTAGAAACTCTTCTTTAAATTTGTAAAAGGTAGTGTTGGGAATCTAGATCAGGTAAGTAATCTTGGCATGAGTAGATTCAGAGAGCCCTGTGAATCAGATGTACGATTGGGGTGGAGCTGCCAGAGGCTTAATGCCTTCTAAAAAGAGCATTATAAAATATTCCCTTACCCAGGGTGTCGCATCACACTCATGTCCCTGCATGTAAGGGGACCAGCACAGGAGTGGTACATCTGCCTTAGGTGTCTGCAGGTGTCAGCATATACTCCGCAGTCCACAGGAGACTCTGCAGGAGGAACACCAGGCCAAGGTAGGAGGCAGCACACTATTGTGTTCTGATATACTGAAGCAGTCAGCTTCAGGGTAGGTAGCTACAAGTAGTGTGTTAACTTTTACTGGGTAAAGAGTAGTAGGCACCAGCATAAAGTACTGTAGGTACAGGTAAGAGGGTTCAAAAGGGAAATTATGTGACACCCTATCTTGGGTAGGGTAATGAATAAGTTTCAGGCAAGGGTGTAAGAGGTAGTAGACACCAACAGAAAGTTATACACAGGTAGGTAGGTGGATTAAAAAAGAAAAAAAAGCAACACCCTATCAAGGGTAGGGTACCAAATAATTTTGAAAGAAGGAAAGAGAAATGCAGGAATCCAAAGGGCATAGAAAAGGAGGCAGTAAGGGTCAGGGAAGTTTCAACAGGCACTAAGGTAAAAGACAGGAACAGCATGGGAGTGTTGCAGTATAACGGTTTTGGAGTAGCAGGCTTTCAGGACACTTTCTGGAGGCAGAGGTGCTGCTCCATTTCTACTCACCTCTCTGGGTTGAGGGCAGAGGTTGGGTTGCTGGACTCTGGGCCAAGCTGGCAAAGGTGCAGTAAAACCTTCTGCCCCACCCAAGGGCCAACAAGTCTGCCGCCACTCCCCCAGAGGATGCCTAGACAGAGTCAGATTGGTTGAACCATGGTGGACTTTAGGAGGGTGGAGGTGGCAGAAAATGTGCACACTCCTCAGCCTGCACCACTGCAACATTCCTTAGCCATTCTGGCAATATGGGGGTCAGGAGCAGGCATTCATAGCACTGGGAAGGGAGGAAGTAGGGGTTCTCAAAATAAGAAGCTCCAAGGAGGGAAGAAGAGGCCCCTCAAGGCAAGGAGGAAGAAGCTGCTGGTTGGGGACTCTATTATTAGTGGGGCAGACTTGGAAGTGGGGGGAGGAAGAGAAAGAGAGGATGATGAAGTGCCTGAGAGGTGCTTTGGCTTGGAGGGATGGACAGCAGATTCAGAGGATCACTCAGGCAGCAGGAAATGGGAAGGAAGTTAGATGTCATTATCCACCTGGGGCAAATGACCTGACAAGGGACAGGGTATGAGTGCAGTTAAATTTTAAGGAGCAGGGAAGAGGCCTTAAGCAGGTAGCACACACTGTAGCTTTTGCCGAGGTGTTACCTGTATATGGCTGTGGAGAAGAAAGTACCCTCTGCACCAGGGATTTTAACAGTTGGTTGAAGGTATGGTGCATGAAAAGGGTTTCAGCTACACTGGGGACTTGGGGCTAACCTGGGAAGATACAGGACCCTGTAGGGGAGACAGCCTATGTACTTCCAGAAAAGGGACCACAGTCTTTAGTGGGAGGTTTAAATGTTACTTGGATGAGTATTTAAACTATTCAAGGGGGAGGCTGTAGAACAAAGGAAGGAAAAACAATTGTCCCAAGATAATGAAGCTGCTGAGCAGGAAACCCAAGAGGAGTAAACTCCCCCAGGGCAGGAGTGCAGGAAGAATGGGGGTGGGAACAAGGCAGAGGGCAAGGGGAGTATAAATCAGGGTAGTAAGAAGGAAGGCATAAAGGAGACAGTTAACAGAGATGGCAACAGGTGAAGAGGTAGGTCGGGGGAGCACTAGGGAAAAGCACAGGCTGGGGGGAGGTGGGAAGCAGGTAGGGAGGGAGTAAGATGCAGAGAGCTATGTGCTCCAATGCAAGGAGTCTGGGAAATAAAATTCCAGACCTGGATGCCATCATGGCAGAGGCTAGTCTGAATTTGGTGGCCATGACTGAGTTGTGGTACACTGACAGCCTCGACTTGGACGTGACCGTACTGGCCTACTCTTCATTCAAGAGAGACAGGGAAGGGAGGAGGGGTTGTACTAGATGTAGAGGGAATCAAGGCCACAGAAGTACAGGTGCATCTGGAGAAAAAGGAAGGGCTGGAGGTGCTGTGGTCATTCTAGAGACAGGCACTTGGGCTGCTATCCATACAGGGGTGGTATACAGACCACCAGCACAGGAGGAGAAGTTGGATAACATACTTGGTGAAGCCCTTGTCAGGATGGCAAGTAAAGAGGAGGTGCTGCTAATTGGTGACTTCAGTTTGCCATACATGAAATGGAGCCTTCCAACTGCATTTTCAGCAAGGAGCAGGGCCATCATTGACTCCCTACAAGTTGCTTTTCTCAGCCAGCTAACCAATGAACTCACTAGTGATGGGTCAATTCTGGACCTGGTGCTTACAAACAAGGGCAGCATTATAGACATCACAGTGGACAGTCACTTTGGTACCGGGGATCACCATACAGTGTGGTGTACCACTAAGATGGGAACAGAGGCAAACCACGAAGAGGGTCCTGCACTTTACGAGGACAGGACAGAGTTTAAAGAAATGGGAGACTGCCTCAGAATCTGCCTTATGGGGGAAGGGGTGAATTGCCAGAAAGGGGAAGCGGTACAGTGGGGAAAATAAGGTAGGGCATCATTAAGGTAAACATCCTCTGTGTGAAGGAAGTGAGCAAAAGCAGAAGCAGGTGGCCAAGGTGGTAAAGGAAAAAAGGGTGGCATTCAGGAGATACAGTATCAGGAAATGCAGAGGGAGAAAGACAGGGAGGTGTACCAGGTAAAACAGAGGGAAGCAGGAAAGCAGTGAGGGGAAAAAAGTCCCAGACAGAAGAAAGGATAGCCAAGGGAGTAGCTAAAGGGAATAAGACTTTCTTCAGGTACATAAGTGAGAAGAGGAAGGCAAGGGGAAAATAGTGATGATCATAAGGGCAACAAGGGGGACTGGAAGAGGACCAAGAAAAAGCAGTCATCCCAAACAGGTATTTCTGCTCAGTCTTCACAGTGGAGTAGGTGGGGGGTGGACCACCAGGAAGCAGCAGGAATGGGATGGGGGAAGTGGACACAAGTTCAGTTTCAGAAGAAAGAGTCCTGAAGGGACTTAGAGCTCTGGAAGTGGCAAGGCTATGGGACCAGGAGGGATACATCAAAGGGTGGTAAAGGAACTCATGGAGCTGCTAGCTGCCCCACTGATGGCCTTATTAAGCAACTCTCTGGAAACAGGCATGATTCTGGAGGAGTGCAGACTTGGTCCCTCTACATAAGAGCGGCAGCAGGGAGGAGGCTAGCAACTATGCACCAGTCAGTCTCACCTCAGAGGTGGGGAAATTAATGGAAACTCTGTTAAAAGGAAAGGCTGGTAGAGTATCCTGAATTGAATGGGTTGCAAGACCACAGGCAACACAAATTCATTGGGGGGGAAGAGGTTATGCTAGATGAATCTGATTGATCATATTGACTGGGTGGCAATGGAAATAGGTGAGGGGAGGGCAGTGGATATGGCATATCTGGACTTTAGCAAGACCTTTGACATTGTACCACACAGGAGACTGATAAAGAAATTGAGCAGCCTAGGAGTGGGATCCAAAGTGGTTAATTGGGTTAGAAGCTGGTTAATGGATAGCAGACAGAGAGTAATAGCTAGCAGCACTCACTCTAATGACGGGAGAGTGACCAGTGGTGTGCCACAGGGCTCAGTATTGGAACCAGTCATCTTCAATGTTTTCATGAGCGATACTGTAGAAGAAATGGAAGGGAAGGTATGCCTTTTTAGAGATGACACCAAAATCTGTAAAAGGGTGGACACGCAGGAAACAGTGGAGAAAATGTGTAGAGATCTTGGGATTCTCAAGAAGTAGCTAAGAGCATGATAGTCGGGAACAAATGTCAAAAAGTGCAAAATCATGCACCTAGGCATAGGAACCTAGGAGCTGAGTACAGAATGGAGTGAGGTACTGACAATCACTAAGCAGAAAAGCGACCCTGGGGTTATCATATCTGTTGACCTCAAAGTGGCAGGGCAGTGTAACAAAATAGTGGGTAGAACCAGTTGGATGCTGGGACGGATAGGGAGAGGTATCTCCATAAAGAAGAGGGAGGTGGTGTTGGCACTATATCACTCACTGGCGAGACCTAACCTGGAGTATTTATTTTATTTAGTTTTTGTTTACCGGGTAGGTACACTAGCCAGAAAGACTATTTTCAGGCGCGACCCAGGAGAGTACAGGGACAAACTTCAAGAGAAACAATCATGAATACATAATATAAGTTACATGTAGATATTTGAGCATAACAATGGTAATTATGATAAGGATTTTAGCTAGCAAGACCAAATACACCAAAATACAATATTCAGGTTATATAAGACAATACAATCAGGCAAATTTAAAGCATCCAGACACTGATTAAATTGTGTCCAGTTCTGGAGACCACACCTCTGAAAGGACATAGACAGGGTGGAGGAAGTCCGGAGACTGGCAACTAAAATGGTGAAGGGGTTGTGCCAAAGTCCCTATGAAGAGAAATTGAGGGATCTCAACATGTACACCCTGGAAGAGGTTAAAGTAAGAAGGGACATGATACAACACCTGACAGGGGGAAACATGGTGCAAGAGGGAGTCTTTTTCAAATGAGAAAGAGCACCAGGACCAGAGGGCATGCAATGAAGTTGGGGTGGGGTGGGGGTTAAAAGGGATGTGAGGAAGTACTACTTAACCGAAAGACTTGTAGATGCCTGGTACAGTGCCAGTGGAAGTGGTGGAGGCAAAAACAGTAGAGGGTTTCAAGCATATGTGGCATAGATGTAGAGAAATATTGGTAAATAGGTACAGAGGAGGGAAGGTCATCAGAGACCAGTTAGGGTTTGCAGAGATAGACTAGACAGGGACTATCGGAGTAGACTGGGTGGGCCAAGTGGTCCTTTTCTGCTGACAAAGTCTATGATCTTCATTGAGGACATCTCCATTGGGCCACTCCTTTGGAACTGTAAGCCATTGGTGATAGGACCACTCAGAAACTTTTCCTGAGGGCCACCCATGATGACATGCAACATTGGTGCCAGTAGAATGTGGACGTCTGTTGCTCCTCTATTCTTCTTCCACCATTGACTGATTGTCAGACCTGCAGAGAAGCAATGCCATAATTTCTTTACTTTTGCTATTTTTCTCATTTAAAATCACTTGGTCAAATTCCCTGTGTGCCACTGTCAAATGAACCATTATTTAGGTTTCATACCTGTGGTTACAAGATCTACAAGGACAATGCTCACACTGTTTTTGTTTGCTGTTTGGGCATGTCCCGCAACGTAAAGACCTGCAAGATCTGCCAGGGATTTAACCAGGACAAAAGGAGATGCCAAAAGAAAGCTCTGGAAACCTTCCTCGGATAAAAGCCATGGATGCCCAAGCCAAGGCTGCTGGCTCCAAGACAGCTTTTCCCCTCATACCTGGCCACTGCTAGGAAGGAAACTCCCAGGTGTTCAGCAATGCTGTTGGTGCTGTAGTTGGGAGAATGTCAGAGAAAGGTAAAGAAAAAGACAAGACATTGTCAAAATCCTCCTCCTCTAGTCATCACCACAAGCACAGAGACCAAACTGCTTCACTGGTGAGGTGAGGTCTCCATTAAAGGAGGGTAAGTCCTCATTGTTGTCTGCTCTGGTGGTAATGACTACATTCCCCCAACTATTTTTGAAACACCAAGGTCAGGGCCAGGCTCAGGCATTGCCATATCTGCTATGGATGATATGCAGTCGCCATCATTCAGTTCTGTCCCATTGAGGCTGATAATCCCAGACCCTCTAATGGGTGCTGTCGACTCCCAGGTTGTGCTTGTGTCATTCTCTGAACTGATACGTTACAACACTAACTTCAGTCCTGTCAACTTGGCCTCCCCCACCGGTACCATTGTTATCAACAGGACCTAAAAGCACACCACATATTCTTCCATCCCAGCCACCGCCTCTGTTGCTGGCTCCATCAATTGTCCCCATAGTTATTCCAGATGACAACAAGGTGGAATATAATCATGCTGAACTTAATATGTAGGAGGATTTGGAGGATGAAGAGAGGGATGAAGAATTGAAGATCCATGGGGGTTTATCTTCCAGTTCTACCCTCTCCTACTGTAGTGAGAACTCTGTGGTATATACCCCCAGGTCTCCTCCTGACTATCTCTCATTCCAGGCTTTGCTCAGACAAATCCAGGATGTCATGTGGTTTGAGGGGGAAGAAGAAGACTCCAGTGAATGACATTTAATGGAGTTTTCAGAGGTTACAGCTGCCCCATCTAGTGTAGTGTCTCCTGTATATCCTGTATTAGAATATGTAATGTTACTGCTTGGCTTATACCTAATACCTACCTGCAGTGCCTCAAAATGCTGATAAACAGTATCTTTCTCTGTTTGTTAGGACTTATTATGCTTCACAGTTTGAAACTGATTCAGTGGTTATAATGGCTGCTCATGATTGCTTTAGGGTCCCTAGACACATGAATATTTTGCCTCCAAAGAATCCAGAAAGATGGATATGGGCAAACAAACTTATGGCTCCAAATCCTTAGGCCTAAGAATTGCTAACTATTAGGCCTACAGCATCAGAGTGTCCTGTGGAAATCTACTGTGTCTACTAGGCAGGCTTTGCTTGATAGTCGTGCAAAGGCTAAATTGCTTAAGGCTGCTTCAGCTGGTATAGATACTGGAAAGCATCTGTTACAGTCTGCATATAATGCATCTGCTGCTTCTGTCAGGGTTGCAGCCTCCAGCATAGGCCTTCAGAGATATTCCTGGCTCAAAGTAGCTGGCTTTGCTACTGATGTACAATACAGCAGGCTGTGCTGAATGGCCCCTTCAGGAGCTCCAAGCTGTTTGAAAATAATGTTGAATGTACTCTCAGGGAGCTTCAATCATCCAAAATGGCTTTAAGGTCAATTAAATCCCCAAACCCTCAACCAGCCAGGGGGCATGGTAGAGGCTCATTTTGTAGGCTTTCAGACTGTGGTAGCCATGGCTACTGACAACAATCCTGTGGTCATGGACGCAGTCCCCTTCCAGACCCCCTCCACTGCTGGTGCCCATATCAAGGTATCCAAGGTTATTGGTCAAGGTGGCCCACAGTCCCCAGTGCCTTCTGCCTCTCCACTTCCTTCCCTCACTGTTGCCTCCAAGGGTTCAAGTCAGGGGAAGGATCTCCCTTCATCTGTCAAAATGGAATGAGATCACTACAGAGTACTGGGTCCTGAAAATAGAGGAAAAGGAGTATGCTCTGGAGTTGCTGTCTAACCCTCTAGGTCATCCTCTGCCTCCTCATTATCCTTTGGGTCACTTTTCCCTTCTCAGAGGAGAAATACAGTCACTGATTCACAAGAAGGCATACAAACCCATCTCTCTCAAAGTAAGGAACAGAGGGTTCTATTCCAGATACTTAATAGTCCCCAAGTGAACAGGAGATCTGCATCCTATACTAGATCTGAAAGACCTAAACTGGTTCATCAAATACAGAAAGTTTTGAATGGTGTTTTTTCAAGCTTTCATCCCCCAAAAAGGGATTGGCTCTGTGCCCTGGACATGAATGATGCTTAACTTTATGTCAAGATTCAAAAATGCCACTGCCACAAGCAGTACCTTCACTTTACGAAGGAAAGCAACTATTATCAATTCCGGAACTTGCCCTTTGACTTACTCGCAGCACTGCAGATTATTTACTAAATGCTTTCTGGTTGTGGTAACAGCCATTCAGAGGGAAGGCTTTTATGTCTTCTTGTATCTGGATGACTGACGCATGAAGGGCCCAGCCAGGGAAGTGTTTCAGTATACTGTACTGTATATTGTCCAGAATGAAACAATTGTTTGAAGAACTGGGTGCTACGATCAACATACCAAAATCTGCACTAGTTCCTTGTCAGCACCTCCAATATAGTGGTGCTGTGCTGGACACAGTAGTGGGCAGTGCCTTTCTACCTACAGACAGAGTGGAGGATATTGTTCCCCAGGCCTGGCTGGTACACAGGAGCCATTATGTGCCCACTTGAATGATGCTTCATCTACTAGGACTTATGGCTGCTGGCATAATGACAGTTCCCTTTGCCAACCTCCATGACAAGCTCAAACAGATGGCCCTCATCACATCCTCTCTCCACAGTGCCCTGGTATGGTGGCTGGACTGTCAGCACCTATTGCAGGGAGTCCCATTCTTCTCCCTAACTCCAGTGTGGATCCTCACAATGGATGTTTCAAGGCTGAAGGGTCATGGACTGAATGGATTCAGATCTCTACATCAATGTTCTGCAGATGAGGAATGTTCTGCTTGGTCTCCAAGCCTTCAAAGAGCACCTCAACCCTGATTCCTTGGTCTGCACAGACATTGTCAGTGTAATGCACTATATAAACAAGCAAGGAGGCACTCACTCTTACCCCCAGTGCAGGGAAGTGATGAAAGTTTGGGACTGGACGATGTCTCATGGCCTTCAGCTGTCAGCCATGTTTCTCTTAGGTGCCTGAACATCTGAGCGGACAGCCCTGGTACACAAAAGGAACTGCTGGGCTCCATGGTAAATGTTCTCTACGCAAGATGGAGTCATCCAGAGATGGACTTTTTTGCATCCCCATACAATGCAAAACTGCCACATTTCTGGTTGCTTGCTCCAGGGCCTAGAGTGTTTTAATGAGCTGCATTGTCCCTCTCCTGGAAAGGGTGGTTCCTTTACACATTTCCTATGAGCCCTCTCATTCAGAGGGTTCTGCTCAAACTGTGGGCAGTGAGTGACACCCTGAGACTAGTAGCCCCCTTCTGGCCTCACTAGATCTGGTTTCCCACTTCTGCAGAATCTGGCAGTGTCATCTCTTGTTCAGCTGCCCCTTTGTCGGGGTCTACTGTCACAAGACAGAGGATCCTTGGTCTATCTGGACCTGTGGTTCCTGCATCTGCATGCAAGTCTCCTGAAGACGTAGCCATGGGATTCCCTCCAGGTGGCTGATGTCTTGCTTGCAGCTAGAAAGCCCTCCACAAGTCACACCTATTCTTTAAAATGGAAGCGTTTCTCCATATGGTGTGCTTCCCATTCAGAGGAATATTAGTTAATGTGAGACTCAACCCTTTGTCGATTTTCAAAGTTATGCTTCAAATCCATCCAAAGTTTCCTTGGAATAAATTATAAAAAATCCCATTATACTGGTTTCATATTCTTCTTTTATTTACTGGCTCCTTTAAAAGTTTTTCTCTTTTGCAAGGTAACGTTTCAGGACTATACATCTGTCCCTTCATCAGACCATGGAGTTACCATAAATTCTAAACAGAGGCATAAATAAAATCTTAATTAGTTGGCTACCATGCCAAAATATGAATAAATCAAATAGAATAAGTAGTTAAATCTCATAACAATCCAGGTAGGAACCAACCTGTACTCAAACTCTAAAATATGTAAACTTTACATAGTGGGAACCAAGCCATTGGAAAAACCTTTGGGAACACAAAACACATTCCTTTTTTAAAAAACTTCTAACTCTTTCCAGGTGTATACAGTGGCGTGAAAAAGTATTTGCCCCCTTCCTGATTTTCTCTGTTATTGCATATTTGTCACACTGGATGTTTTCAGGTCTTTAGACAAAATATAATATAAAGTATAAAGGGAACCTGAGTGAACAAATAACACTTTTTTTTTTACTTATTTCATTTATTTAATGATAAAAGTTAACTAACACCAACTGGCACTGTGTGAAAAGTAATTGCCCCTAGTTAAATCAACCCAATTAAAGGGATAATTAGAGTCAGTTGACTGAACACAGCCAGGCTTGATTACAGCCAGCCCTACTTAATATAAACCTCACTTATTTTGACCCTTACCATCAGAGTCACGTAGCCAGCACAAAGATTCAACAAGCACATTGTGCCATGATCAAAGGAAGTTCCTGAAAAGATCAGAAAAAATTGTTGCCTCTATCAGTCTGGAAAGGGTTACAAAGCTATTTCTAAGGCTCTGGAACTCCATCGAACCACAGTGAGAGCCATAATCTCCAAATGGAGAACACTTGGAACAGTAATGAATCTTCCCAGGAGTAGGCAGCCTGCCAAAATTACTCCAAGGGCGCAGCGTAAAATCATCCAAGAAGTCTCAAAGGATCCTAAAACAACATCCAAAGAACTGCAGGCTTCTCTTGCCTCAGCTAAGGTCAGTGTTCATGACTCCACAATCAGAAAGAGACTGGGCAAAAATGGGCTTCATGTGAGAGTAGCAAGGCGGAAACCACTGCTAACCAAGAACAACATAAATGCTCATCTCTCATTTGCCAAGAAGCACCTGGATGATCGACAAGCCTTTTGGGAAAATGTTCTATGGACAGATGAGTCCAAAGTGGAACTTTTTGGACAACATGGATCCCATAATGTCTCGCATAAAGCAAACACAGCATTCCACAGTAAGAACACCATACCAACAGTCAAACATGGTGGTGGTAGTGTGATGGTGTGGGGATGCTTTGCTGCCTAAGGACCTGGATGACTTGCCATAATTAAAGGAACCATGAATTCTGCTCTGTACCAGAAAATTCTTAAGGAGAATGTCCAGTCATCCTTCCGTCAGCTGAAGCTGAAGCGTAGTTGGGTCATGCAGCAAGACAATGATCCAAAGCACAAAAGCAAGTCCACATCAGAATGGCTAAAAAGAAGTAAAATTAAAGTTTTGGAGTGGCCTAGTCAAAGTCCAGACTTAAACCAAATAGAGATGCTGTGGCAGGACCTGAAACGAGCAGTTCATGCTCGAAAACCTACCAAATGTTACTGAATTAAAGCAGTTCTGCGAGGAAGAGTGGGTTAAAATTCCTCCACAGTGATGTGAAAGACTGATATTGAATTATAGGAAGTGTTTGGTTGCAGTCATTGCAGCTAAATATGGCATAACCAGTTATTAAGTGTAAGGGGGCAATTACTTTTTCACACAGTGCCAGTTGGTGTTGGTTAAATTTTTTTCATTAAATAAGTGAAATAAAAAAAAAAAAACAAGTGTTATTTGTTCACTCAGGTTCCCTTTATCTAATATTACATTTTCTCTAAAGACCTGAAAACATCCAGTGCGACAAATATGCAATAATAGAGAAAATCAGGAAGGGGGCAAATACTTTTTCACGCCACTGTACATATGCCATGTATTTCAATATTAAGGTTAAACATTCTACCTCTTTAACTCCTGAGGCTGGTATGCTTTGGACTTATTTTCAAAGTAAAAAGGAATGGCCATTTCTGTTGCCTACTGTATTTTCAGAATGTTTCAGAAGCTGATATACTGTATGTGCTGCTGCCACATGAAGCACTGTACACACTTGCACTAAGCTCTATAGTCTAGAAATTGTCTCCCAGAGACTTTCTGGCTTTGATCTTCTGTCCCGATTGCATATCAGGTTCTGCCATACTCGCTGGGTACATTGTGTACTGCTTGAAATCATTCCAAAGGTGCAGCCCAGTGGAGGGGATAACCTCGATGAAGATAGAACAGTTACTTACCAATAACAGTAGTTCTTCAAGCGAATCTAGTCCACTGGGCCACAGCGCACCCACCATCCTTCCCCCTTTTCAGTTGCTGAGGTATTTGCTGACAGTTCCTCCACTGCCTTGTCTGGAGGTGTCCATAAGTGCCTTATGTTTATTCTTACACAGATCCATGTCTCTGTTTGTGTGCCTGGTACTGGTCTGGTCTCCTGGTTCCTCATGCTAAGAGGCCTTCCAAGCTTGTCTATAGCAGGGAACTTAGGAGCAATGGCACCACCCACGTTTATAGATGCTGATGTTGCACCTCATTGTGGGTGGTCTTCAACTAGCAAAAGTTTCTGATTGGTGTCCTGACACCAACAGCTTACAGTTTCAAAGGTATGGTTTGATGAAAGAGATTCCCTTGAAGATCTACTGTTACTGGTAAGTAACTATTCTGTTCTATGTTCTCTGAGGGGCCATCCCCACTTCTCACTGCACTCCTTCTCCATCCTGCTCCTCTTCATATAGATGCTAAGCTTCTCTTTTTTGCCTGTGGCAGTGGCCACATGACTTAAGAGATGGCACTGGCCTGACACAGTTAAGTCTCAAGCAACCAAATACTTGGGCAACATGGCTAGTATAGTGCCCCCGATGGAATGGGGCTAGGAAAAGATAAAAAATAGGTGTTAGAACTACAAAAGGAACACATGTGTTTTACCATAGCTGAACATCCTCAGCATTCCCAAGTTGGGAACGCCTATTTTCTGACTTTCATACTGTAGTAGCACAGTAATACAGTATTGTGATGGTGGACACAACTTAGTGTTCACGAAGGTAACCTTTTTACAGCTGCAGTGGGTGGACCCCTGCAGCCATTTTGGGATCATAGAGAAAGAGGAACTGACCGGATATCATCCGCTCCTTTTTCTTTGGACTTCTGGTAGTGGAGGTGGACGTGCATCCACCACACTACTTTGTTCAGCAGCTGGAACATGGCACTGTCTGCTGTGTCCAATATGGCCACTGGTTCTCACTACGCATGCGTGAGTTCCCGGGCATGTGCAGATAACTCCGGTGGCCATATTTAGTATTTTTTTTACAGAATGAGCCAGGACTCCCCATACCAGCCACTGCCAATGCGACTGGCTCTTGCCACTGACTGACTGACCAGTTGAGTGCTCAACATTCTGCGAGTAACTGATCTCTCCTCTTCTTGGCACTCGGCGGCAAGTGGGTCCCCCTGGTTGGAGAAGTTGAAAGGTAAGTGGCATTGATCTCTCAGGAGAACAGCAGGAGTGATGAGTTGGTGTCTGCCCTGCCCGGGCCGAGTGTGTGTCTGTCACTTCTGAGGGTCCCTGGTTCTGTTGCTGGCGGGAGTGGGGGAGGGCATCACAGTGCGCACACAGCTGGCTCAGGTTTAGCAAAATGTTAAAATTTGTTTTCTGTGTGGAATCAATGCATAATACAGCAGCATGATTGAAACTGGCCAGCTGATGCAATTGGAAGCTAAGGTTTAATAGCATAGTGGGATCAATCTCTCAGGAGAGCAGCAGGAGTGATGAGTTGGTGTCCATCCTGCTCTGGTTGTGTGTGTTTGCCTGTCACCCCTGAGGGTCCCTGGTTCTGTTGCCAGAGGGAGTGGGGGTGTGTGTGCAGCACGCGCACAGCTGGCTTGGGTTTAGGAACATGTTGGAATTCGCTTTTTGTTTGAAATCAATGCATAATACATCAGCATGACTGAAACTGGCCAGCCGATGCAATCTGAAGCTAAGGTTTAATAGCATACTAGAGAAAGTAAGAGATCAGTCAGCAACTCTCAAAATGCTCCAATAGCGGTGGGAGGTGGTGGTTACAGCCTACTCTGACCATAATGAGAGATATAAGTAATAATATAGGCAGTGCTATGAAAACAGATGTTTCAGAATGTGCTGAATATGGTACATAGCAACAATGAGATCCAGTAGATAGCAAACATAAACCACTAGCTTTTCATGATACTACAATTTGTTTCAATACATATGGTGAGTGTCAGGTTACTTGCTGGTCCCTGGTCCTCATCTTTGTAGCATGCTGTTACCCTCTAGTAGCACTGGTCCTTAATTGTCTAACCATTTACTGGAACTATGCATGCCTATACCACATTATAATGCATGAAAAGACTCGTATCATAACAACTATCTAATCATTCATTTTGTTGTCTTAACTTAAAGAATGCAAGGTTTATTGGAGTAATATGCATGGAAACACAGACAATGCCAGCAGCCGGTATTACAGTAAATGCAAAACAAGTAAGATTTTCTCATTGTTTCTGCTGCTACCCTCTGACCCTGTTTCCCAAGATGTAATAAATCTCATGAGATTGTGACATAGGCTGGCCCTAGCATAAACAGCTGTTTGGTGTAACACAGAACACATAAATACTCTGCCTCTGTTTTATGTTGCTGCTGCTCATCAGTATGTCTATACCGCTGCATGTCAGTCTCTGTTTAGCCTGATCAATTACATAATTAGCATTTACCTCCTTTATTCTTTTGTCTTTACTGCCTATATTGCTTACATACCTTTCCACCTGCATTTAAAGTAATCTCGCTATTAGGCTTAGTCTCTGTGGTTACTGAGTAGCTGAGTATACTGCTAAGATATCACTACCGCCTCTTGCATTGTGCAGTCCTGCTATTATATAGTAGTTTGTTTGCTTTACTTTTCTACTTACTACACTTTTCTCTTTGTTCTGGCTCCCTCCTCCCCTATCCCCCTGGCTTGCCTTTGCTCTCCATTTCCCCTTACATTTTATCAATTGTGCTTACTCCCTTCATTTTGTATTCCCCTCTCATTCTACCTCTGCCCCCCCCCCACTGCCTGCACTCACTGCTCACTATTTATCCTCTTTTTCCCTTCTTCTTGGCTATTGTTCTAATTCCTTATATAGGGTCCCCCATCTTTATTTTCACTGAAATAACCTAACTTCTCTTTTTATTTTGCAGGTCTGATGGGATGTGGACTCCTACCCCATCAGATAAGTATAACTCCCTTCCTAACCTGTCCTTTCTGCCCTGTTTTACCTCCCTAAGATCTGAGGCTCCTTTGCGACCTTTGCTATTCTTCTTTTTTTTTTTTTTTTTTACAGGTGTGGCCTATGACCTCTCCCCAGGAGTACCCCTTGGCACCCTGCATTCAGGTAATTCACTCTATTTTGCATATATAGGGTGGCTTGACTGTAATGGAGTGGCCGCACCCATTGCACCTGGGTAAGTTACACTGTTATCCACCTAGGATTTACAGTGTTGTTTCACCTGTGAAATGGTATTTAAGTAAAAATCACATGCATAACTCATTGTAACCATTTTAAACACTGCAGACAGTGCTATGTTCTGCCGGACCTCAGCTGCAGCCGTATTGGTTCTTGTTAGAGTTTGTTTGTATGGCCTGCCCTGAATGATTATAGTACTTTAGTATTGCTGTTAGCCTGTTTGTTTAAGGAAGTATTAATTGACTTAATATGTGTTATGTTTTTCTGTCTTTCTGATGTTACATACTGTATACCTATTGTAAAGTGCCTAGAGTTGAGGGGATAGGGGCCATATACTGTGTGTATGTATATAACATTTACTGCTACTTGTCTGCCTCTAGTGCCATAGGGTAGGGTGATACCTCAGTCTGAATACTGACACGTCAGCTGCTGAAATGTTACCCAAGTATTTTATTTCCTTATTAATACTGGTTTTCAGTTTTTGATGTAGTCCCCTCAGCAGTGTGCATTTTCCTTTTTCTTTCATATTTAAATGGCAAAGCACCATTTTGATGTTTTGCCATTCGAATAAATGGCAGTCAGTCAGTCAGCTCTTTTTAAACATGATCATATTGCTGGCTTTGTAGCTAAAATCCATTCCAGTCCTCTAAAACAAGTACACAGTGTTCAACATTTCTTTTTATGGTCATACTAATGGCTAAATTCTGTGCAATGTGGGAATCAATTCTCTATTTCAGGAATTTTCTTTAGGATGGAAGCTGGACATCTAGCCAAACGTTTAAGTTTGTGAGTAGAAGTATAAGGTCTCAGAAGTGACTTTATTTGCTGAAGCAGTGATCATTTTACACTTAGCTTGTATTCATTATATGTATTTTTATATATTTTAAAAGGTATGCCATCTTCCATACCTAAAACTGCTTCAGTTTGTGAAATCATGTCTTACACTGTGCCTTTGTCTCTGTGGTTGCCAGCCAATTCAGACCTCAATTTAGCCTGATTTATTGTATCTGGAGCATCCCCTAATGGCTCCTTTGCCTTAGGATCTCCATTCACCCTGACCCTGAGATGGGGGCTTGTTTGGATTGGACTGGGGAGTGAGCACCAGGGAATGAGAGTTGGTTTGGTGTGGGTATGCCCCACTGAGGACAGGGTTCTTCTTCCTCCCTCTGTCCCATCCTGTCCTCCATTGCATCTGTAAAACCTATAAAAAGTTACTATTAGGGTTTTTGAAATAATTTTATTTTTCCTTCTCCTATCTTAGAGCGGGTACTTTTCCCACTCCTTTCAGCATCTTTTATATAGGGCAGTTCCAATTCTTGTGGAGCCAACTGTTTAGGGGTGATGGATTACTTCTGTACTTTACTTCTGTAGTTTACTCTGTCACCTGAGACCAGAGACCAAAACTTAAAAAAAAAAAAAAAAACAAACAAAACAAACAACAACCAAAAAACTTTTTATGTGTTTTTGTTTTCTTCTTTCTTTCGATAAAGCTTTTTACCTTTCTGGGCTTGTGGTGCAGGTGGCTCTCAGGCCCATCACTGCAATCCCCGACAGCCATCCATCTCCTCTGCACACGACCACAATCTCCCATGGGTTTCCCCATGGCAGGGCCAGGAGGGGAAGGGCCATCTTCCCCCACACACAGAGACTCACATCCAGACGGCAGGGTCTAGGTGATGATGTGGGTGGCAGACAGGCAGTTGGGACTTCCTTAAGCCTGCAGTCACTGCCCATTGTCTGTTTTCTCCCACTCACCTTCCTGACATTGGGTGAAGCCCCTGCAGGTTTCAACACCTAAGTGGTGTCACCTGCAGAACAACAGGCTCCCTGGCCCACTGTAGGTGTCACTAGTGCAGCAGAACCCAATACTATCCCTCCCTGGGCTGGGAAACTACCAAACAGCAGTGCCTCCCCAGCTGCTGGACCACCCAGCCAGCTCCCTAGTTTGTTCCCAAACTTGGGGTGCCTGCATGGGAGCATGATGTACTACCCGTTGGGCCATCAGATGGTACTTTTGTCTACTTTTATAATTTTTTGTACATATTGATATTTGTACTGTAATTTAATATTCATTTAGGGCATTTACTGGTTAATTCTAAAACCTGGAGTACTGTGTTCAGTTTTGGAGGCCTCACCGTAAGAAGGATAGGGATAGACTGGAGGCCATTCAGAGGAAAGCAACTAAGATGATCCAGGGTCTACATGGACTCATCCACAAGGAGTGACTGACATCTTTAATTGTGTACTCACTGGAAACAAGGAGGGAGAGAAAGGGGACATGATTGAGACATTTAAGTTCCTAAAAGGCATTAACAAAGTGCCACTCACAGAAGAGCTATTCAGTAGGACTGCCAGCTCAATGACAAGAGGACATGAATGAAAATTGAGAAGGTGGAGTTTCAGAAGGGAACTATGGAAGCACTACTTCATTGAAAAGGTGGTGGAGCCATGGACGGCCTGTCGGCTGAGGTGGTGGGTGCAGGGACTGTGAAGAGTTTCAAGCATGGGTGGGACAGAGCTAGAGTGCAAGTGAGGGACAATATGACAGGAACAAAATAATAAATCCGGGAGTGGTGTAGCTCCCAGTATCATCAACAGGTCCTGGGTATCTCATGGGCAGAGCTGATGGACCCTCGGTATCCTTCTGCCATAATTTTCTATTTTTCTATGTATCTATAATTTGTTGTTCTCTGTTTTAGGTAAGAATGCAAAGTCCTGTGCATTTACTTGGTTGCAATAGATTCCTGTGATCAGACACTAGCAGAAAAAGTGGAGCCCTCCCCCTCACTCTAGTCATTGTACCATCACAGCCTGGTTAACCATGTTGCTTTCTACTCTGTAACTACAATTTTTATTTATTTATTGAGTCTTGAATTACAAATGCCTTTGAACCAGCGGTTATTTTACAAAGGTTCTGCATCATTCGATAAACAGTAGTAAGAAAAAGTAAATAGTAAACATCAAGAGCAGATCAAGAAAAACGCATGAGACAAATGTAACATGAGCAGCACTGCAGAAGACTTACAGGCAAGTTGTGGTAAAGGTAATGAACAATGTAGTAGTATGTTGTAAATATGTAGACATGGTATGGTACCTAGGTAGAGCCAGAGAAATGAAGGAGGATGGGGAGGATGCATGTACAAGGTTATAGATCAGGGTTAAAACTATGGAAGAGGGCACAAGGCGGTCAAAGGTGACCTTGTCAAGTGAAAGTGTTGGAGAAGAGGCAGGGGGAGGGAGGTAAGGAGTAAGGTAGACATGAAAAGGGAGTGTGTGTGTGTGTGTGTGCAAGCAGCCAGCATTGATATAGTCGGGAGAGAGAGAAATGGAGGTTGGGGGAGGAGCAGGGATGGTGGAGAAGAAAAGAGTGGCTGAGTAAGATTTGGGTAAGAGGAGAAGGGGGAGAACGGGCAGGAGGAGGGAGAGGGTGAACATGGGTATAGGGAGGTGCTAGGAGGGGAATATTGTTGGCGTGGAGGAGGGGAGAGCAATGGGAAAGAGGGGGGAAGAACAAGGGTGGAAAGTAAGGGAAGGAGGAGGAGACTTAGGAAGGGGGAAGAGTGCCTGAGGGGCCAATGTGGGAAGGCCCACTAATGGGCACAATCACAGCTACTTAGGGCTGTAAGGTGCTTATGAAGCACAATGATTTTCTATTTTTTTGTTTTTATTTAAAAGTTACATAAAATACAGGATACGTTCTATGAGAAACAAATCTTTTTACAGCACGTCCCAAGTCATGAGAATAACAAGACAACAAAAACAAACATGCACAATATCAGCTAGTAACAGTTGTTAAGTGGATTGTTCCTGCAGCAGTAATCCTTTCAAACTATGTTTAAAGATCCCAAGAGTGGGCAAGTTTATTAGCTGAGGAGACAAATTATTCCAAGAAAAAGGGGCCCCATGTGAGAAACATTCTTTGCCAAAGTGAGTGTCAAACTTGGGTAAGGAAAAACCATGATGGGGCACATCTCTGAGACTATATTTGTGAACAGAAACAGTTATCCTTTCAGTTAAATAAGTAGGGGTCTGATTATTTGCAGTTTTAAAAATAAAGGACAGCCAATGAAAATTGCACCTGAAAGAAGGCAACAACTAATTTAGTTGCTGCAGTAAAACACAATGATGTTTATCCCATTTGAGTTTAGGGTAAAACTAAATAACTGATAGTAAATGGTATTTAATGGAAGAAGATATGAAGCAGAGACATTACTAGGTATATACGGACAAAAGAAGGCCTAGGGCCTTCAAGATTGTCCCCCATGTCAGTGGGACATTAAACCCTGTGAAAATTGTCAGAGAGCCATTTATCAATGCCTGATTTAAAGGGTTCAAAGGTATCACTATCTACTAGATCCTGGCATCGTTTGTTCCAGAGTCGGTGCTCTGACAGAAGAAAAATATAGCCTTTTGTTAGTTCTTGCTTTGCTAACCAACAGCTGTCTATTGTGGAGCCTAGGTACTGTTTTTCTTTGCGACATACTGATGCCACATTGAACCATAAGTAAAGGTGATTTAAGAATTTTGTACAAGAACAGAAGGTCACCTGTGCAACAACTGAACTCCAGTGAATGTAAGCCTGTTTTCTGCAGTCTTTGAGCATAGGGCAATGACGCTAAGTAGGGAACAATCCTTGTTGCCCTTTACTGAATTTGTTCAATTAGAATGTTTATCTTTAGTCAAATATGGGCTCCATACAGGTGACCCATAATCAGCATAGGGTCTAAAGTAGGATCTAAACAAAGGGATAATGTATTCCTCTGTTTTCAATACGAACGTTCGATTGATTCCTCTTAGTAGTGAATTAGTAGTTTTGGCAATGTGACTACAGCGATTGGTAGAAGAAAGACTGTTGTTTATCCAAATCCCCAAATCTTGTTCACAGGTGGAGGATTTTAACATTTTGTTTTTTTAGTTTATATGATTGTTTAAGACTGTTGTGGCCTAGGTGGAGAACCAAACATCTGTCTATATTAAATGTCATTTTATTAGTGTGGGCCCATAGTTTTAGTGAGGAAAGGTCATTGACAAGAGCTGCCCTGTTAGTATCAGAGTCCACCATACCACCTCACTTGCTCCCTGATGTGCCCCACTGTGGAGTTGGTTATATAAACTTCGGGGTGCGGGGGATAATCCCCCCTGCAACCATACAGAACAGAACAGACTTCTGTATGGTGCCATACTTTGTGGGGTCGGCATTCTGGTGGCATTGGGCAATATTGTCCTTTTAGATGTTGCCTTTTCGATGGGAGGTCTTTTGGTTGTGCCCTTTTCACCTGCTAACATTTTGTTTTCACCCACATGTGGTAGAACCATTTTTATGACAATAAGTTTCTACTAAGACTCATGAAAATAACTCATGTGAACAGTTCTCAAGTCACAACAATGGATTTGCTGTTGTCGCAAAAACACCTTATAACTAGAATGTTGGATTCAGATTTGGAAAGGCACCTGCGCCTTTTGCAGTCACTCACTTCTTCATATATCTGGAAGGTGACATTAAGATATTTTTGAACTCCGGCAATTCAAGTGAAATATCTTCTGGGCCAGGGAACTGCCTACTGGAGGGGCTGTGGCCACTCACCAGCCACACATGGCCATATTTTTTGGAGTTTCCCTGCCCTCCAGTCTTTTTTGGGGGATTTGCAAGTGGAATTGGGGAACTCTTCGCTATCCCAATCCATTTGACAGTGGAATTTTTCTTATTTCTTAAATATGGCTCTGCCCTGCGATCACCTCCTACCAAGAAACTACTGGATATCTGTCTCCAGGTGAAGAAAAAAGCTTTGACCAGGAGATGGCTATCTAACATCATCTTCCACAGTGCACCTCTGGCAGGACCTTATGATAAACATCTACAAGATGGAGAAATTAACAGCTGTAATAAATCACCATCTGGAAGCTTTTGAATTATTTTGGAATTTTGGAGATGCTGGGTAATTTATATCATGTCATGCAGGGGGGACTTTGCTCCTTAAAAGGAGATGTTGGGGGCTTGGAAGGAGGTGACTGTGCCCTGGGGGCAAACCTCCTTTTTAATTTTTTTTTCTCTCCTAAACTTAGATATTAAATTACCTAAACAGATGTCAAGTCACTGAGATAACATATAGAAATATATCTAAAGAAGATACTTGAGGGCCTTTCAGTTTCTTTCCTTTTTCATATAATTAAATAGACCCATGTAACAAAGACAGTACATGGACTGCACCAGAAGCCCTATGAGGAAAGACTTAAGGACCTTACTGTCTATTCTCTGGAGTAAAGAAGGGAGATATGATAGAGACTTTCAAGTGCCTTAAGGGAATAAACAGGGTACATGTGGAAAGCATATTTCAGAGAAAACTCTGCACAAGAACAAAGGGGCATGGTATGAGGCTGAAGGGTGGAAGGCTCACGGATAATACATTTTCACTGAGAGGATGGTGGAGCCATGGAACAGCCTTCCAGCAGATGTGGTGGGTGTGAAAACAAGGCAGGGGTTCAAGAGTGCATGGGATAGACATAAGGGTACCCTGGAGATGTGCACAGCAAGAGAGCCACAGATCAAATAGGATCTGGGGCTGCAGCATTGAGTAGGGAAATGGGCAGAGTAGGTGGGCCATATGGTCCTTATCTGCTGACAGATACTATGTTTCTATGTTTTTGTGTAATCATTTTTATGGTATGATTTAATTTTGAGTAGCCACCTGATAAACATTATGGGACTGCCTAAACTGGCATGGTTTGGTAGGTGTTTATACCTGGAGGGTTTCAATTTCCCTTCTGTCACCTCCTTCACCACTCATTTTTACGGCTGTGGGTGGAGCCTACAGCCGTTTTGCAATCTGTTGCTCAAAACAGCCTATTGTGGCACTTTCCACTAGACTTTTGGAAGTATCCTTCCTAAAGTCCAACAGAGCTTGTAACACTCTGCCATGGTCGGCTGCTATGGAGTAACAGCCACACTATTTCAGCTGCTACTTCCACATTCCAGGACAAGAATTGTGCATGTGCGCCTTGTGCACATGTGCAGTTCCGATGGTGCCACCATCTTGCGAATGGCTTAATTCCATTCACCAAAAGTACACATGTGCGAATGCCGCACTTGCACAGTTGCATTGCCGCCACCATCTTGGAGATGGTACTCAGCAGCACTCACTCTTTGGAGCTTTGCAAGCTCGCCACAGCTGTATCGGCTCTGGCTAGATCTTATTTGTATTGCAATGGCTCTTTCGCTCTTTCTTTTTTGTTACATTGCAGCCTTATCCACCTATTTTACAGATCACACACCTCGTTCTCTATTTATTTATTGGTTCATTTTGGTAATATTTATGAATTTATTATATAGGATGTTGTTCATTGTTATTACTGTTTGTTGTATGTTGTTCGCATGTCAGACTTCTTGTTTATGACTATTTCCTAAATAAAAAGTTACAAAAAAATAAATAGAATGTCAGAAAAATGAACTAAGCATATGCAACAAATGAACATTCTTAAACTATTAATTTAAAAAATGCACTTTTTTTCTGTAAAACCACCTATCAAAGGCACCTCCTTTGGTCAAACTGTATCAAACCGGAAAGCTGAAGGTTTCAACTGTCAGACATTTTTGGACTATAGATGAGCAAAGTCCTAATTTGGATACTTTTATGCATTTTCAACTTTTAAAGCACTTACCCAATCAATATGAAACTTTCGGGATCCAGAAATCCTGGGCCCAAATGTGCAAACCCCTGAAACAGGAGGCAAGGTCTACCTTGCTTTACATAAGGCCCTGTGGGCCCTGCACAAAAGAAGACATATTGTACATTCTAACCTTTTTCCTTCATGAGTCCTATAATTCTTAGTTCATTGTCTAACCATTTTGCTGCTTTATACATTTTAATACTTTTGGACTTAGAACATTTTTTAGAAGGATTTTTTTGCCTGTAAGAAATTAGGTCAATTTTATAAATGTTTTTAGCCTGCATTGTTGAGGGCTCTTATTTTAAAGTATTTCCTGCACGTTGTGAGATATAATTTATTGTAAATTGTGTTACCAACTGTTGCTGTGTTGTACTGTAGCACTGGGCCACACCTAAAAAAGGGCATTTGGCTCAGTGTGTCATCCTGGTAGACAAATAAAATGAGTGAATGAATTAAGTCCAGTGGAGTAACTAGCCTTTAAAAAAATGCATGCACAAGGTTTGAACATGTAAATCATAAGTCAGGGTGGGGAGACAACCTATGCCCCCAATAGCATTTTGGGGTTCAATTCATTCTGGTGCATTTTTGGGGTCATTTATAACAGAATTAGCTAGCCTGCTACCCTCTCCCCATAATCAGTTGCTCTGTAGCCCAGTCCCCAGAGACCAGAACTGTATGTTGCTGAAACCCCCTCCTATAGCCCAGCCTTCAGTATGAGACCCCTACTCTACCCAGCTCAGCAGGCTGCACCCTACCACTGCTCCTAGAATCCCTGGGCATTCCCCAGCACAGCAAGTTCATTATACACTCCTCTCTAACATCCCTCAGCCCTCCCTCTACCCAGTCCCCTTTGATCAAAGTTGCTGTATGAATCACCTAGCCACTTGACTGGTCTATAGGCACTGACTGCTGTGTCATTGCAGCCAACTGCACTGTAGTGTTCAGTCTGCCCCATCCAGTCAGACAAAACAGCCTGAAGGACAGTGAGAACTGATAGTGGGGAGTCAACCCTCCACCCTCCCCTCATCCATTTTTGATTCATTATTCCATAATGTAACTGTTTCACTCAATTCACTCCTTTACACTGCCTGGTTGCTGGGAGGAAGGAGTAAATATTATGATTAAAGGTGACTGACAACAATATTTACTACAGGGCCACCCCTCTAACAGCACTTACCCTGCTAGATGATGTCTCAATTCTGCTATAAAGCATAATTTTATGCTTTGTACTTATTTTGTAATTTAACTTTGCAAAGCGTCAGCAAATGCGGAAGCAGAGGCAGCTCCCCGAGGAGCCTGATTGAGAGCCACCTAAGACTTATGGGAAAATCCCCATTTTAGTGACGTAGATCCAGCTATTACTGTATTGAACACAGTAGAGAGCAAATATTCATTTTAAGTTTTTATAGTGTCTGCAAGAGGGTTACAGTTAAAAAGTTTACTTACAGCTAGATTGAGACCTAAACTAATTGTAAGTATACTTTGAAACAATAACTCTGTTGCTGATGCTATAAAAACTTAAAATGAATATCCACTCACTGCTGTGTTCAATACAGCAATAGCAGGATCTATATCACTAAAATGGAGATTTTTCCCATAAGTCTTAGGTGGTTATCGAGCGGGCTCCTTGGGGAACTGCCTCCATTTCAGTATTTGCCAGCATTCTGCAAAGTTATTTTACAAAATAAGTATCAAACAGAAAATTATGATTTACAGCAGAATGGAGACCTCAGCTAGCAGGGTAATTAATGTTAAAGGGGCATCCCTGTAGTAAATATCATTGCTGGTCACCTTTAAGCTTTCCAGCATTGTAGTATTGTACTGCTGCTAGCATGGAGACGAAAAGAAACATGTGACTCTTCCTTTAACAACTGTCTACGGTATAAAGTTACATTTTATTACTACGTATAGTTTTTGCTTATGCTGTCATATTGTACTGAGTCCAAAATGATATTGTGTGGGCAAACAGGAACCATCCACTGACAGCAACATCAGCCCTTCAACTTGTTTCCTGCAGCACTGACCAGCTCCAGAACACAAAAATAAAATTGCAACCCATCTTTGTGCCTCGTGGCTCCTGCATCCCTCCCCCTTCCCAGCTCTCACATGAAGACATCCTAGTCTGTGCCACTTTGCATCAGCCATTACCATTGCCCTCCACAGTCCCTGAAACCCAAGACACATCTAATTGTCAGAGTGACGTCTGCTCCCCTCTTCATAACAGGAGTCAAGCCAGCCTTCCTTTCCCTTGTTCACATCACTGGTGCTAAGGATCATTGTTCTTCTCCATGTGAGCACCCCTCTCCATTGTCATCTTGCAGACTCTTCTTGCCTACCTGGAACTCAAGTTGAAGTGGTCTGGGCCTCAGTCATAGTAAGCCCAGCTGGGACCTTGCACTTGGGTGGAGCAGAGTGGAAGGGACCTAGAGTAGCAATTATGCCAATATAAAAATGTGCACTGTTCCTTAAGTGGCCAGCATCTGCAGTGGCTGGCCAAACCCAGCTACTCTAGAAAAGATTGTACATGCCTGTGTATACTTGAAGTATGGTATGTCTAGATCCACCACTGATGAAGTCAAGAAATGCCCTAACTGAGCATGCTCACATACCAAGTTTTTTTGCATGTTTTGTTCTCATAACTTGGTCATTTTTAGCCTTTCTTAGCTGCCATTTTCAGGTTGTACTTATTGCCACCCCGCCACACACACACATACACAAATACTTAAGTATAACCATGCCAATGTTCCCTAAAATGTTCTTTTTGAGATTACCCCCAAAATTTATTTTGGAGAGCATTTGTAAAATGAGATATATGTGTTCATTAGGAGGAAAATCTATATGGCAACCCTGAAAAACTGAGCTCAAAACAGCCAAACATGGCTAAGTTATGAGCAAAAGTAAAAAAGTTAGAAAAATCTACAATAAGACCACGTTTTGGACTTTGCTGTTTTTCTCATTTTTTCACTTTTGCCAATAATTTGTTCACCCCACCACCAAAACAAAGTCATAAATGGACCTGGTCATAGTTTTACTTTTACAGGTATTGAGAAAGGTGTTAACCTGGGCCCAAGAAGGAAAACCTAGATAACCGCTATTAAGGAGGAAGGCATTTTGATAGTTACGCTTGGGGCAATGCAGGAACTAGACTTAAACAGTAGTTTTTTTTCAACTCTATTTTATCACCGGCTGACCAGGGAACTCTCTCAGGCATACCCCCGCACAACTGCTGTTCTATCACCCTGCCTGAAGTCCGCTCTCTGGGAAATCAGGGACAGATATCCCCACTCCAACCTGACCAGACAGACCCCCCTAGCTCTGAGCACCCCAAGGCAGGGCTGCCATGCACTCTGGTGCTCTATATATAATCAAGTGCACCAAGCCAGGGCTAGGTGAGGGATCGAGAGAGCCAGGGAACCAAACCTGATGTTGGGTGTGAGGTGCAGGGCTTTAAGGGGCTGCCGTTGCCTATCCCTTGGGCCAGGAATTTTCTACTTTGGTTTCCCCTAGAGCACGGATGTGCAATGATGTCTGCGCATGTAAGTGCTGACATCCGCCGCTGCTCCACCCACTTGACTGCATCGCTCCATGTAGGGCCCCCGATCCCCAGCCAGGGTCACTAAGGAACAATGAGGTATCCCCAACCTACCTCAGGAGAGGAGAGGAAAGGAGAGCAGTCCTCTGGGCACTCAATCCTCTCCTCCCCTGCCAACCCCCGATGGCCCGAGTTCATTCCTGAACCCAGGTTGCCAGCATGGCATGAGGTGTGGCATCCAGCGCCTCAACCCTCAGCACCACCTGGCCAGCTAAACAACAGGTTTGACCGGGCCTCATTCTTTTATTTTACATTTTTGTTTATGATCTGGCCCCATTCTTAGTTGCATAATTTTACCAGTGATTGAATAGGGAAATCTTGGGGTTAGCTTCACAGAAACTGTGCACAAATTGAAAAAAAATAAAATAAAATTGAGTTTTTCTGAGTTTCTTAGATGTGGTTATAAACTTTTTTTCTGTAGCAGTCCACATTGTCAATGGGATTCAATACTGATGGATTATGTGCACCCTACTAGGGGAAATGGCACAGCCCAAGGCTATAATTAGGACTGAATCCTGGGCATCGGAATATTCAGGACAGCAGCAACTCTCCAGTCATTGCTGCACCATCAAAGAGAAAACAACTTAGAAATTCCTCTCAGCAAGGAATGACTTTCTGACTATCTATCTTGTGGGGCTGCAATTCTGCATATCAGGTTGGGGCTACCTGGTGACAGGAAGCTCCCCAAAATTAAAATCATGCCTCTTAAGCTGTGGCTTTCAAATTGGCTAACCTGCCTTTTTCCCCATTTCCACTGCCTGTGCCTGGATTAGGGACCATGTGTTCCACAATAGTTCAGAGTTGTTTTGTTAGTAGGTTTCCAATTTAATGAAAAAAAAAAGAAAAGGAAAAAGGGCCCCAAGTAAGTATTTTTTGATTAGTGCTTTCTCTTTGTCTCCCTCTGTCTTTTGGGCATTGATCTCCCATCCCCCCCTTTTCCCTAGGCTTAGAGTGACTTTGGTGTCTGTTTTTCCTTTCATGTGTTTTGGTTGTTTTTTTTTTTTTCACTGTTAGAGAGGACATTTCTCCTTTAATTCTGTGGTTGCCTGTTTGAGGGGACATTTCCCCTTTAATTATTCCTGAGTTTTAAAAAAATCAGACAGCCAGTCAAGGAGGATGAGCTCTGAAGAATAAGAGTTATTTTGTGTAACTTTGGGGCATTGGTTGTCACATGTTGCGTGGCAGTTTTGTTCTCAATGGCTCCTTTGAGCCGTGTGGCTTCCTGATGTTCTTCTTCACTAACCCTGTCCATTGGGTGCACATGTCTTTCCTTTTAGAGTCTTCCTTCAGCCTCTGGATGCTTTTCGCATGCCTGTGCTTGGGCATGCACCCTCCTGCAATGTGCTGACATCACATACAGCATTGTGACATCATGTACGTGCACTTCCCAGTATTGGCTTATTTTGGCATGACATTTATGTTCACTACAATATATATAGTTGCCAATAGGATTGGACATGTTTACAGCAATATAAATATTTTTCCAACACATTCCTAGAAACTATATACAATGTTAATAATACTAACTACATCCTGAACACTACATGAAGCAGTGAGACACTATGTAGTGATAGATAGATGAGAAATGGGGAGGGAAAACTCAAAAATACATTTTAAGGTCAGATGCAGTGAAGAACATTTCCATCATTAACACAATAGCCTTGCTAATTCTACCTGATCATTAATGCATGGCCATTCCATTGCACCAAGTATATCAATCCAAAAGGCCTCTCTTCTAGCCAGTCTGGACTCTATATCACCACCCCTGTTACTTGCCATTACTTTGTCAATACCCATAAACGTAGGTGCATGTAACAGTGCTTCTCTAGCATCATCAATGTGCATTGCAAGGGCACATTTCTCATTTTTATTTAAGATTGCACGCATATATTCCCCAATCCTTGCTTTTAGCTTACATTTTGTTCTCCCGACATAAAATACCCCACGACTACATAAAGCCAAATAAATTACATTTTATGTATCACACGTAATCAGGCTGCATATTTTATATTTTTTGCCATCCTTAGGGCCAAAAAAGAAAGAGGTCCTTTCTAGAACATTGCAATACTTGCAACGTCCGCATCTGACACATCCAGGATTTGGTGGGGGTAAAAATCCAGATTTTCTCTCAACTGGCTGCATACTATGCACAATTTGACCTCTAATGCTACAAACCCTCCTGTATGTAATTTGGGGGGGGGGCTTCAAATACTTCTTTAAGTTTAGTTTCAGCTTTAATAATATCCCAATTTAAAAAAAAAAAGTTCTTCACTGCACCTGCATCACAATAATATGTGGTCACAAAATTCAAGGAGTTCTTTTCCTCAACTAATTGTTCCCTCGACTGTAATAATGCAGTCCTATCCATTTGTTCAACCTCCCCTCTGGCATTCTGTACATTTCTAAAACTACAACCTCTTTCCAACAGATGTGCTGAAAGTGCATCTGCACACTCAGCAAAATACCCTGTGAGGCTACAGTTACGTTTTAACCTCAGAAATTGACCCTTAGGTATATTTGTAACTGTATGCCAAGAATGGCTGCTATCTGCCTGAAGCAATGTATTTTTGTCCATCTCCTTGCGATACAGGGCAGTCAAAAGGTCACCCATTTCTGTTTTTATTACAGTGATGTCCAGGAAGTTAATTCTGCCTCCACTATGCTTCACATCAAAGGTAAAGCCTGGTCTATGGCTTTCCAAATATGCAACAAAAAATTCTAGTTCCGATAATGTACCATCCCACACCATTATACAATCATCTATGTAATGACACCAGAACTCCACCTTTGCATGAAAAGGATTCTTTGTACTGTATATTACATTATCCTCCCATAGTCCCATAGCCAAATTAGCATAGTTGGGGGCAAATGTTTCCCCCATTGCAGTACCCTTTTTTTGTAGGTAATGTTGACCCAAAAAACTTAATGTGTTATTATGTTGGCACGCTTGCGCAGCCAACATCTTGCGGTAGTAGAGATTTGGAGGCGTGTTCGCTGTTGATCGAATGCAGGGCACGCACCAGTAGATGCGTCCCTCATTCCCCAATCAGTCAGCATGCCGGTGCCATGCCATGCATAGTTAATGCGGTGAGCACATTCTAAGGAAAGGTCCACTGCAATGCAAGCAAAGCTCATCACACACAGCGGACCTTCCTACGTGCTTCGCCGCTACAAACATGGCGGCACAGAGGCCGCTAAACTGCCGACTTCGGGGGTGCCCAACCTCGGTAGGCTTACCTGCCCATCATCTTATGTGCCACTGGGGAGCCCTCCTCTGCTGGCATAATGTGTCTCCTCCTTTTGCTTGCTGAGGGGTGCCCAATCCCTCAGTTCATGCGCCCCAGCTTTCGTTGTTTGCCAATGTCCAATCCCTCTGGCATCCATCCCCACTCCTATTTGTTACTAGGGGTGCCCAATCCCCTTTGGCTATTGTATCCCCCAAAACAAAAACCACCTGTAACTAAAAGAAAACCGTCTACTATATTTATTTTTTTACACTGTAAACAGAAAACGGTCCCTCGTAGTCTCCCTACCCACCACCTGCACCCACCCACTGTGCACCCTGCCTCCCACACCCTCACCCCACATACTTACCTCTGGAGCTTGGCCGATGATTCGTTGGACCGGACATGTCTGCACTTTCAAAGCTGACTGCAACTGAGGAAATGCTGTAAGCTGTATAATGTAATAAATAGGGTTTTTTCAACTTTGATGCATATCTCAGGCATTTTTTGGAATTTTTGCACCAAATTTTCAATATGGGGTTTTTGGGACCCCTCCTCGTGAATTCTGTCACTGCTATGACGTTAATCGGTCCTGAAAGGTGATTTCGCAGTCACTGTGCGGAATCAACTTTTGGGACCGATTAATGCATGGACAGTGGCAGTGTTCATGAGGTGGGCTCTCAAAAAGCCTATGTTGCAAATTTGGTGGAAAAAATCCAAATGAGTTGTGTTAGCGCATGCTTGTGTGCTGTTACGCACGTCAGAATCTCGCGAATTCACAATATTTTCACACCAGATTTTCAACATTGTCTATTCTTCTACACCTCCTTGTGAACAGTACAGCTGTCATTTTTCACATCCTGGCCAAATGTGTTTCCGCACTTCTGGCGCACAATAGCGCTGTTGCTGTGGGAAATCAGTGTTCGAGGCAGATTATGAAAATGTCAGTAACACTGTTCATGAGCAGAGGTCCTAAAATGCCTATGTTGAAAATTTAGTGATGATATTCAATAAAATGACTGTGTTACGAACGTGCGTTGCGCAGTTGCTACGCAGGCTCGTAACTTCACGAATTCACAATATCTTCATGACAGATTTTCAACATTATCATTTTTTTTCACCTCCTTGTGAACAGTACAGCTGTCATTTTTCACATCCTGGCTGAAATGTGTTTCCGCACTTCCAGCACACAATAGCGTGGTCGCTATGGGAAATCAGTGTTCGGGGCAGATTATGAAAATGACAGTGACACTGTTCATGAGCAGAGGTCCTAAAATGCCTATGTTATAAATTTGGTGATGATACTCCTTAAAATGACTTGTTACGAGCGTGCATTGTGCAGCTTGCACGCACGCTCATAACGTTGTGCATTTGTAATATTTTCACTCTGGATTTTCACCATTGGCATTTTTCTACACCTCTTGATGAACAGTACAGTTGTCATTTTACATATCCTGCCCAAAATGTGTTTTCGCGCGTCCGGCGCAGAATAGTGCTGTCACTGTGCGAAATCACTTTTTGGGACAGTGTGAGAAATGACAGTGACACTGTACATGAGCAGAGGTGCTAAAATGTCTGTGTTGAAAATTTGGTGCGAAAGTCCATAAATGACTGTGTTACAAGCGTGTGTTGCGCATTTCCACACACCTTTGTAACTTCGCAAATTTGCAATATTTACATGCCACATTTTCAACACTGCCATTTTTTTACACCTCCTTATGAACAGTACAGCTGTTATTTTTTACATCCTGCCCAAAATGTGTTTCCGCGCTGCACTACCAAAGCCAATGCCAGCGCGACAACATTCGGCATTGACAAATGCTTATTTTTTAATACCATTTCTGTCAAGTCTAGCGAAAGCTGACTAGCTGGTACCTTTTGTTCTCTTGTCTCTAAAAAGTACTGTAGGGTTTCAAGTACAAAATCATGTGGAATGTTGGTATATAGACTGGAAACATCCACTGTTACCAAAAGTCTGCCCTCCTCTACACACACTTCTGATGTCAAGTTAATAACGTCTCTGGTATCCTTTATGTATGACCTAAGATCCATTACCAAAGGCTGTATATGAAAATCAATAAACTGTGACATAGTCTCTGTCAGTAATCCTTGTCCTGATACAATCAGTCGCCCTGGGGGTTTATTAAGGTTTTGTGTATTTTGGGCAATAAATAAAAAAACAGACGAATTTACTATTTTACTGTCAAAAAATCAGTTTCTTTTTCAGAAATGTCACCATTTAGAAATGCATTTTCTATAAGTTTATCCACCTTTATTTTGTTAGTCATTGTGGGGTCAGTAGATAGGGGCATATATGTGTTAGAATCACCAAGCTGTCTTTGTGCTTCAACTACATAATCCTCTGTGTTCAAAAGTACAACCCCCTCACCTTATCGGCAGGTTTTACTGTCACATCTTTATTCTGACTCAGCTTATCTAAAGCCTTCCTTTCCTGAGATGGCATATTCCAAAAAACATCATTTCTATGCTCATTCTTTTTATAGTAGGTTTCTAGGTCATACATACAAGCTTTGTAAAAACTGTTGACTACAGGGTTCACAGGAGGTATAAACGTAGAAGGCCTTCTAAGGCATCTCTCACTATTGCTATAACTATTCTCAATGATAGGTATCTGACTCTTTGGTGTTTCGTTTAGCTCTTCAGTTGTTATTACATTCAAACCTGCTGTTCTAGGTTGAAACAAACATTTTAAATTCAGTAATCTTATGAACTTATTCAGGTCTATAAATGTTTTAAACCGGTTCACCCTATTCGTGAGTACAAAACTCAAACCTTTGTTTAATACTTTGAGCTCAGTATCACTTATAGCATAACTAGATTTATAACATTATTTATGCTCTCAGGGTGGGATATTCAGACTGCGCCAGGCTGTGGCGCAAGCCTGGGCGCAGCGCAACTGGGATGTGCCAGGGCGCAGACAGGGTGATATTCAACGGTGTAGCACCATTGCTCAGCACCGTTGAATATCGCGCTGTGGCCACCCGCAATGTGCATGGTGCCTGCACCAGCGCAAGTGGCCAGAGAGGGGCAGGGGGATGCGCTAGCGCAAGTGCCGTTGCGCTAGGCGCATCACCCATGATATTCAAAAGTGCACATGCAAATGGGGCCATAATGCATGCAAGGCACAAATGGGGCACACCTGCATGTCATTATGGCCCCATTTGCATGCAGGTGCGCCCATCCCCAACGACTTGCACCTGGCGCCCTACGAGGCTGCAGCCGTCGGGGACTGACACCCCTGCACAAGCGGCAAAGTGCCCCACTGTCTGATCACGGGCATATGTACTAAAGTTAAAATGTCCTACATCCCTGGTGGTCCAGTGGACCACTCGCAGCCCAATTGTGGGCAGAAGTATAATTAAAAAATCCTATATCCCTGGTGGTCCAGTGGACCGTGTCCAGCCCAATCGCGGGCGCCAGTTATAAACTATTAGAAACCAATACATCCCTGGTGGTCCAGCGGTACCCTTCCCACCCGCCCACTGAGCCCCACCACCCCACTCCCCGGTCAGTGGCGGGCAGCAGCTCCCACCACATGCCGCCCGCTGCCCCGACTGACTCGCATAGTAGTTGTACGCCCATTGGTCCACAGCGTGGGCCAATGGCTGCAGTAGCCTGTACCAGACATAATAGTCCAGAATTGTGAATGGATCCATTCACATTTCTGGATGGTGTAGTATGGTGATCAGTATTTGTGCATGGCGCAAATGTGTTGCGTCATGCGGAACCCTTCTGAATATCCCACCCTCAGTGTTCAGAGTCTCTAGAACTGGTGTCTCAAGAATAATCCCTGTAAGTACATCAGAAATAGTGCCACTTTCCTGTATCTGATTTTCTTCTCCAAAAAGTAGACTCTGTTCCGATGAGATATCTGATGTTAAATCTTCTTCTTCTTGTGCATCAATATCAGTCAGTATGTGTCCTGAAAGTGCACATGTTTTTGTTAATAATATCCTCTGGCCCATCTCCTTCCTCAACAACCCCCCTCCTACCTCTCCTCATCCTCTTTGTCCTCTGTATACTATTTGTGTCCCGATTTGTGGCAAAAGGTTGTGTGGACTTCTCCTTGGAGTTTTTGGTGTTTGGGGGTGGGGGGACTGTTGTAAAGTCACTTCCTCGTTTATCATGTTTATCATGACCTTGATGGAAGAGGGATGCCTGGATATCATGGCAGTCACAGAAACATGGTACACAGAGAACCATGTCTGGGATGTCAACATACCAGGGTACACAATCTACAGAAGGGACAGGGAGGGAAGTAGAGGAGGAGGAGTAGTTCTCTATGTAAGGGAAGGGATCAAAGCAACAGAACTAAAGGGTAAACAAGGAGAAGAGGAGGCACTGTGGGTCACCCTGGAGACTGGAAATGGCACCACAATCCACACAGGGTTTGTATACAGACCCCCATCTCAGGGGGGAAGAAATGGACAAGAAAATGATAGACAGCATTCTTAGGATGCTAGAGAAAGGAGAGATATTGCTGATGGGGGACCTGAATATGCCAGATGTAAACTGGAGCACCTTTGCTGCAGCCACATCCAAGAGCAGGGCCATTATTGATGCCTTACAGGGGACATGCCTCAGACAGCTAGTTTTGGAACCCACTTGGGAGGGAGCAATCTTAGACCTGGCACTCTCAAATGGGGATGGACAGAGGATCTCCGATCTTGAAGTGGGTAGCCATCTGGGAACAAGCGACCACCAAACAATGTGTTTCACGATAAACTTAGCTGTAGAGTCAAGCCATACAAAAGTGAAGGTACTGGACTTCAGGAGGGCTGATTTTGTCAAAATGGGAGAGTGCCTCAGAAAAGCACTAGCAAACAGGCAAGAAGGTGGGATGGAGCAACAATGGGGAAACATCAAAACCGACATCACAGAGGCAACAAGCCTTTGTGTGAAGCAAATGAACAAATCAAAACAAAAGAAAAAACACTATGGTTCTCAAAAGAAGTGGCAGGGAAGGTCAGGGAGAAAAGAATTGCATTCAGGAAGTTTATGTTGACCTTTGTATGTATGTATAACCCCCATTCCTTCGACGTGGAACCTTTGTAAATGAGCAGTTCCTGCTCAAAGGTATTTGTAATCCTAGATTTCAATAAAATAAAATAAAAAAAAGTATAAGGAAACACAGAAGGAGCAGTACAGAGAACTATACCAGTTAAAGCAGAAGGAAGCGGGGAAAGTAGTCAGAATAGTAAAGGCCCAAACCTTTTATAGGTACATCAGGGAGCAAAGAAAGACTAAGGCAGGGATACTGAGGCTGAATAAAGAGGAAGGTGGTTGGGCAGAGAGTGACAGTGAAAAAGCAGGGATACTGAACGAATACTTCTGCTCTGTATTCACAATGGAAGAGCAGGGGAAGATACCTAATCCAGTCAGTAGAAGCACTCTGGATAGGGGGGTTGATATTAGTCCTTTCACAGAAGAAAGTGTTCTGAAAGAACTCTTAAAACTGAAGGTGAATAAAGCAATGGGGCCTGATGGGATTCACCCCAGAATTCTAAAAGAACTAAGAGAAGAACTAGTAACACCACTGACTACCCTTTTTAATAAATCATGGGAGGATGGCGTGGTACCTGAGGACTGGAGAAGGGCAGATGTGATTCCCCTTCACAAAAGTGGGAGCAAGACAGAGGCAGGAAACTACAGACCTATCAGTTTGACCTCAGTGGTAGGGAAAATGATGGAATCACTTCTGAAAAAAATAATTGTCTAGTACCTAGAGGCCAGTGGGGCACAGGACCCAAGGCAGCATGGATTCACAGCAGGAAGGTCATGTCAGACAAATCTGATTGATTTCTTTGACTGGGTGACCAAAGTAGTAGACCAGGGAAGGGCTGTGGACATGGCCTATCTAGACTTTAGCAAGGCATGTTACACAGTCCCGCACAAAAGATTCATAAACAAATTAGCCAGCCTGGGAGTGGGTCCCAGGGTGGTAGCCTGGGTAAAATACTAGCTAGACAACAGGACACAGAGGGTAATAGTAAATGGAGTCCACAGTGAAGAAAAGGGGGTTACTAGTGGGGTACCGCAGGGTTCAGTACTGGGGCCGGTCCTTTTTAATGTCTTTATAAGTGACATTTATTTATTTATTTATTAAATTTTGATAACTGGGTAAGCCCACTGGGCCCCGAAGGTCCCTTTTTCAGGGGTATTGCACTGCAGAGGGACTGGAAGGAAAGTATGTCTCTTTGCAGATGACACAAAGATCTGCAACAGGGTTGATATGTAAGGTGGGGTGGAAAGGATGAAAAGGGACTTGGCAAGGTTGGAGGAATGGTCAAATGCATGGCAGCTTAGATTCAATGCAAAGAAGTGCAAAGTAATGCACCTGGGAAACAAAAACCCAGAGGAAGATTACACAATGGGGGGTGAGATACTGATAACAAAAATGGAAAGGGACCTGGGGGTAGTCATATCAGATGACCTAAAGATGGGTCAGCAATGTGAGAAGGCAGTAAGGAGGGCTGGGGGGATACTGGGATGCATAGGGAGAGGCATCACCAGTAGAAAACAGGAAGTTGTTGGCCCTCTGTACAGACTGTTGGTAAGACCACATCTGGAGTACTGTGTACAGTTCTGGAGACCCCATCTCTGCAAAGACATAGACAGGGTGGAGGCTGTCCAGAAGAGGGCAACCAAAATGGTGCAGGGTCTGCACCAGAAGACATATGAAGAAAGACTGAAGGAGCTTTAAGATGTATAACCCTCGAGGAAAGGAGGGAGAGAGGGGACATGATAGAAACTTTCAAATACCTCAAGGGAATCAACAAAGTCCAAGAAGGTAGCATCTTTCAGAAAAGAGATGTGCAAGAACAAGGGGGCACAATTTGAAGATAGAGGGGGGATGGCTCAGAGGTAATGTGAGGAAGTATTTCTTCACAGAGAGGGTTGTAGATGCATGGAACAGCCTTCCTTAGGTGGTCATAGAGTCAAAAACAGTGGGGGAATTCAAGAATGCATGGAACAGACATAAGGCAATTCTAGTGGGGGGTAGGAGGAAGTAGTCTGTTGGTTAACTAGGATCTGCAGCTTATCCGTTAGGTAGGGTAATGGGCAGACTAGGTGGGCCAAGCGGTCCTTATCTGCCATTAGATTCTATGTTTCCTTGGAAAAAAAAACTGTGGAATCTGAGTCAGCAGAACTGCCTGCACTATGTGGCTCACCGTAATCTCGGTTTCTCAAGATGCCCTTAGGCTTTTTTGACCAGTCAAGCACTCGGTTGTTCAAATAATCTTGTTCGTCTCTAAGAAATTTTTTAAGCTTTTTTGCTTTTGTGACGACATCACACTTTTCTAGAGTCTCTTACGGTTCCCCCCAACTAGCACTCTGAGTTAGGAAGGGAAAGGAACATTGTTTAATCAGGAGTAGCACACTAAGCCAAAGCTTTTTCCAGCTGTGACCTAGGAGCACAAGGAAGTTAAATGACTTGCTCAGGATCACACAGTATTTACTTAGGTGGCTGTGGGATTCAAACCCAGGTCTCCAAATCTGCAGCTCAGAGCCTTAACCCACTGCGCTATACTGCTTCCATGGGGGAAGGGGTGTACCTGGAGTACCAGCTGGCAGTGGCAAATCAGAATTGTGTAGATTCTAGTTGTTGCTCTTAGGAGAGCTTTTGGGCTGTGATGTTCTGCAGAACATCCCATCAGACACACCTGACTCCAAACCTGGCCCCTCAGGTCAAGGAGGCCCACACAGGCACGTCCAGGTGCACTGGAGCAGGAAAAGGCTGCGAATATAGATCTGCAGGCAGACCCCAACCCTGACGATACAGAGGGTCAGGATGAGGATATCAAGGATCTTGGGGATAATACTGACCCAAAGAAGTTACTTGATGATGATGAGGAGGAACACTTTGAGGAGGAGGAGGAAGGGGTGTGGATGGAACCAAAGAGGGGGATTCCTATCCTTCCCCTGTTTGATGCCAAATCTTTGTCCTATCTGATAACTGAGGCTTGTAGAACATTACAGCTGAAGGAGCTGCAATCCATGGAGGCATTAGATGTAAATCCTATCCTGTACATGTCCTTCTCCACTCCCAAGTGTTTTCCTAGTTTTATTCACTGTGACCAGATTATTGAACAAGAATGGGCAGGTGCAGACCAAAGAAAATATTTCCCAAGGCCTCAAGTGTGGTGTTTCCCTTTTTTTGAAGAAAATACCCATAAGTGGTAAACTCCTCCTCTGGTGGTTAAGGCTGTACATAATTCCATCAGACACACTACTATTCCTACTGAAGGGTCCTTGGCCTTAGTAGAATCGCACTGCAAGCAAGTAGATGTTTTGTGCAGAAGAGCTTTTGCCTTCAACAGTGCAAACCTCTGCACCTCCAATGCCTCCTTTATTGTTGTCAAAGCCTTAAACTTTTGGGTTATGACCCTGGGCAGCTTCATTCCCCTGGATTTGGAGGGGGCAAGCATTTTGCAGTTAGTATCTATGGCCTCCACCATCTAAGGGGATGCCACAGTGGAGAACTTATACGTGTCAGCTTTCTCCACTTATCACATTGTGTTCACTATGGGAGGCATGTGGCTTTTGCACTGGGTCGCTAATCAGGCTTGGAAGACCAAGCTGTTTAACTTAGTCTTTGAGGGAGGCTTGTTATTTGGTTCTGGTCTGGATGATATTTTAAAGGATATTCAGGATAAAAAGGGGCACCTTCCAGTGTTGAAACAACAGCAAAAGGCCAGTTTGACTCCAAAATGTCAAAGTGGTGGCTGACAGAGGCAGTATCGAGTTTTTGTCTTTGTCCCTTTTGGAACTTTGGGAGCCAGAGGGGTAAAGGAACCTATTCTGGTTTCAGCAATAGCAGCAGAAGAGGCCTTACTCAGAGGTGCACTAGATGTCCATGGCAAAAGCGGGCACCTCACAATGAGGGTACATGGTCCCATTTCTGCCTCCCTTCCCTTGGTGGAAGACAGCACAATTTTTTCACAAGATTGGCTCTGATAACACTGGATGCTTGGGTTTTGGAAATTCTGGCTTTATGTTGTGCAATAGAGTTCTCAACCATGCCCTCAAAGGGGCATTTTCAGCCTTCCGAGGTACCAAAGGACCCTATGAAGAAGCATGCGGTGTTGCTGACACTGGACCACCTCACCCAGATCAGGATGATTGTTCCAGTGCCTCACAGTGAGCAACGGTAGAGATTCTACTCAATTTATTTTGTAGTTCCCAAGAAGTTGGGGGTTATCAGGCCTATTCTATATCTGAAACACCTAAACAAGTTTGTTCACCACACGACCTTCAAGATGGAGACCTTGTGTTCAATCCTCTGGGCTGTACAGCTGGGGGATTATCTAGCATTCATATATCTGAAAGATGCATATCTCCACATTCTCATCCGGCAATCTCATCAGAGGCTTCTCAGGTTCAAGGTCCTGGGACAGCATTTCCAGAACAGGGTGCTCCTGTTTGGACTAGCAACAGCCCTCAGAGTTTTCTTGAAGGTGCTTATAGTCCTGGTGGCTCAACTCTGGCAAGAGAGACATTATGTCTAGCTCAACCTGGATGACCTGCTCATGGCTTCAAGTGCCATCTGTGGCATTGGCAAGGAAGTCAGTGACCAGGACTCTGGAGGTTTTGGTGTACCATGGCTGGGTGATGAATCAGGAGAAAAGCTCTCTCAAGCCATTGCGGATGCTGGAGCACCTTGGAGCAGTGTTCAAGATGGATGAGGGAAGATCTTCCTCTTGACAGCCAGAAATGAGACCCTGTTGAGAAAGGTTCAGTGGCTGAGGAGCCAGTCATTGGCTTCGGCTCACAGCCTTCTGTAGATTCTGGGCTTCATGATGGCAATGATAGAACTGGTCCAGTGGGCTCACCTTCACATGTGCACCCTACAGACTGAGTTGCTGTTGGCCTGGGATCTGACCTCGGAGGAGTATCAGATCAGGATCCCAATTTCACCCTTCCTACGGCAGTCTCTGAGTTGGTGGGTGAGTTTGGACAATCTGAGCAAGGGGTCTCTCTTGGAAGTCCTCCCAGCAATGGTTCTGACAACTGATGCCAGCCTGTCAGGTTGTGGGGGCAGTGCTGAACCACATTCCCATTCAGAGGACTTGGTCAGTACAGGAACTGCACCTACACATAAACATTCTGGAGATGAGGGCTGTGCGCTTTGCTATTCTTCATTTTCAAAGTCAGGTGTAGTCAAAAGCTATGAAAATAAGGTCAGAAAACACTGTCACAGTGGTGCACATAAACTGACAAGGGGGCACAAAGAGCAGAGAGATGCTAAAAGAAGACACCAATCTCCTGCTGTGAGCAGAGGAGAACCTTCTTTCTCTGTCAGCAGTTCACTTAGTGGGGGAGTTGAACATTCAGGTTGATTGTCTAAGCCACAACAATGTCCATCCACAGGAGTGGATGTTGAACTTGGACATGTTTGACCTTCTGTGTCAAAGTTATGGTCATTCACAGACTGGCCTGTTCACTTCCAGCCAGAATGCTCAAGTACAATGGTTCTTCAGCCACTACCAGGGTCTACAGGCAGAGGCAGTGGACACCTTGTCACAAACATGGGATTTTGACAGAGTGTATGCCTTCCCTCCTCTGCTGCTCCTCCCCAAGGTCATTCACAAAATAAGACACTCAGAAGGAAGCTTTCTTCTTATGGCTCGGTGGTTCTTGGACTTAGTGAACCTAGCTTAACATGCATCATTTCACCTTCCAGTGCTGGGGGACCTCCTCTCCCAAGATCCCATTTTGTGTCCAAATCTGGGAGTGATGCAGCTTGCAGTCTGGCTCCTGAAAGGAGGAGACTCCTAAAACAATGTTTCTCTAAGAAGGTAGTGGACACCCTGAAGTCTGCCAGAAAGAGTTCCACGTTGGCAGCTTATGCAGCTTATGCTCACCTATGGACCACCTTTTTGGCTTAGGCCAATGAAAAAGATATCCAGCCTTCTAAAGTCACAGTTCTGCAGATTTTGGATTTTCTGCAGGAAGGAGTGGAGAAAGGTTTGGCCTTCAGCACCTTGAGAGGTCAGGTGTTGGCTCTTGGAGCCTCCTTGGGATCATCTTTAGGGATTAACTGGGAGGTTATTCATTTTCTGTGGGCTGTCAGCAGGAGTCAACCTCTGTTCTGATCCATCCCCTGTTCATCCATGGGATCTGAATCTGGTTCTGAATAATCTTTGTAAAGAGCCTTTCAAACCATTTTCATCTGTACCTTTGGACGCGCTGTCTTACAAGGTGTGTTCTTTAGTTACTATGTGCTCAGCCAGGAGGATAGGTGAGCTCCAGGCTTTGTCCCACAAAGAACCTTACCTCATCATGCACAAGGACAAGGTAGTGCTCAAAACAGTTTCATCTTTCATTCCAAAGGTCCCCATGATCTTCCAAGTGAACTGGGAAATCTGTCTTCCACCTCTCTATCTGCAACCTACTCACGCAAAGGAGAAGGAGAAAGAGTTGCACAAGTTAGATTTGCGATAGGCAATTAGGACATACCTTAGATGAACTGCTGAGTTCCAGAAATCGGATAGGTGATTCATTCTTTTCGAAGTGGCTAAAAAGTGACAAAAAGCCTCCAAGGCCACACTGGCTAGGTGGATGAGGGCATGCACTGCCGAGGATTATGTCGCAGAAAAGAAAAGGCCTCCAGCTCTCATCAAGGCTCAATCCACCAGGGCTATGGCAACCTCCTGGGTGGAGAAAGGTGAGGCGTCTGTTTTAGAATTGTGCAAGGCAGCTACATGGTCCTACATCGACACATTTACCAAACACTATAGATTCGATACTCAAAGTTCTGCTGATGCGGCCTTTGGTTGCAGAGTTTTCCAAGCATCAGTTAGCAAGTAAATTCCTTTCCTGTATGCAGTTGATGTATGGGACAATATTCTCCCCCACTTGGATTTTCATGGGTGCTGCTTCTTATGACCCATCAGTACTGAATCTGATTGACAATGTGAAGCACTACAGAAAGAAGAAACTTCTTTATACGTACCATACTTTACTTCTCTGTTAGCTTCTACATTGTCAGTGGGACCCACCCGGAAGCCTTGCTCCTGCAGGAGAATATTGTCCGGTATGCCAGCACTGGGATGTAGGTTGTTTTGTTATAAAACCCTGATTGTAAGTCTGTCTGGACATCTCTTGTATAGTTTATCTGCTGCGCTTGAATTTATATAGACATGCAAAAAAAAAATATATAAAAAAAGAGTGAGCAGTTTCACATTAGAATATTGGCTACTAACACGTAGATTTAACAGGTTCAAATTTCATGATAACTAAGGGTGCCTCCTTTGTTACAGGTGCTGACATGGTTTGCAGTCTTTTTCCCAGTGTTATCTGTTTGCATTAATTTCTTTGACAAGTGTGTTCTAGTTGACTGGATGCTGCAAAAATCTTCTGTTCCATTACATAATTGGAAGGTGAGCCTTGATTTCTTACCTCCACCATCTGACAAGGTAGGTGACTGCTTACTGTATTTTATTCTGGCTAAAGTCATATCTATGTAGGCAGCTGCTATGTATGTTTTCATGTCAGGATAACTGGTATGGTATATGCAGATATATTTTTCCATATTTAGAGGCACTGCATGGACAATGGTGACTGAAGAGTTGCTGCTGTCTGGAATGTTCAGGTACCCAGGATTCTGTCCTGATTACAGCCTTGGGTTGTGCCATTTTCCCTAATAGGGATGCACATAACCCATTAGTACTGAATCCCATTGACAATGTAGGAGCTAACAGAAAAAGAAATAATGGTAAGTATGAAGATGTTTCTTCTATTCTTTTCTTTAGGCATCATTACTAACAAAATCAGATGGATCTTCAGCTATGAAATACCTCTGTCATTTTTGGATTATTTACCCAATATTTTTATCATATCTGCAGTTTCCAGGAAATGATTTACCAGCAATTGTTTATGTTTTGCATGCACTGTTTCTGCATTTTGCACTGCCAGTTTCATTGTACTTCAGGTATGTTTGGTGTTCGTTTGTAAAACGATTGTGTGTAATATGCCTTTAAATTGTGGTGCATAAATATGTTTTACCACTGGGTGGCAGGAACTCTTGATGAAGCACTTTTTGTTTGGTGTGAGATGGGGCATTGGTGGGGCCTCTGCTACAGTTTCACCTTTTAAACTTGCATCGGTGAAGTATATTTATAACTGTAGACCCAAGCATGGTCTGAGTCACTGGTGTGGTGCTGGTGACTGGTTTGTTGTTTTCCATACCTTGGTGCAGAACCCTCCAAATATATTTTAACCATCCATTTTAGTGATATCAGTGCCAGTGGTTCAGTCAGCAGCACACTCACTTCTGGTGCCAGAAGTGTGAACGTCGTGGGTTCTAGTCCCAAACCAGATAACCAGATATTTGGGGTAATAACCAGCACAGATACTGTTGTGCAGTATGCAGGGGGTGCAGCTCTCTTGAGGTGCCATTTTTTGGGTGAGATGTTAAATCAAGGTCCTTTCTGTCCAACTCTCATCACTGTCCAGGTGGCTCTTAAAGATCCCATGGCTCTTACCAAAGAAGGGTCGAGCAGCTGTCCCTCTGTCATGGGTAACATTCCCTGTCAACAAAACAGGTCCATGTAACCCCCTCCTCCCCCGTACCCCTGAAAACAATCTATCACAGCTTAGTGGGACTTTCCTGGTCACAAATGACAAAACTAATTAAACTAATAAATGAACTGCTCTGGCTCTAAACAGTAAAATATGGGTGTATCCAGTATGTCAAAAGAGAATGCAAGCATCTCAGGTTTTTGGGCCTTTTCTTACCCACCTCTCCAACAAATATGTTTATTCACATCAGTATTCTTTGAGAGTCTTGGGAGCTATAGCTCCTGTGAACTGAAGGTTTAGCTTATTAAGAATTGTGTGACTAATTTTTATAAGTCACCTGTAGGTTGTATTTGATGTAATTTAGGTAGAGGTCTGTAAAAACAATCTTTAGCTATGTTATCTAATGCATTATTTTACATCTTGCAACTTGAGTAAGACTGAGTGAAAAATGTTATTGTAACTATATTTTTTCTGTCTTTGCCAGGGCCCAATTGAAAATTAGATTTTTTTTATCCCAAGGTTAGTTTTTGGAAACCTCATTAAAAAAATTAATGAAAAAGCAAGGATCAAAACCTGCACTAGATCATTAGTCGAATGCTAGTATTTTTTTGCATTGCATCATTCAATTTTCCTTTAACTAGCCTTCTGGATTGTATTTGAGAAGGTAACAAGGAACAGTTTTCCACCCAGAGAGTGCTGAACCTATGAAACTAGTTTCCAAAAGAAGCAATGCAAGTAATCCCTCTAAAACCCTTGCTCCACGCCCACATAGCCTTCACTGTTCCTGCTCCTAACGTTCCTCCCCCTTGACTGTTGGTTATGGCTATTAGTTGATGGATGGCCCTTAGTGGTTGTCTTGTTTCCCATGCTCTGTTCCTGCTGTTACTGTATGTGTGTTTTGTACCTTGTGTAAATGTTCTCTGTGCTACAGAACCATCTCATTATGCACAATTTCACTTTGTGAAACATTTTTATTGATATTATTGCTGATAGTTATCCTTTGCACTTTTTGCACTTACGTAGTATGCTATAATATATAGTCTCTCATTATGTACAGCTGTACATGTGTAATGTTTGTTGATGCTATGATTTTTACTTTTGTATATATCCCTTGTCTGCCTCCTCCAGGATGTACCTGCAAACTAGTCTCGGCTCAGTGTACCTTTCCTGGTCACCAAGTTTCAAACAAATAAATAAATGTACCTATGCTTCCATAACAAGTCATGGGAATTCTGACTTCCTGTCTGTGAATACAGGCACGTCTTTTGGTGCGCATGGCCTCATCTCACCTTGATAATGCAGTTTCTTTTAGATAATTTGAAGCTTTGAAATATGCTTTATGTTGCTGATAGGCAGAACAGCTAAGGCATCTTTCATTATAAAGTGGCTCCATTACATACTAGAGAAACGTGAACCATTTGTATATGGCTGTCAGAGTCACAAGTGACATAATTTATGTCAGATAGGGTATAAGACTAGTGCACAGAGGAAGGTACTCAGATTAATGCTAGAGTTGGATAATGTTATAATAACATGCTTTTTAATTTCAAACCAGCTTCAAAATAAAAAAAAGAACAGAAAATGTGCCAACAATGTGTATTTACTACATTTTCCATTCAAAAGCCTGAAGGAGATAATTATTTTTTATAGCTGGTAAAAGGAATGAAATTTTGTCATTACTGATAAGTGTGTAAAAGAGCCAATCTATTACCAGCATATTGATTTGACTGCAGTTGCCTTTATGTTGTAGCCTTAAGAGATGTAATAATGCATTCTTGGTAACATTATAAACATAATTCAGAAATGATGCAGCCATCACTGTTTAATTGAGGAAGGTAAAGAGAAACTGGTAAGTGTGGTTTTAGTATTATATTTTTACAACTTCAATTCCATTTTCAGTCCAGGGGCACTATGATAAATGTCTACTGAGTCTAGATGCACCAGAATTTTAAAATGCAGAAAGAAATGATGAATGCTTCAGGTCTGCATCACCATAAATCAAAAGTCTTTGAGGTAAATACATTGTGATAGGGAAAGCAGTTACTGTGCAGATTATTGATACAACTGTAAAAATGATTTATGTTAACTGTGGCCAATAGGGTAAGAAAAAGGTCTGATTGATCCAATTCATCTGAAGACGCAAATATACTTATATATAAATCGGGAGGATGGTCCTGTTTAATCTTACATTCAGCTCTCATGGCACTTGAATTTCAATTTAGAAACAGAGTTTTTCTGAAACTTCAATGCATGGGAACTTTGAGAATGCGATTTCTTGTGTATTATTTGATAATGTTTAAGCCGTCTGTGGTGGAATTTTTACCTGTAACCCTTTTAAAATGGTCGTCATTCCTAACAAAAGTAAGTTATGACAGTTCACTGACTACAAGATATAAATAATTGATTTAATATGTCTGTTCATAGGTCAGATCATTATTTTTAATCAACCTATTACCTTCATTCAGGGTTGCATCCATTAGAGTCTTCATTTCTTTTCATAGCAAACATAAGAACATGGAAATACACTATGTGGGGTGTTATTAAAGGAGAACTGTATTTAACCGGCAGGCCAGTATTTTCTGTTAAAGCTGTCTTTTATATGCAGGTCCACATTCTGTGACTGTTCCAGCTTTACTGGCCTTTGAGTAAATTAAGCTGGCCCCATGTTCAAAGGCCTCAGTTTGCTCCTTGGTGACTACCTTAAACATGCTTGATTATAGCCCACAGAGCAAACACCCAACAAAGGCACCACAAGGCTCACTCAGCACAGTCCACATCCCCCTGCTAGCCACCGAGAGATATGTGGTCATTGAAAACATATAGGCAGTGAAGGAGCAAACTCATTTAGGGTATTCCAAACCCATCATTGCTTTGTACTAGACTACTGTATGTGAAAATAGACAGGGAATTGTTATATTTGCCATGTACGTATGTGCGTAGTGAACATTTTGTTATAAGAGTTGGGTTTTGAGAGGTGTGACCCTGTTGGTCCAGTGCTGAGCAGTCTTCAAGGGGCACATCAGGATCACACCAATCATCAGCCAGGCTGATCATGACACAGGTTTTGGCTTGCTGGGGGAAATGATCATGTACTTGAAAAGGAAAAGATGACCCAACCATGGGTCTGCTCTTCCCTTTGATGCACACCACCCAGTAAGCTGCTCTGTCTTGATCAGCCTGCTGAGGAATTTCAAACATCCTGGAAGCCCCACACTGTTGTAGAGGCCAGCTGTAACACAGAAAACCATCCATTGATGTTCGTTGCTGGTGCCCCTGTAATTTTCCCCCCACCAGATCCTCCCTTTCAGCACCCCCCCACAAACATAACACTGACACTGGGGGTGCCCAATTCCTCAGTGTCACTGTCACCATCTGAAATGATGAAAACCATCCCTTGTCATTTTTTTTTACCCTGCAAAAAAGGAAAATGTCCATCGATGTCTGTTGCGTTGTTAGTCTCCCCAGCAGACCCTTCCACTCATTATCCACTACCCCACCTCCCTCAAGCTCTTACTTACCCACTGGAGGTCCAACGCCGTAGTCCTCTGTGAATTACAGAGACGTCTTCACTCTGCAAAGTTAGACCGCGAACTGGGAAATCAGGTATGCGGTTCAGTGTATTTCTGTGGGATTTTGAACATAGTGGCATAAAGGGCTTCCCCAATCCTTTACTAACTATGGGGGATGTGGATCAGAGGTCGAAATTCTCAGCAATAATATAACCTTCCTGTGTCACTGTCCCAGTGTGCATGCAAAACAGCCACACATTGTTTCACTTCGGTTTGTTTTTGTGCAATACAGTATAACACAAAAGTCAAATCACGTAAATAATTGCACTCTGCACGGCTTTCAGTCCTGCTGGCATGCGCCATATCTATGTTTTCACATTGCCTTTGTTCTTCATTGTGTGACATTGGGGATTTCGCTTCTCGGTCTTGTGGAACCAAGCTAAGCCTAACTAAGCTGTTGCTGTCTCTGGAGCAACTGCTGGGGTTTTCCCAGAGAGGAACTTTATTCCTCTTCCACCTTGGGAAGGGATAGCGGTGACAACCAATTGAGTCCAGTACGCAACAACAAAATGCCTTTATGCTGGAGGCTGACAATGCCTGAAAAACATAGGATTACACAGATTACACAGAAATGTGATGACAGAAAAAGGCCCCACGGACCATCTAATCTGCCCAATACCCTAGCCCCCCCCCTTCTCTTATGCTTCTACCTTTTTTCCCAACCCCTTAAATCTATCCCAAGCCCTTTTGAACCCCTCCACCATTTCAGCTGCCACTACCTCCTCTGGCAGCTTGTTCCAGGCCTCCACCACCCTCTCCATGAAAAACTGCTCCCTGACATTACCTCTGTATTTCCCACCTCCCAGTTTGAGGCTATGTCCCCTCGTGTTCACTCCCTTCTTCAATTTGAACAAGCTACCACCCTCCACCTTATTTATTCCCTTCAAATACTTAAAAGTTTCAATCGTGTCCCCCCCCCTCCTAATCTCCAGAGGGTACAAATTCAGCCCTCTCAATCTTTGCTCATAGGGTACATCCCGCATCCCTCGTACCATTTTGGTTGCCCTTCTCTGGACCCTCTCCATCATCTCAATATCTCTGCATAGGTGAGGCCTCCAGAATTGCACCCCATACTTCAGATGTGGCATGACCATGGTTCTGTATAATGTCATTAGAACCTCCCACTTCCTGCTAGTAAAACCCCTCACAATACCGGCCAACATGCCATTTGTCTTGCCCACTGCCTTGCTACACTGGCTGCCCACCTTAAGGTCATGCGATACCATAATCCCCAGGTCCCTTTCTGTTTCCTTCTTCTTAATCGCTCCCCCCAAGGGAGTAAGTTTCCCTCTTATTCCTCTTCCCCAGGTGTATCACCGAGCACTTTTGTGCATTAAACTTCAATTTCCAGGTCTCAGACCACCTCTCCAGCCTTTCCAGGTCCTGCCTCATGGCTTGCACCCCACTAGGTGAATCCATCCTATTGCAGTCCTTTGTATCATCTGCAAACAGGCACACCCATCCCTCCAGACCCTCTACTAGGTTGCTAACATAGATGTTAAAGAGTATTGATCCTAGCACTGAGCCCTGTGGTACCCCACTGGTCACTGCCCATTCCCTGGAATGTGTCCCATTTACCACCACCCTCTGACTCCTTCCCTTCAGCCAGTTCTCCACCCACCTGGTGATCCTGTGGTCCACCCCCCAGTCTGTCCCGCTTATGCACTAGCCTACTATGCGGAATGGTGTCGAAGGCCTTACTGAAATCCAGATAGGCCATGTCCACCGCTCCTCCCTGGTCCACTATCTGTGTCAGCCCATTGAAAAACTCTATCAGGTTAGTCTGGCAGGACCTTCCCTTGGTGAAGCCATGCTGCCTGTCATCCTGCATGCCATTTATCTCCAAGTATTCAATCAACCTGATCTTAAGTAGTGTTTCCATTACCTTCCCCACCACAGAGGTAAGACTAACGGGATGGTAGTTTTTGAACTCGTTCTTCCTCCCCCCCTAATGTAGTGCAACCACCTCTGCCCTCTTCCAGTCCATTGACACCACACCTGTGATCAAGGACAAGTTAAACAGCCTCGCCAGATGTGGCGCCAGTTCAACCTTCACCTCCTTGAGAACCCTTGGGTGCATTCCATCAGGCCCCATTGCCTTGTCCACCCTAAGTCTACCCAGCTCTTCCCTTACTCTGTCAGCTGTGAATTCTGCCAAATCCACCTGCCTGTGGCTGTCTCCCTCCCCACCCCGTCCTCGTCCCCTGCCCTTGCTTTCCTCCGTGAAGATTGAAGCGCAATAGCTATTTAATGCCTCTGCTTTTTCAAAATCCCCTTCCAGTATTGTTCCACTTTCCCCCTTAACCTTCCAATCCCATGCTGTGCCCTCCTCCTTTCTCCAACATACCTAAAGAAGGTTTTGTCCCCCCTCATGCCTGCTTCGCTATCCTCTCCTCAGTGGCCTCCTTAGCCCTCCTTATCTTTTGCCCTGCCTCCTTTCTTTTTTCCCTATAGGTCTCCCTGTCCTCATCTTTTTGTGTCATCCTGCACCTCTTGAATGCTCTAATCTTCTCCTTGACCCCTAACGCCTCCTCTCTAGTGAACCATAGAGGTCTTTTCCATCTTCTATTCTTTCTTACTCTTCTTATGCATGCGTCCATGGCTTTAAATACCCCTCTCTTGATGGCTGCCCACATTTATCCACCCCCTGGCACATCCCCTATCCTTGACATTTCTTCCCTAACTACCTTCCTCATTCCATGAAAGTCAGCCTTCCTGAAGTCCATTACCTTGGTTCTCACCCTAACTCTCTCCCTGCCTGCTCTCACCCTGAACCTGACAGCCATGTGGTCACTGGTACCAAGCTCTTCCCCCACCTCCACCTCCTCCACACTGTACCCATTTGTGAAGACTATGTCCAACAGGTTCCCAGCCCTAGTGGTCTCTCTGACCCTTTGCTGCAGGAATATGCCTTGCAGAGCCTCTAAGATGCCCCTGCTCCTTGCAGAGTCTGCATCTGGTCCTCCCAGTTGATGTCCGTAAGGTTTAAGTCCCCAACCAGCACACTTTCCCCTTTTCATGCCATCTTCGCTACTGATGCTACAAAGTGCCTATCCCCTTCCTCTCCCTGCATAAGAGGTCTATAGACTACCCCAACACGTAGGTTTTCCCCCTGTCCCCTGTCTAGGGTGACCTACATTATCTCTGTTTCCCCCTCCTCTTCCCGCCCTTCCATGGCCTCAGTCTCTTCCCTGACATATAATGCCACCCCTCCCCCCTTCCCCTCCCGATCCTTCCTAAACAAACGATACCCTGGGATCACCATCTCCCAGGCATGGTGTTCATTCCACCAAGTCTCACTCACTGCTACAATGTCTAGGTTCTCCTCCACTATGTTGGCCTCCAGTTTTCCCATTTTGTTCCCCCAGGCTCCTGGCATTTGCAACCAAAGCCCTCCAACATCTAGCCCCATCCCGTCCCTCCCTGCTGCTAACTGTTCCCTTGATGAGTGTTGTGGTTTGGAGGGGGGGGCTGATAGCCTCTTTGCTCTGCCTCACGTAAGGATGGCCCTGTCTGTAGCCCCTCCTCTTATTTAGTTTAAATTGAACTTCCTTGCCATGAAGTCCCCAATTTACTTTTTAGTGCAGCTGCCCCCCGCAGAGCTCAGGTGCAGCCTGTCTTGGGCATACAGCCTGTCCTCCTCCCATGTAGAGCCCCAGTCACCTATCCAGCCGAACCCCTTCCAACTGCACCATCCTTGTAGCCAGTTGTTGATTGTCCTTATCTTTTCCTTTTTGGGTGTGCTCGCTCTTGGTACTGGCAACACCTCAGAGAAGGAAATGGAAGGAAAAACAATGTTGCTACTACAGAATCTAGCAAGTTCCTCGAACCCTGCCTGTACCTCCATCAGACTGTTCCCCTCCAAGTCATTTGTGCCCAGGTGAAACACCAGATGTGTTCTTTCATCATGCTGCTTGCCCCAGGAAGGAATATAATGCCTCACCTCCAGCACCATCATCCCTGGCATGCACTGTACCCATACTGCACTGTTTTTTGCTCCCTTCCTTCCCTATTTTATCCCCTTGATTATTGAGTCCCTCAAGAGTGCCACCCTAATGCTCACTGCTTCCTGAGTGTCCTTCTGGTCTCCAGCTTTGTGTCGCAAGGCTTGGTTCCCTTTGGACTCCTCCTCTTCGTGTTCCAACCTGACTTGGTTTCTGTCCCTGCTCATCATTTTTTCCCCATCACCTAACCTGTCCTGGCAAGTAAAAATAGCATAACATATACACATTTGTGTTTGTTTGTGTTTTTACCAGCAGTATATTGTGTTACTTTATAGTTAAAGCAGCACTGATGTAGGCAAGAGCATTTCAAAGTCATTTCGTTGTTGTACACAGGGTTGGAGTGTGGTACAGGGGGGCCCACCTAGAAAGTTGATACTGCAAGGGTGGGGGGGGATCCGGGAAACTTAGTATGGGATGGCTCAGAGCTGACACACTGATTTCAGTATTTCATCTAGAGCTGACACACTGGCACTGTGTTTATATTTTATCTTTGCTTGCAGTGAACAGAAGACCCCATTTAATTTCAAAAAAATAGATGATACTAGCAAAGGTTTTCAGAATTTCCAAGGTGGGCAGGTATCAAACTGAAAAAAAAAACACCTGGAAATTTCCAGGTGGGCCAGTTCAACTCTAGTTGTATAGCTCAAATGAGTGATTCTGTAGCATAGCAGTTTGATACAGTATGTTGCATGATAATTTCTTGTATGCAGCCTGTTGCGATGCACAACTGTGGTGCATACCTCTGAGGTAGCACTGACTTTAAGCATGCAGATCAAATGACCAGAATGTGTAGTGTATTGTTTTTTTATAAGAAGAGTAAAAATAGTGGCTTTCATGTTTTGTGGGAAAGAATGTTTGTATAACGCTTTATTTATTTTATTTTATTTATTTGATAATTGGGTTGGTACACTGGTTCGAGGGATTGTTTTTAGGAATGACCCAGGCCATCCAGTTGGCACATACAATGCATGATATTCAGATTTTTTTTTCCTACGAAGGTTTTATCACGCCTATGTTCAGTGGCATCTGATCAACCCTGCCTCTGCTTCCCCGAGGCAACCACCACCTCCCCTGGGACTCACCTGATCTGGGGTTCCCCACGAATTCCCCTTCATGGCAGGACCAAAGGGAGGAGGGCTGTCCTCCCTCTTTCCAGTGTCCATTAACCACAATGGATCACTGTGAGCTTCCTTGGCAATGTTGTGGACTTGGGGCACGCGATCAGGGCTTATTGTAGCCTCTGATGCCCTTTTTCTCATTTTTTCCACCACACCCTGTTCCTGCTTCTAGTTTGGCTGTGATTCTTCTGGTAATCACTCCTGGGCTTGCAGTTGCAGGATCCATACCTTTCTTCTATGCTTCCCTGGCACTAGATCTAGTACCCATGTACAGAACTCCTGGTTTAGAGTATGCACAGTGTGTGTAAGTCCCACTTCTAACACCATCTGTCATCGAGGCTAGGTCAAGATAAAGACGGTCACCCCAATGCATTCAGTGCAGTACATGTATCTAAGTTCCATGGTGGGTTACTGGCACAACCCTCCCTCCAGCTAGGCCAGATACCATCTTTTGCTTTGGTCCCATACCACCAATCTCCAACCTAATGGAAAAAATGCTTTAAATAAGCAAAGTCTGAAAACTCCTACTGTGTATGCACAGGGACTCACCTTTTTAAACCAAAAACCTTTGAAATTGGTGTCCCTGACTTCCGGTGATGTCACTGAGCATATGGCTGCTTAGTTCTGGAGCTCCGGGAACCACTGCTGTATAATTTGCTTAAAACAGTTGGTAAATCTGCCATCTATCACTCCAATACTCACAGATATACGCAGCAGAGATGGCGACCACTAAATCCAAGGGAAAACACTCGCAAGCTGCAAAAATCAGGGCTCTGATGGAGAGACATAAAAAAAACAGGGCCTATCGAATGACTCCAGACCTGCTTCCCTCGTGGCCAGCATTGCAGACTCAGAGGAGGGTGTGGAGCCTAAGAACCAACAAGCTATTACTGTATGTCCAAGCTGGACAGGATCATCAAGATCCTGCACTGGGTAGAATCTTCTGTGGCTGATGTTAGGGCCGATCTCCAGAGCATAGATAAGTGCACTACAGCTACTAAGCAGACTATAGGAACCCTGGCTGACTCAATTAGCCAGCATGATTGAGCCATACTTTACTTACGAGGGACAGAGAGCTGCAATTAAAGTTGGATGACCAAGAGAAATGCTCCAGACAAAATAACTTTCATATTTGGAGGACTCTTTTCCAAATATGGAAGATTTTGTGTCCCATGTGATAGATTCAGTCCTAAAGTTTACAACAGAGCATCTCCTGATTACTGGAACAGCTCATCACTCTCTGGTTCAGAAGTCAAAGGAGCAGAATACCAGACTGCACTCAATAATTGTTAAGATGTTAAACTACAAGGATTAATAACTTGTATTACAGACCACCTGGAAACTAAATGACATTACATTAGATGGCCAATGGCTATCCTTTGACCAGGACTTTTCTGATTTCTTGAACAGCAAGAGGAAGCAAATTAAAGAAATAATATGGGCTGCCAAGGACAAGAATTTAAAAATCCAGCTACAGTAACCAGTCCATCTGTGCATCTTCATGGATAAGGGTTCACAGCTGTTCGATTCCCTCTATGAAGCTGCCCCAACCTTGCGCAAACTGGGGATTCGTGTGCCAGATCTCCATTCTGTGGCTTTAGAGCAAGAAATCACTCATGTGGCATGGCGCAGAGCGGGCCGACCATGGCGTTCTCACCCAACTGCAGTGTTCTGGCCTTCATATCTCGATGCAGATCTAAAGAAGCTGCTTACCAAAGAAAATAAAGCCACGATGGAAGAAGACTCTGACCAATCAGCGGGACCTTCTACCTGAATGAACTGCACATAAGGTACATTTAATTAAGCTAGAGGGAAAAGATGATTTCTCTTTACCATTGAGCCTGGAGTTACTTTAGCTTAACTAAACTGCAGGTTTCACCGAATCTGACTTTCACTTAAGACTGCAATTCTACAGTTCCTCCTGGTTGGAGCTCGATTGAGACTTTAAATACAATACTGTCCCTGTCCTTCCAGTTTGCAGCATTTCCCTCAAACTTGAAAGCGCTTAAGATGTACAAGATATCTGCCATCTGTCTCCTTCCCACACATTTGTCACCTTTCAGCCTTCTTACAAGGCCCTGTTAATTAGTCTCCACCTGGGAACTTCCCCAGCTCTTTCTCTCCCATTATGCTTTATCTTTCCCATCATCACCTTTTTGTTTCACAGATTCTCTCTTAATCGTACCATTTATCACTTCTTCTCCCTTAGCCTCCCCCTTCTTCTTTCTCCACATATGTATCTCTCTCATTTTACCTCTCCTCTACACTAACTTGTTTTTTTTCTCTTTTAGATATTTCCTGAAGAAGACCTAAGGTCGAAAGGTAGATTTTTAACTTTATTTTCTATTTTCAGCGTGCATTTACTATAACCATTTTGTTTTGCTTTTAGACCACATGCTGACGCAGTGCCTTGTTTTTGTTTTTTTACAATTTGTATGTACAAGATATGACTGAACTTATGGGGGCACTTTGATAAGTGGGACATGAATTTTTCACAAAAAATGTTCCTTTCTTTCGCTATTCTTTTCCCATTTGAACTGCTATAAGTCCACTCCTTTTGAATATTCCTTTCATGCTTTTGCTCAAGTACCGTGTCATAGGACTTTCAGGTCAAGAGGGAGGAACAGGGGAATACACTGCAATAACACGGACAAAGATTTACATAGCCCTTGCATTTTGGCAGAGGTTACATGCTTTTGGGTTTTGAGTTATTTAAGGAGTGCACAAGGTAAAGGGAAGCAGGGAAATGCTGATGTTGGGGTCTTTTTCTTTTCCCTTCCCCCTTGTGTTAGGCCCCACACTATTACTTTTTGCTTAAGTTTGGGAAGGGGGGGTGCAGCACCAAAGTTTCAACAATTGCTGTGACATCTTTATAAATGGAACCTTTGCTGATTGCATTGTGAAGCCTTCTGGCACCATGCAATTCTGCATAAAGTTGAGCCAGTCCAAATTAATTCATGGCCATTTGCCTATGCTTTCCATGATGCTTTGCATTATTGGGATATTTGCAATTTGTGTTTTCTTTAAAATTTGGCTGTATGGCCAATATCCTCCGGGATAACATATACCCCAGTACATTTGCTCTGGGCTTCTTTTGTAGTAATAAAATACATTACATACCTGGTAATCTAGTGGCCCCCACCTCAGCAGATAATGCCCCCCGGCCACCACCCCACTCCCCCCCATTCTGAACCCTGATCCAGCAACCAGCAAAGCCCTCCTCACACCACCATGGCTGGCTGCTGAATGAACTGTCAGACCAGGAGTTCTGAATGCCATATTAGGGGATATGGCAGCCTGCGTCTGCTGCAGGTCCCGTAGCACCATGCTGCAGCCCATTTTGTGGTGCAAGGCAGGGCCAGACCCCCTTTGCCACATGCAGCCTGCGTTTGATGCAGGCTGTTTTACTGATTATAAAAATGCTCAGAGAAATGGAGCTTTCTGACTGGCTGTAAACATTCTAACAGTCTTATGTTAATCTTTTATTAACATACATGTAGAGCATAACCATATTCTAAACAAGGTTTAACACTAAAGTATTTATAAACATTTTATTATAATAGCATTAAGGTACTCCCATGGGTTATGTTAATGGTCAATTCATCACCCTCTAAGGGCATGTGGCACTCAGCTATGCCTTGTGCCACATTACACACCTAGCTGATTAACAGACCATTAACATAACCCCTGGTCATGCCTTATTGCTTAAATAGCTCCTGGCTGCATCTTTTGACACAAGGTGGCAGTTGCATCACACATCTTTGATGCAAGCAACTTGCCTCATTCTCAGGTCTTTGACCCCCCCCCCCATTTTATACCTGACCAGCCTGGAACACAGTGCCACCTACTGGGTGCATTGTTAACATTAAGGCTCACAGGTGAGTGTTTTTTTTATGAGACTTTACTGAAACTAGATAAATCAACATTGGTACAATACCAATCAAATATTTCATAGGTTCATAGGTATATACAAGTTCGAGGGACTAGCCCATAATGAACTCGCCATCCCTAACCTGGATGGAATTCATATTTTTTATTACCCATAAAAATGTCAAGATTTTTTTTGAATAACTGAAAGGAACTACTGTATGCTACTTCAAGAGGCAGTAAATTCCAAGTCTGGACTATTCTCTGGGTAAAAAATTGATATCGACTAGTAGACCTATTTGTGACTGATTTTAATTGTAGTATATGGGATCTGGTGTTATTTCTTTTCTTACACCATTCTAAGCATATTGTTTCAGCCAGAGAATTATCCCTGGAAGCTTTATAGATTAGGCATAAGTCCCTCTTAAAGAACGATATTCCAAGGAATAGAGTTCCAATTTTGTAATCTACTGTTATATGATAAAGTTTTACAATTATTCACTTGTCTGGTAAATCTTCTGTATTTTTTCAACTAGTATCTTATCCTTTACCAAGGTTGGAGCAGAAAAAGAGGCGCAAAAGTCTAGATTTGATCTTACTACACTGCAATAAATAGGAAGTAAGACTTCCGGTTCTCTAGATTTAATATTTTTAAATAGGCAAGTTATTAATCTATGACATTTTGGGAAGTTTTTGAATGTGTTCAGAAAATTTAAAATTATTAGTGATAAAAATGCCCAGGTCTTTTTCAGAAGTTACTTTGTTCAGTAAAAGGTTGTTCAGATAATAGTTAGCACATCTGTTGTTAAATCCAAAATGCATAACTTTACATTTGGCAATATTAAAATTAAGTTTATGTTTCACAGCCCAATTGAATAAATCATTTAGGTTTTCTTGTAACATAGAAATAGATGTACAATCATTAACAATACACCCCAACTTAGTGTTGTCAGTGTATTTATTGACCCAAACCCCATTCTTGGTTTTCATACCTGAGATGAGAATATTGAACAAAGTAGGGCCAAGGACTGACCCCTGAGGCACACCACTAGTCACCTTGCTCCAGGTTGAAGTATAACCCCCTAATATTTACCTGTTGTCGTCTATTGGTTAACCACGCCAGAGATCCAACTGACAATATTTTTGTGCAAACCAATATTGACCAAGCTTTCTATTAGGATCTTATGAGAAACTGAGTCAAATGCCTTTTCATAATCGAGAAAAACAACATCCACAGGGAACCCTGCATCCAGGGCGGCACTAATAGGTTCAAAGAAATTAATCAGGTTGCTCTGACAAGATCTACCAGCAACAAAACCATACTGTGTAATGTCCTCTAGGCCATTCCTTGTGATGTGCATGTTAATTCTATACATTATAAGTTTTTCCAAAATTTTTCCTATGCGGAAGGTTAAACTAATCGGTCTATATTGTTCCACCCTCTGTTTTGTTCCTCCCCTTGTGAATAGGTATGACCCAGGCTTCTTTCCAGTCATCTATTACTATACTAGTGTAGAGTGATTTATCGAATAGTAGTGTTAGGGGACCAGCAACTTCATAAGAAATTTCTTTTAAAAACTGGGAAGGAAAACCATCAGTACCTGCTGATAAAGAAGACTTAAAGGAGTTTATAGCAGAATATACTTCTGGAATTGTAATTACCTCCAGACTATCTTGAATTTTGGGGATTTTAGAGTTAATAATTTCGTTAGCTTTATAAATACTAGTAAAGTATCTATTGAATTCATTAGCCATGCTCAGTTCATCAGATATTAATTTATTATTTATTAATAGTGGACCCACTTTCGAAGAGTTCTTTCTCATAGAGCCAATATAATAAAAGAACTGCTTTTTATTATCTTTATTGGTAGTAGCTAGTCTGAGCTCCACTTCTTTTTTTGCCTTTCTAATTGCTTGTTTAGTTTTATTTGCTTTTATTTTGAACCTGTTCCAGTTAATTACAGTTTTGTGCTTTTTGTATTTGTTAAAGGCTCTTTTTTTTGATCTTATAAGTTTTTTAATTTTAGATGAAAACCATATAGGAAGTCTTTTGTGATTGAAATATTTTCTGCGTACAGGTACCCATTTGTTGATACAGTAACTCAATTTTTCCTTAATACGGTGCCATATTTGTTTTACTTGTAACTCTTCCAGTTCCTTTTCCCAATTCCATTCCATTAGATATGTTTTTATTTCCTTGTAATTAGCTTTAGAATAGTTTCTCATTTTGGTAATACCTTTAACATTCATTGCATAATAATTAATTGCCCATAATACCATGCAATGATCACTATCTCCTAGAGGGGCAACAATTGTTGGGGATTCTGTCTGTTATTTTTAACTCCAAATTTTCAAGGCAGACATTTTATGACATCCCTTTATAAACATGACATGCAGCATTTATAGTATATTGCCCCAACATCATTTTGCACCACATGTGTGAAAACAAGTCTCATTCAGGATTTTAAAAATTACACCTGTCACGTTTATGAGATTGTGTGGACAAAATGGCTATAATGAAAGGCTGGTGTTAAAATAATGAAAATTAGTGAAGTTATGAGTGAATGTTGAAATACTGCAACGTTCACTCATAACCTTATCAGTTTATCATATTTTCTCACCAAATGTACAGCACATCCTTCTTATTACCCCTCCTCATGAACTCAATAGGTGAAAATGTTCAAATCCCAGCTGAAACATCATTCTGTACAACAGGTGCAAAAACACATATTGGCCAGGATTTGAAAAATGACGTTTGTCATGTTCATAAAGAGATGTGAAAAAAAAAATGGCTATGTTGGGCTTTTGAATATTGCAGCCCAGTGCAAATTTGGTGCTACTCCAGCGCAACAGATTTGTGTTGGGTGCAAAGGTTTGAATATCTGGTGCCAAATATGTAAAGATGACTAGGTATGAGTGAAGACTGAAATTTTTCTACACTCCTTCATAACTTTGGTAATTTTCAATACCTGTTGTGCTGGAGGTGCCAAATTTGCACTGGGCTGCAATATTCAAAAGCCCAGTTAGTGCTGGCACTGAGTGATAGTGCCAATGCTAAACTTTAATGTACTCAGGGGAGGGAGTGAGGAGAGGGGCCATGAATATCGGCACACTGGCATATTCAAATGAATAACACCACACTACAGATAGTGTGTGGTGCTACATACCACATGTAAAAAGCATGCGATAGTGGCACACACACTGTTGCACCCCATCTCGAACTCTGACTCCCATCCTTGTGCACCAGAACTAATGCGTAATCTATCCCTGCAGTCTAGTGGCCCCCATCATGATCTCTGACACCCAAGTCACAGTACACTAATAGTACCCTGGTAGTCTAGTGACTCCCCAACCCCAAATCATGATCCCAAACACCAGGAAGAATAATATGTTTGGATATTCCCTGGTAGTCCAGTGGCCTCCCCACCCCCACATCATGATCCCTGACACCAGAATGAATAATATGTTTGGATATCCCCTGGTAGTCTAGTGTTCCCCCACCCTCACATTGCAATCCCTGACACCAGAATGAATAATATGTTCAGATATTCCCTGGTAGTCCAGTGGCCCCTCACCCCCACATCACGATCCCCGACACCAGAATTAATAATATGCTTAGATATTCCCTGGTAGTCTAGTGTCCCCCCACCCTCACATCATGATCCCTGACACCAGAAAGAATAATATGTTTGGATATTCCCTGATGGTCCAGTGGCCCCCCCCATCACAATCCCCAACACCAGAGTGAATAATATGTTTGGAGATTCTCTGATAGTCCAGTGGCCCCCCCATCTGGCAGTGCTAACCCCCCACTCCCCCCAACCATCCCCGAACGGAGTCAGCGACTGGCTCAACCCACCACTGACTGCTGCAGCCAGCTATCAACTGGTGGTGAATGAAGCGCATCAGAGTGGGTAGTACGCAGTGCTCATGCACTACTCTCTCAACATCATCCCATTCATCACTCAGTCAGTGGCATGGCGAGGTGAGCAGGGTTGCTCAGTTTCTGGCTCCATCTGGGATAGTGGGGGAGCAGGGGGCCAGCACTGCTGTGTTGGGGGTGGGGGACCACTGACTACAGGAAGTAATAGTCATTTAAGACATACTGGTGTCAGGGATCATGATTGAGGGGTAGGAGGACCACTAGACTACCAGGGAATAGTTATTATTTTCATATACCGCATCAGGATCATGCTTGGGGGTGGGGGACCACTAGACTACCAGAGAACCTTTAAGATAATGACAAGTTTTCAACGGGGATCCTGGTGGGGTGGGTGGTGGGGCCACTAGACTACCAGGAAAACTGTTAGTTGTATTGCACTATGGGGACCTTTTGTGTGAGGCTGTGTTCCACCTGCTGGGGCATATCTCTGAACTGTCCCTGATTTTCTTTTTATCACATCTCTATTTTCTCTCCTGCTGTAGTACGTATGGTAGGGGCATCCAGCTGCCAGCTCCTCCCCAGCCCAGAGGGCAGCAGGCTCACTTGAATTATGGGGAGTCTGGTACAGCCACTCCCCGACCCACTGGGAGGCCCTCCTATGCCTTCCCCATGCTGGGCTGAGACCAAACCCCCCAGCGCGATTTCCTGACAGACCTCCGGGTGGTATGAGCATGGCTATCAAGCTGCTTGCTCGTGCCCAGCCTTTTTCCTCCATTAATGACCCCTTTGAAGTGCAGACATGCAATGACATCAGAGGCACAGCATGCCAACATCTGCTGCACTCCAGCCCCAAGTACACCAACTCTGGTAATGCCCCCAGTCATCACCAGGCACCGCTACAGAGCGGTGGGATCCCTCAGCCCTCCTCAGGGATGGGAGACTAGTCCCTGGGATACTTGATCCCATCACTCTCCTGCTGACCCCTGATGACTCGGGTGCATTTTTGAACCTGGGTCACCAGCATGGCGTGAGGTGTGGCATCCAGCATCTCAACCATCAGCGCCACCGGACCGAGTGAACTGTCCCTGATTTTAAAGAATGTCCCTGATATTGCCTCAGCATTTAACCTGTCCCTCATAAGTTATGCGTTTCTGTGACTCAACAGTGGGGACTGTAAGCACCACAGACTGTCAAACAGTACAGTTGCAGACCTGTTCATCTTCGATGAGTGCATCTTACACTATTCCCCTCATTCTATCAGCTATCTGGGTGGTTATTGCCAATGTATAGGATGTGTCCCTGAGTTTAGTCCATAGTCCCTGATTTATTTCAACCAGGTCCCTGATTTATGAGGCAAAAGGTTGTGAAGTATGTTCTAGGGAGCGGTGTCCCTCACTGCCCCTCAGTCGGCACGTCTTTGTCCCTCATTGCAGTGCTGCTTGGATGAGTGGTATGCACTGATTGTGCCTGCAAATACCCATTTCCTGCAGCATCCAGCCTGTACGTCCATTCCAACCAACAGGGGGTTGCTGTGAGCACACCCTGGCCTGCAGCTTCCAGCCTGTACTTCCATTCTGACCAACAGGGGGTTGGTGTGAGCACCTTGCAATATTGCCAGGCAAAGTACATGGGAGTGCATGCAAAGCAGGCCATAATGAGATGCAAATGTAACTGTTTGCCCATGGATTGCCTGAGTAGGCTCATTTACACAGGATATTTGAATATAGCAAACTTTTGCCCTGGGCTAACCTGTTTGCACCAAGCTAGTGTGTTAGCACTTTGCAATCAGGTTAGCCCCGGGCAAACCTCTCAAAAGCATAGCACAGTTCTGCAGTGTTTGGCCTGCATTATTGTTTGCAGTTGTTGTGCACCACTTCATTGCTATCACACACATTGTCCATCAACTTCAACTCTGCCTTACTCCAGCTCTGTGTCCACTGAGCTGCTGTTGCATTTGGCACATCCCTGTCACTATATTCAGAGCTATCTTATTTCCTTGGCTATTTTAGCACTGCACTCGCAGCCCTGTTTGCACTGCTTCCTTTGCGCACTGTATTCAGCAGGTTTAATCAATCAATCAATCAATCTTTATTTTAACAGGTGGAATACCATTGAGCAAGCTCATTTTCAAGGTGGGCCTGTGTGAACATACATGATACGCCTTTACTCTGCTGGAGGGGAGGTGTGGGTGACCTGTGCTGGTGGGTCCCCCCGTCACACTCCACATCCGAGACTGACGGCCGAGTTGAGGTGCTGGCTTGCAAACCGAGCTCCAGCGGGTCTCCTTGGCAGAAACGCAACCCTAGGACCCAAGCTGCCCCTGCTGCTGCAGGAGACCGAATCAACAGAAGTGAACTTGTGCTTTTATCTTACCGTAGGAGCAGGAGCTCTGCCACGAACTCTGTAGCTGCTGGGGGTACTGAATCTGCCCTTGTACTTTGAATTTTTTTTTTTTTTAATTTGCATTTTTTCCACCTCCTCCTAGCTGCCGGCCACCCAATGTTCAGCCCGGTCACGGGCCAACGGCTTCCACCCCCCCACATCGGCCTCGGGTCCTCTGATACCCCGTGGCTTGCCCTCCACGGCGGGGCTGCGGGATGGGGAGAGCGAGGCATCCCGCAGAGACCGTAATTGGTTGGAGGACTGGCCTGGGGGGGCTAATCAAAGCCGCAGCGGGCTTCATGGAGGGTGGCCGGCAGCCGTCCATTTTCCTCTTTTTCCGGGGAGGCGGGGTCGTGCAATGACGTCCAGCGTCCGCCCCGCCTCCTACAATCTTTGAGCGCGGCAGCGTGGGTGCTCCTAGCCTCCGCTAGGAGTCCCTATCGCCCTGGATGCTACCCCATCCCTCCCCCCGGAGAAGGAGAGCAGTCCAACGGACGCTCAATCCTTCTCCCCTGGCAGCCCTCCGGCGACTCAAGTCGTTCCCAAACCGGGTCGCCCGGCGTCACGGAAATCAACCGCTATACCGACGAGGCCGCCCACTTTGAATTTGGCACCTCTTTGCCCCTGCCCAATTTGCCCCTGCTACCTGTGACTCACTAGCTCTCCTCCTCAAAAGGAGAGCGCAACCTTGGACTAGTGCCTTTACTCTGCTGGAGGGGAGGTGTGGGTGACCTGTGCTGGTGAGTCCCCCCCGTGCTCCACATCCGAAACCGACAGCTGAGTTGAGGTGCCGGCTTGCAAACCAAGCTCCGGTGGGCCTCCTCGGCAGAAACGCAACCCTAGGACCCAAGCTGCCCCTGCCCTCCCACCCACCCCTTCCCTCCTCCCATTAAATCCCCACTTGCCCCACCTCCTGAGTCGGCTGTGCCCAATAAGATTGCAGGGGATGGTATTGTAAAGTGAATGTCTTATTACTACCAGAGATAAAAAAAAAACCTGATGTGATATTAGTCACTGTCAATGACCTGTATTGCCCTGTTCTGTCTTATCTGACTTGAGTGCTAGTCTCCCCTTGCTAAATGAACCCTGCCTCTATGTGCTCTGCTTATTCTTGCCATAATTTGATGTGACCTCTCTTGAATACTGTGACATACTGTATGGTAATTACTGCTACATGCAATAGTCCCTTGCTCTCCCCAGGTGACCTTTAATATACTGCTTATTATACTTTTGCCCTTGTCCTCTTTACTTCCCCAGGGTTCCCATTCAATACTGCCCCACGCACGCTGCACTCTCCTGGTTACTCTCTTGGGTGCTGTACTGGGGGGACTGACTGATAACCCTGTCCTACAATAGGGCGTACTACTCCTATGAGCCAGCTAGCTCTGGTGCCCTTTTCTAGAGGGTGACCACTTGCACATGACCAATAGTTCCTACCCCAGGTGCAGACTGTCCCTCCTAGCCTGCCCACGTCCAACTGCCCTTCCCCTGGAGTAGATTGTCCCACCTATCCTCCTCACTATTTTGGCAACCCTACCCTGTCCCCTCCTGACCATCTCCTCGTAGTTCCGTAGGCATTACCTAAGTAGGGTCCTGGTGAGCAGCAAGGTTCCACCTCAGAATGGAGTCTCCCAAGGCCACTAGGGGTATCGTTCTGCCCCACCTCCCTGCTCCGTCATCCTTGCTGGCCTCTTTCTGGGACTAGTTACCCTCCAAGTGGTAACTGCCCCCATGCATACCACGTGGGATGGCTGCGAAAGGACTTCCCCTTGCGAGGTGTTTGACTTCACCTTCTCTAATCTCCTGGCATGCACTGGGAGACCCTGCTATCTCACATGCGGTCTGGTACCAAGACGCATACTGTACTGAATCTGGATAAGGTGACGCCTAGCCCACAAGCCTATGACCAGGAGTTCCAGTCCAGAGGGCACCTCCTTTGGATTTTCCTGTTGATCCTAGCCCTGGCCGGTGACATTGAACTTAATCCTGGCTCTACCCTCCAGACCTCCTCAATTTCTCAAGAATGGCGGCTGGGCAAGGGGTTAAAAGTGTCTCATCTCAACATTTGTATCCTGCTTCACAATCTGGATGAGCTTGTCACATGGGTCACACTCTACAAGCCCGATATCCTTGGAATAATGGAAATCTGGCTTAAGCCCTCGATTCCTGACTCAGTCTGTGCGCTACTAGGCTACAAGCTCATACAACTGGACAGGTCTCGAAACAAGAGGGGTGGAGGCAACCTGATATACTTCAGGAGCCACCTTAAAGTATCTCTGGTGACACACCAGACATCCCCACTGTCCCCCTGTGAGCTGCTTCATGTTATGCTCCATCTTGGCAACCTAAAAAACTATATGTTGTATGCACCTATAACCCTCCAGAGGGAGGGCTACCGGATCTCACCCACCTCCTGGACACTGTTGGCCCCAGTATTGGTGACAATGAACTCCTTAACCTGGGTGACGTGAACTTAAACTGGACTGGTGGAAATGTAAAGCAGTTTGAACCTTTACTTGCAAACCTAACGCTGACGCAACTTGTACAGGAGCCCACCCGATGGTCAGCAAATGGAGCCTCCCACTCCCTACTGGACTGGATCCTGTATAATCGCCACGAGAGGATCTCCTCTGCAGGAACCCTCTCTGACTCCATCTCAGATCACTCCCCGGTTTTCTGCATATGGAAAATCCCCTTCCCAAAGATTCCTCACAAAATCATCCACATCAGAAACTTCTCCAGGCTTGATCCAGACGCATTTATGGAGGACCTGAGGCTTACGGACTGGTCAGGGGTGTATAGTGCCCCTGACCCCTCTACAGCCGTAATCTCAGTACCTTTGGGGCCCTGCAAGACAGGCATGCCCCAACTATAAGATGGACGGTAAGGGGGTCAGCCACAAAATGGCTGCATGGGAGCCTCCTTGCCCTTATGCAGGCGAGGGACAAGTGCTGAGCCCACTTCAAACGCTCCCTTGATCAGACCTTGCTTCAACAATATAGAAAACTTAGAAATGAGTGTAAAAAAGCTATTAGGGTTGCAAAAAGTGACTTCTGCAAGTCTTCCCTACTCAGGTCTGCAAATGACACAAGAAGGTTCTGGAGAAACATAAAAACTCTTGTCAGTGGTTCCTCTAACTCTGGAGTAACAGACATGATAATTGGAGGGGTTTCCTGCAACAACCCACATACGACTGCAAATGCTTTCAACTCCCATTTCATTGACCTATCTGCTCTCTCCTTACCTGTCTCTACTGACAAGAGTGCCAGCTGCCCCTACCCCCGGACTGGCAGGAGTCTGACTCCTCCAGACCACCTTTCTTCCTAAAGGCCATGTCGAACAAGGAGATGCTGATTCTCCTCTCCGGCCTCTCCCAGTACTCCAGTGCTGGCCTAGATAACCTGGAGCCCAAGCTTCTGAAACTAGGAGCCCCTCACATTGCCTCCCCGATGGCCCACATCCTCAACCTGTCCCTTGCCACGGAGGAGATTCCTGATATCTGGATGGTGGCCAAGGTTGTCCCCGTGCTAAAGCAGGGCAACCCAAAAGTCTCTGACAACTATCGGCCGATCGCCATCCTTTCAGCCATCAGAAAGCTCCTTGAAAAAGTAGTGGCTGAACAACTCTCTGAGTACATTCAAGCCCATGAGTTGCTGTCCCCTGCCCAGCACAGTTTTCGTAAAGGGCACAGCACAACCACGACCCTGGTCCCTGTCTCATCCAGTATCAGAGCAGCCATGGACCAGGGGAAACTCTCTGGAGTGGTGTTCATTGACTTGTCCAAGGCCTTTGACCTTGCTGACCATGCTCTGCTCTGTACTCAGATGAGGTCCCTTGGCTTGTTCCCCTTCAGCTCAGAAATGGCTAACCGATTTCCTGCATGGCAGAGTACAGCTGACAAAATTCAATAAAGTCCTCTCAGATCCCTTACCCATGACCTCTGGCATCCCTCAGGGCTCAGTCTTGGGACCCCTTCTCTTCTCTCTCTCTTTATTAACCATCTCCCTGCTGTTGTAACTAACTGCAGGGTCACCCTTTACGTGGATGATCTGATTCTCCTGGCCCACTCCCGGGACATAGCTACCCTCAATCTCCACCTGTGTGAGGACTTTAAGAACATTCAGGCTTTGGTTAACCCAACAGAAGTTGGTCCTCAACCTGAAAAAAATTCAGGCTATGCTATTTGGATCATCTGCCAAGATACATGCCTCTCCAGTCCCTCTGCGAATCAGCTGTGCAGATGGAACTTCCCTTCACACTGTGACCTCTCTCAAATACCTCGGGGTGACACTTGATCCCCAACTGGACCTAGGGAGCCACATCCTCAATGTCTGCAGAGCCGTGAACTGTAAGCTGGGTCTGGCCTATAGGGCCAAATATAACCTGACCCCTGCTGCTCACCTGGCACTTGCTAGAGGAGTACTACTCCCCATCCCTTAGCTATGGTCTCCACCAATTTGCACGTACCTCTAAAGCCCTTCTTACTCGGTGGGACACGACGTACAATAATATCTGCCGCTTCGCTCTGGCCGCCTCCCGCCTCACCCACCATTGTGAACTCTATGACAAGCTAGGTTGGCTTTCTACGACTAATCACCTAAACTTTGGACTAGGGTACCTTGTGAGCAAAGTGATCAGTACTGACACCCCCCGGGGCTGGCTCAGCTCCTCTCTCCCACTGACCGCCCCTTAACCTCTCAGGTCCCAGGGTCCAGGGTTACTAAAAGTACCCCCTACCCATACCCTCATGGGGGACAGGGACTTCACTGCATGTGCTCCTAGGGTCTGGAACTCCTTTCCTGAGCAGGTTCACACTGCCCTCGCCCATCAGTGTTTCCAGAAATCACTGTGGGGGCATCTGAAGCTGGCCTCAGGGTGTGAGTGCCCTAAGCCTCCCTAGTACTTTGTCCTAGGTACTGGACTGCTACATTATTCTTTTACTTGGAACACAATCTGAATCGAATCGGTTGATGATCTCGATCCAACTTTTCCTTATGCACTTGTCTATGCTATGTATGTTCAATACTACCTACTGTTTGATCATTATGTACTATACCAACTTCTGTCATGTATATGATCCCTGCATTGCCTTGTTGTTTTGTTGACTCAATGTACTAAGTTACAAATTGTACTTGTTTACCTGCTGCGTTGTGCCGATGTCTCCGTAATACCTGTTGTACTCTCCCGGGTCGTTCCTGAAAATAGGCATACAACTTGTCTAGTGTACCTACCCAGTTAACAAAAGCTAAATAAATAATTGATCAGCAAAAAATAGATTAAGACACTTGTAGGTACACAGCATAGAGATACATAATGGGAGAGTAACATAAAGTACAACAATATGTAAAATATACACTAATTTCCCATATAAGGATATCAATAACAGCAAAAGTACCATGCACAATGAATGCACATATAATGTCAACAATAACAGCGTTGAACAATGGCAGTGGAAAATAGGCAAGCACTGTTATGGTAGCTGGAGAATAGTAAAAGGAGGCAAGGAAAAGGAGAGGGGGGAAAAAGGGTAGCCAGAGAGGGGGAGCACCGTGGTTTAGCCTCAAGGCTATGAATTTGAATATAGCTTGCTACTGGTTCAGGGCTAATTTAGCACGCCATGCAGTGCTAATTTAGTCGCAGGGCTAAGTTTTGAATATCTGGCCCCTGGACCTCAAATTTCCAACATAGCCTTCTTATAACCTTATCTCATGAGCAAGGGAGGTGACATTTTTCAAATCCCACCCAAAAGGTGATTTCTCAAAGGGAGTGCAAAATCACCTTTCTGACCAGATTTGTATAATTCCACCATAATTGATCATGAGGTGGGGACTCAAACAGGCCATGTTGAAAATCTGGTGTGAAAATACGCAAAAATGATGAATTTATGAATAATTGCTCAAAACCTCATTGAAATACATTAAACTGCACTTACCTGTGTTTGTCAGTTCCAGCAGCAAGATGTGCCATCGAGTGGAGAGTGAATCTATGCCACGGGACATATTCAGATGATTGAGGGTGTGTGGGGGGGCATGGGGGGTGCTGAGTGGGAGGTTGGGGTGGAGGTCAGATTGGCAAGGGACTATTTCCTTTTTACAGACTAAAAAAAAGAAGAAATTATTGAGCTATGTTTTTCTTTTTATGTTGGCTTGCCGTGCTTGCGCGCAAGTCAACATCTTGGGAGAGTGAAGATTTGGGGGCGCGGTCACTGTTGGGTGAATGCAGGGCACGCATCAGTAGGTGCATCCCTCATTCCCCAATCAGCCTGCATGCCAGCGCCGCACCATGTATGCTAATGTGGTGAGCACATCTAAGGAAAGGTCCGCTGCAATCTGAGCAAAGCTCGTCAGACGCAATGGACCCTTCCTGCATGCTGCCACATTAGCAGCATGGCGGGCGGCTGCCCAACTGCCGACTTCGGGGCTGCCCAATCTCCCAGCCAGCTTTCTGTGGCCGCAGAAATTTGCCAATGGGGGAGCCCGCTCCTGTTGGCATAGAGCAGCCCCCCCATTTCCTATATGCCGAGGGGGCTGCCAGTCCCCATAGTTCTTGTCTCCCCGCATTCTTGTGTGCCGATATAAATCAGACCCTTCTGCACTTCTTATATGCCGAGGGGGTGCCTAATCCCCCCGGCTCTTGCCTCCCTCCGCTGTCATTGTGTGCCGACGGGGTGCCCAATCCCGCCGGCATACATTCATCCCCATTGTCTGTCGGCAAGGGTGCCCAATCCCCGCCGGGCTGCAGCACCCCCAAATCAGTTAGGTGGCCCACTGGGAGCCCACCCCAGCATGCCAAGTTCCTGAAAAACAAAAACTGTCCCACGATGTAATTTTTTACTTCCCTGTAACAAAAAGGTCCCTCGTAGTCTCCTGCCCCCACCCGCACCCACCCACTGCGCACCCTGCCTCCCCACACCCCTCACCCCCTTCACCCCTACTTACCTCCGGAGTCTGTCGCGATGATCTTCGGTGGACCGGGAACACGTCTGCACTCTTCAAAGCCAACCGCGAACTGAGGAAATGCCGGTAAGCTGTATAATGGAATGAATAGGGTTTTTTCAACTTTGCTGCATATCTTGCGCATTTCTTGGAATTTTGGCACCAAATTTTCAACATGGGGTTTTTGGGGCCCCTCCTCATGAATTCTATCACTGTCATGGCGTTAATCGGCCTCGAAAGGTGATTTCGCAGTCACTGCACAAAATCACCTTTCAGGACCCATTAACGAAATGACAGTGCCAGTGTTCATGAGGTGGCCTCTCAAAAAGCCTATGTTCCAAATTTGGTGGAAAAAATCCAACAAATGCCTATTTTATGAGCGTGCATTGCGCAGTTGCTATGCAGGCTCGTAACTTCGCGCATTCGCAATATTTTAACGCCGGATTTTCAGGATTGTCATTTTTGTATACCTCCTTGTGAACAGTACAAATGTCATTTTCCACATCCTACACAAAATGTGTTTCCGCACTTCCGGCGCACAATAGCGCAGTTGCTGTGGGAAAGCAGTGTTTGGGCGAGATTATGAAAATGACAGTGACACAGTTCATGAGCAGAGGTCCTAAAATGCCTATGTTGAAAATTTGGTGATGATACTCCATAAAATGACTGTGTTACGAGCGTGCATTGGCAGATTGCATGCACGCTCGTACCATTGTGCATTTGTGATATTTTCACTCTGGATTTTCACCATTGCCATTTTTCCACACCTCTTGATGAACAGTACAGTCATCATTTCACATATTCTGCCCAAAATGTGTTTTCGCACTTCCGGCACAGAATAGCGTGGTCGGTGTGCGAAATCACTTCTTGGGACACTTTGAGGAAATAACAGTGACGCTGTACATGAGCAGAGGTGCTAAAATGCCTATGTTGAAAATTTGGTGCCAAACGCCCATAAAATGACAGTGTTGCAAGCGTGCGTTGCATATTTCCCACACACCCTTGTGACTTCTCAAATTTGCTATATTTACATGTCACATTTTCAACACTGGCATTTTTTTACACCTCCTTATGACTGGTACAGCTGTTATTTTTCACATCCTGCCCAAAATGTTTTCCGGCACTGCACTACCAAACACCCAAAGGGACACCCCAATGCCTGTCAGTCTCTGCAGGGTGGGGGTGGGTTGGCATCAGTTCAATACTTCACTGCCATTCCTATTATGCATCTCTCTAACTCCTGCACTACCAATGCCAATGCCAGCAATCCAACATTCGGCATTGACAAATGCTTGTTTAAGGTAGAGTGATATTCAATGGTATTCTAACACTGGGGATTGGGCACCCCAGTGTTGGGCTACTGTTCAGCAGTACTGGGGTTGGGCACCCTGTTGTCGCCATATGTATATTGAGAATGGGGGGGCGGGCTATCTGGAGGGGAGGGTGGTCAAGAGAAGCGGTACAAGGTGTGGGCAACCTAGTCTGCTTATTTTAAATATAAAGAAACAAAGGGAAGGGCAGGCGACCTGGACGTGGGGGGGGAGAAAAAGACAGTACCAGGGGTGGAGGTACCATGGTCCACTTAAATATTTACAATAAATATGTAGAAAGATTGACAGACAGATGGATGGATGGATGGATGGACAGGCAGACAGACAGATGATCAGACAGAAAGAGAGCGAGAGAGAGATTGTGCTCTTTGGCTGACTGATGAAACTGAAGCCTGCAGCAGGACTCCAGCTGGGAGTTCACAAGTAGAGAAAGTCCCACTGTTCTCATATGGAGAATGCAGGTGAATGACTCCCCTTACTAAGCTGGGGACTCTGAATTTTTGGGTGCCAAGAAATATTATTTCCAGGGCATTTTTTAAAAAATAAACACCATATGTAGCTAAATGGGTCACATTTACTTAGGGTCAGGGGGTTGTTTATCATCTATCTGAAAGACACTACTGAGCTTGCTCAGAACTGAAATTTCGAATCCTTATGACTTGTGAATGAATTAACATTTTTTCACCAAACCACCAAAAGTCACCATTTTAGGACAAGCCCATTTCTACCCTCAAAATTATTTCAGAACAAAATTTCAAACTGTCTCGGCTATAGGTGACAATGACAAACAAACAGCAAAACACACCAATTTTTCCTAAAAAAACACTATCTGGATCTTGGACTCAGCACATCTAAGTGCAGTGAAACTTGCCAAATCAAGAGACTTTGTCCCCCTGACCATGCATGCAAAACTTTGTGCAATTCTGTATGGGAGGGGGGCAAGCTATTAACGTTCAAAGTTAGGGGTTGAACATTAAACAGCCTTCTCAACCCTAACTATAGGGGCACTACTGCATCCCTATAATATATTACATTATGTAAACAAGAGTGTTTGTATCTGCTTGGATTACTCACGACTAAAACATTAAAGGAGCTTACCAAATTCAGACACATCTTGATAGAAAAGGAAACATTCTCAAATGTTATAGCCAATAGCATCTACTAAATGGTTTTGGCCTGCCCGGTGGTGCTGAGGGTTGAGGCGCTGGATGCCACACCTCGCGCCACGCTGGCGACCCGTGTTCGGGAATGGGCACAGGCCGCCGTGGGTTGGCAGGGGCGGGGAAGGATTGAGCATCCGCTGGACTACTCTCCTTCCCTGGGGAGAGGGGAACTGCTGCATCGGCACCTGAGTACCCTCTGGTGGAGGCTGGGGAGCAAGGTGATGTGTGCGAGCATGGGGAGCCGACTGAAGTCGCCGGGGAACGCATGTGGGCGTGTGTGTTCATACGCTGGCGCATTGCACACACCTGGCTTCAGAGGAGCAACAACAGAAAAAAAAAACAAATCTCAGCGCCTATGACGCCAGCCGCCACCCTCCATCACCTCAGGCTAGCTCCCACTAACTCCAAACCTTGTCCGTGACACCTTGGCCAGTGCTGCAGCTCTGTCCTGGGGGGTAAGCCGGGGGCATCGGGAGAACTGCTGATATGAGAGGGAGGGGTGATGGGGGTCGTGACCATGCTGAAACCTGACGCTGAGATGGCCAAAAAAAAACAAACAAAAACCCCAAAAAATAATGGTTTTGACAGCAGTGCAATTACAATAATGTCAATGAAACACTTTTTCTTCAAAACAGATGATATACTTTCAGTATCTGACTGGACATGGAATATGAACAGTGATCATGATGCTGCTACTGCTGTTGTTGCAAACAAGTGTATCAACAGAGACAAACTAGCATGGGTGATTTACTCTAGTAAAGTATTTGAAAACTAATTGTGTTGCTTGTGTTACATTATGTGCAGCAAGAAAGGCTTACTTTATTATTTAAACTCTGTACCTCAATTTTGAAACTGCCCTTAATGAAGAGTATATATTTAAACATACTCTGTCTCACTGGAAAATGAGATACATAGATACATAGATACATACATAGACAGTGTCGGCAGATAATGGCCTATGGCCGACCCAGTCTTCCCATTTGAGCTTGTAAGTTCAGTTTGTTTTCCTAGAAGTCTGTTGTCCCTTATCCCTGACCTCCAGAATTCCTTTATGTCTATCCCATGCATTCTTAAATCCCGTGATTGTTTCAGCCCCCACCACTTCCTCTGGCAGGGTGTTCCACTTGTCCACCACCTGTTCTGTGAAGAAATTCTTTCTCATGTTTCCTCTGAATCGTCCTCCCTCCAACTTCATCCCATGCCCTCTAGTCCTGGAACATCTTTTTCGCTTAAAAATAGTGTTTTCCTGCACCCTGTTCCTCCCTGTAAGATACTTGTATGTCTCTATCATATCCCCTCTCCCTCCTCTCCTCCAGGGGTACATGTTCAGTTCCTTCAACCTGTCTTCATAGGACTTGTGATGTAATCCATGCACCATCTTTGTTGCCTCCTCTGAACCTTCTCTACCCTGTCTATGTCCTTATGTAGGTATGGTCTCCAGAACTGTACACTGTACTCCAGGTGGGGCCTCACTAGTGTCTTGTATAGCGGAATTATGACCTCCCTTTTCCTGCTGGTGATGCCCTGCCTATACATCCCAGCATCCTATTTGCTTTACCTGCTGCCTTGTCACACTGTTTCCACCTTGAGGTCATCAGAGATGACAACCCCAAGATCCCTTTCCTGCTTGGTGCATGCTATATCCTCACCCCCAACTGATATATTGTGCCAGGGTTTTTGTGCCCCATATGCATTATCTTGCTACTTTTGCATTGAATTTCAACTGCCAAACCCCTGACCATTCTTCAAGTTTCTGCAGTTCCTTCTCATTCTGTCTACACCCTCTGGTGTGTCTACTCTGTTACAGAGCTTTGTGTCATCAGCAAACAGTGAAATTCTGCCTTCTAGGTCCTCATGCAATGTCACTGATGAAGATGTTGAATAGGACCGTCCCAGCACTGATCCCTGTGGTACCCCACTGGTCACTCTTCCTCTGTGGAGGACAGCCATTTACCACCACCCTCTGTGTCCTGCCACCCAGCCAGTTACCTACCCACCACACTACTGTCCTGCCCACACCATATTCCTCAGTTTGTGTAATAGTCTTCTATGTGGCACAGTGTCAAAGGCCTTGCTGAAGTCCAGATAGGCCATGTCCACTGCCCTCCCTGATCCACCTCCCTAGTCACCCAGTCAAAAAATTCAACGAGGTTGGTCTGACATGACCTCCCCCTGGTGAAACCATGCTGCCTTGGGTCCTGTAGTCCATTGACAACCAGATGTTCCACCAATCTCTCCTTCAGTAATGCTTCCATGATCTTCCCCACTACCGAGGTGAGGCTGACTGGTCTGTAGTTCCCTGCTTCCTCTTTGTTCCCACTTTTGTATAAGGGGACTACATCTGCTGTCCTCCAGCCTTTGGGTACCTCCCTGTTTCCAGTGATCGGCTAAACAGGATAGCCAGAGGTTCAGCCACCACCTCTTAGTTCTTTAAGGACCCTGGGGTGCACCCCATCTGGCTCCATTGCTTTATCAACTCATTACTTCCAGTTCCTTCAGGACCCTTTCTCTTGTAAAGGGACTTGTGTCCATTTCTGCACCATTCTCACCCCTTGTACTCCCTTCAGACCCATTACCCTCCTCTTCCTCAGTAAAGGCTGAGCAGAAATACCTGTCAAAATGTCAGCTTTACTGTTGTCATCTTCCACGTGGCCTCCATCCTCCTCCTTCAGTCTCACTATCCCTCCCTTTGTCTTTCTTTTTTCACTTATGTACCTATAAAAGATTTTGTCCCCTCACCCACTGATTTTGCAATGTGTTCTTCTGTCTGAGCTTTGGCTTCCTTACTGACCTCCCTGCCTCCCTTTGCTTCTCCTGGTACTCTCCTATCCCTTCTGCCTGTGTCTTTTGTATTGCCTGAATGCAATCTTTTTGCTTTCACTTTCTTTGCTACCTCCTTTGGAAAACCATAATGGTCTCTCTTCCTTTTCCTCATGCTAACCTGCTTAATGCATAATTCTGTTGTTCTTGTAATCCCCATTTTAAATACTGCCCACTGTTCCTCAACCCCTGATTCCTGTCCCATTCCCCTTAATGCCTCTTTCAAGTATCTCTCCATTTTCCCAAAGTCTGCCCCCCTAAAATCCAGGATACGTGTTTTTGTGTGGTTTGGTTCTGCTCTTTCTGAGATTTCAAACCACAATGACTGGTGGTCACTGTTTCCCAGGTGCTCCCCCACTGTTACCCCCATCACACTGTCCCTGTTTGTGAGCACAAGGTCCAGTATTGCCTTCTGCCGAGTTGGTTCCATGACCAGTTGCTTGAGGAAGGCACCCTGAAGGGAGTCCAGGATAAATCTGCTCCTAGTTGATGCTGCTGCTGGGATGCTCCAGTCCACGTCTGGAATATTAGTCTCCAACCAGTACTACCTCACCCTTGTCTGCCATCCTTTGGATGGCTAGCATCAGCTCCCTATCTGTTTCTTCCTCCTGGGCTGTTGGTCTATAGACCACACCTGTGTGGATGGCTGTCCCCATTTTCCTTTCCAGCTTAACCCACAGTATCTCTCCCCCATTTTGTTCCTCCTGGATCTCTGTGGCCCTTATGTCATTTTTTACATACAGTGCCACTCCTCCTCCCTTCCTGCCTGCTCTGTCTCTTCTGAATGTGTTGTAGCCAGGTATGGTCATCTCCCAGTCGTGGTTATCATTACACCAGGTTTCAGTGATGGCCACAATGTCCAGGTCTGACTGTACCATGACAGCCTACAGATCTTCCATCTTGTTGCTAAGGCTCCTGGCATTTGCACACATGGCTTTCCATGATTTGACCTCCTAGACTGTTTCACTGTTCTACTCCAGCCCCTTCCTTGGTTGTCATTTATCCCTGGTTCTCCTTGCTGTCTGCCCTTCTGCTGAATTTTGCCCCTTTTCTGCTTATCCACCTCTTGGGCACGAATCTCCATCTTTTGCACACTGCTTTGCAGAGATAGCCACTCCTCTGGTTCACTGGTTCCACTGCTAGCTGTGGGGGGTGAGCAAGTAGGTACCCTCCTTGCTGGCCTGTCATCCCCCTTTGCTAGTTTAAAGATAATGCATATCTGTAGTGTGCTCTTGATGCAACCAAGTCATCAGCATGTCACAATTTGAGGCACTTTACCAAGAGTTATGCGGTGAGTTTTGTGAGCAGGGGAATAGTTTCTAAAGCCGAAATGCAAAATAACTGGCATTAGAATGTTAAGCCATTACTTAAGTAGATCTGGGCAGATATTTTGCCTAGCAGATCTCCCACACTCTGAATCTCTGCTGCCTTATGCGGTCAAAAAGTGCTTACTCAACAAAAGCCTGGGTCTTTGCTGCACAGTATACAGCAACTAATATCAAAAACAGCCACTTAACCAAAAACAGGATGCAAAAACATATATTATTCAGTCTAGAATAAATACATAAAAAGAGTAACTATCTATCTATCTGTCTATCTATCTATCTATCTATCTTTCTATCTGTCTATGCATTATAGTGGCATGGTCGTACCACTATAGTTCGGGTTGAGCAGGCTGTTTAATGTTAAACCCCAATTTTTGCACTGTAATAACTTCACAATTGTTCAAGGGATTTGCACGAAATGTTGCATCCACCATCAGAATCTCAAGGATTCTTGATGTGCCAAGTTTTGTTCCAACTGGATGTGGGATTCCAAGATCCAGCCAGTGTAAAATGTGTAAAAATAAGTTTTTGTCTGTTTTTTGTCATTCCCTAGCACTCAGACAGTTTGGAGTTTTGGTCTTAAATTTTCTGGGTAAAAAGGGCTTGGCCCAGAGTAGTGCCTTTCGCTGGTGTAGTGAAAAAATAATAATCCATTCTAGAGTTATAAGGAGTTGAAATTGTTTTTCTGGGCATGCTCAGTAGGCACTTTAGGATAGGTGTTTGAAACAAATAAAGAATTTAGCCATACAAAAAAAGGATCCTTTTTCGTATGGGCCAATGCTTCTTTGAGAGGAAAAATTCCTTTTTCGTATGGCTGCTATTTTCTTTTTACTGTTTAAACTTACAGACATTTAAAGTTCATAAAAATAATGTTATTTAAAAAAATAAACACCTGAACCTAGCTAAATGAGACCTGTTTAGCTAGATTCTGCTGTTTTGTTTTTTTAAGTTGGCAGAAATATGTTTTCTGGGCAACCAAAATCCAGGGTGCCCAGCTTAGCAAGAGGAGCCATTCACCCATGTTCTTTGTATGAGAAGAGTGGGACTTTCTTGACTTCTGCAGCTACAGCTGGGTCTCATGCTGTGGGCTGCAGTGAAAGCAGTGAGATGCCGTTTCCCTGGTATGTAGTGGTGCCCCTTCCGTTGACATCCCTTAATGTATGTAACGTTGCTCTTGTGTCTAGTGACAATCTCCCACCCTCCGATTGCCATCCCCATATTTATTTACTGTTTCCCTGATGGCTAGTGGCACCCCTCACCCTCCAGTTGCTGTCACCATAATATATTTGTCTTTCTCTGGTTTCTAATCGCACCCCCACCCTCTGATTGCCATCCCAATAATGTAATTGTCTTTCCCTGGTGTCTAGCGGCACCCCCACCCTCTGATCACTGTCCCTGTAATGTATTTATCTTTCCCTGGTGTCTAGTGGCACCTCCCCACCCTCCAATCTCCATCTGTGTAATGTATTTGTCTTTCCCCGGTGTCTAGTGGCACCTCCACCCTCTGATTGCTGTCCCTGTAATATGTTTGTCTTTCTCTGCTGCTTAGTGGCACCCCCACCATCCGATAACTGTCCCTGTAATATGTTTTTCTTTCCCTGGTGTCTAGTGGCACCCCCACCCTCTGATCACCATCCCTGTAATGTTTTTGCCTTTCTCTGCTGTATAGTGGCACCCCCACCCTCTAATTGCTATCTTCATAAGGTTTTATCTTTCCCTGGTGTCTACTGCCCCCACCCTCCCATCATCGCCTCTGCTCTGAAATAAAGAAACCCATCTCTCAATGTTTTTAAACCTACAAAAAGAAAATGGTCCCTCATTGATCTGACCCCACCACCCCCACCTCCCACTCAGCACTCACCATTCACACCTCCAGTAGACCCCCATACATGCTTACTTGAACAGGTCACAGATGAAGATCCACTCTCTGACTGAAGATAAGTCTTGCTGCTGGAACTGCTGACTGCAATATGGGAAACCAAAGTAAGTGTGGTGCACTGTATGTCAATGGGGTTTTGAACTTCAATGCATAACTTTGTCACTTTTGCATATTTTGACCCCCTATTTTCAACATAGCCTTTATGGGACCCCACCTCATGACCAGTGGTGGTGGTGATATTATGCAAATGGCTGAAAGGTGACTTTTATGGTCGCTTGGTTAGCTGGATAGGGTGAGGGTGGGGGATGGTGCTGTTATGTAGCACCGCCCCCAGCCAGGGAATAAAAGTTGCAGGGTTGTCTGCATGGGTATGGGTTCTGTATAGTGAAGGCAACTGTCCTCTTGGCATAGAACCCAGCACCTCTGCTCCCTGGGGTGGCAGAGAGCCTTGTACATTGGCTGACAGATGCACTCTATATCCTGTGCATCTGTAGCTGTGGCCACATAGATGTGCAGGGACCATGGGGCCCTGCACTGCCATAGCTCACCTGACAGCCCCATGAATTCTTCACATCTGTCATTGCACTGAACTGCAGGGCCTGCAGTTTGTGGGCCCTGCACTTCTGTAGGTAGATGGAGTCTTCTTTTTGTGCAAGGCCGGGACCTGCATGAATGAGGATATGATTCCACTATCTTAAAAAGAAAGGAAATACATTGCAAAAAACTTCATTACTGCACCAGTTAGGGTAACGTAATGCCACTGAAGTAGGGAAATGTGGCATTAGGGTTTCCAACCCTAATGTCCAACCCCCACCCCCAAACAGCAACAGGAAAAAACATTAGGGTTTTGGGTCTCTGGAGTTTTGTTGAATCAGCAGTGCAGTCTTCCTTGGGGGTTGTCAACCCTAATGCTCCCCCAGCCCATAGTCTCCAATCAGAAGTACAAGGTACAGCTCCAAGTCACTCACTGCCTCATAAAAATACACTCTTTAAAGATAGAGAAGTATGCCTCACTGCAGGTTGCCAGTGCAATTTGTTGCACCTTTCATCACGCAGGGCCCTGTGGGTCCTGTGTGAAGAAAAGAGATCATGTGTGACATTGTTTACTCATGGAATGGGGTGGGCATTAAGGTTGACAACCCCCAAGGAAGACCCCATCACTGATTTGCCAAGACTCCAGAGACCAAAAACCTTAATGTTTTTTCCTTTTGCTGATTGGGGGTGGGGGGTGTTAGCATTGGAAACTGTAACGCCACATTTCTTTACTTTTATGGCATTAAGTTATCCTAACTGGTGCATTAATGAAGTTTTTTTGCAAGGAAGATATCTGTCTGTCTGTATATGTGTGTGTGTGTGTTTGTGTGTATATATATTATGGTAGCACGGTAGTGCTACCATAGTTAGGGTTGAGGAGCCATTTCTATGTTAAACCCCAAATCTTTGTACCTTAATAACTTTGCAACCGTTTGATGGATTTGCCTGAAATTTGGAATACATGATCAAGAACCATAGGCCTTGGGATCTGCCAGTCAGATATACGGCTGCGGAGTTATTAAGCGTGATCTGCCCACGTGTTTATGCTTTTCTGGAATTCTACGGTCGCGCCTACAAGTCATCATACGGTTTATGCGACCGGCCTGAAATCTTCAGGGAACGTGCGGCCAGGGTCCCCGATGTGCCTTTCAAAGATTTCATGAAAAGATATTAAACAGTTCAAAAGTTATTCAAAAAACAATTTCCCATTATAAGTCAATGGGAAAAGTTAAAAAGTTCGACAGTGTCGCAAATGCACTTTTTACTGTCGCAAATGGCCCTGTTACTGTCACAAATCCACCATCTTGTTTTCAGTTAGTGATCAGAAAAATGCTTGGCATTTAAAATTGAGACCCCTAGCAACCTAATTCTTTTGTATTCACCTAGTCGGGCCCTGAGGATGCTAGCCATGTCTTTATTTTGGGGTAAAACACCCCAGAAATATGTTTTCAAATTTCTGGAAAAAGTACTTTTCAAAGTAGTGTCGACTTCACGTAAAGTGTCGCAAATTTTTATGACACTTTCGAAATTACGTAATACTTTTGCACACTATGCCCAAAATAACAGTAATTATTTGGCACTCCGCTGCAAAAGAACGGTTGGGAGTTTTGGCTGAAATTTGAGGGAACACAGATGACATCTCACAGATGTGCCTTTCAGTGTTGTATTGAAAAAATATTACACAGCAGCAAAGTTACAGCACTCCAAAGTTAACAGTTTTTCCCATAGGATAACATTATGGCACCCTGCTGCAAAATAATGGTTTAGTCTTTTTTCCTGAAATTTGGAAGGAACACAGCCAACAGCCCACAGATGTGCCTTTCAGTGGTTTGGTGAAAAAATATTACAGGGAGGCAGAGTTATGGCACTCCAAACTTCTCTTTTTTTCCCCATAGGATAACATTACGGCGTTCGCTGTGCCTTTCAGGGCCCGTATCTCGGAAACGGTGCGAGATACAGACTTTTCATCAGAAAAATACTGGGGGCTAAGTTCAAAATTAGCCAGGACAGTTGTAAATCATACGACTTTTAAATTTTTTTTCCACGTCGTACGGTTCCTGAGATATAACGTATTTAGTATTCCAAGTTCTCATTTTCTGTTCCGATACTCATTATTATGCATACATTATTTGTACTCACTGTCTTTCTCTATGCAGGTTTTGGGGAAAATCAGCCTCCATGCGCTTACATTACTGTTACTGTTGCCCTTTTCACTTGCGGTTCCGTACCCGTTTCACTTACCGTTGACGTCTGCGCCACCATGTGCGTTATCCTTTGCGTTTTCATTTGCACTTGCATTTCTGTTATTTTTTGCCATTTGTCTCTACAGAACTGTTTCTCTTTCTCTTTCACTTTGCATCACCATGCCCATTGACATTTCTGTTTGCAGGCACCCTGTTACTATGTGACAACACATCACGTGACAGACCGTTCTCGTCTACGCCACCATGTGCGTTACCCTTTCTGTTCTCATTCATGCTTGTGTTACCATGTGCGCCACTGTTATCACTTCTGTTTGTGTTGCTGTTCCTGTTACTATGCCACAAGACATCATGTGGCGAGAGCGCGGGGCCCTTGCTGCATTACATTCACTATTTCTCGTTATCATTCTCAAAAAGAAGGGAAATTGAGGCAAAAAACTCTGTTTAATGCATTAGTTAGGGTTGTTCCACAGTGACAAAAGTGAGGAAATTCGGTGTTAGGGTTGAAAACCCCCCTTGGACCCCCCCTGCCCACCTCCCCAACTTGACATTAAGTGCGCGGCCAGGGTCCTCGGTCCCTACTCTCACCCCATTCTCCTATACTTCTGCTGCTTTACACATGTCATGGGTGAGAGTTAGGGCTGACGATCCCAATGCGCACCCCAGGCAACAGACGCTCACGCTTCCTTTTACTGTTGAAAACCCGCCGGCTCAGTCACTGCTGCACTCTGTGCAGTTGGAAGCTTTTTTCAACAAGATACTTACAAATAAGCATAAAGCAGAGGGTTTCTCACTTACTGAACCCGGGGCTCCTCGTAGAAAACATTTGGCAATGTGCCAGTCGTCAGTGTGGATAGCGCTCGGTCACGCTACAATTACAGGTAAAGTGAAAGTGGTCAGAGTGGCAGGATCAACCAGATAAGTTATTTAATTTTTTTTTTACTTAATTTTTTTTAAAGTATGGTAAGAATAAAGAGATGAGTGAGGTATGTGGTGGTGGTGGGGGGTGCAGGTCGTATAGGCACAGCAGCACAGCAGCTTGTTGTTTGTAGGTGTAGTGAAGATTGAAAGTGAAACGATTTCACTTTCAGAATGACGTATAGAAGTGTGAAGATATTTCCATGACGTATAGGAACATGGAGATATCAATGTTATCTTCACTGCCTAGCTCAGATATCATGTTTTACACTTCTATTTATTGCAACACATACTGTACATTGTATAAATATATATATATATATATATATAAAAAAAAAATAGTGGCACGGTAATGCCACTATAGTTAGGGTTGAGTAAGCACTTTAATGTTTAACCTCAAATTTTGCACCTTATTAACTTTTCCACTATATGATGGATTTGCCTGACATTTTGCATGTGCGGTCTGGTACCATAGATCTCTGGATCTGGTAAGTTGCGTTATGGTCGGATGTATGGTTGCAGAGCTACAAAACACCAAAAAATGCAAAAAATTTACTTTTTGTGCGTTTCTTTGCTCATGCCCACAGCACGCATGGTTTGTCTGTTTAGTCTGATATGTTCAGGGAAGATGCAGTCTTGGTCACTGATGTGCCTTTCAAAGATTTGGTGAAAAAAATATTAAACCGTTCAAAAGTTATTAAAAAAAAACAAATTTCCCATTATAGTCAATGAGGAAAACTAGCAGTGCATCATGAAAGTTTCGGAAATGCCATTTTTACTTTCGAAAATGGCTCTGTTACTTTCATGATTCAGCCATCTTGTTTACAGTTAGTGACAGTGCCTGGCGTTTAAAATTGGGATCCTCTAGGTAAACACTGACTGTTGTGTTTACCTAGTGGAGTCCTGAGGATGCTAGCCCTATCTTTTTGGGTGGTTAAACCCCCAGAAATGCCTTTTCCAACTTTGAGGAAAAAGTACTTTCACAAATGTGAAAGTTTCGTAATTTTGTTTTTCCAAAACTTGCATGATTTGTGAAAGTAATTTGCAAAAGTACTGTATTTCAAAATAACTGCAAATCTTTGCCATCCTCCTGCAACAAAACTGTTTGGTCTTTTGGGCTGAAATTTGCAGGGTGGCAAGCCCTGGTCACACAGATCTACCCTGTTGTGGTTTGGTGCCAGAACACTCAAGGGTCCAAAGTTACAGCATTCTGAAGTTGAGAAATTTTCCATAGGATAACATTGCGGTGCCTGTTACGCATTTCTGTGCACATATCTCGAAAACGAAGTGAGATACAGAGTTTTCACTACTGGCAGTTTGGTTCATCTATAAGTGAACTAACCTGCTGAAACAAGTTTGGAAATAGTAGATGACACCTGCTGTGGAATTTTTTTCCTACTTGCTATGATTACAGAGATATTGGCAAAAACATATTCCAAGGGTTCTAAGGGTGCCTTCTCAATGGTTTTTGGTGCCCGTATCTCAGAAACGATGCAAGATAAGGATTTGGCTGACTAGATATATCTCATGAAGTACTCACTGTCATGATTACACCAGCACTGGAATTTTTTCCTAGCTGCTACAGTTGCTGAAATATTAGCAAATTACTGATATAAGGCTTCCTTGCCCTATAGGGCTGCTGTATAGCTCTGTAGTTATGTATAAGTGGGAGCGCAGGGCCCGGAGGGGCCCACACTCCCACATACGCATACCATTATCCCAAAAAATGGACACTGTAAAGGGAGTACAGGACTCGGAGGGCCTGCACTCCCACTAACACATACCACTTACACTACACTTTCTCAAATAGAAGGGGAATTCATTGCAAGAAACTCCATTAATGCATCAGTTAGGGTTGTTTCTACAGAGACAAAAGCGTGGAAATTCAACATTAGGTGTACCACCCCACCCCATGTCCCCATCCTCAAAACCCTAACTCTGCATTCCCCATCCCCACCCCCACACACACACATAGACACATGCAAGATTGCATGACACTATACAAGTCAATAAAATCTGTAAGCACAATAATCACTACACTGTACTCATTTCTCATAACACTATGTAATGAAAAAACAAATACAGTATGATTGACTCTATACTGCCAGCACAGTATGATAACACATTGTAGCTGGCATATCTTTTTAATACAGTGAAACTTTGTATAAATATTCTAAATATTGATTTTTATGTGTCATAATTCAACAGTTGGCTCGCTGCAGGTATCACTGCTACCACACAGGCATGTGGTAGCAGGAAAGATAGAGCTGACACAAACACAGTACTTTTTATGTTGGCTCATGATTGCACGCCAGCCAACATATTGCATTAGTAGCAGATCTGGAGATGCGGTCAGTGTTGGGTGAATGCAGGGCACGCATCAGTAGGTGCTTCCCTCATTCCCCAATAAGCTAGCATGCAGGTGCTACACCAGGAATACATAATGTGGTGAGCACATCTAAGGAAAGGTCCGCTGCAATGAGAGCAAAGCTCATCATATGCAGCGGCACCTCCCAACATGCCTTCCCTGGTGAAACAGAGTAAACATGGTGGCACACTGCCTGCCACAATGCCGACTTTGGGGGTGCCCAATCCTACTGTTGGCATACCCTGACCCAGTTTATGTGCCGATGAGGGAGCCCACTCCCCATCGGCATAATGCATAATGCACCCCCCCATTTGTTATGTGCCAAGGGGTGCCCAATCTTGGCTTTGCCCCCTCGAGTATGTACCAACGGGTTGCCCAATCCCTCATCGGCTAGCCCCCACACACTCAAGTGGCATGCTGGGAGCCCACCCCAGCGTGCCAAATGCTCCTGTAAAAAACAAAGTCCTGCAATGTTTTTTTTTTTTTAACCTGTAAAAGAAGAAAACGATCCTTTGCGGTCTGTCCAGTTCCCTGTCCCAACCTGCACCCACCCTCTGTGCACCCTGCTTCCCCACACCCCCACCCCATATTTACTTCCGGAGTCCAGCGTGATGATCTTCAGTGGGCCGGGAACACGTCTGCACTCTTCAAAACCGACCGCGAACTGAAGAAATGTCGGTAAGCTGTATAACGGTATAAATAGGGTTTTTTTCAACTTTGGTGCATATCTCGGAAATTTTTTGGAATTTGTGCACCAAATTTTCAACATGGGGTTATTTGGGCCCCTCATCATGAATTCAGTCACTGTCATGGCATTATTTGGTCCCAAAAGGTGATTTCGCAGTCACTGCACGAAATCACCTTTTGGGACTAAGTAACAAAATGACAGTGCCACTGTTCATGGGGGAGCTCTTAAAAAGCCTATGTTGCAAATTTGGTGAACAAAATAAAAAAATGGCTGTTTTACGAGCATGCATTGCGCTGTTTCCATGCACGCTTGTAACTTTGTGAATTTGTAATATTTTTAGTCCAGATTTTCAAAATTGGCATTTTTCCACACCTCCTTATGAACAGTACAGCTGTCATTTTACATATCCTGGCCAAAATGTGTTTTCGCATGTCCAGCGCAGAATAGCGTGGTCACTGTGCGAAATCAGTTTTCAGGACAGTTTGAGAAAATGATGGTGACACTGTTCATGAGCAGAGGTACTAAAATGCCTATGTTGAAAATTTGGTGATGAAAGTCCATAAAATGACTGTATTACAAGTGTGCATTGCGCAGTTTCCACGCACCCTTGTAACTTCGCAAATTTGCAATATTTTCATGCCAGATTTTCAACACTGGCATTTTTCCACACCTCCTTATGAACAGTACAGCTGTCATTTTTCACAGCCTGCCCAAAATGTGTTTCCACACCTGTGGTGCACAATGGCGTGGTCACTGTGGGAAATCAACTTTTGGGACAGATTAACAAAATCACAGCACCACTGTTCATGAGGGGAGATCCCAAAATGCCTATGTTGAAAATGTGGATAAAAAAGTACCCAAAATAATTGGGTTACTGATGTGTGTTGCACAGTTTCTATGCATGCTCATGACTTCACCAATTTTTCATATTTTCACTCTAGATTTTCAAAGTTGCCATTTTTTTATGCCTCCACATGAACAATACAGTTGTCATTTTGCACATCCTGCCCAAAATGTGTTTTCATCCCTGTGTCGCCAAATGGCATAGCCACTGTGTAAAACCACCTTTCAGCTAACAAACTGATTGTGCTGCTCTTCATGAGGTGAGGTCACAAAAAGCCTATGTTGAAAATTTGGAATGAAAATACTAACAAACGCCTACAATGTTAGGGTTTCCAACTGTAACACCCCACCCTGTAGAGACTGCCTGGTATCAGGGGTGTGACTTGGGATCATTGGCTGTAATGATCATGCCATTCCACCCCGACCTCCACCCTGCAGCCAGTGACAGGCATCAAGGTGTGCCTTGGAGTGTTCGGCCCTACAGTTCACCCCATTCTGCTATACTGCACCCATCTCAGCATATTTCCTTATGGAAAGGGGTAAATATAAGGCCCAAAGCACACCACAACACTTGCCAGTGTCTACAGGGGAGGGTGAGGCCCACTCTCCTATACTGCACCCGTCTCACTGTATTTCCTTATGGAATGGGGTAAATATAAGGCCCAAAGACCCTAAAGCACAGCATGACACTTGTCAGTGTCTACAGGGTAGCATGAGGTAAAATGGCACGAGTGTTATAGCTGACGCCCCAAAGGCTCACCCCAGTGCTTGTCAGTCTCTGCAATGTGGGGTAGGTTGGCATCAGTTCCATACTTCACTGCCATTCCTATTATGCATCTCTAACTCCTGCACTACCAATGCCAATGCCAGCGAGACAACATTTGGCATTGACAAATGCTTGTTAGATACTGCTCAGCTAGCACCATCATATGTTGTTATACAGATGTGTTTCCTGGAAATGCTCATTAGCAGCATGTTATGGTTAGCTTTGGATGTTACAACTGTTGCTGTCACATGTTGCTTGTAAACTATACTATAAAGCATTACTTTTATTATTACTACCATTTGTTATTAGGACTGACTCACTCTATCAGAAAAAAATAGGCAAACATCCAATGACTGTTGCTAGGGTTATCCAAATTCTTATTTCCAATACAACTATCTATAGATAACTTACTGTGTGTTTCATCACTTCTTAACAATTGAAATATAGGCATCTGCTTAAATCTTGTTATTGATGTTTGTATCAGAAAAATGCTTACTGTGGGCCATCTCCCATGGTTGCCCAGCATGCGTGTGTACCCCTGATGGCAGAAGAACTCGTACAGTTGCTGGACCATGATGATGGATGTGTCTTGTACTACGTTTAGAGAGTTCTGTGTTACTTCTGTTACCTGATTCTGGTTGTCTTTGGTTGTGTTGCCTTGGCCCTTCCCCTGCGTGCCTGTGTGTGGAGGTGGGGTGGGGTGGGGGGAATGCAGACTTAGGGTTTTCAGGATGGGGGCATGGGGGTGGGGTGGTAACCCTAATGTTGAATTTCCACACTTTTGTCACTGTCGAAACAACCCTAACTGATGCATTAACAGAGTTGTTTTGCAATGAATATATATATATATATTTTTTTTTATGGCAAAAAACTCTGTTTAATGCACCAGTTAGGGTTGTTCCAGCAATAAAAGTGAGGAAATTTAATTAGATTGAAAGCCTTGCACCCCAAGCCTGCCCCCCAACGGCATTGGGTGTGCGTTGGGGTCATCGGCTCTAACTCTACCCCATCACATGTGTAAGCAAGCTGAGGTATAGGAGAATGGGTGAGAGTTAGACCGATGACCCAACGCACACCCTGATGCCGTTGGGGTGAGCTGGGGGGTACAAGGGGGGCTTTCAACCCTAACACCGAATTTCCTTGCTTTTGTCGCTGTGGAACAACCCTGACTGATGCATTAAACTGAGTTTTTTGCCATGAATTTCCCTTCTTTTTGAGAATGAGGACTATAAATAGTGAATAGAACACGGTGGTGGGAGTGCGGGCCCATCGGGCCCCGCGCTCCCAACACATGATGTCTTGTGACGTAGTAATGGCAACTGCAATGCAAATGCAAGCGCTAACAGTTACGCACATGGTGACGCAAACGGAAATGGTAATGCAAACGTCAATAGAAACGCAAGCGCAAAGTGAACTAAAGTGAACAGTGATGCAAACGGAGACGCAAACGTGCACAGAAACGCAAGTGGTAATGCGCATGGTCACGGTGCTACTATTGTAAATGCAAATGTTAACTGTTACAGCAACAATAATGCCAAAGGGAACCGAAATGGAAAGGCAAATGCAAGCATGTACAGAGATGCAAAGTGTAACGTGTATGGTCAAGGCACCACAATTGCAAACGCAAATGGTAATGTTAACAGCAAAAATAATGCCAAAGGAAACAGAAATGAAAAGGCAAATGCAAGCGTGTATGGAAACGGAAACCATAATGAGCACGGTCACGGTACTGCAATTGGAAACAAAATGGTAACAGTGATAGCTAAAATAACACCAAAGGAAACAGAAACAGAAATGTGAACACAAGCACGTACAGAAATGCAAAGCATTCTGTGCATGGTCACGGTACCGCAATTGGAAATGCAAATGGTAATGGTAACAGCAGCAATAATGCCAAAGGAAACATAAATGCAAATGCAAGTGTGTATGGAAATGCAAACCGTAACACACACAGGCACGGAAACGCAATTGGAAATGTAAATGGTAACGGTAACAATAATGATGACGCAAAATGAAAGATAAACGGAAGGGTGGCCACAAATGCAAATGGTAATGTGCATGGTGATGCAAAGTCAAACACAAACAGAAACAGTACTTTAGACACAAATGGTAACAGTAACACAAATGCAAGCGCAAATGAAAACGCACACAGTGGCGTACACAGAAACGGTAATGCAAACGGGTACAGAACCGCAAGTGGAAATGGTAAGGGTAACAGTAACATAAGCGCACTCCTTGATTTTCCCCAACAGCTGCATAGAGAAACACAGCGAGTACAAAGAATGTATGCATAATAATGGGGCTCAGAGCAGAAAATGAGGAGTTGAAATAGTAAATTGCTTATATCTCAGGAACCATATGACGTAGAAAAAAAATTTAAATTTTGTATGAATTATGACTTTCCTGGCTAGTTTTGCACTTAACCCCCATTTAGGAGGCTAAGTGTTTTTCTGACAAAAAGTCCGTATCTCACACCGTTTCCAAGATATGAGCCCTGAAAAGTGCGGTGGACACCATAATGTTATCCTATGGGAAAAAACGTGAAGTTCGGAGTACTGTAACTTTGCCGCCCTGTAATACTTTTTCACCAAACCACCAAAAGGCAGACCTGTGGGATGTTGGCTTTCTTCCCTCCAAATTTCAGCCCAAAAGACCAAACAGTTATTTTGCAGCAGGGTGGCAAAGAATTCCTGTCATGCGGCGTACGCCACAATGTTAGTCTACGGGAAAATGTGTCAACTTTGGAGTGCCGTAACTTTGCATCCCTGCAATATTTTTTACCAAACAACCAAAAAGCACATCTGTGAGATGTTGGCATTCTTCTCTCCAAATTTCAGCCCAAAAGACCAAACCGTTCTTTTGCAGCAGGGTGGCAAACAATTCATGTAATTTTGGCCATAGTGTTGAAAAGTAGTGTCGCGATTTGCGATAATTTTCGCTAGTGTGGCTTGGCGGTTATGTCACAAGTGCGAATTTTACTTGTGACACTTTTCCCAAAAACTTGAAAAACATATTCCTGGGGTGCTTCACCCCAAAATAAAGACATGGCTAGCATCCTCAGGGCTCGACTAGGTAAACAGAAAAATAATTATGTCCCTAGATGGTCCCAATTTTAAATGCCAAGCATTTCTGTGATCAGTAACTGAAAAAAAATGGTGGATTTGCCACACTACTAGGGTCATTTGTGACACTAAAAAGTGCATTTGTGACACTGTCGAACTTTTTTGTTAACTTTTCCCATTGACTATAATGGGAAACTTGTTTTTTGAATAACTTTTGAACCGTTCAATATTTGTTCACAAAATCTTCAAAAGGCACATCAGGGACCCTGGCCACATGTTCCCTAAAGTTTTCAGACCGGTCGTGTAAACCGTGCGACCTGTAGACATAAGCAAAGAATGTGTAAAAAACTGTAAATATGCCCCAGAATGTTGCTTAATAACTCCACAGCTGTATATCTGACTGAAACAAAAGTTGGCTGATCCCAAGATCTATGGTTATGCCCCATGTCTGCCAAATTTCAGGCAAATCTGTTGAATGGTGGCAAAGTTATTAAGGTGCAAAATTTCACCATTTAACCTTAAATGAGGTACCCTAACTATGGTAGCATTACTGTGCTACCATTATATATATATAGGATAAAGTATGGGGTGCAGTGTATTACATAAAATTTAACACTGAAGTTGTTGATGGCACATAAACCCCGAGGGCGAAGCCCGAGGGGTTTATGATAGCCATCCAACAACGAGGGTGTGTGTTAAATTCGAGTGAAACACACTGCACCCCATATTTTGTTTTATATAATTGAAGGGTTCCTTTTTTTCCTGAAGAGATTTGAAATAAAAAAGATGAAAGTGGAGTCTTACCTTGTGGTAATGAAACACTTTCATTTATGACACAGAGAGCTGCAGGTCGAACACTTAAACTGTACTTTTTAAGTATTAAAAAGAAGAAAACAAATAAATAAATATGTAGATGGTTGTTTTTTTCAGGTTGACACATTTGTTTTTATGTGGTGTCATCGTTTGACTTGCAGAGGAAAGGTGACGGTTGAAAGGGAGAGTAGTTAGGGACCGTGGTGAAAGTGTGGTCTGTAACAATCTGGTCTTACAGTTAAACGTAAGATATTTGAAGTAAATGAAAGTGTCCTTGTTTTGTTTTGGTTAGAATACATTATTCAAGATGTCAGAGTTCTCGATGATTCGGGTTTTTGTTCTTTTTTTGCGGTTGTTGGTTGGAGTTATAGATGTTGACTCTGATGGGGCTGTGGAAAATGCAGGCGCTCCCAAACACAGCCTACATGTTACTGGAAGGCATTTCATCATGCCGGGTAGTGAGCTGTGGAGATGAGTCTTGCTGTGGGTGAGAAGCCTTGGAGGAACCGTTTGTTCCGCCGTTTGAAATTGGCTGAGCATTTTTTTAATTTTACTTAGGTAGGGCGAGGCTACCAGAGAATGTTTTGTAAGGAGCGAGCACCAGTGAGGAGGTGAGTTTGTATGGTCAGTGGTTTGTGAGGTGAACTCGAGTTGTCTTTCTGTGTTGTCTCGAGCGGATTTGAATGGGAAGGTAGCGCGTGAATGCCGTAACACCTACTCAGGTGTTACGGTATTTAACACATGGTTTTTGCCATTGAAAAAAATGGAAGCCATTAATTATATATATATATATATTATGGTAGCACGGTAGTGCTACCATAGTTAGGGTTGAGGAGCCATTTCTATGTTAAACCCCCAAATGTTGCACCTTAATAACTTTGCAACTGTTTGACGGATTTGCCTGAAATTTGGAATACACAATTAAGAACCACAGACCTTGGGATCTGCCAAGTTTTGTACTGGTCGGATACACGGCTGTGGAGTTATTAAGTGTGATTTGCGCGAGCGTTTATGCTTTTTCTGAAATTCTATGGTCGCGCGTACAGATCGCACGGTTTGCACTACCGGCCTGAAATCTTCAGTGATTGTGTGGCCAGGATTCCTGATGTGCCTTTCAAAGATTTGGTGAAAAAATATTAAACGGTTCAAAAGTTATTCAAAAAACAATTTCCCATTATAAGTCAATGGGAAAAGTTAACAAAAAGTTCAACACTTTTGCAAATGCATTTTTACTTTCGCAAATGGGCCTGTTACTTTCGCAAATCAGCCATTTTGTTTTCAGTTGGTGATCAGAAAAATGCTTGGCATTTAAATTTGGGACCCTCTAGCAACCTAATTCTTTTTGTATTCACCTAGTCAGACCCCAAGGATGCTAGCCATGTCTTTATTTTGGGGTAAAACACCCCAGAAATATGTTTTTCAAATTTCTGGAAAAAGTACTTTCGCAAAATACTTTTGTGCTCATGAAAGTGTCGCAAATTTTTGTGAAAGCTTTCACAAATTGCTACAGTAGTTTTCTAGTCTGTGGGAAAATGACAGCAATTTTTTGGCACTGCACTGCAAAAGGACGGTTGGGAGTTTTGGGCTGAAATTTGGAAGGAACGCAGCTGACATCTCACAGATGTGCCTTTCAGTGTTGTATTGAAAAAATATTACACAGCAGCAAAGTTACAGCACTCCAAAGTTGACGGTTTTTCCCCATAGGATAACATTACGACGCCCGACGCATTACAGGAATCCTTTGGCACCCTGCTGCAAAATAACGGTTTGGTCTTTTTTCCTGAAATTTGGAGGGAAGACAGCCAACAGCCCACATATGTGCCTTTCAGTGGTTTGGTGAAAAAATATTGCAGGGAGGCAAAGTTATGGCACTCCGAACTTCTCTTTTTTCCCCATAGGATAACATTAAGGCATTTGCCGCGCCTTTCAGGGCCTGTATCTCGGAAATGGTGCGAGATATGGACTTTTCGTAGAAAATGCTTAGCCCCCAATGGGGGCTAAGCACAAACTAGTCAGGACAGTCATAAATCATATGACTTTTAAATTTTTTTCTACATCGACGGTTCCTGAGATATAACCTATTTAGTATTCCAAGTTCTCATTTTCTGTCTGATACCCATTATTATGCATACATTCTTTGTACTCACTGTCTTTCTCTATTCAGCTTTTGGGAAAACCAGCCTGTGCGCTTACATTGCTGTTACGTTGCCCTTTCGCTTCGCAGTTCCGTGCCGTTTCACTACATTGGCGTCTACACCACCATGTCTGCGTTATCATTTGCGTTTCATTTGCGCTTTGCTTTCTGTTATTTTTGCCATTTGTGTCTACAGTACTGTTTCCCTTTCTGTTTCACTTTGCGTTACCATGCTCATTGACATTTCCATTTGCAGGCACCATGTTACTATGTGACAACACATCACCTGGCAGACCGTTACCATCTACGCCACCGTGTGCGTTACCCTTTCTGTTCTCATTCGTGCTTGCGTTACCATGTGCGCCACTGTTAGCGCTTCTGTTTGCATTGCTGTTCCTGTTACTATGCCACAAGACATCATGTGGTTTGGGCCCCAGGCCCCCGCCGCTGCATTACATTCACTATTTCTCATTATCATTCTCAAAAAGAAGGAAATTCGAGGCAAAAACTCCATTTAATGCATTAGTTAGGGTTGTTTCACAGTGACAAAGTGAGGAAATTCACTGTTAGGTTGAAAACCCTAACTCCATCCCCCCAGCACCACACACACACAGACACACACACACACACATGCAAGTATGGGGAGGACCAAGTCAACACAACCAATGACAGACATCCAGCAGCAGGTGACAGAAATAATAAACAATTGTCTAAATGTACTACGAGACATCCCCACCCACCTGACCAGGTACTGCATGCTCAGTGGAGATCAATAGCAAAACTGAGGCCATGTACACCAAACGACACATCCCTGATTGCAGCTGCACACAACGTACTCACACTTAGTAGTTGCATGGCCTTACCTACCGATGCCCCACACCAGACCACACCACATGGTGGGCCACCTGAGCAATAGAGTTGAGCAAAACCAAGGAGTTGTACAGGTATAATATCTCTGATTATAACAAGGGTTTGAAAATGCAGTTTTCTAATGGACTGTAAACATTGTAACAGCCTTATGTTTAGTTTTTATTAAGATACATGTAGAGCCTAACCATATGATGAACATAGTTTAATGTTGTTTAAAAAACAGTTTTATTATGATAGCAATAAGCCACTCCCAGGTATTATGTTAATGGTCAGTTTATCACTGTCTAGCGACATGTGGCACTCGGCTACGCCTCATTCAACATTAAACCCCTACAGGGTGATTAACAGACCATTTAACATAACTGTTGGTCATGCCTTATTGCTTAATTGTCTTTATGAGTAGATACTCTCCCTCTGCTAGGCACTGCAGCAGCTTTGCAACACAGTGTCCCACCCAGTTACACCATACACTGTCTAGTTACTGGAGAATGGCTGTGAATATGAACTCATGAAGATGAACAGTGTAACTTGATCATTACAGTCATCGAAACCTTAGTGTGATTATAACTAACAGAGTCAGTGATAGAGAATAACCCCTGCTGTCCTAGTACACTTACCCCATTGTGAGTTAAATCAATACTAAAAGACATTCTGTTTATATCTACACTATACCTACTTGATTCCTGTTGTACCACAATTAACATAGTTACCACTTTGCTAGCATCAGTGACAGAAGTGTGGCAAACCCAAACACTAGGCATACAGCCTGAGTATGAAACAACTGTTAAAAAATTACACTGTGTCCATAAGTGGCATAGATCACTCATTGCAACAATAGTAAATGTATCACTATTTGAATAAGATAGTCAACAGATGCAGTGAGATTGTCTTTCTCAGGTACAACATACTCAGTAAGTGCCTACAGGAAAATCTATCCTATAGACATCTCCGATACAGGTACGTCATTGTTGGCTCAGTAGTGCTGTGATATTTAGAAGTTGCTTGGCCTGATCCATGCAATTACACTGTTTCTTATAAAGAATACTTACTGCATCTTTAGTATTGAAACACACTGAAGGTCTATGTATGTACATCAGCAGTACACCTTCATCAGTAAGAATGCATCTGATACTGGCAGTACGAATTTCACAGTGTTGAACAGGCAATGCTTTTCTGTACGTTTACATCAGCCTCTCTATCTTGAGTAAACAGTTGCAGTAAATCTACTACTATGTAAATCACATACTAAATGTAACACTACTTTTATCTTGAGCATGCTAGTGTCTTGTAGTTAATTTATGTACTTCTCTTAATTTATGTATACTCACTAGTGTTAAAACCTTTCTACAACTGTCATCATGCACCTTCAGCATTTATATTGACTAACGGCACAGTACCAGTGGTGGTGTGGTGTGGGGCATCCATAGTTAAGGCCATGCAACTACTAAGTGTGGTACGTTGTGTGTAGCTGCAATCAGGGATGTGTACATTTGGTGTACATGGCCTCAGTTTTGCTGTTGATCTCCACTGAGCATGCAGTACCTGGTCAGGTGGGTGGGGATGTCTCGTAGTACATTTAGACAATTGTTGTTATTTCTGTCACCTGCTGCTGGATGTCTGTCATTGGTTGTGTTGACTTGGTCCTCCCCATACTTGCATGTGTGTGTGTCTGTGTGTGTGTGGTGCTGGGGGTGAGTCGATTAGGGTTTTCAACCCTAACAGCGAATTCCTCACTTTTATCGCTGTGGAACAACCCTAACTAATGCATTAAACTGAGTTTTTTGCCTCTAATATATATATATATATATATATATATATATATATATATATATATATATGTATACACACACACACATATACATACATATACACATATATATTATAGTGGCACTATAGTTATGGTTGCCTGGTCCCTTCTATGTCAAAACCAAACGTTTGCACATTAATAACTTTGCAACTGTTCGACTGATTTACCCGAATGTTTGCATGCATGGTCTGGTACCATAGATCTCTGGTTCTGGAAAATTTTGTTCTCGTCGGATGTGCGGTTGTGGAGCAGCACAGTGTGAAAAAACATGAAAAATAAAATTTTTGAGGCAATTTCTTTGCTTGGGGCTACAACCCAAACGGTTTGTCTGTCTGGTCTGAAATTTTCAGGGAATATGGGGTCTGGGTCACCGATGCGCCTTTTGAAGGTTTGGTGAAAAAATATCGGTCCGTTCAAAAGTTTTTAAAGATTTAAGTTTCTCATTATAGCCTATGGGGAAAAAATATATGTACCATGCGAAAGCACATATTACTTTCACGAAAGCACCTTCTTCTGTCTCAAATGGGTTCAGTGCTGTTGTGCAGTGGCCATCTTGTTTTCAGTTAGTGATGGAGAAATAATGTTGGAATTCAAAAAATCATGGCCCTTGGTAAACACCAACAGTTGTGTTTACCTAATTGGGGCACTAGGAACACGTTCCTGGCTTCAGATTTCTGAAATAATGCTTGGAAATATGTTTTTCTAGCTTTTCCCATTCGTAATGTCACAATTTGTGACAGGAATTGTGCAACACCTTTGCAAAATTTGAGACAGTGTCACACTGTACATTTGAAAATTGCGACAGGCTTTCACAACCGCTTTTGCAGAATTTGTGAAACTGTCGCAATTTGAGACAGTACTGCACAGAAAGAAACATTTCTTTGCCACTTCACTGAAACTAAACATTTTGGAATTTTGGGCTGCAATTTGCAGGGTAGAAAGGGCTTGCCCCACAGCTATGCCTTTTGCTGGTTTGGTGGAAAAATCTACATTGGTTCCATAGTTACAGCACTCTGAAGTTTTGACATTTACCATAGGATAACATTGTGGCTGCCGTGACACCTTTTGGCAGCTAGAGTGAAGCCCACCAGGATGAAGCCCAATTCTGCAGAATTCTGCAGTAGAGTTACTGCAGCAAACAATGCAGTTTCAATGGGAGTTAATCCCTTTTGTCATGCAGGAAACACGTGACACTGTGCTTCATCTTGGCGGGCTTCACTGTATATCTCGGAAATGATTCGAGATACGGATTTTTTGCTAAGCACAGCTTAGTACACCTTTAGGTGTACAAAGCATGTGTGCAGGTTGCCAGGTCATGATTACAACAGTGGTGGAATTTTTTCCAAAGTTCCTATGGTTGCTGATGTATTGCCACATTTGCAGCACAAGAGTTACTTGGAATGTCTCTAGGCCTGCGCTATGTGTCTACAGTTATGGGTTAGATGGGAGCGCAGGGCCCTATGGGCCCCATGCTCCCACAAATGGATACCATTTTGGATAGACAGCAGTGTCATGGGAGCTCCCACAACTACATATGGGTAAGATAACACTTTCTCAAAAAGAAGGGAAATCCATTGCAAAAAACTCCATTCATGCATCAGTTAGGGTTTCTATTACAGCTGCAAAAGTCTGGAGATTCAATGCTAGGTTACCAACCCTACCACCCCGTCCACCCCCACCCTCCACACATCCAACAGGCATGGGGGTGTGCCTTGGGGTCATTGGGTCTAACTCTCACCCTGTTCTCCTATACTGTACCATCTGAGCTTCCTTACACATGGAATGGGGTGAGAGTTAGGTCCTAATGACCCCAAGGGACACCCCAATGCCTGTTGGTGTGTGGAGGGTGGGGTGTGGTGGTAGGGTTGGGAACCCTAACATAAAATTTCCAGGCTCTTGTAGCTGTAATAGAAACCCTAGTTGATGCATTAATGGAGTTTTTTTACTGTAACAGTTCATGTTTGGGTAGCATCTCAGACCTACTTCTTTCAGTACAACTTTCTTATATAATACTAGCAATTTTACCACAAGCCTCAGTAGCAAGTACATAGTACTGTGACATATATTGACACCTGCAAGTCCACACATATCAGTAAGAATCAAACAAATAAAAAAAAAAAACTTCACTCAGAATATAAATTGCAGCCTGTTTTGTCCTATTGCATGTCTATTGACAGTTAATCATTGTGTGGTGATTGCCTACACTGTACATTAAGACTGTCACTTTTCTTCTTCTAAGAAAGTGCTGCTTGAGTAATGTTATTGTGAACCCTCTGAATTAGTTTTTAATGTATTGTGACCCCAGATTGCTCCAGGATATTATCGCTAAGTGATTACTTCTGGATGGATTTTGAATAGCTGTAGGAAGCAGTTAAACGTGCCATACATCAGACATGACATTTGCCCCAGCTCTTCTTCTGATCATGAATTCCATGTAATTCACTTCGGTGACAGTAATTTTATTTCCCCAAGATAAAAAAATCACTTGCTACCAATAAAATCAGCATTTGCTATTATACATGGAGTAGGTGATAACCTTTGCCTCAGGGCACTGCAAGTGATATGAATTTTTAATGGGTACCAGTTGTGAAGACTGTCCCTGATCATTGTATTCACAGTTTGTCATAATATCCTGGTATTGCCATAGATAAAGTGAGTACTGTAGCAGAGATAATACTGTTTTAATCATGAGTCAGAATTTATCTAATATTTATTTGTAATTTTGACCAGAAAATTGTAGATAATCCACAGACTATCTGTTTTTTTGGTATGTCTTGTGGAATAAAAGAAGGGAAGCAGATACCAAAGCAAAGGCATATGAAATAGATTACATTATACTGCACAACATGTCAGAAGGGCAAAGTTATAGTTTATAATAATAAGGAAAACGCTATACAGAAAAAGAGTATTAACATAGATTTACATAGACAATAACAGCAGAAATGGGCCCATTGGCCCTTCCAGTCTGCCCACCTCACCCCACCCTACCTAACTACTCTGCCCAGGAAAGTTTAACAATAAGATTTTTTTAGTTTATTTGTCCAGGTAAACCCAGCTAAAAAGCAATAACTCATTTCCAATGGGATCCTGCTTCTACCCATTTTTGCAGCAGGTGTACTGGAACACTGGCAAGTTAAGTGACTTGCCCAAAGTCACACATTAAGTGTTTGTCTCTAGAGGTGTTTAATCCTACACTATCCTGGTTCTCAAGTCCATGCTCCAACCAATTGACCACACTGCCTCCTAAAATTATGACAAAGCATTATTCCAAGACTTATTAATATTGGAAAGAAAGTTTTTAGGCACATTGGTTCTTGGAAAACTAGAGCTGTAGCTTTTTGTTGGACCAATGCACATCTTGTATAAAGATGAGGTGACAAAGAGCCAAAAACCTACAAGCAAAGTCAATGTGTATGTTTTAAACTCTAAGAGCACCACATTTAAAACCCTGAGTTAGCTCCTTGCATAGTCACAGTCTTAACTACAGACTAGCCTAAGGGCCTAAGAGCCAGATTTTCAAAATCACGTCCCCAGGCTAAATTAGCACTGCCTGGCGGGGAAACATAGCCTGGGGCAAGCCATATTCAAAAGGAATAGCACAGTGCAAACCCAGCTGAATATAGCAAGCAAAGGAATCTGGACAAACCGGGCCATGAGTGCAGGGCAACAATAGCCCGGGAATAATACAGCACTGAATATGGCAAATAAGACAGCACTGAATATAGCACCCAAGGCAGGCAGTGCAAACACCAACAGGTACATAATGCAGAAGGAGCCACCAGGCCCTGGACCACAGGCAAAGGAGCACAGGCTGGAAAGGGACCCCAAGAGCAGACAGCGGTGCAAAACCCAGACATTGATACATACACAGCCAGGGGAAAGGCCAGTGGGCACCAGGACCCACGAGCACAACTAAGTACAGAACAACCCTGTAGCAAATGGCAGGACACAGTGCAAGTACGAAAAAGGTATATATAAAATGAGTGCCGCAAGGAACAGAAACAGACAAGCAACAGGTGAACAACTCAAGCAAACCAACCAGCAATGTAATGTAAAATGACAAGAAATACATAAGGAAACCCACACGAAACACTATTGACACCAGAACTGGACCTACCACTATGACTACAACTACAACTACGACTAACACTACAACTACAATTACCACTACAATATCTATGACCAACTACGCTACCACTACAACTACACACTATACTACAATGGTGACTAAACTACAACTAACTAGTGAACAACAGCAACAAAGGTTTATACAAAGCAAAACATTTGTACAGAGGTGGAGGAAATACATCAAAGCAATGAGAGATAAGGGAGGCAACAGAAAACTCAGTCCAGAAAGGGGAGGGGAGCAAGGAAAACAAAGGTACACTGATGTAGGTCAAGGCTGGGAGCCCACGGGCTCTGGCAGATGTGCCTTCAGAATAGTGGCCACCCTCCAGGTCTCTGCGATGAGCACCGTCTGCTGCTCAATCAGCGTGCATTGCTGGAGCATGATGCGCCACAGGAGGTCCTTGCTGTCTTCAGATTCCTCCATCCACGTAGCCCACAGTGAGGATCAGAGTGGACCTACAAGAGGAAGGGGGGGACATGTGAGTATGGGAAACCAGCCAGGAGGCAAACTGTGGCCATACAGGGATGGACAGCATGTCCCGACAGCCATGCCCATGTTGCACTGAGGAACACAATGGTAGGCACAACCAACCGTCACCCACAGGGCAGGTTCAGAAGACACAGGCAACATCCCAAACACCTATACACATGGAGATGCAGACTCCAACAACACCAAGGCATGGACAGCACCACCCACCCCAGCACTGCAGACAGTGAGAGGTGCAGACATGCAGGCAGACCCCCAAATGGTGGTGGGTGTGGGCCACACAACACGCACATGGGAAAACAAACATCAGGACATGCTGCCCACAGTCAGGAAGCAATGTACCAGACATCAGAGCACAACAGCAAACAACAGGGGTGCAGGAGCAGCACACAGCAGGCATGATGGGTGGCCAATGGCCAACCCATGCAAGGCCAAAACCGACTTGCAGGAGATGCAAGCCCACAGGGCGCTCACACCAGTAGGGGTGCACCGACAGATGCTGCCACACATAGCCCATGTACAGCAATGTGTGCGGTGGCCTACAGCCAGAACACCCACACGGCAGATGACCAGCCGAACATGGCCAGCAGTGAATGTGGACAGCATGGCAATGCCAGCCATGCATGCCGATACTGGCACATACCACCCCCCGCCACAGGGCATGGCATCCAGACAGCCAGACAATGGCAGCACCATGAAACAGTGTTGCGCAACACAGCACAAGGCCACAGCAGCAATGGCATGATGCCCATGGTGGCCAAGCCACCAGCACAGTCAATGGCAGCCCAGTGAAGTTACAACTCAATACAGAGGCACAGCACAAATTAAACAAGAGATGTACTCATGCAACCAGCCCCTGGCCTCGGGGCTACTGTCTTGCACCCACTGCGGCATGGCCAGCACCCTCGGGCTGCCTCCGGATGTGGCCTGGGACAGCTCCTGGCCCCCTCTCCCTGTGCTGGGCTGCACAATCCACTCTACTGTGGACAGAGGAAACAGCAGTGTTAGTGCAATGCACAGCATGTACCATGAGTGCCACAGCAAGATACACATCCACGCCCATGACACCGTACATGCAGGGCAGCCCAGGGACAGTGTCAGCACACAGAAGACACCCACATAGTGGACCCCATGTCCTACGGAGCATGTACCAGGCACACAGGGCATGTAGGCATGTTGGCACAGCAGTGCAACTGTGCCAGATGCAGGTGCACTGCGACTGGATGCACACACAGCTGTGTTGGTTGTCAGGTACCCAGGTGACATCACCCCCACACCACACTGGTGTTGGCTGCAGAACGGTCCTGTAACATGTCCCACCACCCACAATGACCAGACCCACCTCACACAAACCTGACCATGTGTCAGGGCTGCGCATGGCTCGACTGCAGTGTCTCCCCCACCGACACAGCATGCACCACACACACGCACCGCTACCACCATAAGCACTGCCTGGCAATACTGGCACCTGAGCCGCCCCATACCACAGTGCCCCCCCACAGTGCATATACTGGGTGCCCCACAACCAGTGCCACATGCGACCTACCATCTTGCACACCAGCACACCTGTGCAAACACCTGTGCTCTCTCTCACACACACACACACACACACACACACACACACACACACACACACACCCATGCACACACTGGCAGACTGTGACACTCATGGTAGATATGTGCATCGTACTTACTTGGCACTGGCACAGCACCCTCATGCACTTGTACACCTCCAGCTGTCTCCTTTGGCAGTGGCGCAGGTCTGTGTACCTGCGGAGACACTTCTCGGCACCCCTCTGGATGCCTTTCCGCTCCGAGAGTCATCTGGCGATGGATGCCCACACCTGCTGGCGTGGGATGTCATCCTCCCTGACCTTTCCAAAGAGGCATCTGTGCCTCTGCTGCACAAGCTGCACCAGGTTGGCTGACTCCACATCCCCCCAGCACCTGTCCCTGTGCACCACTGCACGTTGTCTATGCCTCGCAGACATTGTACATGCACCCCTGGTATCCTGCTACCTGTTCTAATGCACAGCCTGTGCCCCACCCTGGTCCCTCCAGCAAGCTGTGCAGTAGCGCCATGCTATCACATGACATAGTGAGGAGCTACCCGGAAGTGGCCACACTGCGCATGTGTGACCCCGTCATGAACCTGGAGCCACACTGTCATGCATGTGCATAGTACCACTCTGTACGAACTAGTGCAATGCTACGTCATGCTACACTGGGGTGCTAGCACAGCACAGGGGCCTCACGCGCATGCGTGGAGGTTGAGCTATGCCTCATAGCACTGCACTAATGGGACAGCACGATGCTGGACACCACATAGCCCAGCGCTAATGTTTGCATGGTACTAAGCTGATTGCCTGGCGCTATTCAGGCCCATATTCAACTGGCCCATGCAAATGAGGGCACTTGTGTGAGCAAGGTGCAAACAGTGTGATTAGCATATCATTATCCGATCATTTACATGCGTAACAGGCTGGATTGCCCAGCTGGGCTATATAAGGGCAAGCATTGCTCCACCGGTGTTGTGTCGTGGGATTGCAGCACTCATCTGATGCTACAAACAAACAGGCACAGCAGACAGAGCCATGTTGCAGGAGGAAGAGCAGCAAGAGGCAGGTCTGTATAGCAGCTGGAGGCCTGGCGGTATGGCACTGGTGCATCACCAGGCTGGGGCATACACACACTGTGCACCTGCAGTCTGCAACAATACAGGCTGGGGACAGGGTGGCTGACTGCAGGCCCACAGGCCATTAAGGTGCTGCAAAATGGTGCACAATGCCACTGGGCCAGCTGGCCATCCAACTGGGCCATGTGACACGCCCATGCACCAGCGGCAGCCACCGATGTGAGAGGACTGCCTGCATACTGTGGTAGCCAGTCACTGGGCCAGGGGGGGCCAGCTTGGCCTCCAGGTATGCCTCACAACAGTGTCACACTGACATGGGGTTCATGGACCCATGTTCGACACTCAGGATGAGGGATGTGGAGGGTCGCAGACCCTCTGACGGTGGTGCACAGCCACAGCCCAGGAGTCACAGGCTCAGGACTGTGCGGGTCCCATAGTGACAATGACAGCACCATGGGGTCTGAGCCTGGTATTATGCAATTGTATTCATATAATCAGTAATATCTGGCTGTGTGGCACATGCCCTGTGTGCGGCACACATGTCCCCTGGGGGGCAGATGGGGTAGGGTGCAATGCCTGGTGGTGACCATTGGGATGCCCCTCATACTGGGGAACACATGAGTGGTATGGGTGCTGGTGACACGGGACTTGCGGTGCCCATGTGGAGGCCAGTGTGTGCAGTGTGTCCACAGTGTATGCCATCAGACATGCATTAGCATGGTGCACACAGGGCTGGCCACATTACACAGTGGCTGTGTGCACTGTACATGCACATGCTGGCCTGGGCCATCACCATGCCACTACCGGTTGATCAGTGTGGGAGTTGGGGGTGGCATGCACATAGTGTTCCGCGTGTGCCATGCATCACAGGCATGCCACAGCATGTGACACGTATCCCTCTACATCTCTCCCATAGGTACCGCAGCACATCCTGAATGCATCCGGGCACATCGCTTCTCCCAGGATGAGCTGAAGACACTGGTGCACGGGGTCAAGGAGAGGAAGCAGGTGCTGCTGCAACACAAGGCGAAAGATGCGGTGGTAAACCAGATGTGGGATGAAATGGCGACAGGGGTGAACACCATCGCTGGCCGTGGCTGGATGACAGATGCAGTGGGCAAGTGCTGGAGTGACCTGCTGCACCGAGCCAAGGAGGAGGAGGAGGCACAGTGGCTCCATGACAGAATGTGGACCGGAGGTGGCCCACAATCCGCACAACAGTGGCAGGAGGACCCACTCATGTCTGTGGTGGCATCCACCCTTCGGCTGGTGGCCATTGCTGGTGTGCTTGGTAGAGGGTGTGAGACACCACTCACACCACCTAGGACAGGACAGTATCTGCGTGTGTGCACCCTGCATGGAGTCACTGCACAGTTGCTGGGTGTTGGTGTTGCCATCGTGCCTGGGGTGCACTACGGGGGTGCTCTGCTGTGCACACTGTACACATGGGGTGGGACTGCATGCAACCACTGCCTGACAAGGCTGCCACCACAGCTGACAGGCTGTGGCACGTGCACTGTGGTGTGGGTGTGGGTGTGTGCATGTGACCACGGTCTATGTCTGTGGGGCTGCTCTGTGTAGTGTGCATGTCTGTGATGTGTGACACGTATCCTAGGGTGTGCATGTACTGGTGGTGGTTGTGGCACACTGTGCACGTACTGGTCAGTGACTCTGTCCCGTCTTCTTCCATAGCAGTATGTGCAGGGCCTGCAGCATGCCAGGACCAGGCTGGGATGCCTGACATGGAACCGGAGGCAGAGGAGGAGGAGAAGAACCTGCTGTTGACCTCTGGACTGGGTGCCAGTCATGGACCCTCGGCCGCACACCATGTGTGGCACTCTGTTGGACATGGGGTACACCTGCTGGGGGGCTCCAATGGTGACAGGGACCTGGACTACAGTGCAGCCCTAGAGGATGCACAGGTGGAGGATCTCAGTGGTGAACAGGTGATCCTGCTGATGGTCACCAGTGACATAGAGTAGGATGTGTCAGAGGAGGGTTACATCCTGCTTGTGGAGGGAGTGCAGGGGTGGGGCAGGGTGGGGTTCACATCACGGGTGCCATGGGGAGGATAGCCATGCCAGCATGGGTGTACTTGTGCAGCTGGTGGTGGGCCATGTGGGGGCTCTGTGTGCCCTGCTGGACATTCAGTTCCCTCCATGGGTCAGGGTGCAGGGCCCACAGGGGACACAGCTCACCACTGGTGCCCTGTAGCAGCAGGACATTCTACTGCTGCCACAGCGTCCCCGCCATGGTGAGCTGCAGGCACCACCACCCACTACCATTGAGGTTGCCACCACTGTGGAGCCGGATGCCCCGGGGGCCCGCCTTCTGCTCCAGGCTGCCCTCACATCCCAGCAGGAGGCCCAGAATGACCTGCATGGCCAGCGGTTGGAGCTCAATGTCCCTGAGATTTGCATTGGCGGGACAACAGGCTGAGGACAGGATGGGCCACATGGTTGCCACACTCAACTGTGGCTTTGCTGGGCTCATGGCCGTGGTGGTCGACCTCACCACAATGCTGCATGGGGTGCATGGAGGGCAGCAGGCTGTGCAAGGGGGTCAGCATGCCCATGGCACAGGGGCCCACAGGTGGCCACAGGACAGACACAGGCAGGAGCAACACTGCATCATCCGCATCGGCCAGCACCCAGTGCCGCCATGGGGGACTGCCCGCCCTGTCCCTCTCTGCTGGTCAGTGGGGGCACAGGTGGTCTGCCCTCCCAGCCTCACTGTGGTCCTTCCCAACCATGTCCTCAGCTCAGAGCACCCCGGCTCTGTGTCCCGCATGTGTGGTGTGCGCCATGTGCGTGGTGGTAGCAGCCAGAGATAGAAATGGCTGCCATGCACATGTGCACTGTTGCCACTCAGTTGTACACATGTGCACACCCACACACATGCATTCACACTGTCACACACACACACCGTCACTAGCATATTCCCACATGCACAGCCATGGTGTCCCTCCCCACACTGTGGCCACACATCAGGCATCACCTTCATCACTGTGCCATGGCTGTGTGTCCTCATCACATGTGTGTCCTGCACAACCCACACATCACACTGACATCACACTTGCATTCAGTACCACTGTGTTGTGCACTTGTTTTGTTGGTTGTCAGCACTGTTGTGGTTGTGCTATATGTGCTCACCTTCTGGTTTGTGACACTGTCCTGATGATGGTGGCCCTGAGCTCCAGGGCCCTGTGGGCCAATACAAGGATCTCTCTGCTCCTCTCGAGTTGCTCCACTATCCCCCTGACCGCTGGCACTGGGTCACTGTCAGCCCGTTCCTCAGGTTCAGGTGCCTGTATCCCACAGTTCATCACCATGTTGTGCAGCATACAACAGGCTAGGAAGATACGGCATACCTTCTGAGGCCTATGCTGTAGGGCACCGCCTGACATGTCTAGACATCGGAAGCGCATTTTCAGTATGCCAAACACCCTCTCTATGATGTTTCTGGTGGTGGCGTGTGCCTCATTGTACCACTCATTGGCCACTGTGGCTGGCCAGGGTACTGGTGTCAGCAGCCAGGGTTGCAGGGGATAGGCGCTGTCCCCTGTTAAGAGATGTGCACCTGTTAGTGTTGTTCTGCTGTCTGCCCATTGCTGTTTAGCACCACCTGTTTTGCTACCCCAGGCCCCTTCCTTGCCTTCCCCTGCCTATCCCCACCCCTGCTGTGGGGTGTGCCTTGTTTGCTGCTACTCACTGACTAGGTGCCCACAGGGTATCCTGCCCTCCTCAAAGGCCTGGCACAGCTGGGACTGGTGCCAGATGAAGGCATCATGGGAACTGCCAGGGTACTGCACATTGACATTGCTGATGTGCCCAGCTGCATCGCACCCCACCTGGAAAATTGAAGGAGTGATACCCTTTCCTGTTGACATACACCTCACTGCCATCACCAAGTGTTGCATGGATGGGAACATGGGTGCAGTCAATGGCACCAAGTACCGCTGGTAGGTGTGCATGCAACTCGATGGAATTGCTGCATGGTTTCTCTGCGCTCTGCTGCCGTACTGGGGAATACTATGAACTCACCAGCATGTGGCAGGAAAGCTTCAAGGAACTGGGTCAGGAGGCGTGAGGTGACAGACTGCAATACCCCTATGGTATCCCTCGTTGATCATTGGAACATCCCTGTGGCTAGGAAGCACATAGCTGCTGTCACCTTCTCCTCAACTGTCATGGCATGGCTGCATCTGGTGTTGGGGTGCAGCTATTCATGCAGGAGTTCACATAGCTGCCTTTGTGAGAAGTTTAAATGCTTCAGCTATGAGCATTTAAATTGGCCAAGGGGGGAGAGCCAAGAGGGTCAGGAGGCTTAGGAACACCCCCCCATGGGAACATGTAGGAACATAAGTTGACTATGGGAACAGTGAAAGCAGGCAGGGAAGGGCAGGCAGGTGAAGAATGTATAGCAAGTGAAACGAGGGGCAAGAGCACATAGGAAAGGAAACTAGGGTGGGGGCAAGATGCTGGAGAGGGAGAACAAGAGCAGAAGAAGGGCAGACTGTAAAACATGGAAGGTCATGCTAACAAATGCCTGTAGACTAGGAAATAAGGTTCCAGACCTGGAGGCCTTGTTGGCAGATGCAGACCTTGACATAGCAGCAATAACAGGGACATGGTACTCTGCTAATCATGGCTGAGAAGTCAATGTACCAGGCTATACATTGTTCAGGAAGTACAGGGAGGGTAAAAAGGGTGAGGGAATGGCCCTGTACATCAGAGATGGCATAAAGGCTACAGAAGTTCAGGGAAGATGGGGAAGGCCGAGGTAATGTGGGTCACCCTGGAGCCAGAGAATGGAACAGCAATATGCACAGGGGTGATCTACAGACCTCCAGCACAGAGGAAGGAAGTAGACAGGAATCTAGTGGAGAACATACATGACATGGCAGCTAAGGATGAAATCCTGCTACTGGGGGATTTCAATATGCTGGATGTGGATTGGACCACCCAGATGGCTGTTTCAGCCAGAAGCACAACCATCCTTGAATCTCTGCAGGGGGTTGGACTCAGGCAGCTGGTGATGAGCCAACCAGGGACAAGTCAATTCTGGACCTGGTATGGACCAATGGGAACAGAGTCAAAGAAATACAGGTGGAAGGGCAGCTGGGGTCCAGTGACCACCACACGGTGTGGTTCAGCATGGAGACATCGACCCAATATAATCACACAAGGGCAAGAGTATTAGATTTCAGGAGGGTGGATTTCACTGAAATGGGTAGATGTATACAAGCAGTCTTGGGGAAGGAAGAGGTAGTAGAGGGGGTGGAAGAACAATGGGAGAAACTGAAAGGAGCCATACTGGATATAACAAAGCAATGCGTTAGGGCCAGTGGCATGCTGGGGTGCATAGGCAGGGGGTATCACTAGCAGGAGGTGGGAGGTGGTGATGCCATTGTATAAAACATTGGTAAGGCCTCACCTGGAGTACTGCGTGCAGTTCTGGAGACCACACGTGCGCAAGGACATAGATAAGGTGGAGACTATCCAGAGAAGGGCAACAAAGATGGTACAGGGCTTGCACCACAAAACATATGAGGAGAGACTAAGGGACCTCACTATGTACTCAGTGGAGGAGAGGAGACAGCAGGGGAACATGATTGAATCTTTCAAGTACCTCAATGGCACAAACAAGGTGCAGGTGGGAGACCCTTTCCAATGTAGAAAAATTAGTGGAACAAGGGGGCACGATATGAAATTAGAAGGGGGTAGATTAAGACGTAATGTGAAGGAAGTTTTTCTACACAGAAAGGGTAGTTGACACTTGGAATAGTCTGCCACAGGAGGTAGTGGGGGCAAGCACAGTGGAGGGGTTTAAGCATGCTTGGGACAGGCACAAGGGAAGCCTGAGAGGGGAGGGAGTGAGGAAAAGCCATTGATCACATAGGGTCAGTGGCCACATACAATGTATAGGGCTACAGACAGACTGGATGGGCTTAGCAGTCCTTATCTGTCAACAATTTCTATGTTTCTAGATGCCAGTGTGGAATCCATGTGAAGATCAAAAAGGATAGGCCACACAAAAGATAGGAGTCCAATTCCTCATATCTCAAAGGAAATGCAGAACAGATCATGGTGTGGCAGACGCTGAATGCTAGGACGAAATCAGACAAAGTTAATTTACTCAAGAGCGTAGGAATGTTTGACTTCAATGTCATGGAAATGTTGCCACAGGAGATGAATCTGTTGTCCACAATCTGGGTTTTGGAGTGGTGATGGCTCTGAGGTGGAGGGAGTTTGGACACTTGTAAGAATAGTCAGTGGGGCAGGAATATCTGGAGGACTGCTGGTGGATGGGATAGCAGCAGGATCTGAAGTTTCAGAGGCAGGAGTAGGCTGAGTAGGGAAGCAACCCTCAATCACCATTGTACAGGATGCAGATTGGAAACTGATGAGGCCATGAAGACCCAGATGACAGACAATGAGGAAGAGTTTGGTTGAGGAAGAGGCTGGTTGGGACCAGGATCACAAACAGGGTGACAGTGGGAAGCTAGGAACAATTCATACAACTTCTGTCTCTGGGAAGAGGCCAAGTGATGGATACTCGAGCTTTTTTGGTCAATCACGAGGTGGGAATAGTCCAATCTTTAATGGAGAAGTTCGATTTGGAAGCCTGCTGATGGGCTGTAGGAGTTTAGGAGGAAGTCCGAGGAGACTTTGCCGGACCTGCTTTGTGTTTTGGAGGTATAGTATCGGAAGGCATAGAAAATACCATGATTTCAATACATGCTGTGTATGGCTGAGAACTAAAGGCAGAGACCCTAAGCAGCTAGGGCTCGGCACTGAACCGAAGGAAGAGCCCAGGTACAGGAGACACTTTGCTAACAGATTAGAGGGTTCTCATCTCTGACCGGAGATGGCAGACCTGTACCTTGTTCCATAGAGCCTACAGAACCAAGAATAAGGCAGAAGTAGAAAGGGATGTTAACTGGATGTAACATACTCCCATCCCCAGTAGACCCTACAGAGTCATAATGTCACATGCTTAATAACGCATGTCATTATGGCTAATCCGGTACAGTGCAGTATGCTACCACTACTAGTGCAATACCACATATACTGCTGTATGCAGTATTGCACCAGTAGTGCTTTCCCAGGCAGAGGATAAGACCTGTGCTGGGAGCAGGTTCCAACAAGCAGCTGCCGTGGCTCACAGGACTGAACCACAGCAATAGGAACTCAGGCGCTGTGTCTGGGACTGGGTTTGATTCCCGGTCCCAGAAACACTTTATTTTTTTCAACTTGTGCGCTCCCCGAGCTGGACCCCCCGGAGTTGAGAATCTTTGTCGGGGGGACGTCCGTGGGGTGTGGCATGCAGAGCCCCCCACAGAAAAAAGACATGCATAAATCGTGCTGTATTGGCAGTATGATTTTGCCATGCGGCATAATGTCTTGTGACATTATGACCCCATGCCCCAGTAGACAGGGCAATCCCACCTTCACTCTAATACCACATAAAGTATGAGTTAGGGACAGAGACTGTTGGACTGCTGGTATGGGCTGTAACTGGATAAAACAGACTCGCATCCCTGGTAGACTAGGCAAGTACACCTTCACTCAAATACCTCAGAAGGTATCAGTTAGAGATGGGGGCTGTCACACTGCTGGTAGAAACTGAAAATGAATGAAACATACTCCCATTCCTTGCAGACAGGGCAAGCCCACCTTCACTGAAATGCCAAACAAGGCATGAGTTTGAGACAGAGACTGTCAGACTGCTGGTATAAACTGAACTGAATGAAACAGACTCCCATCCCTGGTGGACAGGGAAAGCCCACCTTCACTCAAATACCTCACAAGATATGAGTTAGGGATGGAGACTGTCAAACTGCTGGCATGGGCTGATCAAGGAAAGAGCAGCTAGCTGCTGCTGTACTAGAGAACAGAAGCAGAGTAGAATAATAAGCAGGAGGAAGGGGATAATGAGCAGGGAAAGGAGGATTGAGAACAAGAAGGACAACACATAGTAGTAGTAGATATTAGTTCTTTAAGGCGCCCTTCCCCGGAGGCTCAGGGTGCCTTTACAAAGTATAAAAGCAACAAACAACTTATAACAATGTAATCCAATACTCAATATCAATATAAATAATTATACAATGGCAAGGACATTTCCTGTATTCTAATTGGTCTGTGGGTGTCTGAGACAGTGATGTCATTACACAATAACATCACCGTATTGATTTATTGGATCTTTTGATCACTGTTGTCACTTCAGAATCACAAAAAATCTACTAAAAACATTTTTCAATTTTTTTTTTATTTTGTATAACATCAAGCCATTGTACAATTGCAACAAGGCACTCCAAGGTGTGTGTTATTGTGTAATAACATCACTCTTGGGGTGGTGGAAGCTTTCTCAGCTGTCTACGTGCTTTAACCCACCCCAGGAGTGACATTATTCACAATAACACACACTGTACATCTGTATGTTGTAAATAACACACTGAAAAAATAAATATACCTTACATGTCTAGACAGTAAGACTCCTATGTACAGTACGTTGCTGGACAAGGGGGAAACTGATTGAACTGGCGGCAGAACAAAACAGAAGCCTTTAATATGACAGTGATGTGTTAAATAGAATAGAGTTGGTCAGAAATGTTTGCTCTCCAGCAAGGGACATCTATATTGGAGAATACAGAATTTGCCTTTTATGAAATGGGTTCCTTGAATTGTTTTATACTGTTTAAACACAGACATGTTCCCCTAAGCAGTACGAATAACATAGAAACATAGACTCTGCTGGCAGATACGGACCGCTTGGCCCACCTAGTCTGCCCATTTCCCTACCTATTGGATAAGCTGCAGATCCTAGTTAACCAACAGCCTACTTCCTCCTATGCCCCTCTGGTCTGTCCTGTGCATTCTTGAATTCCCCGTTTTTGACCCCATGACCCCCTCAGAAAGGCTGTTCCATGCATCCACCACTCTCTCCATGAAAAAATAGTTCCTCACATTGCCCTGAGTCATCCACCCTCTATCTTCAAATTGTGCCCCCCTGTTCTCACACATCTCTTTTTCTGAAAGAGGCCACCCTCTTGGACTTTGTTGAGTCCCTTTAGGTACTTGAAAGTTTCTATCATGTCCCCCCTCCCTGCTCTCCTCGAGGGTATACATATTAAGTTTCTTTAGTCTCTCTTTGTATAGCTTCTGGTGCAGACCCTTCACCATTTTAGTTGCCCTTCTCTGGACTGCCTCCATCCTGTCTGTGTCCTTGCAGAGATGGGGTCTCCAGAACTGCACCCAGTACTCTAGATGGGGTTTCACCAACTGTCTGTACAGAAGGGTAACAACTTCCTGTTTTCTACTGGTGATGCCTCTCCCTATGCATCCCAGTATCCCCCCAGCTCTCCTTACTGTCTTCTCACATTGTCTGCCTACCTTGAGGTCATCTGATATGACTACCCCAGATACCTTTCCATTTTTTTTGTTGCTAATACCTCTCCTCCATAGTGTACTCTTCCCCTGGGTTTAATGAGACAAACTGCACTGCAACAGAGGGATTACAACATTCTAATAGCTCATATTTACAATAAACAATCTAAACCTAAGTACACATTAATGATAGCATTACCTTGCGCACATAATTTCTGCAGTGCAGGATGCTGTGGAAGTGGATGTAAATATATTAAGTACAATGTACGGAGAATGGAATACAAAATTTGGTGAGTATAGATCTAAGGCTGAGAGGCTATGGGAGCATACTCAACCTGGAAGCACTGGTGCAGGGATGGAGTGGCTGCCCCAAGGAGTGAGAAAAATACCCCAAAAGAAAACAATGGAGAATGAATAACAAAGTCAGAAGATGAGGTAGGGGGAAACAAAGGATGAAGGCAGGAGCAGGGAAGGAATAGGGAGAGAGTGAAGCACAGAAAGCGAGACAATGGAGAACAGGAATGGCTGGGGAAACAGGCACAACAGCAACAAATGGGGAACAGAAAACAAGAGGTGCGAGGAAGGGTGGGACAAGTGAAAAAAAATGGAGAAGGAGAACGGAAAGAAGGAGGGGGGGAAGAGAGCAAATGGAGAACAAAAAAAATGGCCTAAAAAGGAATAGAGCGAGAGCAGGAAACTAAAGGAGGCACAGTCGCATGAGCCATGTAGGAACCCAGTGTGCTTTGGAACATGCTAAGTGTGAGCTGCTAGGAGAGGCTGGATTTTATATGGGATGTAGGATGAGCTATTCCCCCACACTGAACCTTGTGCTTCAGCCAACCCATGAGAAGAGGAAAGCATGGGGGAGGATACTGAGGATAAGGAAGGCAGCAGAGGAAGACTGCACAGAAGGGTACCTGGAAAAAGCAGACATCCTAAACAGCTACTTCTGCTCAGTATTTAATGTGGGGAGGGAGGAGGCGGATGGAACACCAAGGAGCAGCATGAACAAGCGGGAGGGGGAAGCAGACTCAAGTCCATTTTCAGAGGACAGAGAACTGAAGGGACTAGTTTCTCTGAAAGTGAACAAGGCGATGGGACCAGATGGGATACATCCAAGGGTACTAAAAGAACTCAGGGAGCTGCTGGCTGTCCTGCTGATGGCCTTATTGAACAACTCACTGGAACTGGGCATGGATTCTAGAGAGCTGGAGGAGCACGGATGTGGTCCTTCTACATAACAGCTGCAGCAAAGAGGCTAGCAACTAAAGGCTGGTGATCCTCACCTCAGTGGTGGGAAAATTAATGTAAACATTGTTAAAGGATAGGTTGGTAGAGTATCTTGAATTGAAATAGGCTTCAAGACCAAAGGCAGCATGGGTTCATGGTGGGGGAAGGTCATGCCTGACAAACCTGATTGATTTCTTTGGCTGGGTGACCAGGGACATAGATCAGGGGAAGGCAGTGAACATGGTTTATCTGGACTGTAGCAAGGCTTTTGACACTGTACCATACAGGAGATTGATTAAAAAAATTGAACAGCCTACGAGTAAGATCTGAAGTGGTGAATTGGGTTAGAAATTGCTTAATGGATAGGAGTCAGAGGGTGGGGTGGTGGTAACAGCACTGACTCTAAGGATGGAAGTTTGACCAGTGGGATGCCTCAGCTCAGTACTGGACACGTCCTGTTCAGTGTCTTCATAAGTGATATTGCAGATTAACTGGAAGGGAAGGTATGTATTTTTGCAGATGATACCAACATTTGTAATAGGGTGGAAAATCAGGAGGAGGTGGAAAGAATGCATAGGGACCTTGGGAAACTCAAGGAGTGGTAAATACATGTCAATTGGGGTTCAATGCCAAAAAGTGCAAATTGTATGCACCTAGGGCATAGGAATCCAGGCACTGACTGTAGGATGGGGGTGGCAGTACTGTCAGTCACTAAGTAGGAAAGAGACATTGGGGTTTCATAGCTGATGAGCTCAAAGTGGCAGGACAGTGTGACAAAGCAGTGGGTAGGGCCAGTGTGATGCTGGGATACATTGGGAGAGGTATCTCCAGCAGGAAGGTGGGAAATGGCATTGTCACTGTATTGCTCACTGGCGAGACACTACCTGGAGTATTGTGTCCTGTTCTGGAGGCCACATCTCAGAAAGGACATAGACAGGGTGGAGGCAGTCCAGAGGAGGGAACCAAAATGGTGCAAGGGTTCTAGCTGAAGACCTACGAGTAGACACAGAGGGATATCATCATGTACACTTTGGAAAGCGACATGATAGAGACCTTCAAATACCTCACGGTAGTGAACAGGGTGTAGGAGGGGAGTCTCTTTCAAAGGTGGAAGAGCACTAGGACCAGAGGGCATACAATGAAGCTGGGAGGGGGGACAAAAGAGAGATGTGAAAGAGTGGTGGATGCCTGGAGTAGACTGCCAGCAGTAGTAGTAGTGGAAACAATAGAGGGCTTCAAGCATGCATGGGAAAGACATAAGAAGATATTCATGAATAGGCAGTGAGGAGGAAGGGGTGCCAGAGATCAGTTAGCATCTGTATAAGCAGACTAGGCACGGACCATTTGGGCAGACTGAGTGGACCAAGCGGTCCTTTTCTGTTGACAAATTCTATGTTTCTATGTTTCTACTACAGAAATCTCTAATTTTACACACTGACTGCTCAGCTGGCCCAGTGGCTGAGTGCTTGAGTCAGGGTAATAAATTGAGCTGCTTGCAAGCACTGGAAGATCCTGCCCTGTATGCCCTCTATTGCTGTAACATCTTCCTGATGTGGACTGAGCTGCTGCTGAGTGAGTGGAAACACTGTGTTTAACTGCTGACTTTGAACCTGTTCAGAACTGCTGTTTTACTATTTATAACAGAAGGGCTCTGTATTTCCCTGCTTAATTACCCTGTTTAGTTCAACTCTGCTCAGCTGGCCCAATGGATGAGTGCTTCAGTCAGGGTAATAAATTGAGCTGCTCGCAAGCGCGAGCGTGAGTGGCGTGAGCGCCACTCGGCAGAGGAAATAAGGAAGATATAAAGGTTATTGATGTTTTAAAACTATAAATTGACACTTATATTTGTATAATCAAGTGTTAGAAACATTTTTAAGAATGAAAATGCAAAAGTGCTTAATGATGGTGGGTTGTGTACTGGGGCTGATGCTTGTGGATTCAAGTGTTTGGATCCTGGCAGATAATGCTGTGGGTAAGTTTTAACAAGGTAGATTCGAAGATAATTTTATATATTTGAATCTTCTTTGTGAATTTAGACATAATATGATGTTAAAATTAGAAGTGGTAGGGTTGTTGAACAAAGAGTGTACCAATTCCTAACTTATGCCCAAATATTGTATTGTCTTTTTGTATTGGGTTATTGTTAACTCTATCTGGGGGTATAGAAGTAAATCCAGGTCCCAATCTGTATGGTGATCACTTAATTTGGGGGAAGAGGGGCCTAAGAGTGGCACATTTGAATATTTGTAGCTTATTTCCCAAAAAACAAGAGTTAGAGGCTTGGGTCTTAAAATATGAACCTGATGTTTTGAGTTTAAGAGAAACTTGGTTAAAACCTTCAGTAACTAATGGTATCTTGGCCTTAGATGGTTATAAAATAATAAAAAAAGATGGCAGGTAAAAAAAGGGTGGAGGTATACTTATTTATTACAAACAAGAATTAACTGTGTCTAAACTGGAGTTCAAGGTTGATTCCCCATTAGAGTGTTAATGGTTATTAATTGAGATAAAACAAGGGGATAATTATAAACTTAAACATTGCACTGTTTATAATCCACCAAAATTTGTACGTAAAGGCCTTGAAGAGTTTTTACAATTTGTTTCAAATTACCAATTTAGTGGTGACTTTTTAGTGTTAGGTGATTTTAATATTCATTGGGACTCCTGTGATGCTTCTAATATCGACTCCTTGTTGATGAATGCAGGTTTGTGTCAGTTAGTACAAACTTTTAAATGCATGAACCTGAAGACAAATAATCATTCAATTTTGGATTGGATTTTGACTAATAATCATATTAACATTATTAATATTGAAGTCTTACCAGATGTTATCAGTGACCACCTGACAATATATTGTACTTGGAAATCAAAGAAATTTATTTATTTATTTATTTAGTTTTTGTTTACCGGGGTAAGTACACTAGACAAGTTTTATGCCTATTTTCAGGAACGACCCGGGAAATATAAGCCTCCTCCTCATTTGATTACCTCTAGGAAGTATCCCGAAGATTTAGATGATGGACTAAAGTCTGATTTAAGAGATGTTGATTGGTCTTACTTGGATGTAATACCTTGCATAGAGTCTGCAGTAGATTACTTTACAACACAAATTTTGGAGTTACAAAATAAATTCTGTCCAATACTAACAAGGAGAGTAAGGGTAACAGTGAATAAATGGATTACTCCGGAGATGTTTAAATTGATGAAACAAAGAGATCAAGCATGGAAACAATTTTGCTTGAGTAAAAATATTAGTGATTTTCAAAGCTATCGGAAATTAAGAAATGAATGTAAGATAAAATTAAGGTTATGTAAATCTGATTATTATACAAAACAACAAGATCTAAATTTGTCAAATCCAAAAAAAAATTCTGGTCTTCAATCAAATCTTTGGTGTTTCCTCCCATAGATGTACAATCAGGTGAGTTCCTTGTTGAAGGAGTTACAATAAAAGATCCACAAGAAATAAGTACAGCCTTTTTACAACAATTTTTGGATATGGGTAAATATAGTGTAGATAAGGATGATCAGGACTTAAAGAACACAGTTATAGCATCTCAAAATTATTTAATATTTTATTTTTAAAGAAATAGAGCCTGATCAGGTACTGAAAATTCTGAAGAAAATTCCTTTAAAAAATGTTGGAATTGACGATATTCAGCCAAGGTTTTTGAAGTTAATATCTTCATACATTTATAAGCCTTTGACAAAAATATTTAATTTGTCCTTAGAAATAGGGATCTTTCCACAACAATGGAAAAAAAAAACATAATAAGACCAATTTTTAAGGGGGGAAATAGTAAAGATGTGGGGAATTACCACGCTATTTCTCTTCTCCATCCTTTAGGTAAAATTTTAGAAATGATAACAGAGGTACAAATTAGTGATTACTTACAATTGACTGGGCTTCAGGCTCCTGAGCAGCATGGCTTTAGGAAATTTCATAGTACAGGAACATTAGTTAGACCGCACCTGGAGTACTGCGTGCAGTACTGACGCCCGTATCCGAAGAGGGACATTAAGTTACTGGAGGGGGTGCAGCGCAGGGCAGCAAAGATGATCAAGGGGCTGGGGACTTATCATATGAGAGGAGGCTGAGGGAGTTGAACATGTACTCACTGGAGGAGAGGAGGGACGGGGGGACATGATTGAAACCTTTAAGTACATGAAAGGAATAAACAAGACAGGTACAGAGGGGCTGTTCAAAATAAGGGAGGAGAGGGACACCAGGGGCCATGATATGAGACTGGAGGGAGGAAGGTTCAGGAGGAAGATGAGGAGACACTTTTTTGCAGAGAGGGAGGTGGCTGGGTAGAATGCGTTACCTGCAGAAGTGGTATCCATTAGAACAGTGGACTGCTTCAAAAGGGGATGGGACAGGACAAGGGGGAGGGTCAATGAAGGGGAAGGGTGGAAGGGAGGGGCAGCTGCAGAATAAGGGGTGCTAGCTGCACATTTGAGCAGACTTGATAGACCTCTAGGCCTTTATCTGCTGGCAAATTTCATATGTTCGTATGTTTCGTATGTTCGTATGCCTTGGCCAGGTTCACAAACCACATCAGTGAGGCTATGGAGAGGGGTGAGCTCACTGGTACTGTTTTTGTGGACCTGTCCAAGGCATTTGACCTTGTTGACCATCGCCTGCTGCTTGGGAGCCTAGCTGCCAAGGGATTATCCAGATTGTCATTAGAATGGGTGGAGAGTTATTTATCAGGTAGGGAACTACAAGTTCTTTATGAGGGTTCAGTGTCAAAGAGTAGAATTTTAGAAAAGGGTGTACCTCAAGGGTCAATCTTGGGACCCCTATTGTTTTCCATATTTGTGGATATTATACCAAGTAAAATTCTTAAGGCTGAGACAATCTTATATGCTGATGATATATTATATAATGGCTCCAATGCATTAGATAAAATTGCCCAAGATTTGACTGTAGATTTTCAGAGTCTAGAAAATTGTTTGTTGGACTTAAAATTATCATTGAATATTTCAAAAACCAAGAGTATGATATTTGCCTCTAAACAAAAGTTAGTTAAATTAGGGAAACTGAATATTTTTGGTAAAAATGGAACTAATTTGGAGCAGGTGCAATGTTTTAGATATTTGGGAATGAATTTGGACACAAATTTAACATTTTCAAATCATATATTGACTTTAACAAAATCAGCAAATCAAAAATTAGGGGTTTTATTCAGACTACAGAATGTGTTAACTTTACAAACCAGGAAACATATAGACCAAAGTATACTACTTTCTCAACTGAATTATAATTCATTTTTGTTTACTAGTTTGTCTAAACATGTGGTAAATAACTTAACAATGACTTTTCGTAGTATTTGTAGATTTGTTTATATATTGCCTTATAGTACACATCATTGCACTTTATATCAAGTTTCAGGGTTTCTACCGCCTAACTTGAGTTCCATTTACTCTCTTTGTTGTAAAATGGATAATGTATTGAGACAAAAAAGTCTCTCTCCCTTGTATTCTCTGATATCTGTAAGGGAAGCTCCGAGAAACTTGAGATAAAATTTTCTTTCTTGTTTAAATTTGTAAGTCACTAAAACTAAAATGGGTGCTCAAGCTTTTTCTATCCAAGCACCAAAATACTGGAATGATCTTCCAATTGAATTGAGAACTATGAGTAGTCATAATTTATTCAAACAGAAATTGAAGCATAATTTATTGAGTAGCTTGCAATGTCACTGCTATTTTAAATAATTTGTATTATATTGTTTGTCTTATATGTCATGTATTTGTATTCCTGTATTAAGTGAATGTAAAAGTTATCTTTTTGTATAACATCTTGTGACTATTTTATAGTCTTGGGTCGCATATGAAAAAAGGCCTTGGCTCATATGTTTACCCGGTTAACAAAATAAATAAATAAATAAAAAAGACATAAGAAGTGGGATAAAGAGGGGGTTCACTAGACTACCAGGGAAATCTTTTGTTGTACACACTGGCATAGGGATCAGGAGAAGAAGGGGAATACTAGACAACTAGGGAAATCTGGATTTTACACACTAGCGGAGCATTGTGGTGGGAGCAGGGAACCTATCAGAGGGTATTTATTATGCCCAAGAACAGCACCAGAGATGTCTGTTGGGGAGGGGGTTCACACAGTACTGTGCACCTTTGAAAAAGCAGGGGGTTTGGAAGTGTTAAACAGCACTGTACAAACAGTCTGTTAGTGCTTCCAAAACCAACTAAATATACCAGTATGTACTGTATGGATGTTGGTATCCCTCATTTGCATTTAGGCCTAGCAGTCATAAGTGCTTATGCACTAACCATTTAGCACTGTGCTCACTGTGCCTTTGTATATGGCATCAAGTGTATTAACTGATGGTCCAGCACACAAGGCAGAGTTAGCACAGCACTAAACCTGTTTGCATAGCACCATCTGGGTTCACATTTAGTGTTTGGATAAAGTGCAGAACTTTTAGAATAATATATTAAATACAGTATTATGTAACACTAATGTTCTATAGAACTCAGTGCTGTATGTACCTAGGTAGCACCTGTAAACAGCATATGTTCCCTAGTGTGCCTAACATGGAACAAATAAATACAAATAAGTAGTAGTAGTAGTAAAATGCTTTATTTTTATACAGGATAAGATCTCATATTCACATCTTTAGATCATAAGACCTATTTTCAAGATGGTCCAGAGTAATACTTCTACAAAATTTTTTTAAGTTTTCACAAGTTAAAAACAGATTTGGTTGACATAGCAATAATTAAACAATATTCATAAAACAATAACAAGTGACACCCAACCAATTTATCCATACACTCCCAATCCCTCTAGTCTGTTCCCAGGCATATATCTAAAAGTTCTATCTATTCATCTATTGCACATACATTTTGTTCTTAACTCATATTTTATAGATTTTGCAAAGAGTTTTGATTGATGGTTTATACTCTTCGCATTTTTATCTAACAAATTCCAAATGGAAGCAAAACTAGCCCTCAGGGACATTTTCCCAAGAGAAATGTTTTATTTTTGGTCTATCTGGACCATGTTGGGGATATCTTAGATTGTAATTATGTCTGTGAACATTTTTATTCAGTTTTTCCATAAGGTATTTTAGTTTTCCTGAGTTTAATACTCTGTGGATTTGAGTTACCCACTGCAATGTCCTCTTATTTTCAGGTGACAACCACCCCAGTTCCAGCTACATATCACAATGATAGCGTCTAGCATCACACCGCAATATAAATCTAGCTAGGTTGTTATATGCTATGCCTACCTTCTTTAATAGAGTTTTACTGGCTAGTCCATAAATATGGCTGCCATACTTTAAATGGGTATACCGTTGCTACTGCAACAATTTTACAGCCACCGACACTAGAGCGACAACAGAGCCAGGTCACTGTAGTGTCTGTGTGGGACCTTGGCACTACTTTGTGGAGGTATTGCACCCTGTCCCCAAAACAACTCCAAATCAGAGTTGATTATTATAGTGGGGGGTGTGGGGGGAAGAGCCCCTTGTATGGGGGTTTTGGGGGGCAAAGCTCCCTGAAGAAAACAAAGTCTGCAGTGACTCCCTTTATGCCAACCACCAAATGCAGTCCACATCACAGAGTCGCTGTAACGTCAGTCGACAACAAAACTGTTGACCGACAGTCATAGGTCCATCTAAATGTGGGATTAGTATTTGATTTACAACATCTGTGTGCATTTTTTTTATTTTTGCAAAAATTGGTTAGGCAAAAAGTGCAGAGTTTTTAATTTCTCTCTCCTATCATGTCCAAAATATGAAAATCAAATTTTAGTTTTTCATCTACCCATACCCCTAGGTATTTGTACTGCGTTTCTTGCCCCAAGGTTTCATTTTTCAGAGTTTTTATATTTATTTCCTGCTTTATGTCATGTTTTTTCTAGCTCCATATGAAGTTTGAACTATCCATTGTTTACCTGACACAAAATGGCGGCCCAGGAGGTGATGAGTTAAAGATGGATTAAAGATCCTGCTATTTCCCTCCCTCCCTCTGTCTGTTCTCCTCAGTCTTTCTTTTCTCTCTGCATCTGTTCCAGTAGCCTGGAAACATGCCATCATTCTCCCTTTACCTAGAGGTGGGACCTCTCTTTTCCTGGGAACTACTGCCCCATCTCATTACTACCCACCCTCGCCAAGCTCCAGGAACACTTAGCTGTTTCCCAACTCTCCTCCTTCCTTGATGGCTCCTCCTTCTTTATGCCTTTCCAATCTGGATTTCATAAGAACCACTCAACTACCACCTCCCTACTTAGGCTAACGGACACTATCCGTACAGCCATGGATAATGGCCACATTATCTCCACTATCTTTGTCGACCTTGCAAAGGCTTTCGACACTGTCTTTCAATCCCTCCTCATTGACACCCTTGCTTCAGCTGGCCTGTCTCCTATTGCCTGCAACTGGTTTAGCTCCTACCTGATTGGATTGGATTGGTAGGACTCAATCAGTCAAGATAGCTGATGCCGCATGTCCTCCCCTCCTTATCTCCACTGGAGTGCCTCAAGGCTCAATACTTGGCCCTCTCCTATTCTCTATTTTCCTAAATGACCTACCGTCAGTATGCTCCAAGACCTCCATCCATATGTACGCTGATGATATGGTGCAGTTCACCTCTGGTCAACTCCCCTCTGATGTGGCTGCCAGCCTGCAGCAGGACTTCAACAATGTTCAGCACAGGTTATGCTCACATCAACTATTCCTTAACGCAAAGAAGACCATCTCCATGACCTTTGGCACTAAGCAGAGACTCTCTTGGCTGCCCTCCCTGCCCTCATTCCACACCCTTGATAGGACTCCCCTAGAGGACACCTCCTCTTTCAGATATCTAGTTGTTTGGCTTGACCAACACCTTAACTTTTCTGGACATGCCGATGCCATCCTCAAGCCCCAAGCTTGGCGCCCTCTACAGGAACTGTAGTTGCCTACTTCTACCGGCCAAGCTTGACTTAGTCCAGAAAATGGTTCTCCCTAGTTTTGACTACTGTGATATAGTCTATAGTGCTGCTCCCAAGTCTTCCCTTACCAGCTTGGATACTCTCTTGAATGCCTTCTGTAGCTTCGCTCTTGACTCCCCTCCTCTCACTCAACACTCCACCTTATATCACTGTCTTGCTCTTCTTTCCCTTGAGAACGGACACCTCTCCCACTGTGCTAAATTTATTTCTAAATTCTGGTTTGGCATACTCTTCTCTTATCTCTCCTCCTCTCTATCTATTCCTCACTCCTCCTCCTCTCACTCTCTCAGATCTGCTAACTCTCATACTTTGGTAATCCCTTGTCATTCCACCACTACAGGCCAGAACGGTTTCTTTTACTGCTTCCCTAAACTTTGGAATTCCCTACCGTATCCCTCCTCCACATCATCTATCGCCATGGCCCTGCATAATCTCTTCATCCCCAACTGCTCTTATCCATAATTTTTACTTCCATCAGTCCATAAGTCCATATAAACCACTCAAACTCCTGATCCCCACACTCTCCTGCCCCCTTGCCTCAATTTTCACCTACCTTCTCCTCCCCCCTGCTTTAATATCCCTACAACTCTTGCTGCTCAATCCCGCTTGGTTACCCCTACAGCCCATCCCCTCCCCTCTGCTTGAACTACTTACCTTGACATTTCCCTTCCTCTTCTCAGGGTTTAAGCTCCTGACTTAGCCCCTGCAGCCCATCACCCCCCTTTCACTCTCACCCTAACCCCTGCCTTTGCCCCCCAATGGTTTCCTCCTCTCAGGGCTTAAGTTGATTCATTTCAGGTCTTAAGCTGTGTCCCTCCCCGCTTCCTTTCTATCTCCTTGTTTCCTCATCCCTGTACTTCTCCTGCAGCTATTAGTACAGTTATCCTTCCTTTCACTCAATGCTAAGCACTTAGTATAGTTATCCTTCCTTTTATGCAATGTTAAGCACTTATCAAATCCCTGTACCATATGTGTAAACCATTGTCCTACTTCCTATTGCTGTATAAATGTTATTTTTACCAATGTTTGTAAAATGCGTAAACCTTGTTTCTACTTCCTATGTTGTAAAATGTTATTTCTACCTAAGTTTGTAAAATGTTACTGTGATTTATGTACTCCACGTCCCCCCCCCAGGATGCACTGGGAGATGAGCAATGTAGTTGTTCAGTGTGTCTTTCTGGTGAAACTCTTCAATCAATCAATCAATAAATAAATAAATAAAATATCATTGTTTTAGTTTTTTACTATTTAAAGCAGCACTGCAACGAAAACTGTTTTTTTTTTTTTTAAAAAATCTAGCTTCAGCTACGAAAAATATTAGCATACCTGTCAGATGTACTTGTCTTGGCACCTCCTATGCTGCCTACCATGAATTTTTTTTTTTATCCTAACCTCGCCAGATCTACGATGCTATGTCTATGCAAAATGCAGCAGCCATTCTTTTTTTCTTGAGAAAAAACTATATTAAAACATTCATAAAATTGCTGGCCCAGTGGCGCTGAGGCACTGGACACCTTACCTCATGCTATGCTTGTGACCCATGTTCAGGAACGAACACGGGCCACTGGGAGTTGGCAGAGTTGGAGAAGAATTGAGCGTCCGAGGAACTGCTCTCCTTCTCCAGGGAGGGGGGTCCACCAGCGGTTGGCTCTCGACTGGCCCCTAGCTGTGGCTGAGTGGAAGTGAGCTGACACTGCAAAAATAGGGGGATGAGATGGGGTTGACATCTGAGGAGTGTGCATGCTCTCCGCTGATGTCCTGCATGCCCCTCTCTGCAGGGGAGAAAAAAGCAGGAAAATGGAGCCCTCACTACGGATGACGATGGTCTCTCCTTACAGCACCGCCAGGAGGGAACCTCCCTGAACTGGATCTGGATTGGTGGGTGAGGGTCTCCCCACCCCCCACCATGAGAAGTAAGTTGAGGTTGCTGAAAGGGAGGGATTCTAATACCCGGTCGGCGCAGAGGGGGACGTCAGATGGCTAGGCGAGGGCTCCCGAGAAACAACACCAACAAAAAGGAAAAAGTAAACATTCATAAAATCGTCACATTTTGGCAGAATTAGAAAACTTACCACCAAATAAAACTGGAAGATTTCTGGATTCTTTTAAAGTGAAAAAAAAAGGTAGGGTTACATTTTTTGCCTGCTTTTGTTGCACTGCTGCTTTAAGACTAGTCTTGACTGGGCTTGCCACTTCTCTAATTTTGTAAAATTCAATTGGAGTCTGCTTTTCACTTCATTTACAGTTCTTCCATTAGCAAGCAAAACTGTATCATCATCATCATCAGCATAGAGTTTAATGGTTGTTTGAGTTGCTATTTTAACCTAATCATTTATATATACCAGGAATAAAGTGAGCCCCTGTATGGAGCCCTGTGGGACTCCTCTGAGGACCATTTCTTTCTTAGATAGGGTATCCCCAATCTGGACCTGCTGGGTCCTATTCAATAAACAAGAGCTAAACCAATTTATTGTGTCATAATCCACTTCAAGAGATCCCAGTCTTTGGATTAAAATCCTGTGGTCCATGGTGTTGAGGCTTTGGACAGGTCCATAAACACCATGTCCACTGGCCTTCCCTCCTCTAATTGGGAGGATACTGAATTTATAAGGTCAGTGAGCACGGTGTCTGTGGAGTGACCTTTCTGAAATCCAGACTGGGAGACAATCAGCAAAGAATGCTTTTCAAGGTAATCACTTAACCGCCTCTGCACCAGCCTCTCCATTACCTTCGACACCATGGACAACCTGGCTATTAGCCTTAATTAATGAATTAAATGTGGTTGTAAAAGTCAGTTAGGTGATTGTGATTGTATTTTATTAAGATAAAAACTCCTTATTAACTTTAAGTAATAAAGTCTATCATTCCATATGTTAAAATATTATACAGTACCTTTGCTAGATGTAAGCAATGATGATACTGCATCTATTGTATGAGTATACCAGATGTCTGTAGTGAGAAGGCAGTGTAGTTTAGTGGTTACAACACTCATGTGACAGATGTAGGGAATGTCAGGTCCAGTGCTGTCAACAGATGCAGCACTCATGTTTCCACAGCACCTGTCAGTGAGTTTTTGTCTTATGGGAACATCTGACATAGGTTTACCATCATGCCAGCATCATAAATTAGTTACTGTGCAAAACCCAGCCCAACCTATTGAAGTGCCTTAGGTCTGTTCTGCCGTATGAGCCTTCCTTACTTGCACATTCCTCGGTCAGAATGATATGTGGCCAAGGAACTGCATCCTCTCCCAGCCACCTGTGCTGGGTAGTTCAGAGTCAGTGTTTGTAGGTGCATCTCTGGAAATCCAGAGGGTGCCACACAAAGGGGAGCTCACCTTCCAGAAACACATAGCAAGCAAAGGAAATTACACTCCAGTATCACAATAATGGTTCAAACTCCAGCAAGTAGAAAACAAGTATTTATTCCATCTGTTGAGTCAGCTTGAATTTGCAAACATACATAGTGCATGGCATGATCCCAGAGCTTCAGACCCACAATAGGGCCTTTATCGGAGGGTTGTCTTAGTGTACTAACCACCACACTTTTAAAGTGAAAATTTAAAGTGACATACCACTAAACTAGTATTATTTCATATAGAGATCACATAAAAAAATTATCAGTTTCGTCTAAATAAATTCTTTATATAAAACATAATAATATCAGTTGCAAACTGATGATTATTTTCTATGAGATCTCTACATGAAATAATCCTAGTTTATGTATGTCACTTTAAATTTCACTTTAAGATGGTATGGTTAGCAACTAAGCCACAACCCTTGATGAAGGCCCTATTGTGGGGCCGAAGCACTGAAACCATGTTGTGCACGGTATATATTTGTAAGTTTGAGCTGGCTCTATGGATGGAATAAATACCTGCTTTCTACTTGTTGGAGTTTGAATGTTTATTGTGATACTGGAGTGTCATTTCCTTTGCTTACAACCTGTGCTGGGTAACATCCTGGATCGTAACATCCATGGAAGTCAAGAGAAAGCATATGCCCACCTGACTGAAGTGCCTTGTGTCTGTCCTGCAGAATAAGCCTTCCTTACCTGCACATTCTTTGGACAGAATAAGATATAGATAAGGAGCTGCATCCTCCACTAGCCAGTTGTGCTGGGTAACATGCTGGATCATGACACCCATGGAAGTTAGGGCACAGCATCTGCCCAACTAATCAAAGTGTCTCAGGTTTATCCTGCAGGAGGAGCCTTCCTTACCTTTACATTACCCAGACAAAATTATACATAGCTAATGAGCTACATCCTCCCTGTTCACCTGTGCTGGGTGCATGCTGGACAATGACACCCATAGAAGTCAGGGCACAGCATATGCCCAACTTATTAAAGTGCCTCAAGTCTGTCCTGCAGGATGTGTCTCTACTAACTGAACATTCCCTGAACCAAATATTTAGCTAAGGAGCTGCATCCTCCCGCATCCATGTGTGCTGGGTACATGCTGGATTGTTTCATAAGAAAGAGAAATGCTACTTGAGAGTTGTGGGTTACCTGGTGGGAGGTTCAGCAGACACTTGATCTTGCCACACAGGGGTCATGATCTACAATAGCTGAAAAGGAAGGCCATTTGCATCTTATTAGGACCTGAAGAAGTCAGCTAAGGGAGGGTGATTGCCTACACCCCATATACAGACATGCTAAATAAACTAAAATTAATAAACAAATCAATAAATAAATAAATAAATACATATATACATACATAAATAAGCACAATGTAAGGTGCCTGGCACCATTAGAGAGAGATTTGGGTGCAACACTGTTTGTAGCCATTTGGGATAGTAAGGTTTCCCTGGCTAGTGGAAATAGTTCTGGTGATCCAGTGGTAAAAATAGGCCAGCCTGGTGCTACATTATACAGCTAATTAATTTATTTTGATCACTTCACGGAAATATTGTGCCAGTAGAAGAGGGAGCGCCCAGCCACACAGAAGTAAATTTATTACAGAGCCTCAGCTGTGCAACACCAGTGCACCTAGAGAGAAGCATGAGAGAAATCTGAGCCAAGGAGCAGCTCAGGCAGTCAACACTACCGTGCTAAAAAATACCATCATGGAGTGCATGGGCAGTGAGCACAAACCGGTAGTGTGGTCATGACCGAAAGCTGCGATCTGCAGAGAGAGAGAGAGAGAGAGTGAGAAAGAGCATGAGAGGAAGGAGGGCTCTCACAGTCAGCACAGGAACATTTTCTAAATAAAATAAATAATACATCATTTAGATGTCAGGCAGCAAGCACCAGGATAAAACACTCAAAAGACTGACTGCCAATGTTAAATAAATAAGACGACACACAGAAACAAATAGGGATGGGCTCCCACTGATGGGGAAAGTGCAATATTACAGGCAGCAGAAGGCTGCATAGCAGACAGTACCAAGCACAAACACATGATGAAAAACACAGTATTTCAATAAAATAAAGCCACAGAGGGATAGATAAGGATCTGAGAACTTGGAATATGTGTTACTTTTAAGCCAGAAATGTATAGCTATAAAACATTGCTAATGAAGCGGGTTATGGGGTAAGTCTGCCACATACAAAAACTGTGTGGCAATTAATGCCATGACCATAAGGGCGTGCACTGAAATAACGTCTGGTAAAACACCGACAACCACAGAACGGTGCACGTCCTTTCAAACAATGGTCTTCCTTTTGTTTTACTTCACCCCCACCCCCTGAAATTTAAAAACAAACTCGGGGGTGGACTAAGGATGAGGGAGAAACTCGGGAGGGGGAACTTAAATAAAATACCCGCAGATGTAGTAGCACGGGAGGATCTGGAAGGAACCTGTGACAGGGTCTGTCCCTGGCACTGAGACTTGGGACCTTTTCCTCTTCTTAAACCTCTGGTTGCAACCACATTCCTGTTTCTCTTTATGCTGTCCCTATTTTTCTGTATGGAGGCAGGCCACCTCCTTACAAAACCCACTGAGTTCCTAAGTAAAAGAAACTCTGTTACACAAGCAGCACATTATGAATAAAGGCATTTGTAAACTGCAGGTACCTGTAATGTAAAGATAGAAAAGCCTCTATTGTGTAAATAAATCCCCCTAAAACAGTATTTGTGCTCAGAAATGCCAAGCTAGCACTTGTATAGAAAACTCCTCTTTTTGTTAGAAAAGTATCTCTGCTAGAGAGAGATTAAGTTGTTAGTTGCTGGCTGGACTCTGTGTTTTAAAAACACCCTTTGATACTGCTATTTGTGAAGCAAAAGGAATAGCTGAGTTAGGTTGCCTAGTTTCTGTTAAAGGAAACATAGAGCACAGCTGCAGCCAGTTGTTTTGCCCCTTAAAATATGTTTGGAGATTTCAAACCACAATTAAAGCCAAACTAACTCCTGTGCTGCAAACAGTTACAGTTTTTCTGTCCTTTAAACACTCCTGTGTCTCAGTAGACCAAAGAAGGTGTTGTTACTGCAAACCTAGAAAGAACTGAAACATTTAAACAAACAATGAAGTTACCAAAATACTGTTGCTGAGCTGCTCCTTGGAAGCTAATAGGAGACCTGCTTACTAGCAGCTCTGCAACAGAATGAGCCACTAAGGGTAGGCCCTAGTAGGTCTATATTTAAAGAGAGTAAACTGTCAATCAAGTGTTAGGTGACTGTTGTTTGTATCGAATCCTTTTACAGAGTTTTTATTGTATAAAAAGCTCAAAAGGAAGTTTATATTGATGTATAAAACAAGGTTATGCTAATGAACACTATTTTGAAAGGTTATTCATTGATTTTACCTTGTTCCAAAAGAATACAGAGTCACCTGATCAGGAGGCGGGTATAATAGCCTGACTTCTCCCAGTGTTGGTCAGATAGAGAGAGAGTGAGGATGGAAATAGAGAGAGAGAAGGTCAGTGCCTCATGGCCAAGCTAGAGGAAAGTTCCAGTTTGTGACTGAAAAGAAGCTTGGAAATATCCTGAATGTTTGTTATTTTGTTTTCTGTATTTATTTTTATTTTTTGGGGCTGAAGACTGTTTATGAATTTAATAAACATCCCACCAAGCAAACAGTGGGTGGCACCTTACAAGCTGCTTCTGTGTACATTATGTGTCTACCTGTAGACCCACCCTATAACATTTGGTGCTGAAAGTGGGATTCTACTGCCTGCAACACCTTGCCAGGGAAGGGAGGTATTGCAGTGGGTACTTCTTGGTGCCCGAGGTAGACATGGCGGAAGGTGGCCTGGCACAAGGCATCCTCACCAGAAATATGGCAGCATGAACAGGGGCTCAATTAAAGAAAACCATCACATTGGCTGAGGACTTCCTGGCTGCTCAACCGACAAGAGGGAGGAACCAAGGAGGTAATACAACAGTCCCCTCAAAACCTCCTTATTCTTCTATAGATGCTAAAACACAGCCTGAAGTAAGAAGAGATAGAGGTAGCCTCACTCTTCTATCTGAAATAATATGTCTCGGTTGTCAGAAGAAGGGACAGATAATAAGACATTGTCCAGTTATTAAAAGAGAGTCGGGACATTTTGCATTAGCCAATTGGGCACCATATGTGGCAATTGTAGAAGTGGGGACACATAATGTTTTGGGCCTGCTGGACTCTGGCAGTAGACAGACTTTGGTCCGTTCAGATCTTGTAGAGGGACTAAAGAAAACTGGGAAAAAGACCATGCTAACTTGTATTCATGGTGATACTCATTTTTATGCCACAACCCCAGTAGAACTGACAGTAGATGGGACTACACAAGAATTGCCAGTTGGAATTGTGCCCTGTTTACCTGTCCCAGTGATTATTGGACAAGACCATCCTGATTTTCCGACCTTACTGATGAAACAGAACTGTGTATCTCTAGTGGCAGTAACCACTCGAGCACAAGCAAAGCGACAAAGTGAACTGGGAGAGATATTTTCATTTGCAGATGAACTGTATGAGGGTCCCGGGAAGGATCGGAAGGGAAAGACTATTAGGAAAAAAAGAGAAAAGAGACTGGCAGAGTACTAATATGTTGGGTCCTATGGACATAAAACCAGAGACATTAGCTATGAACAAAAACAAGATGGTACTCTAACCAATCTTTTTTTTTTCACAGGTGGGAAAACCACAAGGGGAAGGATGTACAAAATGTGTGATGATAAATGACATACTGTATAGGGAAGGAGGGAATCCCAGAACTGGAAATCTGGACACTCAATTGGTTGTTTCCCTGAAATTCAGAAAAGAATTGATGCAGATAGCCCATGATATACCCTTAGTAGGTCATTCAGGGAGAGATACTACTCTGAATAGACTGTTGCATAGATTTTTCTGGCCTGGTATATATGAGCAGATAGCAGAGTACATTCAGAGTTGTCCCATATGCCAAAGGGTTGCTCGGACAGGAAGAAAAGAGGGGTACCCCTACAGAACATACCATTGGTTAGCCAACCATTTGAATGCATTGCCATGGATGTAGTAGGGCCCTTACAAACTAACTCCAAGGGGAATAGATTCATACTGGTGGTCTGTGACTATGCTACCAGGTACCCTGAAGCCATACCCATGCGTACAATAACAGCACCCAGAGTGGCAGAAGAGTTGGCAAAAATCTTTAGGAGGATGAGTATTCCAAAAGAGATATTAACAGACAGAGGTACCAATTTCACGTCAGTAATGCTTACTGAATTGTATAGGTTACTGGGGATTCATGCAGTGAGAACTTCACCCTATCATCCACAAACAGATGGTCTGGTAGAAAGAGTTAATCAAACATTGAACCGGATTGTTGCAAATATTTTTGAATGAAGAAGGATGGAACTGGGACACCTTTCTACCATACCTTCTGTTCTCATACCGGGAAGTTCCCCATGGCCTCTACTGGTTTTTCCCCAATTTCCCTTCTCTGTGGGAGAAATTCTAGAGGACTACTGGCTGTAATTAAGGAACATTGGAAAGAAAACCTCCAGGTAGGGAAACAAGGGATACTGGAGTATATGTCTGCTTTAAGAAAACGTCTCTTGAAATATGTAAACCTAGCCCATCAATCAATGTTAGAGAAACAGGTACAGTAGAAGGTAGAATATGATAAGGGGGCAGGACAAAAGCAATTTTTACAGGAGACAAAGTGTTACTACTTTTACCAGCCACAGATAACAAGCTGCTGATGAAATGTCAGGGCCATATACTGTAATCGGACAGGTAGGACCAGTCACCTATGAAATACGGATGCCCACGAGAAGAAGTAATAAGCAGATTTATCATGCTAACTTGTTAAAGTTGCTGCATGAGCAGCAGGAGACACCCAAACTAAGCTGTTATATTCAAACTGAAACAGAGACCTCAGAACTGGATATAGCCTATAGCAGGTTGGAACAGAGAGGACACATCCAGGAGGTTGGTATCAACCCAGCATTGGCAGTGCAAAAATAGGACCAGTTACATGATCTGTTGTGTAGATATGGGGAAACATTTACTAGTGTCCCAGGCAGAGCAATTGGGGTAGAACGCAACATTAGAATTACACAAGCCACCCAATATATCAGAAGCCTTATAGATTCCCTATTCACATCAGAGAGGAAGTAATAAAAGAGGTACAAAAGATGGAACAGATGGGCATAATTACACCCTCATGCAGTGCATGGGCCTCACCTATAGTAGTAGTGAACAAGAAAGAGGGGGGTATTCGCCTCTCCTTGGACTTTTGCAAGGTGAATGATGCCTCTATTTTGAACAGATACCCCATGCCCAGACTGATGACATTATAGATCGACTAGGAAGTATAGCATACATTTCTACACTAGACCTGACCAAGGGTTATTGGCAGATTCCACTTACCCCTCATTCACAGAAGAAAACTGCCTTTATTACACCAATTGGACTGTTTTGAATTTACTACCATGCCATTTGGTCTCCATGGAGCACCTGCAACCTTCTAGTGCTTTATGGACCAGATGTTGGGTCTCTATTCTGATTTCTGTGCCACATACCTGGACGATGTGATGATCTTCAGCCCTGACTGGGATACCCATCTGAAACACCTAAAGCAGGTATTTTCAGTGATCAGAAAGGCAGGTGTAACCATTAATCCCCAGAAATGTTGTCTAGGACAGACAGAAACTAGGTATCTCGGATTCATAATAGGAAATGGAACAATAAAGCCAGAAGTAAATAAAGTATCCGTAGTATCTGATTGTGCCATACCCAAAACAAAAAAGCAGGTACATGAGTTTTTGGGACTGACCAGATACTATCGGTACTTCATTCTGAATTTTTATGAGATAGCAAGTCCCCTCACTGATTTAACAAGGAAGAGATATGCAAACAAGGTAGAATGGATCCCAGAATGTGGCCTTGCCTTTAGAAAAATCAAAGCAGCACTATGTGCATACCCTGTCCTAAGAAGCCCCAATTTTGATGAACTATTTGTGGTACAAACTGATGCTTCAGGGGTAGGGATAGAAGCAGTCTTAATACAGTTCATACAAGGGGAAGAACACCCTATAATGTACATAAGCAGAAAATTACATGAGAGGGAATGTAGATATTCTAAAGTAGAGAAAGAGTGTCTCGCCCTCAAGTGGGCCATTGAATCTTTTAAATATTACTTGTGGGGAGCCAAATTTAAAGTAGTGATAGATCACAATCCCTTATGTTGGATTCAACAAATGAGAGAAAATAACCCTCGAATAATGAGGTGGTATTTGGCTTTACAGCCCTACCAATTTACAGTGATACACCGCAAAGGGAGTGAAAATGTGAATGCAGATTTTCTGTCTCGTTTTGGTCCAGACCTTGAGATACCAGATGCAGACAAAAAGGTATCAGTGTAAATAATAACAGGTACCTAGCAGGTTCGAACAAATGTAAATACAGATCCCAGGGTAAAGTTAGTAATGTTTACTGTGCAAACGTTTTCTTAGATAGAAAATGTGTAATGGGACCCTGGTATGGAGCTTCACAGAGTGTGGGGCCAGAGCTCCTCCAACCCATTAGGAAAGTAAGAGGTTGGACTGTTCAGGTTATGGTTAAACTGTACAGGTTATTATAACAATAGGAATGATGTTATTGAATGTCATAGTCCGAGGCTGTGTAAGGTTCTGGTATGAACCCGAACAGAAATTTTCTGTTTGTAAGGGATCCTGGGATGGAACTCCTGAGAGTGGGAGGGCAGGAGTTCCTACCCTTCCTGGGTTTCTGGAGTTGGAGGTTATGATAAGATGCCTTACCTCTTAAGAAGGGGGGTAAGTGTGACAGGGTCTGTCCCTGCCATTGAGACTTGGGACCTTCTCCTCTTCTTAAACCTCTGGTTGCAACTACTTTCCTGTTTCTCTTTATGCTGTCCCTATTTTTCTGTATGGAGGCAGACCACCTCCTTACAAAACCCCCTCTTCCTTTTCTTACTCCTGTTGTTTAATTTTGTCTTCATTTCCTGGTCCCTTGTCTATTCATGTTGCCCTGAGTTCCTAAGTAAAAGAAATTATGTTACACAAGCAGCACATTATGAATAAAGGCATTTGTAAACTGCAGGTACCTGTAATGTAAAGATAGAAAAGCCTCTATTGTGTAAATAAATCCCCCAAAAACAGTATTCATGCTCAGAAATGCCAAGGTAGCACTTGTATAGAAAACTCCTCTTTTTGTTAGAAAAGTGTCTCTGCTAGAGAGATTAAGCTGTCAGCTGCTGGCTGGACTCTGTGTTTTAAAAACACCATTTAGTGCTGCTATTTGTGAAGCAAAAGGAATAGCTGAGTTAGGCTACCTAGTTTCTGTTGTTAAAAAAGCTGTTTCTGTTAAAGGAAACACAGAGCAGAGCTGCAGCAAGTTGTTTTGCCCCTAAAAATATGTTTGGAGAATTCAAATGACAATTAAAGCCAAACTAACTCCTGTGCTGCAAACACCTGAAAAAGGGAGGAAACAGTTACAGTTTTTCTGTCTTTTAAACACTCATGTGTCTTAATAGACCAAAGAAGGTTTTGTTACTGCAAACCTAGAAATAACTGAAACATTTAAACAAACAAGAAAGTTACCAGAATACTGTTGCTAAGCAGCTCCTTGGAAGCTAAGAGGAGGCTTGCTTGCTAGCAGCTCTGCAGCAGAATGAAAGCCACTATAGGGAGTGAGCGGCCCCTAGTGGTCTATATTTAAAGAGAGTAAACTGTCAATCAAATGTTAGGTGACTGTTGTTTGTATCAAATCCTTTATACAGAGTTTTATTGTATAAAAAGCTGAAAAGGAAGTTTATATTGTTGTATAAAACTAGGTTGTACTAATGAACACTATTTTGAAAGGTTATTCATTGATTTTACCTTATTCAAAAGAATATGGAGTCACCTGATCAAGAGGCGGGTATAAAGCCTGACCTCTCCCAGTGTTAGTCAGAGAGAGAGAGAGAGAGAGAGAGAGGAGAGGGAGGGGAGAGGAGGAGGGGAGAGAGAGAGGGAGAGAGAGAGAGAGAGAGAGAGAGAGAGAGAGGGAGAGAGGAGGGAGGGAGGGAGAGAGAGAGAGAGAGAGAGGTCAGTGCCTCCTGAGCAAGCTAGAGGAAAGTTCCAGTTTGTGAGTGAAAAGAAGCTTGGAACCATCCTGAATGTTTGTTGTTTTCTGTATTTATTTTTACTTTTGGTGCTGAAGACTGTTTATGAATTTAATAAACATCCACCAAACAAACAGTGCGTGGCACCTCACAAGCTGCTTCTGTGTACGTTATTTGTCTACCTGTAGACCCACCCTATAACAGAGCTAAACCATGGTCCTGGGTTTCCCAATTCTGCCATGTGCGGGTGCCTTAGTCACTCCACCACAGGAGCGACTCAACCAGGCACCCTGCACACAGCAAATTGATTACGCCTCGTAATCTCATACAGCGACATGGGGCAGTGGTAACTCCCTACCACTGTTCTACCCCTGTCACTGTAAAGTAAGTCACACTCTACATGACACAGTTAATACCATGCTGTCTTATATGCGCGGTATTGACCTGGTACCATAAAGCAGACATTGTGGATCTAAAATGGTGGAGATTTTAAAATGGATATTTTGTGCACTTTTTTCTAACTACTAACTCAACCAGTATTTAACATATTTGTACCAAACTTTGTGGGTTTATAGACTGAAGAGTACTCTACCTGGAAAAGTAGTACAGTACCAGAGGTCTAGGTGGCCAGAAACAGGGGGATCTAGCCTTTGGCGTAGAAGTGGCCTGGTGAGAAGCAGACTGTCCAGGAACCATGCTGTTAACAGGGAAACAAGCTAGGAGGGAGCCTGGGGCGAGGAGCACAGCTGTTGAGCTGGAGATGTAACAGGAGCTTGTGGGACAGCCCCGGCAGGGGTTAGGACTGGATAATTAACACGTATATGGTGTAAGCCACAGACCAGTAAACAAATGCTAATTTAAAGGAGAATGGAATTAAAATGCTGGAGTTTTTTGTCCTTAGTAAAATATCAGTTTGTTAGAGAGCAGAGATCACATTTAACACAAAGGGAACTTCAGACTAAAGTGACTTAGGGTTCCTATATTCCAATTTGTACATACAAAATTCAGCAGAAAATCTGAACGGTCAGCTTTCTAGCTGTGGTTGTGCGAAAATGCTTGGAAATAATTTTAATACAATTTTATTGGGATATGTAGTAGTAGTAAAAATGTTTATTTTTATACAGGATAGCAAACTTTAGGTCATAGACCTATTTTCAAAGTTGTCCTGTGTCAAGAACAAATTACATTCAATATAACATACAAAAATTCAGACTACATAAAACAACTAATAAATACTTTTTTTACATTATACAAGACAAAAATCTTCAATCAAACCAACAACTAACACATTTATCCACGTTTTAAAAACAAGTACATTCATCATAAAATACAGTGCTCAATCCTAATTTAAACTGGGATAGTTTAGTTGCTTTCCTTAATTCAGGGGGAATATTATTCCAAATATTTGCAGTCTGAGCCTCAAGTGTCATAGTACCATATCTTGTGTTAGTTTTTGGAAAAGTGTAACCTCTATACTGTATATCCCTTAAAAGATATGGATAATATTTACTAACAGAAGGCAATTCCATGTTTCCATCAATCATCCCATTTATTATTTTATAGATAAATACTGAATATTGTTTTCAAATCGTGCTGATAAACTGTCCCAGTGTAGGTCGTTATACAAAATGCAATGGTGAGTATTATAGCTACAGTTCAGGACAAATCTTGCCACGATTATATTATAGGACTAATTTATTTAAATGTGTTTGACCTGCAAAATTATACACCATGCCCAGATATTCAAAAGGGTTGCAAATGGCTCAACAGTGTTGCACCATGCGCAACCCACTGATGCGTCCCGGTGCGATATTTAAAAGGGAAAAGTGCACAGCACAAATCCCGATGTGCCGGAGTGCATCAGTAATGTATGCAGGCACAGGTAGCTGAGGCGTGCCCATGCATAACCTGCACAGCCCAATATTCAGCCCCGGATGTGCAGAGCCATGCATGCGCAACCCCTACCTGTGCCAGCACAAAGTTAAGCCAAAAAAAAGGAACAACTGATGGCCACCCACAGGTGAACTGCCACATTGCAGGGTGCAACACAGCAGCTGCCACCTGTGGGTGGCCACCCGAGTTCCAGATGTACCTGGCGGTGCCCTGTCATGCCCGATCGTGGGCATTTGTAAAAAAAGACTTCGTCCTATATCCCTGGTGGTCCAGTGGACCGCTTTCTGCCTGATCGTGGGCATCTGTATTAATAGAAAGGTCCAATATCCCTGGTGGTCCAGTGGACCACTTTCTGCCTGATCGTGGGCATCTGTAAACAAAGAAAGGTCCAATATCCTGGTGGTCTATTGGTCCCCTCCCACCCACCCACTGAGCCCCACCACTCCGCTCCCCGGTCAGCCAGTGGGCAGCAGCCACCACCGCCTGCCGCCCCAGCCCGTGCGCCCACCGACTGACACCTCGGTGGGCTGCACGCCCATTGGTTCACAGCGTGAGCCAATGGGTGTCAACCTACATGACACATTCTAGATATGTAAATGAATCACATATCTGGAGTGTGTAGTATAGAGAGGCTGCACGCCCATTGGCTCATGCTGTGAACCAATGGGCGGCAGTCCACCGAGGTGTCAGCTCGGTGGTGGCGAGGTAGCAGGTGGGTGGGTGCTGCTGCCCACTGGCTGACCAGGGGGAAGGGTGGTGGGTTCAGTGGGCAGTGGGGAGGGTTACCACTAGACCACCAGGGATATTGGACCTTTCTTTGTTTACAGATGCCCGCGATCGGGCAGAAAGTGGTCCACTGGACCACCAAGGATATTGGACCTTTTTATTAATACAGATGCCCTCGATCGGGCAAAAAGTGGTCCACTGGACCACCAGGGATATTGGGCTTGAACTATTTTTACTACAAATGCCCATGATCGGGCTGCAGGGGGCATCTGTCCCTGATGGCTGCTGCCTGGCAGGGTGCCAGGCACAAGTCGTCAGGGATCGGTGCACCTGCACGCAAATGGGGCCATAATGACATGCAAATGGCCCCATGTGCACCTTGCATACATTATGGCCCCATTTGCATGTTCAGTTTTGAATATTATGTTGTTGTGCATGGCGAATGGTACCTGCGCTAGCGCATCCCCATGCTCCACTCTGGCCACTTGCGCTGGTGCACTGCCACTGTGCCATGCACACTGGGGGTGGCCAGGGTGTGATATTCAAAGCTGCTGAGCCATGGTGCGGCTCCTTTGAATATCACTTAGTCCACACCCCTGCGCAGCCAAGTTGAGCTGCGCCCAAGCTTGTGCCACAGCTTGGTACAGTTTGAATATCTGGCCCATATATGTAAAATGTATCCAGCTTTATCCAGATTTGGATCCATTTTTGCAGTGAAGAAAGGGTTCAGAAGCTTGGTGATGGTTGGGATTTCTAATCTGAGCATTCCAATGTGGCTCATCCTCCTGCAGGATTATATGGTTTTAGTTTTGTTGAATGTGCATGGAGTATAAAAGGTGCTGCACAGCTCAATTTCAGGAACATTGAGCAGGGAAGCAGACCTGAAAGCACCAGACCAGAGGGAGCCTATCCTATAGAGACCTACAACAGGGGGGGCCTGGGGATTAGTTCTCAACCAGTATACCAATTCCAGGGACAGTAGGAAGTAAGTGAGCATAGGGAAAGCTTAGCTTATGCCTTTTGCTTTGTAGTACCTGTAGTCAAATTGTTTTCAACCTTCATCCAGCAAGTCCAGTAACAATTTTCCAGTAACCAGAGGCCGTCTCCAAGGATTATCACTATCCAGGATCCATTGCTATTCTCCAGGAGGTCCAGATGTCCACTAATTTCCACAGTGCTCAGTTTTAGGGAATGTGGTACATTGATTCATTTTATTTGGGACTAGTTCAAGTGGGGCACTTATTTACTGTAGGAAGAAGGTATGGTCCATTAACTGTAAAGGACATTCAACCAGCAATTTAAAATGGACTCTTGCACAAAGACTGAGGGGGGAGTCACCTATGGGAGTTGTTTAGAACTGATTATTACCCAGTGTCATAAAATGATATAGTGATTTAAAACAATGCATTCAAATAGTGATAAGAATGCTATAGAAGTTTAAGTAAATGCTTACAGTATAACTGCATAGAGATTATAGGTACAGAGAAAGGTATCTGGGTAAAGTGGTAAGTGAGCTGAGGAGGTTGCATATGCCTAATAGCCACTGCATGCTGTTAAGGCAAGTAAGTGAATATGAAGCAGAAGAGGCTTAAGGAGTGCCCTATTGATGATATTATTATTTGGAGAGCTGATGAGTAGAGGTATATACTACAGTCTACAAGAGTGAGCAGGTGCAGACATGTGGGGAAAGAAAGCACAGAGAGAATAAGAACCGAATGCATAGAATATAAGTTGAGAAAAAGTATTTAAGCAATAAGGCATGACAGAGTGTGTGTTAGGGTGGGATAATGGCCCACCTTGGATGGATTGAAGCACAAGGGGAGGCTGAATGCTTTCACCACCTGAGAAGTGCCATTAGTCCACCATAGTGCACTCCATGAAGTGTCTTACTGTGATTATGAAATGGGTCCATTTTAATAATTTGGATGTATTTTTTAAATATACTTTTGTTGAGCTACTTTAAGCCTGGCTGTTGTGCTGTGATAAGGGCCAAGTTGAATGTACCTCTTGACCAATCAGGAGTCAGCATTCATTCTACTCATTTCATAATGAGGTTTATTGCAAAAGTTACTGCAGTTTTATTTATTGCTGCTGTATCTGTCAAGCTTGCAGAGCAGCTTAGTAAAAGTTTTACTATTTGTCAACTTGAAAACTATGCCTGAGTCTTGCTTCAAGGTTTTCAGAGTCTCATGGTTCCTGTTGTCTCCAAAGTCAGTTTAGTATGGTGCCTTCCTTCCCACACAGGTTTCTACAACTGTCTGATTGGGGAGATAGCCACGTACACTATCCAGAGTACTCAACTTAGTGGCTGTGTGTGGACTGGGAAGTATAGAACCTAGTAAAACAGTGGCATATACAGTATGCTATCTTCTGGTGAATGTGTACAGTGCATTGCATTGTAACATCTACAGGACGTCTGGGTGAAACATACTGAATGCTCAGCTGATCAAAGTACATCGGGTCTGTCCTGTAGGATGAGCCTTCCTTGCCTGTCCTCGAACAGAAAGATATGTAGCTGAGAATCCTCATCCTCCCCATCCACCTGTGCTGGTAGGAATGCTGGGTCATAACATCCAAGGAAGTATGGGCATGACAAAGGGACAGTCATGACATCATGCATTCCTGGAACTCATGGGAAGCAGCACTGCCACTGTGCTGTTTCCCCCACCTGCCTGACTCTCACCTTTAGCCCTCATTTTGACCATCATGCCTGGGAATAGTTCACGGATGTTGTCCATCCTTGGTAGTCTAGTGGCCTTTGGTAGCCCCTACAACTTCAACAGCTGAGCGTCATGTAAATGATCTCCCAGCGATCATCTTCCCTCAGTGGCTCCTCAGTTTCTGGTCACAACCTAGCAACATCCCTGTTACCTTCCTGCTACCTTCCTGCAACAATTCTAAGCTGCTTGAAATATTTTCCTCCTCAAACTAGAGCTCATGGCCATTTTTTGAGGGGGTGAAGGGTACTACTGTATCCCACTGTTTGCATACAGAAAAAACATAAACAGGGAGAAAACAAAACAGTTGCACACAAAAAATGGGTCAGAGGCTTTAGTGCAGTAATAATGGTGTTTATTGTGCCAAATAAAATGAGAGGACAAACACTAGTACCCTAGCACTTTGAACCACAATGATTCTTTTGCAGGGGTCCCTGAGGAAGACCTTTGCTGTTCAAAATGCTGGGGTACTTGTGTTTGTCCTCTTATTTTGTTTGGCACAATGAACACCATTATCACTTCACTGAAGCCTCTGACATGATTTTGTGTGCAACTGTTTCTTTTCCTCTGTGTATTTTGTTTGGAGTAGCAACATACTTTAACTAAGTATATGTATAATCTCTAGTACTGTCTGAGTTGATCTGTATTCTTACCTACATGTACTATATACTATGTAACCATAGACTATGTAATTGTATAATCTCATCTCTTTTATGTATGTATTCTCCCTGGTCGTGCCTGAAAATAGTCAACTCTTGGCTAGAGCACCTAACCCGGTTAACAAACACTAAATAAATAAATAAAGTGTGACTAACTTTTTTGTTAGAAATATAAACAGGTACTGGAAATGTCATTGTGTTTTCCTCACACATAGAACTGCATCCAGAATCTGACAGCTAGGTATCCTACTAGAGGTTTTAACAAGTTGTATTTTTAAAGACAGATATTTGGAGTTAGCACAGTCATTTAAGATTTAATAGGAGTGTACATGTTTAAGCCACTTTTTATTCATCATTTTCCACATTGAAAGAAATGTAAAAAGAACTGTTTTTATAACTTTATTCTCCATTTCAAAACTTTATTCTCCATTTCAAGAGTGCCATCATTTTCTGCCCATTTGGACACAGGCAAGTTACTTGTCTCAACATTTAAGCCCTAACTATTTAGGAAAATACCTTGCAGTCTTCAGGCTGGTTGTGAAAGACACAGCATCTCACAGTATAGAACACAAAAAATGTTTGGGTGGAAAAAAGACAAGGGTGCAGTCATACACAAGGCTGACAAACATGCTTATTTGTTTTGTTAGTCAGAGAGACTAAATATCTAAATAGACCTGTTGTACCTCCCTCACAGGAGATGATGTTTGTATAAATTTGCAGCTGCTTAATTTCCTATATTCAGAAATTATTTTCATAGCCCCGAGTGATACATATTTTTTTCATCAGTTGTTTATACCCCCCTATCTCTGACCGGCCCTCTTTTTTCCTCAGTTCAGTTTTTTTATGTCAGAATATAAATACAGTACAATACAAACTTTATTTCTTTTTGGGGTGGTCATAAAACTTAATTTCCTATACCCCCCCAAAAAAAGGGACAAGCAAACACGTGAGAGCTCATCATCATATACTCATCTATGGTGGGGAGTGTTTGGCTAATCCGTGGCATATTCAGGCACTTAACTATATTCCAAAGAAAGATATAAGAAAAAGAATGATGCAGAATGATGGTCAGCATATACAGTGGTTCAGGAATCAACAGAGTAGCAGAGATGAGCTAGTCTATGACTATTAATTTTGTAAATATTCTACCCTAGTGCATTAAAAATTCCAAATATCTGCAAACATCTGCAACTTATCTTTCTGAAATATAAAAATATGTGTTCTAATTTATCACAATCTAACACTAAATTGAGCCAATACATCTAGCAGGGGGTTTCATCCTTATTCCAATTAAGTAGGATAAGCTTTCTAGCGTGGATTGACATAAGATTAATTATTTTACCATATTTATTAAAATATACAAAATTCCTATAACTAAGTTTTAATTAATACCTGGATCAAAAGGGAATATGCAATCCAATATTTTAACTAATAATCGTTCTATCTTACTTCAAAAATGTTTGTAATTTTATGCAGCTTGCAAATTAATGCACTATAATTCCCTTATCCTCCTTACATCATGTGCATATTTCTGAAATAGATGGGTTAAACTTATTTAGTTTTGACAGTGTGAGGTATATTGTTTGAGTAACATTAAATTCTGTTTGACAGAGGTTAATGTTTTAGTATACCTGCATTGGAATCTGTAATATTTACTTTCAATGTTCCTTCTCATTTTTAATCCCCAGACCTTTATTTCAAGCACTTTGTGGCTTCAGCCATAACTTAAAAAAAAATGAAGTAGTAAATCTTACTAATTACCTTTTGAGCCGAGTCCATAAGGACTCTATTGACAAGAGTCATGCATGATTTCAGTTTGACCTTTTTAAATAAAAGCTTCCTACTTGTAAGAAACTAAAAAAATGGCCACTAGGAAGTTCATACTTTTGCTTCGAGCCTTCAAAAGTCATTAACCTGTTAATTTTTAAAATAATCGATCAATAAATATTATCCTTGTTAATTTCCAGATATGCTAGATCGGGTTGGCCTTAAGGGCAGGGATCTCATCAATTTTATATGAATTTGTAACTGCTGCTAATGTTTATATCTTTAGAAATTATATTCAAACATATTTTATAATAAAGTGGCATGGACTGAGTAGGATGCTTAATGTTAAACCACAAATTTTGAACCTTAATAGCGTTGCCTCCATTTAATTGAATTGCATGACATTTTGTAAGTGTCGTCCTGTGGGGTAGATCTCTTGATGTGCCAACTTTCATTCTGATCGGATATGCAGATACCAAGATCTGGATAGTGAAGTGATTGTTTTCAGGTTTTTTTTACTGTTTTCTTTGTCCACTTGTAGCACCCAGACAGTTTGGAAATTTGGTCTGAAATTTTCTGGCCTAAAGGGCTTGGCCCTTGAATGTGCCTTTGCTAGTTTGGTAACAAAAAATGTATCTGTTCCAAAGTCATTGATTTTTTTTTTAATTCTGATTCTGAACATGCTCAGTAGGCTCTTTCAGGCTAGCTGCAGAGCATGAAACAAGAATGGACCATATGAAAAGATCTTTTCCATATTGGCTAATCCTCTTTCATGTGAAAAATCCTTTTATATGCTTCCATCTTGTTCTCCATTTTTTTACAGCAACAAAAAAAATTAAAACCCTACGAAAATGACATGCTGCAAGGAGGGCAGCACATGTATCTTCCTCATCAGGACCTCCTTTGGTGGATTCTGCAGTAAACTGTTCGAAAAGTGACTCAAGTGTTTTTATTTTAAACATTTTCAATCCTTCTTCATGACTGTCTTTCTCCACATGGCCTTTTTTGTTTATACAAAAAAGGACCCAGAGGGGGGCATGGCCTGACCAGCCAGAAGATTGCAGCAATCTAACCTCATCCAGCCTTCACTATACCTTCCTTTCATACCAACTCCCAGACCATCCTTTAATCTTGCTGCCTGACACAGTTTAAGTCATTTTGATCCATCATCTACTTATATTCAATTATTTTACACTGTACTGCAGCATACTAGGCCTCATCCTTCAGCATTATGGCAGATCTCAAGGACAGCAAAGCTCACTTGCTAGAGTGGAAGTAATGTTTTCTAAACTGATGGCTGAGATTAATGATCTAAAAATCTCCACCCAACAGAATGCAACCACTCTTGAAACTTTTAGCCAGAAAATTGCATTTAATGAGAAAGCAACTGCCTGTAACACCACTACTATTCAGGACCTCCAGGGTACTGTCCGCAATCAAGATCAAACTATTAAATCCCTACAAGCCAAAACTGATGATATTGAAAATCGTAATCGTCGCAACAATTTATGATTTTTTGGCTTCCCTGAAGGTGTAGAATTAGGAGACACTACTGCGCTTTTATTACAAGTGCTACCTGCAATGCTTAAACTGCATCCTGGCCCAATGTTAATCATTGAGTGGTCTCACTGCACTCTGGGTCCCAGGCCAACATCAAACCAGTGACCAAGGCCTTTCATTGCTCGCTTCTTGAACTATTTCCACACAGAAGTAATACTGAGATGAGCCAGAGAAATGGAGAAACTTCAGTGGCAAGAGTTTAATATTTCCATCTACAGAGACTTTTTAAAAGATTTAACCATCAGAAGGAAGGCCTACAAGCCACTTAAACAAATCATCCACCAAAGAAGCATTAAATTTGGTCTACATTACCCAGCAACACTATGCCTTTTCTCAGTCTCTTCCATCAAGGATTTTGAAACCCTAGATGCCTTAACCAATAATTTGGAGGTCTCTCTCTGCAATCTTACCCTGGGAGGTTCAGCAGTAATTGGCAACCCAAATGCAGCTTTGGTATCCGCACAGAGGTTGGATGACAAGGTACAGAAACGTGGGGAAAGTGTTGCAGAACTTGCAGCCCCAAACAACAACGTTGCAATTGATTTGACCACAAGGCAATCAACACGGCTGCAAGAGAAGCTTCTGTCTGGGCATTATTCTTCAAGACTTTCATGCTGTTCTAGCAAGGTTTCACTCCAAATACCCCAAGCTGCATCCTCTCACCTTCAAATCAACCCCTCTATTCCCTTGAGCAATAAGTTTGCTGTCTTGGAGGAAGACATGCACTCCTCACAGGAGGATCATTCCCAACAAATTTCAAATAAACATCCCATTAATTTGGGCCTTGTGCCTCAGGGATGTATTTCTGCCGATACTTCATGGGCAGAGGTTGTTGTAAGTTCCCCACCCAAATCTTTACAGCTGCCCAAAAAGAAACATAGGGCAAAGATCAAAAGCAAGAACATCAATAATCACAATCCTGCTAATAAATCTAAGGTGTCATGAGCTTATATGGTCAGTAATATGGTCACAGTTGCTATATCTTGGTAGGTTTTGCTTCCAGGACACTTAAAGGGAGTGCCAGTACACTTTTTCTGCCTAGCTGCCCACTCTACAGTCTATGCTACCTGGTTGCTTTCGCTCCCAGCGGGTACAGAAAGCAAAGGCTGTACATCACGGTGCGATCAATTTCCTTTTTGTTGCAGTGTTTAAATGAGCAGCTTAAAGGTCTTCAAGGGAACTTTGGTATATCAGCAATGCTTTTCTAACCCATTATTTTAGTGTTAGATCTTATACATTCCTCACTAAACAGGTTCTCTGTATCTAGCCTTTTACTCTCCAATTTAGCAGTGCATCAGTTTTGTAGTCTTTTGGCTGTTCAGTTGCATATCTTCAATCGATATGCATCCTGATAATTGCCTTTTCTTTTTTTCATATGTGAATTATTATATATTACAAGGCAACTTACCGCTTCCCTCTCCTGATGACAGGTTCTTAAGTATTATTGGCAACTACATTTAATCTGTCTCCTTCCCTATGCTCCATTATTCTTAGTACCTCCTGTTTGCAATATGGAACTATCATTAGCACTCAAAGAGGTGGGCTATGTTTGGTGTACTGTTGCAAAGGATTGTCAATCTACATCTTCCTTATGCTCCTTATTTTGTTCGAAGCCTACAGATATTATAGAAATTCACTGCTGTGTGGTCCCTCCTGTTTTGGGGCTCACTGGGCCTAGTCTTCTAGACCTAGTCACCCCATATAACACCTACTTAGGTGATTTTTGAGTAATTGGGGCTGATCTTTACTATGACTATCTCTTCTGTCTACAGTTATCACCAAAGCCTTACCTCTCCACATAATCCCGATTTGCATTTAGCTCGGGCGTAAGGGCTTAAATTGATCTCCCCTTTCTTCTTTCCCCCTCAATATTATATTTATTATGTACTTATTCTGTTGTACTGCAAAGTATACTCAGAGTCTCTCTAATGTGTAATGATCTACTTTTCCTTTTATATTTGTTCATTTGCATTCCACCTGGCTCCCTGAATTCCTTGCTCTATGTCTAGGCTGTACTGGCATCTAGTATATGGTTCTTTAATTTACTGTTATTTCAGAGTTGGTATATCTTGTACTATTACTACTGTTTATAAATAAGTTCTGGTGTTTAACTTTATCTTTATGTCTCGTCCTGTTAGCTTAGAATTAAGCTGAGTTTTATTACAGTCCCCTGCCTTTCTTGGAATTATTCCCTTTCAGTTTAGTTTATCAGGAATACTTACTTTATTATATTACTGGGATCAGACTTAGGTTTGGGGCGATATTTATAACAGGTCCTCCCTGGTCTCCTCCCTACATTGACACCCCAGTGTGGTGAAAGTCTCTTAGCCAGTTGGCTGACTTATATCTCCTCACACTCATAAAATGTTTTCTTTGTTATTTAGCTTACTAGTATTGTTGTTGTTGTTGTTGATAATGACTCTTCTTCTTCCCCATCTCTAGTCTAACTTTAATAAGATATCTGTGCTTCTCATGTATCATACATCTCACTTTTTTGGCTTGAATGTTCCTGCCACTCTCTGCATATACGTAAGCTCTCTATATTGTATTCTAATCATCCTCTGTCTCATTTATTTGTCCCTTCACACTCCAGCTATTATTTCCTTTCTTTAACACTAACAATATGAGTGACATATTTTTATATACATGGAATGTGAAGGGACTTAATTCTCTTTGTAAGCAGAAGCAAATTCTTTCACATCTCAAAAACATAAACCACAAACTGCTTTCCTTCAAGAAACAAAATTATTAGCAGAGGATGTTCATAGACTTAAAAAAGATTGGGTCGGTCTGATCTACGAATCATCCTATACCTCAAAACAAAGAGGAGTTGCTATTTTTATTCATAAGAGTCTCAAATGGTCCCTTGTAAACTCCATTTCCAATACTGATGGCAGATGGGTGATGATCAAACTGAACACCAACTCTGGTCCTCTTCTGCTTGTTAATGTCTATGCACCCAACTCCAATTCCCCGGAGTTTTTTCATAATTTAGCTCAACAGATTCTATCCTTTAACACAAATAATACACCAGTTATTCTTGGAGGGGATTTTAACTTAGCTTTAGAAGCCAGCATTGACAGAAGTAGCCCCACTACAGAGGCCCACCCTAGAAGTATTAAAGCCCTCTCATTACTAATGCAAGATGTTGGATTAGCTGATGTATGGCGCCTCCTTCACCTCCATGATTGAGAATTTACTTTTTACTCCTCTCTACATAAGGCATACAGTAGAATTGACTACTGGTTAGCCTCTCCTGTTATAATGGAAAAAGCTATTGATTCATCCATCTCACCCTTCATAATCTCGGACCATTCCCCCTGTCAAACTTCAACTTTTGTGGGGCCCATTAGCACCTAAATCTTCTTACTGGTGGCTGGATCCTCTCCTTCTCAAGGATCCCAATTTCTTACCCATGATCAAAGCACAAATTCAGGACTTCATCTTTCACAATACCCCAACCTAATCTTCTATGTCCTCTGTATGGGAAGCTCTTAAAGCTACAATTCGAGGGAAAATTATCAGTTATGCTACACATAGGAAAAGAGTAAGGGAACAGCTGGCTGACTTGGAAAAATCAATTAAGGCTAAAGAGAACTTATACTTTTAATAAGCACTGTCCTGATTCTCAACTTCATCTTGAAATTCTTCAACTTAGAGTTAAAATTAACAAATTAATTTCTAGTAAAACCGAACTGGCCTTGTTTAAACTTAAATTTAAGTTTTGGGAACACGGCGATAAAAATGGGAAACTATTCTCTTACCAGCTCAAAGCACAACAAATGGAACGACACATCCTAAGCCTAAATGATGAACAGGGTACGAGTCACTCCGACAACCCCTCTATAAATCGTATCATGAAAACCTTTTATCAAAAACTATACTCTAACACAAATCCTCCATCTACTTTACAAATTCAACAGTTCCTTAAATTGTTACATCTTCCTCATCTTTCAACTCTTGAAACAAATTCTTTAGATGAACCCTTCTCACTTCAGGAAATCCAGAAAGCTTTGTCTTCCTTGAAATCTGGCAAATCCCCTCGGGATGATGGATTCATACTAAGGTTCATACTAAAATAAGTGCAACAGCGAGAAGGCATAAGCTCATATTGCTCTTATACTAATCCATTATGTAGTAAGAGATTATATCCATTGCCTATTAAGACATCTAAACGATATTTGAAAATACTTTTAGTTTCATTGATGGCATGAAGTAGTTCTCCAGTTGATATATTAGAAGCAATTCTGTGTGAAATAGAAGAGGCAATAGCAATATGTAAAATAGTTGTCTCTGGAGGCTTTAACCTGGGTGATATAGATTGGCAGATCTTAAGTGCTAACACCAGCCAAGGGAACAGGCTTCTGAACACATGTTTTCAGTTAGGCCTTAAGCAGAATATACTTCTCCCCACAAGAGGTAATAACATCCTGGACCCTGTACTTTGTGATGACGATATAATATTAAATAATATTCAGTTTAGAGACCCTATAGGGACTAGTGACAATAATACTGTCACTTTTAATATAAGACAAAATTACGTTTATAACTCTAACCCCACCAAAATATATCTGTATGAGAGAGCTGATTTGGCTACGATGAAGCATATCATCAAAAAAATTAATTAGGAGTCCATCACAGCTGGTTCTTCTCCTGCACACTTTTGGGAATTCTTTAAGACTGCTATCTGCCAGTTAAGAGATTTATACATCCCTTCTAAAATCAAAAACGTTAATCAAAATAAAGTTCCTAAATAGATGAATAATTCAATTAAAAAAATTAATAGACTGAAAAAGCAAAAAGTATATTAGATGTCAAAATTAATCCTCTGTTCCAGGATTCCCTGTCGATTTCTATAAAATGTTTTCTGACACCTTATGTCCCCTTCTTAATGTTTATCAAGAAGCTTCCAATACTGGCAAGCTTCCCCCATCTTGCACTGAAGCAATCATAACCCTAATCCCTAAGAAAGAAAAAGACCCTACTCACCCTGCAAGTTACAGGCCCATCTCTTTATTAAACACAGATGGGAAGATATTTGCTAAACTATTAACTTCTCAACTTGAATCCTTGATTCCCAAGCAAACTCATTGTTCACAAGCTGGTTTTATTAAACATAGATCTGGTTCTGATCACCTACATTCCTTATTTAATTTTATTCACAAAGCCAAATCCCTCAAGACACCAGCTGCAGCCATAGCTGTTGATTTCTACTACCTTATTTATTTATTCAATTTTGGAAACTGGGTGGTCCACTGAGCCCGAGGTCCCTTTTCAGGGGTGATCCGTTTAGTTACAAAGATATACAGGTACAGTATTTGGTTACAGAGGTGAATTGGTACAGCTTTAGTTACAGAAGAGTACAGGTACAATAAAGAAACAAGTACAGAGCAATTCAAGTAAATTCATGGATAAGACAGTGCTGACAGAGTGCCATAATTGGATTACAGGGGATGACAATTACAAGGATATGCTTGGGTAGGAGTGTAGAAATCTGGAGGGAAGGTAATGCTTTATACAGCAGTGCATGTCTAAGCTAGTGAGAGACCAGCCTAAGGTTGGGCCCCTCATTAACAGGAGCAGACACTAGCCTCTAGTAGGCAAGCCCAAAGTCCCTTATGGAATTTTTCAAGGGAGGGGGCATCCTGAAGGAGAGGAGGAAGCTTATTCCATAGGGCAGGGGTTGTGGTGGCAAAGGATTTGCTGCCAGCAGTGGTCTGAACTCTGGGTTTAACAAGAAGGTTACACATAGTGGTTCATAGGGTAGATGCTGAGTGTTTGGGGACCAGGAGACTGGCCAGGCTGACAGGGGATTGCAGTGTAGAGCCTGTATGCATTGCACAGCAGAGGGTACTGCAGTCGACCATCTAGGGACGGCCATAGTACAGCAGCAAGGGCTTCACAGTAATGCCGCCTTTGTGGGATTGTAGCAAACTGAGCAACTTTTGTTGTAGAGAACTTGTAGCCTATTCATCTCTTGTTTAGCCAATCCCTGAAGAATTGGGGCAGCAAAGGTCAATGTTGGCAGGAGTAGGCTGTAGGCAGTGGAGATTCTAGACTCAGGGATGAGCTGGTCATTCAGGTGGTACAGCAGGCCTAGTTTGTGATGTATGGCTATGGTTACTTGGTCTAAATGAAATTTGAGAGTAACCCTTGATCCAGGGTTAGCCCCAGGTACTTGAGGGAACTCACAACCTTGACACGGCTGCCTGAGGATGAGGTCAGAGGAGCAAGGTACTATGGACTGCACCTAGGTTTCTCTGACAAAATAGCATTGCCTTGGTTTTAGTGGTGTTTAAAAACTAGTTTATTCCCAGTAAGCCAGGACTCTAACTTGGCAAAGTCAGCTTGGAGATGGGGTCCCAGGTCAGATGGGTTGCTAGGGAGCAATCGATAACAGTATCATCTGCATATTGAATGACCGAGGTGCCACCACAGTGGGATTTAAGATTGTTGATGAATAGCAAGAAGAGGAGGGGGCCAAGGATGGAACCCTGAGGCACCCCCTGACTTAGGGGGAGTGGATCTGAGGTCATAGACTTCCACCTGACCTGCTGGGAGTGACCAGATAGGTAGCAGGTGAACCAGGAAAGGGAATGTTGATCCAGGCCAAGGGAGGCCAGTTTGGATAGCAGGAGTTTGTGGTCCACTAGGTCAAAGGATTTTGATAGATCGATAAAGATAGCTCCTGTGGGGAGTACTTTGTCCATGGCCCCTAGGACGTCGGTTGAGAATTTTATGAGGGCTGTATCAGTGCCATGGTTCTACCTAAAGCCATGTTGCGTGGAGGCTAGTAACCAGTTAGCCTCGAGGTAGTCACAGAGTTGGCAGTATACTAGTCTTTCTTGAATCTTGGCCAGGGCACAAAGCAGTGAGATTGGCCTGTAGTTACCGATGGATTCCCTAGGACCTCCTTTGGGGATAGGGATTACAATGGCTTGTTTCCAGGTACAGGGTACTGTACCTTCAAGCAGGGATCAGTTGATAAGCCATGTGAAGGGTAGGGCGATGGCAGGTGCCGCCGTCTTTAGCAATTTAGGGAGATGCCATCTGGACCCCTGGAACCTTTGTGTTTGAGGGTCTTTAAAGGAGAGTACCTCCTTGACCTTTACTAATCGGCGAAAGTGCAGCCATGTGAGAAAGATGTCCCAGAGCAGGAGGGTTCCAAAGGGTTGGTGTAAAGCTGGACTTGAGGTCATCAAGGTTGGTGAAGTAACTGTTGAAGGCAGCAGCAATTTCATGGCAGTCATTAGACATAAGGCCATTGACTTCGATAGGGCCAGAGGAAGGGTTCTTGTTGCCCTTTATCAGGCCATTGATATTTGACCAGAATGACCGAGGGTTGGTCAGAGTAGTTTGCTGGAGATGCTTGACATACTCTCTTTTTGTCATCTTAGAGGTGCGTTTGCACTCATTCCTTAGTATTTTATAAGACACAATGTCTGCAGGCAACCTGGAGTATTTGTAATGCTTTCATGCCTTATCCTGGTTTACCATCAGAGATTTGAACTCTGTGGTGATCCATCTATGGCAGCTTCCTTTAGTTCGGAGTTTTCTCAATGGGACAAAGAGGTTAGCTGCAGAGCAGAAGGAGTTTTGGAAGAACTCCAAGGCTTCGTCTAGTGTTGGGAGGAGCCAAATCGGGGTCCAGTCAAGGTTGCAGAATGCAGCGTTGAAGTCCTCTGAGAATTTGGAGTAGTCTTGGTAAGAGTATTCGAGGAGAGACCCTGGGAGAATGATTTTTCCACATGCAGAAGATGGGTGAAGGGTGGCTAAGAGCATCCGCCATTGTACCAGCAGACAGAATGTTGGAGGGGTGAGACACCAAAGCCCAGTCGAGGGTTGTGTGGTTCCCTGTTTTGTAGCTGGCCCTGGTCTTTTCAGAGATGATTTGTTCCAGTTTGGTATCTAGTAGTAAGGCCCTTTATTTCTGCTCAGAGTCCTGTGCCCAGTTGAGATTGAAGTCCCCCAGGATCAGGAGTTCCGAGGAGACTGCATCAGCTAGGGCCTTGGTCATGTTTTCCAGGGCTTGGAGGGCCACTTTCGGGGGGTGATAGAGACAGCTGACTGTGAGGTGTTTTGAGTTGCCAAGGGTAATTCTGATGAAGACTGATTCACCGCCAGAGTGTTCAGTGCCAGGTAGGTGGGCTAGGGCTACATCAGGGGAGTCCCTGGCGTATATGATTACCCCATCCCCTCTTTTGCCTTCATAGTCCTTGTGGAAGGAAGTGTAGCTGGGCACTGCCACCTCGTCAGATAGCGTGTGGGACTCTAGCCAAGTTTTGGACACTGCCAGTACATCTGGGTTGTAAAGAGAGCCAACCCTGAACCTCCTGCATTTTGGTCAGAGGCTACAGACATTCATGGGGCAATTTTAAGCCCTTGGAGGATGCCCAGTGCAGGTCATGGGGAGCCAAGAATGATGTCAACTGGAGGTCCAGGGTTAAGTTCAACGTCTCCTGCTAGGAGGAGCAGAAGTGAAAGAAGAAATAGTTTTTGGGTGTAGGGGGAGCAGATCCCCTCTATGGTTTGCGCGGGGATGGAGGGCCAGGTAGCAGGTACCCTCTTTAGTAAGCATATATGACACTAAGAGTGGCAGCACTCTATGCTTAGTTGGATAGTCCGGTATGATGGGAGGGGAGTGAAAGTGTTGACTGGGATCTGGGAACCCACCACTAGTAAGGCACATAATCCTGTCAACACGCTAGGGACAGGATGTATAGCAATACCAGGATGCAGGATCTGAGGGAAAGCCCTGGGTGGTGCAACCATTTGTGTGTGTAGTAGTGGGCAGGGAGATTGCGGGGGTATACGGGACCGGGGATGGCATTTTTGATTATGGGAGGCAAATGAGCGCAGGAGAGAAGGTTGGGCGGACAAAGAAGGGAGGGATGAGAATTAGGGTCCGTGAAGGAAAAGAAAGAGTTAGTTTAATGACAGCAGGGGAGAAATGAGTGGTGGTGAGGTGTGTGTTTTTTTTGTTTTTAGAGCTGAGGAGTATCTGCTGGTGGTGAGAATGAGAAAGAGGAAAGGGGATATTCGTTTTCCTAAAACGATTACTCAGTTCTTTGCCAGGACTGTTTAAGAGGAGTACAGTGTCCGTGATTCAGCATGCAGTAGCAGTACGACCTCTAGTGGAAGCTTCTGATAAGCTGCAGGTGGAAAAGTAGGGTGATTGGCTCACGCTGCCTATAAAAGGCAGAGCCCGTCAAGGGTGGTGGTGGGGGCGGTGGGGAGCTGACGTGTAGCATCAGCGGGTATCCTCCTGTGCAGCAATTCAAATCGCAGCTCAGGCGCTGTGGAAGCACCCGCGGAGCATCTGCATTTCCTGTACCTTTCTACTTTGGCCGAGGGGGGGCTCTTCTGTTGTGTTGCAGAGTGACCTGACCTCCCGTGTAGGGGGGTGTGAGCTGAAGCCGTCCCTTACCGACGGATTAAGTTTTATTTTATTTTGGTCTTTCTCATACCTTTTACTCTTGGATCAAGCTATTATATAATGCCTCTGTTGTTAAAGTACTTACTAATTCCACCCTTTCCTCTTACTTTCATCTAGCAAGAGGAACTAGACAAGGCTGTCCCCTTCCCCGTTTATTCTAGCCATGGAACCCCTGACTGCTTGTTTACGACAATCTTCGACAACGGCATTATGGGCATACCTGTGAGCAATTCAAGATATGTTTCTCTCTCCTACGCGGATGACCTCTTAATCTTACTCAGAAACCTGAATGAGGCTGGGCCCCTGTTGGTTGATTTGCTTAATAATTTTACTAAAATTTCTGGCCTTGCTTTGAATTATGGCAAATCACAAACTATGCCCCTTAACAACCACTGTAAAGCCTTTATGAACATACCTTTTGGATTCCACTGGTCACCACAGGGTATAACATATCTAGGAATCAAAATTACTAGTAACTTAGGGAAGATATGGGACATTAACTTTAACCCGTTATTTGATAACATCAAAACAATTCTGGACAGATGGAAGCTTCTTAATCTCTTGCTCATGGGGAAAATTGCAGCCATTAAGATGTCCATTTCTCCCAAGATTCTTTACCCTTTTGCCAATATTCCTTTAGTCTTACCATCCTCCATTTTTGCTAAAATTGATAAATTAATAGGTAACTTTATCTGGAATGGGAAACCACCGAGATTTAACTGCAACAAGCTCAATCACATTGGTAAAAAGGGGGATTCAGACTCCCCTAGTTCAAAGACTACCTCTGGGCTTTCTGAATGGTCCAAACCATTAAATGGTTTCAGAAACCCTCCCTCACTCCACCACTATGGGTTGCAATGGAATCCGCATTGTGCCGGGGAGGAGTTCCACTTCCTTCATTTTAATCCCATTTCCTCAAACTAAAATCTCACCTGACTATATTATCCTCTGTTCTTTATTGGAAACTAATCCACAAATTCCTGAAATCCAATCCAACACCTTGGTTTTTGCCCTATGGGACAATCCTGCTCACTCTAGAAGATCACCCAATTTTCTGTCATTCATGGAGGAACAAAGGCATTTTCTTTCTCTTAGATGTACTGGACCAGAATTCACTCACTCACTCTTAGATCATTCTCAGACTTGCAGGTCACATGGAAACATCCTAAACAGAAATTCTGGAAGTTTTACAAATTCAGGCAGCTTATAACTCTCTCTCTAGTTTAGTGTATAGGCATACTCTTCTAAACCCATACATCTACTTACTGGACTACTTTATCAGTAAAATTAATAGCTCCATTTACAAAGACATTATTGATCTACCTGATCAGTCTATACAGGCCAAAAATAAATGGTGTACTCTTCTTAACTACAATATTTCAGACACACAATGGAGTAATTGTTGGCGTATTGCACATAATACTTTTAACTGAGCTATAAGCCCCATGTGCCTATGCTTCGTGATGCATTGTGTATACTCACCTGCTGCCTCTTAGGGTCAGAGTAAGTTCTAAATATTGTTCCTGTTCCTTTCCAAGTGCCTAGTTGAATGTTCTCTCACACTGTCTGTGTACCTAAACGTCCTCTGTCATGTTTACACTCTGTATCTATGTAAAACTGTGTAAATATCTGTCCTGATGTACCCCTTGAAATTCACCCAGGTCGCATCTGGAAACGAGCGGTCCCCCGCTCAGTATGTCTGCCTTGTTAAACTTTTAAATAAATAAATAAAGATGCCCGTAGTTCTTTAATACAAGCTAAATCCTACATCTTTAGTATAGAAGCCCCTCTGTGCTTCAACGAATGGGCCTATTAAATAATAATTGCTGGCGCTGCAATTTGGCCAACAGGGATCTACTTCATATCTTGTGGTCTTGCACTCCCATTAATAAGCTCTGGCATAAAGTCTGTTTACTTGCCTCCAGAGTAACAGGACAAAAACTACCTTTTGACCCCAAGCTATTCCTTCTAGGCATCCTTATCCCCAATAGCTCTCTACACTCACATGCACATTTTAGATGGCTAAACATACTTTCTCTTCCGGTCAAATGTCTGATTCTTATGAAATGGAAATTAACTCTGGTGCCTGCTCTTTTAGATGCTCTTAAAGCCTCTCTCAGTATGACTCCCTAGACCAATTATCTCATGTTACTCATAACCGACTCACTGTGTATGACAGATGTTGGCAGGATTACTTCAAGTACATCAAACCTAGTTCTTCTAGACCCTAATTCTTAAGGATATTTAGCCCTCCTTCTTATTTTGCTCTCAGATTAGGTTTCTTGAAACTTTTGTGCACAAATTTCTCCTCTTTTTTTCTTTCTTTGCTGTTTTCTCTCTCTCCTTCCTTCTTCCTCTTTTTCTCTCTTCTTTCTTTCCTTGCACACTTTTCTCTTATCTTCACCTCTCCATTACTGAACATTGTTCATATTACCACATTTATCACTTTTTGCAATTTACTGAATGCCTTGCCATAGCCTGCCCTAGCATGTATTTTGTACATGGTTGCTATTTCTGATCCTATAATACCCTATTGATTGTAACCCTTCTGCTCTCCACTTACATCCTGTCTAGGTTTGTGTTTTATTATCAATACATATGTATAAGGCTTCTCTAATATGTTTATCCTAAATACTGTGTTTTGTTAAGTGATATTTTATACCTTACATGGAGGATAGTTTTCTGTTGTATTAGATGTGTGCTTCTTATAGACTCAAATATCAATAAAAAGATAAAGTGAAAAAAAAAAAAGAACCCAGACATATGGAGAAAGATTGTGCTTCTTTGTTTCTTTAACCACCCTTAATGCTCAGACAGTTAAATCTTGGTTTGAGATTTTCAGTGTAGAACGTGATTGGCAGAAAAATTAGAAAACTGTTCCAAAGTTACAAAATAGCCTGGCCAGATGCTGGAATAAGTTACCTTTCGAATTAACTGAAATAGTAGATTTGCACAAATTTAAACTTCAGCTGTTTAATTTTTTGAAGGTTACATGCTATTGTTTTTAGCTTTATTTATTACTGTTTGGATAAATTTGTTTGTGCAGTATGTTTATCACTTGTATTATATTTGTTTGCCACAGGAATTTGTTGAAAATGGGGGACTCCCCCAATCAAAATCTCCTGTATAAAAATAAATCTTAACAACAACAAGTTATTTAGTTTTCAAAATTACGATTCTGAATATGCTCAGTAGGTACTTGTGAATCTACTATACATTCATCAAGATCATTGCAAGCTGCGTACCATTTAATTGATTCAGAAGCAATGTTCTTTTCATTATTTGTATCACTGGTAAATACTGTATGTTTTTTTTTGTCATGAGCATATGCACTAATCAAGTTAGATATTAAATCAAGTGGGAGCCTAAAGTGCATTGTATTCCTAAGATACACAGATTGTGACATTTCTCCACCTGACAGCACCATGATTTTCATTCAGATCTGGGCACATTACAATCCAATACAATTATTCCAGTTACTAGTATGTATGTACTGTATCCTTTTTTCACATTACATCAATGTTCTGAATCCTCTAGTTCTATATGCATTTCAGTACTAAGCAAGTTGTTTAGTAAGATCAGAACAGTGGCCTGCCTCCATGTTTTTGACACATCTATTTAACTACGGGTATCTTATCTCGTATTTGTTTTATTAATTTTTTTTTAAGAAGTGTTGCCACGTTTTCTGATACACGAGTAAAATACATTCAGAATGCATATAATAATTAATTAATTGTCTACATTACACCCAGTTATATAAACATTGATTTGCAAATTTTGTTATCAAATTTCATGTGTGAGTTGGATAGGTAGTTGTTGGTACTGCAATTCTGTAAATGTGAAAGCTGACAATGTGGGTGGGACATAATACCTTTTTCAGAGGTTAATAAAAATTGTGCAATGTTGCACATGTAGCAATAGGTTAGTAAAAGTATGTACTGTATGAGCATATGAAAGACATTGCAATAATAGATTGAAAAAACAGTTTTTTTTTTTTTTTATTCTATGGTAATCAGGTAAGGCCCGATAGGCACAAGTGCATGTTTTCAGGGGGTGACCTGGGAGCACTGAGGTGGTTAAGTAACTTGTTCAAAGTCACACCGTATGCATTTGGAGGCTATGGGAATCAAACCCAGGTCTGTTGGATGTACTAAGCTCATTCACAGCTCGTTACACTAATCTCTAGGCTATACTGCCAGTAAATAAGATTTCACTACACTGCATTTTGTAATACAGAATATGGGGTTAGATATTCAAAACTTTGCACCTGGTGCAAACTGATTGCACCAGAACTGAGTCAGAATAGGGTCGGTGTGATATTCAAAAGACCAAATAGTGCTGGTGTAACTCGTTAGCGCCAGCACAGCAAGATAATGTATGCATGGGGCAAAGTGAGGGGCAGGATGATGGATACATGCCCAGTGCTATATTCAAAGCTGTAGTGTGGTGCAAGGTGCAATTGTGCAACACGTAGTGTGGCGCTAGTTACTGCCTATGAAAAGGTAGTCTTAAGTCCAGGCAAACCCAAGATGGGGTGTATGGACACAGCAGCAACAGGGAACATGGCTGTGTGCATCCAATGAGGAGGCAGTGTGGGCGGATGGCCACCCTGGGCCACTCCATATGCACAGGCATACAAACTGTGGAATGCAATGCCCCATCATTGCTGTGAGCTGCACACCCATGTAAATGATACAGCTGAGCTAGAACACCACTTGAAGCAACAGACTATCTGTAATGTATTGTACATGTAATGTGTACCTAATGTGCTATTTATGTATTATCGCTGTTGTGAATTGTATGTCTGTATTGTACGCCTCTGCATCTCAGCCACACAGTTAATGTCTCCAGGTCATTCCTGATGCTGGGCTTTGGCCCAGTGTGCTTACCCAGTGAACAAGGTGATACAGAACAATGTACAGAAAACATACATGCTGCACACAGACAGCACCGCTCATGCCATTGTCATCTGGCACCGGTCCTAACCCTGCCAGGCACTAGTGGGCACCCTAGTGCCCAGTGGACACCAGGGCAGTGTGTCTATGCAGCACACACCTCCATTTCCCCCATTGGTGTACACCAACACAATCCAGCAGACACATGTTGCACTGGGGGGGAATGGAGAGTGTTGAAGGGAGGGTGTACAGGTGGCCAGGCTGCACCACATAGTAGGTACTGCTACACAGCTGGGGCCAACCACACAGTGCTCATATTCCACTGACTGGAATGCCCCTGACAGGAGTGTGCCAGTATGATACGTGTGCCCCCCAGGGCACATACCCTACACCTGTCCAGGATCCCTGCACACATGGACAGCCATGTGTATGGTAGTGTGGGGATCCCATGCCACTGGTGCAGCACATGAGGGTCACAGGACAGTATGACTATGGCATCCACTGTCAGCCCACACTGTACAGCTGTGCATGTCACTGTGTGGATAGCACCAGTCACTGTTGCCTGACAGACCATAGGCATTGCTTTGTACCTCACAGTATCTCCTATTATGGTACTGTACCAGCTGATAAACACTTTGGCAGGAACAACTATTTGCCTCCAGCATGCCGCACGACCACCCATTCCTGTAGTGCTACTCCCCTGAGTTGCATTAGTCTTTGCATCTGTGTACAAACTAAGACTGCAGCTACTGTTCTGTGAGCTGTGAGCACACAAAGAATGTGGCTACTGACCTGTAATCCCAGTCAGACCTACAGGTGGAGCTGTGTGTACCATGTTATAGCGTGGGGCAATCCACATGCAAAGCAGGCTATAATGAGATGCTCATGTGGCGGTTTGTCCTTGGAATGCCTGAGTAAGCTCATTTGCATAGCAGTTTTTAATATAGCAAATTGTAGCACTGGGCAAACGGGACTGTGCATGGCAAATGTGTCAGCGCCTTGCAAATGTTAGCTCTGCACAATAATGTAATGTTGCATTACATGGTTCTGCAGTATTTGGCCTGCTCTATTGTTTACTGTTGTTGTGCTCCACTGATTTGCTAGCACACATGTTGCCCACATTCAGCCTTACCTCACTCCACCTCTGTGTGCACTGGGCTGCTGTTGCAGTTTGCACTGCTGTCAGTTGCTATATTCAGTGCTGTCTTATTTGTTGGGCTATTGTTGCACTGCACTCTCAACCCTGTTTGCACACTCTATTCAACTCATTTAGCCTGAGGCTATTCCTTTGAATATGGTGTGAAAATGGTTCTGGGCTAATTTTGCCCACCGTGCAGTGCTGATTTTGCCCCAGGGTAACGTTTTGAATATCTGGCTTCTAGTATTGAAAATGATTACCGATATTTGTGATGTGTGTTTAGTGAAATGCAATGATATACATGGAAGCGAATGCATGTGCAGATGCAAATGTAAGTTAATATTTTAAATTGTACAATGGCAAGAAAGAATCCTGGATTCTGATTGGTCAGTGTGTTCTGAGACAGTGATGATATTGCAGTATAACATCACTGTCATTGATTAGCATTAGCTTTGCTGGCTGTCATCATAGATCTTTTATTCCTCTTCTCTTGAGAAACTCACTAAAAATCTACTAAACATTTTTTAAATTTTTTTTTATTTTGTATAACATCGAGCCATTGTATAATAGCAATAAGGCACTCCAGGGTGTGTGTTATTGTGTAATGACATCACTCCTGGGGTGGTGGAAGCACTCGACTTCACCTCGTGCTTCAACCCACCCCAGTAGTGACGTTATTACACAATCACACACACCCCGACATGCCTTATTGCTTCACTATCTTGCAAGCAACTAGTATTTTTTATTTTATTGACAACAGGTTTCTCATACAGTAAGCCATGCTTTATTACTTTCTGAATTATTCAGCTTGAATAATTGGGGCACGATAACTATTTTATATGTTTTATTTTATTCTTTGGTTACCATGTTGGCCCATTAGCTACACTACACTACACTACACTAGCTACGGAAGACATAAGAGAGACTAAAGGAGCTTAATATGTATAGCCTCTAGGAAAGGGGGGACATGATAAACTTTCAAGTACCTCAAGGGAATCAACAAAGTCCAAGAGGTAGCATCTTTCAAAAGAGGTGTGCAAGAACAAAGGGGCACAATTTGAAGAAGGGGTGGCTCAGAGGTAATGTAAGGAAGTATTTTCAGAGAGGGTTGTGGACGTATGGAATAGCCTTCCTGAGGAGGTTGTGGAGTCAAAACAGTGGTTGAATTCAAGCATGCATGGGACAGTCATAAGGCAATTCTAGGGTTGGGGTAGAAAGTAGGCTGCTGGTTAACTAGGATCTGCAGCTTATCCATTAGGTAAGGAAATGGGCAGACTGGGTGGCCAAGCGGTCCTTATCTGCCTTCAAATTCTATGTTTCTATGTCTCTATGCCTGTTTTCAGGGATGAACCAGGAGGGCTCTATGATGCCTGTTCAACAGTGACGGTTATAGTCGACTGCAACTTCAGGTTAACATAAATTGGATCAGAGACCCTGGCTGTTCTTTCATTGGGGGGCTTTTCCCCTTGCACCTCCCAATCTCCCAATCTGTAGGATTCCAATTTCCATTCAGAGTTGGATTGGGGAGGGGGTGCAGGACCGGGAGAAAGTGTGCTTTGGTCTCGGTTGGCCTTTTACAGTGAAAACGTTGATGTTGTCAGCATCAACATTTTTGCTGTAATGGTGTCACCATCCTGGGTGCATATCAACCAGTGCTACTGGGGAGGTTAAGTGGCTTGCTAGAGTTGCACTGTATGCAAGTGGAGGTTGTGGGAATCAAACCTAGGTCTTTGGACCTACGGACTCATTCACAGCTTTTTATTTTAATCTCTAGGTTATACTGCAGCTCTTTTCATTCATACAAAAAGGATCTGACATATAGAAAGATTTTGCTTCTTTGCTGTTTCTTTGACCACCCTTAGTGCTAAGATGGTTTGGAATCTTCGTCTGAGATTTTCAGTGTAGAAAGTGGTTGACTGGTAGATGTGCCTTTTGCTGATTTGGTGAAACACAGGCAAATAAAGATACGATTATGATTCGCAAACCAGGTGAGGGGTGTACCTTGGGGTTGTCAGCCCTAACACTCACCCCATTCTCATATACTGTACCCATTTCAGCTTATTTACCGATGGAATGTGGCGAGCATTAGGGTTGACAACCCCAGGGCATACCCCGTGCCTGATTTGTGAAGAGGTAAGACAGATGAAACTGTAATAAATTTTTTTGTTGCTGCCTGCAGGGTTGAGGCAGGGTGTTAGGGTTGGAAACCCTAATGCCACAATTCCCTGCTTTTGTCACTTTAACCCTAACTAGTGCATTAACAAAGTTTTTTGAAAGTAATGTCTGTCTGTCTGTCTGTCTATCTCTACCTGTCTACCTAAAGATATAGATATGTCGGGATGTGACAGCTTTGCTTCATAGAAACATAGAAACATAGAATTTGACGGCAGATAAGGACCGCTTGGCCCACCCAGTCTGCCCATTTCCCTACCTACTGGATAAGCTGCAGATCCTAGTTAACCAGCAGCCTACTTCTTCCTACCCCCACCCCTAGAATTGCCTTATGACTGTCCCATGCATGCTTGAATTCCACCACTGTTTTTGACTCCACAACCTCCTCCGGAAGGCTTTCCATGCATCCACAACCTCTCTGTGAAAAAATGCTTCCTTAAATTACCTCTGAGCTGCCCCCTGCCTTCAAATTGTGCCCCTTGTTCTTGCACACCTCTTTTTTGAAAGATGCTACCCTCTTGGACTTTGTTGATTCCCTTGAGGTACTTGAAAGTTTCTATCATGTCCCCCTCTCCCTCCTTTCCTCGAGGCTATACATATTAAGCTCCTTAAGTCTCTCTTCATATGTCTTCCGGTGCAGACCCTGCACCATTTTAGTTGCCCTCCTCTGGACAGCTTCCATCCTGTCTATGTCTTTGCTGAGATTGGGTCTCCAGAACTGCACACAGTACTCCAGATGGGGTCTCACCAGCTGTCTGTACAGAGGGATAATAACTTCCTGTTTTCTACTGGTGATGCCTCTCCCTATGCATCCCAGTATCCCCCCAGCCCTCCTTGCTGCCCTCTCACATTGCTTGCCCACCTTTAGGTCATCTGATATGACTACCCCAGGTCCCTTTCCATTTTGTTGTTGCTAGTATCTCACCCCCCATTGTGTACTCTTCCCTTGGGTTTTTGTTTCCCAGGTGCATTACCTTGCACTTCTTAGCATTGAATCTAAGCTGCCATACATTTGACCATTCCTCTAACCTTGCCAAGTCCCTTCTCATCCTTTCCACCCCACCTTGTGCATCAACTCTGTTGCAGATCTTTGTGTCATCTGCAAAGATACATACTTTTCCTTCCAGTCCTTGTGCAATGTTGCTTATAAAGACATTGAAGAGGACCGGTCCTAATACTGAACCCTGCGGTAGCCCACTAGTAACCCCTCTTTCTTCAGAATGAACTCCATTTACTATTACTCTCTGTGTCCTATTCTCCAGCCAATTCTTTACCCAGGCTGTCATCTTGGGACCCACTCCCAGGTTGGCTAGCTTGTATATTAATCTTTTGTGTGGGACTGTGTCAAATGCCTTGCTAAAGTCTAGATAGCCATGTCCACAGCCCTCCCGATCTACTACTTTGGTCACCCAGTCAAAGAAATCTATCAGATTCGTCTGGCATGACCTTTCCACTGTGAATCCATGCTGCCTTGGGTCCTGTGCCCTCTGGCCTCTAGATACCTGACAATTCTTTCCTTCAGAAGTGATTCCATCATTTTCCCTATCACTGAGGTTAAACTAACAGGTCTGTAGTTTCCTGCTTCTGCCCTACTCCCACTTTTGTGAAGGGGAATCACATCTGCCCTCCTCCAGTCTTTGGGTACCACCCCATCCTCCCATGATTTGTTAAAGAGGGTAGTCAGTGGTGTCACTAGTTCTACCCTTAGTTCTTTTAGAATTCTGGGATGAATCCCATCAGGCCCCATTGCTTTGTCCACCTTCAGTTTTAAGAGTTCTTTCATAACCCTTTCTTCTGTAAATGGGCTGGTACCAACTTCTGTATCAAGAGTGTTTCTACTGTTTGTTTTAGGTACCTCCTCCTCTTCATTTGTAAATACTGAGCAAAAATATTTGTTTAGTATCTCTGCCTTTCACAGTCACCCTCTGCCCACCCTCCCTCCCTTTATTAAGCCTCACTATCCTCCTTGGTCTTCTTTTCGCCCTGATGTACCTATGAAGGTTTATCCCCTTCTTAACTGAGTTGGCTATCTTTTCCTCGGTTTGGGCCTTTGCTGTTCTGACTGTCTTCCCAGCTTCCTTTGCTTTAACTGACAGTTCTCTGTCCTGCTCCTTCTGTGATTCCTTGTACTTCCTGAATGCTTTCTTTTTCTCTTGAACCTTCACTGCCACTTCCTTTGAGAACCATAGTGGTTTCTTACATTGTTTTATTTTGTTTATTTGCTTCACACAAAGGCTTGTTACCTCTGTGATGGCAGTTTTTATTATTCCCCATTGTTCTTCCACTCCTCCTTCCTGCCCATTTGCTAGTGCATTCCTTAGGCACTCAACCATTTTGGCAAAGTCAGCCCTCCTAAAGTCCAGTACTTTTGCCTTTGTATGGCTTTACTCTATTGCTGTGTTTATTGTGAACCATACTGTTCGATGGTCGCTAGTTCCCAGATGGCTACCCACTTCTACATCTGTGATCCTCTCTCCATCTCTGTTTGAGAGAATCAGGTCTAAGATTGCTCCCTCTCGAGTGGGCTCCAATACTAGTTGTCTAAGGCATGCCCCCTGTAGGGCATCTAGAATAACCCCACTCTTCAAAGTGGCTGCTGCAACTGCACTCCAGTTAACATCTGGCATATTCAGATCACCCATCAGCAATATCTCCCCTTTTTCTGCCATTCTACTGTAAGTATACTTTCTATCATTTCCATGTCCATTTCCTCCCCCTGAGAAGGGGGTCTGTATACAACCCCTGTGTGGATTGTGGTGCCATTGCCTGTCTCCAAATTTACCCACAGTGCTTCTTCTCCTCCCTGTTTACCCTTTTGTTCTGTTGCTTTGATTCCTTCCCTTATGTAAAGAGCTACTCCTCCTCCTCTTTTACTCTCCCTGTCCCTCCTGTAGATAGTGTATCCTGGTATGTTTACATCCCAGTCTTGGTTTTGTGTGTACCATGTTTCTGTGACTGCCACGATATCCAGATGTTCCTCCTCCATCAAGGCCACTAATTCAGGAAGCTTGTTACCAGACTACGGGCACTGGTACTCATTGCTCTCCATTTTTTGATGGCTTTACCTTCTGTTGCAGCATCCCCCACTGACCTTTCTACCTCGGTCTTTTTCTCATTTAGTATCCTGTTTCGTAGGGAGAGGCTGGGATTTTCCTGCTGCTTATCAGTGTCTGCCCCCTTGACTAGTTTAAAAGCTTGCCAATGATGCATTTAAACCTATTACTCAAAAGACTTGTTCCCTTCCTGGACAGATGCAGACCATCCTGCCAGTATAGGCTGGTGTCCCTTCAGGTGGAACTCCAGTCCCCGATGAAGCCAAACCCCTGTGCTCCACACCATTTTTTCAACCATTCATTAAACTGCATGGTGCAAAGTACCCTTGCCTCACACATGCCGTTGATAGGTAGCACCTCTGAGAAGGATACTGTGTGTGCTACTTGTCTTAGGCCCCTCCCCAACTCTACAAAGTCCTCCTGCACTGGTCTAATCTCATGATGAGCCAAGTCATTTGTCCCTAGGTGGACAATGATGTCCAGCTCAGACTCCCGTGTATCTGTTCTTGTGATCCTGAGGATGCGCTTCCTGTCCCTCCACGCCATGGCACCAGGCAGGCACCTTACTTCACTTTTCCCTGCAATTATGTACATTGGAGCTGGGATCTGGCAGCTTGACTTCAATGCCAAGAAATGCAAAGTTATGCTAATTGGAGCCAAGAATCCTAGTATGGAGTACTACCTGGGTGGAGTTCAGGTATCTGCATCAGAAGAGGAGGAGGAGGAGGAGGAGGAGAAGGACCTGAGGTGATGATCACTAGTGACTTGAAGCACTCACACAGTGCAAAACCATCAAGGGCAAACAAAATGCTGGGATACATAGATAGGTGGATCAGCAGTAGGATAGAAAGAGGTTATACTGCCCTTGTACAGGTCACTCTTGAGGCCACATGTAGAATATGGAGTTGAACTGGTTTCCACACCTCAAAAAGGATACTAACCTGCTGGAAAAGGCCCAGAAGAGGGCTACAAAGAGGATAGCGTGTCAACAGGGTAAGGCATATGAGGAGAGGTTGAGGGCACTGAACATGTACTCCTTGGGGGACAGGAGAGAAAGAGAGGGGATATGATTGAGATCTTCAAGTACTTGAAGGGGATAAATAAGGTGGATAAGGAGCATCTCTTTAAACCAAGTGGCAACCATAACATGAGGGGGCACAGTCTTAAACTGGAGGGGGGGTTTAGGAGGTAGGTCAGGAAGCACTTCTTCACAGAGATGGTGGTGGACACTTGGAATGTGCTACCGGAAGAGGTGGTCTTGTTGAAGATGGTGGGAAGCTTCAAGAAAGGCTGTGATAGGCATAGGGGGAAGGTAAGGATCATTGGTAGGGAGGATGGAAAGGATGGGAGGAGTTGGGAGGATAGGCAGTGTCAATATGAGCAGACTAGATAGACCAAATGGCCTTCTTCTGCTGTCACATTCATATGTTCATATACCCCAACTGATCTATGTTTTTTCATCAGTTGTTTATGCACCATGTCTCTGACTAGCCCCTTGTGCTGCTGGTCCCTCCAGCCCTGTCACCCATCATCTCTAGTGCTTACCTCTATGTGGGTCTCCCATGGATTACTCCCCATTGTTGGTTCTGAAGGGGAAGCCAGGACTCTCCAGAGCATAATTCAGATGCTGAGGTGGTGTGGTTGGTGATGTGGGACCTACAAGGGACCAGGGCATCATCTAGCTGTGGTCAGATTGTTTTAACAGATTTTTAACCATGAGGGCTGCCAAATGTACAATGACATACTGCTCATGCATACAGTAGTTCATGCACATGTATCAGCACTGAGCAGTCCCTCCCAAAGTGTGTGTGTATCCTGACTGCACTGCCATCCAGGCTTAGCTGGGTGACAAACATTCAGCAAGCCAAATATGATCCCTAAGGGAGGAGAGCCATCCTCAGGGTGCTCAATCCTCCCTCCCTCCTAACCAGTCCCAAAGTAGCAATTGCAGGTCACCAGGTGTAGTGAGTGCTAATGCTATCACTGCTCTACAAGGCTGGCTATAAATAATCCATATTTAACAGTCCTGGAATTAAAGATAAAGCTGTAAACTGCTTTTCATTGCTTTCTTTATTATGGACAACATTTTGTACAGTTCTGTTCCAAGAAGTCAGTAATATAGAGCTTTGACTATGTTACTGTATGGATGCAGAACTCTGAAAATGAGCTACTGGCTTAGAGTATTGCCCCTAGTTTTGACTCCGTGCAATACCACAGGCAGAACTCCATATCCTTGTTTCCATAAAAATAACTGCACAGAATGTTGAATATATAATGAAAAACAAAACTCGTTTTTTAACAATAATGCTTGTTCAGTTGTAATTACATATTGGTCATTTTGGGGTGTGAACATTATAGTCAGCTACATACAGTATTTGAAATAATATCCTACACTTGTGGTAAAGATACTACCATACTATTTTAAAGATGGGTGATGTTAGTGAGGAAGCAGTGTTGCCCCAGCAAGGTATCCTCCCTTCCAACACCAAAAAATAGCCTAATTCAGGTGAATAAGGATCCCTATTAAAAATAATTAAACATTTATTTATCTTTCTGCTATCTTCTATCCCTCTGTCCTGTTCTCTACCTCATTCTTGGGATGGCTACTCAGGAACCCCTTCCGTCTGGGCCTTCTACTGTCCTATTCCTATATGTTTTGGTCTCCTAGGCCTTTTCTTCTGTTTCTTTCTGTATTTTTGGGGCCTAGTAGCCAAGGTCTGGTTAGCTACACGTGGCCACTAGGGTGGCCTATATATATAATTTAATTAGTATGCCTCCATGTCAGGTAGCTAGTTTGTATTTTTAAATAAAGACTACAATTAAAGTGCACATGTTTCTTAGGAGGAGCTATAATACTGACGACTAAAACACAGGCTTTTCAGGAGACTTCTAATAAGTTCATATTATTTTTTTTAAAGAGCAACTCATGTTTTTGGGGGAGGAATTTTTCAAATATGGAAGAGGCCCTCCTTATTTAATAATGCTAAAGCATATTTGTTTGGTTTTTAATTAAAGAAATACAAAGACATAGACATTTTAGTTTTATAAGGCACACTATTATGTTTGTGGTTTGAAGCCGTTAAAAGAAACTGATGGTTAGAAATAATGTTTAACAATGTAATGAGTTAATCAGATGGACTTGAGAAATCTTTATGAAAGGAGCCTGGAAAATCAGGTGTCTGTGTGTCCAGTTCCAGTTTCCTGAATAAAAAGACATGCACACTGTTGGCCTTGGCGTAGCTTGGTGGTTTGTGAGTAGCAGTTTTTCTATATGCATCTGAGAATTAGGGTGACTGTTCAGGTGTTGGACTTTGCTTCAGTATTTGGTACTTGGCCAATTTCCAGGGACCTTTGATTCACCCAACTTGATTTGTGAACACACTTCAGAGACTGCCTAGCATATTCTCAGTTTGACTTTACTTTTTATTTCAAATAAAAGGATACATACCTAACACCTTGTAGTCCCCTTTAAACTCCTACAAAATGGAAGACTCCCATTAGTGCATATGCTCTGGCAGAAAGGCTTGAGCAGGCTGCATAGTACTGAATGATGAAGCACAGACATCAACAGAGGTGACCTACCCTCCTCCAACAGGTTCAGAAGACTGGAAATTGCAGTGCCCTTCAAACAGAGGTGAGGGTGATGAAAACTATTATTAGTTCAGAAGCAGCCATGTAGTAACTTGTCGTTTAAGAATACCACTTCTTGCCTTGTTCCAGAAAACCTTCCCAATGAAAGTGACACCACACCTTGTTTGTTTGGTTGGTCCATCAGCAAAATATTTATTTACAACTTCTATTCATCAAACCATTACATTTCAAATAGTCATTTCCATCCATAATTATTTACACAGGATTCTCTTTATTCAAACAAACATTTCAATACCATTTTATTTACATCTCCATCATCATCAGTAGTGGAATAGCAGTATAATTGCAGTATAATGTGGGGAGTGGTGCAATGCAGTGGCTGTGGGGCAGCCATATTCAGGCAGACCTTCTGGACACTGAGGTGCTGCCTATCTGCATGCATCTCTCTGGACTGCGGGATGAGGTAGCCAGACTCAGAGAGGAAGTAAACTGGGTCAGGAGTACCATCACCCCTATCCAGAGACCACCCAGTCCAATGCAACTGCTTCAAAGGATGCCGAGAACGAGGAGCACTTGGATGACAGTGGGCTCTGGGTGGGTTAGAGCGGTCAGGCAGAGGCACTTCCCAGATCTATTCCACTCAAGAACTCATATGCCACACTGGCAAATGGGGACAACCAAATTGAGGTACCCAGAGAAGTGGAAGGAAAGGATGTGGAGGTTAGCCAAGGAGGTGACCTCAGCAGGTAAAGCAGTGGACCCCAGAGGGAGGAGGCAGATCCTGGTGGGGACTCCATCATAAGAGGATCAGCTAGGAACACAGGAGGGAGGACAGGAGGTGAGGTGCCTACCAGGTGCTACGGCATGGAGGGATGGAAGGAAGATCCTGGGGATCACTGGGAAGGCAAGACGGGAGGGTGAGCTGGATGTCATTATCCACCTAGGTACTAACGACATGGCAAATGGGGAGCCAAAGGAAGTTCAGGAAGAGTTTAGGAAATTGAGGAGGGGTCTCAAGCAAGTAGCTACTTCTGTCACTTTCTCACAAGTACTACCTGCGAGAGGCAAGGGAGAGCATAGGGGTGCATGCACGGGAACTTTAACTCATAGTTGAAGAACTGGTGCTGTAGGAAGGGTTTGAGTTCATTGGTGACTGGGGACCCACCTGGAGGGATGGAGTTTATTTCAAGCCTGATGGCCACCATCCATCCTGGAGAGATACAAGCACTCAATGATGAGTTTAAATACTACATTGACAAGCATTTAAACTAGCAAAGGGGGGTGGCAGGCCAGCAAGGAGGGTACCTACTTGCTCACCCCCCACAGCTAGCAGTGGAACCAGTGAACCAGAGGAGTGGCTATCTGTACAAAGCAGTGTGCAAAAGATGGAGATTAGAGCCCAAGAGGTGGATAGGCAGAAAAGGGGCAAAATTCAGCAGAAGGGCAGACAGCAAGGAGAACGAGGGATAAAGGACAACCAAGGAAAGGGCTGGAGTAGAACAGTGAAGCAGTCTAGGGAGGTCAAATCATGGAAAGCCATGTGTGCAAATGCCAGGAGCCTTAGCAACAAGATGGAAGATCTGGAGGCTGTCATGGTGCAGTCAGACCTGGACATTGTGGCCATCACTGAAACCCGGTGTAATGATAACCATGACTGGGAGATGGTCATACCTGGCTACAACATATTCAGAAGAGACAGGGCAGGCAGGAAGGGAGGAGGAGTGGCACTGTATGTGAAAATGACATAAGGGCCACAGAGATCCAGGAGGAACAAAATGTGGGAGAGATACTGTGGGTTAAGCCGGAAAGGAAAATGGGCCCAGCCATCCGCACAGGTGTGGTCTATAGACCACCAGCCCAGGAGAAAGAAACAGATAGGGAGCTGATGCTAGCCATCCAAAGGATGGCAGACAAGGGTGAGGTAGTACTGGTTGGAGACTTCAATATTCCAGACATGGACTGGAGCATCCCAGCAGCAGCATCAACTAGAACAGATTTATCCTGGATTCCTTCAGGGTGCCTCAAGCAACTGGTCATGGAACCAACTCGGCAAAAGGCAATACTGGACCTTGTGCTCACAAACAGGGACAGTGTGATGGGGTAACAGTGAGGGAGCACCAGGAACAGTGACCACCAGTCATTGTGGTTTGAAATCACAGAAAGAGCAGAACCAAACCACACAGAAACACGTACTCTGGATTTTAGGGGGCAGACTTTGGGAAAATGGGGAATACTTGAAAGAGGCATTAAGGGAATGGGGCAGAAATCAGGGGTTGAGGAACAGTGGGCAGTATTTAAAATGGGGATTACAAGAACAACAGAATTATGCATTAAGCAGGTTAGCAAGAAAAAGGAAGAGGAGACCGGTTTTCCAAAGGGTAACAAGAAAGTGAAAGCCAAAAGATTGCATTCAGGCAATACAAAAGACACAGGCAGAGAGGGATAGGGAGAAGTACCAGGAGAAGCAAGGGAGGCAGGGAGGTCAGTAAGGAAGCCAAAGCTCAGACAGAGAACACATTGCAAAATCAGTGGGTAGGGACAAAACCTTTTACAGGTACATAAGTGAAAAAGAAAGGCAAAGGAGGATAGGTGAGACTGAAGGAGGAGGATGGGGCCGCGGATGACAGCAGTAAGCTGAGATATTGAGCAGGTATTTCTGCTCAGTCTTTACTACTTGGAAAGAGGAGGTAATAATGAGTCAGAAGAGTACAAAGGGGTGAGAATGGTGAAAATGGACACAAGTCCCTTTACACAGAAAGGGTCCTGAAGAAACTGGAAGTAATAAGAGTTGATAAAGCAATGGGGCCAGATGGGGTGCACCCAGGGTCCTTAAAGAACTAAGAGAGGTGGTGGCTGAACCTCTGGCTATCCTGTTTAGCCGATCACTGGAAACAGGTGAGTACCCAAAGACTGGAGGACAGCAGATGTAGTCCCTTATACAAAAGTGGGAACAAAGAGAAGCGGGGAACTACAGACCAGTCAGCCTCACCTCGGTAGTGGGAAAGATCATGGAAGCACTACTGAAGGAGAGATTGGTGGAACATCTGGTTGTCAATGGACTACAGGACTCAAGGCAGCATGGTTTCACCAGGGTGAGGTCATGTCAGACCAACCTTGTTGAATTTTCTGACTGGGTGACTAGGGAGGTGGATCAGGGGAGGGCAGTGGACATGGCCTATCTGGACTTCAGCAAGGCCTTTGACACTGTGCCACATAGAAGACTATTACACAAACTGGGGAATATGGGTGTGGGCAGGACAGTAATGTGGTGGGTAGGTAACTGGCTGGGTGGCAGGACACAGAGGGTGGTGGTAAATGGCTGTCACTCCACAGAGGGAAGAGTGACCAGTGGGGTACCACAGGGATCAGTGCTGGGACTGTTCCTATTCAACATCTTCATCAGTGACATTGTGCAGGACCTAGAAGGCAGAATTTCACTGTTCGCTGATGACACAAAGCTCTGTAACAGAGTAGACACACCAGAGGGTGTCGACAGAATGAGAAGGGACCTGCAGAAACTTAAAGAATGGTCAGGGGTTTGGCAGTTGAAATTCAATGCAAAGAAGTGCAAGATAATGCATATGGGGCACAAAAACCCTGGCACAATATATCAGTTGGGGGGTGAGGATATAGCATGCACCAAGCAGGAAAGGGATCTTGGGGTTATCTCTGATGACCTCAAGGTAGGGAAACAGTGTGACAAGGCAGCAGGTAAAGCAAATAGGATGCTGGGATGCATAGGCAGGGGCATCACCAGCAGGAAAAGGGAGGTCATAATTCCACTATACAAGACAATAGTGAGGCCCCACCTGGAGTACAGTGTACAGTTCTGGAGACCTTACCTACGTAAGGACATAGACAGGGTAGAGAACGTTCAGAGGAGGGCAACAAAGATGGTGCATGGATTACATCACAAGTCCTATGAAGACAGGTTGAAGGAACTGAACATGTACTCCCTGGAGGAGAGGAGGGAGAGAGGGGATATGATAGAGACATACAAGTATCTTACAGGGAGGAACAGGGTGCAGGAATACACTATTTTAAGCGAAAAAGATGTTCCAGGACTAGAGGGCATGGGATGAAGTTGGAGGAGGGCGATTCAGAGGAAGCGTGAGGAAGAATTTCTTCACAGAGCGGGTGGTGGACAAGTGGAACACCCTGCCAGAGAGTGGTGGGGGCTGAAACAATCAGGATTTAGAATGCATTGGATAGACATAAAGGAATTCTGGAGGTCAGGGGTAAGGGGCAACAGACTTCTAGGAAAACATAAACTGAACTTACAAGCTCAAATGGGCAGACGGGGTGGGCCATAGGCCCTTATCTGCTGACACTGTCTATGTATCTATGTATCATTCTTTTTCCAGTTTCCCCAGAAGTACATCTGTGGGCACTTTCTCTTTTCTCCTTAGTCTGGCCAGGATTTGCATCCGTGGTCCTCCTACACAACTACCCTGGGTGTACCTCCCAGAGTAGTTCTCCTTCCCCATCCTTGGTGTACACCAAGGTTGGGTTTCTCCCTCCCCTTTTTCTACTTTCTTTTTCTGTTTTTCCTTTTTCTTTTAACCCCTTTCTGCTGTACACCATCAGTAGTCCTCTCCAACCATATTGGAGTACCTCTGATTATAATCTTCACATTTTCATTCCTCCTATCTCCCATCAGGGTGGTGGGTGGGAAGCAAAATTTTGGCTAGTAAAATGAGGGGGATCTGCAGTTGTGCAGCCCCTTTTAAAGCATTAAAACGCTCCCCTTAACTCTAATTCTCCCTCTCCCTCTCTCCCCATACAACCAATCAGCCTTCTTCCCCTTGCCTCCGCCCCTCCTCTTATGTCATAACCCCTCCTCTCTCTTCCTCCCCTCCTACCTTATCCACCCCCCACACTTCTATCGATCCTTTTTCTGAGCCCACCTTCATTGTCTCAGGGCCTAGAACAAAGGTGTCTGTCTTTTATTAAGACAACCCTTCTTGCTTACATGTATACTGTAATCAGATTCATAGTCCAGTTTCAATGAAACCGATTCAGCAGTTCTCAATTTGAATCTCATGTAAACTCATTCAAATTTGGATCCTGTTTGGTCTGAACTGGGTTCAAGTGTATGGATTGTTTTGAACTGGGTTAGCTGGTGTATGTAAACCCAATGGGGAATTAATTCTGCTATTTGTCCGTTGAAATTGCAGCCAACGGAATGCAACCAGATTCAAAATCATCAGTTACGTAAGCAGTAGTACATGATGGGGTGTGCATTATGGTGAAATAATTGCACACCTCAGGTGCATTGTTAGGCACGAGGTGCAGCTGAGTTCCATTAAAGGGACACTGCCATCCCCCTTAGGCCTCAAAGTGTTCCTAGTTTGAAAAACACATTTTATGATTATTCACATTCTGTGAGACTGCTGATGTAGCTGGTTGTTTGAGTCAAATGCCTTTTCCTTTTAAAATGAAAACTGAGTGTCCACCATGCTGGTGTTACCACACCAAAACATGTTTATTTATATTTCTTGACCAACTACCACTGCATCTTTCCCAGACTCAGGAACATCCCCAACACTGTCTAGCTACTCATTATACAGTGGGAGTAGGCAGAGACTATTGTATCTTCAGTGGCTGCACTGTTTGGGGTGCTTCTAATGTTCAAGAAGTATGCAGTAAACTTAGTTAAATGGTTTGGAGCAAAACAAGGCTCTCTATATAACTATACATTACCTTGCATTTCAATTCTAATAAGCAAGGAGTCAGATAGAATAACCAGCAACATCAATGAATTTTAGAAGATAAGCAGTCATAAAGTGTGAGTTTTACCTAGAAATAATATGATGCAAAGAAGGTTGACAGTGTCCTTTAAATGCACTCGAGAGGTGCAATTATTTCACCATAATACACACATTGGGTGTCTTATTGCTCTTATAAAATGGCATTTAAATACATGACTTAAAATAAATGAAAATAAGAAGAAAGCATTTTAAAAGGCAAAATTGGACCTTTCATTGAAATATGCTTCCATTTTATCTCTGAATGCAAAAAATAGTCCCTGTTCAGTGTAACTAGGGGTTAGCTAAAAACATAGAATATAATGAATAAGATAAACATGTTACCTTGCATTTCAAATCAATACAAGTACTGTTTCTTAATGGAAATGTGTTCAAAACTTTAAACCTGCCAGGTTGCCTTTTTTCATGTGTGTGTGTGTGTGTGTTAGAATTCACCTGAAAACATGCATATATGATTCAAATATAAGAGCTTTTATAAACTTCAGAAATGTATTTGAGCAGTTTGGGTCTGCCTCTGCCTATGTGATTGTGTTTTCCCAACTTTTCTCTTTGTGTATAAAGTATTATTGCCTACTTTCTTCATCCTGTTTTTGTTTCCTCTGTCTTTCCACACATTCAAGATATGGAATGTTTACTATGGAAATTTACAGTGGAATACAGAGATTCAAAATTCTGCTCAGTTCCACTGGCAGAATGTTCCTCTCATAACATACTGTACACACACAACAAAGGCCTCTTCTAGTGCCAAAGACTCAATTATCTCACTCTCAGGGCAAGCAGAAGAGGTTTCCCTGATGAGCAGGTAGAGATGCCATAGAAGGAGGATTTTTCATTGTCAGCAAGGAAACACTTGTAATGAGAACTACGAACAATACTTAATGTTTTTAATTTGTTTATGTGTCTAAGGAAGTCACGAAGATCAAGGAAAACATTTAATTAATTTATTTTTTTTATTTAAAGATCTCCTGATGCCATTATGACAACTTTAAAAAATTAATATTTAGACACTATTTGCCTTATATTTAATATTTTTTTTCTGTAATTCTCATCCTTATTTCTTTATTACTAAGGACAATTGCATGCAAACAGGATTGCTGCCCAATCTGTTCTGGCTGCTTGCCTACACCTGACATCGCAGTTCTGTTTATGACATTATGATCTTTTGCTGTGGAAATAATTATGTTGCCATAAACAGGGGATTATGATGGGTGTGGGAAAGCAGAAACATAGAAACATAGAATTTGACAGCAGATAAGGACCGCTTGGCCCACCTAGTCTGCCCATTTTCCTACCTAACAGATAAGTTGCAGATCCTAGTTAACCAACAGTTTACTTCCTCCTACCCCCCACTAGGACTGCCTTATGTCTGTCCCATGCATTCTTGAATTCCTCCACTGTTCTTGACTCCACAACCTCCTCAGGGAGGCTGTTCAATGCATCCACAACCCTCTCAGTGAAAAAATACTTCCTCACATTACCTCTGAGCTGTACCCCCTCTATCTTCAAATTGTGCCCCCTTGTTCTTGCACATCTCTTTTTCTGAAAGATGCTACCCTCTTGGACTTTGTTGATTCTCCTGAGGTACTTGAAAGTTTCTATCATGTCCCTTTTCTTTCCTCAAGGGTATACATATTAAGCTCCTTTAGTCTTTCTTCATATGTCTTCTAGTGCAGACCCAGCACCATTTTGGTTGCCCTCCTCTGGACAGTCTCCACTCTGTCTATGCCTGTGCGGAGATGGGGTCTCCAGAACTGCACACAGTACTCCAGATGGGGTCTCACCAACTGTCTGTACAGAGGGATAACAACTTCCTGTTTTCTACTATTGATGCCTCTCCCTATGCATTCCAGTATCCCCCAGCCTTCCTTACTGCCTTCTCACATTGCTTGCCCAGCTTTAGGTCATCTGATATAATTACCCCCCGGTCCCTTTCCATTTTTACTGTTTCCAGTATCTCAGATATCACCCCTATTGTGTACTCTTCCTTGGTTTTGTTTCCCAGGTGCATTACCTTGCACTCTTTGCATTGAATCTGAGCTGCCATATATTTGACCATTCCTCCAACCTTGCCAAGTCCTTCTCATCCTTTCCACTCCATCTTGTGTATCAACCCTGTTGCAGATCTTTGTGTCATCTGCAAAGAGACATACTTTTCCTTCAATTCCTCTGCAATGTCACTAATAAAGACATTAAAAAGGACCTGTCCCAGTACTGAACCTTGCGGTACCCCACTAGTAACCCTCCTTTCTTCACTGTGGACTCTGTTACTACTACCCTTTGCGTCCTGTTGTCTAGCCAATTTTTTATCCAGGCTACCACCTTGGGACCCACTCCAAGACTGGCTAACTTGTGTATTAATCTTTTGTGTGGGACTGTATCAAATGCCTTGCTAAAATCTAGGTAGGCCATGTCCACAGCCCCTCCCTGGTCTACTACTTTGGTCACCCAGTCAAAGAAATCTATCAGATTCATCTGACATGACCTTCCCATCATGAATCCATGCTGCCTTGGGTCCTGTGCCCACTGGCCTCTAGGTACTCAACAATTCTTTTCTTCAGAAGTGATTCCATCATTTTCCCTACCACTGAGGTCAAACTAACTGGTCTGTAGTTTCCTGCCTCTGTCCTGCTCCACTTTTGTGAAGAGATCATATCCACCCTCCTCCAGTCCTCAGGTACCACCCCATCCTCCACGATTTGGTAAGAGTAGTCAGCGGTGTCACTAGTTCTACCCTTAGTTCTTTTAGAATTCTTGGGTGAATCCCATCAGGCCCCATTGCTTTGTCCACCTTCAATTTTATTAGTTCTTTCAGAACCCTTTCTTCTGTAAACAGACTGGTATCAACCCCGTCTTCAGAGTGTTTCTCTTGTTTGGTTTAGGTACCTCCTCCTCATCTTCCTTTGTGAATACTGAGCAGAAATTTTTGTCCAGTATCCTGCTTTTCACTGTCAACTTCTTCCCACATTCTCTTCCCTTTATTAAGCCTCAGTATCCCTCCTTTGGTCTTTCTTCACTCTAATGTACCTATAAAGGTCTTATCCCCCTTCTCAACAGAGTTGGCTATCCTTTCCTTGGTTTGGGCTTTTGCTATTCTGACTGCCTTCCCTGCCTCTTTCTGCTTTAACTGATAAAGTTCTCTGTCCTGCTCCTTCTGTGTTTTCTTATATTTCCTGAATACTATCCTTTTCTCCTTAACCTTTCCTGCCACCTCTTTTTGAGAACCATAACAGTTTTTCCTTCATTGTGTTTTGTTGACTTGCTTTACATGAAGGCTTGTTTCCTCTGTGATGGCTGTTTTGATTACTCCTCATTGTTCCTCCACCCTCCTTCTTGCCTGTTTGCTAGTGCGTTTCTGAGGCACTCTCTCATTTTCCCAAAGTCAGCCCTCCTAAAGTCCAATACTTTTGCTTTTGTTTGGCTTGATTGTATGGCTGTGTTTATCATAAACCACACTGTTTGATGGTCGCTTGTTCCCAGATGGCTACCCACTTCTAAATCTGAGATTCTTTCTCTGTCCCCATTTGAGGGTACCAGGTCTAAGATTGCTGCCTTGAGTGGGTTCCAGTACTAGATGTCTGAGGCATGCCCCTGTAGGGCATCAGGAATGACCCTGCTCTTGGATGTGGCTGCAGCAAAGGTGCTCCAGTTAACATCTGGCATATTCAGGTCCCCCATCAACAATATCTCCCTTTTCTGCCATTCTAAGAAGCCTTCTATCATTTCCTTGTCCATTCCCTCCCGAGATGGGGGTCTGTATACAACCCCCATGTGGATTGTGGTGCCATTTTCTGTCTCCAGGGTGACCCAGAGTGCCTCATCTACTCCCTGTTTACTCTTTAGTTCTGTTGCTTTGATCCCTTCCTTTACATAGAGACTATTCCTCCTCCTCTTTTACCCCCCTGTCCGTCCTGTAGATTGTGTACAGTCTAAAGCAGATAAAGTCTAAGAGATAGCAATCTTCTTCCTAATTACTGAAATTGGTAATAAAAAAGTAAGGGGCAGATTTAAAAAAAAATATGAACTATAAACTGAACTGTGTCTAAATCTCGCATTTTTTTTCAAGTTTTTATGTTGGCTTGCATGCATGCACAAGCAACATCTTGTGGTAGTGACACATTTCAGAAGTGTGTCAGTGTTGTGGCGATTGCAGGGGATGCTTTGGTGGGTGCGTCCCTCAGCCGCCAACCGGTGAGCATGCTGCTGATGATGGCAGTTTCAGAGAGGGCCATGGAGTTGAAACTAATCTGCCGCTGCAATCAGAGACAGGCTCGTCATTGAAGCGGCAGATTACATGCCTCCATTATGAGCCTTTCCTGGTGAAACATTTCAATAAATATGGTGGCTCCTGCTGTCCGCCATACAATCTCCAGAAAGCTGTTATCGGGGTGTCCAATCCCCGTGTCAGCATATCCTCACCCCCACATTATGTGGCACACCATAACATGGCAGCTTCTGCTGCCCATCACACACTCCTGAAAAGCCAACATCAGGGTGCTCAATTCTTGTGTTGGCATCCTCCCCTTAGTGTCTTTCCTCTTAGTGTGTCCTTCGTGGTTAAACAGTTTCCCCTTTCCTTTCTGACACTGGGATGCCCACTCCCATTGTTGCAGTCCCCCATATGCCTTGCTGACATCGGGGTGCCTAATCCCTGTATTGGCATACCCACCGAATTGTGGCACACTGGGAGCCCTCCCCAGTGTGCCTTTTTTTTGTGTAACCTGTAAATGAAGAAAACCTTCCCACATAGTCTTTTATCCCTGTAAACAAGAAAACAGTCCACCGTTGTCTCCCTCATCCCCCTCCCCTATCCCACCCTCCCTCTGTGCACCCACCTCCCTGTTTCCTCCCTCACCCATAATTTACCGTCCGAGTCAGGGCTCGATCTTCTCTGAACTGGGGCATGTCTTCACTCTTCAAAGTCAAACTGCGAACTGAAGAAATGATGGTAGGTTTTTATAATGGGAGGCAATGGGAGTTTCAACAGGGTTGATATCTCAGCCATTTTTGGAATTTTGGCCCCATATTTTCAACATGTGGTTCTTGGGACCCCACCTCATGAACATGTCACTGTCATTTAGTTTCTCTTCCTGAATGGTGATTTCACAGTAGCTGTGTGGAATCACCTTTTGGGACTGATTAACCAAATGACAGTGCCACTGTTCATTTGGTGAAAACATTTCAAAAAATGACTGCGTTATGAGTGTGCGTTGCGCAGTTTCTATGCATGCTCATAGCTTCACCAATTTTTAATATTTTCTCTCCAGATTTTCAACATTGCCATTTTTTCACATCTCCATATGAATAGTAATGCTGTCATTTTTCACATCCTGACTGACACATGTTTTCACACCTGTGGTGCAGAATGGCATGGTCGCTGTCAGAAATCAGCTTTCGGGAAAGATTAACAATATCACAGTACCACTGTTCATGAGGAGAGGTTCAAAAATGCCCATGTTGAAAATTTGGTGAAACAATTCCAAAAATTATTGCATTACAGGTGTGCATTGTGCAGTTTCTACACTTTGTTAACTAACCAATTTTTCATATTTTCACTCCAGATTTTCAACATTGCCATTTTTCACATCACCTCATGAACAGTATAGCTGTCATTTTTTCATCCTGCCATAAATGTGTTTCACACCTGTAACAAATAGCACAGTTGCTGTGCAAAACCACCTTTGGGATTGAGTAATGAAATGGTAGTGTCACTGTTCAGGGTGGGGTCACAAAAATCCCATTTTGAAAATTTGGAGTGAAATACCAACAAACAGTTGGGGCATTAGGGTTTCCAACCATAATGCCCTACCTTATGAGAGACTGACAGGTGTCAGGGTGTGACTTTGGATCATCGGCCATAGTGCTCACACACCATTCCACCCCCACCCTGCAGCCAGTGACAGGCATCGAGGTGTGCCTTGGGGTCTTCAGCCCCAATGTTCACTCCATTCTCCTATACTGTACCCATCCCAGTGTATTTCCTTATGAAATGGGTGAGTATAAGACCCAAAGACCCCAAGGCACTGCAACACCTGTCAGTGTCTTCAGGGTAGGGTGAGGTGAAAAGGCATGAGTGTTATGGCCTACGATCCAAAGGCACACCCCCAACACCTGTCAGTCTCTGCAGGGTGGGGTGGGGTTGGCATCAGTTCAATACTTCACTACCATTCCTATTATGCATCTCTCTAACTCCTGCACTACCAATGCCAATGCCAGCAAGCCAACATTCAGAATTGACACATGTTTGTTCTAATGGTGTTTGGTGCTCTTTAAGGTAGTTTTATTTTTAGGGCCCAGTTGAAGATTTTTAGTGTAAAGGTAGCAGCCATGTTTGTGATGGAAGATCAATTCTGGTTGTAGGGGCATTGATGGAAGATAGTTCTGGTTGTAGGAGGACTGGTTTGCTCATTGTGATATGGTTTAGGACCAGGGTAACTGTGCATTATGCTCTAATAAAGCACGGTCACCTGATTGGTTTTAATCAATTAAAGTTCTTAGATTTTTGACCCATTTTATAATCTGTGTTTACATGCTGTGGGAATCAATCACCTTGTAATTTATTTAGTTTAATCTCACAACAGCAGCATGTAATCTCAAAAGGATTACAATCTGAATTAAGATAATTGATTGCAAAATAATTGATTCCCATTACATGTACACATAGCAACTTTTGTATCCTACAATATAATTGATTTCCATCATATGTACACTTAACAACTGTTATGTCCTTGCCTAGGATCCTAGAACTATTTGGGACTGGTCTTAATCTGTGGTAAGAAACTTGGTGATTAAAAATGTTTTTACTTTTCATTATTTAACAAAAATATGGTAAAGTGATAAACTGGGCTAGGAAACCATATTGGGGGTGGGAGGATTTTCATTTTACCCAATTAAAAACTTGCTAATCATGTTTGAATGATTACATGATGCACTAATATTACTGCATACTAATTCAGTTTTGAATCATCAAAACAAATATATTTTTCTACTTGATTTTGGTTTAAAGGGACTATAGTTCCAAAAGAAAATACTGTGCCAAGGTTCTGCCTTCAGTTATTCTACTTTCAGCTCTATCCTTGAGCTTAACCTCCCTCCAGACAAAGTTACATAACTACTATTTAAGACAGACATGTCAAAAAAATGAAGGCACAGTCTTCTCTGTAAGGAAGCCTTATATAACTACAGAAAAAAAGTATTGTGGAAAAAGAATTAGATAAGCAGTGAGTTACATTTTTAGTAGAGCTGTCAAACTGGGTTTACTATTCACACAGGCAAACATAACCAGATTGCTTGTTGTAGACTTTTGGGAGAATTTGAAAGCACTGGGTAAAACTTCCTAAATTATTATTATTATTATTATAGTGCTAAAAAAGCCACATGATCAGAATTCTGCTGGTTCTAGATGGTCCATGAACACAGAGTCACATTTAAGACTGCGCATCAGTACAGTAGTATATTAACATTCATAGGGCCAGATATTCAAAACTTTGCCCAGGGGCTGAATTAGCACTGCCCAGTGGGCACACACAGCCTGGAGCAAAAAGCAAGCTATATTCAAAAGGACAAGCCCAGTGCAAAACCAGCTGAATATAGCAAGCAAAGGAAGCCGGGCAAACAGGGCCAGGAGTGCAGGGCAAAATAGCCCGGGAATAAGACAGCACTGAATATAGCAACAGGGAAGGCACACTGCTACTGCAGCTCATTAGACTCTGGAAAGCCAGTGTTGCAGGTGGAGAACATTGTGTGTGATTGCAGTAGATGTGAGAACATCTCTGTGCAACAACAATGTAAGCCACACACTCAGAACTGTGCTATGCTGAAGTGAGGTTTGACCAGGGCTAACCTGACTGCACAGTGCAAACACATTAGCCGGGGCAAACTGGTTAGCTCTGGACAAGCGGAGCTATATTCAAAGCTCCCATGCAAATGAAGCCTACTTAGGTAATCTGTGGGCAAACAGGTACATTTGCATCTCATTAACTGCTGCTTTGCATACGTTACCATGCAGTTTGCCCGGTGCTACTGCATGGAGCATAAAACTCCCCCTTTGGGTCGGGATGGAAGTACAGGCTGGATGCTGCAGGCCAAGGCATGCCCGCAGCATCCCCTGTTGGTCGGAATGGAAGTACAGGCTGGAAGCAGCAGGAACTGTGTGCTGGCAGGCACAGTCAGTGCATGCAGCGCACCCATGCATCTGTGCAAGTATGACCTGTGTGTGTGTGTGTGTGTGTGTGTGTGTGTGTGTGTGTGTGTGTGTGTGTGTGTGTGTGTGTGTGTGTGTGTGTGTGTGTGTGTGTGTGTGTGTGTGTGTGTGTGTGTGTGTGTGTGTGTGTGTGTGTGTGTGCATGCATGCATGCAGGTACACACCTGCCTCCACAGATGATAATAAACACAGACACACTGCCCGTAATATATGTGCCCTGGAGGATGCCCCCTCAACAACATAGGTACCCCACTGCAGTGGTGGGTGAAACACAGTGGGAGGACTCAATGCACAGGACAGGCATAAGGTGAACCTGGTGGGGGTTGGAGGCCATAGGCCTTAGGTTCACTAGGATATGCAGCATATCCATTAGATTGGGAACAGGGCAGATTGGCTGGGCTGGGCAATTACTTCCCTGCCATCATGGTCCCTGTTACACACCCTGGCATACCCCTCAGCTCTTGTGTCACTAAAAAGAGGGACATGGACATATTTGGACACTCAAGATGAGGGACAGATGAGGGACAGGGCAGTTTCAAGAGGTAAAATGAGGGATGTCCCTCATAAACAGGGACAGTTGAGAGGTATGCAACCTGGTAAGCTAGTGTCTCCCCCCCCAGCATGGTCCCTGACCCCTGGTATCCCCGACAATCAAAAATACCTGGTGATCTGAGTGGTCCCCCACCCCTGCACAATCTGACCCCCAGATCAAGTAAAAATAAAATATTTTCCTGGTAGTCTAGTGGTCCCCCACCCCCAGCACATATTCCAACCCCATTATACATAAAATAAAATTGTTCCCCTGGTAGTCTAGTGGTCTCCCCACCCCAAGCATGTATCCCGACCCCCATTTCAAATATAAATAATTTCCTGGTGGTCTAGTGGTCCTTAAATTGATTTTTTGCCATGAATATATAATGTCTTCTCTTCTTCTCTATTCTCTTCTATCTATCCTTCTAATAGTGGCATGGTAGTGCCACTATAGTTAAGGTTGAGTACTCCATTTAAGGTTAAATCTGAAATTTGGAAGCTTAATAACTTTGCCACCATATGACGAATTTGCCTGAAATTTATCATATATGTGCATATATCCATGCATGTGTGTTACATGCGCATATATGCATGGTCTTGTACCATAGATCTCTGGACCTGCTAAGTTTCGTTATGGTCAGATATACAGTTGGAGAGTTACAGAGAGCCAAAAAACACACAAATTATGGATTTTTGTGCATTTTTGTGCTTGCGCCTACAGTAAGCACGGTTTGCATGACTGGTCCAAAACCTCCAGGGAACATGCAGCCAGGGTCCCCGATGTGTCTTTTGAAGATTTCATGAAAAAATATTCAATGGTTCAAAAGTTATTCAAAAAATAACTTTTCCCATTGACTATAATAGGAAACTTAACAAAATATGCGAAAGTGTCGCAAATACACCTATTACTTTCGCAAATGGCCCTTGTAGTGTCGCAAATCAGCCATCTTGTTTTCAGTTGGTGGTTACAGAAATGCTTGGCATTTAAATTTGGGACCCTTTAGGGACATAATTCATGTTGTGTTCACTTAGTCAAGCCATGAGGATTGTACCCATATCTTTTTTGGGGGTAAAACACCCCAGAAATATGTTTCTTAAATTTTTGTAAAAAGTGGTGTCACAAAATACTTTCTCATATGCGACACTTTTGTGATTTCATTTGCGAAAGTGTCGTGATTTGCAAAAGTACTTTGCAACACTATGGCCAAAACAATAGGGAATCTTTGCCACCCTGCTGCAAAAGAACAGTTTAGTCTTTTGGGCTGACATTTGGAGAGAAGAAAGCTAAGATCACACAGATGTGCCTTTTGGTGGTTTGGTGACAAAATTTTAGAGGGCTGCAAAGATGCAGCACTCCAAAATTGATAATTTTTCCCATAGGATAACATTACGGTGTCTACCACGCTTTTCAGGACTCGTATCTCAAATGGTTCTAGATACAGACTTTTCATCGGAAGACTGCTTAGTCCCTCACTAGAGGGCTAAGTATAAACTAGCCTGGAAAGTCATAAATAATATGAGATTTTAATTTTTGTTTTATGACATACAGTTCCTGAGATATAAGGAATTTAGTATTCCAAGTGCTAATTTTCTGCTCCGAGGGCCATTATTATGCATACATTCTTTGCATTCACTGTGCTTCTGAATGCACCTTTTGGGGAAAAAAGGGTGTGCGTTTGCATTACTGTTACCGTTAGGGTTTCCACTTGCGTTTCTGTTACCGTTTGCATTAGCGTTTCCATTTACATCACTGTGTGCATTACCCTTTGCATTTGTGTTTGTGCTTGCGTTTGTGTTACTGTTACCATTTGCGTTTCTATTCACGTTTTTGTTTCGTTTACTTTTGCGTCACCATGTGCATTACCATTTGCATTTGCATATGCACTTGCATTTGTTTCATTTGTGTTACTGTTTCCTTTGGCGTCATTGTTGGTGTTACTGTAACTGTTTGCATTTCCAATTTATGTTACCGTTACTTGTTTACGTGTTTGTTAATGCAAAAGGCCAACGGAAATGTAAATGGTATCGGTAGCATTTCTGTTACTAAGTGCATAACTGCTTCCTTCTGTGTCACCGCTGCCATTACCGCTTTGTGTTTCTGTTTGTGTTTCTGTTACTGTATGCATTTCGTTACGTTTTCATTACCGTTTGCTTTTCTGTTGCCGTTAGCATTTGCATAACCGTTTGTTACCATTTCTGTTTTCATTTTATGTTTGCGCTTGCGTTTCTCTTACCATTGCGTTATTTCCATTTGCTTCACCATGTGCGTTACCATTTGCACTTGTGTTTGCATTACTGTTATCGTTACTATTTTCTTTTACCTCACTGTTGCCATCACCGTTTGTGTTAACGTTACCATTTGTATTTTGTGTTTGTGCAGTGCAGTGAAAAACATTGTTTTTATATTTTATGCACTGTATTCTGCAATGCATAGTGCTGCCAGTGCATGGTTGATTGATCTGAAACTTGCTATGTAGAAAGACCTGTGTCCAAGGAACATGCCAGTTTTTTTGGTGAAAACATTTTGTTCCATTCCAGAGTTACTGCCATTTGAAGTTGTCCCCTCACAGTTACAGATTTTTCATCCACCAGGTCTGCCGTTTTAGTGCATTTTTGGCCCATGATTTCTGCCATTTTGTGGTGGAAGACTTCTTAAAGGTGCAGAAAAGTAAAGTGAATATCTCTGGAACGGTTTGGTCTTTTCACATAAAATTTGAGAGTGTTGAGTGGATGTCCTGAAGATGTGAATAATGCTGTTTACATGTTGGAAAAGTAATTCACTGAAGAGATACTGCATGACGCAGTTAACATTTTGCGCATAGCGTTCTGCATGTTGCTACTGGCTTGAAATTTATAGCGTAGATAGCCCTAGTGGTATGGAGGTGCCTTGCAGTGGTTTGGTATGTAAAACATTAACAGGTGCAGAATTATGCCACTCTGATGAATGAAAATTTTGTTCATTATGCTTCAATAACTTCTGAACCGTGTGTCCGATTTGCCTGGCATTTGGAATTACAAAGATTTATAATACATCTTTGACTGTGACAGTTTATGGGTCGCTGGCACTTACCGTTGCTGAACTGTGCATGTTGCGTTGTTTGCTCATGGTGCTGTGTGACCGTTGAACAGATGTACACACAACTGTGGAAACACGGTGTGCTATGGTACATGTCTTTGTTTTAACAATTTTGGTTCCGTCGGATATATGGTTCTTGTGTAGCGAAGTGGCAAATATGTTATTTGCGGCACTCCTGTGCAGTTTCATAGCGCAGTCAGTGTGCTGTTGATTGATCTAAAACTTGCCATGTAGAAAGACGTGTGTTCAAGGAACATGTCGGTTTTTGTTTGGTGAAAAAATGTTGTGCTGTTCCAGAGTCATTGCCATTTGAAGTTGGGCCCCCCTCACAGCTACAGATTTTTCATCCATCAGGTCTGCCATTTTAGTGCATTTTCAGCCGCGATTTCTGCCATTTTGTGGTGGAAGACTTCTGAAAAGTGCAGAAATGTAAAAATTGAATATCTCTGGAATGGTTTGATCTTTTCACATGAAATTTGGAAGGTGCTGAGTGGATGTCCTGGGGATGTGAAGAATGCTCTTTACATGTTGGAAAAATAATTCACTGTGGAGATACTGTGTGACACAATTAACATTTTGTGCATAGTATTCTGCATGGTGCTACTGGCTTGAAATTTATAGCATAGGTAGCCCTAGTGGTACAGAGGTGCCTTGCAGTGTTTTGGTGTGTAAAAATTAACATGTGTGGAATTATGCCACTCTGACAAATGAGAATTTGGTTCATTACACTTCAATAACTTCTGAACCATGTGTCCAATTTGTCTGGCATTTGGAATGTACAAAGAGGTATAATACATCTTTTCACTGTGACAATTTTGGGTCACTGGCATGTACAGTTGCTGACTTGTGCATGTTACATTGTTTGCTCATGGTGCTGTGTGACCGTTGAATGGAAGTACACACAATTCTGGACACACGGTGTGCCATGGTATATGTCTTCATTTACCAATTTTCATTTCAGTCGGTCATACAGTTTTGTGCAGTGAAGTGACAAAATCACATGGTGGAGCATGAGGCCTCCACCACCACATTCCATTCACTATTTATAGTGCACATTCTCAAAAAGAAGGGAAATTCATGGCAAAAAACTTCATTTAATGTATCAGTTAGGGTTGTTCCACAGTGACAAAAGTGAGGAAATTTGGTGTTAGGTTTGCCACCCCTTGCACCCCATGCCCACCCTGTCCCCACCAACAGGCATCGGGGTTTGCACTTTAATAACTTTACAACCATTCAACTGATTTGCCACAAAGTTTGCATGCATGGTCTGGTACCATAGATCTCTGGATCTGGCAACTTTCATTCCGGTTGGATGAGTGGTTATGGTGCTGCGGAGTGACAGAAAATGTGAAAAAAAAAAAAAAATTTTGGCCAATTTCTTTGCTTGGGGCTACAGCCCAAGCAATTTCCCAGCTGGTCTGAGATTGTTAGGGAATATGGGGCCTGGGTCATTGATGTGCCTTTTGAAGATTTGGTGAAAAAAATATTAATTTGTTCAAAAGTTATTCAAATTTCAAGTTTCCATTATAGTTAATGGGGAAAAATATATGTGCTGTGTGAAAGCACATTTTGTTTTCCTGAAAGCACCTTTCCCTTTCACAAATTCCCTCAGTACTGTTGTGCCACCTCCATCTTGTTTTCAGTTAGCAACGGAGAAAAAACATAATTCAAAAAATAATGCCACTTGGTAAACACCAACAGTAGTGCTTACCTAAACGAAGCCCTGGGAACATGATCCTGCCTTTAGACTTTTAAAATTATGATTGGAAATATGTTTTCTCAATTATTTTCATTGGTATTGTTGAAATTTGTGAAGTACGGCGTGTCACTTTCTCAAATTTTGTGAAAGTGTTGCATCATACTTTTGCAAATTGTGACATCCTTTTGAGGATGCTTTTGCAAAATTTATGAAACTGTCACAATTTGCCACATTACTGCACAAAAAAAAAACATTTCTTTGCCACTTCACTGCACCTAATCGGTTTGGACTTTTGGGCTGAAATTTTCAGGGTCGAAAGGGCTTGTCACACAGATATGCCTTTTGCTGTTTTAGTGGAAAAAGTTACATTGATTACATAGTTACAGCACTCGAAGTTTCAAAATTTCCCATAGGATAACATTGTGACGACCACATCACCTTTTGGTGGCTATATCTCAAACTGTTAGAGATAGGTATTTTTTGCTAAGTGCAGCTTAGTACACCTTTAGATGTACTAAGCATGCATGGAGGTTGCCAGGTCAAGATCACAACTGCGGTGGAGGTTTATCAAAGTTCCTATGGTTACGGAGATATTGCCACATTTGCACCACAAGAGTTACTTGCAATGGCTCTAGGCCTGCACGATGTCTCTATACTTATGGGTTGATGGGAGTGCAGGGCCCTGAGGGCCCTGTGCTCCCACATATGGATACCATTATGCAATAATGGGAGTGCAGAGCTCTCCATTATGCACTGCAATGCTGGGAGAGCAGGGCTCAGAGGGCGCTGCACTTCTACAGGGAAATGAGGGTTCATTACAATGTCTCTACACTAATGGATAGATGGGCATACAGGGCCTGTAGGGCCCTGCATTCCCACAAAAGGATACCATTATGGACATACAGCAGAGTCATGGGAGTGCAGGGCCCACAACTACATATGGGTAAGATAATACTTTCTCAATAAGAAGGGAAATTCATTGCAAAAAACTCAGTTAATGCATCACTTAGGGTTCCTATTACAGCTACAAAAGTCTATAAATTCAATGCTAGGGTTACAACCCTACCACCCCAACTCACCCTCCAAATTCCACAGAAAAACAGGCGTTGGGGTGTGCCTTGGGAGTTGTCAGCCTACTTCTACCGCATTCAACTATACTGTACCATTTGAGCTTCCTTTATACATGGAATGGGGTGAGAGTTGGACCCACAATCCCAAGGCACACTCTGATGCCAGTTGGTGTGGAGTTGGGGGCGGTGGGTGGTAGGGTTTGTAACCCTAACATCAAATTTCCAGCCTTCTCTAGCTGTAATAGAGACCCTAACTGATGCATTAACAGAACTTTTTGCAATGAATACATATTATAGGGCACGGTAGTGCCCTATAGTTAGGATTGCATGGCCATATCTATATTAAACCCAAAATTGAGCACTTTGAAAACTTTGCAGCCATTCAACTGATTTGCATGACATTTTTCAAGCACTGACTGGTACCACAGATCTCTGGATCTGGCAAGTTTTGTTCTAGTCAGATGTGCAGTTGTGGAGCTTGGAGTGCCAAAATTTGAAAATTACCAAAAAGGTGCACATACTTTGCTTGTCTCTGTGTCCGAAATGCTTTTGCTGTCTGGTCTAAAATTGTTGGGGTATATGGGGTCTGGGTCACTGATGTGCCTTTTGAAGGTTTGGTAAAAAAAATATTAATCAGTTCAAAGGTTTTAAAGTTTAAAATTTCCCATTATAGCCTATGGGGAAAAATTAGATGTGATGTGCGAAACAACTGTTTTGCTTTCGTGAAAACATTTTGTTGTGCCTCAAATGGGTTTAGTTGTGCCATGCTGCTGCCATCTTGTTTTCAGTTAGGGAAGGGAAAAAACACTGCAATTTAAAAAATACTGCCCCTTAGTAAACACCAACAACTGTGTTTACCTAATTGGGACCACAGGAACATGATCCTGACATTAGTGTTTGAAAATAATGCCTGGAAATATGTTTTTCAATTTGTCCATCTGAAGTTTTGCAAATCTGTGAAAGTACTTTTGCAGAACTTTTAAAAATTGTGAAAGTTTCATAAATGTAGTGTCACAAATTTGTGAAACTTTCACACATTTGCAAAAGTACTTTTCAAAATGATGTTTCTTTGCCACTTCATAGCAGTTAAACAGATAAGACTTTTGGGCTGACATTTACAGGGTAGAAAGGCTTGCTCCACAAATATGCCTTTTGCTGGTTTGGTGATGACATTTACATCAGTTCCATATTTATAACATTTGGAAGTTTAGAAATTTCCCACAGGCTAACATTGTGGTGGTCGCAGTACCTTTCGGTGCCTATATCTTGAAAATAGTTTGAGATACAGATTTTTCATTAAGTGCAGCTTAGTACAGTGTACTAAGCATGCATGCAGGTTTCCAGGCCATGATTACAACTGCAGTGGAATTTTTTCTGAAGTTCCAATGGTTACTGAGATGTTGCACCATTTGCAGCACAAGGGTTACTTGGAATGTCTCTAGGACTGTGCTGTGTCTCTATACTTATGGGTAGATGGGAGCACAGGTTCACAATAATGGGAGTGCAGGGCCTTCCATTATGCATTACAATTTCTGTACACCTATGAATAGATGGGCCCTGCATGCCCACAAATGGATACCATTATGGAGTGGTGGCAGCTAATTGAAGCACAGGAGAAGAGGGTTAATTGCAATGTCTCTATGATTATGATTACATTGGAGCACAAACAGACACAATTACAATATGCATACATGGGAACTAGGGCCCTCAGGCCTGCACTCCCTAGCCACATATGGGTGAGATTACACTTTCTTAAAAAGAAGGGAATTCTTTGCAAAAAACTCTGTTAATGTATCAGTTAGGGTTTCTGTTACAGTGACACAAGTGGAAATTTGGTGTTAGGGTTACCAGCCTAGAACCCCACCCCTAACCCCACCCTCCCACACACCAACAGGCATTGGGGTGTACCCTGGGTTCACTGGACCTAACTCTCACCCCATTCTCCTATACTGTACCATCACACCTTGCTTACACATGGAATGAGGTGAGAGTTAGGTCCAATGAACCCAAGGCACACCTCAACACCTGTTGGTGTGTGGAGGGTGAGGGGTTTGGTTGGGGTAAGGTGGTAGGGATGGTAACCCTAACACCAAATTTCCATACTTTTGTCACTGTAATAGAAACCCTAACTGATGCATTAACAGATATATTCATTGCAAAAAAACTCTATCTATATACTTATCATTGCAAAAAAAAAAACTCCATTAATGCATCAGTTAGGATTGATTCCATACCAACAAAAGTTCAGAAATTCAATGTTATGGTTAACAACCCCACCCCCCAACACACACACTCTCCACAGACAAACAGGAGCCGGGGGGTGCCTTGGGGTTGTCGGGCCTAACTCTCATCCAATTCCATTTGTAAGGAAGCTGAGATGGTACAGTATAGGAGAATGGGGAGAGTTAGACCTGACAATATAAGGCACACCCTGATGCCTGTTGGTCTGTGGAGGGTGTGGGGGTGGTGGAGTAGGGTTAGTAATCCTAACATCAAATTTCCAAACTTTGGTTGGTGTGGAATCAACTAACTGATGCATTAACAAGACACAGATGGTAACTTCTTTTTTTGAGAAAGTGAAATGTTACTCAAATGGTATCCATAGGTGGGAGCACAGATCCTCTGAACCTTGTGCTCCACCCACACATAAGTGTAGAGGCATAGTGCAGGAGGGCTCTGTGCTCCCAGTTTTGCATAATGGGAACCATAGTTGGGAACATGGGCCCTCTGGGCACTGCACTCCCACCCACCCATTTTTGCATAATGGGGACCATAGTTGGGAACATGGTATCCTTGGTCCCTGTGCTCCCACCCACCTATAAGTATAGAGACATAGCACAAGAGGGATCTGTGCTTTCAATTTTGTATAATCAGATCCATAGGTGGGAGCGCAGGCCCTTTGGGCCCTGCCTACCACCCACCCATAAGTGCAGAGGCATAGCGTAGGAGGGCCCTGTGCTCTCAGTTTAGCATAAATGGTATGCATAGGTGGGAGTGCAGGCCCTATGCTCCCACCTACCCATAAAAACAGACACATTGTGCAGGCTTAGAGACATTTCAAGTAACTCTTGTACTGCAAATGTGGCAATATCTCAGTAACCATAGCAATTTTGGAACAAATTACTTTGCAGTTGTATTCATGACCCGGCCACCTCCACGTGTGAAGGTGTACAAAGCTGTGCTTAGCAAAAAATTCATATCTCGAAATGTTTTTGAGATACAGCTACTGAAAGGTGCTGTGACCACTAGAATGTTATCCTATGGGAAAATTTGCAACTTCAGAGTGCTGTAACTATAGAACCGGTGTCAATTTCTTCACCAAACCATCAAAAGGCACACCTGTGGGACATGGGCTTGCCACCCTGAAGCTTTCACCCCAAAAGTCCTAACCATTTCTTTGTTATGAAGTGGCAAAGAAACTGCTGTTTTGGGGCTGTTTACCTGTGGAACATTTGTGAAAGTTCCATGCACAGTCACAAAAGTTCCATTATTTTACATGCGGGGCTTTTGTGAAAGAACTGCGGACTTTTGTGAATGTCCAGTGGACGTTCATGGAAGTACCATGGAACTTTCATGAAAATACAGGGAAATTTCGCACAAGTACTGTGGCTAAAATGAAGAAAAAATTTGAAAAACATATTTCTGGGCTTGCTAATGAAAAACTAATGCCAGGGTCATGTTCCTAGAGCCCTGATTATATAAACCCAACTGTTGGTGTTTAACAAGGGCCAGTATTTTTTGAGCTACATCATTTTTTTCCACATCTCTAATGGTGATAGTGGCAGCATGAAAATAAAAACCCCAAGCATGACAGTAAAGCAGGCTTTTGTGAAAGCTTTCATGGGGCACATATATTTTTTTCCATAGGCTATATTAGGAAACAAAATAGTTTAATAACTTGAAAGGATTAATATTTTCCATCAAACCTTCCAAAGGCACTTCCCTGACCCAGTCACCATATACCCTGAACATTTCAGACCAGACAGAAAAACATTCGAGCTGTGGAGATGAACAAAGAATACCTTTGGGACATCAATCCTTATGCTCATCCCATTCTCCTATACTGTATCCATCTCAGCTTATTGAGTTATGGAATGGGGTGAGTGTTAGGCCTGATGACTCCAAGGCACCCCATGCCTTTTGATGTGTGCATGGTGGGAGAGGTGTTAGGGTTGGAAACCCTAACACCATAATTCCCTCTTTTTATGGTTTGATAACCCTAACTGATGCATTAACGTAGTTTTTGCAAAGTGTGTGTGTGTGTGTGCATGGATGGATAGACACAGTCGCGTCTCCCAAGATGAATCCAATTCTGCAGCATTTTGCAGCAGTCTGCAGAATGCTGCAGCAGACCTACTGAATAAAGCAATGTAATTTCAATGGCAATTAGTCCCTTTTGTCATTCAGGAAAATGTGACACTGCCAGGATGAAATGTAGATGCCACAGTTTCCTACCTGACAAAGGGACTAATTGCAATTAAAATAACATTGCTTTATTCAGTAGGTCTGCTATATATATATATATATATATATATATATATATATATATATATATATATATATATATATATATTATTAATATTATGCTGGCATGGTCGTAGCAGTATACTTAGGTGAAATGGTACTTCTATATTAAAGTCCAAACTTTGAGCCTTAATAATTTGGAGCCCTTCAATGGTTTTGCAGGACATTTAGCATGCATAATCTCTAGGGTAAGTCTCTTGATCTGCCAAATTTCATGGGAATCTGTGAAGTGGTTTCTGAGATATTAAATGTTGAAAAAAACCCCAGAAAAATCTATCTTTTTAACATTTCTTTGCTCACCTGTATCTCAGGAATGCCTCTGTGTTGTGGTCTGAAATTTATAGAAATAATTTGGGTCACAGATGTGCCTTTTGAAGGTTTGGTGAAAAAATATTAATCCGTTCAAAAGTTATGACATTTTTAATTTTCCCATTGTTTCCTATGGGAAAATGTATGTCAAGCCCAAAAGTTATATTTTTCACACAATAGGAATATTATGCAAAAGATAGCAGCTTATTTTTGAACAATAGGACTGTTGTGTGAGAAATACCAGCTTCTTTTTGCAAAGAATGCTGGTATTTTTCACACAGTTCACAGTCCTGGATTAATTGAGCTGTGTTGCAGATGCCATCTTGTTTCTCCACTTAGAGAGGATGTTGAAGTACTGGAGGTTTTAAACACCAAAAAAAAAAAAAATCAGAAAACACCTAAAGAGAACTCTTTAGGTGTGTTCTGATTTTTAGTGTGTTCAACTGGACCAAAGTTTTGTTCTTGGGTGCCAACTATATAGATAACTCTGCTTCCACCATGACATATGGACACTGTTGTACTATCTGTACTGTCTGGATCATGGGATGGGAGCATAGGTTCTGAAGGATCCTGTGCTCCCACAGTAAAATGAGGATACAATTATACTATCTAAAAAAGAAGGAAAATTCTTTGCAAAAAATTTAACATTGACATGACACACACACACACACACACACACACACACACACACACACCGCACACTCACTATTCTTTGCAAAAACTTCATTAATGCATCAGTTAGGGTGGATACCACAGTGGCAAAAGCAGGGAAATGAGGCATTGGATTTCCAACCCTAATGCCCCACCCCAGGTTCCCACCCTACCACCCACCTCCATCACCCCACCCTCCACACCAGCAGGTGTCAGAGAGGCCATGGGGTCATAAGACTCAACTCTCACCCCACTGTCCTATACTGTAGCATGTAACCATGTTTACACATGGAATGGGGTGAAGTTGGCAGACTTGGACCCATAGCCTGTTGGGTGTGGAGGGGTGGGGGATGGTGTGGGGTGGGAACCTTGGGGTGTGGTGTTAATAATTCTCAGTTCCCTGCCTTTGTCGCTGTGGTATCCACCCTAACTGATGCATTAATGACATTTTTTCAAAAAATATTATACGTGTGTGTGTGTGTGTGTGTGTGTGTGTGTGTGTGAAAAATGTATTATAGTGGTGCAGTAGCACCACTATAGTTAGGGTTCAACAGTCAAGTTGATGTTAAATCCAAACAGTTGCACTTTAATAACTTTGCAACTGTTTGACCAATTCACATGAAATTTAGCATGCATCATCAGGGATGAAAGATCTCTTGATGTGACAAGTTTGTTCCAGTCAGATATGTGCTTATGGAGAAGCAAAGTGTCAAAACGTGAAAATTACTATTTTTGTGCAAATCTTTGTCCACTGTTTCTCAAAAATGACTTGGGGGTTTGGTCTGAAATGTGCAGGGTATATGGAGGTTGCAGTCACAGATGTGCTCTTTGAAGGTTTGATGACAAAAGTTTAATCTGTTCAATAGTTATTAAAATTCAAAGTTTCCATTGTTTCCTATGGGAAAAATTTGATGTGGTGTCTTGAAAGTACTGTTTTGCTGCTGCGAAAGCAGGTTTTGCTTTTGCAAATGTGGAGAAGCAGTGTCTCAATTCTGCCATCTTGTTTTCAGTTAGCGACATGGAAAAAATGAAATAACTGAAAAATTACTGCCCTTGGTAAACACCAACACTTGTGTTTACCTAACTAGGGCCAGAGGAACATGATTCTGTGGTTATTGTTTTTGCAAAGTGTCCAGAAATATGTTTATTTTAATCAGCCCATTTTAGTGCTGCAAATTATGACTCTTGTGCTGCAATTTGTGACACTACTTTAGAGAAAGTGTCGAAAATGGTGGCACTGTTTGCAAAACACCAGAGGTTTTGCTGCAATTTCTAGCACTAAAAGCTCTACCTACAGGAAACATATCAAAGCATTTCTGTGGCTAACTGACCCCGGAATCTGATTCCTTGGCCTCTGATTTGGTAAACACCTGTTGGTGTTTACCTAAGTCTAGAATTATTTGAGGGTTTTAAACCCTCTAAGAGGAAGGGGGCCAAGGCATGGCAGTATGACATATTTGCCATCCTGTATTTGTCAACTTTGGGATGCCCAATCCCCATGTTGGTACTGGAAGCCCCTCTGTAAGCACTGTAGGACACTGGAAGCCTGCTCCCAGTGTCCTGGGATATGTATACTGCCCCATAGCAGTGTGGGACACTGGGGAGCCCACTCCCAGTGTCCTGAAATATGTATAGCTCAAAACCTGTAAAACAGGGAGTGAGACACAGGGAGACACAAAGACACCAGATCATTTCATTCACTGGCCTGTCTCAGGTTGCCATTCCCTTCATCTTTCTATATTTATAGTAATAATCTGACACTGGGAGACCCTCCCCCTGTGTCAGATGCCCCTCCCCACCACCGGCCCATTGTTATAATTATTGCTGACATAGGGGCCCCAGTCCCTCTGCCAGCATTCACAAGTCCCCCCTCCAGCAGTGTGAGACAATGGGGAGCCCACTCCTGGTGTCTTCAAATACTTTTAATCTTGTTTTACTCCCCCACCAGCAGTGTCAGACACTGTGGAGCCCTCTCAGTATCCCCTAATAGTATTAATAATTTTTTACCTAAAAAAAAAAGAAAGTTGTCCTTGATGTCTAATCTTTAAAACCTGAAGTAAAGAAAATGGTCCCTCATCATTGCTGCTGACCCTCCCTAATCCAACCCTCCCACTGAGCACCCACCACCTTGCACCCCTCCTTACCCTATACTGTTCTGTGGATCGGGACACATCTGCACTCTTCAAAGCTGAACCACAAACTGATGAACCAAGGTAAGTGCCATATAATGTAGTTCAATGGTGTTTTGAACTTATGTTATCATCTCTGGAATTATTCAGGTATTTTTCACCAAATTTTCAACATTGGCTTTTTGGGACCCCACCTAATGAACACTGTCACTGTAGTTTCATTATTTGGGCCCAGAATATGATTTCATGGTTGCTGCATGAAATGTCCTTTTGGGATGGAGTAATGAAATAACAGTTCCAGTGTTCATGAGGTGGGGTCCCAAAAGCCTATGTTGAAAATTTGGCGAAAATAATCTAAAATGCCAAGTTATGAGTGTTCATTGAAATGTTTGAATGCACATGCATAACTTGATAATTGTAATATTCTGACCCCAAATTTTCTGTATAGTTATTTTTTCACACCTCCTCATGAACAGTACAGTTGTCATTTTCATCTTACCTGAAATGTGTTTTTGCAGCTGTGGTGCAGAATGACATTTTGGCATACATTTGAAAGTTTTCACATACATGGTTTATGAGGTGGGGTCATAAGAAGACTATGTTCAAAATTTGGGGTCAAAATATGAAACAATGCCAAAGTTATGACAATTCATAGCAATTTCACTGTCAGCTCACAACTTCAGAAATGTTAAATATTTTGACCTGGATTTTCAACATATCCTTCTTATTACTCAACCTCATGTATGTCACAACTGTGATTTTTCAAATCCTGCCCAAAATGTGTTTTTGCGCCTGTGATGTGGAATGGCGTTACAGTTGCACAAAATTATGTTTTGACATGGATTTGAAAATTTTCTATACCGGGTACATGAGGTGGAGGTAATAAGATGGCTATGCTGACAATTTGATCATTGTTGTCCTAAGAATTGAGGTGCTGGTCCCAGAGAGCCCAGTGCTTTCACAGCTATATACATATATGCATCTACAGAGGAATGAGAGGGCCCTCATGCCCACAGACAAATAATGATATCATTATAATATCTGAAACAGTAAGAAATTCACTGCAAAACTTCATTAATGCATAAGGTACCCTAACACCTAACTAACACCCACCCCATATGCTGCAGACACTGACAGGTGTCAGGGGACTTTGGGGTCATCGTCCCTATGCTCACCCCATTCTCCAGTATTGTGCCCATCTCAGCTTATTTACTTATGGAACTGGGTGAGCATTAGAGCTTCCGATGCCTGTCAGTGTCTGCAGGGTGCATGATGGGGTGTTAGGGTTGGAAACCTTAACTCCACATTTCAGCAAATAAATTCATTACTACATCAGTTAGGGGTCCCACCATCAAAAGTTGGGAAATGTGATGGTAGGGTTTCCAGCCCTTACACCCAACCCCACCCCCACCATCCACACACCAATAGGTGTCAAGGTGTGCAGTTGTCAGCCCTAATGCTTGCCCTATTCCATGTGTGAGGAAGCTGAGATGGTACAGATTAGGAAAATGGGGTGAGCATTAGGGTAACAACTGCAAGGCATACCCCAGATGCCTATTGATGCATGGAGGATGGGGTGTTAGTGTTTCCAACCCTAACACCACATTTCCCAACCTTTGATGGTGGGAACCCTAACTGATATATAAACAATATTTTTTGCCAAAACTTTCTCTGCTTCTTGAGAAAGTCTAATCTTACCTTATTTGCTTGAGGAAGTGCAGGACCCTCTTCTTGAAAGATTGTAATTCCATCCTTATTTCTATGTGCCCTATGCTCCCACCACTGTAATGGTATCCATATTGGTGTGTGGGAGAGCAGGGCCCTCCATGCATCACTCCTTAGTTGTATTCATACCCTAAGTAATAAACATCTTTCTAACAGTAGCATGAACAGCTATCTGTAAGCTTAACTCTGGAACAAATAGTATTTAATGGGGGCATACATTACAGAAGGTGTACCTTGGCACCCTGAGCAATGCCACATATGTGCCCCCTAAAATTCATAACGTTCATAAGATAGATTTCAGGATCATATAGCGTTAGCCTTATTTAACCTACACCATTATAATACTATTTGATATTTACTTAGTGAACAATAGTTATCTAGTGCATGCTTAAACTGATTCATTAAATTGCAAGACACCACATTTTCTGGTAGTGCATTCCATTGCATAACCACTCTCTGAAAACTGGTTTCCCCTCAAATTTCTATTGTAGTTCTCTATCTTGATCTGATATTTGTGACCTCTGTTTGTTCTTAAGTCAGGCTTTTTATCTAAGCCCTCACATTCCCAAAGATTGACCTCTCTAAAGGCTCCGTAAACCATGCACATCACTCTAAATCTTCTGTATTGTAGAGAGTACATCCCCATTTCTCCCAGTCTCTCCTCATATGACAAGTCCCTCAAACTGTGCACCATTCTCATTATACGTCTCTGAACTCCCTTGAGTTTCCTTGCATCCCATTTCAAATGAGACATCCAGAAGCTCCCACAATACTCCAGGTGTGGGTGCAACTGGGAGACATAAAGTGGAACTATCACCTCCTGCATTACGGTTCACAACTCCAATACACACACATCTGGCTTGTTCCTGCGTGCACTGTGGGGGTGGGGTCTTAGACTTGGGAGCCCTAAAGTCGTATTTCCCTACTTTTGATGCTTCAACCCTAATGATGCATTAACAAAGGTTTTTTTGCAATAAATTTCCTTATTTTTTGAGAAAGTATATTCATAGCCTTATTTGATTATGGGAGTGCCCTGTGCTCCCATTCCTGTTGTAATTGTCCCTCATTTCTATCTGCAAGGACTGGGACCTCTGGGCCCTGTGGTCCCATCAGCCTACTGTGAGTGGTAGGGCCCTGTGCTCTCATATTCCTATTATACTTGTCCCTCATTTTCATGTGTGACTGTAGGGCCCTCTGGGCCCTGCACTCCCATCAGTCCATAGTGAGCAGTGGGGGCACAGGGCCCTCCAGACCCTGTGCTCCCATCCATGCCTACTTTATGTAATTGTCCCTCATGTGCATGTGGGACTCATCAGTGCATAGTGTGTGATACCACTGTGTCCTGCAAAACAGTACTGCTGCCATGTTGATAATGCATGCCACAGTATAGGTCATATGTGCTCCATTCATTACAATTCTTCAACAGTCTGAAACAGGGCCTGGTAACATGCAAAACAACTTAGTACACCCAAAGGTGTACAAAACTACCCATAGCACTAAAGCTGTATCTCAAAGTGTTTTTGAGATATAGCATCTGAAAAGTACCCCAACCATCACAATGTTGCCCTAGGAAAATTCCCAAACTTCAAAGTGTTATAACTCTGATGCACAGTGACATTTTTCCACCAAACCAGCTAAAGGCACATCTTTGGGGCAAGTCTTTTGTACCTTGAAAATTTCAGCCCAAAAGCCCAAATCATTTTTAAGTTATGAAGTGACAAAGAGACATATCTGGAAAAGTGGTGTTGCAAACTGTGGCAGTACCCTAGTTCTTTTGGCAAACAGTGTCACAATTGAGCTGTTCAGACTAAGTTAGCCACATCAACAGACCCATGAGATTATGCATGCAAAATTTCATGCACATTCATTAAGGGTTGCTAAATTATTAAGGTGCAAAGTATGCAAAACTGGAAAATTGCAAAATGAAAACATGTAAATGTAAGAATGGTTAGACACAATATCTCAGAAATCATGAAAGCAATTCAAATAAAATTAGCAGCAATAACATATCTACCCCAAAATTATGCATGAAAACATTCATGCATATCCGTTGAATAGTTGCAAAGTCATTAAAGTGCAAAGTATGCAAAACTGGATGACTGCAAAATGGGAAAACACGTAAATTTAAGGATATTTGAGACACCGATCTTCAAAACCACACACAAGCGATTCAAATGGAATTAAAAACATCAACAGACCAACCCTATGAAATGATGCATGCACAATTTTATGCACATATGTTGTAGGGCTCCAGAGTTAAAGTACAAATTATGCAAAACTGGAAGACTATTAGTAATGGAAAAAAACAAAATGTGTTTAATGATGTTTGAGACACAATATCTCACAAATCACACAAGTATCTCAAATGAAATTTATCTCATTTACAGACATACCCCCTGAAATGATGCATGCAAACTTTCATGCACATCTCTTTAAGGGTTCTAAAGTTATTAAAGTGCAAATATGCAAAATGAGTAGACTGTCTGTGAAATGGAATAAAACATGTAAGTTTAAGGATGTTTGAGACACAATATCTCAGAAAACTCACAACAGATTCACATGAAGTTTATCAAATCAGAGAACTACTGCCAGAGCTTTGGCATGCCAAATATCATGCAAATCCATTGAAGGGTTGCAAAGTTATTAAGGTGCAAAAGCATGCAAAACTGGATGAGTGTGCAAAAGTACTTTCACTTTCCTGGGGATCAAGGCCTCTGATTTGGAGGTGGAACCAGTTGGATGGTCCAATCCCTACACTGTAGGGGTTTAGTTTTAGCACCCTTCTTCATAGAGCTCTACCCTGTGGAGATGGTGGTGTGCGCCCTTTATGAGATGTAGCTCTGAAGACCTGGTGGCAGTACTCGACCTATTGTCCCTTCCAGTGGCAAACAGTCATCATATCAGATCAAATCAGTATTTATTTATAAAGCAATTTTCGAAGTACCAAAACGCAGATACATAACAAGAATAAACATACTTCAATAATAAATACAAATATAAAAACATTAAAAAAATAGGTTAGATTAGATGTTATGATTCAAAAAGCTAGTTCAAATAAATAGCTCTTCAATGAAGCTTTAAAGGACTCGGTGGACAGGCACTCTCTGATCCAATGAGGTGAGAATTCCACAGGTTGGGCCACAAGGAAAAAGCTCTGGCCCCAGATGACTGAAGACAAACCCTGAGAATCTCTAGCAACCCCTCGTCGGTGGAGCAGAGTGAGCAGAGAGAGGCAGTATGGGCAAAGGAGATCTTGCAAGTAGTCCGGTCTCCGTCCATGTAGGTCTTATAGGTCAGCAAAGCAACCTTGGAAGATGATCCTCCATCGCACGCAACCAGTGCAGTTAGCGCAGCACAGGTGTGATATGACAAGTTCTTGGTAACCCAGTCAACAACCTAGCTGCAGCATTCTGCACCAGCTGCAGCGACGGAGATCCACCCCTGGCAACCCTAAATATAGAGCATTGCAGTAGTCAAGACATGAAGAAACAAAGCCATAAACCAACACAGAGAGGTCATCGTGTGGAACAAGGTGTTTTATCCGGGTTATATTCCTCAGATGGTAAAAGGAAGACTTGACAACGGCTGACACCTGTGTCTTAAGCATCATCTCGCTGTCAAGTATTAAGCCCAGATTCCGCACCTGTTCATAAAGGTCTCAACTGGTTACCCCCTAACACAAGGCCAGACAGAGACCCAGGAGTCAACTTCTCAATACAGTGACCCGGGTCCAACACCAGCACCTCAGTCTTGCTCGGATTAAGTCTCAACCAGTTAGCACTCATCCGGTCCTGAATCTCAGCAAGGCAGTTGTTAAAGACCGATAATGCATCATTCTGTTTGGGTACAAAGGACATGTAGAGCTCAGTGTCATCTGCATAGCAGTGAAAACTCAGGCCATAATGCCTTATAATGTCTCCCAATGGCAGCACATATACCGTAAATAACATGGGGAAAGCACAGAACCTATGGCACCCCACAAGGCAGAGCAAAGGAGCAGCGGAAAAATTCCAGATACTACCCTCTGGGTTCTGCCCATGAGGAAAGAATGAACCATCTGAGAACTGTCCCCAACAGTCCACAGAGTAGCTGCAGGCATTCTAGCAACATCCATGGTCCACAGTATCAAATGCTGCAGAGAGATCAAGGAGGACCAAGATCGAATGGCTCTTCTGATCTCTCGCTATCAGGAGATCATTAAGTACTCGAACCAGCGCCATCTCGGTACTTGCCTCTTCCTGAAACCAGACTGAGAGGATCATAGAATTCATGGGTGTTAAGAAAGTCATCGAGCTGCAACGCGACTACTTTCTCAATAACCTTGCCCAAAAAGGGCAGGTTAGAGATCGGTCTGTAGTTAGCGAGACAATCTGGGTCAAGGGAAGGTTTCTTTAAAAGGGGTGTCATGATAGCCTCTTTCAGAGACTCCAGGAACACCCCTTGGTCCAATGAGCACCAGACTATCTCAGCAAGGATTGGTCCAATTGCATCCACGCACCCCACAAGGAGGCGTGTGGGACCAGGATCCAAACTACAGCAAGTCGGTCGCAAGCCCTGGACGATCTTCATGATATCCACGATTGCCGACTGGTCAAAATCTGTCCAGGCAGACTGAGGGCCTGTGACATATCGATCACTGCCCTGCTCATTCGAATGTGCTTTGCAGATCTCCGACCTGATCGATGACACCTTATCAAAGAGCTGAGCAAACTCATCACACTTTATTTGTGAAAAAGCCCTCCGACCCCGCAGGCAGGCTGGATTGCACAGCCTGTCCACAGTCCAGAAGAGCTGAGCTGGTTGATTCCTTGATGCAGCTATCTCCCTGGACAGGAATTCTGCCTTCTTACGGGAGATTTCTGATTGATAGTCCATATAATGGCCAGTCAGTCTAAGCCTGTCACCTTCCAGGCTGGATTTCCGCCAGCAGCATTCAATCTTGCCGACTCTCCAACTCCCTCAATGCCCCATAAAACCAAGGGGACCGAGGGCAGAGGGAGAGGGGGTGAACATGGATGGGTGCCATGGAATCCAGAGCCTTTAGCACCATATTATAGTGCACCACTAAGACATCTGGTTCCACGCACTCCAAAGGCCAACTCGATAGGTCCAGCACCGCCATCAGACCCTCAGGGGTGACCTCCCTCAAAGAGCGGTACTGGAACATCTCCAAGGGGTTGGTCTCATGGGGGGGGGGCCATGAAATTGAACCTTATAGAGTGATGGTCTGACTACCCAACTGGTTCCACCACCAGTTTGGTGATCTCCATCCCAGGGTGAACACTAGATCCAAACAGTGACCCTGAATATGGGTTGCAGTGGTAACAACCTGTGTAAAGCCCAATGAAATCATCAATTGGAGAAAGTTTTGACCAAAATACAAGGTTCATCATCACCCAGGCATTGAAATCCCCAGAACCAACCACCTGGAGGTTCCAACACCATGTCGACAATGAAGTCTGCAACTTCCTGCAGAAAACTTTCTCATCACTAGGAGACGGTAAATGAGTAAGATTCTGCTGCCCACACCTGCTCCCATGATACACTCGAAGGATCTGGGGTCACCACTGGAACCTCTACAAGGTCCAATTCCAATTTAAAGCAAATAGCGCCCCCCACCTTCGATCCAGTCTTGGGCAATGTATCACAGAGTACCCAGCTGGAACGGCTGACTCCAATATTGGACCAGCATTCTCATCCAGCCTGGTCTCGGTGATGCAAGCCAGGTCAGATGATGCAACAAGATCAGCAATAATTGCGGTCTTGTTCTTTATAGATCTGGCATTGCATAATACAGCCCGAGTTGGATGAGATGCCTTGAAGGAGTGGGTCACTTGCCCACTATCAGTGGAACCCTTGGGTATGGGAACCAAGCATCGCACACCTCTGTCCTGGACCTATTTTGCCCCAGGGCATCTCCCTGACCCCACCACCCTTATCCACCCACTCCGCTCCTCCCCCTCTGACCCGAGGGTCCTCTCCACCCCCTGCCTCCTCCGTTGCAATCCCTAAGATCGTCAGCCTATATATCTTGGGTAGCAATGGGGGGCTGTCGAAGGGCAAGTCCCTCAGCCTGGAGGGAGTAGCGCCTTTCCACTGAGAGCTTGAGTCCCAACACATTCTGCCTATATTTAACAAGCATTTGGCAGTGCCAAATGTTGCTGCTAGTATTAGCATTGGAAATGCAGGAGTTGAGACAGATGCAGAATAGGGTGGCAGTGAATTATTGAACTTCACGTGAACCCCACCTCCATCCTGTGAGAGACGGACAGGATTTGGGGTAAATGTTTGGGTTGTCGCCCATGACGATCAAGCTATGTCACCTCACCCTATTATGCAGACATTGTCACCTGTTGAGGTGTGCCTTACGGTATTTGGCTTTACAGTCACCCCATTCCATAAGGACATACGGTGAAATGGGTGCAGCATAGGAGAGTGGGGTGAAGTCATGGGCCAAAGAGTGCAAGGTACACCTCGATTCCTGTCAGTGGCTGGGGGGGTTGGGGTGGAATGGCATGAGCAGTACAGTCGGCAATCCAAAGGCACACCCCAATGCCTGTCTGCCTGTACAGGGTAGGACGTTATGGTTAGAAACCATAATGCCTCGGGCGTTTGTTGGTATTTACAGTACAAATTTTCAACATGGCCTTTTTGTGACCCCACCTCAGGAAAGCATTTGGGACCTCTTCTTATGAAGAGTGGCAGTGTGATTTTGTCAATGTGTCCCGAAAACTGACTTCCAGCAGTGACAGTGCCATTCTGTGCCACATGTACGAAAACACAGATCGGGCAGGATGTGAAGAATGACAGCTGTACCATCCATAGGGAGGTATGAAGAGATGGCAATGTTGAAAATCTATAGTGAGAATATTAAAAATGCTCACACTTCCAAGCATACGTGGAAACTGCGCAATGCATGTGCATAACAGTCACTTTATGGAGTTTTGTCACCAGATTTTCAACATAGGCATTTTCGACCTGTGCTCATGAACTGTGTCACTGTGATTTTTATGTGTCCCAAACACTGATTTCCCACAGCAACCACGGTATTCTGCGCTGGAACTGCAAAAACACATTTTGACCAGGATGTGAAAAATGACAGCTGTACTGTCCATAAGGAGGTGCAGAAAATGGCAATGTTCAAAATATGGAGTGAAAATAATTCAAATGTCTGAGGTTATGAGCGTGCATGGAAACTGCGTAACGCACGCTCGTAACAGTCATTTTATGGACTTTTCTCACCAAATTTTCAACATAGGCATTTTAGGACCTCTGCTAATGAACACTGTCACTGTGATTTTTGTACTGTGTCCCAAACATGGATTTCCCAGCGACCACGCTGTTCTGTGCCAGAACCGTGAAAACACATTTCAGCCAGGTTGTGAAAATGACAGCTGCACTGTTCATAAGGAGATGCATTAAGATACCAATGTTGAAAATCTGGATTGAAAATATTGCAAATTCAGCGAGCTTCAAGGTCGCAGTAACTAGTATGCAGCTCATAAACAGTTATTTTTGGATTTTCCACAAATTTGCAACATAGACTTTTGTGAGCCCACCTCATGAACCCTGGCACTGTCGTTTCATTAATCAGTCCCAAAAGGTGATTCCATGCAGTGACCGCAAAATCACCTTTGGGGGCCAATTGACGCCATAACAATGAAAGAATTCATGAGGAGTGGTCCCAAAACCCATGTTGAAAATTTGGTGCCACAATTCCAAAAAAGGCCTGAGATATGCATCAAAGTTGAAAATACCCTATTTATTCCATTATACAGCTTATCGGCATTCCCTCAGTTCAGAGTCGGCTGTGAAAAGTGCAGATGTGTTCCCGGTCCACCGAAGATTATTGCGCCAGACTCCGGAGGTAAGTATGGGGGGAAGGGGGTGTGGGGAGGCAGGGTGCGCAGTGGGTGAGTGCAGGTTGTGGGAGTGAGGGGTAGGGAGACTGCCTAGGGACCGTTTCCTTCTTCACAGGGAAAAAAAAAACAAATTGTGGGATGGTTTTTGTTTTATAGGGACATTTAAGTGGACATTTGGCACACTGGGGTGGGCTCCCAGTGTGCCAACCTAGTTTTTGTTTGGGGGGTGACTGTAGCCGATGGGGGATTGGGCACCCCTGTCGGCATATAGGGGTCCACAATGGCTGAAGGATTGGGCACCCTCGGCACAAACATAGGTTTTGTGGGGGAATTATGCCAGGGAGGGGCTCCCTGGTGCATTAATTGTGGCTGGGGACATTATACTGATGGGGTGGGCTCCCCGTCGGCACATCAAAACCTCAGATGGACTGAAGCCGATGGGATTGGGGCCCCCATTGGCAAACAAAGACTGTTTAGCAGAGATGCATGCTGCAGAGGGGGATTGGGCACCCTGGCACGGGCTGCATAACTCTGTTTGTGAATGTGGCGGCAAGCCATCCACCATGTTCACAAACAGTATTAGGCTAGCTAACGTACTGCCCTGCAATGACGGGTCACTCCCTCATTGCAGCAGAATGACTGACACTGCAATGACAAGGTGACCCCTGATTGCTGTGGTGAAAATGTTTCTACTTGGTGCACTTTTGGAGACCAGTGTCATCGGCACACTGTACCTCCATTGGTCCACCACTGCCTGCCAAGCCCCAAATGCAGTGCCTCCCTTGGCTGTAACAGTGCCGCATCTCCACAACCCGCTTCTCTCCTAAGCTGTCACATAATGTTTCTTGTGCATGCGTGCAAGCAAACACAAAAACTACTGTCACTCAACTAACGTGTCTCTAAATAAACCCCAAACTATTAAAAACCACAACATACAGGTAATACATTAAATAATAATAAAACAGACTTCCCCTCCCCACAGTGACCCAGAAGCCCTCATGGTAGCCTATAATATGGCTGTCTCAGTGGCCCTAGATGCCATTGCTTCTGTCCGTGTTCGCCCTTTCTCCCTTTGCCCTCAATCCCCATGGTTTGATGGGGCCTTGAGGGAGATGCGGTGACTAGGACGAAGGTTAGAGTGGTACTGGTGGAGATCCTCCCTTGATGCTAACCACCTTAGATTGATGGAGCACTATCAAGCCTATCGATCTGCAATCACCTGTAAGAAGGCAGAGTTCCAGTCAGGGGAGATTGCGGCTGCTCAGAACCGACCAGCTCAGCTCTTTTGCACTGTGGACAGACTGTGCAACCCAGCCTGCCTACAGGTTTGAAAGGCCTTTTCACAAATAGAGTGTGATGAACTTGCTCGATTCTTTGCAACTAAGGTGGCCGACATTAGGGTGGCACTCCAACCAGCACACTCTAAGGGTGTTGCTCTGGATCAGTGCATGGCCACTGCACCTCAGCTTTCCTTGAGTACCTTCGACCACCTGGAGTTCATGGATATCATGTGGATTGTCCAGGGTGCGTGCCTTACATGCTGTAGTTTGGGTCTTGGACCTACTCCCTGATATTGGATTGTACTGATTCGATCAGTCCTGTCCTAGCATGGATAGTCTGGTGCTCCTTGAAACAGGTGAGTTTCCTAGCTCCCTGAAGGAGGCTGTAGTAACACCCCTCTTGAAGAAAGTTTCTTTGGACCCCAAATGCCATGCAAACTACAGACCAATCTTTAACCTTCCCTTTTTAGGAAGGTGATTGAAAGTAGTGGCCGTACAGCTGGAGATCCATTTAACCATCCATGATATCTATGAACCCCTCCAGTCAGTTTTCAAAGAGGCATAGTACTGAGACAGCACTGGTTTGGGTGTTCAATGATCTCCTGATGGCAAGGGACCAGAAGAACCACTCCATCTTGGTTATTCTAGATCTCTCATCAGCTTTTGACACTGTGGACCATGGGGTTCTACTCAAGTGCCTGAGGTTCATCTGTGGACTTTCAGGTGTAGTCCTCTGGTGGTTTACATCTTACCTCACTGGAAGAATGCAGAGAGTGGTTTCCGGGGTTTATTCCTCAGACCCAGTTTCCCTGTTTTGTAGGGTTCCCCAGGGATTGGTGTTATCCCCCATGTTGTTCACAGTGTATATGCTGCCCCTCAGAGACATTCTAAGAAGGCATGGGCTGAGGTTTCATTGCTATGCTGATACCCAGCTCTACCTTTCTTTTGCACCTGACCAGGATGGAGCTCTCTCGGTCTTTAATAACTGCCTCAAAGAAATCCAGGAGTGGATGGATTAGAGTTGGCTGAAGTTGAACTCAGAAAAGACAGAGCTGCTAGTTGTGGATCCGATGCGTCAGATAGGGGGGCGGGGTTGGCTAACCCTCTGGACTCTTTCTTGGGGGTGTTCCACTCCCGACCTCTGAACAGGTGTGTAATCTGGGGTAATATTTGATGAAAGGCTGACTCTGCATTCGCGGGTGTTGGCCATCATCAAGTCCTCATTTACCATCTGAGGAATATCTCCAGGATTAGGCACCTTATTCCATCCAGCGATCTTTCTACTCTGGTCACGCCTTTGTGTCCTCCACGCTTGGACTATTGCAATTCCCTTTACCTAGGGGCTTCCTGGGGTGGAAATCCGCCACCTGCAGCTAGTGCAGAATGCAGCTGCCCTGCTTTGACTGGTACCTCTAGGTCCTGCCATGTTTTGCCAGTTCTGTGCAGACTGCACTGGCTGCCAGTTCAGTGGTGGAGCACCTCTAAAGTCAGTCTTCTGACTTTTAAAGCCCTACATGGACTTGGTCTGGACTACCTGAAGGAGCTCCTGGTCCCAAACTGCCATGGGCAATCGCTCCGCTCAGCTGATGAGGGGTTGCTAGAGATTCCAAGGGTCCATCTGAAATCTTCTGGGGCCCTTGCATTTATACATGTGGCCCCTACCCTCAGGAATTCTCTACCCCATCAGTTACGGGAATGCGCGACTGTGGAGGGATTCAAAAAGGCCCTGAAAATGTATTTATATATTCAGGTTTTCGGTGATTAATCTTAATCTTCTAAACGTAACAGTAGTTTTATATAATTTAATGATTTGAATTATTTGATACATTTTTAAAATTTTGTAAGGCACCTTGGTTTTTTGAAAGGCACCAAAGAAATAAAGTTATTATTATACATATAAATTGTTCCATAGGTAATAATGGGAAATTAAAAATGTAATAACCTTAGAACAGATTAATATTTTTTACCTAACCTTCAAAGGCACATCTGTGATGCAAGGCTTTCTACCTGAAAATTTCAGACCACAACATAAAGGCATTTCTGAGATACAGGTGGACAAAAAACATGAAAAAATGGTAAATTTAGAATTTTTGACAGTTTCCATCTCACAAACCACACAACTGATTTGCACGTCAAGGAACCTACCCCTGGAGAGTATGCATGCCAAATTTTGTGCAAATCTATTTAGTGGTTCCAAAGTTATTAAGGTTTAAAGTTTTGGGTTTAACATAGAAGTTTGCACTCAACCCTAATACAGCAACAAACTGTCAGTACCTGAAACAATGGATCTCCCTCTTGGTGGATTAAAGCATTTTTATCAACCTTTAGCAGGATATAAAAACCTGGTGTAATGGGATAGTCATTCCACATGTACTGGAATTAATTTTCTGTAATTTCCCCATTATTCAAGGCTTGTGACAACAACTGCAATTCTTTTTGAAAATACCAGTGGGGTCAAAGTTCAGTTTACAGTAGTTTACAACATTATCCAGTACTGTAAGTCTTTCACTGTTTTGATGTAAAGAGAGCATGTGGATCTATAAATTAGATTGTGTAAAACCTAAGGGACTCAATGACAGATGGGACCTGAAGTCTTTTTTGGAAAAGAAAAGCTAATTGGTTATTGCATTAAAGTGTTACCATTTCCAGTGCTGTTAACCTTGCCTTTTTGTTAGTCTTTTTTTCCTACTTAAGGTCTGAGCTGCTTGGATGGTCTCGGTTCCAGAGCATGGTTGCCATGAACTTCCCAGTCTGGTAACAGATCATTGCTTACTGTAAAATACATTACATATTGCCATGAAAATTTATTGGATGGTTGACTTGAACCCATCTGGGACAGAAACCCATGACCTCCATTGACATACTCCTTCTTTCTCTCTTTTTTCTCTCTGTTTCTCTCTTTTTCTCTTTCTTTCATTACTTGCTTTTCCATTTCACCCCCTTCATATTTTCCTTCTTCTTGTCTCCTCCTTTCTTCTATCCTTCCCCCATCTCTATCCCTTTGTTTCTTCTTAGAATATGAAAGCGCTGGCTAGCATCATGAGTTCACATTAGAGATTAAATGAAAAATGTTAGAAACCAAAAAAATGTTGGAAACATTGATCATTATGGAGTATTCTATCTAGTAGATTGGGTTCAAATCCTTTTAAATGCACTTTAACACAATATTTTCATACCTTTTTAAATGCACTTTATAAACATGTATGTTATTATACTTTGCTTGATTGATGAGCCTTCAGGAATTTTTAATGAGCTCTGTATTTGCATTTAGTGATGTATCCCCTTACTTGGTCACACTCTTTTGAAGACTTGCGAGGAGTCGAGGAGCTAGAGTGACCGAGAAGGTGCTTCGTACTGTTGGACCTTTTGATAATTTTGAGGCAAATAAATTGTTTTTTCTTGCACCTGATATTGTTGGTACCTTAAGTCATTTGGTCCAGTGTGCCACCACAATTTTGTTGCTGTATTTCTAACTCTTGGGCTGGCTGTCCGTACAGCGGTGAGCACCATTCTGATCTGGGTAAGTCATGGCATCTCTTCTGACTTGTTTACTCAACTCTGATATACTGGCACTACCATGCCAGTATAGTGTGTGTGTGTGGTGTGTGTGTATATATTATATTAGAGGCAAAAAACTCCATTTAATGCATCAGTTAGGGTTGTTTCACAGCAATAAAAGTGAGGAAATTCGGTGTTGGGGTTGAAAACCCCCTTGGACTTCAACCCCACCCCAACTGGCATTAAGTTGCGCATTAAATTCGTGGCCTAACTCTCACCCATCACATGTGTAAGAAGCAGAAGTATGGGAGAATGGGGTGAGAGTTGGGACTGGAGACCCCAATGTGCCCTCAATGCTGGTTTGGGGGTGGGCTGAAGGGTCAAGGTTTTCAACCCTAAAACGAATTTCCTCACTTTTGTCACTGTGGAACAACCTAACTGATGCATTAAATGGAGTTTTGCCTCTAATTTCCCTTCTTTTTGAGAATGATAGCGAAATAGTGAATGTAATGCGGAGCGGGGAGGCGGGCCCCGTGATCCACCACATAATGTCTTGTGACATAGTAACGAACAACTAGCATGAAACAAGTGCTAACAGTGGCGCACATGGTAATGCAAGTGCAAATGAGAACAGAAAGGAGTAGCATGCGGTGGCATAGGCAGGAATGGTCCCACCTGATGTCTTGTCACATAGTAACATAGTGCCCACAAACGTAAATGGTAATGGGCATGGTGATGCCAAGCAAAACAGAAGAGAAACAGTGCTGTAGACACAAATGGTAAAAAATAACAAGCATAGCGCAAATGAAAGCATAAAGGATAACGTACATGGTGGCGTGAGCGTGGCGATGAGTGAAACAAGAGTACGGAACTGCAAGCGGAAAGGGCAATGGTTACAGTAATGGAAGCACAGGCTGGTTTTCCCCAAAAGCTTCATAGAAAGACAGTGATAAAAAGAATGTATGCATAATAATGGGTCTCAGAGCTGAAAATGAGTTGGAATAGTAAATTGCTTATATCTCAAGCAAATACGGCGTATTAGAAAAAAAATTTAAAAGTCATATGATTTATGACTTTCCTGGCTAATTTATGCTCACCTGAGTGAGGAGACTAAGCATTTTCTGACAAAGTCATATCTCACACCGTTTCCAAGATACAGGCCCTGAAAGGGCGTCGAATGCCGTAATGTTATCCTATGGGAAAAAAGAAGTTAGATTACCATAACTTTGGCTCCTGAAATATTTTTCACCAAATCAGTAAAAAGGCACATCTGTGTGATGTTGGCTGTCTTCCTCAAATTTCAGCCCAAAATACCAAACCGTTATTTTGCAGCAGGCGCCAAATGATTGCTGCTGCGTCGGACGCCGTAATGTTATCCTATGGAAAAAGCATCAAATTTAGAGTGCCATAACTTTGCTGCCATATAATATTTTTCAATGAAACACTGAAAGGCACATCTGTGAGATGGCGGCTCGTTCCCTCCAAATTTCCAGCCCAAACACCAAACCGTTCTTTTACATGTGGGGTGCCAAAAGGTGCTGTCATTTTCCCACAGCCTAGAAAAGTACTGTCGCAATTTATGCAGCTTTACATAATTCATTCAAAAGTGTCGAAGTGCGAAAGTACTTTAAATACTTTTCAGAAATTTGAAAAACATTTCTGGGTGTTAATTACCCAAAATAAAGACACTGGCTAGCATCCTCAAGGTCCACTAAGGTGAATACAAAAGAATTAGGTTGCTAGTGGGTCCCAAATTTAAATGCCAAGCATTTTTTCTGATCACCAACTAGAAAACAAAATGGCAGTTTGCGACAGTAAAGAAGCCATTCACGAAAGTAAAAACTGCATTGCGACACTGTCAAACTTTTCTTAACGTTTCCCATTGACTTATAATGGGAACTTGTTTTCTGAATAACTTTTGAACCGTTTAATATTTTTTATGAAATCTTAAAAGGCACATCAGGGACCCCCCGCCGACGTTCCCTAAGAGATTTTGGACCGGTCGCACAAACCGTGCGACCTGTAGGCGTGACCGTAGAATTCCAAAAAAAGCATAAACGCACTCACAGATCATGCTTAATAACTCCACAACGATACATCTGACTGGTACGAAACTTGGCAGATCTCTCCTCCATAGATACACTGAACCCTGTCCAGCGATAAGGAGCCTATGGCCCCTGATCTGCCCATCTGTGCTTATAAGTTCTCTTCGCTTTTCTAGAAGTCTGTTGCCCTTACTCCTGCCCCTCTAGAATTCCTTTATGTCATCCCATGCATTCTAATACCATGATTGTTTCAGCCCCACCACTTCCTCTGGCAGGGTGTTCACTTGTCCACCACCCTTTCTGTGAAGAAATTCTTCCTCATGTTTCCTCTGATTGCCCCTCACTCCAACTTCATCCCATGCCCTCTAGTCCTGGAACATCTTTATCATTGGAAAATAGTGTGTTCCACAACCTATTCCTCCTGTAAGGTACTTGTAAGTCTATCAGTATCCCTCTCTCCCTCCTGTCCCCAGGGAGTACATATTCAACAATCCTTCAGCCTGTCACTCATAGGACTTCAGATGCAATCCCTGTACCATCGTTGTTGCCTCCTCAACATTCTCTATCCTGTCTATCATGTTCTTATGTAGGTAAGGTCTCAAGGAACTGTATACTGTACTCCAGGTGAGGCCTCAATTGTGTCTAATATAGTGGAATTATGACCTCCCTTTTCCTGCTGGTGATGCCTGCTTATGCATCCCATCATCCTATTTTTTACCTGCTGCCTTATGCACTGTTTCTCTACTTTTAAGTCATCAGGATGAGTAATCCCAAAGTCCCTTTTCTGCTTGGTGCATATTATATCCTCACCCCCCATGGATATATGTTGTTCCAGTTGTTGTGCCCCATATGCATTATCTTGCACTTCTTTACATTGAATTTCAACTGCAAACCCTTGACCATTCTTCAAGCTTCTGCAGGTCCCTCCTCATTCTGTCTACACCCTCTGGGGTGTGTCCACTCTATTACAGAGCTTTGTGTCATCAGCAAATAGGAAATTGCCTTCTAGTTCCTGCACAATGTCATTGATGAAGGCGTTGATAGGACTGGTCCCAGCACTGATCCTGTGATACCCCACTGGTCACTCTTCCCTCTGCAGGTGATATCCATTTACCACCACCCTCTGTGTCCTACCACCCAGCCCATTACCCACCCATCGCACTACTGTCCTGCCAACTCCCATATTCCCATTTGTTTAATAGCTTTCTATGTGGCACAGAGTCAAAGACCTTGCTGAAGTCCAGATAGGCCACATCCACTGCCCCCCGATCCCCCTCCCTTGTCACTCAGTCAAAAAATTAAATGAGACTGGTATTGCATGACCTTCCCTGGTGAAACCATGCTGCCTTGGGTCCTGTAGTCCATTGACAACCAGATGTTCCACCAATCTCACCTTCAGTAGTGCTTCCATGATCTTTCCCACTACTGAGGTCAGGCTGACTGGTCTGTAGTTTCCAGCTTCCTCTTTGTTACCATTTTTGTATAAGGGGACTACATCTGCTGTCCTCCAGTCTTTGGGTACCTCCCCTGTTTCCAGTGATCTGTTAAACAGAGTTGCCAGAGGTTCAGCCACCACCTCTTAGTTTCTTTGGGACCCTGAGGTGCAGCCCATCTGGCCCCATTGCTTTATCAACTCTTCTTCCTTCCAGTTCCTTTAGGACCCTTTCCCATGTAAAGGGACTTGTGTCCATTTGGCACCATTCCTACCCTTGACTCACTTCAGACCCATTACCATCCTCTTCCTCAGTAAGACCCCAGGCAAGAAATAACTGTTCAGTATGTCAGCTTTACTGTTACCATCCTCCTCCATGCAGCCCCGTCCTCCCCCTTCAGTATCACTATCCCTCCCTTTGCTTTTTTTTCATATATGTACCTGTAAAGGTTTATCCTTCTACCACTGATTTTGTGATCCGCTCTTCTGTCTGAACTTTGGATTCCCTTACTGACCTCCTTGCCTCCCTTTGCTTCTCCTAGTACTTCTCCCTATCCCCTTCTGCTTGTGTCTTTTTGTATTGACTGAATGCAGTATTTTTGGCTTTTACTTTCTCAGCTACCTTCTTGGAAAACCATAATGGCCTCCTCTTCCTTTTTCCCTTGCTAACCTGCTCAATGCATAATTCTGTTGCTCTTGTAATCCCTGTTTTAAATATTGCCCACTGTTCCTCCACCCCTTATTCTCTCCCCATTCCCATTAGTGCCTCTTTCAAGCATGTCCCTATTTTTCCAAAGTTTGCCCTCCTAAAATCCAGGACACGTGTTTTTGTGTGGTTTAGTTCTGCTCCTTCTGTGATTTCAAACCACAGTGACTGGTGGCCACTGTTCCCAGGTGCTCCCCACTGTGCCCCTATCACTGCCCCATTTGTTGCTTACGAGGTCCAGTATTGCCTTCTGTTGAGTTGTTTCCATAACCAGTTGCTAAGGAAGGCACCTTGAAGGAAGTCAGGATAAAGCTGCTCCTGGTTGATGCTGCTGCTGGGATACTCCAGTCCATGTCTAGAATATTGTAGTCTCCAACCAGCACTTTTACTCCCTTGTCTCTGCCATCTTTTGGATGGCTAGCATTAACTCCTATCTGTCTCTTCCATCTGGGCTGGTGGTCTTAGACCACCCTGTATGGCTGACCCCATTTTCCTTTCCAGCTTGACCCACAGTATCTCTCCCCATTTTGTTCCTCCTGGATCTCTGTGGCCTTTATGCCATCTTTCACATAAAGTGCCACTCTTCCTACCTTCTTGCCTGTTCTGTCTCTTCTGAATATGTTGTAGCCGGGTATGGCCATCTCCCAGTCATGGTTATTACACCAGGTCTCTGTGATGGCCACAATGTCCAGGTCTGACTGCACCATGGCAGTCTCCAGATCCTCCATCTTGTTGCTAAGGCTCCTGGCATTGGCACACATGGCTTTCCATGATGTGAACTCCCTGAATTGTTTAGCTGTTCTACTCAAGCCCCCTCCCTGGTTGTCCTTTATCCCTGATTCTCCCTGCTGTCCACCTTTCTGTTGAAGTTTGCTCCCTTTCTGACTATCCATCCCTTGGGAGCCTATCTCCATCTTTTGCACACTACTTTGTAGAGATATCCCCTCCTCCTGTTCACTGGTTCCACTGCTATCTATGTGGGGTGGGCAATTAGGAAGGCAAGATGGGAGGATGAGCTGAATGTCATTTGAGTGCCTCCACCGGGCTCAGTAACGGCTTTTATTTTATACCTTGTCACTCCATGTTCTGCATAGTGAAGTTCAGCATCCAGGTGTCTTGAACGTCTTTATTTAAGAAAGTCTCTAGAGAGAACTGTGCTCATTATCATTCAATTAAGCTGGGCAGCCATTAAGCTAGCAATCGGTGACCACGAGGCAGTTCTGTTTAGTTTACTGGCTGGATCTGAGAAGTGGGGAGAGCTGCCCAGGGTAAACAAGGTGATTGCTGGCTGAAGGCTTGTCTGGCCTGGATATCCATGTTAGGAATGGCCAATAGCCGTACAGAAATGCCTGAGAGGTTGCAAGCAGCATTGTCTAAGAACCAGCTATACAGTAGCACAATATGTGCTGGAATGCCCAACATTATACTAAAATAGGTATGTCACATTTGCCTAGGGGTATCAGTGTTACATTGGATGTACTGAAGTTACTGTGCTCAGGAGAGATTTTTCTTGTCTTTTTCTTTCTGCTAGGTGTCCACAACAGATATGGTTCAACTGTGAGAGAGGTAATTGTATAGAAGGCTTGACGATTTGCTAAGAAGCAACAGACTTAATGGAGGGACTCCCAGATGATGAAAGGGGAGCCTTGATTGCTTACTGAGGCTGTTGATCTCCCATATATTTTTATTCAAATACTCCCTCAGTGATATCAGAAGTTATTTAAAGGTAGGACACCAGCTACAGGTAATTGAAAGCTGGCATATGGAGGACTGTAAACTTGCTATAAGAAGGACACTGATTTTCAGTGCGCGTTGGAGCTAATAAGAAAGAAGAGCTGAATCTTTGGTAAATGTTCCTCCCATGTTTGAAGGGAAATGAAAACTTGAGATATACTGCTTCTTGCATTCCTGCAAGGATATCTTTTTGGGGGCTTTTTTTTACTGCTGGGTTTGTCAGTGCTAATATCTGATAGATGGATTGAGCAAATAAAGGACCTGTTGCTGTTGTTGTTATTGGTGCAAGTTAATTTTTTGTTCCCAATTTTATATTTGCTTTCTTATTGTATTTTACTGTATGTATTTCAAACATTTTTTCTTACAGGGTCCTGCTTTAAGGTTTTGGAACTGAAAGTGGAGAGAAGTGTGAGGGATCTTTGGGGTAGGCGTAATCTCCAAAGACCCATACATGGCTATAAAAAGTAGCTGGCATATAATTCCCTTTACATCGGGGCACTGTCAGGGTATGGAACTGCATTTGCAGTATGATGCTCCTTGATCATACCCCAAAAGGATGGGTTTTGCGGGCAGCTTAAAATATCCTAATTTGGGTCTGGTGAGCTGGCCCTCTCAATGAGGCTGTAGCATTGTACCTTTAAGAGTAGAATTCCCTACCTGTAGTGGATCCTAAATTTGATTACCTTAATTTTTATATCTGGCCTAGTTGTGGGAATTCAATTTTATTATGTATACTTGTTTAATGGAATGTTCTGAGCTAAATGGAGCTGGTAGATGGCCCTGGAAGTCAGCTGGTGGATTCTTCACTTTACTCCCCGGGGGGGATCTTCTTCTTTTCTCTATTTTGGCCTGATTAAGCCTGTAATGGCAAGACTCAGTGTCAAAGTTTTGGACTTGAAAGTGGAGTGAATTGTGGAAGTTTTTTTGGGGGGGAAGGCTCAGTCTCTAAAAGATCCATAGCTGGTTACAGTTAGCAGCCAGCATATAAATTCCATTATACCGGGGTGCAGTAGGGACATGGGACTGCATGAGCAGTGGGATGCTCTCTGATAGTACTCCAATTGGATGGGTGTTGCTGGTAGCTCAGGATTTCCTAATCTGAGTCTGAGTGAGCATCCTTAAATAATCCTGCTATACAGTAGCTTCAAGAGTAGGATCCTACCTGTGGTTGGTCCTAAACATGTTGGCTAAATTTCAGGCCTGTCTGAGGATGGGAGATAGTTTCTTTAAGGGACGCTTTGTGGACAGTATGGTCAGCTTCCTCATGAGAGCCAAAATAGGTTTCATTGGCTGGTAATTAGCTGCCAAACAAAAACTGATATCTGATAAATGTTTTGGGGGATCTAGGCTATTTTAAGGTATCCCTAGAACTGTTCTGGTGTGCTTTATTTGACAAGAATACTAAATGGATTCCTAATTATTAGTATTATCAGTTCTTCTGAGATTAGAAAGATGTTTTGTTCTTTCAGTATTTTCTTAAATGCATAAGATTAATGTTGCAAGTAAGAAATAATTTATTTACTTAATAGGTTGCTTTTGTGTATAGTATACCTGTTGCATTTACACAATTCAATGAATATTCAATGTTGGATCATGCAGGAAAATGCTGGTGGAATTTTTATCTTCATGAGAAAATGGATGGATAATACTTTTTAATGGAATTGAGTTTTTGTATGAGTAAGATAATTTAATTCGTATATTGTATGCAGAATTGTTTGTATTTTAGTATACTGTAATGGCATTCAGCCGAACAATAAAACTGTACTACTACTATAGAAAACACAAGGAAATTTGAAACCTGTAACTCAACACCAAAGTAATATATTTTCAAAATCAGCAAAGGCACATTGGTGGGCAAGCCCTTTGTACCCTGGAAAATTTTAGCACAAAATTGCAAACTGTATCTTCACAATGAACTGACAAAGAAATGACTGTGTACATCTCCCATTACAATTTTATCCTATGGGAAATGAAGAAAAATTTAAACCCTAGAACTACAGAGTAAAGTAACATATTTTCACTAATCAATAAAAGGCACATCTGTGTGGCAAGCCCACTGTAACATAAAAATGTCAGACCAAAATTCCAAACCATTTGTGAACTGTGCAGTGTTAAAGAAATAGCTGTTTTAACATTCTCTTTTTGTAAATTTAGAAAGATAATCCTTTCCCATTGTTCCTTTTTCACAATTTGCAGTAAAAGAAAATCCTTTTTCACAAGTTGTTAAAAAGGATCCTGTTTCATGAATCCTTTTTTGCAATTTGTGGACAAAGCAAATCCATTTTTGCAAATTGCAAAAAAGGATCCTGTTTTGTGGATCTTTTTTCTGTGGTTTGTGAAAAAAGATTTTCTGCATGTTAAAAAAGCATATTTCTGAGTAAGTTCTCAAATCTAACCCCAGAATCAGATTCTAGAGGTCCAAATTAAATAGACAACTATTGTTGTTTACTAAACCCCTGTATTTTTCCAAGTTATTTAATTTTGTTGCCACCACTTACTGAAAACAAGATGGTGGCAGCACAAATAAAGATTTTGCATTTGCAGCAAAAGATCCTGCATTTGCCAAAAAGGATTCCACATTTGTGATAAAGAATCTTTTTCTGAGCGAGACATCTAACTGGTCCCATGGGAAATAATGGGAAACTTTAAAATGTAATAACTTTGAAACAGATTAATACTTTTTCACCAAAATTTCAAAAGGCACATCTGTGACCCAAGAACTACAGTATATACAGTACAAATTTCAGACCAAAATTCCACACCCTTTTTGTGCAGTGGCATGACAAAGAATTTCACCAAAAATAGTAATTTTCACATTTTTTGACATTCCATATCTCCACACTCACATATCCAATCAGAACAAAACATACCACATCAAGAGATCTTTGGTCCCTGATGGTGTATGCAAAATTGTATGTGAATTGGTCAAACAGTTGTGAAGTTATTAAAATCCAAAATTTTGGCTTTAACATAGAAGTGAAGACTGAACCCTAATATAGGAGATTTACAGCAGACTTATGATATATAGATATAGATTTATTCATTGCAAAAAGCTGTGTTAATACACCAGTTAGAGTTAAAGCAACAAAAGTAGATAAATGTGGTGTTAGGGTTCCCAACCCTAACAACACATCCCCTCCCTACAGGGAGCAACAGGAAAAAACATTATGATTTTTCCCATTGCTGCCTGCAGGGTGGGGGTGGAGGTGTTAGACTTGGGAACCCTAACACCACATTTTCCTACTTTTGTCACTTTAATCCTAACTGGTGCATTAACAACATTTTTTGTAATGAATTTCCTTACATTTTGAGATGGTATAATTGTATCCTCATTTAGCCTGTAGGATACATACAGTACATCTATGTTGGTGTGAAATGCAGGGTCCAAGTCACAGTTTAAAGGTCTAGTAATATAGTACCCGTAAGATGAAATATGACTTTCACTGATGCCCTTTTTTTCCTTTGCAGTGTTGTCATTGTGTATGGTATATTTGTCATCCTTTCAGCTTTTTTGAACAAGCGGCTGGAGTTATATATTTAATTTGAATATGACCTTAAAGGAGAACTGCTGTGAATGCAGGCCATTAACATTGTGCCCAAAGTAGTTAAAATCACAATCTGTCTGCTGCTGACACATGAATGGTTTTTTAACTAGATTTTAGAGCACAAAGGTTCACATTGGTAGTATTCATTTTTCATTCTTATTACTTTGTCTGTGATGTGCATTTTCACCCAGTGGGCAAGCTGAATATTGTCAAGAAGTGGGTTACAGCATATGATCTCATGTTGTTTAATTAATGTTAAATGAAATCTGAAGAGTCATCCTTTGCCCCTGTAGTCCATTGAACACCCTGATTGCCAGCCTCTAAGTTAAAAAAAGAATCCTAGGTGGTAGTGGTTCCCCTCTCCGATCAGCAGCCCCTACTGTAAAATAAGCAAATCCCTGGTGGTAGTAGTCCACCCGTCTAATTGCCTGCCCATACTGTCAACATAAGTGAATCCCTGGTGGTAGTGGTTCCCTCCTCCAATCACCAACCTCTACAGTAACATAAGTGAATCCCTGGTTGTAGTGGCTCCCTCCTCTAATCACCAGCCTCTACTGTAATATAAGTGAATCCCTGGTGGTAGTGATCCTCCCTCCAATTGCCAGCTCTGACTGCAAAAATAGGTGAATCCCTGGTGCTAGTGGTCCCCCCTTCTCCCCAACCACCACCCCAGAAGTAAAACAAAACCCTCCTGCATCTAGTGGTCTATCTGCAGCACTTAGCCCTCCTCACCTTATCTGTATCCATGGTGCCACAGTGCATATGGCAACTGGCACAGCCCTCCTCACCTCCTCGGCAGGCTTCTGTATGTCCATGAAGGGAGTGTGCCTCTATTTATAGGACAGGGTGATGTGCCATGTCCTGTAAATAAGAGGCACGCTCCTGCCTGGACATATGGTGGCTGACTGAAGAGGTGTAAGGAGGGCAGTGCTAGTCAGCATATGCATCTCTGACACCATGGATAGAGTTAAAGTGAGTAGGGGAAGCCCAGTGCAGTGGGGGACCACTTGATGCCAGGGAGGGTTTTCATTTTACTTCTGATCTGGTGGTTGGGGGTGACCACCAGCACCTGGGATTCTTTTTTCCAGTGAGGGGCTGGTGATAGGATGGTGGGGGAACTAGTACCACCGGGGAATCATTTATGTTTATAGTATGGGCTGGCAACTGGAGGGGGGACCACTGGTATCTGGGATTTGCTTATTTTACAGTAGGGGCTGGCAATCACTGGAGGGAACCACTATCACCATGGATTTGCTTATGTTTACAGTAGGGGATGACAATCGGAGGGGGGACCACTACCACCAGAGATTAATTTATTTTACAGTAGGGGCTGAGGATCAGAGGGGGAGAACCACTTGCACCAGGGTTTATTATTTTTTTCACAGTAGGGGCTGGCAATTAGATATCAGGCTTCAGTTATTTTAGCATGTCACAGTTAAAGTGTGGTTTTTAAAAACATGATACTTGCTCTAGACAAATACCTATTGTAAACCTGATAGAATTCCCCTTGTGCCCATTACTGACAGGCACATCTGTGATTGTGTCGGGCATTATAGATCTGCTAAGAAAAGTTTTTTGTATAACAGGATGGTTTGTCATATCAAATGAAAGCCCCATATATAAAAAAGGATTCCTCCATATGAAAAAAGAATCAGGAAAGTCTAAGTCTAAATTATTTTTTGTTTGAAGCCATCCTTTTCATGTAAATGAAAAACTCATGCAAAAAAGGATCCCTCATTCGAAAAAAGAATCTGGAAAAAAATAAATCCAAATGTTTTTTTAATGAGGTAATCCTTCTTTGTATGAATTAAAAAATCATATGATAAAGGATCCCTTCATATGAAAAAGAATGGGAAAAAGAACTAAGTCCAAAATCTTTTTCCTTATGAAGGCATCATTTTTTGTATGAATGAAAAAGCATATAAAAAAGGATGTCATTTTTGTGGGTTTTGAAATTTTGTTTGAAAAAAATGGAAACAAGATGGTGGCCATACAAAAAATATTTTTTTCTCACAAAAAAAGAGGATTACCCTCATAAGAAAAACTATCCTTTTTTTGTATGGAGCAAATTCTTTTTTCATTCCAAGCAGCTATCCAAAATATTGTATTGATCATGCTTAGAACCCACATTTAAAATTCAAAATTCTAAATGTAATAACTTTGGAATGGATTAATATTTGTTCACCAAACCAATGAAAGGCACCACTGTGGCCCAAGCCCTTTTTACCCTGAAAACTGCAGACCAAAATTCCAAATCATCTGGGCGCTAGGTGATGAAAAAAAACAAAACAGCAAAACCCCCCAAGTTGTTCACTTTTTTTGCTATCTAGATCTCAAAATTCACCCATCTGACCAGAATGAAACTTAACAAGTTAAGAGTCTTATGCCCCAAGACAAAATTTCATGAAAATCCATTGAACAGTTTCGAAGTTATTAAAGTGCAAAGTTTGAAGTTTAACATAGAAACCTCTGCCTTATCCTTACTACATTGGGGTTACAATGCCACTATAATATATTTTACATGGATGTGACTTTTTCCCAATAGAAAAGGTTAGCAGTTATTTCCCAGTCTATACTGTATATAAGAACTGGGAACCATGCACATAGTGCTGCAGCTGGTATGGCTCACAGTAAGGCACAAAAACACATAGAGAAGTGACATTCAGAGAAGAATAACTCAGTGGACATCAAAAATAATAAACTCACGGTTTTAATGCCAAAACTGAGAGAGCGTAGCAATGATAGCCCTGGCACTTCAGGTCTAGTGTGACTGTTTGTCAGGAAGTGTGGCTGCTGGTACAAGCCTCACCATTTAACTATATCTCCCTTAAAGCTGTATTCTTACATTTTAAATGCATGAACAACCTGTCAGCTAGCCATTCTCTGAAGTAAGCCAACACCCAAATGAGTCATAAAAACAACTCCTAGAAACCGTGTAGTCCCAAAGTAAAAGTAAGGCATAGTTAAAATGGCAAGAAAGTGAAAGATGTAAAAATCCAGTTAATGTGGGTGTACAAAAGAGAACTGCAAAAGACAGGAGCAATATGATCAGTAAATGTCTGAAAGGTGCAAAGCCTAATGCTCTGTATGGTCAGTGTTATATGAAGCACCATACTGAAAAAAGTTTGGCTTTTTTGAAAGTAGAAAATAAAAGAAGCATAAATTTAGCCAAATAAATTTAGCCAAACTAAAAGAAATAAGCATATTGGTAGAGAGATGAGCAGAGACACACTGACAGATGGCAATGGTGGAGGTGGGGGTGGGAAGGGCAATTGAAAAATAAATTGGAGTAGGGAATAACTATAAAACAAGGATAAATATGTTCGAAAGTAGCAGGTTAAATAAATCTAGGGCATAACAAATGATAACAGCCAGAAACCAGATATAGTCCTATAGACTGCAAAGAAAAAGGGAGTGACTAGAGTACCAGGAGTCCTGGATAATATGGATTTATAAAGTTGAAGATGCAGGAGTGCAGGTAAATCATGTAGAGATGCTGGCCTGAGAAGAAGAATTACATTAGACTGCATATATTATACATTGTACATTTTCAAATAAGAAGTACAGTAAGACAAATGACTATTATGTTTTAGGATGAGGGACTGAGTCATTTAAAGGAAACCTACACCCTCATATCTTCTAAATTTTATTTGTTTCCATGTCAACAGACAACTCTTCATGTAGCTGTTAGAGATGCATTCAACTGCCTTAGTCTGTTTTCACACTTCACACTTCATACTAGACCTGTAACTGTCATGGGAGGCTCCATTTGGTGGTTGTTGAAATCTCACTGTCCCTGAGAGCTGCATTAGCATAAGAGAACATGATGTGTAATCAGCCTTTAAACTCCCCAGTATGCCTGTCTGCTTAATTAGTCTTCAAAAAAGCAAGCTGAAAAAAGGTATGAAATACTGTACCTATTTTGCCTTCAGTGAGCTTTGAAAACTATTTGAGTTGTAATGCAGGGTTTTTGTCTTTAAACTTCATTCAGTTTATGTGTTTCTAAAGAGCTTTTGCAGGTTATTTGTTCTTTCAGCATAGAGATACATGATACAAATGGTTGATCTGACATCATGCTCTCATATGCTAATGCAGTTCTCGTGGACAATGAAATTTCAACAACCATGAAATGGAGACCCCTAGGACAGTCACAGGGACTACCATGTGCAGTGAAAACAAACTAAAGGCAACACATATAGCCCCAACAGCTACAGGAAAGGAGTTGTATTTTGGCATGGAAACAAAACTGAAATGATATGAGGGTGTAGTTTTCCTTTAAAGAAATGGAATGATATCAATACTGTCATTAAGCCCTGCTATTTGGGGAGCATGAAGGGTGTAGATCCATCTTGATTCCTTCCATAGTAAAGATTTATCTCTCTCATCCTCTAGGATGCACTGTATTGAGACATGTCAGAGTCCCATGAAGGACATGCAACTGTTTTCCTTATTGTGACATGATTCAAATTGTACTTCTAAGGGGGAGTTTGTTGTAGCAACTCAAATAGAGCAGACATGGTCCTGAAACTTGTTGCTTAGTGGGCTGATTGTGCATTCCATATAAATTTCTGGACAAGTGCAAGTAATTACATACATCACAAAAGAAGTGGAACAAGAGATAAATGATCTAATCTCAAGAGAGTTAGCATTTTTAGGATGTCCAATTCTATAGAGTCTGCAAATACTGCAGTGGTTACAATGAAAACAACCTTTGGGGGGGCAGTTACAGTGGCCAAAGTGTTAGATTTTAGTCTCTTCAAGAAGCTGTGTGCAACCATATTGTTGAGGTTGTTCCCACAGCAATATGTTATGCACGGGTGTGAGCCCACTGAATAAAACAGCTCTTTGTCATCTTGAAGTAAAGCACATGGCATTACATTTTAAATATAGATGCAATATGGGAAATATTCTTTTAAACTCAGTGATAAAAGTGACCCCAGGAAAATCCTCTCTTTGACATGGACATGGTTAAATAGATTATTTCAACTAAGCTGTCCTGCTTTCTTCTGAACCAGTTCTACCAGCTCCTTGGAGTACCCCCTTTTGAGGAACCAAAGACTTAATTCCTCTGCCTACTCATCACAGAGCTGAAGGGTAGAACAATTTCCTTGTATCCATATGAACTGATCGTATGGTACAGCTCATGTAGTGTGTTGGGGGTGCACACTTTGTGTTAGCAACAGTGTGTTACTAGATGTGGCTTTTCTATGGGTTTTGGAAATCACTTTGTTGTTCTTAGACAGAGTAAAATGTATGTCTAAGAAAGTAATTTCAATGACATTGGTATTGGCAGTAAATTTTAAGATTAAATCATTCCTGATCAAACATTCACCAAACTCCATTGCTGATGCTGTGGCCCCTTTCCAAATCAGTATAATATTGCCAATGTACCTGCCCAAGAAAATCATCTGGGGTGGGTATGGACTCTTGTCATGATAAAACTAAATGGTCACCTTCCACAACCCCAAAAAAGATTGGTGTAGGAGGGGGGCATGGCCATGCCCATTGCAGTTCCACAGGTTTGCAAGTAAATATTACCATCAAATGTAAAGTGATTGGAAGTCAAGATAAGTTTTTCAGTATCAGTAATGAACTCGCTGGGAAATGATGCAGCCAGAACATTATTATTTGGGTGATATGAAAGTGTAGCAATTCTTCTATCATGTGCAATAGATGTAAGGGTAAATTATGTCTATTGATAGCCAAACATAGTCTGAGGCCAGACAAGCCTTCAAGTTTGGACAAAATGTACATTGTGTCTTTTGTGCCCTTGTAAATTAAAAACTAGTCCCTGCTTAAAATGATCAATGAATGTTGACATTTTCATCATTAGGGGCCTTGCCTGAGATTATAGGGTGACCTTGTGGGTTGGACAGGTCCATATGCACCTTTGCAAGGATGTAAATTATGGGGATGACTGGATAATCTACAAACATATAGTCCCTCTCAGCAGCAGTTATCTGGCACAAATCATGTGAGTCCTAATCCACTAAAAATCTTTCTTTTCAGTTCCCTTGCCAGATCAGAGTTCAGATGTCAGTAGCTAATGCTGTCCAATAACTATTTTTATAGCTCAGATACATACTTCTCCTTGTCAAGGATCACGCAAGGCCACCTTTATCAGCTAGTTTGATTTTGACTTGTTGGTTGTTCATGACTTCCCTCAATACAGATTTTTCTTCTGGTGTTAAATTTTCTGTCTGGTATGGCCACCTGAAATTTAACAGATTTTTGCTGTCTTTCCTCACCAGTCAGAAGTGGTGGCACGTTAAATACTGAGGGGTAAAATGTTGAAGGTGCTCTAAATCTGGTTTTTCTTTGAAAAGGTGTCAGACTTTGATTATTCCATGGATGCAGAGGTAATTCCATCCATGTCTTGTGATAATGGCAGCTGTGCTTTTCCACCTGTGACAATCTCTTGAAACAAACTAATCAAGAGCAGCAAGTTCTGCTCAGTATCACACTCTATGGGCATACGGGCTTGTTTTAATGGCCCATCCTGGTATTATTTACATAGCAATTTCTGAAATTTCATTTGCAGAAAATCTTCTGAATGTCAAGATATATAGTATATCAAATCTAATCACATGGGAACTTAGCACAAAGATGAGATCTTTACTCGCAACATAAAGTGTTTTGTTTGCCCTCAATGTCTGAAAGTAAGACAATTCTTCTTACTGCTGCCTCTTCTGAATTCAAACCAGACTACATAAAGTTGGCCATAGTATTACTACAGTTTGCATCACAGAGAGACTGTGATTTTGTGATCAAGAAGGCTTGTATGAAGGGGGCCTTAACCATTATCAGTCAATCAATCAAAATCTTTATTTAACCAGGCGGACACTGCTGAGCAAGCTCATTTTCAAGGTGGACAAGCAGAACACATTTTATTTGTATACAGACATCAGCCTGCAGACTCAGGCTAGATGGCAGTGTTTTCTGAAATTCCATTCAGAAATTGTGACATTGGTGGGCAATTTTCTTTGTTGTACACATGTAAAGCAAGGGTCATATTAAATTCCATTAAATGTATTTTCTTGATCAATTGGCAGCATTTGTTGAAGATCAGTTGGCCACACCTGGTAAATCTAAATCTTCTTCAGATGAGGAAGAACATTCTGACTTTGATATTCCTAAAATGGACAGGGCAAGGGCAGAAGTCCAAAGTGTGGCAGTATAAGGAAGCATACAGCTGGAATATATGGTCAAAATATTTGTTGAAATGAGTACATTTTGAAAGGAATCTAAGTTCATATTTTGAACTTGATGTATGGCTTTCTACTGTTTAAGGTTTTCTGATTTTTTTTTCACAGGTCCCTGTGATATTGAGTCCAGTTGTATAAAAAAAAATGATAAATGACTCTCGTGATCTTTTTCTTGTTGTAGTTATATATTTTGTTTTATGTTCTTTCATTTTCTAGGGAGCACAGCAGTCAATATATTTTTCTCAAATGTATACATGGAGAGTGTACTCATTTAATTTTCTAGCATATAATGGCTATTTCTGATGATAAATTATTTTCTCAAAATGGCTATATAGAATACATTTTAATGTATAATTTATTCATCCTGGACAGTTTATACTTTTTTGTTGGTTTCAGATATAATTTATGGTTGTCATCAAGAGGGTAGCCCATATAAGAGGGATAATTGTTCTCTAATATTTTACTATTAAATGTAAAAAAGATTGTTTTTTAATAACCCTAGCAATTTAAATTTGATGTAAAAGATTTAATATATTTCCTATGTAGATGAAGTAACCTCAGTGTTAGCCTCTAATGTATTATGCTGCAGAAAATATATTCTATTTTCTCTCTAAATGCTTCCTCATCAACACTAAGGAGCTGGCCTGCTATGCCAGATGTAAAAGGGTTAACTTTATACTTTCAGCTGTAAATTTCTTTTGGCATTATATAGTGGGGACACTATGCATGTGCCCTTCTTCCATAAGAATTAATTGAAAAAGTACTAAATAAAAGCAAAACAAGGTTATATTGTGCTTCTGTGAGCTGAGTAGATGAAATATTCAATACTTGGCATTACAGTTCCATAGATTCCACTGATAACCTGTTCCTTCTGCCTCTGCTTCTCTTGAGCCACCTTGTTTTATATTTCCTTTTGTTGGATTCTTTTTCCTGACACTTGCTGTTTGGCTTTGTTGTAAAAAAAAAAAAATCAGAGTTATTGGTACTTTAATATTTCTGACACATCTGAGAATAATCAGATTAGTCTTGAAGAGTAGACTGGGATCTGCCCCTTGCAAATCATTGGCCTGATTCTGACTTAGAATGAGACTGGCCTCTACCATATGACCTTGATGATGGACGTTCCCAAATATAAACTTGGTTGGTTTCATAGTCTTGGCTGTCTCTTGGGAATTTGTTTTTCTTCTGATTTGTGGTCTGATTTTTATGCACCATAAAGTTTTTTTTTTTAAGGTTTACTACAAAACTTTTTAAATCAGGTTCTTCTTTTAGTGCCAATCGTTTGGTTTTGATTCCTCAATTTCATAGGATAAATACTGATACAGTTCTTCATCCTGGCCAATAAAATTTTTTATTAAGGTATTAGAGCAGGTTGCGAGTGTTGTGAACCACCTGTCCCTTTGCGTATCAGAAATAACCCCCAAGCCATATTTTTCTCAAACCATAGGCCTCTAGGGGTCCACCTCTTCTGGTAGTATTGTTTCAATGACTCCTTATTGTAAACTGTGTTTATTTCATTAGACAGTAATTTTTCAAATTCTTGAAATAAATATTTGAGGCTATCATCTGTTTCAGTTGTAGCGGTAGTGACTAAAAAGACATCTCCTGCTTAGAGACAATGTCTACCAATGCTGCCACACTCTCAAAATAAGTAAAGTCTATGGTGTTGCTCGTTGTTGCTGTTTCCTTGTTAGTATCCTCTGAAGACACAGCAATAGATTATGTTAATTGTGAAATATAGTTGATGTTCCATTGTGCAGAATTTTAGTAGCTGAAAATGACTCCAGTATAACAGTAGCAAACAAAGGCAGAAACCAGAGCATGGGCTGCTATGTAGTTTATAACAAAAGCTGAATACCACAAATATGGTAGCTTGGCCATATGGAAAAAAGGCGTTATTCAGACTGAAACATACAAACACTGGGAACCATGTGCACGTAGTGCTGCAACTGGTGTCAGCTCAGAGTAGGCCATAAAAACACACAAGGGAGCTGCATTCAGTCAGAAAAATAATAACTTGATAGACAGTGAAAATAATAAACTCACTTTTTTATAATTTAAAGTTTTCAAAATTGCAAATGGTAGACATTATATAAACAGGAACTGGATACAATAGCGTGGTTCCATGAACCAATACTTTAACATACGAGGGTAAGGTTTATAAATCTCAATAATTAATTTTAGTTTTTTATTCATTGGTAGCCAGGTAGGCACAAGCGTGCCTGTTTTCAAGGCTGACCAGGGAGCATTGGGCTGGTTAAGTGACTTGCTCAGAGTCACTCAGTATGCAAATGGAGGTTGTGGGAATCAAATCAAGATCTGTTTAACGTACCAAGCTGTTACTCTAGCCTATAGGATATACTACCAGCCAGAAATATGCAAAAATAATATACAGGAAATCTAGCCAGGGCAAGACACTTGGATGTACAACTGTATGTCAACAGCATGATAATGTAGACATTTTTGTATAATTTCTATAGCAACTGTAGGCCTGACATTGGTGGAGGTGTTGCATTCAGTGAACATAGTTCACAGATGTGCAGCATTTGGCCTTTATGGGCCCATACAGGTGAGGTGTCAAGCCCCCAATGTGTGGAGGGGTGAGGGACCTGGACTGTACCTGCTTATTGGGCCCCAAGTGATGTGACTGAGGCTCCCTTAGTTGTCCCCCTTAGCTTGATCTCTCATACTAGTGTGGCATGCTGTGTGGGGGGGGTTCAGGTATTTTGGCATAAAATAACCCTCAGAGAGCTTGTAATGGTGTGGGTAGTGATAACCTTACCATGTTGGAAAGCTACCTTACAGCGTCCCCCTGGTGGCTATTTCCATTTGCTCAAAACATGCCATCTGCCCTAGTTCTGTTAGCCATTCTCCTCACTAAGGAGGAGCCTTCTCTCTCCAGTGTCTGAGGATGATTAGTTTGGCTGTGATAAGGGCCCAGTTAACCACCTATCTTTATATCTTTATGATTATCCCATTGCTAGTCTGGGTTTGGTTCAGGACCCAGAGCTACACCCATCATAACAAGTGTTGGTGTAAGAATGAGACTACTGCCTGTGACTTCTCTGCATACTTTCTGGACTTCCAGTATGTGTCAAATATGGAGCAATTCCACAGTATGTATGTGATGTTCCCCTATTTTTGTCACACCTCCAGTGCTTGTTCATGCTAAGCACTCCTAATTTATATAGTTGGGCTGGGGTCTTGTGCCATCTCTGAAGGATGTTTTGTTGTATGAAGTGGTTTTTGGAGTCCTCCACTCCTGCTGCCAGGGATTTCCAGCAGTCTCTCCTGCTCTGGGATGCAATCTCACACTGGGTTTCTTGCTCCCACTACTACTTAGTACTAAGGGCTGACACTTGAGGAGAGCCTTGTAAATGTGGCATGCTTTCTGTTGGGTTGGTGAGAGTGTCAGAATGATGGTGTCCAGTGCCATGGGTTCTGGGGCTTGGAATTTGCTGCCTAACAGAGGAGTCAAGGTGGGTGTGTTGCGGGAGGTCAAACTGTTCCTTAAGTTGATGGAAGAACTTTAGGGAGTCACTGACCTCATCAAGAAGGTGCTTTAGCAAGTGATGCCTCTTCCTTGCCAGTCCACCCCAAAATTGGCTTACTCCCCTATGGTAATTTTACCATTATTCCAAACAAGGGAGTAAAATGGATTGTTCCTGAGACCACTTTGTGAGTTTTACTAATTTGTTCCATTCAGCAGATGAATGTGAGAGTGTGGGGTGGGATCTGAGTCTTTTATGAAGCTGACCAAAACAGACCACCATCACCCAGAGTTTTGTAAGCAGTGCTTCTTTGCACTCTACCCACCCGGGTGGTCCTTCTGACAGGTCTTGAGCTGTGGCATATGCAGTTTGAAGGATAGTTCAATCAATCAATCAATCAATCAATCAATCAAATCTTTATTTATCCATGCGATCACTGTTGAGCAAGCTCATTTACAAGGTGGACCTGCAGTTGTCAAGGATGGATATACATACATAGAATACATACAAAATGTAGTAGTAGGAATACAGATTTACATTTGAATGGTACAGTATAAACATTCCATTGCACTTGTGGGGAACAGGTAAACAACAACACATGACATTAATTGTGGAATGTACATTCTTTCTTATACATGTATGAAGGTGTTAATTTATACTGGACTCAGCCGAAGGAAAGCAGATCATAACCATTTCATCCCTCAGTAACTAATTCTAGCTTAGGCGGTGGTCACTGGCTTGGAAATTGGCCATGGCATAGAGAGGGCCTAAAAAAATTCCAAAATTCCAACAGAACAACTATTAAAGTGGCATGTAGGATTAGGTAAGGGAAGGTGCCAAAGGCTCCGAGGGCCAAACAAGGCAGCCGGCTACTTAACATGTTATGGAGGGATTAACAGGGTAGGATTCAAGACTGTGAGAGGTAGATTTAGAGATGAGGCCACTAATAGAACCACTAGAAGCTATGGTAACATTTACAAATTTCAGTAAATGTTTTGTCTTAAAGATGCCTGAACATAGCAATACTGACAGGAGTGCTGAGTTTCAATGAGCTTTGGATCCTTCTCCATAAAGAGGGCAAAGCATGACTTATGGCTGCCCTACCAAAGTGGTTGGTAATCCTGGGAATTTTAGGAAATTAGTGAGTGACTTCTTATGCCATAGCTACTAGGTGGACTTGGAGGAAGGCAGACAGCAATGTAGTCCGGGAGTTTATTGGAGAGAGCTCAATGTCCAAATGGCTGCATTTCTATGCCTTCTGAATTGAAGCGAAGGCCACCCTACTGCAGTATATAGCCATGAGTGGTGCATGGAGGATGGAAGGCCAGTTATAAATCTTAGGGCTCTGTGGTACAATACGTCCAATTTAGCAAGTTGTGAGACAGGACATTGGCCATATATAATGTCAGCATAGTCAATTAATGATAGGAATGTAGAATGAACAAGCTGTCTTTTTGCAGTCTCAGTAAGGAGATGTTTAATTCTGTAGAAGAGGCCAAGCCTTTGCCTACGCTTTTTCAGTAATTCTTCAATATGTTCTTTAAAAGAGAGTTTGTTATCCAGCCATATACCCAGGTATTTGAATTTTGGCACGAACTCAAGATTTTCACCAAGTAGGGTGGTTATAGGAGGAACAGTGTCATAGGCTGCAGAGTTGGCCCCAGTGCTAGATGGAGCAAACAGCATTGCCTTGGTTTTTTTTGTGTTTAGCTAAAGCTTTTTGTCGATGCGCTGGTTTTGCAGTTTATTGAATACATCTTGTAATGCAGCGCATGCGGCTCCGGGGGAGTCTCGACTTAGGTAGAGCACTGTATCATCGGCGAATAAATGGATTCTGGATAGTTTGTGCAGCCCTTTTCAGACCAAAGTCCAGCAGGTACATTCCTCCACAGGAGAAGTCTTGTGGTAGCTTCTTGAGGTTGTCGCCTAGTGCCAGACCCCCTGAAGAAGGAAATTATATTGTTCTGGATCCTTTTGGTATGAATGGGCTGTATGTTCATAGGGATGTTGCATGCCACACACTAGATTCTTGGCATTGTCATCATTTTGTAGGCTTTCGCTCTTCCCCAGTGGGACAAGTGTACTTCTTTCTAGCTGGCAAAGTCCCTTCCTAGATTAGCCCAAAGAGGATCCAGGTAAAGCTTCCCCATAGATTATAAATCCCAGGAAAAATATATCCTCAGTTATTTAACCTTGTCCAGTGCCACTGCTCAGTTCCAGGGATAGCTTAGTAGTTGACAAGTCATTTTGTGTGATGTCAAGAGTAAGGATTTTGCAACATTAACCTTGTACCCAGACTGTTGGTCATATTGGTTAACAACCTGAATCAGAGGCAGTATGGGTTCCTTTGGTCTGGTGAGGGTTACAGTATGTCATCAGGAAATTCCAGTGCCTTATGCTCCCCCGAGGTGGATTCCATGTATTCTGTGGTGTTGCCTTATAGCCTGCAGGAGGGGTTCTAATGCCATAATAAAGAGCACTGGTGAAAGTGGGCAATCTTGCCTTTTTCCTCTCTCTCGCTCTCTCAAGTGGGATCCCAGTGAGTGCATGACCATTAGTAGTGACTGAGGCTGAGGCCTGGAAGTAGAACACTTGTATCCAGTGGATGATATTCAGGCCAAACCCAAATCACCTCAGAGTATGGAATAAGAACCCCAACTCCACCCGTCAGACGCTTTCTCAGTATTCAGGGGCAGCAAGACCATGGATAGAAGAGGCTATGATGAATACCAGAAGAGGTTTATTAGGTGTCTGGTGTTTGAGTCTTTGCAGCCTGGAACAAACTCAATTTGGTCTTTGTAGACGAGGTGGGCGATTACCTTCTTTACTCGTTCCACAATCATTTGTGCAAATATTTTGCAGTCGACTGGAATGATGGATATGGGCCTGTAACTGCCACACTGGTGGGTGGGGGTCTGTCATTAAGGCACAGGTCAGAAAACATTGACAGACCAGGAGAAGCTATAAAATTTGCAAGTAGTGTTTTATTATCAGTAACAATAAAATGTTAAAAAATGTGCAGGATAGCGCTTATACAGACAATTCAAACAAAACCAAATCTTTCCTCTAAGAGTATATTTAAATCTCAAGCTTTCACTCCTAAGCAAAACATTGCTTTTTTCATAAGACGTTTTTTCCTGGCAATTAAATTCTGCATCCTGACCTCGTTAAGTGATATATCGTGTTTTCACATTGTACCAAACTCTGTCAATGTCTTTCCTGTAACCAGTATATCCAGTCTTCTTAACAGGTGCAACCACTTAAGACATCCTGTCCCAGGGATGATTTCTTATTGCAATTTTGCAAACAAGCATGTGGAGATCAAATACATCTCAAGGTTAACCCCATTTTCCAGATAAACCCAAATAGCTTTCTGCAAATATTTCAATAATATAATTATAAACATTTGCAAACCAAGAGTTCCCAGGTTCACGACATATTCTTATATATTTTTTAACTACAAAGAAGCAAGAGGGAAAATGAAAAAAAAACAGCAAGTGAAGGAAGGGGACAAAAGGGGAAAACTGTGGGACTATTGGAGTGGCTAATTCTGAGGTTCCAGAAGGAAAATTTGATTGCACAATCAGACATGCAAAGATAGGCAAGTGATGAAGTAGGAGAGGAGAGAACAGATCCTTGCTTTTTACTCCCTCTGCATAACAAATGGGACAGAGTCTTATTCAACCCTATCGCATAACCCCCTCTTTAAGAGATAACCTGTTTTAAACAAAAAATAGTTTTCCAAAACCTTCTTTTAATTTTCCTTTTAACATTACCTGTAACATTTACAATGCTCTGCATATGCAGGATCCCCTTTTCCATATCACATTTTGCAGCAAACAGTTCAGTTTAAGTACACACATTTTTTTCAACCTTCTGAATTCTCAATTCCTGAACTACATCTTGACAGAAAGACTGCATTGACATTATCTTTTTTGGGATTTGTACATCACTTTGAATTTAAATGGCTGTAGTGCCATGTACCACCTTGTGATTCTAGGATTTTTATCCTTCATTCATCATATTTTTTTTAACTGGGTCTCTAGGAACTAGACAGAGGCCACCCAGTGGCCCTCCTCTACTTGATTTCATTAAGACCTTTGAGTCAGTGCCACACAGCTGCCTGCTGAAAAGTTGGGAGGATTTGGGTGTAGCCAAATGTATAATCAGCTGGGTAGGTAATTGGCTTAGAACAGAAAACAGAGTAGTGGTCAACAGGGTGGGGTCTGATGAAAGTATGGCCACTAGTGGTGTGCCCCAAGGCTCAGTGTTGAGGCCAGTCCTGTTTAATGCCTTTATCAGTGACATCTGCATAGGTATTCTGGGAAAAATTGCCCTATTCACAGATGATACCAAGCTAAGAGGAAGGGTAGACAGATAAAAGGTGGTTATGGACCTACAAAAGGACCTACAGAGGCTGGAAAGCTGGTCTAACATCTGGCAGTTGAGGTTCAACACAAAGAAATGCAAGGTGATGCATTTGGGTAAAGGGAACACAAGGACAGAATACTACCTCAATGGAGTCCAGCTCAGCACCACACAGGAAGAAAGGGGCCTGGGTGTCATCATAAGCATCACCCTCAAACAGACCAGCCAGTGCAACACAGATTATAGCAAGATCAACAAAATGCTACAGTGCATAGGGAGGGGATTCGACAGCAGGAGAAGGGAGGTGATACTGCCACTCTACAGATCCCAGGTAAGGCCTCATCTGGAGTACTGTGTCCAGTTTTGGAGTTCACATCTGAAAAAAGATGAAATCAGGTTGGAGGCTCTCCAGAGAAGAGCGACCAAAATAGGGCCTTCAAGGGCACTCATACGAGGAGTGTTTGGAAGCATTAAATATATTCTCACTGAAGACAAGGAGGGAGAGGGGGTACATGATTGAAACATACAAGTTTCTGAGAGGAATAAATAAGGTACCATCCTCTGATTTGTTCAACAGAGTCTCCGACTCAAATATTAAAGGGCACAAGTGGAAGTTGGGGGGGGGAAGCTTCATGGGGGAGGTTAGGAAACACTGTTTTACAGAAAGAGTATTTGAACCATGGAATAAACTACTAACTGAGGTGGTGGAAGCAAAGTCTGTGACATCATTCAAACTGGGGTGTCAAGGGGCTAATGTGAGATCAAAAGCAACAGGAAAAGTAGGAGACATTAGGCAGAAGGGGGGTTAGGCCCTGAGATCTGAGTAGGTCCAAGGAACACATGTGCAGACTAGATGGACCCTTGGTCTCCTTCTGCCGTCTCTTTTTCTATGTTTATAAGTCAACAGAGAGGATTGTGATTTGTTATAAGTACAAAGTCCGCTCCTAGCAGATCAAACTCAATTGGCCATTTCAGAGCAAAACAGCCTTTTTCAATAGTGGAGTACTTTTTCTCTCTGTCATTCAATTTTCTACTGATATACAAAATGAGATGTTCCTTCCCATCTATATTCTGACTCAGGACTGCACCTAGGCCAACTTCTGATGCATCTGTCTGTAACAGACACTGTTTGTCAAAGTCTGGACTTCTTAAAACAGGGGATGAACATAATTCATCACACTCTGGGGATCATTTTACATTATTTGGGTACCATTCCATTGTGAGTTCAGTGAGGGGAGTAGCTAACGGGACAAAGTTGAGAACAAATCTTCTGTAGTAATCAGCCAGCCCTAAAAATTACCTGACATGCTTCTTCGTTTTAGGGACAGGACTATTAGCTACAGCCTCTATCTTGAAAATCTCTAGCTTTACTTCTCTGTTTCCCAAAATACAACCCAAATATCTGGTTTCCTGCATGAAAAATGCACAATTGATGGATAAAATGGTCACACCTGCATTTTTGATAGATTGGATAACTGCTCATAGGTGTTCCAGGCAGCTTTTCCTGTCTGGACTGAACACTATGACATCTTCCAGGTAAGCAGCACAATAACCAGTGTGAGTGCTAGAATTACATTCATGTACTGCTGGAATGCAGCCATTGCAGCATGTAAACCAAATGGTATGGTGGTGAACTGAAAGAATTCAGTTGAAGTGGACATACAGTTTTGTCTCTGGATTCTTCAGCTATGGGAATTTGCCAGTAACCCTTGGTGAGATTGAGGGCACTAATGTCCTTGGCACTTCCCAATCTGTCCACCAAATTATCTGTCCTTGGTATAGGATAGCTATTAAATATGGACACTTGATGAAGTTTTCTAAAATTAAAGTAGACGCTTACACCCCATTCTTTTTTACTTACAATCACCATTGGTGATGACCAAGCACTTCGTGATTCTTCAGTGATACCCAGCTCTTTCAGTTTTTGTATTTTCTTAACTACGTCTGCCTTTAACCGCTCTGGTAATCTGTATGTCTTTTGTCTGATAGGGTTAGCATTCTCTGTCACTATTATATGCTCAACCCCATTTGATTGGCCTGCACTGTAGTAAAAATACTGTCAAATGTCCTTACCAAGTTACAAATTTCTGCAGTCTGTTCTGTGGTCAAGGAAACATTCACCTTTACAGCATCAGATGTTCTAGTCTATTCCAGTGTGTCATAAGCTATATGAATATCTTTATCGGTTTCTGGTAATACTAACAAAACAACCTTTGGTGTTTTTTCAACCAATTTTTCAGGAGGTTAACATGGTATATCTTGGTAGGTATTTTCCTATTAGGGGTCTCTGTCGTATAGTTAACTGTACCAGTATGTCTAACTACTTTATAAGACCCTTGACACTTCATTAGCAGTTTGTTTTCTGTAGTGGGTAACAGTAACATGATCTTTTCACACAGCTCAAAAACCTTTTCTTCCTACCTCAGGTGTCCTTTAGCATCAATAACTTTATTTATTTATTTTTTTTTTTGGTGCCCACCCACTGCTGGGACCATCTGTTTGGTCACAGACCCCTCGGCTGTGGCTTCCCACATTGGCTGCTCCAGGGTGGGGTCACAGCACCTGGCCCTCTGAAGGGTGCCATGAATGATGGGATATGGTGGGAGTTGGCCTGGGGAGCTGATTGCAGCTGGGGGGGGGCTTCATCAAGGCAGTGGGCAGGCTTCTTTTTTCTCCTTGTAAGTGGGGCAGCAAAGTACACTGATGCCAGCATCTGTCCCACACCCTCAGATCCTTGTTGGTGCCAGTCACTGTGGTGCCTCTGGCCTCTGCCTGGGGTCCCCCAAGCACCAGCAACACACCACACCCTCCCCCCGGAGAAGAAGAGCAGTCCGTGGGATGCAGCATTAATAACTTTAGCAGTTAGCTGGCTAGGTGCAACTGCCCCGGAGGTATGCCTTTAAGAGAAATTTAAATGAGCTTTGATCAATAGTCAATCAAAAATCAGGAGGGGAGTGAGCTGAGTGAGAACTGCCTGAAGGCTTCAGAATTTTTTCTCCACTGGACTGAGCAATGTTGCCCCCGAGGTGCCTTTCAACTTTCCTTGTTGACAACCTCATAGTACTTATCTGGGTAAGGTTTTCCTCATATTTCATTCTCTACAGTGTGCTGAGTGAAAGTTTGCATTTTTCAGCGCCGCTAAACTTAATTTTTAGCGCATCTGCACTATTTTTACTTTATTTTACTGCTACTGCTCATTTCCATCGTGAATTTTACCACTGGTGCATAATTTTGACAGTTCCTTCCTTTTTGATCTAATTCTTGAAAGAACCATCGAATTAGGGACAGTTGCCTTGTTTTTTACCTCAGACCCTGTGGGTTTACTGCAAGGCACCCCTTTGGAATTCAGACATCAACAGTGCCTGGGGGTTTCTCTCAGGATTGGCAATTAACGAGAAACCCATTTTTATAAAGAAACTGGACCTATGGTATCTTCTGTCACAGGACTGGCCAGATGCATTCAACAGCAACATGTGTGCAGTTGACCAGCATTACTGGGTTTTCTATTAAGATTGGCACTGGTATAGATCCCAGTACTACAACCATAAAAAAAGGACACTTACAATAGACAAAGTTAATTAACTGGGGCAAGACTGACTGGTGGCATTTTCACAGAAACCTGCACTCAGTTCGTAAGGTCCAGGACTGGTTTGCTTTGCTTAAATTTGGACTATAGCAGACAAAGCATTGATTATTATGGTTGAGGATAAATCAAAGGCTTCTGATGAGGGGCCATCCAAAATACTAATAATAAAAATGTAAGCAGAGGTGCTGAGGAACCCGCCAGATCCCAGCCAAAAAATAAAGCTTCCAAAGATGAAGTTCCTCACAAATTAAAAAATAATAAAAGTGGTGAAAAAAGGAAGCTTGACCAAGGTGGTGACGAAGTGGCTAAAGGAAACTCTGTCAAGACAAAAATGCTCCCTTTGCTCCTGGGAAAACCAATAGTAAGACCAATGGCAGCTCAAAGCATACAGAAAAAATATAACACTTACAAAGTCTGCGCAGGTTCTTCCGTCTGCAAGATTTGGAAAAAGCATGGCAACTGTTTCAGACCCTACAAAAGATGTGTCCTTTATTTACTGGGGCTAGCAAGCACTTTTCCACAGTTCCATCTTCCGCAGACTGTGAGGGTGATGCATATGATGGAGAACATTTTTATGATACCTCTGACATGGATTTTGAGGGCCTTGAGCCCCAGGAGTCCCCAGAATCTTCTCTCAGGGACCAGGTGACCAGGAGGATTCCTCCTCTGTTTACATTTATACAAAATATGCCAGATACCCTGGGCCTCCCTATGCAGGAGCCCGGCCAGGATGTCAATAAAGGTGAACATTATAGGGAGAGAGGTCTTTCAACCCCCCAAGACCCGGGTCGTCCCTATTTATAATGCATTTAGAAAAAATATCATGAAGGTGCTCCAACATCCCACTTCAGTAACAGGGGTTGATAAGCAGATTGAGAGAAAGTATAGATTGTCTAGAAATGGTACCAAGTTTCTGTCTGCACACCCTAGCCATAAGAGTATAGTGTAGCAGGCAGCTTGTGAGAAAGCTGAAGTCTCCTTGTCCCCCTCACCCTTGGACAAGGATTCCAAGAAAATTGACTTTATAGCAAAGAAAATGTATGCCACAGCTTCCCTGCCCCTCAGACTTTCTTTGTACATGGCATTTACAGCCAAATATCAGAAAGCCCTTTGGAAGTCTGTCCTGGCCATTGCCCATAATGGGTCAGATTATATGGTGCAGGAGCTGGTGGATACCACAAAAACTGCTGTGAAAGTTACCAAGTACCAATTCCACATGGCAGATGACTATGATGCAGCCTCCGGGGTGATGGCCCATGCCATCTCTCTGAGACGCTTTGCGTGGCTTAGAATGACAAGTCTAACCAGACACTTGGACCAAGGCCATGGATTTTCCCTGTGATCAAAACATGTTTGATTACAGAACCACTGACTACATAAAAAAAGACAATGAGTACAAGGTCTCCTGGCAGAGCCACTCGTCCAAACCTAAAACCACCACCTCGCAGTGATCCTGTCCCAGGGGCACTAGGGCAGAAGTTTTGTTCCCAGGCCTTATAATCCTATCCCAATCTGACTTCAGTCAGTACAGGGGTCTTTCAGAGGCAGGGCAGAAGGGGCCAAAGAAGAACCACCTCTATCCAGCCATCTGCCTCACAGTCTGAGTCCTAATGTGAGTGTCCAGGTCATCTCCCTGCTTCATACATTTAAGAGTATACACATTAAATGTTCTTTCCTATCTATATCTATTTTTTACTCTTAATGCATAAGGCATGTCTAGACCACTACATATGGGGGAAAAAGAAAATTAACTTAATTTAAACTTACTTTACTTTCAGGTTTGTACTGCTATCTTAAGAATATTTCTGTTCTATAATCAGATGTATCAGTGTAACAATATATAAATTTAACCACTACCCACCAATAAAACATTTTCAATCTCGTATTTTTTAATTTAATTCTATAAATTTTCATTTAACTTACAGTTTAAGCTAACAGTGCAGTTATTAATTTTATGCTATATCTACTAAACCCATATCACTCCCCAGAGACAAAGTTTAAATCAGAGATTTATCATCTCTTCTTCCGATAGTATAGGTGAGTTGGTTTCTCCATTTCTCTCACTTTTTTGCTCCCTAATAAAGTCAGAAAGTTGGTCAATCTCAAAAAATGTATGTTGTGTCCCTTTGTATTTATTTTTTACCTTTGCTGGTGCTAATAGTTGAAACTCTGCTCCCATCTCCAGAATTTGATGTCTGAATGCCAGAAAATATCTTCGTCTTTGTTGCGTCCGGTAAGAATAATCTGGATAAACTGAAAATTTAAAGGGACACTGTCAACCTTTTTTGCATCATATTATTTCTAGGTAAAAACTCACATTTTATGATTACTTACCTTATCTAAAATTCATTGATGTTGCTAGTTTAATCTGCCTCCTTGCTTATTAGAATGGAAATGCATGGGAATGTATAGTTATACACAGCCTTATTTTGCTCTAAATTGTTTACTTAAGCTTACTGTATACTTCCTGAACATTAGAAACAACCTCAAACTGTGCAGCCACTCGTTATACAATAGTCTCATCTACTCCCACTGCATAATGAGTAGCTAGATAGTGTTTTGGATGTTCTCAAATCCAAGAAAGATGCAGTTGTAGTTGGTCAAGCAATGTAAACAAATATGTTTTGGTGTGGTAACACCAGTTGGTTGACACTCAGTTTTTACTTTTTAAAAGGAAAAAGTAATCCAACTCAAACAACCAGCTACATCAGCAGTCTTTATAGAATGAGAACAATCATAAAGTGTGTTTTTTTAAACTAGGGACACTTTGAGGCCAAAGGGGGTTGACAGTGTTCATTTAAATACCTTGTACACCAGTGGGGCTTTCAATCTTGATAATCGTGTAATTAAATCCCAGTCTGTGTTGAAAGCAAAGGACACCAGGATTGTACATTTTTGCTGAACTTCCTGAGTTTGCTGTTTATCTCCATGGTAACTTGCATGCTTTGGTGGAATTCTGTACGCTGTGGTTATGAAGCGGTAGGTTGTCTTGTGGTAAATCGAATACAGAGATCAGAATATCCTTGACTATGTCTCTTACTGTTTCAAATTCTTGGTCCATTAAAACTGGCAGACCAATGAAATGAAGGTTTTTATACCTTTGCTGATTTTCTAGCAAATCTTCTTTTCTTGCAAGGACAATACTGTCTCTTAATAGATTAGCTGGGGTAGCTACTACTGCCATGGTTTTATTTGTGGATTTTCCACATCTCTTTTATGCTCTCAAGCTGTTGTGAAATGGTTTCAATATTCTCATGACTTTGCTTAGCATCTTGCTGCAAAAACTCAATCTCTTGGGACAGAGCCTGAAATTTCAAATCAAAGGATTGGGTCCAGGTTAATAGTTTCAATGCTTCACCCAGTGAGTCGATACAGTGATGTCCCTTAGCCATTTCAGGCTGTTCTGCAGGCAGTCCTTTGCTATGTGCACTGACACCTGTGGTGGAAAAATCTAAGTTCTCAGCAAATTGCTCTGCAAGGTTCTCTTTCACTGCAAGCAATCTAGTCAAAAATGGGAGTTTTTTTTAACTAAGGTCAGTTCCATTTTTTGAGTGGGTAATTTGGAGACTTTTACTTTATTAGCTGTGCAAGGTGTAGTCTGCTGGGCTTGTGAGTGGTTTAAATCCTTATGCCACAACTGTGAGCTTGCTGTCTGCGGTTTCTCCACATGCTGCTTCATGGGCTGTAGTGGAATGACTTTCATTGTTTTGGTACTGGAGTTGGAGCTTCCTACTCTGGATCTCCCATACCCTCAAAGATGGCTTTGGATCTGTAGTATTTCTCCAAAGATCTTATTCTAGGAGACTCGTATTCTCAGAAGATGTGGAAGATTTATGTTTCTTGTCTCTCATGTGTTGTAGCAGAAAACACACCACAATAAGCAAAATTATTAGACATTTTGCAAGAGCTTATTCTTGAAGTAGCTACCTGTGGCCATGTTCAGGCTCCCCCCCCAACAGTCTGTTTTCCACATAAACTCAAATAGATTTTTACAAGCATTTCAATAACATAATTATACACATTTGCAAATCAAGAGGCTCCCAGCTTCACATACAGATTCATATATATTTTTTAACTACAGAGAAGCAAGGGGGGAATGAAAGAACAGGAAGAGCAAGTAAAGGAAGGGAAACAATTGTGGGAGGGACCATGTGACTGTCAGAGTTGCCAATTCCACAGTTCCACAAGGAAAATTTGATTGCACAATCAGACAGGCAAGAGATAGACAAGTGATAGAATAGGAGGGGATAGAATAGATCCTTGCTTTTAGCTCTCTTTGCATAACAAATGGGACAGGGTCTTATTCAACCCTGTCACAGGGTCTTTCTCTGTTTTAGATATGAAGGAGATCTGGGCTTGTACATTGACAGGGTAGAGAGCAGTCCTGACAGTATTCCATTAATGCTTACTGTAGGGGTGTCACCAGTTGGGGAAGAGAAGTCTTATAGAATTCTGCAGGAAGCCAATCATTCCCTGGGGCCTTTCCTGACAGCATCCTGGCCAGTGCACATGCTCATTACATAGGGGTAATAGGTTTATCCAGTTCATCCCTGTGAGTTTGTGACAGGGTGAGTAGGGAGAGATCTGCTGTGAAATCATTCATATCTGGTTTACAGGAGTATACTTCAGCCACATAGAGGGACTTGCAGAAGGACAGGAATGCATTATTGATGTCTATCTGACCCTGCATGTTTTCACCAGCTAAATTTGAGACCCCATTGATTATAGATCTCTTCTGCTTCTTTCAGAGTTAGTAGGCCAGTAAAATGCTGAGCTTCTCACCAGTTTCCTAGAATGCCTGCGTTAGCTGAAAGACAGTGAATTATGCCTTTTGCTGGAAAAGGGTGTTTAACTTAAAACATGTATCTTGTATCTGGGCCAGGAGCTCTCGATGGGAGTTACCAGGAGTTCTAAATTTGGTTTATAGTCTTTTCAGACTGGTTTCAAGGTGCCGAAGCTCTTTGTCTCTGGCTTGTTTCATTTTTGAGGTGAATGCAATGTATTTCTCCATGATAAAGACTTTAAGGGCATCAAATCTGACTGATGCAGATATGTCCCCAGGTTCATATAGCTCTAGGAATTTTTGTCCTTAGCCAGTTTCTGGCAGAAAAAGGAGTTCTTCAAGTGGGATGAGTTTAATCTCCACCTACCCCTGCCTGACCCCACTGAGTCAGGTGGTAACCAGGTGAAGGTTATTGGGCTGTGGTCTGAGATTATGGCTGCTTCTATTTTGGCATCCACAACCCCTTCCACCCCCTTTGCTGGTGTTAGCCAGACATAAGTCCTGGAGAATGTGCCATGGGGCTGAGATTAAAAGGCATAGTCTTGCCCTTTGGGGTGTATGAGTCTCCAGATGTCTGTAGTACCAAACTCTTTTGCCAAGTCCTTGAGGATAATTGAGGTGGGGAACCTTGTTCCACATAGGGGTCAACTTCCATCTAGGAAGTCATGTATAACCACATTTGTGTCCCCTTCTATCAAGACGTTGCCCTTTCCAGTCTCTGCTAGTTTCTGGGCGAGTTTGGTGAAGAAAGTGGCATCCACTGGGTTTGGCCCATTGGCTCAGTAGAGTGTGGTTTCTTCCCTATTCAGTTGCCCTATTGCCTTATATCAATAAGAAGGTTGAAATTTTGATATCAAAACTCTTTACAGCGACAACTTTGAGGTCACAATGTAAAGGACCAGCTGTCGAAATTTCACCCTTTCACCAATGTTTTGGCCCTCCCACAAACAAACTCTGACTCTAAGTTGATAATCTAAAAGTAGGAGGGTGCAGGGGAGAGGATGAAGCTCCCAACATGGGGAGTGTGAGGGCAAAGCCCCCCACGATAAAACACCCAATGTCTGACAGGTGAAATTTCACCTATCGACATTGTTTGTGTCAACAAGCCATATTTTGACAACTTTGTTGTCGATGTGGCTTGGTGGAGCCCCCTACTGTAATAATGTACCTGAGAAGCAGAGAAAGGAAGAGATGCAGTGACAGGAGCAGCAGAGAAAAGAAGAGATGCATAAAGTAAACATATAGAAAGAAATCTGTGCCAAATACAAATAATGTTGAAGTTCACAATATACTAATCAATCAATCAAATCTTTATTTATTCAGGCTAGCATCATTGAGCACAGCTCATTTGCAAGATGGACCTGATAAGGTCAAGGTTCAATAGCTGTTGCATATACAGTTATATTAAAACACTTAGATACAATATACAAAAACATTGTTGCCTAAACATAAATATAAGTAGGAACACATGGATGTACACTATCTAATCTAATATATACATATCAACAATGGGATGATCTTTAGTAAATCTCTAATAAAGCAGCCAATATTACAATGCTCAGGGTAAAAACATAACGGACAAAGGAGGTGCAGTAGAAGGTGTGGGAGTGACTCTGAACAGGGCTAGGGCTAGCCCCAGGCAATGTATGATAGGGATGAGGACTACGGTATGTGCCAAGAAGTAATGGGGGAGGACTATAGACAGGATATATGGAGTCTGTGGGGTTGAATTATTAGAAGGTGTAATGCCCCCTGATGTTGGCTGCCTGAGGAGGGGAAGGTTAGGAATTTGAGTATACTAGTACTAGTGGAAGCAATTGCATTTTTCTTGGAAGAGACATAGGTATAGGTGCTTAAAGGATGCTAATGATATAAAGTTGTTCAGCCTCAGGGTCTTCTGAATCATATTCCATGATGTAGCTAGTACATAGCTGATAGCAGATCTCCTGTGCCGGGTGTTGAATTTAGGCACATTGGGCATGTTGACATCATGGCTTCTTAGGGCATTGGTACTAGCTGTGGCCTGAGTGAAGCAGTCGATGATATAATTTGGGAGCATTTTAGTCAGTGCTCTGTACATCCATACTGCAGCATTTCTGTTTCTTCTGAGATGTAGAGATGTCCATCCGACTGCCGCATATAGAGAGCAGTGGTGAGTGTTGAAAGGTAGATCTGTTATAAACCTCAGTGCTCTGTGGTATAGAGTGTCCAATTTGTTTAGACAGAAAACAGGGCAGCGACTGTAAAGAAAATCTGCATAGTCAAGTATTGAGAGAAATGAAGCCTGGACCAGCCTCTTCTTGGAGTCTCTGGTTAAGAAGTGTCTTATTCTGTAAAAGAGACCAAGCCTCTGACGAAGTTTTTTTAGAAGTTCTTCAATGTGATCGATGTAGTTAAGTCTGCTGTCTATCCAAACCCCCAGATACTTGAATTTTTCCACATATTCAAGGCTTTCACCAAGTATAGTGGATAGCTGGGGGAGATTGATTAGTGAGGTGGGACTAGTCTGAATTTGGGTGGAGAAAAACATTGCTTTTGTTTTTTTTGCATTTAGAAGAAGCTTTTTATCCAATAGTTGATGTTGTAGGATGTGGAATTCCACTTGAAGAACTTCACAAGCTGTAACAGGCGAAGGGTTGCTGACATATAAAACAGTGTCATCTGCAAATGAGTGTACAGATGCTTTGGTAAGGTTTGAGTCAATGTTATTAATATAAATGGCAAAGAGGATGGGACCCAGGATGGATCCTTGTGGAACACCTCTTTGCAATGGTTTGAGTGATGAGAGGTCACCTTCAGCTTTCACTTGCTGTGTCCTTCCCGTAAGGTAACACCTGAACCAACTAAGGGAGGATGGATCTAGGCCTATGGAATGCAAGGAAGAGAGGAGCAGTTCATGGTCCACCGTATCAAACGCCTTGCATAGGTCTAGGAATACAGCACAAACACTATTTTTTTTATCCAGTTCGGTTTGCCAGTCATTTGTTACTTTGGCCAGAGCAGAGATAGTACTATGCCTGGTTCTAAATCCAGATTGTGCTGGATTTAGAAGATTAGCCTCTTCAAGATATTCTCTTAGCTGGATGCTCACTAGTTTTTCAAACAGCTTGGATAGCACAGGAAGGATAGAGATTGGTCTATAGTTGTTAAGGTCCATAGGATCCCCTGATTTCAGTAATGGGATAACATGGGCTGTTTTCCAGGTTGCGGGAATAGAACCAGATATTAAAGAAAGATTAAAGAGGTGTGTTAATGGAAATGCGAGTGCATGTGTTGCAATCTTTAGAAAATATGGATCAAGGGCGTCTGCACCTGCACTTTTTTGATATCCATTCATGCAGCAGGTCCTCCACTTGTTTCAACAAAACTGGTTTGAAGGAGAAGGAGGATTCAGATATCTGAGTTCCAGTACTTGGGAGCTTAGCTGAGTGCGTAGAAGATTAGCTGGAGAGGTGTCAAATGCGAGACCAGCAGTTGCAAAGTGAATGTTGAATGAATCCAGTATTTCCATTCTATCTGAGGTTGTTCCCTTGTTGTGGTATATTTGAGCTGGAAGTGTAGTACTAGGTTCTTGTCCTGTTATGCCTTTTATAGTGCTCCAGAATTTGGCAGGGTTGTGATAGGAGGAGTTGAGTTCTGACATATAATAGGCCGCCTTTGCATCCCGTACTTTCCTGGTGCAGCTATTTCTGGCTTTCTTGAACATCATCCAGTCGTGTGGGTCCTTAGTCTTCCTTGCCTTCTTCCAAAGCATATCCCTCTCAAGGAGGGCAGATTTAAGGTCAGAAGCAAACCAGCGGCAGGTTTTGTTTTTTACACGTACCCTAGTAATAGGTGCATGAATGTTAAGGGCACCTAAAACTATGCCATTTAGCACCTCATGTGCTTTTTCCACTGTGTCTGCTAGATAGAACTCTTGCCATCTTGTAGAGTGATTTAATTCTTGTATATATACCTCAATATTGAATTTCTTTTTTGATCTCCTCAGTATGAATTTAGCCGGGGGTGTTAGTTTGCAGGAAGATCTTATTCCAGCAATAATGCAGTGGTCATTTATATCACTGAAAAGCACTCCAGCGTGTGTGAAGAGATGAGGTTTGCTCACCAATATGATGTCTAGCAATGTACTGTTGCTCAGGTTCTTTTTATTGATTCTGGCTGGTTCATTTATAAGTTGTGTAAGCCCATATGTATCGCAGAATGATATTAAGGGTGCTGCTGACTTGGATAGCCAGTTTAGGTTTCGGTCATCTAGGATTATGGTTTCTTCTGTACCCTTCTTGATTAGGTTTCCCAGGTGGGCTAGAAGCTTAAGATCAGCTGAGATGGGCCTATAGCAACCAATTAGCTGTAATGCTGTGGAGTTGGAGAGGGCCACTTTGAGGGATAGGCATTCGAATTCTTTAGGCATAGAAGTTACGTCGAGGCAAGTTACAGATAGATTGGATTTTACATAAATCGCTATTCCTCCACCCCTTGTGTGTTGATCCGCTCTGAATACTTGGTAATTGGGTAAGTTTATGTCTCTATCAGCTGTGGCAGGTCTGAGCCATGTCTCTGACACCACTAGAATGTCTGGCAATGTATGAATAACCCAGGCTTGTAACGTTGTGAGCTTTTTTGGCAGGCTGCATGCATTGATGTGGAGAAAACTTAGTCCTTTGGTCGAGGCTAACTCTGCTGGTGAGGTAATGCCCTCTGGAGGGCCTGGATTAATTTCTATGTTTCCAATGCAAATCAGTATGAAAGTTAAGAGTTTCACAAGAGCTTCAAGAGATAAAAAGAGGAGTCTATCTTTGGCCCTCCTTTTACCTTTCAGGGGCCTCCGACTTAATTTAAGCCAGTCGAATGAGGGGTTGTAGGTTCTTGCCTGCTCACTAAGTAGCAGTCTGGTAGTCAGGCAAAATGGGGAACTGTATGCCCAATAGTGGAGCACTGACCCATATGAAAGTAGATCAGCTTGAGTCCCTTCGTGGAGGTTACCCCACTGATTGTATTGCAACATAGGTAGGTCATTAGAAAGGATCCGATCATTCTTTAATGTTGATGTGATAGAGAAAGTAGGAAAGTGAGTTGTGTTTTTCAAAGTGGCAGTGAGAATAGGAAAGTGGGTAGCATTTTCCAAGATGACAGCAACAGGAAGGATATCTTCCTCCCTGCTCACCATAAGTAATAAAGCAAGATATATCCAGAGGGGTCCCCCCATTATAAAAGCAATATTGTTAGTTAATATAAGCTAAAATACTGCAATGTAGTCAGGGAGAGAACAGTAAGGGAAGGGGCTGCTGATTTGTCAGCACAGCAAAGGATATGGGACAGATTACTGGTCAGCGCTGCTCTGGGGGCGGAATTGTAATTCAGTGGAAAATGACTATAAAAAACACACAAGAGAGGGTGGGCGGGTGGGCAAAACTTTGATGGCTTTCCTGTACCTTCCTCACTGTCCCTCCTGGTCTGGTGGTCCCTGGAGGTGGCTAGGAGTTGCCGACCGCCCGCTGGCGGAGCGTGGCTCCGGCGCTCAACTGAGGGCTTCAGGCAGGGATCCTCAGCTGGGAAGAGACAGAGGAGGCACTATGATTAAAAAGCTTTGCAGGAACAAAGGTTTCTGCTGGGCAGTGACTTAAAAATTATCACAACAAAAGGCTGTGGGGGGACTGGGGTGCCATAGCGTCTGGCCCAATTTAAGGGATCAGGAAAACGGCTGTAATTACTTTACACAGTATGCAAGTCACAGTTTCCCCAAAAGAAGTTACAATTTTATGAAAACAGCTCTTTCTAGCAGAATTAAATCAGTTTAGACACTTTCCCAGTACAGCTTTTGTAAGAAGAACAAGCAATGTTACAGAATGGAGCAGGGGGACCAATCGGATGCGAGACTGCGGAGAGCGGTCACCTTCCGATTGGCCGCGGCTTTTCCGTACCTTCCCTCGCTGTCCCTCCCAGTCTGGTGGTCCCTGGAGGTGGCTAGGCAGTTGCCGACCGCCCGCTGGTGGAGCGTGGCCCCGGTGCTCAACTGAGGGCTTCAGGCAGGGATCCTCAGCTTCCCTCGCTGTCCCTCCCGGTCTGGTGGTCCCTGGAGGTGGCTAGGCAGTTGCCGACTACCTGCTGGCGGAGCGTGGCCCTGGTGCTCAACTGAGGGCTTCAGGCAGGGATCCTCAGCCAGTCAGAAAGGATACAACCACTTGTAATAGGGGTAAGGTCATGACTTGAGTCCACCTGGAATACTCAGGGGATCTTGTTCGTGTACAAGGTATTGGATTATGCGGCATAACCACCTACTCCGTTGGAGCAGAAGTTTGTCCCTGCTATGTGTGCCCATAATGTCTACCCAGGATGGTGGGTCAGTGGTAGGCAGATAACTGTGTTGGAGGGGAGCATGCCAATTCACAGACAGTTCCAGTTCTGCAGAGGCAGCCAGTGTCTTACTGGTGTTCTTGTCCAGACCCACTCACTTGGATGCTGGTTCGCCCAATGTGTCCAATCCATGGGAAGATGAACCTCATTCTCTGCTTCCATCTCTCCCAGCCTTTGGGTCCTCACTGGTTTTCTTTCTATCCCTGCCCCCTGATCCGCTGGACCATGTTGTTTGCCAGGCCATGTCTTGCTGATTCATCCAGCCAGGAGTGGATAGAACTGTGACAGGGTCTGACAATATCTGTAGCTGCTGAGGCAGGCACTTTTGGTTCTGCTTCCAGTGGGCTTGGCCGCATATTGTTTTGCTTTGTCTGGCCAATGCTTGTGAAGGTAGCAAAAGGCCTCTTTTGGAGATTCAAAAGTATTAGCAACATCATGTCAAATTATTTTTAACTTAGCAAGGTACTGTAGTTGATATTGGATACTCAAATCTTGAAAAGCCATATCAGGGGCATTAACTAGCCAATCAAGTGCACTAAAATCTTGGCAGAACTGAAGGATTGAACACAGACATGGTGTTCACACAGGAATTACACCTGTCTGGTATAGAACAAAGTAAACTTAAAAGGGGATTAGTGGGGCAGGTAGTGGTAGCCTCCCACCATACATCTAACAAAGTGGGTATGGCTATTTTTAATTAATAAAGGGAGTCCATTTGTACTCACACACACCCAGGCAGCACTAGATGGTAGACTCGCCATAGCTCAAGATATGCTCCAAATGACAATGCAGACTTGTTTTTCAGAGACATTTTTAACAAGGTGGCACTGTTGCAGTGACAAGATATAACTGTGGGAAGGGATTTTAACTACATTCCCTACCCCCTGTATGGGCAGATCTATTATAATCTCACAGAACAATATATCTGCTGGAATAGTACTCCGCTCTTTGATGGCAAAGTCTGGCTTTATGGACATATGGAGACACCTTCACAAGAGTGAAGAAGACTACACCTTTTTCTCTCATCCTAAACAGTCCTATTCAAGTATTGATTTGATGCTGGTCCCTATAACAGTAACCTCTAAAATCCCAGACTTTAGGATACTTTCTCTTACCCAGTCAGACTAAGCACCAGTGGTACTTCATTACCAGATAGGTAGTGAACAGTGCAAGACACTATAGAGAATAAAAACATCTCTTCTTAATGTAGTAATAATTGAAAAAGCCGTAGACCAAGAGATTCAAGAGGTGTGTGACCTTAATAACACCACTATCATGCCTGCACAAGTGGTGTGGGACATGGCAAGACTATAGTCTGGGGTAAGACTATTGGACTAGCATCAGGCCATAAAAAGCAAAATGCTGATATTAGAATAAATCTAGAGAAACAAGTTCAGGTTCTAGAACAAGCTCATAAACAGAATGGGGACAGGCTTACTCTGCCTACCCTACAGAGGGCTAGGCAAGACTCAACAATTTCCTAAACTGGCAAGCACAGAGGGTATTGTTATATACAAAACAAAGGTAGAAACATAGAAACATAGAAAGATGATGGCAGAAGGAGAACCAATGGTCCATCAAGTCTGCCCTTGAGATCCTAGTGATCCTGGGTCCTAGCTGGTAGTTTCCCTTGCGGAACTGGTTGTAGCGTATTCTTTATCCCAACCCCTTTTGAATGCAGATATGGTCTTAGCTCCCACCACTTCTGCAGGCAGTCTGTTCCATGGCCCCCCCACCCTTTCTGAGAAATAATGCTTCCTTAGATCCCTCCTGAATTGTCCACCTCTCAGCTTCCATTCATGCTCCTCGATGTTTGCATTGGGGGCCCTGGTGAATATTTCAGCACAGGGCACTGAATTAAAACCCATCATTGTACCAGTACTTAAAGGTTTCTATCATATCCCCCCTTTCCCTCCTAGTTTCAAGTGAGTACATGTTTAATGCCTCTAGATGCCCCTTGTATGACAGTCCTTGTAGCCCCTGTAACATTTTGGTAGCCTTTCTTTGTATGGTCTCTGTCCTGTTCCTATCCTTTTTAAGGTATGGTCTCCAAAACTGTATGCAGTATTCCAAGTGGGGTAGACCTATATAGTGGAAGTATCACCTCCCTATGCCTACTATCAAATCATCTCCCTATGCATACTAGCATTTTGTTGGCACTACTACTGTATATGCTGCATTACATTGGCTGGTTTGTTTAAGGGTATCGATAATGATAACTCCTAGATCTTTTTCCTCCTTTGAGGCACTGAGTTGGACCCCATTTAGTCAATGGGATGTTCTTGGGTTATTTCTGCCAATATGCATCACTTTACATTTTTTGGCATTAAATTTCAGCTGCAAGATATTAGACCATTGTTCTAACCTTTTCAAATCTTTTTGTAGGACTCTCACTGCTTCTTCACTGTCCACCTTTCTCCCTAGTTTGGTGTCGTCTGTGAACAGTGTCATCTTGCCTTGGATACCTACTCCTATGTCGCTGATGAATATATTAAATAGGACTGGGCCTAAGACCGAGTCCTGTGGGACTCCACTCGTCACCTCCCCCTCCTCCTATGTCTCCCCTTTGACTACAACCCTTTGCTTCCTTCTGTCTAACCAGTTTCCCACCCACTCAATTATGCAGCTTGCTATGCCAAACTCCTCTAGCTTCTTCAGCAAGCTTTTGTGTGGTACTGAATTGAAGGCTTTGCTGAAGTCAAAATAGAGGAGGTCCACTGGTCTGCCACTATCCACCTCCTTAATCACCCAATCAAAGAAAGTAATTATGTGCATCTGGCATGACCTGCCTGCCATGAAACCATGCTGTTTGTCATCCTGCAGGCCATACTTTTCCAAGAATTCTACCAGGTCCTGTTTGATCAGAGCCTTCATTTGCTTTCCTAGTACTGACGTAAGGCTGACCATTCTGTAGTTACTGGCCTCCTCCCTACTCCCACTCTTATATAGAGTCCACTCGTCAGCTGTTTTTCCAGTCCTTAGGTACAACTTCCATTTGGAGCGACCAGTTGAACAGGTGTGCTAAGGGGACTGCTAACTCATTGCTAACTCCTTTATTATCCTTGGATGTATTCCATCTGGACCAGGAGATTTGTCTATTTTCAACTGCTCAAGCAACTCTCTAACTGTACCTGTTATAAAAATTGGAGTTTCCATTTTTGGCACTTCCCTGCCATGTGCTGTGATGCTGCAGTCAGGCATAGAGCCACTGTGCTCTTTGAACACTGAGCAGAAGTATTTGCTCAAAACAGTGGCCTTTTGCCTGTCATCTTCTACTAGCATGCCCCCATCTCTGATTCTAACTACCCCTCCTCCCTTCTTCCTCTTTTCTTGAAAACATCTAAAAAACTGCTTGTTCCCTTCCCTGATACCTTTAGCTATTTGAAGTTCTGCAGGTGCCTTTGCTTGCTTCACTGCTGTTTTGGCCTCCTTGGTCTTAAGTACATATTCCTCCCATAGATCGTTATCTGGCTTTCTTTTGAACCTGTGGAAGGCTTCCCTCTTGGCCCTGATGGTTGTCCTAATCAGATTTGTGAACCAAATGGAGTGCTTGTGTCTGTTCCTTTTTGTCACTGTCCTTACACATGCCTTGATGGCCTCTATCATTGTTTGATTAATAGTCTCCCAAATGACTTCTACCTCACTTTGTTCTTGTATTATGGTTAGTTTGTTCCTCACTAGCTCCCTCATTTTATTGAAATTTACCCCTCTGAAATTTAGGACTTCTACCCTGGACTGGGATTTGACATTCTTTAGGGCTATTCCAAACCATACCGAGTTGTGGTCACTGTTTGCCAGTTGTTTCCCAACTCTGACCACCCCGATTTTATCTGAGTTGGCGAGGACCACATCCAAGACGTTGTCCTGCCTAGTTGGGTCAGTGACTTAGTGAGTAAGAAAACAGTCCTGTAAGGCTTCTACCATAAATTGACTTCTTGATGATCTAGCCCCTTTGATGCCCCAGTCCACATCTGGCATGTTAAGGTCCCCCACTATTATTATTTCTCCTTTTGCTACATCTCTTTAATTTCTTCTGTAGCTACCTATCCTTGTCCTCTGCTTGGTTTGGAGGCCTGCACACCACCCCAACCTGGACTCTCTTTCCTGAGGCTGAGTTAAGTTGAACCCACAGGGATTCCACCCCTTCTCTGAGGCTCACATCGTAAGATATGGCCTCTTTCCCCTCCTTAACATAGAGTGCTACCACCCCTCCTGCCCCTCCTGAAGAGTTTGTACCCGGGGACTGCCAGATCCCAATCATTATTTTCAGATGCCCATGTTTCTGTGACAGCCACAAGATCCATACAGGACTCAGACATCCAAGCCTGAAGGTCACTCATCTTGTTGCCCAGGCTTCTTGCATTAATGCATGTGACAGGGTTAGTCCCTGCCACTGAGGCTTGGGACCTTCTTTTCTCTAAAACTTCTGGTTGAAACCACTTTTTTCTCTTCTTTATGCTGTCCTTTTATTCTGTATGGAGGCAGGCCACCTCTTACAGTACCCCTTCCCCTTTCTTATCCCTTCCATTTGTTTTTCTCATCTCCGAGGTCCCTAGTCTGCTTAGACTCATTAAACTTCCTGGGAGTAGTAGTGGTGTGACAGACAAGTTGTTATAAAATAAGCTTAAGCACACCACACCAGCTGTTATCCTTTTCCTGTTTAGTAACTAAAATAAATAAATAAAAGCCTATCTGAGGCTAGTTTAGGTGCTGGTAGTAAAACCCTTGGTTTAAGATAAAAGAAAAGCCAGCATAATGTAGAAGAACCCATTTCTGAATGAATTTTGTTGAGGTTAGGAAGTGAGCGCTTGCTTGGCTTCAGCACAACTGTTCACACCATCGCAAAGCCCTCACGATCGTGCACACACTCGCGCAGCGCTCGTTTTGCTGTTTTTTTTAATTATTCTTATTGCCTGTAAAAGTGTTTCTATAAAGGAGACTAAGCCCTGTATCCAGTGCTGGCATTTTAAAAGCTCTCCTATGTTGCAGGAGAGCCCCTTTAAGCCCCAGATAAACACAGCATCAGAAAATAAAAGTGTCAGCCATCGGCTTGTTGATTTCAGCCGATGGCTTGAATGTTTCCTCCTAGAGTTGCTTCATTTAGCTCTCTTTCATGGTTACTGTGCAAAAGCAGTCTGTCCTGGGTTTTCCTGTAAAGAAGGGTTGATGTTCTATTCTCCTTGAGACAAGGACAGGACTACTACAGTCTCTATCTGTATGTCTGGAAGGTTACCAGACAGCATAATAGGACAGGACTTAATCCTGCTCCCTAATAACCTTCAGCTTCTATTGGGCAAGGAAAACCTCTTTTTCTGCTTCTTGTTTTAATAAAGAGGTGGGATTATCTAAGCAGTTCAAACCAGGAGTTCATCGAAAATATGACAAAATTAGAATTTTACCTGAAGTAGGAAATGTGTTAAAGTAAATGTTTTTGGTCTGCTTCTAGGAAATAAAACAGGAGGTCTGTCTGCTAGCAGTTCTGCAGGAGAATGAGGGTCACTTTAGGGGATCAGCGGCCCCTAGTGGCCCACTTTTAAAGAAGGCAAACTGTCAATCATTCTTTGAAAGCCTGATTGTTGTTTAAACTCTCTTAAAATAATTTATTTTTGTTATATAGAAATGTTTAGGGGTTTCTTATATTGTATAAATGATGTATTGACTATGTAAACTAATTTTTAGAGTATATTAAACATTTTATTTCCTGTTGAGAAGAATACTGGGTCACCTGACTTCGGAGGCGGGTACTTAAATCCTACCTCTCCCATTATCAGATCAGATAGGATCAGTTCCTCCTGACCTAGCTGGAGGGAAGTTCCAGAGAGTGAGTTAAGGAAAGTCTTTGGATTGCCGTTGATTTGTTTGTTATTTTGTTTCTTTTGTTTTCTGTAATTATTTTTTCATTATTGGTGCTAAGATTATTTATAAAAATAATAAACATCCCACCAAGCAAACAGTGGGTTGCACTTGAATTGCTGCTTCTGAGTACATTGTCTACCTGCAGACCCACCCGGTAACAATGCACACCGCAGTCCTGGAGTCTGTGTCAGAACTGATTTTTCTACTACCTCATGTGTTCCTCTGTTTCTCACTATCTTGATCCGTTATTTGGTTCTTCAGCTCCTTCTTCTGCATCTTCTGTGTGTATATACAGTATGATGTGATTCAGTAGTTTTTGCTTACAGGGGAGAAGCGGCTAAATTCCCATCTTTTAAACTTATGCAGATAGATTTCTTAGTGCCGTACTCTCCTTTGCCTATGGCCTTAGGTACTATGATATGTGAGGAAAAGCCGATAAACTCCTCATATTTAGCCTCTGCAAAAGACATGGCAAATTGAACACTACAAAGCATTCAGGATCCTGACTCAGGGAATCAAGATGCTATCACCCCAATGCCATAGCAGCATCTTTTAAAAAATTTTATGCATCACTTTATGCTGAGTCCAGAAGACCCTAACAAATTCAAAGGGGTGTCCCAGTCTTTACTCAGTAATTTATATTTACCAGTCCTCTGTGAGGAAGGTAAAAAACTTCCTGGAAGCCCTGGTCCAAGCTGAATAAATAACAGCAGCAATTAACTCACTGACCAGGAAAAAATCTCTAGGCCTCAATGGCTTTAGTACAGACTTCTATAACGCTTTTAAAGACACATTAGTTCCTATCCTGTTGGTCACATAAAACTGTCAAATGGAGGGCAAGGTGCCAGATACCATGCAGGGAGCTGTCATTGCAGTGATTCATAAACCTGGTATGTCCAAAGGAGAGTGTGCCTCACATTGTCCTATTTTGTTACTTAATCAGGACCAAAAGATTTTCACAATAAAAACTCCAAACTGTCATACTGTAGTAATCAAGCTGGTTCGTCCAGATCAGATGGGGTTTATACACTATATTCCTGAGTAACATCTGAAGGCTATTAAATGTGGTGACAGGGGCCCAAAGATTGTGTGGACACCCAAGTGACCTTTCTTATAGATGCAGAAAAGGCCTTTGATCACCTTAAGTGTTTTTTTTTATTTTTTGTTGCAGGAGGTAATGCTTACATAGGTTTTGATAGCACATATAGACAATGGTTAGCCACACTTTATGACAAGCCAATGGCTAGAATTAGGGTCAATGGCACATTATTTGACCCCTTTAATATTTATAGTGGAACTCAACATGGGTGTCCGTTATCACCCTTGCTGTTTGATCTTAACATTGAGCCATTGGTGGTGGCTATCTGCCAAAAGCAAAGATTCAGGGTATCCTGGTAGCAGGTCAAGATCATTGTGTATCCTTTTATTGTATAATACTGGTGGATAAGAAGGACCCCGTTAAGGCCATGCCTCCACTTCTCCAACAGTATGGATCAATATCTGGTTTAAAAGTCAGCAACTCAAAAACTGAGACTTTACAGCTTAGTGGGGATCTATCTAGGCAAATTAAGGTGGTCATACCATTTAGGTGGGTTATCATACTAAGATCCAATACGTTGGAGTCCAGATTCCTGTGAAACTGGGCATGCTTCACCAATCCAACTGCACTCTACTGATTTGGGGCTGTAGTCACAGATCTAAATTGGTCTGAAATTCAATTCTCATTCTCCAATCACATAGAGGCTATCAAAGTGAACGTTCTGCCAAAAGTTTTATTTTTATTTTCCACCATACCTACTAGGTTCAAGAAGCAGGAATGATGACAAGATCTGCAAAAGGCCCTTAGCAAATACATTTGGAAGAGGAAGAAACCCAGAATTAAATGGAATGTGCTTTCCTGGAAGAAGGAGGGTGGAGAATGGAAATCCCAGCTATAAAATGTTACTACTATGCAGCCCAATTATCCCACTAATTAACCTGCTAGAAGATAAAGAAAACAATGATTGGGTCCCTGTAGAATGCACAAATTTGAGTTGCATACCAACTCATTATTTACTATGGATTCCACCATAGCACCTACCAAATTAGCATCAAACACATGGTCAAGGACTACATTAGTTGCATCTCACATGGGCTAACCTGGATAAATACATTGTAAGAAAAAGCCGGTATGAACTTTTTAACTTATATAGGTATTATTTGATTGACATCATTACTCAAGTTGAATTTCTTTTGTGTATCCCACTAATTAAATTGAATGTAGTGGGTCAATGGATTTTATTATATCATTTTATACATGTGCATTCATTTCCTTGCAAACAATATGTCTCAGTGGTTCTAACTGGAAACTTGCTGACTTACACAGGAGTCAGTCAGTATCCTCATCATTTCTCAGCAATGTGACTATTGGGATGAGTTGTACTGAAATATAATAATTTTAGGTCTGGAACTGCCATCCTCCTGCTCTTTTGTTTGAGGCAACAATACTCCAGTTCAACCTGTTTTTTTTTGTTAGCTCAAATTACATCAGACGATGGAGTTATAGTATGTCTGAATTCAGGGATGTAGCTAGAAATTTTCATTTTGTACACAGTCTCCAACAGTTACACCCCCCAACCCATTAAAAAATGTACACATCCTTTCCAAATGGCATCCCCTTCCAAACAAGTCAGATTGTTGTCAGATGATTCCTCTACTCTCTAAAGAGGTTATACATGTATCGGACACTCCTCAGTGGCCTACACTAACCCAAATACTACAGATTAGAATGATCATATTAACAGAGTGGCTTATGGTTTGTGACAGGCACTCAACAAAACTGTACACAAATGTGTACAATGAGTATGCCTGTCTACACCCTTGTCTGAATTATACAAGAGACCTTAATAGAGAGAATCAAAGCAGATGTGCAGTAGTAGTCTAGGCACAAAATTAATGATGATGGTTTCAACTCTACCAAAATTTGACAAGGGAAGGTTGTGCCTCTTCTGAAAATCTGATCATGCCTTATTTATTAGTCTCCCATAATGTAAAAAAAAAGTTTGGAAATTATGGGAACTATTTTATTCTCCAAATATTTGAACTTCTTATTTGCCCGTGTCATGGGGACCACTCTTGAAAGGTCCAGGTTTATGTTACCACTGAGAAGTACCTCTGTCTCATCTACTGTATGCTTCCTTTGAACCCAGAAGCAGCTTCATATCTCTGCTGAGTTTTCATTAGAGTTTAGATTTTCCTATGAGCATCACTTAGGCTAACAAAGCTGATTAATCAACACATTGTGCTCTTCTACAGGGTTAAAGACTATCTATATGATGAAGCTTCGCTGCTCATAGCATAGTAAAATATATCATTTCTATGCTGGACTATGGTACTGTACTGCCAATCTCTTTAGTGGCCAAGGAGATGACTTATTTGAGGGTAGTGTAGAGTACGATAGGATTGGTTGAATTGGCTGTCAGTAAAACCCAGGCAAAAGTTCCATTTAGAATGTACCATCTACAAAATCCTGTCTGCTGGCTCTCCTGTCTGTTTAGCGGAATATTTACAGTCCCCAAGTTAAGCATTGCACCTTAGGTCCTCTGCATCCAGTCTCTTGTCCATTCTGTTATATAAGACATCCATGGTTCAGTGTTCTTTTAAATATACCACATCTAAATTATGGAACTCAATTCCTATGCCCATGAGATGAGGGAAAACTCACTAGTCCTTCAAATCCAACTACTGTATAAACATTACCTCTTTAAGCACTGTAAATGCATTGCTCCCTTTGAATTATATTGCTTGGTCCTCAGCCTTCTGTATCCTGTATGCAGACTTCTGTATACTGTGCATATTACATTTACTATGTGATATTTTGTATGTGATGTCTTACATTTGTTTGGGTTGCTCATGTAAATGGGCTACATTTTTAGTGGGCCTACCTGGATACCAAAAAACAAACAAAAAATTAATACATATATAAATGGAACAGTAAGTATTGGGTTATCTACATAAAGCAGGGCATTTTCTGCATAAAGGGAGAACTTTATCTCTTCTCCCCGCTATTTTAATATCCTCTATGTTGGGATCAGCTCATTTCTTTCTTTTTTTTTCTTTTTTTTCCTTTCTTCTTTTTACCCCTCGCCTCTCGTCATCCCTCCTCTGGTCACGGAACCCGGCCCGGCACGGATATCGCCGACTCCTGGTCATCCCTGGCTTACCCCCAGAGAGTGGGGCCGCGGTTCTGACCCCCTATATCGGACCGCGGAACTGTAACTGGTTGGGGGAATGGCTCCGGTGGCTAATCAGGGCATTTCTGGGGCAGAGCGTCATCTAGACGCTAGGCGTGGGATTTTTACTCCCATTTTTACCTCCCCTGAGGAGGCAGGGCGTGCAATGAGCGCCAGCTCTGCCCCGCCCCCATTTTGAGCGTTGGCAGCGTGAGTTCTCCCAGCCTCCGCCAGGATGCCCAATGCTCGGATGTTGCCTGCACCCTCCCCAGAAGGAGAGCTGCCCAGCGGACACTCAATCCTTCTCCCCGGCCGGAACCTCCGATGATCCCGGTCTGTTCCCAAACCGGGTCACCAGTGTCGCATAGCGGAAATCCCACCACGGCGTCAAGGGCAGTTGGGATCAGCTCATTTCTGATTACCTCTTCTAGGGGTTCCATGCTCTGGGTAACCAGTAATGTGATGAGAAAGGTAGCCCTGCCTTGTTCCTCTCCTCATGTTTAATTTGTCAGAAAGCATGACATTGGCCCTGACTTGAGCTGTGGCACTAGCACTGAAGGCTTGAATCCATGTTTAAAATTTAGCCTCACAGTTTTACATTTCAATAATGTAGCATCCAAGAATGATCAAGGAAAGCAGTAAAATGTTGTTCTGGCATCAACCAAGGCAGGTAGTGTTTGATCCTTAAGAGAGTTTGGGCCATATATTCAAAACTCTGTGCCAGTCGTCAAACCAATTGTGCCACATTTACACCAGATTGCTATATTCAAAGGCCAAATAGCACTGGTGCTAACAGATAATGTATGTATGGTGAAAAGTGAGGGGCAGGGACATGTATAGGAGCAATGATATATTCAAAACTACAGCACCATGCAACGTGCATTGCATGACATGTAGTACAGCAAATTACTGTCTATGAAAAGGTAGTCTTAACTCCAGGCAAACCAGGGATGGGGGTGTGGACATGGCAGCAACAGTGAACAAGGCTGTATGAGCCAATGAGTAGGAAGCAAGAGTGGATGGCCACCCTGGGCCACTCCATATGCACAGGCATCCACAGTGGGGATACAATGCCTCAACATTGCTTGGAAGCTATCAGTCATGCACAGTATATGATGGAGCTAAAACTCCACTTGCAGCAGCAAACAAACTGCATTGCTATATGTGACTTGTGTGTAGTTGTACGTTATATGTATTTATTGTATACTGCATCATCACATGTAGTGGCTCCGGGTTGTTCCTGACTATGGGCTATGGCCCACTGTGGCTACCCGGTGAACACAGCAATAAATACATATGAAAGTATAACATAACTGGCAGTGCGGCCATACAGCACACACCTCCAGTCCCCCCATTTGGGTAAACCAGCACACTCCAGCACACACATGCTGCACTGAGGAACTAGATGGTGTGGAGGGGATGTTGCAGAGGTGTCCAGGCTGCACCATATAGTGGGTTTGCCACAAGGCTGGGACCATCCCCACAGTGCACATGCTCCAGTGTCAGGAATACCCTGACACTGGTGTGCATATCTGATGATATGTGTCACCCCCCGCACATACCACAGATCTATATAGACACCACGCACACACTGCCAGCCATGTGTATGTTACTGTGTGTATCCCATGCCAGTGGTGCAGTATAAGTGGGACACAGGACAGCATGACAGTGATGTCCACTATCAGAACTACACCTGCCAGCTGATCCTGTCTCTGTGTGGAGAGCTGCAGTCATTGATGCCTGATACCGAACACATTGCTATGTCCCTTACTAAACCAGCCACTATAGTACTGTAGCATCTGCTATACACTGTAGCAGGGACTACAGTATATCCATGGCATGCAGCACCAACACACTGTGGCTGTGGTGCTAGTCACCTGGAGCACACTAGACTCTGCTGCTGTGTACAGATGGAGCCTGCAGCTACCGACATGTTTGTCCAGTCTGATATACAGATGGTGCTGTGGGGAGACCCAGCCTGCAGCTAGATCTGTAGTTCCAATTGTGACTTACAGGTGGAGCTGTGCACTTGCACTAGCACCAGGCAATCCACATGGAACTACATGCAAATCAGGCAATAATGACATGCTACTGTGGCTATTTGCCCATGGATTGCCTAAATAGGCTCATTTGCATAGCACTTTTGAATACAGCAAACATTTGCACCGGGCAGGGGGCAAACGTGTGAGAGCTGTGCAAAGGAGTTTGCCCCATGCAAAACTGTCAGAACCATAATATAGTTCTGCAGTATTTGGTCTGCACTGTTTGCTGTTTTTGTGAATCCACATCTTTGCTAGCACGCACATTGGCCATCTTTGCCTTACTCCATGTCTGTGTGCACTGGGCTGCTGTTGTAGTTTGCACTGCCTGGTTGCTATATTCAGAGCTGTCTTATTTGTTGGGCTATGTCTGCACTGCACTCAAGGCCCTGTTTGCACACCATCATTTGTACGCTATATTCAACTGATTAAGCCCTGGGACTATTCTTTTGAATATACTGTAGTGTGCAAATGGTTCCGGGCTATGTGTCAGAAGTAATCTTCAACAATTTTAGTATGTTGTATTGTATATTGTATTTCTGCCAGTAAAGAATATTGTCTGGTCTGGTTTGACTAGCTTCATTACCACCTTCTGTGCACTGTTAGCTAGTATCTTAGCAAAGAAAAAGCAAGAAAAGCAGCACCAAGTTCCCTAAGTGACTCTAGAGAACTAGACATAGAATTAAGACATTTCTTTATTGTTTCACCCCAATCAATATTTATCTGACCATCAGAGAGCAGACTGTGAAAATATCTGTGCATAAACTCATTTTGAAAAGCAGCGTTCAGCATGAAAAGATAGCATCGTCCCACAGATGCCAAGCAGTGTCACAACATATTTTGCATAAGAGCGTTTTGTCCGAGGTCATGCCTTTCAGAAACAGCTCTTTTATACTCCAGACCAGTTGTTTCTGTGTGTATCACGAGCTGTGATTCAAAAGTGAAATCATGTGAAACAACATAGTGCTTTCACAAATTTCAACTTTGCACGTATGTCTCTCTTTGTTCCTTTATGAAAGTGACCCACATAACTTGCTTTTATGATTCAGCACAAAGTCAAACAAAGGGATAAAATATTAGTATGCACTCAAAGTAATGCACTGCAGCCAATCCCAATATAATGCTACGAAATCATACCTAAACTTAGTGTCACATTATAGATCCAAAGGTAATGGGTTCATAACTTGACACTTTGGCTTAAGTATGCCTTTCAAGCATAATTCATCTTTTTTTAGCCATTTCAGATGGTTGTGATTATTGAAGACCTGCAAGTAACGTCTGTAAAGGTAGGATTCCATTTCTTTAAGAACTCATGTCATGCCTAAGTACTCCTTATTTCCATCAGATGGGACCCCTTCAGCCTGTTCTAGCACCCATATCCCTTCTGGCTGAGACCCTCCTGCTCATGACTCTGGAGCCCCTAATCCACCTATGACACATCTAGTGGCCAAGCCTGCTCTGCTTGTCACCTGAGGTGGGGTTGTCTTTAGTGCCATGGTTAACTCCCACACTGTCCATTTGGCCACAGGCAGAGGAGAAGGCCAGGGTCAGCCAGGCCTGAGCAGGTCACTCACTGATAGCTCATGGTGGCTGGGCATGGAGGTGAGGGGAGGGCTGTGCTAGCTATGGTATCAAGCTTGGAGGATCGCCAGTCACCCGTGTAAGGGAGGGTGGTGCAGGGAGATGGGGTGCGTGAGCAGGCAGGTTGGGTAAAGGTCAGTAGACTACCACTACTGCCCTGTAAGCATGTAAATGGGTGATTGGGGTGGTGGAGGGAACCACCAGACACCAAGACAAATTTGCTGTTAGAAACGGGTGATCAGTGGTGTCACACTAGACCAGCAGCATATTTATAGTTTATGAAACCGGTGATTAGGGTACGGAACTACTAGACACCAGGGAACATACGTGTGTGTGTGTGTGTGTGTGTGTGTGTGTGTGTGTGTGTGTGTGTGTGAATGGGTGATCAGGGTGGGAGGAACCACTAGACACCAGGGAATGAAAGGTGGGGGTTACATATGAACATGCAAAATTGCCAGCAGATAAAGGCCATTATGGTCTATCCAGTCTGCTCGAGTGTGCAGCTCTGCTATGATATTTCAGTAGGGCTGCCCCCTCCCTCCCCTTCTCCCCATCCCAGAATTCCCTCTCTCTCTTTTCTTCCACCATCTCCTGTCCTCAGTGTGATTTTTCCTGATAAGCCATCCACAGACTTGGCTGAAACCAACTCTTCTGGAAGCTTGTTCCATCCTGAGACCACCCTTTTGGTGAAAAAATGCCTCCTTGCATCTTTTCTAAATTCCACCCAAACTTTAGATGATGCCCTCTTGTTATCCCTGCACTCCTATGTTAAGCTCTCAGAGTTTACCTTGGTTATGCCCTTAAGGTATTTAAAAGTTTCTATCATGTCCCCCCTCTCGTTTGTCCTCCATTGTGTACATGCCAAGTTCTTCAAATCTCTCCTGATAGGGTTTGTGCTGTAGGACCCGAACCCTCTTGGTTGCCCAACGCTGCACACCCTCCAGCAAGTTTATGTCATTTTTTAGGTCAGGGCACCAGAACTGGACCCTGTACACCATTTGTGGTCTCACCAGTGATATGTACAGGGGCATTATAACCTCCCTCCTCCTAGATGTGAAACCCCTGGCTATGCATCCCAGCATTCTCATAGCTTTAGCTGCCGCTTTGCTGCTCTGCATAGACTGTTTCAAGTCTTTAGTGATGATAACCCCTAAGTCTTTCTCTTCCTCTGTCTGTACCAGGGCCTTGTGTTTTCTGTGATTCTGCGTTTGCAGCAATTGCCGCAGAAACAAGCCTTTGCTAGAAACTCCATTTTCTGGTGCAGTAAAATGGCCATCACCACTGGAAACCTCCAACTAAGTGGCTAAAATGATTGTGAGCAAGCTTAAAATGGCAATAGTGTGAGTTGATGGCAGCTCCATTATACATCCATCCCACTGGGTTGCAGTAGTCTGTGGGACTACTACTTCCAATCCACTGGCACTCAGCCCTGAAGCTGATGACCATTATGGCCTTCTACAAACCCTGAGGGAACTTCAAGAAGCCCAATTTCATGAGTAAGAATGGTGGTACTTTTTGCCAATTGCTGAACTGTGGAATGAAAAAAGTATTAGTACTGTAATTATTGCAGACAAAAAATGGGAGGCTTTCTGGACCTTAGTCTAATGTAAAATGGCCCAGCTTCTCTCTGGCCTCACAGTAAATCCTTACAGACTGGAAGAGAAGATGATGTGGAAGCCAAGTGGCATTGACACAAATGACACCACTGGTGTTGAACTGCGGGAACAGGAGGAAGCAATTAGAGCAGCGTTATAGCACAAACCATCAGGCTTCAAGCAAGTGGGTGTGAGGGGAGCCATTGGAGTAGCACTGTTTTACAACCAGGCAATACTGGCCTTCAAGCAACTGGTCAGGTTGGGGGAGAAATTCTCTGGAGCATAGCTGTGGTAAACCAGCACTGGGCAGGTGGGAGGGAGCCATGGGACAATAAAACAGACAGACTGCAGTAAAAAATATAAATAACCCTTCAATTCCCCCATGCCTTACATCCAGTCCAAATCATGATGCCAGAATTGCTTTCCATTGCATTGCTTGTGCATCTGCCAAGCTGCCCCAGGCTGCCTTTTCCTGAGCATTGTTTCTGGGTAACCGGATTTTATTTGGGGGCTCATTTGAGTTGACAGAGTATGTAACGCTCATCACAGAATTGCTGCAGAATCACTGCAAAATTGCTCACAGCCTAACTGCAGCAACCATGAGATCCTGCTGCAGAATGTAGGTCCAGTTTGCCGCAGTGAACATGGGGCCCTGGTCTCTACTACTTTCACACCCCCAGACAGTACTCCTCCCTCGGTGTTATGTGTCAAGATGCATAACTTTGCATTTTATGGTATTAAAAGTCAGTTGCCAGGTATTTGACCATCTCTTCAATTTAGCCAGGCCATCCTGTAAATCCTTTCTCCTATCCTCTGTATCCACTCATCCACAGAGTTTAGTATCATTTGCAAAGAGACAGATTTTCCCCCTAATCCCTTCTGCTATGTCCCCAATGAAGACATTGAATAACACAGGGCCAAGAACAGAGCCCTGTGGTACCCCACTGGTGACCAGCGTAGGTTCTGAGATTCTCCCCTACCACCACTCACTGATTCCTATTCTGTAACCAGTTCTTAATCCATCCCATTAGCTTCCCACCCCCAGCCCTTCTAGCTTGCTGAGCAGCCTTCTTTGTGGGACCTTGTTGAATGCTTTGCAAAAGTCTAAATAAATTACATCTACCACCTGTCCCTGTCAACTGTCCTCATGACCCGGTCAAAGAAATCAACCAGATTTGTCTGGCACAATCTTCCTGACTCAAAACCATGTTGTTTAGGGTCTTGGAACCTGTTTGATCCCAGGTAGTCCACCAGTCTTTCTTTAAGGATGCATTCCAGCAGTTTACCCACTGTGGAGGTCAAGCTGACAGGGTGATAGTTCCCCAGCTCATCCTTGGGTCCATTCTTGTGGAGCAGCACCATGTGTGCCAGTCTCCAGTCCTTTGGTACCATACCAGTCTCTAGAGAGGTAGTAAACAGGTCCGCCAAAGGGCCAGGCAGAATGTTGGCCATTTTTTAAACACTCTTGGGTGCACTTGGTCCGGCCCTGGTGCTTTGTCTACCCAGATGGTCCTGAGACCCTTTAACACTGTTTCCACTGAGATGGGTGCTTCTGGACCCCCCACCCCTGAAGCAGCTTCTACTGCTCCTAGGTACTGGTCCTTCCAATTCCCTTGTGAAGACCGAGCTGAAGTACTGGTTTAATACCTCAGCCTGCCCTAACTACTCTCCGCCCATCCCCCTACCTTCTTCAGTTTCACAATAACCTCCTTCCTCTTCCTTTACTTTTAACATACCGGTAGAAGTCCTTTTCTCCTGTCTTGATTCCCTCAGCCAACTGGAGCTCCCTCCTTGCTTTTGCCACCCAGACAGTTCCACTTGCCTCCTTTGACTTCAACAGTTAAGCTTCTGTGCCCTCATCCCTCTGTGTGCTCTTATATTTATGAAAGGCTATTCTTTTCTCCTTCACCCTGTGTGCAACTTTGGTGGTGACCCAGCTAGGCCTTTTTTAATCTGGTATTCTTGCTCCTGATTTTGGTACAGGCCTGTGTAGCCTCTGTGATACCAGCCTTTATTACTTCCCACTTCTGCTCTACCCCCATCTCAGGCCTAATCCTAGAGAAATGTACCTTCAGGATTTCTCCCATCCTTCCAAAATCTGCCCTTTTGAAGTCAGCTACCTTGGTGTGAGTCTTTGATTTTTCTTGTCCTACTCCCAGGATGAACCATACCATCCTGTGGTTGCTCCCCACCAGTGGATTCTCTACCCTAATATCCTGGACATGGTCTCCACTGGCTAAACCAAGTCCAGAATCGCAACACCCTTATTGGGCTCTCTGACCCCTGCTCCAAAAGTCATCCTGAAAGGCATCCAGGACTTTCCTTGGAGCTTGTAGTTTTATTTTATTTATTTATACATTTGTTAACCAGGAAAGGCACACTGAGCCGAGGCTCGATTCCAGGTGCGATCTGGGGGCAGGGGAGAGAGGAATACAGATATTTCCAAATACAAAAATCCACGTGTGGCTGACAAGAAATCAAGGTTAAATATTTAAAGCACTACAGAATGGTTACATGTGCAGTTACATAGCAGTCATTTAGAGCAGCATTACAGCTTACTTACTGGGTAGATTGCAATAGATAGTGGGCTGAAGCATTGAGGAACATTGTGCGGTGAGTGCTTTGGGGCACTTTCAGTGGGAGAGCAGAGTGAAGCATAAGCAGGTTCAATTGTGTCAGCGACAGGGAGGAGGTGGGAGATGAAACTGTTTGCAGGCCTGGTGGGAGGGGGAGCTTCTAGTGAGGGGGGACAGATTGTTCCATAAACTGGGGAGCCTATAGGCAAAGGCAGCTTTGCCAGCTGAGGGCAGGTTGAGGCAGTGAAGTATCTTCCATTTCTGTGCCTCAGTTTGTAGGTGAAGTGAAAGTCCAGGAGAGGCAGTCCATAAGGTCACAGGGAAGCATACTGAACCAAAATTTTGATATGAGAGATAGGCAGTGTATGTAGCATCCTTGTGACAGTGGGAAAGGGTCAAGGAGGCAGTAAAGAGCACAGTGGTAAGTTCAAAGTGGAAAGTTTGTTGTGAAACAGCAGAAGGAGTTTGGGAGGGCGTCTAGCCTGAACAGGATGGTTACAGAGGCAAAGCTATAGACCACATCTGCTTAGTCAAAGATGGGGAGAATAATTTTGGATAGGATTACCTGTCTGACTGGGAGAGGAAGACAGTCTCTATGCCGGTACAGCATCCTGAGTTTGAGGCATAGTTTAGAGACAGTGGCATCGATGTGTGCAGAGAAGGATAAGTGCAGGTCCAGCCAAACACCCAGGTATTTGTATTTTGTTACCTGTTCTAAGGGGGAGCCATCCAAAGAAGTGATAGGGAGAGAAGGAGCTGATCTGCTCAGTTTTTGTGCCATGCCAAAAACCATGGAGACAGCTTTGGAGGTGTTTACTTTCAGTTGGTTGAGTCTGAACCATTGCTGGATGTTGCTGAAGTCAAATTGGAGGGTAGATTGAGCTTCATGCATTGTAGGGCTAGAGGTAAAGAGGATAGTGTCATCCGCATACATGTGTATGCAGGATTTGGAGCAGGAGGAGGGAAGGTTGATGAAGAAGGTGAAGAGAATGGGGCCAAGGACTGGGCCTTGGGGGACGCCTGCCATGATAGGTGGGGCAGGGAAGTGACATCTGCAATTTTAACTGATTGTTGCCTGTTAGTGAGGTATGACTTAGACCTCTGGATGGTGATAGTGGATAGCCCAGCTGCTTCAAGTTTCTGAAGGATGAGGGGATGGGATACAGAGTCAAAAGTTTTTGCCAAATCAACAAACACAGCGGCAGTTAGCAGGCCCTGGTCGGAGACAGTGAGGATGTGATTTGTGACTCTAGGAGGAGGAGATGGTGGAAATTTGTTTTCTGAAGTCTGACTGGTGGGGAGAGGAGATTTTGTTGGTGAGATAATCCGATAGTCTGGTGTGAGCTAGTTGATAGTGTTTCCCAGTCAACTCCTGGAAGGTTGAAGTCACCAGTAAGCACCACTTTGCCTTTGCCTGCCTGAGTTCTAATCTGTTCACTTAGGTTCTCATCTTCCTCTGCTCCCTATGAGGGTGGTCTATAGACTACTCCCATTCTGACCTTCTCAACCCTTGGTGACTTGAGTTGCACCCAGAGGACTTCAGGTTTCTCCACTGCTTCCTGATCCCTTGTGCATGTTATATCTTCCGTCATGAACAGAGCCACCCCTTCCCCTTTCCCTGCATCCCTATCCTTCCTGTTTAGCTTGTAACCTTGCACCTCAAGATTTCAATTGTTGTGACTGGACACCCATGTCTCAGAGATAGCCGTGATGTCCAACTCTCTCTCCACCATCAGCACTTGTAAGTCATCCATTTTGTTTGCTAGGCTTCTGGCATTTAGAGACACAACCTTCCATCCCTGCCAACATATTTTTATTGCCCCTTGTGCCCTTCCCCAGTACCCTGCTTTTCTATCCCCTTCAACATTTCCTACTGTTGTGTTTATGTGCCCTCCTTGTCCCCATGTCTAATCTTCTGCTACTCTGTCCCCTTTAATATCTCCCTCTGTCTTGTTTTCCTGCCATCCTTGCCCCCTCAAGTGAGTTCTCCCCATACCCTTCATCCCAAACTTCTTTCCAAGCCTGAGCCACCTCTTCCTAGTTTAAGTTATATGAGGTAGTCAAAAACACACCCAGCCTCTGCTTCAGGACAGCTGAGACTTCTTTGCTAAGGTGGAGTCTGTCCAGGGCATACAAGTTTTTGTTTACTTATGTGTAGCCCATTCCCCCCCACCAGCCCAAACCACATAGTCTTGCACCATTCTGCCAACCAGGCATTAACCTCATCAATTCTTTGCTTCCTATTTGAACTTGCCCTAGGAACTGATAGGACTTCAGAGAAGGCCACTGTTTTGCCTTTATTGCTGCATATCCTGGCCAGCTCCCTGAACCTTGCTTGTATTGCCATCACACTGTTTTCCCCTAGATCGTTTGTGCCAAGGTGCGCCACAGTGTGTGGCTTTTCACTTTGCCCCTTGCCATGTGTGGGAATAATATGCTTCACTTTGTGTGCCATCATGCCTGGCATATACTCTACCCAGATGGAACTTTTCTGTTTCCCCTTGCCCCCCAGCTGATCCTCTTTAGTATGGAGTCCCCAATATGATGACTCTACTGCCCACTCCCTCCTGCTCCCTTGTGCTTCTTCCCCCTTCTTTCCCTTGTCAGGTTCCTCACTCCCTGTTACCATGTCCTTTTCTCTTTGCCACTGGTTGTTCTTCCCCATGCTCCTTTCATTACCCACTGAGCCTCTATCAGTCTCTGTAGTAGGTCCCCGTGGGCTGGCCTCCTGTAGGACCACATCTTGCTTACTTGTTTCAGTCCTCCTCTTTGTCCCCTGTAGGACCATGTCTTTCTTATTTATATCATTCCTACTCTTTGTCTCTCTTGCTTTTCTCTTCTCTCTGGCATCACTGTCCTTCATCCCCCCTGCCTCTCCCCCTGTAACTGTCCAACCACTATCCTCCGACTCCTGACCCTCTCTCCTGTAAACAGCTCATATCAGTTTGTTATATGGTTTCACTCCTACCCATTCTGCTTCTTTCAGCTCCACTCTTGGAGTCTTCGCCCCATTTGTCCTTGCTCCCAGTATGATCTTCCCTGTGCCATCTCTCCTCTCCACCTGGCAATAGAAATCTGCACCCTCCCCTCTGTCCTTGCAGTCTGTCCTGGAGTAACTCCCCCTCTTGACGTCTACCCTCATCTTGAGTCTCCTGTACTCTCCCTCTTGTTCCTTGCTCCATATGTTGCTGTATTGTGGAGGTCTCTAGCAACCCCCTTAATGCCTTTATTTCTTCATCAAGATTTCAGTCAATCACTCAATCAATCAAAAACTTTATTTTGCTAGGTGTAACATCATTGAGACAAGCTCATTTACAAGATGGATCTGGGGCAAAACAATTACCAACAGGGTTAAGACATCACAGGTTGAGTGAACGTAGATAACAATTACATAGTAATAACAACATAATAACACAATCATCACATGTGACAAGATACTTGCACCAGAACATAGCAATAAGTTCAACAGGAGGTAGTGCCATTTAAATACAATTGCATGGATACAGATATATGGATGTACAGTAAAGTAATGAGTTCAAGTTTATACAGCAAACATCATTGGAGGAGTCATAGTGAGCAGGAGTGGCAGTTCCTCTAGCGTCAAAGTGCGAAGAAGATTGAGATGTAAGAGTCCTTTGATAAGTACTGTAGGCATGGCCTGGCAAGTAGGGTGGGAAACAGAGGGAGGTATAGGGAGTGGGGAGGGAAGGTCAGCCGAGATAGGAGAGGGTTGGTCATGATGTCCTAGGGAGGAAGGACTGTTCGAAGGGAGAACACGACAGATGCCACAGGCAATGGTTGGGGTTTATGTCCAATATTTGAAGCAAAGACAGACTGTGATGTTGGGACCTTGATTTGGACAATGACAGAAGAGAGGACTCAAATGATGTCTCGGGCAATTGTTGAGGTTTAAGTTCCCAGCTGCCTACATACCAAGCAACCCCGTCCTCCACATTTCATTTTGTCCAGAAAAATGCTACTCACAGTTGTTACAGCAAACTATCCTTCCTGAGCCTTCCAGTTTGCAGTCCGCCTCTCCCAATCTCTCCTTCCATGGTAATACCAGACATTATGCTAAATCCAGTTGTCATACCTCCCCATCTACCTGCCTGTTACCTAGGTTAAGCCTCCTGTCTACCTGGTGCCCTCTCCCCATGTCTGATGCAGCCTCTGGAACCCAGGAATAAACTTTGTTCCCCTCTGCCCTTTTCCTATATATACGATGATCCATGGTTTCAGCCCTGCAGCGCCATATGGTGGCACCTTCAAATTAAGCCTTTCTTTTAGTAATCCCCAAATCTTAATCCACCTCAATTTAATGCAAACTACTAACAGTATGATTCTGTTATCACACTAACATTGACTTATCTAAGATATAGTGGTGTTATCAGGAGCTGACAGTATATACCAGATAGCTCTGTTAAATTGACTTAACTAAGATCCACAGAGTTTAAGATTGTCTAACCCAAAACAGCTAATATGTAAGGTCTAACAGATTAACAAGAGCTAACAGTTGGTTACAGATAGTACAGCAACTGTGACTTGCCAAGAACAAGCAGCTTAAATGAGAATCTAACAGGGCTAACAAGAGCTAGCCTTGAGGACCAGATCACCAGCAACAGTGAATATTTTCATCAGTCCCTCCTCCTAATGTTTATTTAATTGTTAGCTGTTAGTTAGCTGTCAGCCCTACCAAGGGTACTACTACATACCAGGGATTGCTTCTGTATGTTAGCATGGGAGATGGAAGGTGGAAGGACACACTAGACCACCAAGGTTCTCCTTTTTTGTGCTGTGAAAGGGTTGCTAAGGGGCTGCTGTGCCTCATGCAAATGAGCCCATGATGGGCATGCAGTGCCTTACAGCCTGAGGAAGCTCTTATGAGTGACGCACTGGGGTGTTTGTTTGGGCCCACTTGTGACAGGGAGATCCTGCCACTTTTAAGGACTGACCTTTTCTTAAATCGGTTGCAACAGTTCTGTTTCTTAGCCTAATCTATCCTTTACAATTTCTAGTCCATAAGGTTGGCCACCTATGGGCATCCCCTTCCCTTTCTTGACTATAAATGCTGAAAATACCATGATACTAGGTGTTTTTGATAATGGTAAAAAGTACGAGGTCACTATCATAGAAATTAAGTTAGTTGTGCTATTTAAAATGCATGTAAATTGCTATAAGTTGAACAAGTCTGAAATTTCATGGTGATTTGCATATATCCCATGACGCTTTGCATTATGGAAGTATGTATGATTTTGTATTTCTTTGAAACTTGACTTGTTGCCAATGCCCTTTGGGGTAACCCTTTCTTTCAGTGATTCTGCATTGAAGTTCTTTGTCTATAGCTTGTTTTTTTTTTCCCTTTTGAGCCCCATTACCCAAGCAAACAAGGCCCACAAGGGATGAAGGGTTTTCACTAAAAATGCTTAGATCAGAGATCAGTGAGTCAGCAGGTGCTGGCTAAATGCAGAGAAAGAAACATATATAGTCCATTGCTACAAACTGATGTACTGAAGAAGGATATGCCATTGCTTAAGGTTATCTCTTGCATTTGGAATAAACATTACACAGAGATTGTGTGTGTTGAACTTGAAGTTTGGTGTCTGGTTTATCTGTTATCCCATAACCGCTCAACAGACTTGGTGTTAGCAGTGGGATAACTTACTGAAAGCATCTGGACTTGCTGAAGAGGGACATTTTCTGGTGGATATTGCCCAGATATCTCAGGTGGACCAATGCAGCAGGAGTTGCCAGAGAAGAAAGTTTGTGGAGTTCTGACCAGAACCATGGTGGACAGATGGAAAGAAGCTGCTGCCTGGACTGGATCTGGGAGCTTGGAGGAAGGCCAAGCCTGAAGACAATGAAGAGATGCAGGTCGAGGCAGACTGGAGGTGTGAGAGACAACACCCCAGAGGTGGAGACCCTGATGAGGATGATCCGCTGGATGAGTGGGCAATGGCTGGAGGTAGACTGACTACACAGAGATGTGGAACACAGTTGCCAAGTGCTTGAGAGGTTCCTGTTGGAGAGTTTGGATAAAGAGTTGGAGGAGGATTTTTCATGGGCTCAGTTTGAGGAGGACTCCCCTGACTGAGAAGGATATTCCTTGTTTCCTGTGTTCCTAGGATGTTACCTGTTGGACGTTGGAGATGCAAGCATGGAACTTGAATGTGAGACCCCAGGTAAGACTGTGCCTAGTGATATTGTGTTAGTTGAAGACTGCAAAGGCAAGAAGAAGCTTATGAGGCTGAAGGGACTTTTTCTTGTATTGTTGCAGCTAAATCTATTAACAGTATTGACTGGGGTAAACTGCAGGCTAAAGATGCTAATATTGCCAAAATATTACAATATGTTAAGATCAAGGAGGTGGTACATGTATTATATTTTTTTGATAAAAACCTACAAAGGAGGAAGTGGGTGGAAAATAGATTGGAACCTGTGTTGGGGTAACACCAAAAGAGTGTCTACCCTCAGGTGTCTGTATCAGTAGCAAGTGAAATGAATAAATCAAGAGACGTAGTGGGTTTATATAGAGGGGTTGAACCTAGGACTGGGCCCCTGCTTAAAATGGAACATGTCTTGTGGGGTTGGAGTAGGTAACTACTTACCCCAAAGAAAGTCTTTCTATGGTACTGGACTTTACAGTTGTCCAGATGTTACATCAGTAAAATATGACAGACTTTCCCTAAAAGGACATGGGAAAGTACCGTTAGTCTCTGTTGAGAAACGTGTTAATGCCTCAGAGTAAAAAATGATGATATCCACTATGTTTGATAGAATGTTTATCGTTAATAGGGACCCTGACACGTAGCTCCTGAAGATGGATGGGTGGAAGCTCCATCCCTTCCTGGGACAGGAAGGTGGTAAGCAGTCTGCAATAACTGCTTCCTCTTAAGGTGGGGGATATGTAACTGGGAGCTCCTGCCACTTTTGAGGTCCAACCTTTCTTAAATCAGTTACAACAGTTCTGTTTCTAGCCTAATCTATCCTTTACAATTTCTAGTCCATAAGGTTGGCCACCTATGGGCAGCCCCTTCCCTTCTTGACTATGCTATAGTTTCCTCTTTAATTTTCCTTTTCCTCTCAGGTCCTCGTACAAGGAGGTTATTGTGGTGACCTCCAAATGTATGTAAAACAGGCTGTTTTATCATTGTTGGATTTAGTATGTAATAGTGATATGTCATAAAATACCTTGATGTATATACTTATGTTTATGAAACCTGTAAATATTGAAAATACCATGGCAGTAGGTGTTTTGATACTGATGAAAAGTACTAGGTGACTATTATAGAAATTGTTAGTTGTGCAATTTAAAATGCATGTAAATTGCTGTAAGTTGAACAAGTCTAAAGTTTAATGGTGATTTGCATATACCCCATGATGCTTTGCATTGTGGAATTATGTACGATGTTGTATTTCTTTGAAACTTGACTTGTTGCCAATGCCCTTTGGAGTAACCCTTTTTCAGTGATTCTGCATTGAGATTCTTTGTCTATAGCTTGTTTCATTTTTTTTCCCTTTTTGAGCCCCCACTACCCAAGCAAACAATACCCACATACGGATGAAGGGTTTTCACTAAAAATATTTCGATCAGAGATCGGTGGGTCAGTAGGTGCTGGCTAAATGCAGAGAAAGGACATACATAGTCTATTGCTGCAAATGGATGTACTGAAGAAGGTATATGCCATTGCTTAACGTCATCTTCTGCATTTGGAATAAACATCACACAGAGATTGTGTGTTGAACTTGAAGTTCGGTGTCTGGTCCATACGGTTTACCTGCTTCTCTACTGTGGATTAAAATGGAATTGTACAGAGCATCCTGATGTTCTGAGTATGGTTGTTTCTTTGTTGACTACATTGCTACTGTAGCTTGGGCTACTGCTACATGAACCTACACCCCCCCATGGCATGACTGGAATTGAGCACAATACACTGTGGTGAGTACTCATGCCCAGTGGGCTAATTTGCATGTTGTGGCTGAATATAGTCCACAAGGTTGGTGCTATCCCGTTTTGAGCAGCGCTATTGCCTGTGGCCTATATACAGCCCACTTCTGGGTTGGGGAAGCCCAGTTGCATTTTGCACTGTGACAACACAGCCCAATATTCAGTCAGATGGTGCCACTCACTAGCCGACCGAACATAGCAGCAGCTGCACTGGGCACAAGTGCAGTGCAAACACTTGTGCATTTATGTGAATATCTGGCCCCATGTCTCAAGCACTAATTGTTACAGTTATCACATTTAAAAGAAATTATCTTTAAAATGTCTAACTCTGAAACTGATGAGGCTAGAAACATTTTTTAAGGAAAGCTTGAATCCAGCCATTAAATTGTGTTATTATATCATCATGTAACAGTAGTAATTATATTAGTGATATAGAAACAGACAGTTCTCTGTAACTATATATACTGTATGTAAATATATATATATATGTATATATATATATATATATATATATATCACAACAGTTTTTTAATTAAATAAATGTTATTAATGAGTCAGTATAGCGTAGTGGTTAAGGGCACTGAGCTGCAAACCTGAAGACTGGAGTTTGAGTCCCATCAATCCACACTTGCATACTGTGTGATCCTGAGCAAGTCACTTAACTTCCTTGTGCTCCCAGGTCACACCTGGAAACAAAGTCTGGCTTAGTGTGTCTTTCTTGGTTAAACAATTTCTCCTTTCCTTTCCTTTCTTTACTATACTTTTCCCATAATGTCAAAGTATATTGATGATAATAATAATAATTATATCGATAATAGTAATTAGGGTCTACATAAGTGTAATACCTATAAACATTAATTTTATGCCTTAAATTGCATGACAAAAATTCCAGGCTCCCCCCAGCAGTGCCAATTCTTCCTCACTATTGCAGACTTCACCTGCAAAAGTATTAGAAGATAATATCAGGAGGAAATATTTAGGAGTAGGATCTGTCTTGATGCTTGGAGATTTCAACTAACCAGCAATTACCTGGAGGGATAATGTCTCAAATCTGGCTAGGAGTAGACATTTCTCAGACTGATTAAGATTGCTTTCAGAGTCAGAATGTATAAATTCCTACTTGAGGTTTTGTTTGCCTCAACCTGGTACTAACCAACAAGGAGGAAAAGTTAAAAATATGGAATCCATTCCAACCTGAGTGGAAGACACCATGCCACAGTTTAATTTGGTGAAAAGGTTAACTTCTGGAGGGTGAAATTTGTAAAGTTGAGGGCAATATTGATTAACATTCATTGGAGTAATAAGCATATGGGGCTAAATACATTGGATCAACAGTCACAATTTAAATACTTACTATTCCAAGCACAATCCTAATACTGTATAACAGTTAATATCAGCACCTGATAAATTTAGTGTGGTGACTCGGTTGTATATATTAGCACCTGATATAATTAGTGTTCAGTGCTTGCTGCTGGAGTACAGTTAGCATGGTAGATTATATTAGCGGTCTGTTTATATTAGCAGTTCTTTGCTTTCAGCTAATATAAACAGAAAGCTAATATAATCTACTATACGTATATACCTGTTGGTAGCAAACAATGAAGACAAAAAGATGCCCAGTGCAGTGGGTACTCAACCATACCATTTACTTAAAGAACAAATGGTGGCAGTCAAACTGAGACAATGGGTTGTGGGGTCATGGAAACCTATTAGTTGCTTCAAAATAGGTGCATGTATGAAATGAGGGCAGCTAAGGTGCTTAACAGAATTGAATACTGCAAATGATGGGGATAGAAAGAGAAATAAATGATTAAGTTACATTAATGGAAGATTTTTGAAAATCTCTTAGTTGGACCACTTAAAAGTCTGAGTGGTATTAACTTTGTAGATGTGTCTAGGGAGAGGGCAAATGAACTAAATAAATAATTCTTGACTGTTTTTAACATCACTGAAATTCATGATGAAGCAGTGATGAAAACTGAGACATTAGTAATGTTGCTGAATTTCTGTGTTTGGCAATTAACAGGGAATTAAGGGGTTTAGAAGCCAGCAAATTATCAGAGCCTGATGGCATGTATCCAAAGATATTGAAGAGTTGGTTGACATCATCACAGTCCCTTTAATAGAGATATTTAACTCATTACAGGCTCTGTACTGCATTGCATATTTTCAACCTTTAAATAAATAATCTAGATGGAACAAGAAATATCAAGCTGGTTATCCAAGTTTGAGATGATACAAAAATCAGAATGGTGTCATCAGTCAGAAGCTAACATCTTGCAGGAAGATTTGGATAAATAACTTCCATAGTTAGATACATAGGAAGGACCTTTAATGCTAGAAGTGCAAGTAATGCACTTTAGTCATAGTAATAAGAAATCAGAATAATCTGAATGGCTGTTTACTTGATACTGTGGAGGAAGATAAAGATCTAGACATTAGTTTAACTTCTGATTCAAAAACAACAAGGCAGTTCAATAGGGTAGTACACAGACCCTATTGTATGCTAGCCAACATCAGAAGAGGGATTGTAAGTAGGTCCAGAGAAGTTATTATTTCATTATATAGAGTATCATGCTAGGCCACTTGTGGGTATTGTGTCTCAGGTATGATCACCACATTTAGAGAAATATGTGGATGATCTTGAAAAGAAGCAGTAAATGTGACAGGGAGATCCTGCCACTCTTGAGGATCGACCTTTTCTTAAATCTGTTGCAAGAGTTTTTCTGTTTCTTAACCTAATCTATTTTTACAATTTCTAGTCCATAAGGTTGGCCACCTATGGGTGCCCCTCCCTTCTTGACTATGCTATAGTGTCCTCTTTAATTTTTTCTTTTCCCTCTCAGGTCCTCATACAGGGAGGTTATTGTAGTGACCTCTGAGCTGATGTAAAACAACAGGCTGTGTTCCTCATTGTTGGATTTAGTATGCAATAGCACTATGTCATAAAATACTTTGATGTATATGCCTTATGTGTATGAAACCTGTAAATGTTGAAAATACCATAGCATTAGGTGTTTTTGATAAAGGTAAAATGTTTCTAGGGAATGTATTATAAAAATTAAGCCACCGGGGTAGAGGTATCAGAAAGCACCTGTTGTGTTATTTACATGCAAGTAAATTACAGATTGCTTGACAGGCCCTTTGGCACCATGCATTCCTGCTTTAAGCTGAACCAGCCTAGAATCCAACAGTGATTTGCATATACATCCCATGATGCTTTGCATTATGGGAGAACTGTATGTGTGATGTTGTATTTCTTTGAAAATTGGCTTTATTTCCAGTGCTCTTTGTGGTAACCCTTGCTTCAGTGCTTCTGCACTGAGGTTTTTTGTCTTCAGCTTGTTTTTGGGTTTTTCTTTTTTTTGAGTCCCATCACCCAAATATATAAGACCAAATATAGTGAATTAATTTCACTAAAGAGGCAGATCAGTAGATAAGTGGGTCAGTAGGTGTTGACTAAGTGCAGAAGAAGAAGATGCATAGCCTGTTGCTGCAACCTGATGTATTGAAGAAGGGATATGCCATTGCTTAAGGTTATCCACTGTGTTTTAAATCAACATCACACAGAGGTTGTGTGTTGAACCTGAAGTTCTGTGTCTGGTCCATCTGTTATTCAACAACCCTCCACAGTAAACAACTAAGCTGATCAAGAATTGGAAACAAGGAGTTAGTAGGAGAGACTGGAGATGTATTATTTGGAGTTCAGATAGATTGTTAAGGGGCAAGGTTGAATTAACATGGAAGGCTTCTGGATGTGCATTTCACAGGAAGAACCAGGACACATGAGTACAAGTCAGAATTATCAGGGTTTCATCTAGACATAAGGAAATATTTCTTAACTGAGAGGGTACTGAGGCTTTGCAATAGTCTTTCATCAACTGTAGTGGCAATGGCAAAAAGAAACTGTGATCCTGAAACACAGAAACATTGAATTTGCTAGCAGATAAGGACCACTTAGTCCACCTAGTCTGTCCATTTTTCCCTGTCTATAGTATCACTGCAGGTCCTACTTGATCACCAGCCCATTCACCCCCTTCCTTTTCCTTAAGATTCCTTTATGCCTAACCCATGCATTCTTGAACCCCACCACTGTTTTCACCCCCACCACCTCCACTGGAAGGCTGTTCTAGGAATCCACCACTCTTTCTGTGAAGTACTTCCTCATATCTCATCTGAATCCACCCTCCTCCAGTATCTTATCATGCTCCCTTGTCTTTGAACACCTTTCTTTTTACTGAAAAAAATACTTTCCTCTTGTATCATGTTTACCCTGTGGGGTATTTAAAGGTCTCTATCTTGTCCCCCTTCTCTCCTCTCTTCCAGGGTGTGCATATGTACTGTAGGTCCTGTAATTTCTTCTTGTAGGGCTTCTGATATAGACCCTGCACCATTTTAGTTGCCCGCCTCTGGACCACTTCTACTCTATGTCCTTTCTGATATGTGATCTCCAGAACTGAGCAAAGTACTTTAGGTGGGGTCTTACCAGCGATCTATACGAAAGAAACACCACCTCCCTCTTTCAGCAGTTAATACCCCTTTCTTTGCAATCCAGCAACCCACTTGCCCTCCCAATTGCCTCGTTGCACTGCCTGGCCTCCTTTATGTCATCCAATATTGTCACCCCTCAGGTCTCTTTCCTGCTTAGTGGTCGTCATTACTCCCCCCCCCCATTTTCCATTTTGAACTCTGCCCTGGTTTTCTGTGCTCCAAGTGCATTATTTTGTAATTATTTTGTAATTTTGTGTATTGAAACCCAGTTGCTACACTCTTGACCACTTCTCAAGTTTTCTCAGGTCACTGCTTGTCATTTCCACCCTCCCAAAGTGTCCATCCTATTGCAGAGTTTGGTGTCATCTGCAATGAGGCAGACCTTCCCTTTCAGCTCCTCTGCAATGTCACTTATAAAGACATTGAAGAGGACCACTCCCAGCACTGATCCCTGAGGCCTCCCATTGGTCACCCTCCCTCCCTTCCTCTGAGTGAGCTCTGTTTACCACCACTGAGTATGCATGCCAGCATCAACACTAATGTGCATGATCAGGATTGTGCTGTCATTCTTCAAACAAATTAAACAAATACTTATAATGCTAATTTTAGAGAAATATAAAGATCCCATGTTCAGAAGAGCTTCTATTTTAAGCCCAACCATTTGTTATTATGGCTTGGGACATTCATAATTCATGCATGCCCATGCTTACAGGGAAATATATACTTCAGTGCATTCATGTCCAAGAGAGGTGTCTAGAGGCGACAAGCCTGGGTCGAAAGCAGCAATGGATGTGCTCGGCCAATCTAAAGTAAATAGTTTTATAAAATCTATGATAATGCCTAGTATTAATAGCAGTAAGGTACAAGCTTAGGTACTTTCGATAAAGAGCAAGTTAAAGGGCACACTTGTCACATGTGACCAGTAATAGCTGATCAAAGCTGGCAGTGTCCCTTTAATATTGCAACCACCCTATTTTTAACTTCTAGTTCCTCCACCAATTTGTCTGTTATTTGTACTTTGTCTCTTTGAAATCTGCACCAAAAATGATGTCAGGACTGTTGGAAGGGTCCCTATTTGGAAACACTTGGCATGGAAAATATTTGGGTTTATTTGGCACAGGAGTGTCACTGCTCATTATTTGTTTTGCTGGTATGTACAGTAAGTGTAGTTCAACTCTAATGAATGTAAATGAAGCATTTTTGCTTGCAAATACTGGCCACATTTTTTTTGTTACTAAAAACACATGAAACCCTGAGGAAAGGGGCACATAGTAATGAGTTGTGTGACCCTTCAGACAGGGAAATACTATAAAATTTGAAGAAAAGTGGAGACTTTACTATTCCTTTTCTTCTGTGTGCCTTAGTGTGGGCTCCTACAAATGCAGCCACACTACCCCATGACACTACCAAAATTAATCTTTTCCCTGCCTGGCTGGAGTTACTTAAGGACCCCACAATATCAATAACCACCATGGATTATCTATGACCAGCAACAGCAAAAATTAAGCAGTTGTCTTATCGCCTGCCTTTCCTATTTTCCGCTATGTTAATCAAGTCTTGCAGTATCGGGCCAAGTCTGAGCAGACGGTGGGTCAGTAAAAGCCTACTCTGGGCCCTGTTAATCCCCTCAGTGTCTAGACACTAGAATGTCATGAGCCAGTTCCCAATGGCTGTCTGCGGTAAGTATTCATGGGCACAACTATTTGTTGGAATACCTCTCCATTCTTGTGCCTGATTTTGCATGCCACTTATCCTACACCTTCAGGTATCCCACCTGTGGTGATGCATCACTGCTACTGTAGGTCTCATCTAATGTCATTATTTTGCACTGCCTTGAATCATTCTGTTGAGCTTGTAGCAGATCTATGGACACACTTCCATATCCCAACAGGTCTCTCCGTGTCTGTTGCTGTTAACTCTGCTCTGAGACATCAGCTTGCAGAGTAGTGTGAGTTTCAGACACTTCAGGCTTCTTGTGTGCTGTGTTGTTAGTTTTCCCCAACTGGCTGTTGTGGGGATGTTTCCTGAACTCCCAGCCATTCTTTTGGCATAGTCTGTGCTTCCTGCTTAGGAAAACTTTGGGTGCTCCATATTGTGTTCCTAACACACAGTCTGCCCCTAATATTCTAACGACCTCAGAGACCTCAGTTGGACTATCCCTTTATAATGCCACTGATGCTGCCCTAGCTTATGACAAATTTGTCTCTGCCCTCTAACTTGTCCAAAATAAACACTTCCCGCTTGCTACCCATAGTGCATGGGGCAAAACATGCTGGCCCTCATCTGACCTCCCCAAGCTGATGAAGGAGAGGGTTGCCAAGCAGGCCACCAATAGAACCTCACCATCCCCTCCCCACTGGAATGACTACCATCACCAGCTGAATCTTTACAAGCACCTCATCCACTCAAGGAAGTCTGCTTATTTCCAGTCACTCCAGTCCCATCACCTAGGTAATCCCAGGTGTTTCTGGTCCTCCATTCATACTCTGCTCTCACCCTCTATCAAGCAGTCCCCTTTCCCCCATAACACATAGAAACATAGAGGTTGACGGCAGATAAGGACTGCAAGGCCCATCCAGTCTGCCCATTTTTTCTACCTTATGAATGTGCCATAGGCATGTACTCTGTCAATGGCCTATCTATTCATACTCATCTGTATTGCTCCCTTATGCCTATCCCATGCCTGTTTGAAGCCCTGCACTGTATTCATATCCACCACTTCCTGAGGTGGGCCGTTCCATGCATCAACCACCCTTTCTGGGAAAAAGAACTTCCTCACACTCACATTACCCCTTAATTGGCCACCCTCTAATCTCATGCTGTGTTCTCTTGTCCTGCTATTTTTCTTATATTGAAACATGTTAGACTCTTTCACCTTGTTAATGCCCTTAAGATGTTTGAATGTTTCAATCATATCACCTCTCTCCCTCCTTTGCTCTATGGAATACATATTGAGCTCCATTAATCTGTCCTCATATATTTTTTGATGCAGTCCCTGCACCATTTTGGTTGCTCTTCTCTGGACTCTCCATTTTGTTAATGTCATTGGGCAGGTGTGGCCTCCTGTACTGCACACAGTACTCTAGATGGGGCCTAACCAGTGTCTTGTAAAGAGGGATTATTACCTCCCTCTTACGGCTTATGATACCCTTACTAATATACCCCAACATCTATCTAGACTTACCTACTGCTTTAGTGGTCTACTTGGATGATTTCAGGTCATCTGTAATGATGATGCCCAAGTCTCTTTCTTCCCTTGTGATTGCTAGTAACTCTCCTCCCAACATATAGGAGGCTTCAGGGTTTCTCTTCCCCATGTGCATGCTCTTGCACTTCATTGCGTTAAACCCCAGTTGCCACTCTTCTGACCATTTTGCTAGTTTATCCAGATCTCTTCTCATTCTGCCCACCCCATCTGGATCATCTACTCTGTTGCTGATCTTGGTGTCATCTGCAAACAGACAAACTTTACCCTCTAGTTCAACTGCAATGTCACTGATGAAGATATTGAAGAGGACTGGCCCCAGGACTATTCCCTGAGGTACCCCACTTGTGACTTGCATCTCTTCTGACTGTATACCGTTTATCACCACTCTCTGTTTTCTGCCCACCAACCAGTTTGCCACCCAGTTGACCACCTTCTGATCCACCCCGAGCCTACCCAGCTTATTAATCAATCTTCTATTTGGGGCAGTATTGAAAGCTTTGCTGAAGTTAAGGTAGGTGACATCAACTGCATCCCCTTGGTCCACCACTCTGGTTACCCAGTCAAAGAATTCTATGAGATTAGTCTGACAGGACCTTCCTTTTGTAATTCCATGCTGTCTTGGATCCTGTGCTCTTATGGATTTCAGGTGTTGCACTATCCTTTCCTTAAGGAATGCCTCCATAATCTTGCCCACTACTGAGGTAAAACTGGCTGGTCTGTAATTCCCTGCCTCCTCCCTGCTACCACTCTTGTGGAATGGTATCACATGAGCCCTTCTCCAGTCTTCTAGAACCTCTCCTGTGCTCAGACTCACTAAACAGTTCTGATGATGGCTCTGCAAGTTCCACCCTTGGCTCCTTTAGTACCCTGGGATGTATGCCATCAGGTCTCATTGCCTTGTCCATCCTGAGCTTAGAGAGCTCTTGTAGGACCCTTTCTTTTGGAAAGGGACTAGTGCATACCTCCCTCCCCCCTATGCCCATGGTGCTGAGCTGTGGGCCCTGCCCTACCTTCTCCTCAGTAAATACTGAGCAGAAGTATCTATTTAGAATAGATGCTTTTCCCTGGACCTCCTCCACACACTCCCCCTTATCCCCTCTGATCTTAGCAATACCCCCTTTGGACTTTCTCCTTTCACTAATGTATCCATAGAAAGTCTTGTCACCTTCTTTTACTGTACATGCTAGTGTTTCCTTGGTTTGGGCCTTTACCAGCCTCACTGCCTTCCCTGCTTCCCTTAGGGAAGTTTGGTATGCCTCTCTATCTTCTTCCCGCTGTGTTCCTTTACATTTCCTGAAGGCCAGCCTTTTGGCTCTGACCTTTTTGGCTACTGCTTTTGAGAGCCAAAGTGGGTTCCGCCTTCTTTTGCTCTTGCTTTTCTCTCTAACACAATGGGATGTTGCTTCAGGTATTGCACTGTTAATGCTTGCCCACTTTGCCTGTATCCTGTCACCTGTATTTCATCTTGCCAGAGCTAGCTTAACTCTGTTGGCATCTTATCAAAGGCAGCTCCTCTGAAGTCCCATATTTTTGCCTTGGAATGGGATGATTTAGTGCTAGTGGCCAAATTGAACCATACCATGTGGTGGTCACTGGCCCCCTGGTGAGCTTCTACTTGGAGATCTGTGCTCCTTTCCCCATTAGTTAGTACTAGATCTAGGATAGCCCTATCTCTTGTGGGTTGTTGTATCAGTTGTTTGAACTGGTACAACAACATGAATCCCTGACAGACCCCATCGATACTGCGAATGCACTCAATGCTCTTTTCTCCAATCTCAGCAACTACCTGGCTAAACTTCCCCCTTCACCACCTTGTCCACACACCCTTCCACTACTTCCAGCAGCCCCCTTTTATTTCAAGACTATCTCCCACCTGGGATACTTAAACTCATCCTCAGTCTTCCATCTAGAGGAGTGCTGGTAGTGATGGTTTATTCCCACTTCTCAAATTAGTGGCCCTGCAACATTGCCTGTCCACTTACCTTTATCTTTAATCTCTCCTTACCACAGCCTCTGTCCCCTGCCTGGAAGCAGGTCAAAACTGTCTTCATCCACAAATCAGGTGATCTCAGCATTATGGATAACTATCGACCCATTTCCATACTGCCCCATCTTGGGAAGCTCCTCAAGAAGGCTGTCATCTACCAAATCACTGACCATGTCAGCAAATATGACCTCCTTTACTCTCAGCAACATGGTTTCAGGAAGTCGCACAGCACTACCACTGTCCTGGCCCTCTTAACTGACCATGTACTTAGGAACATGGACGAAGGGAAGTTGACTGGTTCGGCATTTGTCAACTTATCCAAGGCCTTTGAGTTAGTCAACCATAACATCCTTATAACTAAACTTGGTGCCTTGGCTTCTCCTCAGCCTCCACAGGCTGGCTCACAAACTACCTCTTTGGTAAAACTCAATGGTCTGCCTTGGTGGTGCCAACCCTCCCCCATTGCCTGTCTCCTGTGTCCTCCAGGGCTCCATACTTGGCCTCTCCTTTTCCCTCTTCATTAATTCCCTCCCATTGAGGGCCTCTCATCACCCTCCTCTACTCTGACAACCTGATACTGTTTCAAAGTGACCCCTTCCCTCCTCACTGTCCTCCATCCTCACCACTGAAATCTGTATGGCCCACCATTGGATCTCCTCTAAGAAACTACTAGTCAATGCATCCAAAACTAAGGCAACGCTATTCGGCTCAAATCCCAAACTCTCTGCCCTTGGCCACTCAGGCTTCCTTCTCACTGTCCACTCCCTGGATGATCTCTCATCAACAATGTTCACTCATTCAAATATCTGGGGGTAATCCATGATCCATCCCTTACCTACTTTGACCACATTGTTTCCCAGATATGTCGCATAAACCAGAAGCTAGGTCTCTACTACTGCCTAATTGACCATCTCACATCAGAAGCCTGCCTTGTTGTAGCCCACTGCAACCTCCTCCCACTCCTTGATTATGGGTGTCCTGTATACTCCCTTACCTTCACTGCCAACCAGCACTGACTGGATACAACTTACAACTGGATCTGCCACCTTGTTTTTTGCGCCCCTGTCTCCACCCACCACTGCTCTCTCTACCAGTCCTTAAAATCCCCCCTCAAGCATGACGCTCATACCTGCTGGCCTGGATCATCTGGGATTCATAGATTCTGTCAGCACATAAGAACCACCAGGCCCATTCAATCTGCCCATTTAAGCTAGCTCACAAAGCGGCCAGTGCCCTTTATTGGTCATTGGGTTAGCTTTTTCTTCCTACCTTTATTATTTCTTTGTTTCTGCCCCATGCATGTTTAAAACCCACCACAGTACAGGCTTTCACCACCTCCTGGGGCAAGCTATTCCATGCATTCACCCTTTCTGTGAAGAACTTCCTAATATTTCCACTTATGCAGCCACCCTTCAATCTCATGTCGTGTTCACTTGTCCTGACACTACTGTTGAGTGATATCAGTTGTCTCCTTCCACCTTGTTTATGCCCTTGAAATACTTGAATGTTTTTATCATGTCACCTCTCTCCTCTTCTGTTTCAGCATGCACAAATTTAGATCCCTCTCTCTCTCCTCGTATGGCTTGTGATGTAATCCGTTCACCATTTTAGTAGCCCTCCTCTGCACTGTCTCTATTTTGTCAATGTCCTTTCGAAGAGTGGTCTCCAGAACTGTACACAGTATTCAAGGTGAGGTCTCACCAAGGTCTTGTACAGTGGAACCATTACCTCCATCCTTCTGCTTGTGATTCCCCTTCCAATACATCCCAACATCCCACTGGGCTTTCCCACCACCTTGACAGTCTGCCTAGTGGCTTTAAAGTCATCTGTGATTATGACCCCCAAGTCTCTCTCCTCCTTAGTTACTGTCAGAAGCTTTCCCCCATCCTGTAGTACGCCCCAAGGTTCCTGCTCCCCACATGCATGATTTTGCATTTTTTGGAGTTAAACCTTAGCTGCCATGCCCCTGACCATCTCTCCAACCATTCCAGGTCTCTTCTCATCCTTTCCACACCCTCTGGGGTATCCACCTTGTTGCAGATCTTAGTGTCCTCCACAAACAGGCAAACCTTTTCCCCCAGCCCATCTGCTATGTCACCAATGAAGACACTGAAGAGGACTGGCCCCAGTACTAACCTCTGAGGTACCCCACTGGTCACCTCCATTTCCTCTGATTGGGTTCCATTTACAACTACTCTCTGTTTTCTGTCCCTTAACCAACTGCCAGTCCAGTTCACCACTTTGTGTCCCACCCCAGGTTGCCTAACTTGTTGACCAGTCTCTTGTGTGGGACAGTCAAAGACTTTGCTGAAGTCGAGCTAAGCAATGTCTTCTGCCCCCCCCCGGTCTACCACTTTTATCAGTCAGTCAAAGAAATCTAGCAGATTTGTTTGACAGGATCATCCTGCAGAGAACCCAGGTTGCCTGGGATCCACCAGCATATTGGCTATCTGGTGTTCCACAGTTCTTTCCTTGAGGTGTGCCTCCACTATCTTCCCAACTACAGAGGTTAGACTAACTGGTCTGTAGTTCCCCGCTTCTTCCTGCTACCTCTTTTGTGAAGAGGGACAATGTTTGCCCTTCTCCAATCCTCTGAGACTACTCCAGTGTCTAAGGACTCACTGAACAGGGCTGCCAAAGGGTCTGCAAGTTCATTCCTCAGCTTCTTTAGGACCCTGGGATGTATGGCATCTGGAACCATGGCTTTGTCAACTTTTAACCCTGCCAGTTCTTATAGGACCCTCTGCTCTGTGAATGGCATGTTGTTTACTCCTAGCTTTATCTTCCTGATGTCCAACTGTGGGCCTGCCCATCCACTTCCACAGTGAAGACTGAACAGAAATATTTGTTCAGGATCACTGCTTTTTCCCGCCTGCTTCCACTGTCTCTCCTGGCCCCACACTCATTGGCTATTCCCCTAGCAATGCATAGCCCCTCTGTCTCCCCTCTATCTCTTCTGCTCCTTCCCAAGACTTATAGCCACAGTCTCCATCAGTCAACCCACCTCCAATTTGTTCATCCAAACATAACCACCAGGATGGGCCAAAGAACCTTCTCTGTTGTTGGACCCTCTATGTGGAATGATCTCCCACTGCACTGCATTCCTTGACCCCCCATGAAATTTAAATTCCTACTAAGAAGTCACTTCCTGTCTTCCTTGACTCGAGCACTTCCTCAGGACACTAACACTGCTGTGCCTTCTATATGTAAGCCTTACCTGGCCTCCTTCCTCCTGCTAGTTGCCTTTTCTCCTACCTTGAAACAAGCTCTAGGCCGCCATCTTATCCTGATGACAACTGCATTTCTACCAGTGAACTTAATTTGTATTCTGTGTTTTGATGATGCTACAGACTCTGTCATTGTATTTCTACCCAGACCAGAGGCTGTAATCATATGTATATCGTTTATATTGGGAGGGCTGTGCCTGTGGTTCAATGTGGGGATAGCTCCTCCCACAACCTCTATTTAACCCCTACACTAACCACACCTCCCTTGCTTAGGGGAGCTTTGTCCTGCCCTAGGCTTCTTCTTTGTTTCTTTCCTAGCTCTGTGCCCCTTCCCTCCCTTGTGTTCTTGCTGTGTCTTCTTCTGCAGCCTTGGTGACCCTAGATTCATTTCCAGCAGTTGTGTCACTTCATTTTCATGATTCTACAACTATTTATTCATGTACTTATTTACTTAAATAAGCCTTTAAAGAACAACTTTCAACTCAATTACATTATCATACTATGAACTACAGGTAGTTATGTGATGACTGTGAAATAAGCACACTCAGCTTTTTGTACATTGGCAACCTAACTAACCTTATTTATATTTATGTTATCCGCTCTTGCCATACCACCAGGCTGCTTGTTTTATCAATGTTATCAGCTGTGCATTTACGATCTGCAAGAATTGATGCTTTTAAATTTCTGCGCTGCTCCTGCCTCTGTCCCTGAGCACCTGCACCTGCTTCCTTCTCTCCCCAGTTCCTGCCTCAGTTTTCCTCACAACCTTCCTTCCTTTGCATTATCAATGCTTCTGTCAACCACACCTTCTCTATACCACCCCTGTTTCTATACCTCATTTATTCCTTATGCTTTTCCTGTCTTCCCTCATCTATGTTTGATTTATCATACCTCCTTCACCTCAGCTTCCAAATCTGCTCTGAGTTCCAGCCAGTCCATACCAGCAGTACTCCGGTCTCCATCCCTAACTCGCACCTTCTGAGGTGCTGAGCAAAGGTAGGCTTCCCCTGTCTACCAGGGATGGGAGTCTGTTTCAATCATTACACCATACTACTACTACTAGCCAGACATCCTCTGTGCCTAACTCTGCTAGACAGCATTGAGTGAAGGTTAGCTTGTTCCGACTACCAGGTATGAGAGCCATGTCTACAATCTACTGTGTCATACCATACCTCCTCTGCCTCATACCAGTTGCCGCTTCCCTTCGGGAATAGAACTGCCTCCTACTTACCAACTTGTCATCCTCTGCCCCTAGCTCTACTTGGCAGCATTGAGTGCAGATTAACTCACCCTAACTACCAGGGATGGGAGCCATGTCTCCAATCTACCGAATTTTTACCATACATTCTTTGCCTCCATGCCAGTGTTGCTGCTTTCTTCGAATGGAACTCTTTCTCTAGATGCACCCATCATTCTACTTTTGAACTGCTGGCTGCCATTTCCCTTCAGGAATGGGGTCTTTCCACTCTGACTGTCTTCCACCTCTCAGCTCTGCCTGAGACTTTAACCAGTGGAACCAGGACCTCATCGACTTATGTGCCTCCGTTCTGTTGCTGCCACTTCCATCACTCACAGGACCCCTCTGCTTGACTGCCTCCACTTGCCATCTCATTCTTCAAAGGACTATTCATTCTCTAGCCCTTTGGCTCCCTTCCTATGGATCCTGCCAGCTTGTTCAATCCTTTCTTATTCCAGGTCGACTGCCTCATAAACTTCCTTGCTGCAGGTCCCCATCTGACTGCTGTATGAACTTGTTTTCTTTTGCAGAATTGGGACCTCATCCTTCATCACTCCAGCACCTTCCATGACTTTCTCTAGTCATTTCCGGCCTTTGTCTAATGTGGGACTCCTGTTGCTCATGGTGCTTCTCTTGGCTCCTTAGCCTTCTGTAGATCATCATCTGGTGCCTTGCTTCAGCTTTCCTGCACTTTGCAGCTGTTCGCCGTAGAACTGACCTGGTCCTGTACCTTCCTGCTCTGGATGTCTTCCAGCTTCGCTTGGCCCATAGATTCCCAAGCTTATTCCTTCAGTTCATCTGGATCCACCCTGGACTTCTTTCCCATTTTGGATGGCTGCCTTTTCATCTCTGCCTTGCAAGCTTAGGAGCTTCATTATTGTTTGCTGCTACGCTCTTTGGGCCTTCTACCCTGTCTCTGATCAATACTCCTACCTGGTCATCCGCTCTTCCATGATCCATCCCCTACTCCTACTCCGGCCTTTTTAACAGTACCCTTACACTGCTCGTTGGATCACTAGCTCATTACTCTGAGTAATACTTCTGCCAGCAAGCATTCCTAGCGTACATGCCTCATAGACTCTTACGCCACCATAGAGTTTTATACTGCCCAATCAGTTCTTCACAATCATTCATGAACTCTCATTTGTATGGAAAATAGGAAGATCTTCTCCGCCTCTACTGGATATACCCTCCGATTCCTGCCCATTCAATCACCATGACTTTCCTGTATGCCTTGTCTCATTGGTTATCTTCATATGTGGAAAGGACTTAAATCTTTCTGTTATACTTTGACTTGTAATCAGCAACGCTTCTACAGATACCTGGAATCACAAGATAACCCATTCAGTTATGGACATTATCCATTTTACCTTCCGCAGTCTCTTCTTCCAACATTGACTTTGATGACCAAGTTGCTCGACTTCTACTTCTCAACAGTCATTGCTCATTTTAGGAATTTCACAGATATCTTCCAGAACATTCATCGTGGGATCTCCATCTCATTGCCGATTACTGACTCCATGCCATTCAAACCATAGTTTTGGCTCCTATACATCGCCATTCCTTCTGCAATCATCCACACCTTTTCACCTAGTACCTTCAGCTGTCTTGACCGCTCTTCCAGTGCACCCTTTGGCCTCTTCTTCTCGAAGTACCTTCATTAATCTCTACAAGAAAGACCATCACCGAGAATTGGTTCTCTTGAATTCTAACCAGCAATCTGTAAGTCTAAACATATTCACTAATTCAGATTGCTTCCAATCGGTATTAATCAGCCATAGCACTAAAATCATATGGCATCTTGCACTAATCGACGCTACTACCAATCCAGCCTACAGACTTTTCCTTATATCTGCCCCTAAGCTTCTCACAAGTTCTTCGGCATCGGATTACCTGTAAACTTAACCAAGCTATGCCACCACAGTGCATCTCCTAAATGATCACACCACTGAAATACCCACACCTCACATCAGGCAGCAGACCAGTAATTTGAATATAAAGTCATGAACATCATGACCAAAGAAGCCATCCATTCCTTATACCAAATTTCCAATCATTTTATATATATATACCATTTGGACTGCTTCGCAAATCTTTCTCTATGGATTTCCTAATAACTTATGGCATTACTCACATCAGTCATTCAAAATCTTCTCTACTCATTGTACTCTGGGATGCTTACCTAGTGACTTATTGCTCACTAATTCATTCTTTACCTCCAGATTGCATCGAATATCAAACCTTACATGAATCGGATCAGTCACCCATAACTTTACAAATCATCACAACTCCACAGTGTACTGTCTAGTCCTATATATGATCAGATTATGCTCTCCTGACTGAGTACACCCCTATAATCCCTTTGGATATGCATCCTTTGTCACTTCATAAACATGGACTACATTAGCCCTCCTTTAACTGGCTCTGTTCCACACACAGGATTCTACCATCCCTATGGAAAGGGAGTACCCTTCATCCTCAGGATCATCATTCAGTCTGTATCATCCTTGGATTGAGAATGAACTATCATCTCCAGGGCCCTCAAAGACTTGTTTCTACTTATTTCTGCTTCATGGATCTTCCTTAAGCAACCTCGTCTCATTGTCGAGTTCATTGCCTCCAGACCATACCTTACATTCAAACCTTTACAAGTTGGATCATTCACCAATGACTTCTTGTGCCATAGCATTTTCACCATTCCCAGTTTAGTACTTTATCGATCCAGTCATATTCCTTCTGCTCATTGTACCCTTGCAGTCCCCATAGGACAAGCAGTATTCATCATCTTGAAACTGAACTTCCTTCACCCTCCTTACCCAAATTTACTTATACTTAGGATTCTATTGCTCATTCAGAACAGACCTACTCATCAACCTCAAGATTATCGTAGATCAGTATCATCTACCAACTGTACAGACAGTTGGTAAGACCACATCTGGAGTACTGTGCCAGTTCTGGGAGACCCCATCTCCAAGTAAAGACATAGATAGGGTGGGAGTCTGTCCAGAGGAGGGAAATCAAAATGGTGCAGGGTCTGCACCAGAAGACATATGAAGAAAGACTAAAGGAGCTTAAGATGTGTAGCCTCAAGGAAAGGATGGAGAGGGGGACATGATAGAAACTTTCAAATACCTCAAGGGAATCAACAAAGTCCAAGAGCATAGCATCTTTCAGAAAGAGATGTGCAAGAACAAGGGGGTACAATTTGAAGATAGAGGGGGGGATGGCTCAGAGGTAATGTGAGGAAGTATTTCTTCACAGAGAGGGTTGTAGATGCATGGAACAGACTTCCTGAAGAGGTAGTAGAGTCAAAAACAGTGGGGAATTCAAGAATGCATGGGACAGACATAAGGCAATTCTAGTGGGGGGTAGGAGGAAGTATACTGTTGGTTAACTAGGATCTGCAGCTTATCTGTTAGGTAGGGAAATGGGCAGACTATGTGGACCAAGCGATCCTTATCTGCCATCAAATTCTATGTTTCTATGTTTCAAGGATGGATTATCATCTCTTCATGCAGCTCATCAACCTCCATTTAGCTATGGTTACTATAACCTAGGTCCTTCTTCTTTTAGTGTGCCCAGAGGACAGGCAGATCTCCTGCCATGGGTCCTCAGAGGTTTCCTCCACCTTGTTTTTTTTCCCTCTCCTGAATGCCAGGGGTCATACTCACCATGAGCTGGAGAAGGTATCTTTTGGGTCTTCTATTCCCTACAATTTACTACCTACATACCTACTACCCAAGGGTGGGAATAGAGTTGAGCCACAAATTGTACTACAAGTTACACAAGCACTATGTACCCCATCTCTACTCATTGCTATTCCCCAAACATTGAATGGGAGTGCTATGCCCATGGTTTAATGTGGGGAATAGCTCCTCCTGCAGCCTCTATTTAACCCCATGCTAACCACCCCTCCCTTGCATAGGGAGCGTTTTTTCATCCACCTCCATCCCCTCCTCCTCCTCCTCCTCCTCCTCCAGCACTCTACTCACCCTTGTTCCTGGGCCTTCCTCTCCCTACAATTTATTACTTATGTATCTACTACCCAAGGGTGGTAATAGAGTTAAGCCACAAAACTACTATAAGTTACACAAGCACTATATACCCCATCTTTCCTCATTGCTGTTCCCCAAACATTGAACTACTATGTACATCATGACTGATGTACCAAATGTTAATTACCTCACCACTGTATGTTAGCCTGACTTGCACTTGATCTAGTTAATGTTTATGTCTGTGCATATGTGTCCTTACTGTATCTCCTAATGTTTTGTGGCAGTTTCTGGCCCGTGCCATGCCTGAAAAAGCTCTTTGTATCAGTGCACCAACCCAGTTAACAAATGAGTAAATAAATAAATAAATGAACTGTGTGGATCCCTGTACCCCACTCTCAACCTTCTGTTTGGTGACAGTCTGCAGGCATTTCTCAATGTAGCTGTAGGACAGTTATAGAGCTTCATATCACTTTCTGTGGTCATGGAGGACCCTCCTAGTGCTCTGAATATGTCTCCTCCTCACAGCTTGAAGCCTCACTCCGCAGCTGTGTGGTGGCCCTTTGCTGCCCTGATAGCCCTTCCGCCTCAAAGCCTGCACACTCATACTACACCTGTAGGGTAGTCTTGTGCTGTCTAACTGCACCTCCTCCTCACAGCTTTGAACCGTGATGGAGCCTTGCAGCACATTTGCCGGCCCTCTTTCTTGCAATCCTGTTGGCGCAGGGCAGAACAAAAGGCACTTGGGTGGCTGTAGCCTTTTCCTCTGTCATTCTTTTGCTGGGCTAATGGATGACTTTGACTGTAGAATGGTACACTATCTATAGGTACGGCAAGTAGTATTACCAGCATAATAGGTGTACTACTGACTTCTTTTTAACCTTTTTCTGTATGCAAAATCGAATGTTTGAGAGCTGAGAAATGTATTCATTGTGAAAATAAGACAGCTGAATAGCTGAGAGCTCTCTGCAGTCAGTATTTTCATGGGTTCCTGCAGTACAGGAGGTTCAGTTATTCTGTGATCCTGGAGGTGGTGATGATGCAGCTTGCATTCATTGATTAGCCAGGGTCCTTATGCATCACATACACATACTGGTCGGGGGGTTCCATGTCGCTGCAGTGACAGGAACTCTGCTGAATGGCATTACAGCGATGGCACCATGCCGACAATTGGCTTTGTGCCATCACTGTAACAAAGTGCTTTTCTGTGACCCCCCTGCATGCTTGGACTTTTATATAATCAACTCTGAGTTAGAGTTGTGTCAAGGAAGAGGCACAATCTCTGGGGAAAAACTGTTGGTGTACTGCCAGGAGTATTATAGCGACCTGTGGATTTCATTGCTGTAATGGTCTTCGTAGGAATACATGTGCTGTGCCAATGTATACCTGGTTGGGCACACATAATACCTTTGTCTTGCATCCACTTACTGCAGTTGTGGGGAAGCAGCAGTGTAATGTCAGGAATTTAGACAACCTATTGCAGTATGTAAGCTGGGTGACATGGCATATTCCATATGACATTTATTTATTATATATATTTCAAATGTTGGTGACCCAAAAATACTATGAGCCAGAGCTCATTTCCACAGGGGTCTCAGGGGCTGGGGAGCAGGGCAGATTCAGAATTACATCATCAACAATATCAAACATTTTACAGGTGTAAATGTGCATTATGAGACAATACGTAGTACACTGCAGGTAATATACCCAAGGTGCAGGGATATCAACCCTGAGAAATGTCAGCAGCTATTCACAAGGAGTAAATGTGCAGAGTGACAGCATATTCAATTTAACTAAAATGAGGGCCGAGCAAATACAGTACAGTAGCCAACAACCACTGGGGGAGACTGCAATAAAGCCATAACCATAATAGAAGTAGACTAGCATTAACTAGATAACTTTCTCCGTGGCTTCTGCTCACTCTTATTTTACACAGATTGAAAATAGGTACCTGTATAGCTGCTGCTGTTCCTAACAATGGCCCTATGCATAGAGGGGTGTATAGTATGTGCAAAGTGGTTAGAAATGCAGTATGCAGCTACACAGCTACACAGCATGCAAGGCAGCCATGTAATGCACCATTCACTAACAGACATGCAGTCCACATGGAAATGGTAGGCAGGACCATAAGAGACATGCAGGGCCCCATGCAGTCCAAACCAGGAGGTTATGGAATTCACGGATCCACCCCTTGACCTCACAATATATGGGCAAGCGGTCTGCCCTGCACTGATATGTGTAAGTGAACCACTGTAGGTCGATGGTGCAGGTCAGAGGGGCAGACAGTACCATGGATGTGTCTGGACCCAAGGCAGTGGATGTACCCGGTCCATGAATTACATGAGTGGCCAGGTGGCAGCACTGGTCAGTGACATCTGTACCCACTATGCCACACTGTATGGGATACAATCCCTGTCGACACCCAGGCAATCAAGGTCTGCCTGTGGCTCAATATACAGTCTGCTGTGAATATTGTCAGCCCAGAGACACGGACATTCTCCACCATTAAATATAAATGGTGCGACCAGTGGGTGGGAGTGAAGAGAACTCACGGCTGGCACGCAGGCATGCCTCGGAATGGGCATTGGCCTACCCAACCTTGCACCCACACTAACACCTGTGGAGAGGATGGTCACTGACACCCTCACATGGGTGGCCCTACATGGGGAGGTGGAGGGCACAGTCACAGTGCCAGCAGGGACAGGTGCCATGAGGTAGTAGTTGGCGGCTGCATTGCTGTATCTTTATAAACAATAAATGGTTAATCTTTCCAAAGTTTTGGAGACTTTTTTTCTCCATTTTGTGAGCCCAGCTCTTTTTGAAGATTGTTTGACTATGCTAGGAATGCTGTTGGCTCCAGGTTTGACTCTGTGCTCCCTTCATGAAAGAAATTTGCCATGAGGGTATGTACACCATGCATGTACTAACCACCGTGTGTTGCACCCCATAGTCACCAGTACATCTGGACATCTCCCCAAAGCATGCCACTGTTCATCCTGGAGCCCACTCCACAGTGAGTACCTTGCACAGACAACTGTGATGTGGAGGATGACGCAGGTGGGATACCCATTCTGCATGCACCTCAGCACTGAACACCCACAGCAGCCCTGTCACAGGTATTGTATCTCCCTTATGTCACCCACAGGTACAAAGCAGGACAGAGAAGTGCTGTTGGACACTGATTGACATGGAGGCCACACAAACATGGACCATCGAGAGGACAGAGGTGGAGGAGGATGATGATGATAAAATCTGCATCATGGACAGCCAGCCCCCCCCACCAGCTTGACAGAACCCTAGAGGCCCAGCTGATTGGGCAGCACATGAACACAGTCACACAATGGGCACAGGTGTTCACCATGGGCCTACATTGCACAACACCTGCACCCTTTGGTAATACTGGGGACAAGGTTCTATCAACACAGCCACCTGGCAGGCTATGGAGAACACACACCTGTGGTGTCCCCCACATCTACTACACAGAGATGTGCCATCTGAAGCTTGACAGACTGGATGCCCAAAACAGGAACATGGACACATTGTGGGGGCTGACAGAGGAGGTGTGTGGTATGTGATGTGGGATTAAACACCTGGGTGACCTCATGGTGCATCTCACTGAGCATCTGCTAGCAGAATCAGGAACACAAGGCCAGTCAGCACCCACCCCATGCTGTGTAGCTGCACCTGAACCAGCAGCTGTGAGGAGCACATGGCCCGAGGAAGAGCAACAGGACACAGTGAGGTGTGCACCCACCACCTCCTGGAGACAGTGTTTCAGGGCACAGGTACACCCCCACCAACAGCCGGTACATGGGGACACATACACTGGTGTCCACAACAGCCACAGGACAGCACTGGTGGCATGGGACCAGGTTCTCTGCCCCTCCCATGAACACCCACCAGGATGTAGGCAGCAGAACACAAGTACAAGAGGGGACACACAGCCACAGCAGATGACATGAAAACCTACAGATGTGCATCCACACAGTGGTGGGCATGCTCATGCACTCACACGGCACCTGGGCACATGCTCATTTGCTCACCTAAGGCAGCACCCATTTGCAATGAAAAGGAAATGAGGCCACCAGTGCCAGTGACAAAGCATAGTTACAACATGCACAGTACCACTTGCATGCACACACACAGAACACACACACACAAAAGTCATACACCTGCCCCACAGTACTGCAAACCCCTGCCCCCAACACAACACCTATCACCTCCAATAACTTGGAACTCCCCCACACCATACCCGTGGACCACCAAGCAACATACCCATGACCCCCAACAGCATGCAAATGTCGCCCAACACACATATGTACCCAACAACACCATTAACACATGTGTCCCATCCAGGAGGGGTGCACTCAGGTGCATAACTCATCACTGTGCACCCCACACCCACCCAGACTATCCTCCACGCAAGCCACAGCACAATGATGGTCACCCCCCACAGCACATACCCATGCCTCTGTACCATGGACAATCACATGTCAGATGTTGGCAAACAGGTCACAGGCACAGCAGTGGTGCCACCTGGCAGTGGCCAGCACCAATGTCCAAAAGATCCTTTTATAAAGGCATCCCATAGAAGCATCCACTCAATGTCTCAGATCCAGTGTGTGGTGCCCATCATCCACATCAGGCAACACATCTCTGTATGGCAAGCAGCATGGGTACATGGCAAAAACAGCGATGATGTGGAGGGCACATGCTGTGAACACCTTGCATGCCTTTCCTGGTGACAGCATCATTGTTCCACCTGTATGATCCAAACACTGGAACCTCATATTCAGCAGCCCTATTGTTTTCTCTATGACAGGAGGGGTATTTTGTGGCATCATTTTATGCCTCCTCGTAGTACCATGTGGCTCCAGGAACAATGTCAGCAGGATGTAGTGGGTATCCACTGTCACCTATGCAGGGGAAACAGAACAGATACTTCAGCTTCAGCAGCATGGGTACCACATTGATACCATAAATGCTGCAGTTGTATACTATCTAACAGCTGTCCCTCAACCCAGTGGACAGTAAGTAGAGCACTTAGTCAGGACCCATTAAGGATGTTGGAGTCATGACATAAACCTGGGTACCGTGCACACAAGTTGGTGAACATGCCAGCCATGTCACACACCACCTGACATTTTATAATGTGGAACCCCTTCCTGTTCCTGTATGTCTCCTCAGCCCCAGATGGTGCCATTATCCCAATATGGTGCAGTCTATCACACCAAGTACATTTGGCATGCCATGCATGGCATAGAATGCTGTTTAGTAGCCTGTACATCAGCATCAGATGTGGGGAATCTGATGTGGCCATGTAGATGGGCCAGCAGGGCATCCATCACCTGCACAAGTGCCCTGGACTCTGATGACTGGCTGATGCCTGTGACATTCCCTGTTACCCTCTGGAATGACCCTGTGGCATAGCAGGTGTGTGCACAGAGCACCTTAGTCTTCACAGATATCACCCTGGAATGCCAGGTCCGTGGTGCTACAGTGGTATGGAGCACATCATACACTTGCTCAATTGTAGCCCAGTCAAACTAAAATTGTTTGATGCAGTGTGTGTCCCGCAATGTTCCAGCATCCAGCCATAGTCTGAATACCTGTGGTCATGGACCTGGAAGCCACCATTGTGCATGGTCAGCCTTAGCCTCTAGCAAGAGGACATTCATTAGGAAGCCTGGACACATTATAACTTCTCCTCTGAGTTACCTGTCGACAGGTATGTAGCTGGCAACTTTGCTATATGTGGTGCAGACTGGTCACATACACCTTTACGTGGGCATGGGCGGGTCATGCATGCTGCCGGTGATGGGATCTGCATGGGTGTCAACCAGATGCACCCAGTGGAGAGCTGACCAAAGATGGCAGACGATCTCTTCTGACCTGCATCAGCACGCTACAGGTTGGGAAACTGGGGATTATTCCAGAAAACTGTGGAGGATGTCTGAGGAGTACTATTTAGACATCCCCAATAGGGGAATATATGGAACATCCATATACCTGTACCAGTATGTATCTACCTGCAGGGTGGGGTGCTGGGGCATGTCTGTGGCCATGTTCTCCATGTTGCTGAGAGATGTCTACATGTCTTTCCCTGTAGGACTGGTAAGAACTCCTGGACCATATTGAACTGACCAAGCAGGAGCAGCAGGATGGGGCCACCTGTGTGGTGCAGACCCGAGGAGGAGTAGGTGGCAACTGAAGGCACCTTTATATCCTGTCCCTGCAGGTGGGCATGACTGATATCTACTACAAGTCTGACATCGCTGAGATGTGGAGGGTGGCAGAACCCTCTAAGGTAGGTGTTGCTTCTGTTGCCATACCTGTGTGTAGCTGTGCCAGTCGGCCCTGCATATGTATCCCGCTCATGTCTGTCCTCCCTCTGTGTTCTTGTCATTGCAGGGCTACAGGGGACTGCTACGCCACCTTGTCCTGCTGCCCAGCCATGGACACAGATTACACACCAGGGGTCCAACAGAGACTCCCAGGAGGAGGGGGAGGACTGATGGCACACCTCTGCTACTGTGGATGGCCAGCATCTGTAAAGCCACTGCCCTTACCATGCCCCTGCCGTGTGGCATGCACATGCCTTATTTTTATCTTTACTGCCTTATTATGGTATTCCGTGCACATTATATGTTTGACTGCCCTGATCATGGGCATTGGTTTGCACTGATAATTTGTGTATGTCATTGTTCAGCCTCTTGTTGTTATACATGTGTATCTTCCTACACCTATGTTATTGTCTTTCCTTCACAGCAGCATGACTGCTGCAAGGTGGGGGGAGGTGCATGAGTGTGGGGAGGACTGCAGTGTGGCCTGTTATGGGGGAATGTGTGTGAGGGGACTGCAGTGTGGACTGTGTGGAGAGGAGGCTGTGGTTATAGCTATTGTGTGTGTTATGGCTGGTGGTTCAGTCATGCCCGCATGCTGTACGTGGGGCCACAAGGATGTACTGTACATGTCAGTATCACACCTGTTTGCAGGTGTCCATGGCTACTGTTTCCACCAGGGTGGTCGGTAGCGCCATGGCACTTCTACCAGTGTGGTCACACGTCCATCCCCATCATAGCTCTCAGGTATCCTTAATTACATGGGGTGTCCCTCATGTTACCCTTCAAACTTGCTCTGTCCTCATCCATCCCTCATGGAACAGATACTGCCCACTCAGGAATATGCAATGACATCAGGCTTTCAAGCTGGCATTTCTATGGCTCTAAGATGCTACATTGCAACTGTACTTTCTACAGATAAACAGTGGTTTCCACAGTGCTCTGGACTTGTATTGCTATGTTTGGGGATGTGCCCCAGTATGAGGGTCAGTGTCCCTCATTGATCCTCCTTTAGAGCATCCATGTCCCTCTTGTCAGTGACAAATGGTTGAGAGGTGTGATCCCCATCAATGTCACCCACCACTGTGCAGATGATGCTACCTGCCACAGTGTACTGCTGCTTACAGCAGCCCTCCACCTGCCATATTAAGAACAGAACATAGAAAAATACATGATGGAGCCAGAAAGTGACAAGAGAAAAGATCTCAAAGTCCATCCATTTTATCCCAAATTGCTATCTGTTGCCCCACTGGCCTACCGCCAGACAGGGTCTAACAGTCGGCCCTCCCTACCTCTCTTTTTGGAATCACCAAGACCCAGAACCTTTCCCACCACACTTTACATCCAACCACTGTCCCTGCTTTCACTACCCCCTTTGGCAACCTATTCCACTGATCCACCACTCTGTCCATGAAGAATAGTTTCCTAACGTGCATATTAAACATCTCTCCCACCAGTCTCTCCAGTTATGTCCCCTTGTTACAGTATTTCTCTTCCTAGTGAACAGGTCCTCATTCTTCATTTTGTTTATAGCTCTCAGAAACTTTTCTGTTTCTGTCATACCTGTACCTCCTCTCTCTTCTGGCCTTTAACAAGTACATGTTGAGGTCTGACGCTCTTGCTCATACACTCTGTCTGACCCTGTTGATTTTGGATCATCCTAAAGTCCCCACCCCCACCCCCACACACATCTCAAGCCTGCTCCTGTCATTCTGCAGGTGGGGGTCCAGAACTAACTATACTCCAGATGCGGCCTTATTAAGATCAGTGCTTGAATTATGATGAAAAAAGTAGGGGGGCCCAATGGCCCATATTCAGAGGTGTGCACAGTCAGTGAAAAGTGGGTGCAAAAATTCTCACAAAGCTAGAGGGTCTTGGGGTATGCTTCCCCAGGAAATATTTTAAAACATCACTGTAAATGGTGCATTTTCCTGCATTTTAGAGCTAAGTAAGATGCGTTAAAGCTCACACAGATTAAACATTTTATAAGGATGTCACTGTTTCCTGCAAGAGTTATTTAAAAAATTAAACTGTTTATGAAATTGCATTCTTTGCTTCATTTGTAAAGTGGATTGCTTCTCACTCCCCATTTCTCTCACACTCTGTGAAACAGAACCCCCGGATCACACTTGCCCTTGTTAATTATCCCTTTCTTCCACCAACACCCACCCCCCAGGATTTTTTGCTAGCCCACTGCCTGCAAGTTATGCACCATACCCCAATCGCAAGCAGTGGACAAGCAAGGCAACTTATGCAAAGGATTACTGTCATATGAGCTACCATTATGATATGAGCACAAGATAAAAGGGATATAGCAGCAGAGCACTAGAGCAGCTGGCAATGAAAACAGAGGGGAGGAGACCCAGTCCACTACTGTTAAGGAACAACCAAAGGATGATTTGTGCATTATGATGATAGGCAGACTATTAAAAAAAAAGACTAAATTAAACTTGAGGATGAATCCTGCACCAGTTAACAATGGGACCCCCAACACACACATGCCACCCACTTTATTTCTTAAATAAGATTGCTATACATTATAGTCCCTGAGGTTCAGGTAATTTTGGATGACTGTTGTCAAAAACTTCTGTGGTAAAAATTTGAAAGTTATTACAGTTTTGGAGAGGTCAAAATACTTCACAGGTTATATTTTGGAAGCCAACATAATGTTGTCAGAGACGATTTTGTACTATACACATTACAGATAATGCCATGCTCCCCATTCATTCAGAAAAATATCACACGATTGTTTGACTTCCGTGCCTGCAAAATTCAAAGTCACCTACATTTTCCGCAATTAGCAGTCAACTACATCCCCCTTAAATGATTAAAAAAAGACCATGACTGATGGCATGTTGTCCCACTTTCTCAGGGGTTACTGCTGGCAGGTTTAGGAGACAGTGAGATTAATATGTGCCTTTCCTAGCACATGCAATATTTCCTTCCAGGTCTCCATATTTTCAGGAGCCCCATTTAATTCTTTATTTTTTTTATTTACTGTACTTTTTGTCCCTTGCTCTGAAGCTATCAGCCACCTTCCTGCACCCACCAAACTCTTTGATTGCCACCGTCCTCCACTGCCACTTATACTCCCTGGCTTTCCCCCCAGGGTTGGGCCATGGCACCGCTGTCAGCCCATCTACGATGGGGAAAGGTACCAGCTACCCGGCATTGGCTCCCTGGCTTCCCCCCCAGGATGGGGTTCAGAGCTTGCAGCGGCCCAGAGCACTGTAATTAAGTCGGTGGCTTGGATGAGTGGTGGAGAGCCATATAGGCCAGGCGCAGAAGCGGCATCATTAATTGGGCTCAGGATTTTGTGTGCTTTATGTGGGGGGCAGAAACGTGCAATGATGTCCAGCATCCATCCTGCACCTCTGGCCGCTCTTCAATGCCAGTTGCTGGTACCTCGGGCCTCTGCTAGGGGTCCATCAAGTGCTGGACATTCACCCTCCCTTCCCCCCAGAGAACCAGAGCAGTCTCTGGGATGCTTGATCTTTCTCTCCCGGTCAGCCCTCCAACAACCAGGGTCCATTCCCAAAACACAGATCACCAGCATCACAAGCAGAAATCCAACCGCTGTGGAGCCCCATTTAATTTTGATCAACCTCCCACACATGCCTTACACAGTCACACTACTATCCAAAATATCAATAATTCATAGGATCTTCTCTTTTACTGGAGCTACCACTGAAGGTTTGTCATGTTATACACATACAGGCTAGCTCTCCTTGATTTACTGGTCTAAAAATCTGAGAATGTTGTGGATACGCCTCAGCTGCACTATGTAAATCACTTGGGATGCATCGCTTGAGTAGGAGAAAGCAACATATTATTTTCTATAATGTACTGTACATATTTCATTTGGTCTCCAGAGACACAAAGCATTCCTCTCCCCCATAGTCTTGTATCACATGGACTCCAGCAACACATGGCACCTCCAGCCTTGCCTTACTTGACATGGGTTCCAGAGATACAGAGTGCCCCCACCTTGCCTTATTTTGCATGGACTCTGGAGACACAAGCATCTCCCAGCCTTGCTGTACTTCACATATGGGCTCCAGAGACACAAAGCAACCCCCATCTTGTCTTACCATACTTCACATGGGCTCTGGAAACAAACACCCCCAGCCCTGCCTTACTTCACATAGGGTCCAGAGACAAATACACATCTCTGCCTTGTCTTGCCTTACTTCACATGGCCTCAGGAGACAAACAGCCCCTCCTCAACACCTAGCCTTACTTCACATGGGACGGAGGCACAAAACATCCCCCACAAGCCTTGCCTTTATTTTACATGGGCTCTTGAAACAAAAACAGCCCTCTCTCTAAGCTCCTTACCTTATTCACATTGGCACTGGAGACAAGTACTCCTCCCAAAGCTTGCCTTACTGCACATGGGCTCTGGAGACTAAAGTAGTCCCCCTTTTGCAAGGTCAGGCTGAGAGACCAAAGACTGTAGCCCTGGACTACTCAGGGTCTCTCTCTCTCTCTCTCTCAGCTCTCTATGGTGGTGGTTTGTGTTGACACTGCCAGAGGGTCCAGGATCTAGTACAGCTCTGCATCTGGCCCTACCCACACTCCAGCACAGCTAGCACTGCCTGCCCACCCCAAGTTCCCCTGAGTTCTGACTTATTCATCCTAATTCCTGCATATCCCCCTCATATATATATATATATATATATATATATATATATATATATATATATATATATATATATATATATATATATATATATATATATGTATGTATATATATATATATATATATATATATATGTATATATGTATGTATATAGAAACATATTTACAAACCATCTGGAGTTGTGTGTGCCTGATTTTTATCTTGTCTAAAATAACAAGACTCCTCCCACAGAACAGCGAGCAGTAATCTGATTTCAACAGGCAGTACAGCAGAGGTGCCACATTAGTCTTCTGAGCTCCCAAAACTGCATCTCTCTCTCTCTCTCTCTCTCTCAACTCAGCTGACAGTGAACAAATAAGTTGTTCCCAGTGGCTCCAGTGTAAGGTGGCTCAGTGTAAGGGCTCCTGGCTACTACTTTTACCTCGGGTTTAAGTCATTTATACTATGAACTGAAATGAACACACCAACTGTGCTCGTTCAAGGAGGTGTCACACTGGACATCAAAGAAGGCAAGCACAGCAGCATTTTTTTTACAATAAATAAGGATAAAGATAAGGATCTCTGATAATCACCTTTTTAAAGTATCTGTGAAGGACTAACTTTGGTGCCAGCTGTGGATATTACTTTTAGCTGTGGGAGGCCTTTGTGTATTGTTTTTTCCAGGAAAACAGCCATTAAATCAGTCAAGCAATGGCATGATATCACTTAAGGCTCAGTTACACCACCGACTTTGTGGCGCATTAGCCCATGCGCAGACAGATGCACTGCAAATTTGGCTTTGTAGACTCTTTCCAGAGTGCCGTAAGTGTGCTTTGGACCCTTTTCTGCTGCAGCTCCAATTGTGGGTACCTATATCTCAGTGAGTGCGTTAACCAACATTGTAGACCCTTTTATGCGCTCGCCCCAATGGAAAGCCTTCTGTCCCAGTGTCTCCCAGCATCCTCTGCTGAATTTACAGCCCTCCTCACATCGACCTGCAATGCTGTGGGGCAGGCTGTGTAACACTAAATTGATATAGAGGCAGCCAGCACAGTGGAAAGGAAGCAGCACAAATGCAACAGCACTGCAGTTGTGTAAACACAGCTTTGGATAACTGTCTGAAGTATCACTTAACTCACTTTGATGCTGGTTGTGTGGTATGGGTTGGGGGGCTATTGTTTTCCTGGGTGACTGTTAAAAGAGAAAACATGGTGTTAATTATTATTTGTCGCTCCGGCAGGGCTGCTGCAATTTGTGTCCTGACTGGAGATTGGCAGCTTCAGCAGTGAGAAGTAAGGAGGACAAAACATGGACCCCCCGGCACTCTTCAATTACACAGAACTCAGGGGGTCATCCAGAAAAGTAAGGGAGCCCAGCCCCCTCAGATCCCCCTATAATTCGAGCACTGATTAAGACACACTGTACAGGAACAAAATCACCTGTCTCCTTCTACTCTAAAACCCCCTGGCTGTGCACTCCAACATCCTATTTGTCATGTTGTATACCTTGTTTCACTGCCTTAAAACTTTGAGATTGTCTCTGATTATTACCCCGAGATCCCTCTTCTCCTCAGTCTGTGCTATCCTCACCCCACCCATGCAATGCTTAATTTGTGGGTTCCGCTTGCCAAAATGCATTACCTTGCTCTTCTTGGCATTGAACCTTAACTGCCATATTTTGGACCAACTTTCCATGTTTTCCAGATCCTTCGTCAATTCCCTGACACCCTCCTCACTGTCACGCTGCCACACAGCTTTGTGTCATCCACAGAAGGACACACCTTGGCCTGTATACTGTACCTTCCTCCTTGCTACTGATGAGTATGATGAACAGGACAGGTCCTAGACTGACCCCTGTGGCACCCCCCCCAGTGACCCCCCAGCCTCTGATTCCATTCCATTGATCAGCACTCTGTTTTGTTTCTCTGTTATCACCCCCCCAACAAGTTTTCTATCCAGCCAGTTAGTCCACCCCCCCAATCACTGATTCTCCAGTTTCATTAAGAACCTGCTGTGCAGAACAGAACCAAAGGCCTTGCTGAAGACAAGATACAGCACATTGATAGACTGTTCTTTGTCCACTGCTCTGGTGACCCAGTCAAAGAAAACTACAGTTTCAGGTTAGTCTTGCATGATCTTCCAACAACAAACCAATGTTGTTTATTGTCCTGTCATCCATTAATTTCCAGGTACTTTACTAGTTACTGTTTGGTTATAGTTTCAATGAGTTTATCAACAATTCTGGTAAGACTAACTGGTTTATAATGCCCTAGATCCTCCTTGTTATTACTGTTTTGGAGAAGGGGCGTAGCTACAAGGGTGCAGCGGGTGCAGTGGCACCCAGGCCCACAAGGTTTGAGGGGCCCAAATCATAATTTTGATGTTTATTCAAAACTGGGGCAGGACCATGTAACATCACCTTGCACCTAGGCCCTCTGGGAATTTGCTACGCTACTGTTTTGGAGAGATATCACAGCTACTGACCTCCAGTCTCTTGGTAGTACACCAGACTCTAAAGAGCATAGAACAAATCTGTCAGCGGTGTAGCCAATTCTGGTCTTAGCTCATTCAAGACCTTCCAGTGATATCCATTGGGAACTAGTGCCTTGTTCACTCTGAGTGCTGCAAGCCCTTTCCTTACTCTAGTCTCTGTGATCTAATTTAGGATCCATTTCCCTCACAGCCCTCATGGATGCTTTTACTTTGCTTTCTGGCAGAGGCCTTACCATCTCTACTATAAATACAGAACAAAAAAACTGTTCAGTTAATCTGTCTTCAGCTCATTATCTTCAGCCAGCCCCCTCATTCTTCGCTTGATACACCCCATTTGAATTCCTTTTTACCTAATGTATCAAAAGAACTCTTTTTCTTTTTGACTCTCCCATATTCTTAATTACATAGCTGGCTTTGATCTCCTAAACATACTTGCAACAGGGTAGCAAGCTGGGGATCTGATGAGGAACACTCATAGAGAGAACACTTTAGAGCACAGTTTAGTTTTTAAATGAAAACTGCTTTACTTCAGCAAAAGAAACCAAGGAGCTTGCTTTCAGCTTTAGACATCTTCCTTAGTTTAATCTCTTTGGATCATTCTCAAACCAAAAAGGAAACCCTTTCATTCTCCCCTTATTCACCCCCCATTGGGCTCAGGAGTTGCATGTTAACCATCCCCCTTCAACACCCTCCAAGGAACAGCCAACAATTACAGTATGCAGAGAAGTGAGCCTTAAAGGCCAGCTCTAAAGCAAGAGGGGTTTGGTTCAAACCCCTTTCTGGTCCCTGCCAAAACCTGTGCTGCTGTGGGGTTGGAGGGAGCAAGAGTGATATATACTCCATCACATACCTTCTCCATCAGAGCTTTGCCTATGGCATGGTAAGTAAGGGCCATCAGAGAGTCACCCTCCCTAGAAAAAAGTCTGCATTGCGATGCCAGGTCCCTGCCCTGTGGTACACGTCAAAGGAAAATGGCTACAGTGCCAAATACTTCCTAGTTACATTGGCACTTATGTCCTTCAATGCATGTAACCACTTGAATGGGGGGCAAGATCAGTGATGAGGAAAAACTTCTGTCCCAGCAAGTAGAAGCCCAGGGCAATCACTGCACACTTTACTGCCAGACATTTCCCAAGATGTCATAGTGCTGTTCTTTGGGAAACAGTTTGCAATATAAATAGGCCTATAATAGGCAAATGTTGGTGTAGCTATGACCCACTTTGTGAGGGACATACCCGATGGGCCTGGAGCCTTCTTATGTCCTTTCCAACATAGTAAACCTAGAATACAGGCTGGGGTAAATACTATCCTCAAAGTCTTGTGATAACACTGCTCCAGCCCCACCTCCACAGACATCTGTGTAGAAATTGAAGGGACGGTTGAAATCCAGACTTCTTATGACTGTCCCTTCACACAACACATTTCTGATGGTCTGAAATGCCATTTGACAGAATACGGTTAGTCAAATGAGTCACTTACCTGGTGATATATAGTATATGTAGATTTTTTTTTTATTTTAAATTATAGTTAGCAAATACTTCACATGAACCTGCTTGTACCATGCCAGTGTTTTGAGACAAAGCCTCTTCCACAGGGCTGAGCAGCGAAACTCCCTGAACATCATTTGTGTCCTTCCTTTACAAATGCTCTCAAGCCCAGAATTCACAGGCACTATATGCTCTTTATAACCACGGACCTTATTTGGGGCCACCCTCTTGGTCAGGTCTATCAGTTAGGAAGTAAGGTCAAGAATTCCAGAATAAATAATGCTCTGTAGGTACAAGAAAGAACCAAACCTGCCTCTTGATATTTGGGAGGGGGCAGTCAGTTAGGGGCTTTACTTTGTCAAAAACTGGGCATACATGGCCATTCCTAATCATATACTCCAGGCACTTTACCTACTGCCACCCTGGGGAGCACTTTGTGACACTGGACATGAGATCTGCCTCCTTGAGAGATTGAAGTACAGCAGTCACATCCCGAAGATGGCTTTTTCAGTCAGGGCTGAATATGACATCATCCAGGTACACAGCCACAGAGAGCCTGTGGGGACAGAGGATGTGATCCATAAGTCTTTGGAATGTGACTGGAGTTCAATGCATTCTGTACGAAAGCATGGTAAATTGATGTAGGCCAAATAGGGTGAAGAAGATCATTTTCTCTTGAGACTCAAAGTTAATGGGATTTGCCAGTATTGCTCGGTCAGGTCTAGGGTACTGATGTAACGTGCCTTCCCCAGTCAATCCAAACATTAGTCTACCTTTGGCACAGAGGTGTAAGACAAACTTGGATGCAAAACTAACTTTCCACAAGTCTATACAAAACTAAGTAGTCTCATCTGGTTTAGGGACTAGCACAATATGACTATACCATTCACTTTGGGATGACTCAATGACTCCCAACTCCAACATAGATAGGGTTTTATCTCGTATTGTCTCTCGGATCTTACCAGTAGTCTGTACAGATGTTGGCGTATTTAGACACCTGGGTCTGTGTCATGTTGTGATGAATCACATGGGTGTACCTTAACTTCAGGGAGAATACGTCCCCAAAATTCTGTACCAGCTGCTGGCTTCTTGCTTATGAGTCTGGTAGAGCAGTTCATCCCCTGGTCTTTCCTGGAATAACACTTAGTTCCTTTAGAACTGCAGGGCCTAATTCACCACCCCTATTGGTCTTAGGTGTTATATTATACTCCCTCTCCAACACCCCCCCCCCGAGGAATATCCAGCAATTATAGCATGCAGAACACTGAGGCGTAAAGGACTAACTCTAAAACAAGAGGGGGTTGGTTCAAATCCCCTCCTGCCCCCTGCTAAAACCTGTGCTGCTGTGAGGGTTGCGATGGGGTTAATGGATATAGGGAGTGTGACAGACATATATTACTTGCTTCTCTTAATTTCTTTTATTAGTCTTCCCATTTTTTTGTTATAATTTTGACTACCCTTTTATTTCCTGAAGGGCATCAGTTTGGCCCTCACTGCTTCCCCTCCACTCTGGAAGTCTAGCTAAAATGGTTTTCTGTGCTTGAAAAAGATTCTTGGTCATTGAAGTATTTTTGGTTTCTACCTAAGACCACATCAGTCTAGAAGTAACAGGTCCTTCTGTGGAACCCTCATCCTGCAGTTCTATATGGCTAGTTCCATTCCCCCATAGAAACATAGAAGTCAACAGCAGCTAAGGACTGCAGGGCCCATCCAGTCTGCCTATTTTTTCTACCTTATGAATGTGCCACAGGCCTTTAATCTGTTAATGGCCTATCTATTCATACTGATCTATATTGCTCCCTTATGCCTATCCCATGCCTGTTTGAAGCCCTGAACTGTAGTCATATCCACCACTTACTGAGGTAGGCCGTTCCATGCATCCACCACCCTTTCTGTAAAAAAGAACTTCCTCACATTACCCCTTAATCGGCCTTCCTCTAATCTCGTGATGTGTCCTCTTGTCCTACTATTTTTCTTATATTGAAATGTGTTAGACCCTTTCACCTTGTTAATGCCCTTAAGATGTTTGAATGTTTCGATCACATCACCTATCTCCTCTTTGCTCTAGGATATACATATTTTGCTCCATTACTCTGTCCTCATATGTTTTCTGGTGCAGTCCCTGCACCATTTTGGTTGTCTTTCTCTGGACTACCTCCATTTTGTTATTGTCCTTGTGCAGGTGTGGCCTCCAGTACTGCATGCAATACTCCAGATGGGGCCTAACCAGTGTCTTTTAAAGAAGGATTATTACCTCCCTCTTACGACTTGTGATACCCCTACTAATACACCTCAACATCCCTCTAGCCTTACCTACTGCTTTAGTGGTCTGCTTGGATGATTTCAGGTCACCTGTGATGGTGATGGTGGTGATGATGATGATGATGATGATGATACCCAAGTCTCTTTCTTCCTTTGTGATTACCAGCAATTCCCTCCCAACCTATAGGTAGCTTCAGGGTTTCTTTTCCCTATGTGTGTGATCTTGCACTTCTTTGCGTTTAACCCCAATTGCCACTCTTCCAACCATTTTGCCAGTTTATCCAGATCTCTTCTCATTATGCCCACCCCATCTAGATCATCCACTCTGTTGCAGATCTTGGTGTCATCTGCAAACAGGCAAACCTTACCCTCCATCCATCTGCAATGTCACTGCTGAAGATATTGAACAGGACTGGCCCCAGGACTGATCTCTGAGGTACCCCACTTGTGACTTGCATCTCTTCTGACTGTATACTGTTTACCACCACTCTTTGTTTTCTGCCCGCCAACCAGTTTGCCACCCAGTTGCCCAACCTCTGACCCACCCCAAGCCTATCCAGTTTATTAATCAGTCTTCTATGTGGAACAGTATTGAAAGCTTTGCTGAAGTCAAGGTAGGTGACATCAACTTCACCCCCTTGGTCTACCACTCTGGTTATCCAGTCAAAGAAATCTATGAGATTAGTTTGACAGGACCTTCCTGTTGTAAACCCATGCTGTCATGGATCCTGTGCTCCTACGGATTCCAGGTGTTGCACTATACTTTCCTTAAAGAGTACCTCCATAACCTTGCCCACTACTGAGGTAAGACTGACTGGTCTGTAATTTTCTGCCTCCTCCCTGCTACCACTCTTGTGGAGCGGGATCACATGAGCCCTTCTCCAGTCTTCTGGGACCTCTTCTGTGCTCAGAGACTCACTAAACAGTTCTGCTAATGGCTCTGCTAGTTCCGCCCTTAATATCATCTCTTACCCTAGTCAGTTTTAACATTTTCATGTGCCTAACCCACTCTCTCTCAAAACTAGCAACCTTCTAAACACTGACTATCTAATCTGGAAAATGGTTAAATTTTTCCACCACTTCCTCCATGAAGCTCCTTATGTTCCTTTCTAACTTTTCTCTCCATCAGCTTAAAATTGTGGCTCTTGTAATTGGCCCCTCCCTATGCCTTAACAGTTGCTAGTTATCCACCCTGTTTATACCCCTCAGATACTTGAAGGCTTCAATCATGCCCCCCTTCCCATCCTCCAGATAG